>OX638112.1:30240743-31627743 GCA_951804975.1 Anthophora plumipes
TTTCCTTCTCGCTAATCTTTCATTCGCCTCGAGTGAAACTTTTATCGCTTAAACTTGTCTGCTAACGAAAACTCTATCTCCACTGTTTCTGCGTATAGTAATGTTTCTTCATTTCTCAGCAATGAAAAAAAAAGCACAAATAAAATGCTCGAAATATAAGTACAAATAAATAAGAATACTAAACAAGATTATAAAAGACGAAACAACAACTGAGAAACAATTACGTAGCGGATAATTCAGAGATATCTGCATTAATCTTTCAGAAACGTACAAACTATCCGTTCAACCTAATAGCAGAGAAGCTCATAGTGTACACGCAGTTTTCAGTCAACGTTCATCCTTCGACAGATGTACTCGAACGGTCAAGCATCAACTCGAGCCAAAGTCCAAGCGAATGTACATTCGTACTTGAATAGCGTGTCACGTCTAAGGTCAAGATTTTTCACGTTTCACTCGATGATTCCCGGAATACTCGATGTCCGAAGGATCGTCTCCACGGATGAGTCCACGAGCTCACGCGTTCATTGTGTCCAGTAGCTAGGTAGTTGGGGGTGACAATGGTCGAGAAGTCCAGATGAACGAGGCACGAGTGCTCGGCGATCAACCTCGATGGTTGTACAATAGCAACGAATAGATAATACCCAATCACAGTGGTGGCTGAATGCCACGGGTGGTCATAATGGCCCTAATGCAACTGGTGAATAGGCCTCGTTGCTTGCACAACCAACTCTCCTCTCGCGTTTCTTCCTCCTCTCTCCGGCATCATCTCCATTTCTCTTCCACTGTGTGTACATATTTCTCCGTGAATCTTTTCTTCTCCCCTCGTGAAGTACTACATCTCCACCGTTCTCTTTCCCTTCTTTACCATTCGTTGTTCCACACTCTCTGCTCGCTATAGTTCGTCATTGGAAACGACCAAGAACGAACCCGTCTGTTGGTACCCATCTCTCGATGGCTGGCGTGTGTCCCACTGTTGAACGAAAGCATCATCTTCGCCTCGAGAAGGAAGACAGAGACACAGAGAGTGAGAACGTATAGTTAAGTCGATTGTTCGAATCGGCGGCATTGTCGGTCCAGCGCATTTTTGTTTCACGTAATGAACTATTGATCGTGAGATCTGTACGATCCTTTCACGCCGAGACGAGGCCGCCAACAGTTTCACCACCAAGCCTCGTTTCATGTTCAGTCAACGTAGGAAAGCAAAGAGATCGGCGATCCATGGACTGATCCAAAGGGAACATCCTTCGAGAGAATGGCGGGAGAGGGAGAGATAAAAGGAGAGTGGGCGCACGCATTCACGGATCATTACGCGACAGTGACGAATTATAACGACGCGACCGTAATGCGTCTCCTTGTACAGCGGGTCTGAGGTTTTTGCTACCGAGACACTGGGATCGATAGAAGATCGAGAGGGAGGATGAAAAAGGAGGGAACAGAGGCGGGCAGTGGACCACGAGCTGAGTATACCGAAAGGAGAGAAGAAGCAAGCAGCCCACGGTAGTGCATCCTTGCCTCGTAAACCTGTTCCCTCTTTTCGCCGCTCCGGGAACCGCTTTTATTTACGAGTGTCTCGCGTGCCGCGGAATTTCGAATTCGTTCACGGCTACCGAGTCCGCGGTCTGATGCCTCTAACTCGGAGAAACGAATAAATCGTCTATAGAGGGTGTGTCTTGGGGCGTGTGGCAACTATTTTCTTCGCGGTGGTTTCTAAATGGGTTAAATTGAAACTCGTGTTATTTATAGGGAATTCGTGATTCTACTTTTTTATTCAAACTTATCTATTTGTCTGATGAATATTAATAGATCTTTTTTTCCCCTTATCCTTTTATGGTTTCGTATCTCAATTTAAGATGTTGATAAGTGTAGACAAATCTTTTAGCGCAGGTATCATTTACGGGGAATATATTTTCTCATCCTTCTATGTTTTCGTGTCTTAATTTAACACGTTATTAAGTGATTAGGAAGATCAATATTTTATCGTAAGTATTATTCGTAAGAAATAATCGATGAACATTAACCATAAGCACATTTTTTCTGGAATCGTTGATATCTCAATTTAACACGTTACCAAGTGATCGATTAGATCGATATTTTATCATAAGTATTATTCGTAAGAAATAATCGATGAACATTAACCATAAGCGAATTTTTTCTGGAATCGTTGATACCTCAATTTAACATGTTATCAAGTGATTGATTAGATCGATATTTTATCATAAGTATCGTTTGTAAGAAACAATTGATGAACATTAACATGAACATAAGGAAATTGTTTCTGGGATTTTTCATATTTTTATTTAACAAATTAATAACTAATGGAGCAGATCAATTTTTATTATCGTAGATGTCAATCATAATGTATAGTATTTCGTTCTAATATAGGTACTATTCTAAGAAATTTTTCTCAGTAGTATTGTTACATACATGAGTCATCGTTCAATTTTCCTGATACAGGATTTTTCACAAGATTTTCCAGGAATCTTTTGTGTAATCTGAAATATCTATTCAACTTCAACTTGTTCGGCTGATAATGTGCTAACACTACTACTAGAATAATTTATAATTTGCGATCAAATTGCATGTCAATAAATATCACAAGTTATTTCATAAGCCACGAGCAACTTCAACGAATAAAACCGATGGTATGACACAAAATTTGATGTGGAAGCGTAATTTGAATCACACAATACTTTCCTTACGAACATAATAGGTGTCCTAATACTCAATGAACAACATTGTACGTCACACACTTTATCGTACACCTTATCGACATCACAAACACGAAAATGTCAATCGAAAAGGTCTGACAATGAGTCCCATGAAGGAGGCTCGTGTATATACGGTGGTTGACGTGTTTGACGCAAAGTGACCGCGAGATTACGTGATCGATAGCGATGGCGGAGGTCGCGTACGATCATAAATTATCATTGCTTAGTCGTTGTTCGGCGCCCATGGTTCCCACGTGGTAATGAGCTTAACCGTCTCTCTCTTATCCGATAACTTTTTTCTCCCTCTGTCGAACGCTGTACGATTTCGTTTACTATCGGGTCGGCAGTTGGTGAAACGAGCGATAATATATTACCGGTTGATTCGATCGTTGCTGTCATTTGCGCCGGACGGCTTGGGGATTAATTAGCTCGACCGATGCTTCGAGATCTCATTCGAGCGACTCCCGTGCTTCGATACTTTCTTCTTCTTCTTCCTCCTCTTCTTTCTTTCTATTTCTTTCTCTTTTTCTCTTTCGTCTACTTTGACTGTCTCTCTTTCGCTATAGATCGTTGTAACAGTCGTCGGTTCTTTCGAGGGAACGACGACGAGTCCGAGGTTGGCTCGATCTCTCGTCTGGACATATCGGAACGTCCGCGCGGTGGAACGCGCGTGCCTGATCGTCGTTTAGATTCGCCTCTCTCCTCTTCGAGTTTCTCTTTCCACCGGTGCTGCACCGTTTCCGCGCGCGATGACAAAGAAACGGCGGACTCGCTCGCTCGTAATTCAGTTTACTTGCAGCCGCGACCGCGTGATTTGCGGCTGCAAAGGGGAAGAACGCGTATCGAGCGGCCATCTTGGTCCCGCGAATCATACGAGGATCGATGAGGTGCACGGCTATCGTGATCCTTCGAGGATACTCCAGCCCAAAACGTTCGAAAATACGTTGGAAGGAAATTTAGAAAATGACAAACAATAATTCTTGGTATTCTTCATAATTATCCTACTCCTTGAAGGATATTCCAACTTGAAATGTTCAAAAGTAGTAAACCAAGTGTCATAGGACATCGGAAGAAACTTAGAAAAATTACAAGTAGTAATCCTTTAACGATACACTTCTTCTACGCTCTGAATTGCATCACAGATCCTCCGTATTCCAAACGATCGTTCCACGATCCCTCCTAACCACGCAGAATCTCCACACAATCTCCCATGCACACGATCTCTCCCTAGAATACCCTCGGTCCTGGGATCTAGGCGCCGATTCTCACACGTTCCACGAATAATCTCGAGCCACGGTGTTTCGCCACGTCCATCGCGCCAGGACAGCCGATACTCTTCGGCCATTCTGAAAAAAAAGAGGGGAGAAAAGGATCCAGACGACAAACGTAGCGGCTAAAGCTACCGGGCTGCCGAGCCGTTAATTCGTCTCGATCGAGTGCTTAGATAAATCGACACGTCCTCCGTTCGACGCGGTCGAGCGTGGCCGCGGTCTTTGCTGTGGACCCTCTCTCTCTCTCTCTCTCTCTCTCTCTCTCTCTCTCTTCGTCCTGGTTCCCCTTGGCCTGCACCCACTCAACCCCCTTCGACACGCCACCTAAAGCAATAGCTATAGGCCTTTGGCCTGACGACCAGTGACTGGTGAACGCCGCCACGGTCAGATAAGCCATCTGATATATCCGGTTAATGCCGAAGATAAATAACAATTATTTTATAATTAAGCGACCGACCAGGGCGGGTAGTAAATACACGTCCATGGCGGCGGTGAAAACACCTCCCCGCAACCTGACACCGGCTGTTCCTGCTCATTCATAAGACGTGAGAGCGGCATCGATCAACCTCGCCTATATAGCTGGCCACGGGGATCGCGCGATAGGCTGGATTACGAGCAACGAGTCAAGGACTCTCGCCATTTCTAGGAGAAACGGTGTCGTTCACGATTTGAACGTGCAATGCAGGTGATTTTGTGTAAAATGTTGGCTCGATGTTAACCGTTTGAAGTCCTACATTGTGCGATCGCGCTCTTCAGATTTCACGTCGAAGGAGATACAGTGCGTTTGATCGATATTAATAACTGATAGTGTATTTCTATTATACCGAAGTTAGCGTGTTCAGCTTTATTGCTGAAATATTAAATATTTCATATAAATTCATGGCAGTGAATTAAGCGAATAACACGAACGAGTATCAATGAATAACACAAATGAGTATCATATATGAATAACATAGTACAAGTATGTACAAATAACAGTATCAGCGGATAATCTGAACGAGTAAAATCATCAAAAACACAGTAGAACACGCAATATCACGTATCAACGAGGTTAAAGAATTTGGCAAAAGCTCGTGAACACCATAATATTCCAAAGGGGAATAATGGTGTACGAGACGTAACAAAATTTGTTCCATTTAAAACTTTCTTTTCGAGGAAATAGACCTAGAATATTGATCATACGTCAAATGAACGGAGAACGTATATACGTTCACGGAAATATGGACACTTGAAACGTAAAAGAAAAATCGAACACAAGCTAGGAGTGTCTGCAGCTCGAAACTAATTTACATTCTTCTGTGAGCCGATGCGAGGATGAAACCGGTCTAATTAAATATCGAGACGAAACATTAGCCATTTCTTTGGGATATTTACCAAACGATCAGCCTCAGTTTCGAAATTGTCAATCGGAGGCAAAAACGACGATGCTGCTTGCAACATTTCTCGCGTGAATTACCGCGGAACGTATCGGTGGGTGGACATCGAACGAAACGTTCCTCCTCTGTGTATCCTCGAAATGTTCGTGGAATCCTGCAATCGAATAGCCAGCATCGTCATTCCTGCTCGCTTAAAGAGCATATTTCCGGTGTCCCGAAGGGGTTCCCGACATCCCTGATGGGTTTCGTTAATAGTCCAACGAGGCAAACCGATTCCACTGCGTACGGTTGCACGGATGCTCGGATTTTCTCCGCGGTGTTTCGTCTCCCGTTCCCTCTGAAGTCCGGCTGGTCCGCGTAAAATAAGGTTGTACCCGGCCGTAAAACGGCCCTCCCGTCGTAAGTTACGTCCGGTGTATACGCATAAAGCCATTATATACCTTATACTGTCCTGTAATACGCTATAAAATCCCGCGTTGTATATCTAGGCGCGATATCATCTGGGTTAGGAGCACCCGTAGAGCACACACACTCTCTCTCTTTCTCTTTCTCTTTCTTTCTCTATCCATTCTCCTCCATCTACTACGTTTATTCTCCTCCTACTCTTCTTCCTCTACTTCTTCTTCTTCTTCTTCGTGTTGCTGGTCGAAGGAACGGCTTCCACGATGCTGGTAGAACGACCTTCCAACGTTAGGGAGCGTACAAGCGTCCAAGTACGTACTTACCGGCGCTGTCTCTTTTACTTCGATCGGGATGCCCATTATTTTCGCCCTCGATGGTGAAACCTTTCCGACGGCAAGAAACTACGCTACGGCCCATACGTCTCCGATCCGTGATCGTGTGTGAAACAACCACCGGTATCATCGGATACAGTGGCCTTACCGCAACGTTACTCTTTTTTGCCTTTGATAATAGCTTCCTTCCCTCTCGATCCATCGTACTTCTTCAGATTGAAGTGGAGAGTGTTTTTTCTTCTTTTTTTTTTCTTTTTCTGGCAATTGTAATTATTTCGTTGGCGGCTGATTCTTTTCTTCACGCCGAGTTTTAAGACGTTATCCATGAATCTTGATTGCTCTGGACGTACAGTGTAGCGAGTTTTACGGTGCGAGGATTATTGCGGTGGTTGTTTCTTTGAGATCGAAGATTGTAGGAGAATAGGGTGTAAAGGTACATTGAGTTCTATTGAGTTTGAGTTAGATGACGGTGGTGATATGGAGAAATTGAAACTATGTTCGACGCTTTTCCGATTACCGTTTGTAGAGTTGTTGTTTATCTAATTGATCGTGTGTGTTCGTTTGTTTTATTGTGTACAGTAAATATAAAAAGTAGACTTCTATCTAAATGTTTGGGAAAAGTGTTACTAACCAATTTTAGAAATTACGTGAAACTACCGATTGATCTCTATGATATTAATTTTTATTACATAAAAATTGATATCAGATTTAATATCGTTATAAATTGAGTGGTACAAACTTTTTGGAGGACGCTGTCTATATTCACCTTTCGTTTCTGTTCATGTAAAAACAATTGAAAATTTTGAACGAGTTCTGTATGAAAAGTCCAAAATACAAGATAGCAGAATATTGAGAATGATAAAAAAAAATTGATATCAATATCGGTATAAATTGACAGGTGATTTCAAACTATTGAACGATACTGTACACGTTCACGTGTAAGTTTTCTTCATATTTATATAATTTAAAATTCTGAAGAAACCCTCCACAAGAAGTTCAAAATTAAAAAAAAAGACACTTCAAAACGATAAAAAAATATCGTATATTCAATATTAGTGTAAACTAATATGTGATCCCAAATTTCTAAATGACAGTGTCTATGTTCCCCTTTCGTTTTTCTTCGTGTAAAAATAATCGGAAATTCTGAATGAATTCTCCAAAAAACGTTCAAAATACAGAATAACGGAATATTAAATAACAAAAGAAAAATTGATATCAAGTTCAATATCAGTATAAATTAACAGGTGATCTGAAACTTTTAAATGATACTATACATGTTCACCTTTAATTTTTCTTCATATTTATATAATTTAAAATTCTGAAGAAACCATCCACAATAAGTTCAAAATAAAAAAGAATTTCAAAACGATAAAAACAAATTTTTATCATATTCAATATTATTGTAAATTAATACGTGGTCCCAAACTTTTGTATGACGCTGTATATGTTCATTTTTAATTTTCCTTTGCGTAAAAATAGTCGAAAATTCTGAACAAATTCTCCAAAAAATCCGTAACCTAACCTAACTGAAGATTACCGCGAGACAATGAGGAAAAAACGATGAAGCAGACCATAGACGATACGAATCGCAAGAACGTAAAGTATAATACAAAAGGACGAGCAAAAGATGGAGGAATACTTGCCGCGTTCATCGCTGGATCTCGCGTGGATTCGGTTACGAACGATCGCTTCCGAATGGGATAACGCATGTCCCGGCACGATGAGCCACGACGGGGCATAGGACAGCAAAGGAGGTGTTACATTACGAAACTCCCGCGGCTCGTCGGGTTTACGGGATACGGAAGCCACGTAGTCGCCGGCTACCGAAACCCTCGCGTATTTTCACGCGCGTTGCATGCGTGTACGATTACCGCGTGTAAACGTGACTCCGTGCATCGCCGCCGAGGGCGATGTTGCGATCGACACCCGTTAATCACGAAAAAATCTTTGGAAAACATTGCGTTGGCTAGAAAGTTCGTGCAATTTTCAACAAGTTAATACAAAGCAATTTTTTTTTTAATATAAAGAAATATCTTTATTCAATGATATATCAGCTATTACTCCATAGGATCTTTTCCCATCTCTTAAATAGTTTCATAATTCCGCGTTCATAAAAATCTACTCCTTTCCCGCCAAAAACTTTAAAGCCAAAAAGTTCAAGCGATAAAAGAGATGTTAATTATAACAATACACGTGGTATTGAAAAAAATCATTAAAAAATAAAATTTATAGAATATTCTCTCCTCCCTCTGATTCATTTCTTAAAACCATATGAGCTACATCAAAAATACTTTTTGCGTCACAACTTGAGAGGATATTTAGGTGGCCTTATTTAAATGAACCACCTCGTATATTAAAGAGCAGATTGTAAATTTGCAATAAAAAACAATTTTTTTTTTTAATATAAAGAAGTGCCTTTATTTAATGATGTATTGACCATTATTACATAGGACCTTTTCCCATCTCTTAGATAGTTTCATAATTCCGCGTTCATAAAAATCTACTCCTTTCCCGCCAAAAACTGCCTGCAGGCTCCTTCGGATTCAAAATTCTGTCCATTACAAGAATTTTGCAGGGAGTTGGAGTTTATTTGGAATTTCTGTGCCACTTCCCGTGTTGTGTAACGAGGATTATTTTCCATTTTCCATTTTCCTTTGTTAGAGTAGATTGTAAATTTGCAATACTGTTAATAAACAATTTTTTTTACTTCGTCTATTGCTCTATTACACTTTATCTCAATGTGTTTCCTCCACGTCCTTTGTCACACGATAAACTTGCAAACGTGACCGATATCGGCCAATAACGATAAGTGCATGTGACTAGAGGTGTCATTCTTACTTGACAGTCAATAAAATTAAAAAAAACTAACCAACAAGTCACCACGAAACAACGTTAGCTTATTTTATCGAAGAATATTCCCGTAGAGTCTTGTTCAAGGAGTTTCATTTATAATGATAGCGAAGGAAATGGGATTGCCTCGTCCTATCGATCGAAGCAACAAAAATCTATGATCAAAGTAATTTTTATTAATTTCCCGAGACAGTGATAAACATACGGTTAGCGGAGGCGCAGTGAAAATCATGATTACTTAATTCCAATTGGAATAGCTCTATAAAACATGCTATTAACCGCTTCCAGGTAATTTACTCTTACGATGTAACGATTTACCTACAGCCACGTTGTACAAATAGCCGATCGAACGAGTCGGGAAAGCACGGGTTAGGTGAGAGAGCGTTCGCGCTTGTTCTAACGACACTAAGGTATAATCGTAGTCAAGGTAGATTAGACACGATCGTACCTAAGTATTGATTGGAAGAAATTTTTGTTTCAGATCAGATGAAAAAAAAAAAGGTTGATTTAATTCGCGAATTTAAACGATCGTTCGTCGCGTAATTTCCGCGAAATACGCGTGCAATTATTCCTAGCGGATAATCGTCGGCCGTCTATTAGCGAGCTCACGCGGAACGACGCCTTGAAATTGCAACTAATACTTTGCACAATGTACGCTCGCTCGGTTTTACGAGCTACACCTGTACACCGTTAGCCCGCAAAAGGCCCGAAGGTAACGTCGTTAACTACCAACGTATTACCACGTGATTCCTTGTAATACCGCTTCATTATCGGGCCGCGAATCGAAAGATTCGCGTGTGCGTTGTACAAGTTGGATGAAGTATTGGCTGGTTTTTCAAACTTCGAGACTGAACGAGAGCCACAATGAAGAATTCCGTTGGTGAACATTTGTTAAGGTTACAGTACATTGCTAGTGGAAACAGATGGTATTGATGGTTCCCAAGGTTCTCCAGTGTGGGTTATTCGATGTGGATGAGAAATTGGAACTTTATAAATTACAGGAAATATGGCGGAAGTTATTCTCCGAGATACTCTTTGAAATATCTTTGAGGGGATTAAAGGAGGGTAATGTTGGTAAAGTTGTATCAAGGTAATTCAAGGTCTCTTGATTATCATTCGAGATCATCCTAATAGAGGATGGTCAGGCTAACATGTCTATCTTAATTATTTTCCTTATTACCTGACTATTCAAACCTGTTTTTCTTTTTTTGCTATAGAAGATACAATTTCAAATGATCTTCAAGATGTCCAAATTTTTACTTCGAATTTTTCCTCCATTTTTTTTTCTAAATAAGTCCATGTTCAGTTTTGTAAGATTACAAGATATTGAGCTTGTTGAATTCATCTAAATGCTGCAGATAATCTCTTCGTATTTCTCCCAATCTTTACACTCACTATAACTGCTAATAGTTCAATACCAAACTTTCCCTCGTACACTATCAATCACCTTAAGAATCACGCGTAAACGTATCACATCATTCACCAATCAAACTTCAACAACACCGTTCAACGAATTCACCCACATAACACGGAAGACGTCTCCTCCGCAGCGAAAGACACATCCCGACAATTTGACGCATCTCGGTAATAGCAATCCTTGAGTATCAACGTTTAATTTGTACCAGAACGCCCACGTTCGAGCGGTTACAATAGCACGCGACGCGTGTACGCGCCGCAGGAAACGTTAAGGAAACGGAATAGACGCGGATAGTTGATTGCGAACAAGCAAGGGGAACGCATAGTTTCGCGCGTGAACAGCGCGAGTTTGCCACGGTGTGCAGCGATCGCTCATCGAGCATCGTGGACCACCGTGAATCGCTTCGAGGAGGTTTATAGTACGTGTAATCCTTGAAAGGTAAGAAGAAGGCGGATGGAGAGGAGAGGAAACTTTTCTTTGGTGATCGCGACACTTCCCTTTCTGTACAAATTACACCCGATACCCTTTTCTTCGTCTTTCTCTTCCCTCGATCTCCTTCTATCCGTTTATTCTGCACAGTGGTGGCTACGAATAACGTTACGCCCGGTAATCCAATTTGTACGCGATGCAGTCGGCGCAGCGGGTGACCCCATTGACGCGCGGCTTAAAGGTTCGCAGAGCTGGGGGAATTTGTTCAACGGCAACAAGTTCGCCGCCCATTGACCGGGTCGTGTTCGAGTATCAATCACACGCGTAGCAGATGCGCGGCTACTTAGGAGGCTGATAGCAGCGAGGACAATAAGATGTTCATTATTTTTCGCTTTTTTTAACGGGACACAGGATTTCTCGCGATGGAAATTAATTGTTTCGCCGTCCTTAGTCAAAAATTAAGCCAAAATTAGCCAAACTCGAAAGATCGCAAAATCAACCGCGAGTAGAGGTAACATTAATCGAACCGATCCTTATGACGAACCTACTCATAAACGATCGGAAGGTGGCTGTTATTTCAAATCTGAACACTTAGTTATTTTATTAAAATTTAGATTAAGAGAAAGAAGGACTATTTTATTGGTTTTTTTTGTACAGTTCCTTTTTCTTGGATTTCTGTGAATTTTCTGTGGATTTCTGGGAATTTTCGAATATTGCCACGCTTTAGTAGAGTCCTTTTCTTTTTTTGTTCTTATTACTAGCCAGCATTTTTCTTGCTGGGCCGTGAAAGCCTCGAATCTCTAACGAATAGTATCGCTATCCTGGCTGTCGCTTTCCATTTTGCAATTTTAATTCAAATTTGTTTAATATTAGAAGAATAGATTATCCTAACTTTGCGATATAGACGACGCATTTTCTATTTTTCGAGGATTTTAATATTTGATTTTTTAGCATGTTATTAATTTTACAAGTTAAAAGGAACATAAAACGTTTAGTTAATTTTTAAATGCTTGGTATTTCAATAGCAATAGGCGTAATTATATTGAAAGAGAGAAAAATAATATTATGCACTGTTTATCATGATGTTACTCAGATTCTTTTTTTTTTTTTTTTACTCACTTGCTAATCAACTTTATTCACAATCATTACTCAACTACGAACGAAGTAATTATAACCAGGCATACCGAAAGATTATATCTCGATGTAGCAACAACTTTCACGAAATTAATCTATACATTAGTACTATCCGAGGAATATTCTTATGTACATGCAGAAAAAGCAACCAGCTTTAATAACAGTCCACCAATGGCCATATATACAAAGTACACATTGCGTACGATCGAATCATAAGCAAAACAATTTCCTTCGGCTCGTTTAATTCTGTCTGCTCATCACGTCCGATCCAATGTTCGAAGAAACAAATTGCCCAGAAGTCGTTGTGTCCAGGATACCAATTAATCGGCGTTTACCTCGATAAGCAAAAAAATCGAATAACTAAGATCGAGTGGATAAAACGAATAATAATCGTGATAATTTCTGTGAAGGAATCTCGCATTGCTTATGGTTGGATACCATTTTATCTCGCGAATTAACGGTTGGAAGTATTAGGACACCCATTATATTCGTACAGAAATTATCGTGAGATTTAATCCTTAACTACAGACGGCTACCTTTAAGATTTTATCACAGGTATACAGTCTGCCAAAGTATTTTAGTAATTTCATTTATGAAATTCAATATAAATATTTCATTTAATAGTATGTACATAGCTATAATGATTTTCTGCGATGTTTTATAAAAAATAGTTTATTGATGATGTTGTATGAAAAATTAAGATTTTTTTTTTAATGGAGATAGAATGTCAGCTGCTGTCAGTTTAAGCTATTTAAATACTATAGCTTTTAAAATTCTTCAGATATGTTTTATAGTTGCAACAGTGAAATAAAAATTCAAACTTATCTCTAAGACGAGTTGTCCATAGTCAAGTAAAATAAATGTAGTAATAGGAAACACATTGCAAGAAAGATTTCCCAGTTTTACGAAAAAAAACAAAATGTATATCTTAGATATATTTGCGAATTTCGTAGAGCATCGTTGCATAAATTTTTCTGCTTCGAATGTTAAAATACTTAAAAAAGAAAATATATTAATTACCAAACACATTACTTTCACGTTTGTACGTGGTAATTTCGAGAAATGGATTTCAAAAGTGTCACAAAAGCACTCTAATCGCTAGAAAAATTGTACTGAATTTGAAGAAGGCTGTCAGAAAACAATCACAATTTAAATCTCAAAATAATACGCTTTCGTATTAAAGCTGCGAACTGTTCAAATTTATTTATTAATATTTCTCACGAAATTCAACGCTGAATAATTTTACAATACCTCTTTCTACCTTGCTCCACATTCAGCAAGTGCCCTAACACTCACTGAAAAAGCTGTACGTACACAAAGATGCTTCTACTCTTCAGTTAAAATTTTCATCGAAACACGTCACAGCAGGTATTCTCCTTCGAGTAACTCGAAAGCTCCGATGAAACACACGAGAATTGACTTATTCGTTGTAGCGGTAAATGTAACACGGTAAAAATGTCAAGCATCCACGAGATATATACGTGGGCCACGTTGCGTTGATAATCTTCATGATGATCTCTCCTTTTCTCTTTCTCTCTCTCTCTCTTTGGTTCCATTCTACGCGGCACTTTCTCACGGCATTGTGGCTCGACTGAACGAATTCTAAATTAATTCGAACAATGCCAGGAGGCGAACGCGGTGTTCCTGGCCGCGCACCACGTCGGTCAGCCGGATAACGACCCTCGTTTTCCTCAGGGCGCAGCCGGCCGTTCTGCTCGATTTCAGAGCGTAAACCGTGTAGAGGTGTCGGCCGTATCCATAACGAACAATTCACGATGAAAATAACTCTGCGATGTAGTACAATGGAGCCCCCGTGCGCGAGGAGACAGAGAAGCCATGTATGGTGAACGATGGTGTGGCAGGTAGGTACCTTGCTTCACTGAGCCCCCCCATAGGGAAAGGAAGAGGAGAGGGGAATGGGACAGGGTGGTCGAGAGAAAACTCTCTCCTTTTCGAAAATTAAACGTGAAACGTCCGGTGTCATTCTTCGTTTAATAATTAATCCACACGTTCGCTAGTAAGGCCGCATGGAGTCATCAGATGTGATCAGTATAGCCAATCGAATCGAAATATTCGCGATAGTTTGTGTTCAATCGTAAGCGACCTCTCAGATTGACAATTAAGCATTGAACTAAGCATTGAACATTAAGCATTAAGTAAAGCAGCAACATAGCAGTACACATTAGTAACACAATAGTACAAGTAACATACAAGACACATTCTTTCGTAAAGATACAATATTCAAGAATATACATACACTTCCAACATTGTTTGTACTTGTAAATATACACTGGTGTGAAATTAATTCTGGACACTCTGAATTCCACTAGTGTACATTTTAATACAAAGTGTGTTATTCCAATTCAATCATAAAGTACAGTCCACTATTATACAATTCGAGAAACTACTTCAACGAGTATTTACAACACTAAATAAATAGCAAATGTCGTTTAATCGTTGCGAATATCATTCGTCAACGCTCTGACGTACTCAAACATCGATAGATTATGTTTGCACAGACTTGAATTACCGTTTGCGATGGTTTGCACAAGTTTGAATTTCTGTTTGAGACTTCTAATAGTGTTTAAAAAGTCGACACAGTTCTCGCGATCTAAATCGCAAGAGAAGGATAGAAGTCGAGCATGTTTGTCAACGAGTATTCGAGATACCTCGTATTATATTCGGGCAAAAAGGTGAACCCGTTGAAAAATAGCAGATCGAGAGAGATAAAAAAAAGAGAGAACGAAGAAAAAACAGTCTCGCTGAGAATTATTCGCAGAAGGAACGAAGAACGGCGTTGCGAAACTGGCCGGTCTCTCTCGGTGGACCGGTGTGTGGAGACAGTCCGGTTGCAGCGAGCGAGTCGCATTTATCACATGTATGACACTCGGTGTACGCTGCAAACGATGTAAGACTAAACGCTACACGCGGCGAGAATCCAGGCCTTCGAGACCGTATCTCCTTACCTAATTTCTGCCCGCTCCGTACAACCACGACTTTTCAATTACGGAAACCGATACTTATCGAGATTCGCGTGCACGCTTCATACCCTACCGCTACATCCAACTATACATATCTACCTCCATCTTCTCTTCGTAAGACACTAATAAAAAGGAAAAAAAAACACACATTTCTGTTGGAACTGTACCGAGAGACACGCGTCTTTCTAAAATCGTCTTTCGTACAAATTATTCAACGTGACTTTGTAAAGTGACGGGGTTTCAATCTGGCTTAGATTATAGTCTTAAAACAAGAAATATTTGCTAGTCACATTTGTGGTTGTCAGACTGAGTTGTTGGACGCATAATATTCGTCACAAATCCTCCTCGAAGCGATTTATGACCACTGCTATCAGGGCTCTTACAACTTCCAACTTGTTCAAACCACTGTCATCACAACTAGCAATAATCTCGTAGAAAGTACTACTCAATCACTTTCATCTACATAGATAATAGAAAAACTGGAAGCACGAAACTTCTGCACCTTAAACCTAAGGCACTCTGTATATCGTATATAACTCAAAACTCAGTTCTACATGTCGCAACACCTACAAACTAGGTTAAACTATTTAACTATCCAACGACCCAGCGTCTTTGTCGGTATAAACGAGTGGAAAAGGGTAGAACTTCATAATATTCCTTAAATGACGCAACGGTGGATCAATTCCGTAACGAAGAGGAAATTCACAAATGTGCATCCCTTTGTGAAACAGCTAAGACACGCCCCAGAGGGCAAAACTCGATATTCCGTTCGATCAGGGCGCGATGGAACGCGCGCTGACTATAATATCGAATATATTGGATAATGATAAAGCCGCGAGCACGTATACCAACCCTCCGCGCACGGGTGATTGGTTATTAGTTTTGGGACCGTGATACGATCTTAATGGGAATACTTAGGTGGGAGGCTCCGAGACATTGAAGATGATCTATACTCTGGGCCCATGTACACGCATCAGGACCGGCTGATAGATCGACCGACCCTATTCCTTCGGCCCTACCGTTCCTACTTCCATCCCTTTTCCTTTACAAACATACACATCTTTTCACTGAACGTATAAACCAAACACACTAAGCTAAACTTACACACGTTTGTAACCTGCACACTACCGGACAGCACGGTATGTAAGGAGACGGTGGTGTGGCAACGGCAACCAGGGAACAACACAATGCAGCCAACACGGGGACCGATAAGATCGGGATCCGAACTGCTATGTCGAGAACGCCCGCTGGGACCCACGCCTTTTTTGCACGCAACCTCCCCGACCGTGGTGCGTACATATATCTGTTCTTTCTTCTCTCTCTCGCTATCATTACTTTTCTCTTACCTGCGTGGATCGTTGTTATTATTAGGATGAACGAGGGTTTCCTCCCTTCCTCCTTTTCATACAGTCCCGGAAGAGGGATAGAGGATAGGAACCAACGCAAAGTCACTTCCTACCGGACATCTGCTTGACCCTCTCTTTTTAACCCTCTGATCGCTCGTTTGTACACCAGCTGGATTCTGTAACCCTTTTTTTTTTTTTATGTGTTTGATCGTGTAACGGTAGTTTATTAGTTCGATGCTAGAGGAATTGGGTGAAAGCTGTTGCTCGTTTGATTTTATTGAGTATATGTCAGGGGAGAATTTCGAGGGGGAGTTTGTAGACAAGTACAGTCTAGGTAAAAAATTACTGTATATTTGTTATTCTTAAATAACGTGTTTTGCAACCCTTTGATTTCTGTCAACTTGGAAGAAAGATGAATTGGTATTGGAATTTTGAAATGGGTATAGTTATACTGGATACTTGTTATCCTTGAATAACACGTTTGGTAATCCTTTGAGTTCTGACAACGCGGAAGTAAAGCGAGTTGTTTCTTACCCATTGATGTTAACCCTTTGAATTCTGGTAATTCGAAAGTAAAGCGACAATTTTCTTGTTCGTTGAATCTTATTGGGTGCATGGAAGGGGAAGTTTGAAGTTAAAGTTTGAGATGGGTATAGTCTAGCTAAGAAATTACTAAGCACTTGTTATCCTTGAATAACATGTCTGTTGATCCTTTGAATTCTGGCAACATGAAAGTAAGGCGAGTATTTTCTTGCTTGTTGAATTTTATTAGTTTGATATAAGAGGAATTTTCAAGCAGAGTTTGGAAGTGTTTGAAAGAATTTGGTTCCAGAGTGTTTCTTAGCTCTTTAAATACTAGCCACTCGGAAGTAATAAATTCTCCTCACACAGTGAGCATTTTCTTTGCATCTTCTTAACAGTTAAAACCTTAAGAATTTTGTGTAGAGTCTCCAAAGTTGATTTATCTATCACTACATCCCTATATTCTACAATCATGCGATCATGAAAGAAGATTCTACGCTTGGAACGTACTCTATCCAATTTTTTCCAATTTGTGAACGAAACTGTACTTGAACGAAGTTGATAAGGGTGCAAGAAAGTACGAAAAAGTTCGAAAAGGGTTGCTATTCTCCCGTTGGCAAAGGGTTTCGTGTTTCAACAGGCCTCGAATCGAGAGTACTGTCGATGAAATAAGAAGGGAAAGAGACACACGTAGGACGAGAGAGTATCGGACACGTAGACTTTTTACGAACGACTCGTTCCCGCAGCGTGGCCCACCGAAATTAGATTAGGTTACTTATGACAGCGACGTAACTAAATCACATTCTTCGCGTGTTCGAGTTCTTTTGCATGCACCTTTTCCCGTCGTTCGCTTTGATTTATAGGCTCGGGGTATTCCGTTCCCCATAAGCGGCGCTCGGGGGACCAGTCGCTCCTTTCGGACCCAGTGCTGGCCCACTGGTAACTCGAGCAAAAATAACGATTGTTCCGCTCGAATCTCGCTTCGAGGAACTGTCCTCCGTTGCAACCGTAAGAGAACTCTGTACGAGGCCTGGCCTTGCATCGCAAATTACGTTGGGCAATTAATTTCATCATTTGCTAAATTATTGAATAAAATTGGAAAATGTTCTGCCACCACTTTTCCTCATCGTTTTCTCCTATTCAACATTTGACACTGAAAAGAGAGAAATTAAAGAGGAATTGTCAACTCTAAGAGTAACTGATAATTATAAATCTCTTTTTGAAAATATCATTTATGATATTGGATGAAATTTTGTTCATCGTGGAAGAAGAAATTTTTGAGCTGCAGATAAAAAGAAATGGAATCAAACAAATTTTGTTATTATTTTAATTATTTTTGAACATTAACGTTTCCTTTATCATATTATTTATTATTATTTATAATTCATAATAGTATATGTATATTATTTTACACGGTGACGTTTTCGACAATATAACAATCTTTTGAATTCCTATCTAGCATCTGTCACAGTCATGTGATTGCAACAGATAAAGTTTCTCGTTAAAGACGAATAGTTTACGCTGGAATTGAGCCTAATTAAAAGAAAAAAAAATACAAAAATTGCGAAATTTGTAGCGTATTAAAACAAAGTTAAACTTTCCCGTTTTTTTTAGATAAACTTTGCTTTACATCGATGAGAAAGCGGTTGTAAATAACGAATGAAATGAAAACTTTAGAGACACTGTATTTCACTATCCTAAAGACGCCATTTCCCACGAAGTCGTTTCGCGAAAAAGCAAGCGTACGACGATCGGTAGGCTACTGGATCGTAAAAGAAACATTACAAGCAACGTGGGTGTCGTGTGACGCGCAATTTCCCAGCAGACAAATGTCCCGAATCATTCACTCGCGGCAGGCGGTTTGATCCACTCCGCGAATTCCTCTTTGCACGCGGGGGAGTGCCTCGAGCTTTTGCGAGCGCGTATGACACATTGATGCGTGCATGAACTATAAACGTCACACGCGAAAAATACGATAATCGTCAATCTGCATATCCGCTCGAGAACGCCTCGACGACATCGAGCCTATAGACATTTACATACAGATGCGCCGTAAACCGGTGACGCTTTATGAAGTTGCCTCTCCTCCGGCGGATGTTTCTCGTTTCAAGACGGTCGTTAATGCTTCGACCGTATGTAATTAAGAAAGATGCGTATAGAAAGTTGTATCGAGAGTTGTATTGTTTAATTTGACTAGATGGAAACGTTTCACTCAGATAGTTTCGTGTAGTTACGTTGGCAGGCGACTTGAGAATGAAACGAATGTCTGTAAAGGGATATTACGTATCCATGGTGTAGGTGTGAACGGATTTACGAGCTCCAGGTGCGATTGAAATATGAAATTTGTGAACACAATGTGAAAAGAACGAATGGAGATTCTGGTATCTCTGTTACAGCGTGTTTCTAAGATCTTTCTTTTTGGAATTGTATTATTGTGTCTAGGTGATGGATTCTGGAACAATTTGAATTGCTTTGAAGATTGGGTCACCTGTTACGCTTTTACGAGAAACATTATTTCGTAACTTTCAGAAAGTAATTTGAAAATGTTTTATGTAGATATTAGTACAAAGAAAATCCTTTCTGCAGTGCAAAGAATATTTCGAACATTCGGAGAGATAAAGGGAAATGATGAAAAATAAGAGAAAAGATTTCAATCTTTATAAAAATTAAAATGTACACTCAAGAAATTGGATGAAGTGAAGAAATTGCTCGAGTTTAGAATAACAGAATAAAAAAGTTTCAATATTATAGAAAAAGACGTGTAAACAATTTCCAAGACTCTCAAGACCTAATAAAACTCAGAATTGATAACCTATCAAGCCTAAAATTAAGCTCGTAACGATTCCAATTTTCACCCTTATGAAGAAATGTCGAATTCCTTCGAAATTAAGATTGAAACACTCATCACCGGTTAATATACATCCGCACGCAAGAAATTAAAAGAAACTTTGTACTTTCATCGTGAAATCATCTCGAGTCACGGTTTGATTTCCGAGAAAACGACTGTCCATGAGACACGGATCGAAAAGCGAGATTTCTCGAGGCCACGGGGCGAAAGATTCAGGATTTCAACGAAGGATAAAAAGAGAGAGAGAAAGAGAGAAAGTGTGCGGAGGACGGGCGAGGAGGACGTGATGAATCCTCGCGATTAACACGTCACCGTGGAAGAGCGTGTTTAATCAGCGTGCGGAGAAGACGCTGCGGGGCGTCCGCATTCGAAACGTCGGCCCTGTCGTTGCACCCCTTTCAAGGCGGTTGAAACACCCCGCAATAAATAACGGGGCGTTCTCAAGTCACGCGGGGGGATGACGACGTTCGTAATTGTGAGTTACGTCGGCCTTCTCCTCTGGGACTTCGAGTCCACTCGGTCCGAAATCAACCATGGTAACGAGACTGATCAAATGCTGACGATTTCTTTTTCTTTTCACCTCTTTAAACAAACTCTGAATGAACGAGTGCAAGCAATGTCTCGACAACAGATTTGTACAGTTCTTTCTTCTTCTTCTTTTTTGTTTTAAATCATTGTTCGAGCATTTTCAATGAGAAATTTGGGAATATAGAGGGAATAGTAAAAATTGATCTCTCTAGAGACGATTTTTTTTTTTAAGATAGACAAAAAGCGTGATTTAATATTTGATGAAGTTATATTTTAATCCTTTGCACTCAGAGCATTTTTTTTTTTTTTATACGACTGATATCATCGACTTTGGCACACTTTTCTGGATTGGAATTTTTGAAAAATGCAAATTTTCAAGTTGAAACGAAAAAGTGATACATGCTGATGAATTTATATATTTTTATTTCATTTCTTTGTCGATTTCTTTATTCCTGCATACTACGATTATTAATAATTTCAAATCGATAGCAATTTTAACCTCTTTTTATTGTCAGGAGATTGCAGCCACTGTAATTTCATATTTTTCCTCTCACAAATATTGGAATTTAAGAAAAAAAAGTTAAAATAAGCAATTTCTGTTTTGGCTGCAATAGGATGAAGGACCTAAGATTTAGATCATTTTCTCTACATTATTGCAAAATAATCAAATATTCTAAATAGCAAATATTCCAAAAGGTAAATTTAACAATGATAATTTCCAAATGATAAAACACAGTTAATTCTAAATTCTTCTTTCACTATGCGAAATCCTAAAAAGAAAATGCAGTGACTCTCATTTGGAGAGTTCAGTTCGCAATTTATCTACACCAACAGCTTGCATTATAATAGAAAGGACGCCTACATAGTATTCCAAAGACAACAATCAATCCTTACCTAAATGTTCCCTATATCGTACATTTAGTAGACAGTTTATTCAAAGATTCAGATAATCTCAGGCTCGAGAAGTGGTTAGGAACGTTAGAGATTCTATCACGCGGTGGTTCCACCGTTAGCTGCCAATTAACATTTGCCACAGATGATTTTCTCATAGAGTAGAACAACCTAGCGAGCGCGTTTCGAAAGCGGCGATCAAAACGTTGGATAAAAGTAGCCTTCTTAAGCAGCCCTCGAATTCGAGATCGAAAGTTCGCTCTCCGAGGCGTTGTTTTACACGATTGTCGGCGGTTGGTACGGCGTAGTCATAAGTAAAACAGGTGATACGATCGAACGTTTCACTCGATCGGTCTCGCGAAAATCCTCGCCACCACCGTTGTCGTCGTGCAAGGTGAAAGTTTCCACCGGTAGTCGTTCTGTATCTCGCGGTGCGGTAATGGCGGCCGAATATCCCTTGAATTCAATGCACTGGGAATGCAGTCGCGTGGAACGAGGCCTGAGACAAGAGAGGATACGCAACTCGGACGAATAATAACGCGGCGCTACGTTAGAGAAGGGAAAAGAAAGAGTTGATCGAGCAAAAAAAACGAGAACTGAGAGAATAGACGATAGATATTCTCGCGAAGAAGAAGAAGAAGAAGAAGAAGAAGTAGCAGCTCGATTCCTGACGTTATACCTGCTGAATCACGGGGATTGTGAATGAGCCAAGGTCATCGTGACGATACAGAAGTCGCTTACTCATTGGTCTTTCTTTCTTTATTTATTTTTTTTTCTTTCTTTTCCCTGGTTGCAACGCGCAAGAAATATTGCTGGAAGATGTTGCACCTTTTGGTGTACGTTGCTTGTTACTTTATATTGCAGGCGATACATCTGTGGCGAGTTAGTGGAATTACATGGTAAGAGACCGGTGGAAATTCTTGGTTTACGACTCGTTTGATCCCCGAGATACATTCTGTACTTTGTAACCATTTATTACTGTTTATAAGCACCCGGTAGGTTTAATATATCAAAGTACACTTCGACAGAATGAAAGAACGAAATTTCGAAATCCTCGTTTCGTATATGGAAAACAAAAGATCGGTTATGTAGAGAAAATATCGTTCGGTAGAGGATCGTACCAGTGTGACACACATATAAGGAGAATGTAGGGCGAAATCGTAACGCTAAGGAGAAATGTAAAGAAAGTCGAGTATATTGTTCAAGTAACATTTATTAAAGCATTTGCTCGTCTTCGTATTCATATGACATATCACTGTAACATTTGTATCTCAACATATATTCATCTTCAGATTTAAACAACAGAATTAAGATCACGTGAATCAAGAATGCAAATAAAAATTCTTTTTCTTAAAATTTAGGTGTAGAAATAAATTGTTTTAATTTTTTATACAAACATTTGTTCTAGAAGAACGAGAACAGATCAATTATCTTGAAAAAAATTAAAAAAAACAAAGTTTTTGGTAAAATGAAATTTTTCAATTAGCTGGAAAAACGACGAAAATTTATAAAAATTAAAAAATACATATTTTATAGAATAAAAATAAAATGTTTTGAAGTACGATATTGGTTTATTTGCATAAAAATCGGCACGAATTTTCCAGATAACCCAATAATCTCCTTGTTCATAATAGTAGATTAAAAGTAAAAAGAAATTCTATTTTCTTTCTTTTTTATTTCTACTGTCCTTAAAAGTCATTCTTCTTTACCCTCGAGGGAACATTCATCCGCGATCAGGCGGATTGTTTACGGCAACACCATAAAAGCGCGCACGTCCACGCGGAAAAGTTGTCCAACGTTTATTAACATCGAGGGACAGCATCGCGAATTTAAAGCGTCGATCTCAGCCATAATAGGACGCGCCACGGGACAGCTTCTAGCCACTTTTCAACCAACCGGTAACAATAGGCCTATTCTCCCTCTGACTACGCGGACGAAACTTTCTTCCCTTATGGGTATTACCCGCGAAGTCCGCCTCGTTAATTAATCCCGCGGCCTCGTCGTTCGCCGATAAAAAACACAGAAAGGACGAAGCAACTCTAACCATCGGATACAGGAGCAGACCGTTTGTTCCATCCTCTTAAACGTTTCTCCTCCGTCTCTTCTTTCAATTCAGCTACCAGCACTGTGCATCCTCTTCTCCCGATGAAAATGGCATCGAACGTTATTAATTAATCGAAAGTCGAGCGTTGTCGTGCTCCTGGCTCGTTCGTGCATCCTTTAGCTACATTATTCTTTATCGTTCTCTTTCATTCGTTCCGTCTTCCTTCCACATTGAACACAAAGAGAAGAGAGATATCGAAGAAAGAGACAGAGAGAAAGAGAGAGAAGAGGAGCAGGCAATATCTCTGCGATTAAACGCAGTGGCCCCTTCGGGACCACCGATCATCTCGAAGGTACAGCTTCGCCGACGAGTCGTCGTGCAAAAACCGGGCGCTACGCAACACCGGACCCATAAACAGCTTTTTAGGCGATCACCGGCTCGCTTGAATATTCAACGAGCGGACCGCGGCGCGCCGCTGCCACCGCGGACCAAGTCCGCGCGCGGCAATTAATATTGATTTTATTAAATCGAACTTTTTTACCAAACCTAACCTCCCCTCTCACTTGGCCAACTGTCGCGACTGTGCAACGCGCCGCAGCCGAAAGTACCGCGCGGACTGCATGCCACTGGAACCGTCTTCACGGTTTTTCCCGCCTTTCGACCATGCGGATATGGCCACTGAGGCAAGTCCCCGTGGCGGTCGGTCGCGCGTTTTCTCGAAGAGGAATCGTTCAACGAGAGAACGTGTTTTTGGATGCGTGGTACGTGGGGTTACAGTGTGTACGTGGTGTACAAATGTATGAAGAAAAAGTAATGAAAGGGGAAAAAAAGAAAGATTAGCGCGTGTAGTAAATTTAGTTTGAAAGTGTTTGGCATTCAAAGGGGTAATTTGTTTGATTGGTTGTAAGAGTAGTAATTTGATGTTGTATTTGTAAATTGATTCGGTTTAGCAAAGGTACAATTAGAAGTGACAGAGGGTTAGAGTAATTTTCTATGGGGAATATCGTGGAACGTCACGGTACATCCAAAATGGATGGTCGCTCGAGGGCAACTCGTTCCATCGCGGGCTACGTTACGACGGACACGGCGCTGAAGTAATTAAGCGGCCAATTTGGCGCATGTCGCCATTAAAACGGTCGTAAAGCAGCGGGTTATTACGAGTAATTAAATAGATCTCTGATTGCACGACCCCGTTATTGCAATTATTTATTTATTTCCTTCTTTCTTTTCGATGTACGCTGCTGTGGGAAACGGTGGATAGCATTCTATAGAAATGATAGAATTTCATGCGAATGTTTCATTTGAAATGAGAATTCTGTGAACCAATAGTTCAGTTGAAACGTTGAAGTGCGAGGAAACTGTGTCTAGAACTGAGTATGCTGATACATTGAGTATATCGAGTACTTCAGTGTATAGAGAGAACAACTAACAAGAGAAACTTCAGAAGAAAACAAAAGAAAAAGTAGGTCAAGATGAAAAATCAAACAGAGTAGTACATCAGTGTGGAAAAGACAGAGTAGTTTAGAAATACACAGAATAGCGAATAGGAATGAAAAAGACGAATCAGATCAATGTAGACAAGGTAGAGTAGTATCTGCATCAGCATGGGAAAAGCAAAGTAGTATATTAGTATGGAAAAGACGTAGTAACATATCAGTGCGAAGGTTTGAGAGGTAATACTAATATTCTGCGCAAGATGATATAAAATTAAACTGTACCAATTGAATTACCATTAAATATATTCTATTTTAAATTACCCTTACCCAGTTTCGAGCTCGAGTATCGTCAAACCTTACAATTTCATAAATAATAACTATAAAATAAAAAACAAGTAGAAACTGAAATGGCCAGAAGTGGCTCGCCCCTTCCTGTAAAACGCTCCTTCCCTTTCATCAACGTCCCTCACCTGCCGCTCTCAAGCCGACGCTCGAGGAACTATCATTTCCCGGCTCCTCTTTCCTAGAACACCGTGTCAAGTTATTACCCAGCTGATTCCACTTTTATTGTCCCTGTCGACGTTTCCACGATCGTACGGAACAAAACGTTCCTTTTTAAAACACCGTAAATCAGTCCTCGTTAACTCGACACGAATCTCTCCAACGATCTATCTAGGATGATCTAATTAAGCAGGAGAAAATGTTAGACCTAACCATCGAACACCTTTAACCTTATCAAACATCCACGTTTCAAAACAGTCTACCCTTTCTACTGTTGCTGCTACCAGGGTCTTTCAAACCTTTACAATATCCTCTCAGAAATTCATTAGCCCCACGAACAAAGTCCGTACAAGCGTGATCTCTCAGCATGAGAGGGATCATCCACTTGCTCGTCCACCGAAAGAAATTTATTTCACCGGCGATGATATCCTCACGGTGAAACGTGGAAAAGGGACGAAATTGGCGTTGGTGGAGGGTGTCGCGGAGAGAAAGATCGGTGGCAAATGTTGCGGTCGCAGTGGGACGCCAGGCGCCCCAGGAGTGAAGACGTTCGAGTAATTGGCCCTCTCCGCTTCGATTCCGACTGCTACGTCGCGGAGTTCTCGATTCGGTACACTTTTCTCTCTTTCTATCCCTTTCTTTCTCTTTCTCTCTCCTCGATTCTCCTTTCTCGTTACAGCGTGAGCATCGAGGAGAGAAGAGGCCAGAGAGTGTCGGCAGGGAGCTACTGATTACAGACTTGCCTGCAGCTCCCTGCTCGCCTCGCCACGGCTGCAAGTTCTCCTCGCGTCTTTAACCGCGATCCAAAGAGTCGCCATCACCTTGTACTCTCTGTACACGTGTTACCTGCCGCGCATAATAAGGCCACCCTTTTCTCCTCTCGTATCCCTCAACGATTTCTACTTTCTTTTTCACCAGCTGCTCCTTGTATTCTTACCCTTTCCTTTCCTTTTTTTTTTCTTCTTCTTCTCGTTGCGGTGTCGAACGATCGAACCGATTCATTCGGTTCTCGGAAGCTACCAACTGGCACGACCACGAGCCACCAGAATCCGCGTCATTGTTTACGAGAGGACGCGCCAGACGATTCTCACGATCTTTTAAACCGCGAATAAAGAGAGAATGTGTGTATGTACACTCTCGTCGACGGGGGGATGGAACGTTGTGCACGATCGTTACCGGTGATTCCGTACGCTTGTATCGATGACGTGCGATGAATGGAAATTTTAATCGATTCAGCGTTAATTTGATCGGTGCCTTTATACGTGAAAATGACGTGTCCCTATGGATAAGTGTACACGGCGCGTCATGCAATCGTGGCTCGTTAAAATCGCGATTCACCATAGACGGGAGAATGCTGACTTCGATCGGCCGTTAGATGGAAGGCGTGGAGACTGTCACGGTCGCGCGGCAGCGAGACAATGACGCGGTGAAAACGATCGAAACGCTACCACGACACCGAAAGCGTCAATCGTTCGTTTAAAAGAGAGGAAGAGGAGGAGGAGGAGGAGGAGAGATAGAAACGAACGAGAGGAGAACGAGACGAAGCGAGTTTCTCTTCCGTTCGCATCTGGCTGCTCGTTTTTTGCCACGCTCGTCGGCGTCTCGCGCGACGGAATCCGCCGGCTGCTTAATTACACGCGGCCCTTTCTTGCCGACTCGTTCGCGGAATGTGTTAATTCGCGATAGCGAGCGTTACGGAAGGCGTGGACGTTGTCACGCCTAGACAACAGGAACGCGATGACGAAGTTGAAAGCCTTGAAATCAACCTGCGATCCTATCGGTTCACCCTGGTGGCTTCACTCGGTTGCATCGTTGCTGTTTCGCGCGCGAGCGACCGAACGCCCACCCCTGTTGCTCGATTTTTCCTCGTATAATCACAGGGGATAATCACTGTCCTCGCTCCGCGTAAGATCGTCGCCGTTGGGGAAATTGTGCGTCGTTGCGCTTGATCGAAATCATCATCTGGGAGATAGTATAAATATAGTAGTCTTATATGGTGGTTTTGGTAAAAATTATTGAAATCTTCTCTATAATACGGGGTTCTTGTTGTACAGCGAGAGCAAGAAGCATTGATATATTGTTCGATATGTTTATCCTGGCATTTATGTGCAGATTAATTAGGCTCAAGGTATGTCGAACTTCTTGTTACTTTATTCAAAAGTGTGATCGTATTCGAATGGGAGTTTTGAGACTTTCACGGCCCAGTTCGATGTGATAGTTTCAGATACTGATCCTAATCTAATTCAGACCCCTGATGAAGCTAGCTGCAATGCTGGCAAAAGACTTATCTTCCTAGACATGGCTTACACCCGAAAACCTCAAACAATACTAATTGTATGATCGTATTCGTTGAGTAACAGAAAGTGGTTGTAAAGATCTTGGTATAATTATTGTAGGCATCCCTATTTTATTTATACACTTGTGTTAAATCTTGAAAGAAAGATAGGAGTTTATGACTGGGTCAGTTTAGACCCGAGTTAGCCACTTTTCAATACTTTTTAATACCCATTTTAAATGATTCTTTTTATACCTTGTTAGCTCTCTTTTTATTTCAGTTTATTATTTTCTCAGCGATATAAAACGACGCTATTTTGTTTAATTAAAATAATTTACTAATGTTCGCGCAATTTTGAACTGTGTCATCAGCGTCAAGGTAAATCCGCCCCCCCTGATTCCACTTATGTATTTAAATAAACAAATGACGACACACTTCAAGCATCCTCGCTTCGAAAGATAAAAGCCCACTACGCTATCAACTTGTCGTCTTATTAATCCACGCTTATGAAAGCAACGTACATACGTCACAATGACCATAGAAGAACAACAATTACGAACGACGTACAATCGAGCCGCAATTATCCGTCAAATTACGGCAAATTATTCGTATACCCATCTCGCTGAACCATCTTTGTGCACAATGCACATGGGTAGAGATTTACGTGTGGTACGTGGGCGGTTCGCGTTAACCGCGGCTCTCTATCGCACAATGCGTCGCGATTAGAAAAGCGTGGGACGATTGACACACTTGAATAGATCCGGAACGCCAGTTCAACTTGATCACCTATAGTTCGATTCGTTCGGTATGTCAAGCACCGTATCTTCCTCATGTAATCGTCACCGTTGAATAACTTCGTGTCAGCCACTAAGAGACACTCTGTTCACGTAGCTATGTTTGCATACACGCTCATCAGCTCCATTATACGCATGAAATCTCTCGTCTTCTCTCTTTAACCCTGCTACGATCCTCGATTCGACGATACACTTTCAGATCTTTGGATCGAAATCGACTCGAATACGCGAAATTTGCATTTTTGATAGGTTGAGTGACATGCCAGCTTCGAATTTAGAAAATAATTCATTGGTTAATAAAAAATGGTTTAGTCGTTAAGTTACCACTTTCTTCGCTAAATTTATTGCAACACATTCTGCAAAATTTTGGGAACTGATACGTTGGACAAAGAATCGACCGAAATCGACGTGGCATTTAATATTAAGAAAATGTGGATTTTTTATATGTTTTATTGTAGGAAAAATGTATGTTGTGTTGAAATAATTTATTTACAACTCATTTTACATTTATGAAGTCGGTATTATGCGACGAAATTACAGAGGTTGATATTCGATGTCATCTTTTAAGTAAATATTGTGTACGTTATTATAAATGTTGAATTTATCTATAAAATAGAATTTGATGCCTTTGGTTACATTCATTTGTTAGAAAGTTACGATCAGTTGAAGTGGAATTTTTAATTTTTCCAATTTTTTCTTTTTTTGCAACTTTTTCATCGCATTTGTGTTTAAAAATTGTATCTTTACAATTCCTTGGATCCTATAAAAAGTGTTCAATAAAAGTTTTTGGTTTTTAAAAACAAAAACAATTTTCTCTTTTCTAAAATCCACGTTTCATCGACTAATTAATACGAAAAGTATTTTATTTCTAAATTTTAGTACAATTTTTAATAAACAATACCTTTGAAATGTTTCTTCGTACATCAATTTTCATCGTCACATTTGAACCACAAACAGTGAAATAAATTTTGGAAAAAATTATCCAGTATGAAAATACCTTGATCATTAATTCATTTTCCCTTTAATTCTCAACATGTTCATTTCCAAATTTCGCAATTACCATTTAAACCTGAATTTTCTTCCTCAAACCTTATCGTACATCAGTTTGACTCTGCGATGAAAGGGTTAAACCATCGTTGTCCGAGCAATTCCAAAGGATGAACACGTATCGAACGTTCGAGTGGACAGTTTTTCAAGAACAGATCGACTCACCTTCGCAGGTGGTTTCCTTCGCGACGTCGCGTGTTCTCCAAGCGCGATACCATCTGCGCCACTAATTTCCAACGATTCAGCGAAAGTGACGAGCGAAGGATCGTAAATTTGCCCCGGTTTGCCGGTCGAAACGATTCCGTTCGGGACTGGTTAGCCGATACTCGTGACTTATCCACCATCCACGTAAGCCATAGGAGATATAAACGCGAGTGCACGTTACTCGCGGACAATGGGACCAGCCGTGTGGTTGCTACACCGGCCATTGTTTTTGCACACCGGCAACATCGTCCCGGTGAACTTTTTTACTTGCATTAACGCGAATTGATTTCACGTGAAACTGGCAGGATTGCACCGTGAAGCAACCGGTGAAATCTTCGCTTTCGTGCACGGCAGATGAACACGGACAGAGCTACTTAACCAGCGCGCCGGTTTGATTTGTTGCTCTTGTCTGAGATGGAATTCGTGGAGACATATGTTGGTAGAAGGTATGGTATAATGGGGATTGATGAAGAAATTGTTAGACGGTGGTATTTAGTTGATTGACTATGAGAAATTGAACGGAAAATTCTGTTAAATTCACTCGTTGATATACAGGGTGTCCCTAGATTAAACGATCAAACTGTACAAGTATGTTCTATGAGTAAAACTTAAAAAAAAATGTATAAACATATGTGTGCAAACGTTTTATTATCACACTTTATTACATTGAAAAGAAATTTGTATTTCCATATCAAAGTACCATCCCTCGTTACTAATGTAAGCTTGTAAACGACGATAATTTTCCAATTTCCCAACATAATTCCAAGCTCGTGAACTATGAGAAAAAGAACAAAAGACATTGTACGAACAGGATGCTAATTGTCCAAGATGATTAAGCTCGGTGTGTACCAATTGGAGCACATAGCAGAGGCCATGCTAGAAGAAGCTCGCGTAAATCAATCAGACAGTGTACGAGCGTTTCGACGAAGGATAATTGGAGTAGCGACAAGTTGATCAGCGCGGCTTCTTTCTCGAGGCAACGCGGAATGGAACGGATCGGATTCTACTCGTCCACTTTACAGAGCATGGAACAGTGTGTCGGATACCCTTAGTCATCGAATGGCTGCATCGCAAGCGTGCCTTATGAGGACCGAAAGAAACAAGTACCACGGTGTTCTGCCACCCTTATCAACTAACCTAATTGTCTATTCGAGAACAGTACCATACCATTTCAAATACCATCTACCCATTATTTTTTTTTCTTCTTTCTCTCTCTTTTTCTTGTTTCTTTTTTTCTTTTCTTTTCTTTTTTGTTGATAATTCCACTTGTTCGTTTAAAACGTGTATTCTGTGAATGATTTGAAAAGTAGTTCTCAAAGACACCGGCGGATACTTGAATAGAGCCATCGTGGTAGCACAGTCACCGGTAACACGGTGTGATTTCAACGCTCATTGCAGATCAACCGGTGGAAATCCGGTGCAACGAGGCATTTACCGGGAACGGAGGAACAGGAAGAGTATTGTTGCGAAAACAGAGGAAACTTCTTCTCTTATATATTCCCTTTATACACAGGTAGAATCTCTATCTCGTCTAACCAGTTAACCTAAAAAGGCAACGTCTTCGGAGAAATTATATTCCGTCGAATCCATTATCGAAAGGAATATTGCTCATTGTTCGTACGTGTGTATGCGGTCGATTATCTCGACACTGCGCAACTCGCTGAGAGAGCCGTATTAGAATTACAAAATCCAGGATACAGTTTGAATAGAGCTGGCGCGTCATCCGTATCGCTGTTGCCCATTGTGTCCAATCAATTGTTCGCCAGAGAGAGAGGGCGTCAGAGAGAGAGAGAGAGAGAGACGAAGTAAGAGAGGGAGAGACAGAGAGAGAGTATCAGAGAGAGAGGGAGAAAGAGAGACAGACTCAGAGAGAAAGAGACACTCGGAGAGAGAGACTTAGAGAAAATGAAAATTACTCAGAGAGGGACTTAGAGAGAGAGAGAGAAAGTCTCGAAAAGAAAGAGACTCAGAGAGACACTTGGAGAGAGAGATTTAAAGAAAAAGAAAATGACTCAGAGAGGGATTTAGAGAGAGAGAGAGACTCGGAGAAAAAGAGACTCAGAAAGAGAGAGAGACTCAGAGAGAGAAAGAGCATCAGAGAGAGTGTCAAGCAGAGAGAGAGAGAGAGAGAGAGAGAGAGAGCGTGGAAAAGAGAAAGAGCGCGTTAAAGGGAAAAAGAAAGGAGCATCAGAGAAAGAGAGAGTGAGAGAAACAGGAGGAAGAGTGACAGAGCGAAACGGGGGAAGAGAGTGCGACAGCAGGGTGAAAGGCAGACGAAGGATTCCTCTCTGTACGTCCATCCGCGGCCAGTAATGTTGATTGCGTGGAATCCCGTATCGGCTTCTCTCCTTCTGCTCCGGTCAGCGTGGTTTTCTTGTCGTCGCGCGACTCTCCGCGCTGAAACCGCTCCCGGCAGGATGCCCGGCTCGCTTCTTCCGCGCCACGGATCGAATCGCGATCGGATGTCTGTTACCGATGTCAATCTCCCTTTTTGCGCTTCCGTCGGCTCGACGAAAATCGACCGAGACGCCGCTGACTCGACGATTCCTCGCAGCAATTCCCACATTTCCTTTTGCCTCTCCTCGCTGTGCGATTCGCGTGATTGTGCACTTTCCCCTCTCTCTCTCTCTCTCTCTCTCTCTCGATAGTTTTGTCTTCGATTCGAAGGAACATTTTCCTTTTTATTCCATTCGAAATATTTGTTACGTCGAAATTTTTGCTGGTAAATTTACGGTTAAGTTCGTTTTAGTCACGGTGTAAGATTTCAGATGATAATACAACGAGCTCACGATGTCACCACCTAAGATCGTGAAGATAGATCGTAATCACCGGTGACATTGGTTACACGCGTGATAGTTTATTCATATTCGTCCATCATCAATTCTACCAAGGATTATATCTGATCTTTCTCGAATCAACGAGTTAAATACAAACTGCTTACACGTTCCTGTATACGTGTACATTTATTCAAAAATTCAGACGATCAGATTTCGAGATGAAGTAGATTCCCGGATGACACACATCATGACTACCTTCATTATCCCGCTAAATACATTTCGATCTTAGGATCGACTCGTTCGTACTTCGAATACAAGATACCAGGCATTCTCGTGATTAACACTTATTCTCACACTTAACGAGTTAATCTTCGCTCTCACCGTAAATGGGGATACACTAATTCCGAGAAAAACGTCTCGTGATATTCTTTATATACTGTCGTTCGTAAGTATTAGGACCGATTATGATCGAACAGAAAATGTCTGACTTAAATCATATTTTCTCGCCAAAGTTGGTATCATATATTAGTAAAAATATACATATGCAGTTGTACTTCGTGATTCTAGAATGAATAATTCTTTTCTTTAGAATAATTTTAGATTAGTTTAGGTTCATTTTAGAATCGTCCTTTTTTTGCATAAGATATACAATTTTATATTTTCAATGAAGATGTTAACGTTTTATATTTTTATCAAGATTTGATATCAACGTTAGATAATTTTATACTAAACCTGTAACTACAGTAGGGCGTGTTTCACATTCAGTAGATTTTAGTAGATGGAATTCGGAAGAATTTAGTAAAATTAAGCAAACGTCAGTAAAATTTAATTCGAGATCTTTTGACTTTAATAAACTACAGATTCAATTAGAATTCGGCAGATCTCGGTAGATTTTAGTAGATTTCGGCAGAGTTCAGTGGATTTCAGTACGTTTCTCATCGTGTGTCCTGTAAAATCGGTGAAATTCTGGACAAACAGGATCGCTTAGATTCTAATCTTAAGTCGAGAGACACGAGATGACAGGTGACCGAAAAAAATGGTACAAGTGACCAGAGAGATGGACGAATAATTATGCAAATAGACCTGACATAGATAAAGATCTGGTTAGAGGAAAAAGAGAAACAGCGGCGCCGATCGCCCATTAATATCTACGTTCCATCAGCATGCTTCGTAGTTTCACAGACTTAATTTCGTCCGAAGAATGGAATTCCATGGTACACTAAATTTATGGGGACACGCCGCGCTACAAGAACATTTTCTGCGCCATTTTGTCACGACTAAGTACGTGCATAAATCTCTACATTCTTTCTCTTTCTTTCTATTCTCCACTAGAGTTTTTCTTGTTTCATTTATTTCCTATCTTCGCGAAATTATTCCGGTAAAAATAGCGAATTTTATTATGTACTATCGTTTGACCTCGATTCGAGCGAGTTCTCGTTTTATTATCACTACAATTGTGGATCTGGCGAGTATGTTACGGGATCCAAGTATGGTAGCTCGTGATTCGTGGTATCTTGATAAAGATAAGTCTTTGTTCTTTTTATTTCCTCTCGTTTCTTTTCCTCCTTTTCTTTTTCTCGTTTTGGAGACGGTGCCATTCGAAGAGTATATACTGTCCTCTCGGTTCATTGCGAATTTCGGGGTGGTGCACGCACGCACGCTCGCGCGCCAGCGTGTTTTATTACCGTGAACCATCGGCATTCTTCCCTCCCATTCTTCTTTTCTTTCCGCGACTCCGCCACTGACCACACTCGCTCTCGACGCGTGCGTGGCCCTCCTCTTCCTTTTACTCCTTTTACTTTCGCTTATCTTGCTTGCTTTATCTTCGATTTTCTAGGGATTCGTTCAATCGAAAAAGTTCGCTTTTCAAAATACGTACAGCGTATCTGTGAAAGAATGTTCCTATTTTTTTTTTGTTTATTTCTAGAGAAACTTGAAATTGTTGACAGGATATATCTGATTGCAAATCAATTGCGAAAAGTTTATCTGATGTGCGAGACGTGATCAGAAAGTTCGTAAAATTGTTAAATTTCTTGAAATGCTTTTAATTGAAACGAAATAAAGTTTGTTTGATCAAAATAAATTCCAGCATATAAATTGAATATAAATGGCAAATAATACAGCATATAAATGGCAAATAGTCTGTTATTTTGAGTATTCGCAAAAAAATTCCTCAAACGCATTTTTAATTCTCGCCTCGTTGTTGAATACCGCTTTTTTCTTTTTGTTAAGTAATTATCTAAATATTTAAACTTACGTTACGTTGAATTCCTATTTCTTAATTTGAATTTGTGAGAGAAAATTACTCGAATTCGATTAGAATCGATCTTTTACTTTTAATATTACTTCAACATTAATTTAATTTAACATAAATTCGTTAATTTGCGAACATCGCCGTATTATGAGTAACTACATAATAGAAATATTCGATAAAAACGATGTGTTCTGTATGAAATTAATACTTGACTCATCCCTGACATCTGCATCAATTTTCAAACATTTTGAAAATGATAAAATTTTTCGTGGACGCACTATATATCGCATTCTCTCGAAACACGAAAGAAAAGAATCGCAAATATTAAATTATCTACCTCTTCATTTGCATAGTATTGAAAATACGAAGCTACTTTCCCCCCTTGAAAAGAATTCGCGAGTTCCCGCGATGTTCACAGAAGCTCGACAGATCGACATCGAGATTTCCCTTGAACCGTTCAACACGTACACGCTCGGGGACGAGTTAGAGCGTACTCGAGGATTACTAGGAAACACCGGTAGTTAATACGAGTCCTCCGCGTTGATCGTATCGGTAATAGAGGATCCGGCAGAAGGTGTGATAGCAAGACTTAACGAAGAGCAAGAAAAGCAGGAAGAAGTGATGTCACGCCTGGACGTTCCTCTTCCCTCGTGAGACACCTTGGTGCTCGTTGAAACGATCCAACTGAAAGCTGTAACCAACGTGAACGAAGACAACGACGAGGATGGTTGAAATAGTCCGATGTGTAAAAGGAAGAGAAGAGAAAACAGAAGAAAGAGGGAAGAAGCTTTACTCAGTTGACGGTACTCGTTATCCCGACTGACTGCCAAGTCTCGAGCAGTACTCGTTGCGATATCTTCACAGATTCGTATCTGGGGTTACAGATCTTGCTCTTCGTTCACGTATGTACACACGCGTATACCAGGGATGCTCGGTGGCCCGGGAAATCCTTTCTCGCCTGCGTTCAGACGAGCAAACAGGGCGTGGAAGAGAAATCTCTGCTAACTATGTGGCTACAAATGGCGAGGAAACAGGGATTCCTTTTGCAGTAATCTTTGAAGATATCGCTAGTATTATTGATGTTTATTTTAACCTATTTAACTGAGGAAGAGGAACTGACGTGTGTTTGAAACGTCGAATGATGAACGATTCGAACGATTGTATAGGAGACTATGTTTAAGTTCGTTTGGATTCACGTTAATTACCTTCTGATTCACGTGAAAAATGTACCTGCAGTTCTGAGTTATGCAATGTATGGAAAAAGATTTAGATCAAATTTCAGGAGTATGTAGTGCTCATAAAAATAAACATAGGTCGAAAAATGAATACTTTTAAGGATACAAGCAATTTCGTTTTTGAGCGAAAACGTGTGGTTTGCTCGCTTCAGAATAATCCTGCATAAAAACATTGTATCATCTGTTCCCTTCATATTTTATACACGTATCGTAACACAGGATTATCTTATCTTTAAGCTTCCCCACTGGAAGTTTAATTACACATCTTCGCGATCGCTGAATAGCTACATAACGCTCGTAAGAAGGTTTGCAAGTAACTTCGAAAGAACGAATTTCTCGACCCATGTTTATTAGAACTTCTTTGCTTATTTTGATGAGTACTACATGCTCCTGAAATTTGGTCGAAAATTTTGTCAACACTCCGTATATACAAAGTGTACATGTGCAAAAAAAAAAAGAGACTGGAAAAGTTGCATCGTGGAACAAGAAATAACTTCAAAAGTATACATTTTTCAATCTACGTTTATTGGAACTTTTTTGCTTACTTTGAAAAATATTACATACTTCCAAAATTTGATCACATATACAAAGTATTTATATGTACAACTTAAAAAATTACACCCTAGAACGAGAAATAATTTCCAAAATATGAATTTTTCGATCCACGTTTATTCAGACTTGTTTGGAAATTCCACCAGAAATTTTTTCGACACCCAGTATATACAAAGCATACAAGTATAAGTCAAGAGACTTAAGGGGTAACATCACGGAACGAGAAAAGAAGCAACATTGTGGGCTAAAGGTTCGTTTAGCCTCTGCTAGGAAGGTTTTTGAGGAACAGTGGAGCAAGCAGCTCTCAGCTTTAACTCTCTCTCGTCCCATTCCTCCGTTACCACTGTCCCTCTCTGTTCGCCACGTATGCAAACCGGCTTTGCCATCGTGGAAACAAAACGACGAGGAGGAGAAAGAAAGAGAGGAGGAGAGACGTTCGTTCGAGCCACCAGGAAACAATCCTTCTCCCTCTCAGTTCTTCTCGATCGTCCTCGCCGTTGTCCTCCGTTTCTTCTTCTTCTTCTTCTTTTCCTCTTTCCTCTTCCTGCCCACTTCTTCTCGTCTCACCACCCCTTTCTCTCCTTCTTTTGTACGCGACATCAGCGACGCCGTGCAACATCTACGAGATCGCCGATCTCTCGCCGACGACGAAATCGTCCCTCTTCCCCCTCTTTTCTCTTCTTATTCCAACGTACGTTGTCCTTCTTCGTCTTCCTTACGGTACAAAGTAACCGTGCAGGCATAGAGAAGGAAAGTCGTTTCACGGATTCCTTCGAAAACACGACCGCGAGCCTCCATTACCAGCGAAAGTCCTGGTAACGTCCACCGGGAGATTCAAGCGGGTGATTTTGATAAGGACGACACGCTTGTCAAGGGTATAATGTATTTAATACAGTAGATCGGACATTCGATTAAATTTCACCCTGAAATTGTGTTCGCGATACGTGGCAACTTTATCGCTAGAACCTGTACAATCTATTAATCGTCCCATTAATTGACCCATGGTGCAATGAAAAATGTTGCTTCTTTTAAATGAAATTTTAAATCCATTTAATTAAAACAATTACCACACAATTCTATACACTGTCATTATTCTAAATTTATAAAAATTATTAATCCACGAATTCAACAATTCTTCGAACGCCGCTCTTACATTGTCTTCATTTTGGAATAATTTATTTGCTGAAAAAATTGTCGAACTATTTGAAGAAACGATAATCTGATAGAGAAAGATGTTTATTACAAACATTTTCTTACGTCTACTATACTTTTAAAATTGTACAGAGAAGTAGGGTAACAATTATTTTCATTCAAGGGCTGTTTCCACCCCGAAAATAGATTTAAAATAAAATCAGAATTTTCAGATTCCTTTGTTAGTTTACATAATTGAAGAATTTCCATACATAGAGGAGCGTTCGTTCGAATAGAATATAAAGGATCTCTTATTCCATATACTAAAGAAGAACGTAAGCCTGTTTTCTCAACCGTTTGGACGATTTAATTTCCCCGACGGTTTTATTTAATTAGCCACCGGTGTCGATTAACCTTCGTGAAAGGTATACACGCTTCGTACGTAACAAAACGAACGTAGCTACCTACCGTGCCGGTCTTAATAGGGTGGCAGAAGCTACCCTGCGCTTAATCTCCAGCGGACGGTGATGATTAACGAGGCGCGAGCGATCAGCGTCGCACGCGGCCGCACCTGTCTCCCCCTTACGGTGTTCGCGAGGTTAAGTGGCAAAAGCCGCGAGGCGCTCGCGTCTCAAGAATGTTACATTCCACGCGGGGCGAGGACGCGAACGAGCGCGCCGAAGATAAATAGACGTAAGACAATGGGGCAGGACGAGTGTTCTTACGGCGTTCGCTGGGCGGAACACCGAGTTCACGTGCTTGGAAATTTGCATTCGTCCCACTAACCCTTCCATTCGCGATCCGTTTATAAATCACTCGAAGAACCGAGCCCTGCGCGACATTCCCTCTCCGTTAGAGGGGGTTCCTCTTCGTTCCGCCTCGCGTGCAGGCGCGAGTTGACGAGAGGTGTATTCGACTTGGAATTACATTAACCCTTTACAACTAGAACATGTTTTTGATATATTACTGAAACTTCTGATATGTGTATGGATGAATGGAAAAGTAACAAGGAGAAAGTCGAAGGAGAGAAAGATTCTTATATTTCGATCTCACACATCTACCAAAAGTGTGAAATCTATAGGTCTATATGTCTGTAGATATTCTATTTCATTTTAATGCATTTCTTAATATAGCTTTTCACTCGCCATTCGAATTGCTGGATTAAAATTAACAATAAGCGACGAGCAGAAATTATTCCTCGAGTGCAAAGTGTCGATACGAACCCAGCGATCTAATTTAAGTAATAATAAGTGACGAGCAAAAGTAGTTTCCCTAGTATAAAGCGTCAATCACTAATCCAACCGTCTTGAATATATATTTATCGATGAAATGAAGAGTTTCTTCACAGAAACGAGAAACAAAAATTAATATTCCTTCGAAACGAGACGAGATGAAAATTTCAATGTTGCACTGTACGAAATGATTAAGAAAACAAAAGGATCGAGTTCTCTTGACCTAATCCACGCGTCCAGAGGTGATCGGATACAGGACACGCGAGACCGTTCGGGCTTTATCGCGATCGTACGAGCGGCGCGATTACGGCGTTAATGTAAAACACGCGCGGGGGCACGGTCAGGTATTAAAAGCTACGAGGATTATACTCGTGATCGGTAAAGGCAAGAGAGAGAGCGAGAGAGAGTGAGAGAGAGCCGGAGAGAGAGAGAGAGCGTAAGAGATAGAGAGAGACAGCGTGAGAGAGAGAGAGCGTGAGAGAGAGAGAGCGTGAGAGATAGAGAGAGAGCGTGAGAGGTAGAGAGAGAGAGCGTAAAAGATGGAGAGTGCTGGGGAGAGAGAGAGCGCGCCAGAGAGAGGGGGGAGAGAGCGTAAGAGATAGAGAGAGAGCGTGAGAGAGAGAGAGAGAGCGTGAGAGATAGAGAGAGAGCGTGAGAGATAGAGAGAGAGCGTGAGAGATAGAGAGAGAGAGCGTCAGAAATAGAGAGCGCCGGGGAGAGAAAAAGAGAGAGTGTCAGAGATAGAGAGAGAGCGTGAGAAAGAGAGAGATAGAGAGAGAGCGTGAGAAAGAGAGAGAGAGGGAGAGAGAGAGAGAGAGAGAGAGGAGAGGGCGACTGGCTCGCGCGGCACAGATGCTCGCCGAGTGTTCTATAATTTTATAGTGTTCACTTTTATCCGGCCCCTAATTAATGGCCTATAAATTATGCGCGACGAGTCGTTAATGGCCGACGCATACACGCCTCTCACGCGTGCATTCTCGAGAAATCACGCGCACACTACTCCACGATATACACGGAGAGAGAGATCCTCGCGAACAGCGCACGCACGACCGCGTTTCCGGTTGAGACAAGTGTTTTACACTCGTAAACAATCGGTCCGCCAAATTGATACGACAACACTTGCAGAAGTGAGCTTCTCGATCGAGAGGAACGACGTGGCTTTGAACTTTATGAATTGCTCGAAACTATACGAGTCTGTGGTTTCAATTGTTTTCACGGGAATGCTGTTACTTCTGCTTTCACACATTGGAACTCGATTACGTAAAATGTACTTGTTACATCCAACTCTGGAGATCACCATCGGTATCTAATTTCGAAATATAGCATCATCCAATTTACAGTGGGTGATTAAATAATTATGAACAAATGAATAAATTGAATAGTTTGTTTTCGCTGGTACTATGACTTCAATAATAGTGAAATACAGAAATTTTTATTATTAAAATATAGACAAACAATTTAACTATATCGTGGCAGCTTAATTAGCTAAAAAAGAAAATTCTAGTTTTATCTCTGTCAACTTGTCGAATATAAATCTAATAGAAAACTTATAGAAATGATTAAAGCGTCTAATCGAAGTTTCTGAGTCGGTCTATACGATAACTATAATACTATTTGTATAAAACTTTTATTTTTATTTGTTTTCTTAACAAAGAACACAAAATTCCTGTAAATTAAATATTAAAATTTATTGTAAATAAAATGAAGATAAAGCGAAAAATAAACTTAATATAAAATTAAGAAATACTACTCTATTAAATCAGATAAAAATTCCTCTTCATCCAATCACTCTAAAATTTTTCTTTACACAAATATCATTTTCTTACCAATAGAGAAAATTTCATAAAAAGAAAATGTTTACCCCTATAACTAGAAGCCACTAATATACGCTTGGTAAAAAAGAAAGTTTGGAATTGCAAAAATATTGCAGAAAAGAAATTAATTCCCCAGTAGATAAACACCAATTGCGACGTGTTACCTACGTGGAACCTTGCAATTTTCCGGTTTGCACACTCCGTACACCTATTAGACACGACTGAAACGGTACAACCAGTCGTGTTTCACCTCTGCTAGAGCCACCAGCGAACTCGAAGACCCGTTCCATAACCGTCGCCGTATAACCAAAAGCACGAACTTCAAAAAGCCTCTTCCCTCACGGAATGGTTCAGGTGTGTACGTATGTGAATCTACGTGTTGATATACGATAGTATTCGTACCGTGCACTTACATACACGAAACGGTTACGTACGCGAAGAGAGAGGCTCATTGCCGAAGCATGCAGGCTTGTCTTGTACAATTTGCTCGAACATGTCCGTCGCGGTCGGAACGCTCGTTTGAACCGGTCGGGGAGCGTCCTCTCTTCCTCGAGCAGATGAAGAGGATACACGTTTGCCTCCTCTTTGGTCCCGTGGGATCGAGCACCGGCCAAATCTACGGTGTAAATTCCCCGAGTCACTCTCCTCACCTCCTTCCTTCCTTCCACCACGTTTTCCCTCCCTTACCGAAACGTGCCAGTGTGCTACCTCTCTTTCCCTTCACGACCGCCTGAAAGGACCAACGATAAATCTGTTCGTAGCCTGTTCTCTCTTACTGAGAGTACAACGGTGAAAAGTAAAGATCGAAGGGAGAGAGAGGCTGCGGTTGATCGTAATCCTCTGTCGACGACGAAAAATCGTCCACGAAATCCACCGATTTTCACTCGGATAGTCGTCGATTATCCTACCGACGAGTGTTTATGGTGTCACCTGGGGTTTACTCGAAGCGATCTTGTTAACTGATAGGATGCGACAGTTTCCGTGACTATTGTCTGCACGAGATCGAGTGGTAATGGCTGAGGAACGTTTTCGAAAGCTTTCCTCGTGAGTGATTCGGATGCTTCGGATTTTAGAGAGAGTAGGTTAAATCTGAATAGGATCGAGCGAATCGGGTCACTTTCTCTTCGATGATGGAAAAATAACAGTCAGATATTAAAAAGCTAATTTTTTTTTTTTATTAAAAATTCGTATTTCGTATACGTTTGATTTGAACATTGATAATAAACAATAGAAGACTCAGAAATATCTCTTCTGCAAACCAAAAGTTTATCCAATGCATTTTTTCAAATACATTCTAGAAAATAATTTCTGAAGAATCTTTCGAAATATTGAAATTTTGCTGTTTAAAGAGATTTTAATGAAAAAATATGTTAGAATAATTTGTAACTCATTAAAACGCCATTTTTATTTTTCGAAAAAATTGAGAAAACGCATTGAAGTGTACGGATACGAAAATTTTTAATTTCTCTAAGGTTCCCATGAAATTAAACGTTGGAAGGGTAGAAAATAAGTGTTCTAGAGAGGTTTTTATAGAAGCAGAGCAGTTCCCATTCGACTAAACCATTGAACTCAACCACGCGCTTCCTACGGTGCACTGGAATTCGATTCGATCGCATAATTAACGTCTGTTACACGGGGGTATGCACAACGTCCCCCGTTATTAGAATAATTCCATAGAAGCGACTAATTAAAATACAATGCTCAGCAAGAATTCGTGATCGACGCAGCCATGCTGACAGCTCCGGAAGCGGAATTCATCTGTCAAGATGATTAACAACGCGTTAATTAGGCGAACGAGACACACGGTATGTAACATCAGCTCTGTCGACAGAAAAATGTGACTGGGTAAAAAGTGGTAGGCGAGTGTGATTAACCCTCGATCCGACGCGGCTAATTTAGGAGCATCCTGTGTCATTATAGTGTATTACAGTTCTCATTGCATAATCAATTAAGTAATCAAGATGGATCTTGCGTGGTTTTATAATACTAGCCTTCGTTCTTTTGTAATAATATCTTTTCTTACTAAACGTTCAAGCAAATTCATATTTTCGCTCATGGCGAAATAATTGTGGATATATACATATATTAACCAAATAAAATTTTTTTCTATATATACATCAAAGTTGGACATTATCCAACTTAATTAATTGAAAGATAATCGTTAAGATAATATATTGTCTTATCCAGCAACATGTTATTTAAAATAATGATGTCCTGGTTTATTTAAAGGGACAAATAACTTTTATCTAGATTATTTCTTTATTTAGAATTCTAATGAAATAGTTTATCACTGTAATTTTTATTTGGTTAAATAATCTCTCAAATACTTTTCAAATTTTATCGTATCAACACCGTCAACTGCATTAAAAATACAGATTTACGTATAATTTTCAGGTTTTGAAGTGTAGAACACATATTATTGAAGAATAAGTATATGAAAATTGCTTTCATTTGCTACAGTGGTAAATTATACTGTGTCTCATAAACATTAAATAAAAAATTATAAATTCTGAAATTTCCTCATTTTTTAATAATTACTTTGAACCATAGTTGTCGAAAAAAATATTTCTACACGTAGTGTGAAATCAAACTGGAGCGCACAGTAGTAGGCCACGCCCACTTGAGCAAAGCTCGCGTAGTGGGAGGCGATGTTAGAACAGTAGGCCACGCCTACTTGAGCAATAATCGTATGATGAAGCATTGTAAAATGTTTCTAAGATAGGCACATGTTGCAAAACGGTAACTCATGGTACCAAATGTTTGACAAACATATTAACACATGCCTAAGGAACCTATACTGTCCCCACTATGATTTTTCCCCCACTCCATCTACAACCTTTGCTCCGCCCACTGCTCCCAGCTCTACTCGGAACAAAAAAAGAAAAAGAAAACGTTCTTGCACCTGAAACAATTACTCGTGCAAACTCAAATTAAAACAGTCGAATTCTTCATTTAGTAAAACACAAAATTTTTCAACTTGAACAGATATTTTCCCTACCAATCATATTTTCGAATAAAACGCTGAAGAACGTTCGATCGTGACTGTACCGTTTTCCACGACTATCAATTCCTCCTGGAAACGAACGTTTCTAACTGTATATATATGTATACACACATATACAGGTCTGTTCAGAGATATTATGACGAGTGTTCGAGCCTATGGTGATCAGCACGTATGACGTGCGCGCGAAGACTGATGCTCGCGGCCAAGTTCATGGGATTGATTACCACAGTCAATAACACGGGCTGTGTGTATTGATGAGAGCACGGAACGAGGGAACGTTAACAGGTCAATGAAATTATACCGTAACAAAGATTGATGCCGGTGTGATTGATGATTGATGATACCGCGGCCATGGAAGTGGCGAAAACCACTCTTTCCACCTGATCAACGTGACTTGGCCCTATTTGTTCGCCTATCGTTACAATTTGTAATCCGACTTTTGTTGCCTGTCGAACGCCCACGTAAAACGGGCTACGAGAAACTCGACGAAACGACCGTGCAGTGCATCGATCAGCCTTCATCCCTGCATTCTCAACGTCTAAATTGGTTAAACCGAGAGACGTTCCATATTCATCAGTGTTATCAGCCTCGAATGTCAGTATCGCGAAATTAACACGTTGAAATATGAGTGGCATTTGTCGCTATTCTGTACTTGGTTAATAGGGTCTCGTGTTCTATTTACATTCCTATAAGAGTTGCGTGGTATTACGAGGATTAATGTGAAGATAGCGATTATACGAGATTTTTATACACGTGGACACATTGTTGCGTTAGGTTTAGGGTCATTCAAGCAAAGTAATTTTCCAACAGGACTCTCAGTCCCATACGTCGTAGTTTATGCAACGGTATTTTCAAGAGAAGAGGTTACGTTGTTTACACTGGCCTGGGATTTCATTCCATTGAAATCCCGTAGAAAATCTGTGAAGTATTTGCAAAAGCAGAGGACTTAAAATCGATTGTACTGTCAAGAGAAAAATCATCGAAATAATTATTCGGAAAATTTCAGAGAATTCGTTATCGTACCCATAAAAACAGGTAATAAGAATCGAGTACAACATCAAGTATCTAAAAAAATTACTTACTTCATACTATGAACAATTATAATCGTTCGCCTCAAAATAATCATAAAATCGTTCTCAGACAGCGCATCTAATTACACTCTCCTCTTACTAATTTTTTGTAAATTTCAATAGCAAATAATTTACACGTCAAAGTTGAAATAATTGATATATCAATTATAAAGTAAAACACCATGTATAAACTCTGTACACTAAAAACGCATATTTCTCTTAGTGAGTTCTTCAAATTTTAATAACAAATGATTTACAAGTCAAAGTGCAATTAATTTATACGTCAATTACAAATAAAAACACCCTGTACAAATAGACAAAGATATAATCACCGGGTAAAACAGTAATCCACCATAACTCGCGTATTCTCGAATCGCAGCGAAAGTAATCTCCCTAAACGCAAACACACGTTCAACAAAAGTTCACCGACAATGTCTCCGCGACACCTCGTCAAGGTAGTGAACAGAAGAAGGAAGACGAGTAAAGGATGTAAAAAAAAAAAAGAGAAAAAAAGGAAAAAGAAAGAAAAAGGATCACGAGGAACGCAAGCATGCCGAAAACTCATCGAGGCTCTCTTTGTGCGATCATGGGCCCTCGCGCGAACGGTGGTTTCGCGCCACGAGGAAGAAGAGAGAGGAGAGAGAGAGAGAGAGGACGGTTAGCGGTGGTACTAATAAAAATAATTACGGTATCCGTCGTTGCTGCACGTCGTCCAAATCGAAATCTGATAAGGGACTTAATAAATGCCGTAGCCGGACGCGGCGGACAAGCGACGTCCGAGAGGGGCCACCGGATCATCCAAGACAACTCTCTGCTTCTCTCTTTTCTCCTCTACTCTTCCGATCAGCCACTGCGGAATGCATCGTCTTCGGACCCCTAATGATTCCCGAACCCGGACCCACCAGGGACCCTGATGATATCTAGGCCGGACGAACGTTTCTCGGGACCAGCAACACAGGGTTCTGTGGTGTTGTCCTCTTCTCCTTCCTTTGCTACCGTGGGTTAAAACCTCCCTGTCGTACTGTCGACGCGTCGATCGCCTCGTCCAACCTCGATAGAATTCTTTCGGAGTTAAGTGTTACTAATTTAGCGATTACGATATTAATCATCCCGCTACCGGTTCAACTATCTTTCTCCTTCGTTCGTATTCTCTCTTTTGCTTGTTTTCTTTTTTTCTTTCTTTGTCTGTCGTTCTTTAGTTGTGCCTCTTTGTGGACCAAAGGTGGAGATGGATGATCGAGGAGACGTCGAGGTTGGAACGTATATGGAGTCGTTGATTTGCGTACGAACGATTGACGTGGATGAGATGAGAGGTTAACGACTGGATAGTTTGGCTTGTAATTGGTGATTAGTGGGAGGATTTTAAATGACGCTGCTGAGGGAGGGGTTTGTGATGTTGAAGTGGATGGAGGTTAACGTTTAACCCCTTGTATTGTGATACCCTTTTTTATGGTTCTGTATTATGGTGGTCTTGGTTGTTTGCAATTTTGATAAGGTGCTAAGCTGTATATAGCTTGTGTTTAGTAAAATTGAAGAGCAAATTGAAATTGATGTTTGAATTCGAATAAAAATTTGTTACAAATGGAATCCTTCTTTTTTTTTTATACCTTGGATTTAACCTACACCACGAGTGTAATAAACACGTTGTTTCAAGGTAAATTAAGTAAGGATTAAGGGTGGAAATTTTGTACGATCATATTTATGTAGCACTGAGAAATTTAAAGATGGAGATTACGTATAAACTTTGAATATTTATTTTTTAATGTACTTTTGAAGTTTAATCATTAGGATTTTAGCGTTTCACGAATATCTGTACATAACTCTTTCATTATAAATCAATGAAAAGATTGAAGAAACTCATTTCTAATCCATTCCAACAGAGTACATAAAATAAATATTAAATTTAGTACTAAAATTAGGCGATTTCGTTGAAATCGAAAATTTCGTGATGATATTTGGAAGATGGCAAAAAAATCAGAACAATAATAGAAATTATTTGTTTTCTAAAAGTCCAAAAGAATTGATTCTTACGGTTAACATTGAAAACGGTAAAATCCACGAGTATAAGAGAGAGATCCACTTTCCCACATATAACACCTCCGGCGCTACAGCTCCTGGAGGGCGTGTATCCTAAGCGATCGATCTCGATCTCGCTAGAAGGCTGCCACGAGAACGAACAAAAGGCAAAGGCGCGAACAGAGAAGGGGGTTCCAACACCACAGCCACTCGTTCTCGTTTTAACGCCTTAGCGAGAAGGTGTTGGCGTCGCGCGTCGCACGCTCGACCTCTTTTTTCTTCTTCTTTTCTTCCTTTTTGCTCCCGTTTTGCTGTTGGATCCCGTCAACGGCAACGACGACGACGACGACGACAACGAAGACGACAACGACGACCTTCCACGCCAAGGCACACCACTTCCTTTTCACGGCCGCGTGTGAATACAGCCTAAAAAAAGGGGGAGAGAACGCGCCGCACAGTCCAGGAGGCGGCTCGATCTCACTGTATTGTCGTTGTACGGTGGTCCCTTCTTCGACTCGTCTGCTGGTCCCTTGGTAAACCCCTCCTGTCCTCGTTACCGAACGACACGAAACCGTGGGGGATGAATGTTCGAATACGCTCGAGTTGAATGAATGGCGGAGTGATGTTTGTTTTGAGTGCAGGTTCTCGCCCTTTGTCTCAGCGGGAGCCGCCACACAGTCGTTTCTTCGACGCGCGGCCCCCTCTTTCTTTCCTTTTTCGTGTACACCATCCCCTTCTCGCCGCCCTTCTCTCTTTCACCGACGTTCTCTCTTTCTCTCTGCGTGCTCCTCTCCCTCGCGTTCTTTCTCTTGCGCTCTCTCTCTCTCTCTCCCTCTTTGCGTTCTCTCTGTGCGCGCTCTCTCTATCTCTCTAGGCTCTCTCTGTACGCGCTCTCTCTCTGTACGCGCTTCCTTTCTCTGTACGATCTACCTCTAACGCGCTCTCTGTCTCTCTCTCTCTCTCTCTCTCACTTTTTCTTCTCGCGCCGATCATAGAACCGAACAGAGCCGCCTTTCACCCCCGTAACGCTCACGGTAGTGTTTATTTGATAAGAGAAAAAAATGAGGAGAAGGAAGAGGGTCTCTGTCCGATCATGGGACACACCGTTGGAGGGGATTAGACGCGCGCTCGTTTTAGAATTTCTCCTTTTCCCTCTTTTTTTGTTTTTATCCGTTCTCGCTTGTGTGTTTTGTACACGATCCAGAGAGCGATCAACGAATCCGATACTGGCAGTTACTAAGGGACAAGCAGCATTGTTCACCTCTCCGATGGAGAGCATGGATTTCAGGAAAACGAGGGACAATAAACGTTCACCAGTTCCTTCTGTTCAGAGTTTCTCCATCCCTTTCATTTATCTTCTTTCTTTTTCTTTTATGGCTCCTGGACACCGTTTGCGTTTCAATTTACATGGAGAAGATAGCCCCAGTGTGCGCTCATCTTTACCGATAAAGTCAGAGGATTATAAAACCGCTGGTTCTTCTCACCGTATGCATGGTCCATTCACACCGTTCCCCTCTTCTCTTCACCTCATTCACACTATCGCTCTAATTTACTCTCAGTGGCTTTTACTACGTTCACCTTTTCTCAACAGCGTTTCAACGCTACCGTGTTTGCCTTCGGTTAACATTCAGAGAACTTCTTCCTTTTTCCTACAATGTTTTTTAATGGTATTCGTGGAATCGTTCCTGACGTTTCTTCACGAATCCTTTGTTCCTCTTTTCCTTGTAAGATAAAAAAAGAGAATCATTTCCATCTCGATTTCGTGTATAAATTGTCCACGTTGTGGGATTTCAGAAGCTTTACAGCGTAGAAAATGTCTCGGTGTGAATCAGAGGATAGAAGCGAGAATATCGTGACACGCAACGTAATTAAGTCACCAGGGCTATGGCACGAGTTAGTCCCGGTATTTACGAAGATCTTAAGGTCGAATCTTCTAAACCGTGGACCGAGATTGTTCCATGAATCACCCACTTATCCGCTTTCTACCGGTCACTTCATCGCGCTGTTTCTTTAAATCCGGCCAAGATGCTGTTTCAGAGGTTCGAGGATGTTGGCTCAGCCCGACCTAATGCCAGACGCGTAGCTTGTACATTTCTATGCAAAGCACTTTAAGAAGTCCGTGTTTGTTCCGACGATTAAGATTCCCGTGGCTGTCCCTAGGGGATTACGCGTTATAAGGCAGCCCTCAACTCGCTGCTTCTCAACTCTGTTTTACCGAAACCCATAAACGGGTCTGGTCGTACAGGTGCAAGGGTGCGTCGTTTTTATTCCGCTCCGTTTCAGAAGCGTTTCACGAGACCGTTGGCGAATTCGTCGAAGACTTGTTAATAATCATTCCCTTTAGGAATCTTTCGGAAATTCCTTGGCTGAAATTCGATGTAAATTCGTTTTCACGGTTTTTCGATTTAGTTCGAATTCTTGCGAGTGTCTGCTTTAACTTTAATAAGTAAGAAAGATAGAAAATATTTTGTATTTTACAAGATAGAAAACACGAGGAAACACAGAGAGGGATAGTAATAGAAAACAAGGTTTTGTATTTATATTTATGTAGATGTATGGATACAGGTGTGAATGCAATAGTAAACAGTATAATAAACAGTAGTATTAGAAACAGAAAGGAAAATGTGTGAAATGAGATGAATAAGCGTAGCGTAAGTGTAAGATGGTATTGTAAAAATTTTGCAATTGGAACAATGTTAGAAAATAAAAGATAGATACAAGTAAGAAAATAAAGATATTCGTCTATTTTATTATTAAGATAGAAAATATTTCATATCTGCTATCTGATATTCTCAAAAATTATTTTATTACACAACTATGCGTACATTTCAAAGTGTTCATACGCTTTCAATCCGAGTCATACACTTCAATCTGTTATAAAGCCCATTATACTTAGTAACTTCTAGAAAACCTATTGGACCTTTTCATACTCTCGTTATGCTAAAAATCAGATCTTAGAACTTTCGTAAAAGAAACACTAAAATTAATAGTTAGTCGTCGAACATCTCAAACCTAATAAAACCTAACCTAACCGAGTTAAACAGTAAAACAGTTCTAGAAACTATAGCCATGAGTGCATCGAAGCTTGTAAGATCTCTTCTGTGAAGTTTAGAGAATAAAATTATTATTGTTCAAATATGCTAAAGATTGGAATTTGACACGTATTAATTCGAATAACTTCTATTCATAATGTCAAAGTGAATAGACTCGAGAGGCTAATGTCGTCAGCGAACAACTTGCAACATTTCGCCACCAGTAGTATATTCACCAGTCATGCAAGACTAACTTGCTCACCATGTAGGTTAGCACAGCCTACGCAACGTAGTACATAATATCCATCAACTGTACACTTGCCCAAGAATTAATTGCTTTCAATATTCCCGCGCACAATAGAATTGAATAAGAGCCGCGTGTTAGACTCGATTGAATGAAATTTATCATAACACTCGTAGAACGTAGCGATCTGAAAGACATGGATCAGACATGAGGATCTTTTCACTTCGAGGCGCACGCTAACGTTCTAATCTCAGAAAAAGAAAAAAGAAATGAATGGTAGGCTCGAAAGCCATCAAAAACACCTGTCAATTTCTCTGCAGCAAGAAGTCTTCAGGCCTGCAATCATCTTCACCTGGTACTCGCTTTTGTTCCACGAAATTTCTTAATGCGTTTCAGAGTTGCATCGTAACAACACAGCTTTTAACCTAAAGCGACGAATTAACGAAACACTGGCTCGTTCATCTTTCACAGATTAAATCGAAACACCGTTTCTACGATTCTAGTCTTCAGCAGGTTAACCTAAACGTGAGATTAACATTATACTGTGCGAATCAGGAGAAATAAAATGCAGAAAAATCCTAGGAAATTCGGTGAAGGTGTTAAGAAATGTAAAGAAGGAGAAAACATGAGTAGACGGAGGATATTTTCCAAATTTTCGACTCACTTTTCCACCAACTTCGCCCCAGAAAGTGCAATAATTAACGCGAGACAGAGGAAACTCTGCAGAAATTCGGCAAAAATATTTAAAAATTTAAAGAAGGAGAAAAAATGAGTAGACGGATGATATTTTCCAAATTTTCGACTCACTTTTCCACCAACTTCGCCCCAGAAAGTGCAATAATTAACGCGAGACAGAGAAAACTCTGCAGAAATTCGGCAAAAATATTTAAAAATTTAAAGAAGGAGAAAACATGAGTAGACGAAGGATATTTTCCAAATTTTCGACTCACTTTTCCACCAACTTCGCCCCAGAAAGTGCAATAATTAACGCAAGACAGAGAAACGCAGACGCAAAAAAGGGAGCTATTAATCACCAGGCAGAATGTGCAATAATTTCGCAAAAAAATCCGCAGAAACCCGGCGACGGGGGTTACGAAATGTAAAAAAGGAGAGAAATGGGGATGGGACGTGAGGAGGGACCCGGTAAATTACCGGCGTACGCTGAAGAATCCGAGCGCGGCACCGGTAATTCCACGGACGGGCGAGGCGGTATCGGTGGGTCGCATCTCCATGACAAATACTGGCAGGACCTCGCGCGGACGCAGATCCTATCTGCATTTTATCCCTGCAGATAAATGGGCCCGCGTATAATGCCGCCACGGTGCTTGTACACGTGTACCAGCGCGAGTAGAGGGCCACCGCGAGCCGATATCCGCAAGAAACGCGGCCTGTTCCGCGTGGCTCGCGCTCCGGGAACTAGCGCGTCGCATTTCCACGCTTCTTCCCGCTGCTTCCGTTCAACCGATGGAATAGAAAACAGCCCTTTTTACCAATGGAACATTTGCGATGCTTCTCTGCTGACAGTGACGAGCGCGGTATAAACTGACTTTTATTCTCTGAAGGATTCTTGGTAAAAAGTTCTTGCGGCGCGGAGATCGAAAGGTTTGACGGTGTTGACTCGAGTTGACGAGACGGTCGAATATATTCGTAATCAAATCAAATACACGGCAAGAAATACACTCGTCCCTTGATTTATACAGATCATCTGATTTATGTCTTTTTCTTTTTTTACGCGGAAGAAAATCATTTATGTTGAAAACCTGGTCCAAACTCCTTCATCATTGAGGATAATGAACGTCAAATCTAACAAACGGTTAAGAAGACGATACTCCTTAACCCTTTCGCTAGATTTTATTACGCAACACGCGTGGCGAAAGGTAGATGTTTAATTCTGAATCGCAAAATTTTCAAAAGTTTGAGAACTTAAAGTTCGTTTCGTTGAATTAAAATACAAGTGCGTAAGGATTAAACTGAGGTGAAAAAGCGGCAACGAAAAAGTACGAGAAAATTTCCAAAGCGCCTACAGGCGCCAAAAGTAATGAAAGGGTTAGGTTTTCCATTATGAAATTTAAAATAGAACGTGATGGATTTGTTGCGCTCTGAACTTTCTTATTCTCTTATGAAATATTACTGAATTCTAAGACCCGTTTTCACTTGGTTATGCATCCGATAGTTCAAAGACGCTGATCATCGTATAATTAAATTCTTTAATCTAATTAGTAAATGTTGTGACCTGTTGCACTGAGTGTTACGTTGTTTATGATATACGCGTGTGTTCTCCATGATTTTACATTTCGTGATACTCTGTGGACCTTACTTTACTTGTGTCACTCTTATGTTTGACTGTGTTTGCTCTTGTATTAACCATTTTATATCATGATTGGTGGATGTGGTATGTGATAGATGTGCATTTCATGTTTCTGATTTGAGTGGAAGTGACTATACTTCTTTCTATAAGAAGGTAATTGTTACTAGCTGTGTTTGTAGTGGTTTAAACAAGTTTGAAGCTCTAAAAACCTTGACAACAGCGATCGTGGGTTACGTCAAAAGAAGTTTACAGCGATTGTTATGCGTTCAGCACCTCAATCTAGCAACTGAATGTGACCAGCGAATATTTTACATCCTATAACTATAATCATCCAGACCGAGACTTCGTCACAAGACCTTTACTCTCGAGTAGACAGATAAATTGATAACACGATAAGAAATATACATCGTTAAATAGCCACAAAAGAAGGAAGCTCTTCTCTATAGTCAACGAAGTTTCACGTGAAATATAACACTTTTATCGATAGCTATCTAACATCAGCCACACCTTTCGCGAAGAGCGGCAATATCTAAAAGCGTTAGTTAACATTTTCAACGATTTCCTCATGTGTTTCGGGAACGACGATGGCGAACAGGATGCGGCGAGATAGCGTAATAGCTGTTCACGAAGATCCCATAAGCTATCGGATCAATGTTGTTCCGCAACATAATGCAACATATTCGACGGAGGTAAATGACGGCGAACGTAATGACTGGCTTTTGGTGTTACGTAGCGAGAGACGCGCGTGCACAATGTTGCTCGCACGATCACGATCTCACGCAACGTTGTTCTACACTAGGAGAGAGAATCCAAGCGTGCACGCATTTATGGACACGCAACGCGGGGCTACGCGTGAAATTGGTCCCTCCAGAACCGACGATGAAACGGTTAATCTACATATGGACGTTGGATAAATGCGTTATCGTGACGGTTTAACCGTCCACTTTTCCACGAAACGAGCGATATTTCAACGCTGACGGGAATGGATGTGCATCGCGTGTGGCGAAAAAAACCAGAGACGTTCCCTGATTTACCGAGCATTTTGTCATCGAGGCGTTTCCACGCGAGCGTAGAATGAAGAAATCAAAGTGCTCCCCTTGTGAAAAGAAGGAATTGTGTTCGTCGGTATAATGATTAAATTGTTCTGGACTGTTGTCGCGTGTGTGAAAGAATAACAGAAGGATGTTGCATGTTTCGATAATGTACACTGATGATAATTGAAGAGAAATATTCCGAAGTTACTTTGAGGATCACTTTCAAGGATTTTTCTAACAAATTATGTGGTTAGTGTTGAAATAAGCCCAAGGATGTCAGACATCCTGACTTTCAAACGACTTTAGAATGGCCTTCAGAACGTATTCTCTTTCTGTATCATCATCTGGTACACATATTTCAAATCCTTAATCACAGTTTCATACCTTCAGCAACAGCAGAGGTAATTTAGACATTTGTAATACACGAGACACCGTGTATACTTTAGTAATGCGACGTTATCAATCAACGTTCCTGCAAAGTGATAATGGAAACAAGATTTAAATTCCACTTTCTAAATTCCAGGGCTCTACTTATCCTTTTGCGAATTTATCGAACAGGTAAATGAAGGAAAACACGAAAGTGGAGGGTATTAATTTCCCATGAGCAACCTCGATCATTGTCGAAAGCTCTTTTCGGTTTATTGCTGAACTATCGCGCAATTTTTCCAAAATTTCTGTCGTTTACCTGAAAAATTCTCATCTCGTTTAAAATCTTCGAATCAATTATGAACTCTCTGAATATTATTATTTTATTTTTTCTTCCATTCGAAGACAGCACATGATCTATTAACACGTTCGCTGTAAACGTCTGCAGTGTATTCTGCAGAAATTCGAAAAACAAGTAACAAGCTGTGGTTGAAATCTCTTTTTCGTGTTAAGGGTTCATTTTCGGTTAACCCTTTGTTTACAAAAGGCGTATATATACACTCTGTACATTTTTTTTTTACTACAACTGTTTTCTAGCATAGAATTTATCGTTACATGTAACATAGCAATTGTAAACAGCTGAATATTGCCAAGTCTTTCTGTTTTCACTAACATTGTTCAGTCTCAATTTCGCTATTCTCATAAAATCACATCGTGAATGAAATCGTACAAAATTCTTCCTTTACAGCATACATAAGTGTTAATTTATTTCAATTTATAATCAATTTTATAATTTTATACATTTCTTATTTTTCAAAATAGTATAATATACTCTAAAAGTGTTTGCTTAGAAGAAATAATTACAAGTAAATACGATAAGTAACAGTATCAACCAATCTAAAATATATCGTATCGTATATATCGATAGATCTGTGCAAAAGTCAAAGAGTTAAGTTAACAGAATGCTCCTTGAAATGGCAACGATAAATTGCTCGAATTTAAATATCCCAGAGACACCGTGGACTATTAGTATATTTACGTCGAGCACGAATGTAAGTAATAGTAGAAGATGCATCGAGGATCCTGAATATTAAACAGGGATAATTACCCTGGAAACATGCTCGACGTAATTAAGACATTCGTGGCGGGCGGCGCAACGGCACCTTTTCCCCGGGTAATTTAAACTCGTTCTCGGTGAACCAGCGACAGTTGAACAGAGATACGATCGAAACGGTACCGGTGTCTCTCCCTCCGATTCGAACGTCCGACCAATCTGTTACCAGGAAGCTTAATTAATTCCGCCTCTTCCCGTGGCTAAGCTAGTTCCCTTATCCAGCTCGATTAACGCGAGCCTTATCGACGAGGAATTAGCTCGTTCCTCGAGAAACGGCTGTCTTGATCTTTTTCTGTACAGATACAGAAGGGTTGAAAGGATTATTCGAAGAAATGATCAAAACGATCTAGATATACGTGTATATCGGCGAGTATAAATGAAAGTTGGACAAAAGTTGCGTGACATTTGAAAGAGGAAATTCGCTATAATACAGAGATGTGGAAATTTGGTAGTATTGTAATGGAAACATTTGTTTCTCTTTTTTTCTCTCTCTTTCTTATGGAGAGGTTATGGTTGATACTGTGAGGTTTCTCACGGTTAGATTCGCCCGATTATCTGCGGGAAGTACGAAATCAGTGGTATTGCAGTTTCAAGTGGGATAGAGTGTAACTGGCGTGACGCGGGAATTTACATTGCGAGAAACTCTCAATTTGCACATGTACGTTACGAAAATTTTGTGAATAACATTTCATGCAATATAGATACCAGTACAAAAGATAAAATGCACTCAACTTTTTTTATGGCACATTGTTTATACTTGTAAATATACATTTTGATACAAAGTGTGTTACTCCAATTCATTCATAAATAAGTCTACTATTATGCAATTCGAGAGAAACTACTTCAACGAGTATTTACAACACTCAGAAGTAGTTAGTCATTTAATCATCTGTCAACGCTGTGACGCACCCATATATACTTTTTTCACTACATTTTTGCCGCCTGGATCATTTAAATTACCTACTAAATGTGACAATAATTCTCCTCGGGTATTCTGAATAAAATTACACAAAATAGTGGAGATTATTTATTACACAAATGACATAAAATGTTTACAACATCGTTCGAACATGGAGTACAAATTCCTCACTGACCTACGTTACGAATGAACGTAGCAATAATTCCCCAGCACCTCGTATCGTACGTTTCCATGTTACGCGGTCTGAAGAAGCTCGGTTAAGGGTCTGCAAACACCAGATACTTCGAGGATACTCGTCCAGAGAGAGAGAGAGAGAGAAAGAGAAAGCAAAAAGAAAGGTGTAGGTACAGCGAAGAGGGCAACGCATACGTAAGGAATTTCGCGTTATCGTCGAAGATGAGGTACGTGCTGATTACCGAGCTGCTTACATCTTCCTGTACACTCGCAGCTGTTCTCTCTTTCTCTCTCTTTCTGTCTTGCTCTTTCTCTTCAACCTCCCGCGAAATTACAAGACCAACTTGTGTTCCTCGCGAGAACGACGCCGATAGAAGGGTTCACGGAGGGAGGAAGCGGAGGAGGAGGAGGAGAACGCAGGGAATCGAAGGTGAAATTACGCTAGGAAACTACGCGCCACAGCGTACTTAGAGTTTTACTGATTGCGAGACATAAAATGTAATTGCGAGGTGGCTCTGGAAGAGAGGGCCGTGGCGAAGTAACTTGGTCGAGGTTTAACAGGATCATCTCTCTTGAGTATCGTGAGATTTGTGCCCCTTTTACGGCTCAAATGCCCCTTTTTTATTATATAAGGTGTTTCATGATGTGTGAACCCACTTCAGGAGTTGCAGGAGACACGACAGCAGTGAAGTGAGTTCATATAAAACACTTTTTCGTAGAAAGAACAGAAACTTCGATCTGAAAGAACGCATTTGGACGATCTCGTTACCGATATGCACACTAGTTCTTGCAAAATGACTAAAATTTCAATTGCAAGAGTAGATAAGAGTCAGAGCTAAGAGTAGATAAAAGTCAGAGCAGTGGGCGGAGCAAATGACGTCGACAGTCGCGAAAAGAGTGGGGAGAAACAATAGTGGTGGGAGTGTGTGCTCCACTTTCCCCTTACCGGGAATCAAACGACGTCAGCAGTCTCAGGTTTTGCTTTGTCAGACTATACAATTCTCCAGTGAAGTGACACCGCTCTGTTCGGAACAGGACATTCTCTGTTCATTGAGAATTTACGAAGAGAGAGAGAGTCTACTGAGAGGAGGAGAAACCTAATCTCTCCTTGTTAAACATTTTCCAATAACCAAAGTGCAACTGTAAGTAGAACTCCCGTAAAAAGGAAGCAACGAACGAACATCTTCACCTGAATTCAACGATCCTCTCGATTATTTCACTCATGAGAATCGACACGCCGCTTTCGACACGCGTGTCGAACTTCCTCCTTCCCCAAGTCTCAGCTTCCTCTGGAGAACGTTCATTAACAACGGCGCTCGGTCCATTAAGATCGATTATCTCGATACATAGAAATCCACACTCTATTTGGATGAGGTTGCAAAATCGAGCTGTTCACTCGCCTTGAATTCGAGCGTCGCTCCCCGAAGGGATAAAAGAAAACAGAGAAAGAGAGAAGATGGAGAACGTATCGAAGCATGTGATGGGCGTTTACAGAGCAGTGTCGGGAAGACAAATCGCGAGTCCCGTAATTTTCCTTCGATCAAGGTCGCGCGCCACGCCACGCGTAATATACGAGCTCGAGTCTCGATACAGGCCAGGGATTATTTTACCCGGAATCGATTTGAATGAAACACGGACCGCCACGTAGCGAGAGGCAGCTGGTCCAATTAGCCTGCAGACGCCGTGGAACCAGGTTTCGTGAGAGGTAGCTGAATCCGTGAACAGTACAGAAAGACAGGGGAGGCTTTTAAGCAGCCACTCGCAAGCGGTGAAACAGAGAGAGAGAGAGAGAGAGAGAGAGAAAGAGAGGCCACGGTATTACGGAGGGCTTCACACTTTATTTATCTACATCTCTTTCGGTGAACACCACAGCTCCACGGCTCCAACCTACTTACGTATATGGCGCAACGGGGTGCAAATTATGCATGTTGCAAAGTAGCCTTTTGCTCGACCCGCCGTTGTCTTTTTATTGGCCCGGAATATTTTAAACATCGCATCGAAGCGGCTACGGCCATGTAAATATATGGAGATACGCGATGGTGCCGCGTGGTATCGTTCAGGGAGAGTTCGCGCGAATATGGTGTCCATTATCGGTCGAAATTGTGGTCGTTTCGCAAGAGACGCGGTGCGTATCGGTAACGAGATCGTGCTAGTGCGTTCTTTCGGCTCGATGTTTCTGTCCTTTGTACGAAAAAGTCTTTTTTTCAATCCTTTCGCTCCGAAAAGCGTATACAGGGTGAGACACCTCGATCATCTCGAATAACTTCTAAATTATACGTTGCACGGTGTTAAGAGGAACATCACATGATGTACACGACTTCCTCATAAACGAAGGTGTTTCATCTTACAAATTAAAATTAACCATTTGTTACTAATGTGACTGTTTCTATCGAATCTCAGCCAGAATCTTTGTCGCGAGTCTAACTCGTTATGGGGCAAGATAAACAGTAATTCCTTACGATATACAAAGTAGCGTAACCTCTTACAAAATTACGCTACACTCTGCTGGAAAGTAAGGTTACCATTCGAAAGAAATTCTAGAAATTCCTTTCTTTAAATTTCACCGGATGAAACTCGGTGCATCCAGTGACACTTTCAGGTATGCGCACAATTCAACGCGCGGCCAGTCGGTTCGAAGGAGAACTTATACGACCAAGGTGGACATTAGCGTGGCACCGGCATAAATTTGTACACGACCGATACAGGGCTCTGGGTGCACCATCCGGCCGTACCTTTTCTCTTCCTGTTTCTGCTTGCCTCGTTGCTGGTATACGTTGGTTCAAGGTAGACGCATAAGTCTTTCGTCTGGAAGACACCGGTTGTATAGGATCGTGGACCGAACATTTTCCGCCACGCAATAGGCAGACGTGAAACCGCGCGTCCAGCTTTCACGAGACGCAACCGCGTTTCTGTTTCCAAGAGGTTGTTAAGCACGCATTTGGTTCGGCTGTGCGCCGAGCTCGACGCATAAATACGTGTAGGCAGCGCGTGTTAACGGGAGGCGCGGCGCGTTTCGAGGCGTATCGCGAGATTCTCGAATAGTTTTCGTGTTTGCTCGTTCCACGGTCGCGTACGTAATGGCCGGGATAAATCTTACGGTGAACTCTTCGCGCGTCTAGTAATTGGTCCCGCGGGAATTCTCCTTGTCGCGTAAACGACGACCGTTTACTAATGGGGCCGGTTATTTCGCGCGCGAAACGCGTTTTCGGAAATAGATCGGATGTCAGGGTTCGAAGCTGCGAAGATTTCGGTACGAGATTTTTTATTGTTATGCTGGAAGCTTATTTTGATGATTATACGCTGTCGATTTGAAAACCTACGTGAAGAAAAATATTTTTTCAAAATCACCTGAACTCTTTGAGATTAGGTGGGTTAAAAAATATTTAATATTTAATATTTTATTCAGTTTTTTACCCAGTTGGCAATGCTATGAACTAACGTTATGTTGCTTAAATAAGTAAAAACGAAAATTTATACAAGTCAAAGCGCATTAGTAAATTGAAAAAAGATAAGTTTTAGTAATTTTCGTTTAAAACATTAGTTGCACGGTGAGATTATCTACGTTCCACTCTGTAATCAGGGATTTATCGAAATGTTATTTTTTTTTTCTCATTTTGAGTAATATTTTATGTCGAATAATTGAAACGAACGTTTTTTCCCACTTTTTTTTATATAAAATAAGAATTCTATGCAACTCAAATTTTTTTTTTAAATCGTGTGCCTCGAACAGTTAAACGAAGATTTTTCCAAGGACTTCAACATCTTTTCTAAATGTTTAAAGTCACATCAAGGTGATTCATATGTTTTTGAAACATGATTAAAAATGCACAAATATTAACTTATAGAGAAATGACGATGAGCTTGAAATTTTAATTACACTCGGTAATTTTCTGTTACTTCTTCAACAGCAACGAAAGTAATTTAAATATTCAACTTAAGCGAGACACCAAGTATCCGTAACAAAAGTAACCAAACTGTTCTTCCGAGTGAAACAACGCTCGAACGAAAGTCCCATGCGAAAGTAGAGAAATCGCTGAGCCCGATATTGTCGACTATCGCGTTATATACCAGCCGGGATACAGAAACATTTCTCAATTTACCACGAGTACAACTTGTCGCCGGCGGTCTAAGCGGCTGTTCCCAACAGTTCCCGGAGACTGAACGCGGGCGATGAGACTTATGAAAGGGGCCGAAATTCCCGAAAAGATGCTTATCAGCCCGGCCCGTTTCGCAATAAGAAGACGAGAGTTCCGTGGAACGTGTAACTTCCCGACAGTCGTATGTATCTTGGGAGAGCAAGAAAGAAAGAGTGAGAGAGAAAGAGAGAACTCGCCACGGTGCAGCTACGCCGCACAACGTCAGGGACGAGATTTAGAGGCCGCGACGGCGGACAATGCACGACACCTGCAGAACCTCGAAAAAGAAGAACGTACCACGAGAGGAAGGAAGACGAAAAGTGAAAGGGTTCTAGCGTCGAAGAAAGAGAGAAAGAAAGAGAAGAAAAGGAAAGAGCGAGAAAACAGGACGAGTCTCACGGAGCTAGCCGAGATGAACGAAGAAGGTAGACGAGAAAGAGAAAGAGATTTCGTCTTGGTTGCGAAGGGAATAGAGCTTGGTTCTCTCTATGTGTACCATGGAGAACGGAAACTGGTACCGGTAGCGCAGCGGGATAAACTCAGGAGACGTCTTAAAAGCTCCTTAACATACGTACCAGTAGAAACGAGCTACATCGTTCCGGTGAGGGAGCACGATGCATGAAAAACGTTTATTCAACAAAAGGGGCACAAATCAAACCGGCCATGGACCGTGGACGTTTCTCCACATTGTTGCAAAGTGCCGACAACGACGTTCCTTCTTGTCAATTCCTGTTAACTCCTTCGCCTTTGTGGTTTCCTCGTGAACGATACACCTCTTGTATCATCTCGTTTGAGATGATCCATTTTCAACGTACCAAAAAGAAAATTCTTTTAAACGTCTACGACTAGAGTAGCCGTTTCGAGGTAACAATACCTCGACCTACACGCTCTATTTCACGTATCCAATCCTCCTCTCGCTTCGTTACGCCCTGAAACACGGATGATCGATCGAAGATTCTCAGGAACGAGGTAGCTCGTAAGCACACCGTCGTCCGGTCATGTGATCTTCGAGGTAGTTCGATCGTTCAACGAATCGGCTGCCTTCGTGGGATAATCGTTTGGTGGAAAATCAATTATACAGCTGATAATCCAGGCTTGCTTGCTTCTCTGAATTATTTGGCTATCTTTGAAAGAGTTTTCGCGCTAATTTGGGACTCCGGAAGCTACAGAAAAGCTTCGATTCCCAAGAAATCGCTTGCTCAAAATATTTGATTTACTATAACCACATTTTGTCGTGAATTATTATTTTATTAGGTTCTCCGGTAAGATTATGCCGATTTTTGATAGGTAGCGTTTGAATATATTACAGCATATAAAATTGTACGAAGACATAAAGTTCGCATGTGTTCTAAAAGACTATTGTTTCGCGTGTCTTTGAAAAGTTTATTCGTTGCAATTACTAATTTCTTCTCAGTGTTATGCTGCATTGAACATGGCAGTAAATAGAGTACACTTCTGACGTTAAATATTTTTCTTTTAACGAAAAAGGAAAATCACTGGGTAAACATGTTTAAAGAGGCCTATCAGAAAAAATGATTCGCAAACGGTTGATAAAATCTAAAAATGAGAATTTCCGTCTTAAAGAGAATAAAGAAACAAAGCTTTCGGTAAACTGGAATTTTTCAATTTGCTGGAAAAACGACGAAAAATTGTAAGATTAAAAAATACATACTTTACAGAACAAAAAGAAAATGCTTTGAAGTATGAAATTGTCTTGTTTACATAAAAATGTGGCACAAATTTTCCAGACAACTCGGTATAATTGTAATATTAATTATACTTAAATATTCATTTCAAAACTTTGTTTAATAGACACTATAGTGACAAATAGAATCGAAGCAATTGTTTAACCAATTAATACACTGGACGATTAGTATTTGATTAGCAGAATAAAAGACAAATTGCGGTTTTTCCTTAGACGAGCTAAGACGTACTGCCCTCCGATGAAACATCGTCCTCGCTATCGTCGGTGAATCGCGGTTCCCTGATGTTTTGCGTGATCGAGCCCGGTTTCTCGACAGCTAGAACATACATGCCACGAGGCGTCCTCCTGATTCGTCCCATAGCGATTCCAGCCTTGAGAACCTCCATCACTAGGTAACCGGCGCGAGCGTACGTGATCTTCATGTTCTTCAACACGTATCGCACGATATCCTCGAACTTGGCACCCTCCACGAGCCCGTTCATTCTCGTTACGCGTTCTCTAGTTCACGGACACCTGCGGGAACGGGTTCCTTTCAGTTCCGTTTCTCTGTGTTTTCGTTTAACGCGTTAAACGCGGCAACAATCCCCAAAAACCGACTCCAAACTTTCTGCTTTGGGTAGCGCCGATTCCTGGGGATCGAAAGTATCAAATTTGAGATACAAATTTTAATCGATATAAAACTTTTTACAATACAGAAATGCCTAAGCATCCACTGAACCCTCTTGTAGTGAAAGTGAAGCAAAATTGACTCCGTGTCGAACGTGTTAACAAGCTTGCTATCGCCGTCGAAACATTGTCGACGTAGAAGAGTAATAGGTTGCTGTGTGTGGCATTGTCGATATTGAATGACTTGTTTTGTGTGCCATCGTGGACACTGTGTCAACAGTGTATAAAAAGTTCATTGCTATCGTTATTAAAAGTAGAATTTGCGATCGATAATTATCATTAGAGAAATCTATAGATTTTTTGGTAGCAAGGAATATTTCAAATTGTAACTACAACGCTGGGAAATAATGTTCCTATTTGTTTGTAATTTTAAATCGTAATTGTAACTGTCTTGAATGCGACCTAATTTTCTTCTCTGAATTTGGGTCGACAGACGTTGCAAGTGAGCCGTCTACAGTCTGCTAAGAGAGTAATATCTTTTTTATGGCTTGAATAATAATCCCGTAATTGAGATGTGGTTCCTGTCGTGCAGCCGTACACGCAAGTCTCTTCAACAACTCGGCCATCATTTGTGACGATACTCTCGCTGTTGGGTGACACGCGACGTACTGAGAAAAAGAAATTCCGAGAAAAAATATCCTTGGAAATCGAAAGGATGAAGGGATAATGAAGTTGTAATACCTGCGAAGGTCTTCGTACTGAATGCAAACGACACTGAAGTGAAGAAGTTTCTTTGAATAGTCATTACAACCTGGCTAATTATATTTTCATAAAAATTATGAAACATTATCGGTTTTAAAATAACCAGAAGACAAGAACTATTTGTATCTTTGAACGATACAGAAACGTGAGAAACTGCTCGAATACTGTTCGAAAACTGCTTAAAATATGCCAGGTACACGTATCAATTTTCGCGCAAACAGCCAAGACCGTAATGTGTTAACTCATCCTGTATATTATTTAATCTGTCTGCGTTAAACCATTACAAACGAGAAACACCGAACCAAAAAAAAAAAAGGAAAAAGCAAAGAAAAAGAGAAAAAGAATTCTACAAATTTAAAAATGGAACAACGAGGAAAAGAGTTATCAACTCGTCTCTTTTCTTGCGGAGAACTCGAGGAGGCAGAACTCGCGAGGCTGCGTCCACGATGACGAACATTCCCCAGGGGTGTACCAGGTTGGTTCACGGACGACGACGAACTGTAGTTTTTCGTCGGTTGGCATGGAAGCAGGTGATTCCTCGGCCTAATTGAAGGGCGCCCAGTGAGCTTCGGTAACGTGTAATTATCGGGTAGAACGAGCCCGGGAATGTGCCGGTCGAAGCGAGAATAGAGACATTACTCTGCTGCTATCTTAACCCCGTGTTTTCTCTTCCGTTTCTTCGGGGCGAATAGGAGGTGGGAGGTTACCTTGGGATCGCCTGTCCCACTTTACCCCTCCCACTTTTCAGTATCTTCCGACGGTTTTACACTGTTTCAGCGCTGAATATGACACCGGTTTTCAGAGAAGTTAGGCTCACGTTGCTCTAACATTAAAGCTACCGATTTTCAGCCGTGTAATCAAATTCCCCCATTTGAAAGGTTTCATCTCATCGAAATATTACGAATTTCCAAGGATCTTTGACTCGACGTTCTAATTCAAGAAGATAATATTAAGTCGTTTAGAAAATTCTGCGTATCGCTTACAAAAAGCTTCGCTTTAGCTTGTTATAAAAACAAAATAACGGTCGAAATAGTAGATTTATTCTTCGAAATAGAAACAGACATATTGAACCTTATACTTTAAATCCAACCTTCTCGGAAGAAAATTACAGAAACTGGTGGAAATTCTTTCAAATGAAAAAAGAAAAGAATTGTAAAAGAAATATCGTCATAAAATTTTTTGAAAAATATCCGTTGCACTTTCTGAACAGCTTGATACAAAATTCTAAAGGGGAAGCAATTTTGCACCCCTATCCTTCTTTCATATTTCTCGCAACCGAGTGATTTTCAAATAAGTTTTCGTAACACGTGTTTGACGCCTGTTCGAATTTACGACTCGGCCCTGCCACTTCCAGTAAACACAGTCATTTAAAGTAACCAATCTCAGGAAAGAAAGGATCCAAGGCTCAGCGGTCATCTGGCAAATGAAAGCCTCGGTTTCCAAGCCATCAGGTTGATCAGTCAATTTCTTCTTCCCTCGGTTACGAACGATCGGTAACGCGCCTCGAAAGAAACGTGTATCGAACATTTCTAAAGGGGTGCAAGTCCTCGAGACGATGGAAAGATCGTTGGCAATTTTTGCGGATATATACACACACACACACGAAACGACGCTATGTCGGCTGGGTGCCGCGATTAAAAGCGCCTAGTGACTCGCGGAGGCGCGAATGCCTCGAGATACGGGCAGAGATAAGATCGGCGATCGTGGGCGAGAGCAACACCAAGAAGAGAGGAGGGCGAATGGTAAAGCAAACGTGTCTTTATTCTCCACGAGCGCGCAAGCGCGTTTGTCCCCATCGAAACGAACGAATTCATTTTTGCACCGACAGAAACATCCTTTCTTCTTGGAACGAGAGAGCACTTCTGCGTGTGCTGCTTCGTACTTTTCTTTTTTTTTTTTTTTTTTTTTTTTTTTAAGGGAATCGTTGGAACGGTGTTTGAGGGTATATTTAAGCGGTTGTAGGGAACGTATGGAAAAATTACGTGCAGTTCAACGTGTTCGGGACGGTAACGAAATTTTGGAAATAAATTTAAGGCAGATTTCAAGTCTGCATTTTTAACTTTTTTTTATTTGTTAAATATACGTGTGTTTTTGTGGAATATTATAAAGTAACATGGTGACCCATCGATGGATCAGCTATTTATTCAACTTTTTTCGTTTTTCGATGGCCCATTGGCACAAATTATAAAACAACGTGATCTATTTAACCACTTAACGTCCAACGTAATATTACGTCGACCAACCTTAGTGAAAAAAAAAAACCACATCCGTAATATGACAATGGATTTTTCAATGTTCTTTTTTCTCGTAGTTTTCATTTAACATTTAATTGTTTTGAATATATTTTTAATGTAATAACATTGTCTTCAATAAAGCTTCTCATAAATTGAAAGGAAAAAAATGGAAGTCTTTTTTTATCTATTTCATGCTTTTAAATAGAGATCTTAAATGGTTAATTTATTTAATTTCTCACGTTAAAATGATCCACCGATATAAAATATTACAAAAGAATGTGATCATCCATCGGTGGGTCACATTATCGATTCAATTTCACTGGTGGGTCACGTCGACGAGTAAGAGCATCACTCCGTGACTCATCGGTGGGTCACATCGTTCTTAAAAGCTATAAAAATTGTCAACTTGCGCTTCGTCGAAGTGTCCAATATTCCAGATTGCTTTCTACGTAGATTTATACTTTTATGGAATAGAATAGATAAGATACGATTTAGTTTGTTGCCCTATTGCCTTGAACAAGGCGCGTTTAATGGCGTCTGGGCTGTAGCTCAGTGTGCAGGCGCCCTAAAACGCCCGCGGTGCCCTTTTTACGTTCCATTCCCGAGCTGTCCGCTCCGGTGGAATCTCCCCATCTCTAAAGCTCGTCACGCGACGAAAACGAGGACCCACACCAATTAACTCATCACTACAGCTAATTGCCCTCACACGGGGTAAGTAGACTCTCTGTAGAAGCCGGACCTCTGTATGTAGAAACTATTCCTTTCATTCGAAAGATACGAATTAACTGACACGCTTAATTAGATAATCGAAACTCTTACACCAATTTACTCTATCAGCGTTGAATTCCTCTAAGCACACTCGCAAACCTCCCGTTGCATCCATGCAGCCATTCGTTAGAAAATTATACTTTTGTTGTAGATTTATAAAAGCAATACAAAAATAAATAAAATAAAAAGAAGAATGAAAATATTGAACGAAGTGATTAACACATTCGCTACCACGGTTCTCTTCAGGCATCTTCTATCCTTTGCATCATTTTTGCTTACATACTTAGTTGTATATATTTTTATCAGTTTTACATAGTAAGATTTAAGCTTGCATCTATGCACATGTAATATGTACTAAATACACGAGCTATGACTTTTCTACGATGCATTATATGTAGACAATACCAATCTGTCATGAGAATTGACGCGTCATCTCGAAGAAGACAAGCAGTTTTTTGGGATGAAAAATAGTACTTCTAAAATATCTCACTCGAAAAATTCTTATCCATCAAAGTTTCCATTAAATTTCGTTAATTTTCCAATTTCCAAGATTGATGGAGATTTAAAAAGCGACACAAATTTACTAGATTTCGGTAGGAGAAAAACTTTTTTTAATTTCTCAATCCGGACAATTGTCTGCAATAATACGTTCAACGTGTGGATCATAAAAACGTATTGTTCGTAACATTAAAAAGAAAAATAATGTCACAAAGAGAACGACAAATATAAAAGTCACACAAAGATAGATTAATCATTCTCGAATAGCCATTCACGTCACCAGCAACGCTTTCCCTCGCTAAATCAGTCCGCACGTTCTGTACAGGGTTCCCGCAATGTCAGACAGGCGAACGCCAGATAGATCAAACCGCGCGCGTTCACCGCAGCGGCAACAAATCGGTATTACGTTCGTTATGTCAAACGGTCGGGCACGTGGTCGTCGAGCTGCGTGAAAGCCACGACGCGAGCGAGAAAGCGTGGCACACGAACGAATATACCAGTACACGGTGTAAAATCTACCGTGGCTGTGAGCAAACCCTGTTGATCCCTCCTGAGAGCACGATAGTCGCGGTCAACCATATAGTCACGGACTATTACCGTAACACCACCGGTTCTCCAAGTCTCTGGCGAGAGAAAGGCTTCGCGTGGAGGATAGAGTCATTACCAAGGGATAACTTTCCACCTGCGCCGCATAACTCGTCCAGGTAAACCACCTGTGCCAGCCACGAATTCGTCGAAGAACGATTAGGTGTGTTTCACGTGGACGTGAGCCTTCAGCAAAGAGATATCTCCTCCCCCATTTTTTTTTTTCTTTTTTAACGAAGAGAAATCTCCTGATAGATATCATCGAAAAGTTAACATAATCTCGTTTGAAGTATGTGTATCACCTAAATATCTCTATTATTTATTGTCATATGAAGAAACTTCTCCGGAGAAAGTTGCAGTGTTTTGAGGAACACATGTAATAGAGAAAATAGTGTTTTTCTTTTTAGTAATCAATTTTTGTATCCTGTATTTATTTTTATAGAATCATTTCATTCCGATCGCTTGGTTCCCACTATGCACTCAGTAAATCAAAACACACACAGAGTTTATAAAATAACAGAAAATACCAGAGATTCTTTCGTAACACATCATTTTAATCGTTTCTAATACATTATATATTAGACACTGCTTGTATATATTCAAATGTTCGACCCACACACTTTAGTATTGTTATTTATCATTGTTAAAATATTTCTAAGTGCAAATATATATTGCTGTTCAATATAATGTGTGATCCATTTAACCCTTTGCACTCCTATGGTGCCTCTACGGAGACATTGATAACATACACTATAAATCCGTTCAAATTTTATTTATATTTAAACAAAGCAAATTGAACAAATAGATAAAAATAAATAAATTTGCGAAGATGTACAATTTTTTTTCCCAGAGTGTCACTTTTTCGTTTTTCAAAGTTTCGTCGCAGATGTATGTTAAAGTTGATAAATCGATCGTATGAGAAAATTTACTCGGAGCGTAAAGGGTTAATAAACAGTACAGTCCACTATACGTTTCGCATATTTCGAAAGGCTTCGCTGGAATCTACCAAAAAAAAACAAAAAAATCAGTTCGAAATCGTCTCAAAATTCACCTTCGACGCTGTGACGCGATCATACGATCTATACATAAAAAGAAAAAAAGTAGTATGGTTGTTATTTTTCTCTGTTATCCCGAACAGGTGAACAGCAAGAGGAAAAAGAAAGCATCGAACGGATTGGCCGTTATCTTGTTGCCAATTTATGAGGCCAAAGACCCTTTATCGTATCATCGTCATTGTGCAATTTTGCTGTCACGATACGACCGGGCTAAGTTTTAAGGCGCGTAATTACACCTATAAAGTACGCGTGTCCGAGGGATTTGAGCGGGCGTTTTCGTAGCGAAAACGAAGCCCCGGCGTTGTTACATTGTGCTGCGGCCAATAAACGTCGACCGTTACCGAAGCAGGTGCACGGAATTTCGCGATGTCCTTCGAGGAAATTCTTAAGCCTGTGAGATACGGCGCGTCACAGGAGAGGCCCTAACGACGCGAGTTAGGCCTCCTCGTTGCACGAAGCCAACAGCTTTTCGGTAGCTAATGAGCGTAAATTTGATGATTTAAGGAACACATTTAATTCATGTCCTCTTTTTTCATACCATCTCTGTCGTATAAGGGGAAGAATATTACGTTGGTAACACAACGTTCTATTAGGTTGTTGCTAAACTTCTTTTCGTTATATTCACACCGCTACTTTTTCTGACAACGTCTCGAGGAAACGTTTCAAATTGATCTTACGATCGTTACAGTTTGTTTTGTTCTTAGTAAAGTGTTTTTTCAATTTTTCTACGCCATCTTGAAAGATGGAAAATCAAAAAGTATATTTGCAAGATTTAGAAAAATGCTCGGAATACTGCTAATGAGATTTACGTGTATTAGAAACATAATTTATGACTGTTTGAACAGTTCGTTATTGGTTCAGAGCAAGGGATTTTGAATGAGATGAAAAAATTAATTTGAACAATATTCTCCTGTTAAATCTTAATAATTTGAGGAAAATAGGGTTAAAAGTTTTCCGAGAGAAATGGAAAAAAAGTGATAAATTGGAATGGATCGTATTGTTGCAACGTTGACAGCGTGCTTTTGTAATCGAGCATAATCTAGCGCTCGAAAATTATTCAATTACGAACGATTGAATATCTGTTCTTAAAGAATATTTTTAGAATCTAAAAGATTCCATAAATTTTTACATTTAAAGTCATTATTTAAATAAAGCTTTCATTGAAAATGTTGTTAACTGAATAAACTCCGAATCGCAATATATAATTTCGTAGAATAATGCTAAAAATGAAAGATTCTGCATCTCGTGTGTAGCAATAAAAGGAGAAGAACTTTTTGAAAAATTCAATATAATAATTCATTGAGATTTTTTACTTTATTCTTTTTTTTTTCAATCATACTCGAAGATGAACCTGTTGTTTGGTTCAAAAATCACGAAGAAACAGTTACACCTGAGTGCACGGTACGATTACACTGGTATTTCCGATTAGCCACGTTTCCCCGCGTTTCAACCATGGTATCGCCAATCACCTGTCGTTCTTTTTCGGATTATCATTACAGTCTAATGACCGCTTTCCCGTGGACCATGCGATACCGTAGAATTACGCGATGCTCTTTGCCCTTTCTATCGTGGAACCGGTGCTGATACACAGTGACTGCTGGTTGGCGCCATCCTCAAGCCTGTTTCGCGTTAATGCAGCGATTCATGGCTGCTATGGCCTCCTTATGGTGGGTCGTTGCATCACGACAAGTCGTGTATAATTGGGATGAAATCGTTAGACGAGAAGCAAATGATCGTTGGCTATGAATTAAGTTCAGTGAATGTGTAAGGTAATTGACAAACGACCTGCTATCGGGACAAATTAAATCCTGGTTAGAATTATTACATTCTAATTACTTCGATGGTAAGTATGTACGAAAGCAATTTGTTAGAGTATGATACAGAACTCATAAATATGAAGTAGGCAACTCTCGTTGATATTCAGACACACTTTAAAACAGAATAACTAACTTTTTTTTTTATATCAACACTTTGATGGTTTATATTAACATGTTTGATTATTTTTAATTTTTGATATCATGCAAAAAAGTTACACAATTCAAAATACAATAATACAAAAATATTATAAAAGTACACATAAAAATGTGTATTTCTAAACTCGCATTTCAGCTCGCCGATTCGATCGATCGTAAAACAATAACGCTCGAACGATTAGAACGACAGTTAACACCATTCTCAGACTTCGCTCGAACGAGCATAAATCCTCGAATGGTTAACTATTATTACACCGGCTTCTCGAATCGGTCATTCAGCTTACGGATAGCAATAAAATGACGGCGATCGTTTACAAACTTACGCGAGAGTTCATGGAGTTCCAAGATCGGTAACGAGCTTGGTAATCTTAGATACAACTCTACCAACGGATATCGACGATCACGCACAAGTCGACGCATTCCTGGTGCGCGTGAGCGGGCACGATTAATTTCACCAGCTATCCCCTCTAATATTCCCAATCGATTCTGAAATCGATCACGCGTAAGATCTCGCGGAAATCTGTAGAAATCGTTCGATCTCGTGGATGTTAAAGCCGCTTCAAGACAGGTTCTATCGTTACGTTTCAACGAGAATAATAACTGAATTCGACCGCGGCGACTTCAGCCTCATTACATACTGCTGGCCGCTTCTGTTCTCATCCCTCTTCATCCTTGCTTCTTTCTTTCTTTCCTTTCGTTTTTTACCGCGATGAACGTGCGGCTGGCTAATAATAATTATGCTTGGAATCGAGATTTTTCGCGGGTAAAACCGGTTAGACGTCGTTGTGCATCTCTGAGGTGGGGAGAAGATCCTCGGTAGCGCCTCTATCAAAACTGACAAATAATACCGTGTACGGACATAATTCTCCGTGTGACGTGATGTTCCGTCCGTAACGGAACAGGGACGTTCTTCTTCGTTTGATACGGTTTGTGACACGAGCACGAGGAAAGACTACTTTTTGAGACTCTGAACCTTTAGAATATCCTTTCAACCCTTTGCTTCGTTTCAACCAGTTCACATTATATTAAATTCTTTTACAAATACATTAATATTCACAAAGATATCACCAATACGCTTTTCTGGGATGAACTGTGGGTTCAGTTTTCTTTTATCTCTATCCTAACAACTACGATACAAACGAATTAACATTACATTCTCCATTTTACCCTGATACACCAGTTAAAAGCGACAAACGTTCGTTATTTTACCGACTAAAATCTAACCGTGACGTTCTCGCAAAAATTCCTGAAAAGAAGATAAACCAACAGAAGGGGGAGTACGTACCACCCGTGGGGCACCGTAATTACACCGCTCGAACGACAATAATTACACGCAGCTCTCCATCAAATCCTCCGGTACTATCCGATGGATAACGAAAAATCGCCCGAAGGTGAAACAAGACTAGATCGACGATACACCGCGTGAAAGAGCGCCGGTGGAAGAAAAAAAAAGAAAAGGGAAAACGCCGAAGGAGGAGAAGAAATGGACGCGAAAGGAGGAGAGGACGCGTAAAGAAGACTCTGTTCGTAAACTCCGAGAGAAAGAGAGTAAGAGTAAGAAAGGAAGGAAGGGGAGGCCACCCTGCTCGAGGATTACCATAAACACTCGACTCGGTCGTGCATGCACGTTAGCGCAACGCTAGCAAATACACGTGTAAATCCCGTGTTTCAGCTCTTATTCCACCTTCTCCGCCTCCACCGGCGTGCTCCGTCGCGTCCTCTTTCCTTCGGCTAGGCCGTGGTTCCCTTCGATATACCTCAGTGCAAACCGCCTCTCCTCTCTTCTCCTTTCATGCTCTTTCCTACCGGTCCCTCGATCGGGCCGAGCCTTCTCCGTTCGTGGTGCTCGTGCCGGTGCACGAACGAATCGACAAAAAGAAGCCCCCACGGTGTATCGCGGTCGCGTGACTTTCATGCTCGCCAACTTCGTCCTCGTCTTTCTCTCGGTTAACGTCCTCTTCTTCTTCGTCCGCGGCGCAGCGTTCTAGCATTCAACTGGGGATCTGGGCCAGAATAGTGTACTAAATACTGTGACCAATAAAATCCTTGATCTGTTAAGGTTGATCCGATTAATTTGCAAAAGACTAAGAAATCGCAGCGATATAAAATTTCAGCTCGAGTGTATTCCAATTCTCTATAAACCACTCGAAGAACAACGCAATCGTCAGTTACTTAGCCAAAGTACTACATCCATCAAACTCCCCACTATCGTTCAGTATGTATAAACCTACATAGAAACTCAAACCACCGTCTTCACCATCGATCATCGACCATTGCAAAAAAAAAAAAGGGAAAAAATAGTATCGAAATGGCAAAGAACCGTGGCAAAAGCTCGCGGTCGTCGAGCAATAGCCGCGTTCCGTCTATTGGATTCAAAGCAGAGTGCCTGTTTACCATATATTTTCCAGGGAAAGCATTGTCAGCTGAAGAAACCAGGGGAATACAAAAGCGCACGATGAAAGATAGCCGGTTCGCTTGTGGAACGGGTGAAACCGCCATTACGCGTACGCTCCCGTTCACGAGGACATTAAGGCAGCTTGGAATGAATGTTCTACCCGTTCTGAACGTTCGATCGGAAAGCCGCATAAATAACTATAGCCTCGCGCCATGCGAACGGATAGATCGTTGGTTAGGTTCGTTTTCTCGTTTAAAGAAGCTTAGCTACGCTACTGTATGTATCAACCGCGCCGCGGTAGGTTTCCTAGATCTGGAACAAACGATCGGTTGGAATCGCGCGCGAGCCTTTCCTTCTTGCGAACACCGATATCCGTTTCTTTCAACGCTCTCCTCGGAAACTAGTGAATTCCACCAGGAGACTCTATCTTTGTCGTTTGAAAGAGATCAGAGCTGTGGAAGTGAAACAAAGAGGGAGAATATTGTTTCCTTTCTTTTCTTTTCTTTCTCGTTTCCTTTTAGATGCGATTAAATGATCTCTGTTTCGGTGAACGTAACAACGTGTTTGCCTCGATTTGTCCACAGGCTGGTTAATCGTTGCAATTAACACCCCGTGGAACGAGCAGTTTTATCGGCTTATCGATTGCACGCCAGTGACACTGCTTGTATACACACACACACACTCTGTCTCTCGTTCACGAATTCTCGTGTAGGTTGCTCAACATCCGGTGACTCGGAGAAGAAGGAGTATAAAAGGGGAGGAGATGTGTTTGTATAATGGGAAATGTTTGCGAATTCTTTGGTTATCTTTGGTATGTGACACAGATTGCACAGGGTGATTCCTGGGAAACGAACTGTGGTTATTGTGTCTTCGGTTTGGAGAGGTATGCAAATGTTCTCATGGGAATATGTGTGTGCGCTAGTTTGAAATGGAATTAGGCGGGAGTGATTTTTGCGAGATTGTTTAATACTTAAAAGTAAATATTATAAACTTAAGAAAGGAATCTTCTGTTGAATTATGAGTTAGCTCTAACAAGGAAATCTAAAAATTTGAAAGAATGTGAAACTACAGAAAAATAGCCAAGTATGGAATACCATTTTATTTTTCGAAATCAATCCTACCAAGTAAAATATTTTTATGAGGATTCAGTCGTATATATACGCTCAATTTGAAAAGAAGTTTTATATTTCTAACGTTATGAATAATTTTCAATATCAAACTAACATAAGTTGTGTCTAATATGAAGTAAATACCCAAATATAGAATAGTAACATCAGGTACCATAGAAAACCAGCAAAAAGTACTTTTATTATTGATTAAAGTACTTTGATTACAAAATCGCGTTGTAAAAAAATTAACAGCTATTTGCAATAGTCGCAATAAGAAATACGAAAAATACGTAAAATTTATAGCAGCAAAGGAAACGATGCTACCACGTTACTAACGCGTTAGCTCGATTAGCGAGTCACGATGTGTGCGGTCTCAAAGTGAACGCGCAAGATAACCTATAGCTATTTGTCAAATATTCGTTTATCACATTTAAAAAAAAAAAAAATGACACTATTCAATATTCTGCCATTTTCCTCTAATATTCGCAATAATTAAAAAATTATAAATAATTTCCCCATTCAATGGTTCTTTTGTCAATACTCGAATATGTCTGCGCGTACAAAATGCATAACAGAGATGTAATTATTACTATCATGATTAATAATTCATCTGCGTTCGTTTCGCCAGCACGGCGATAAAATGCCGCGAGAAATAATAGCTGATTATCTGTTCACGTTGAAGAAATGACGAAGGTGGCTGAAATGACAAGCGGTTCACGCGATGGCGACCGCGATACGCGCCAACAAGAATAACGAGGCGATGAAAAGAGCTACGCCAAACGGTAACCCAGTAACCCAATACACAGTCGAGAACATCTCAACCTGAACTGGTACTCTCGCTCTCTCTCCTCTCTGTTTCCTCTTCGCGTTGTTACCTGTCAGTCGCGTGTTGTTGCTTTCCACTCGCGTCCAGAAGAAAAAAGTTTGACCTGTCCGTGGGCGACGGTGATTCAGCGACAATACTCGGGACCAACCTCCTCGCGGGATTATCATCGCGATACGGGCTGGTTGATTGCACGCTTTGTGCACTTGTGGTGTAACAAAATCTCAAGAAAATAAAATTAAAGAGAAATAAACGTATGTGTAACAAGTGTTCCGATGAAAGATTCACACGAGAAAACGTAAACTCGAAGGACAGAAGACTTCGACGAGGTATCATCTTGTGTAGGTCGTAGTATCGTCGTGTTTAACAACTGTAAAAATACTTATTACCGCCACGTGGGACGCTGATGATTCACGATGCAATAACTGTACTCTACATGATAATTACACATCGATTAACGCGTCGGAGGCCACGCTCTCCCTCGGGAATAATGTGAATTTATACAGAATAAGGTAGAGACATGAGAATAAAGCGTATATATAAAATAAACATTCGAAAATCATAGTTCAAAAAGTATTAGGTGTAGAAATCAATTCTTTCCTACTTTGGAGTACAATCAAAGTTTTATTGAAAAAGAATTTATCGTCAAAGACTTTTTACCATTCTTTTTTTTTTCGTAGCTTGCGAATACTATTACAAATATTTCTATATGAATGATTGTACTAATTGTGTCTTCAGTAGGAAAGAATTGATTTCTACACCTAATAGAGAACTTTCCCCGAAGCAATACGAACGAGAAGAAATATACGAAAGAGAGTGAAAATTGAATCGTATATAAACCCACGCTTTAAAAGCGTTCAGCGAACCGTGACTCGATTGAATAGGTATTCGAAACTGAAGTTATAGAACATAGCAAGCGACGAACGGTGAAACACGAAACGGTAGAGGTACCAGATTTTCGCGTTGGTGGTCCACGATTCTTATCTGGCCATTTCTCTTATCCGTTGCTCGATCCATTGTATACCCGCTGGTCGTGGCGATCGTGGCGTACCAATTAAATTAGAGCCAATGGCCTTCTCTATCGTGGCGGTCGTAGCTAAGTACGTAGCCACGCGTCCTCTTCATCCCGGGGTGGAAAGCGTCGCCGCTGAAGTATGGCGAACATTACACGCGCGGTCTCTAACCCTCCTCTTCCCTTCTCTCTCTTTTTCTCCTCTCTCGATGACTTATTGCGGGACGCGGGGCAAAGCGTATGGTTACGCGAGGTTGTAATCATTCGTACACATGTTATAATTACCGTTGCGCGGCCGATTAATCATCAGCCCAGGCATATACGCGTACACAAACAGGGCCCTGTATTACTTTGTTCCGAAGCCGAGGAGAGGACTTCGTGAATTCGCGGCCGAGTGATGATTTCGTTTGTCCGAAACGTCAGCGGGATCTTTTTCGTATTGTATGGTCGTCTCCTAACGGTATCGCACGGAACAATGTTGCTTCGGGATTAACAATAAATTTTTATTATTATTTATGATTTCAAAAGAAAGCTATTCTTATATTCTTAAAATGTGAAACTGAATTAAAATATCTTGTGATTTGAATTATTATAAAATAAATAAAAAGGATATTAAAATTACATAATTATTAATACGATGATTATATAAATAGTAAAAAGATTGTATATAAATGTATAAAATTAAAAATGCAAATTTGAGGGAATTGGCAATTCATAAATATATTCAACTGTTTATCAAACACATTGTGTATTTTTGGATAAATCTGCTCAGTGATAAATATGTGGGCACGTGGTTTTATGACACTATTGTCGTAATCGCGACATTAATTGTTAGGGTGCTCTATTTGAGTTTGGTATCTCGAAAGGATTTTGTAGATACTATAGTGATATTATACGTGACCTTGTTCAGTGAATATATTTGGTTCAGACTATAGTAGGGCTGGTTTCTGTGGAAATTTGTAATACAGGGGATTTTGTAGGCACATTAATCCATAATAATATAATTGACATTGTCTGACGAATATATTTGTCTCCTTCTATTGTGAAGTTAGTTTAGTAATAAGCTTTGTTTGAATTTGATATCCTGACAAAACTTTGTAGATACTATAGTGGTATTATCAACGACCTTGTTCGATAAATACATTTAGTTCAGACTATAATGGAGCTGGTTTTTTTGGAAATTTGTAATAGAGAGAATTTGTTGATACGTGTTATAATGTTTTCTTTAAATGACCTTGTTCTGTGAATATATTGATTCCAGCTATAGTAGAGCAATTTTCCATAAAAATTTACTATGAAGGGGGTTTCACAGACATGTGGAAAATTATCTGTACTAACGAGAGTATAGATAACCCTTTCTAGTGAATATACATAAGAGCTAGAATTAATGATAATGATCAGGATACCCTGATGAGGCTAACTGCAATATTGGCGAAACGTTAGAATGAAAATAACATTAAACACAGCTCTAATCTGAAATTCTCGAATAGTCATTCAAGTAATTCTAACCGTGAAAGCTTTAAAAATCTTGTAATAAAGTTAGTACGTCGTTGAAATTTGTAATAGACAGGATTTTCTATATATAATATATGCTATAATAATAGTATAAACGACCTTGACCAGCAAGTATATTCGATTCCAACTATAGCAGAACTAATTTCCATGGAAATATGCAATATAGCAGATTTTATAAACGTGTGTTTGTATTATTAATAACCTTGATCGGTGAATATATTTGATTCCAACTATACTAGAGCTAATTTTTGTAGAAATATATAATATAGAGGTTTTCTATGTGCTATAATGTTAGTATAAATGACCTCGGCAGGTGAATATATTTGATTTCTTCTATAATAGATGCAGCTTCCGTGGAAATCTGTAATAAAAAGGATTTTATAAGTGTATACACTATAACCAGACTACAAATAGCCTCGACCGACGAATACATTTCGCCTGTGCTTATAGTAGTGCTGGTTTCCATAGAAATTCGTAATAATTCCACGCGCAAGAAGATTGAATTGCACGGAATGTAATTAATACTTGTAATTGTACCGCGAACAATTCAAGATCCCCTTAAAACAGCAAGTCAGTCTTGCTATTTAGTTCCCCCGATATGGCTCGTCGTCGTTAGCCTTAACTCAAGGGCGTGAATGCCGCTGGAATTTACGCGAGATTAAGCGCCATGTATACGAGAGCCTTCGAGCGATCGCGGTAAACGCGATGAGATCGGAGAAGAGAGAAAGAGAGAGAGAGAGAAGATCTCGAATACTTCCGGATACCAACGAAATCTGGGCTCATTACTCCCTACGATAATTACTACCGTGGAGAAAACACGCTCATAATCCGCCTAGTTGTTTCACAATTCTCTCTCTAATGGGCGTTGAACGAATTTCACCATAGCTCATATAACACATTACGATTCTTATTAACGCTTTGGTGCTTTACATTCCAATTACCTCGACGAATGTACGTGTACACTGTCGGTGAAAAGTTTGAGATCAGTATGCATCAGAAGGTAGGAATTATTCACGAGAGAGATCGGCAACCTTGAGAAACTTTTAATGAATTTCTCGTTACTCTAATCTACCGTAACGAATTATAGTAATTATACTTCGTATATTACTCAATTATTAACGCCGACGTTGAGATAGATAAATTATGTGAGTGCCAAGGACAGTATACTACAAGTTTAAATTGTTTTTTATAATACATTGCTTTATTATTATTATTTTTTTCTAAATCTACAAAAATGAAAAACGCTGAAAATTTATAGCGTTCGAGTGATAAACGATGTTAATTCCAGAATTTAGAAAACTTACATTGTTTGCCATTTGAGCTCCTCAATTATTATAGAGCTCTGTAAAATTAACCTATTTCTTTTCAATATTGCAAAAATATTTTTCTCGAACCAAATTTCTCCAACAATCGAAATTATTTGCATAGCTTTATTAGAGAATGTAGTGTATTATATTAAAATATTTTTGTCGTTGTATAGAATACTCTACAAGTAAAATAAAGAGGCGTACATTCCCGGCTTGTTAGTCCGGAAATCGCGGTTACGATTCCCACTTCCCTCAAATATTTTCCTCGATTCCTACAGTCACATTTCTATTCTAGCCGATTGTTTCATTATTTTCTGCTAGTTTTAGTACAGTGAATGATAAAATAGAATGAGTATTCCATGAAATAGTCTAATTTTTACGGTTACACGATTCTTACACATTTCTTTGAAAATTTGTGATATATTAAAGCTTTATTTTCCAGTCAGATTATTTTATGATTGCGTACAGTTTAAAAAACAAATTAATATCAAACCCATAAAAAATTCGTAGCAGATTTAATATTAGTATAAATACAAAAGTGATCCTAAACTATTGACCGACAGTGTATATACAAATCCACCATTTTTCGTGCAATAAATTTACGTTGAAAACATAAAATGAGTGTTCCATGAAACAGCACAATTTTTATGATTTCATGATTTCGATATTCGAAAATTTAAGATAAATTGAAACCAATGAGTGTCATAATCATTTTACTATTACGTATATTTTGGGAAAAAATGGATTAATACATCATTCCGGTATTCGAAAATTTATGATGAATTGAAGCCAACGAGTGTCATAATTATTTTACTATTACTTTGGAATAGAATGGATTAATATCAAAGATATAAAAAAAATTCACAGCGGGATTCAACGTTAGCATAAATGTACAAGTCGATCCAAAACTTTTAACCGATAATGTATTATATATATCATACACGAACACGTGAGTTATACGAAGTAACAACATGAGCAGCAGATTATCGATTAAGTAATACAGTTATTGAACAGCATCCTTGCTCACCTGTATGCAGCAGCAAGGTGAAGTTCAAGTACGCGACCGCGATACGACTTATCGAGGCGATCGTACCTCTCGATTCTCTCGATTCTCCACGCCCACGCGATTGCTATTCGGTGTATAATACCGTGGAAGCGACTTCTATGTGGTTGCTTTCACAGGAGGATCGAGAAACAGGGCTAATGGTACTGAGCAGATAAGGAAACGCAATAAATAAATGTGGAATTCGAAGCAGTCCAAGTCAAAGAGTTAACGCGAGCCTAAGCGTATAAGTGAACGCAAAGGTGAGATATTAATAGCTAATAGTGGAAGGTGTTTTTGGCGTGAAACAAAGATAAGATTTATCGTGTAGGAAGCACCAGTTTCTACCTTTGATTTTTCATACGTTCTGGCTAATATTAGAAATGGAAATTCTCTCAGCGACGTATTAAAAAAACTTTCGAGAAAGGAACGTGAACAAGTTACCTGAGAAAGAAAAAAAAAAGTGGTCGAACGCTTTGTAACTATTACCTAATAGCTTATCCATGGAAATATTGTATTTCTCAACTCGTCAATTCTTATCTGAGCTAAGATAATACATAAAAGTCTTGTTTCCTGTTCGAACAGCCTATACACCGCCGCCCATCGACGCGTTATGAAAATAAAGATATAATGTCGTCCACGGGTTGCTAAACACGCTCCACATTTTCCGCGCGGACACGTTACAAGGTGTTCGAAACAGCTTAGGACGGCGTATTTTATTACGCCTACGTTTCACCGACTGGTTTTCGACTTCCTCGTTTTCTCTTCGAATCGTTACAACCACCGCCATTCGAATCTCGTTTTTAAGCCTGTCTGCCGCAAATTCGCGCGAGCTTTGTGATTCTCGGATTGTACGCAGTTAATTTGACACGTTCCAAAAGAAGGAAAAAAAAAGAGAAACAAATAACGAGGAAAAAGTCGAGCAAGAATAGAGAGAGAGAGAGAGAAGAAAGAAAAGGTCGATGATTGTAAATTAATCGACTTTCAGTTTCGAGACACTAGCTGTGGCATGTTCTACACGCCCACGTGGAGATTTCTCACCGGACTAACACGCCGGGAGCGATCAAAATTCAAATTCACTTCGTTTCCGCCGCGATATCAAGCCGAATCGGCTTTTTGTCACCGTTCGAACGATCCCAAATTGCCTTTACATATTAATCCCAGACCGACGACAAAATTTACGATTTGGTATGGGGGATCGTTACGTAACAAGGAGATAGCAAACTTCGCCTCCGGTTGTTCCTTCAGATTAGTATCTATCGTTTTACGACACACTGTGCAGGGATCTAGGTTAAGCCTCGCCTAGCTTATTTTTCTTATCCGGCCACTGTCTTCTACGTTTTCACGTTTATGACGCTTCGAGTGGTTAGGTGGGTTCGATTAAATTTCTAGGGATACAGAAATTATCTATTCCTCTTCACTGTTCGTGATCAGAAATGCGTTATATCCTAGATGAGAGATACAGGAATTATTAAAAGGAAGTGCGAGTGAGAGAGGAAACGAGAGAAAGCTTTGGAACGTATAATAAATGGAAGTATAGTCGGTGAAAGAAATATTAATTGAAGCAACAGGAAATAAATATAATAAGCATAAAAAAAAATGAATGACTATTGATAATCTATCGGACAAATTAAAGATACTAATTAGCATTTTTAATATTTTTCTGTTTAGCCAAATTTTAACACTTTGGCGGCTGATTTTATCGCGCAATAACTTGTACACTTGCCGCCGGCATTTTTCAACTTTGCATAGGCTAAACGGTATGTTTGAAGATAAGAAATCGAACGAAATAAAACAAAACAGATGCAATGAAGGTGTCTCTGACCATTTTTGATTTTTAAATTTGCATTTTATTAGTCGTTATTATTATTGTGACTGAGGATTCTGATTCTTATCATCACACATTTCTGTCAATTCCCTTATTAAACCACTCGAAACACGTTTACTTTAATTCCTAACCGATGTTACGAGTTTGTTAGAGCAAAATTTAAGCCTCTGTACCCATAAATAAGGAGAAATAATAGCAAGAAAATTTTAAAAACATGTCAGTCCATTGTTTATATTCCTTCCACCGACTATACACTTTACCGTAACCTCCTCGTAAAAAGTCACACGTATGCATCACGAAGTTGCGGCAACGACTTGCATAAGCGTCTATATTATCTCGATTTAAATGCATCGTTTAATTGAACGGCTGTCATTTTCACGAAACCCTCGATGCCTGCATAAATTACGTAACCGCAGTCGATATTACAATCGAGGCGCGCAAGTATGAAAGGAACAACGAAAGGAACACCTGCGAAATCCACCAGGTTCCCCTCCCCCGTCTTTCAGACGAAGAATCTCGAGTTCCCTCGAATCGACAGTTAAGAAACAATGGTTGGATTTCTCAATCGTCCTGGCACGTAATCGATTAGGGTCCTTCTTCAGCGAGGAGTCGCGCTATCGGTGTATCGGTGAAGGTGCGCCCAGGCATTCGGACCCTGCTAATTGAATGTGAATCGATGAAAAGACCTCCTCACGTGTGGGATCCCCGCGTATAATTAACGTTGATCGCGCGGATCGATTTCAAGGCGTATCTCAGTAACAGGGAGATTATTTAACGGGATACCAAGCGTAGGAATCTCTCGTTAAGCTCGTAACCGTTCGATTTTCCGTATCGAACGCGACCAGAGGGGAACAGGCTTTATCGGATTAAAGTGCATCGCGATTCACGTTTTACGCCTCGTCGATTTCTCGCGCGGCGGTTTTGAGGCAGCGAGAGACGAAAGAGACAACGGTACCAAATGTGATAATTGCCTGCGTTTCGAATTATCGACGTGTTCGATATTATTTGAAAATTTCTGTGCGAGCAACATTGAAAATCAGGTTAAACGTAACTCGAGAAGTGGCAAACTTTTTTACAGACCTATTACTTAGACTACGATGAATTCTAATTGAATTTCATGTGTCAATATTAATCATCTGCTACTATTCAAGTATATTTTGTACTGTATGTTACATATGATAGTAGTCTTGAGTACTATTAACCTCTTACCCTATAACAACGAGTCAGTCTCGTGGCACAGATTCTGGTTAAGATTCAAGAAGAACAATTATATTAGTAATAAACATCAATTTTAATTCCAACTTCTCTTATAATTTATAACACTGAGGATAGTCGGTTCTGATTAAACTATAATACATACTTGCGTAAAATGGTACGAAAACAGTAATAACTGATGCTTAAATGTATAGTCAGCTGAAGAAATCGTAAGTCAAGGGGTTAAAAATATTCAAGTGCTATTCATATATAATATAATTCAAAAGCCATACACTATTTTCTACTATTAAGATCGTAAAAATGACATGTTTCTACTATATTTCTTTAAAATTATTTTCTACTACCAAGCCCGTCAAAATGGCGGATTAATAAAACGCGTTTTAGAAACACAAACATCTCGTCCATTCGCAAATTCCATCGGCCAAGGAAGAAAGCTACTCGCCGACATTTCTCATATAAGTTTCACGATCCTAAAGATTATCACACGGTTCCACCTTCTCTCGCGTTACAATAAGCGCAACACGAGGCGTGTACGAGACGCCACCCTCGCGCAAGCTGCGGACACTCGAGCCTTTGGCGCGGTGCGTTTCGCGCGCTGACTCACCTGCGCTTCGTTCAGCACACGCGTGCATCTCACGACGAGGCGTGTGCATGCGTGCATTCCCGGTGGAGTTGCACGCGTTGCGGTCGCGGCTCTCGGAGTTTCCTGCTCCTCAGGCCTCGTCCCTCCTCCTCATCCTCCCCATTGGGACCGGTCTACGTGCGTACATAAGCAAACCTGTTGTTACCGCTCCTCCCCGCCATTATCTCTCTCACGCATCGGCGCCGATTTTTATAGGCTAGGTGATTCACGAGGCAAGTTCATCAAGTCTCCTCCCTTACCTTCCGTGGGCACACAGCCAGGCGCGCTTTCACGGGGATTAGAGAGGACGCCTCTACTATTCGCCGGTTCTCGCGCTGCTTCCTGAGCTGCACTTGATACAGAACTGCACCGGAAGTGACGGTACAGAGAGAGGTTGTTGAATCTGTGACCTGTGTTCTTCTCGTACTGTTTCTACGCGTGGAAGTTCTTAAGTATGCTTAATCCTTTCGATACTGCTGTGTCTTCCGCCCATATGCTTCCGCTGTACCGATACTTGAATCGCAAATACTCCAAGTACTACTTTATAAGTCTGTTTTTACCGTTAAGTGTTTTTTAACACGTTAAGCGCTATGTTGGTCATCTACAGATTTTTCGTTCAGGATAGTTAAAAGTTCTAAAATCTATTTAGAGCAGTTCCTCGTATATTTGGAACAGTTGTCTCAAGAGTACTCTCAAATTTTGTGTCCAACTCTCTACCAGCGCTTTTAATACTCAATATACTGATAAATTTGACTCTAGAGAACAACTCGCGATAATTTCGCCCTCAAACACTCACAAACCCCTAAAATAATGTGTCTCCAGCTTTAACAATCTCACCGGTGTGCCACCGTCGACTGAGGGTAGTCGCATTGTGACCATCGTCGTCTAAGAGTGGACGCATTCATGTGCCACTGTCGACTGAGTATGACGCACCGTGTGTCACCGTCGAATAAGGGTAGATGCACCGCGTACCACCATCGACTGAGTGCAAGACACCGTGTGTCACCATCATTTGAGTATAACACACCATTTGCCACTGTCGAGCGAGAGTATGACGCACTGTATACCACAGACGATAGAAAATAACGCAGTGTGTGCCACCGTCGACAGTGTAACGCGCTGTATGCTACCACCGACAGAAAGAAGAAGCATTGTGTGCCACTGTCGACATAGAATCACGCATTGTACGTCACCACGTTCGATAGAAAATTACAAAGCGTATGCCACCGTCGAGACGGATTCGACACTGCGTGGATAGGTCACCACTGTGACATCGTGGTCGATACCGCTTTCCTATGCAATCAACGACTACTATTATGAAAATTATGTGTCGAGAGTACGAATATGTTAAGTTTGAATTGCACACATTCACACGGAATCAGGGAAATATTTCTCCTTTCCGTGTCTTGGATTATGAAATAGCGTTAATACATAAAATAAAATTCTTTTCTACATTTATCTGCTTATGCGCAATGTTTCAGTATAGTGTAAATCATAGATCGAAGTGATTATTATTGACTACTACGATGTCAATAACGTAATGCTTCTGCTTCTGTCGTTGGGATTTTTACCATACTAGAGACTAAGATTTCTTGCATCTCCTCGCAAAAGCGAGCCATAAAACGCACGCGAACGATCGCGTCGTTCGTTACGATCGTTGAATTTGTATGAAACAGTACTGCTGTCTCGGGATGAGCCTTAACGATAGACGTATCGGGGAATGCAGTTGCTAAATCGAGTAACGGTATCGGTATTTATGCCACTCGTTAATGTCCCTCGTTGTTTTTACATCGATTTTTCACCATCGTACAGAATAGCATAACGATTACACAGGAGGGAATAATCCACGCGTAGATCGCGATATGCATAAACGATGTTGCTAGTTTTTCCGAGCTTTCCTCTGTGCTCCGCCCCTCTTATGAATAATTTAATAAGACATAAACTGTCTACGGTGTCGTAATTCCCGTTTGCAAGACGCTCGAATGATTATTCACGGGTGTCTAATTAATCGTCGCGATTATCTGAAACTTTCACGCGTAATACCATTTAGCTCTCGTAAAGCTACGCTTGAGCACCTGCTAGTGTATCATATGACCAATTAAACTACTACACTCTGCTATTATCTACTAACCTGACGACGTATTTACTCTCTTTGAAATAGCTTAATTAGATTTCCAATTTAAATCGCAGAAAATTTGCAATTATTGTAACGTTTAAATATAATCAACCAAAAGCTGTGAAAGAAAAATTGAACCAAGAGAAACACTTGAAATCAAGAGAAACAGATAAATCGATCTTAAAATAAAGGCACGAGAAATCGTTCGAAGAACAAAGCTAAAAAGGAAGTGAAGTAAGTACGAGTGGAAGGAGATACGGTATCGTTATCGTTCAGCTCGTATCTAATACGGATGAAATTCCAAGGCAGCGCGCGCGCGTGTACAAATGGACGCCACGAGGACATCCGCAGCTTCCTACTTCGCCGTTCCGATCAACAGAGACGATCAGCTGTTACACGGCCCACCCACACACCAATGTATATGCACACCTGAACCGACTACGAGAAATCCGCTCCCGTTCACGACTAACCAGCATCCAATAACCAGTTCACGAGAGACTGTAATCGGTACGGTTCTTTTTGCGACGATTATTACACCGCCGTGCACGTCACTCTGCTTATTCAGTCGATATACATGGCGAATCTCCTAACATGACGACTTTAAATACGAAAAAGTATTTCAAACAAAAGTTGCACGATCTCTAGGGAAGCACAGAGTGCTGTAATCTATTTTTTATTGAGATATTAGCGTCACTTTCAATTATTTAACCACTTGCGCTGGCAGCTAATTCATAGATGCACGTGTCTGAACGCTACACTGTAAATGAGACGCCATTTGAAACGAGAAAGTTTGGTAGAATCTTACGCAAAGAATTTTATACTGAACACTAATTTTGTTTATTAATAATATCGTACAGTCTGATATATTTTAAAACATATTCCATGATTTATCTGAACTTTAACACCTTGATCTATGATTTCTTTTGCTGACTATACGTTTGGATATATTTCACGACTGACACTCGTCATTGTTTTGCATAAGTTACAGATGACGAGTTTAATTCGTCATTTAAATTTAGACAATATTCAACATGTATATTCTTGTTCATACAAAAGTAAATTGCAACAGAATGTTTCTTCCAGTGCTTTAAAGAGCTTTGTTTGTGAGATACACTGCTCTATAATGTCAGAAATAAGTAACATATTTTATGAAACAATCCAAACGCAAAGATCTTTTCAAATAAATCGATACCCAAAGGGTTAAGCATCACCTATTTACTGTTTCAGTACCATTTTGCGCAAGAAACGTTAATAGTTCAATTACAATTGGCTATCTTTAGTAGAAAGTTAAAATTAAAATTTATGTAAAATAATTTATGTAAAAAATTAAAACTCGTTGTTACAAGGCAAGGGGTTAAAGAATGACCGTTAAAACTTTCCAAGTAATTCGACTTTTTCGCCACTTCGTAGATAATTCAAAACGATTCAAACCATCGCAGCGCTCGTCGTTAACTGCAAGGCGCCCGTGTCGTTATTTGTGAGCATTGAAATCACCAGAGCGAAGGCAGTGACGCGGCGTACAATTCTTACAAGTTTGAAAAAAGGGACCTTCAAGTTAGAAGTTTTGTGAGAAACTGTTATCTCAATTTCCAAAATATTTACATATGTAAATCTACAGTTTAAAAGATGGCGGCACGTGTCACGACAAAACACAAAGTAAGATCTCCATGTGAAAGAAACAAAAAAGAAAAAAATAGAAACGTGATCTACGTTGAAAGGGAACAGCTTACAGTATTGTTGCGCAACGAGTCCTGGAAATGAAGAGGGAACGTGGATAAGAAGATATATACATATGTATATAAATATGCTTGGATTATTTCGCTTTCATCGTGGCTGGAAAGGCGGTACCGGTGTAAAGTAGATTCCGCCTATAATGTGACAATATGTATGCCGGTTGAACGGTGTAATAGAGTTCACCTAAATCACCGGTATAATACAACCAGGTACCATAAAACGAGAACTGGGATTATAAAGACAATGACCTCGTGTGGCGGCAAGTCAGGTACGGCTCGGCACAATAATTCAAAAGGACATCTAATTCATACGAGAAACTCGTTTTTACGTCCCCGCTAGAAAGGGAAGAGGTCATTTTGAAGCGAAACAGAGAAGGAAAGCGAAAAAAGAAAAAAGAGGAACACCAAAAAAAAAAAAAGAGAGAAAAAATATATACGAAGAAGAAGAAGAAGAGAAGAACCGCTGGCCGGACAAAGAATAAATTACTACGTTCCACAACTTCCGCCGCCATGGAATCGAAAACGTCTCACTTACAGCGCCTCTATCCCCTTGGAAGCTATCTAGAAAAAACTTCTTCAACGTTGGACGAGGTCACCCCTATGTGACCACGCGTCGCTACGAATCAAGAAGAATCTGAGTAAACGAAAACCCGCATGTCCCATCTCCTTCGTTCTACTTTCCTTTTCTCTCTCGATGAAGATAGAACAGCGTGGATCGAGATAGTTCGGCGAGCAGAGAAGAGAATTTGACGAGAAAAGACGCCTGCAGCTCTCTTTTCAGTGTAACAACGCGTTCCTCCGCTTCTTCTGCGCGGGAGCAACAGGAACTTCGTCTTCGATCCTCGCGTAATTCACGTGATCGAAAAATTATGTACAGTAGCGACTAATAAAATTGTACTACTCTTTAGAAGTGTCATTCGACATGTCAAAGAAACAGAATCAACCCTCTGTACTCCGAATATGTTCTCTCATATGATTAATTATCAACTTCGACGCACTTTTGCAACGAAACTCTTAAAAATCAAAAATTCCGATTTGGAAAGATAAAAAATTACACGTGTCTATGAGGCCATGTAAAATTAGCATAACATTCGACGTGTTAATAAAAGGAGCTAAAATTTCGATTCTGAGAATGTCTGAATCTCTTTTAACAGAGTAAAAATCCTTGTCAAATAAGAATCCCTTATTTTCCCTCTGGATTTATATTATCAACTTATGTGCCTTGTTGTTTATAAAACAATAAATACATATGGGTTGCTATATACTGACACGCGTCCGCAAAGGATTAATAGATAAAATATAACGAAAAAATGATATCTGTTCAACGTCGCCGATAACCCTGTAAGTGACGCGGCAGAAAAATTGTAATAAAAAAAATGAAGAAGCAGTGCAAACGTGGTCTCCAGTAGCTAAAGGAAGCGGATAATCGAAAGAGAGGCTAAGGGTAGAAAAGAAAGAGGTCCATCGGATTGGGCGTTCTTTAAGATAGCCGATCTCTTCGCGGCGCGGAATCAATATTGTTGGATTGCCTCGATAACGCCTCGTAAATATAATAAAGCCCTCTTCCCTCTTCGATTCTGTCCATAGCGCGGGACCCAGTACTTGGCCTAACAGAGATAATGGTCGAAGGCCCTGGGCACCCGGTAGGCCTCTGCCTGTTCCGAGGGATTCGATGGAAGGGCCTTAAACTCCCCCTCTACCTTCAACGTTGTAACACTCTCTCGTTCGCTCTTTTGCCACGCGTCGCGTCTCTCTCACGCTTTAGGAAGCGGGCGCAACACGTCGCCTGGCAAGAGCCTAGCGGGCAGCGCAACAACCGAGTCAGTGAGATTCAGCCCGAGCCGGCGAACGGTTGGTTTCTCGGCCGCGTTCTTTAAAGCCTGATCCTCTTTGGCTCGTCTCGCGTTTTCCTACTCGCGCCATCGATTCCTCGATCCGTTCTACGAACTCATCCACAGCTGTGTGTGGTCCAAGCTTTTGCTCCGGTTCGACTTGCGTCCAACTGTTCGCGAACTCGATTAAAAAAAACCTGGACCAACTTCGATCGACGATCGAGGATTTCTGAAGAATCGACAACAGTGTCGCACGAGAATTGTATCGAAGTTGAACAGAAATTACCGCTTAAGCTTGTGATGACACTTGTGTAGATCGATCGATAGACGTCTGTTGAGGGATAAGAAAGAATAGGGAAAGAAGTTTAGAGGGGATCGTTGGTTTGAAAAAGTGAAAACGCGGAGACTTCGACGACCGGTACGAGGATGTCGCGCGTCGCAGACCACCCTGATTGTCGTTGTCGTCACCGTGTACCGGTGACGACGATCCTCGCGGCGATCTTACGGTAAGATCGCGAGGACACCGGTGTGCGTGTTAAAACCAACTCGAGCTTTTCTATACCGTATAAATAGACTCGATATCTCCGGTAACTCGAAGCCGGGAGGGTTGGGGAAACAGCTCCGATTCGCGAATGTGTTATCCTTTAAACACCGATGAAACAAGAGGGAATCCTCGGTACTCGCGTATAAACAACACGGATAGAAGAACGTTCTGTGAAAAAGAACGTTCGATTTGATATTCCAGTGATCAAAAAGTTCCATGACAAGTGATATCGTCCTCCTATCTTTCGACGATGATTCTTAGAATGACAGCGAGTTGTTCGACGTTTGTAGTGAAAGAAGCGATCGTGTGATTTGCTCAAAGATAGTCGAGATAGAAGTAAAAATCTCCATTTGTCGTGTGCGTGTATGCTACAGCTTGAAACAGCAACAATATCCGTGGGAAGCTGCGCGGAATCCTGGATTAACGCACGCCGGAAATCGCAGCATGGAGGACATTGTGAGTATAATATACAAGACAGTGTTTTTCCTTTCTTTTTATACATTTATTTCGGTGAAAAAGGGGAAATAAGGTAGGAGAAACAAGTGATACAGCTTCGACGACAGATCGACGGTGTGTTATTAAAAGGAACCACGATTAAACACGCGTTCGCAGCCTCTTCTCGCGTCACGAATCGCCGCGCCACCCTTCTAAACGCTGTAATCACAGGGTTCCGTGCAAATGATGTACGATCGTCGAACGCCAGACGGGGCGATAGTACGTAATTACAAGATGAAAATCGTGGACGCGCATAAGTAAAGCGGCAGCGTGTACACACGCATCGTATCCCGGCAATTATACGAAAACAAACATGTACGAACCCCGATGGTGGAACACTGTGATCGGGTTCTGTGTTGGATATGAGACCCCCTAGATTATAGTCTTTCCGTGACCCTCGAATCCCGTGAACTTTTTCTACGAATACGTTAGAAAATTTATGTAGGAATTTCGATATTGCGTGAGCAACGAAGCGTTCGCCGATGAGAACGATCGTCGAGACCGATCATAGTAAGTATAGTCGAAGTAATCTCGCGTTTACTAAACTTTCTGCGTAATAACAGCGACACAGTGTGTACGGTGTGTTTAATTCGCCGGAATTTATGGATTTAATTTGTTATATAAATTGAAAGTGTGTGCTCGATACTCTTCGAATCTTACGTATATTTATCTACCTTCTTCGGAGTCGATGATGATGAATGTTTTCACGTATCATCTCGCTGCTGATGTGCAGTACAGGGAAAAGTGTATAGGAGAGATTTATTGAATCGATATGCCTAGTTGGTGTAAGTTAGCGAGCGTTGATTACAATCAACGTTGTTGTCTATGACATGGAGTTTAATGGTAGTGTCGTTGTGAAGTCTATTTCTCGAACAAAACCAACCGCGACGAGGATGAATTAGAGAGCTCGTTAATCTCGCGAAGATACATATTCGTTAACGCGGTGATCGCGGCACGGAACTTTCACTTGTACGTGCACGTTCACCTTTCTCGTGGAAATACTTCGATTCAGTGTCAAAAATTGTATCTATAGTGCGTTTCTCGATACAGCGAGGTTGTAGATGAAACTTTTAAGAATCAGCATCGATCGGTTGGCGTAGAATCGGCGGTAATTGGCAATCTGCTTTAGAATTCGAAAGAATGGATGAATGGTGACATGTGGTATTCAGTATTTCAAATAATAAATGATATTATATTTAGAAAATGGAAAATTTTTAGGTATTATTTATTGTCTGAAATATTTGAAATTTGTTTCTTTGTCTACGTAATCGGTTGGCGTAGAATCGGCGGTAATTGGCAATCTGCTTTAGAATTCGAAAGAATGAATAAATACTGACATATGGTATTCAGTATTTCAAATAGTAAATGATATTATATTTAGAAAATGGAAAATTTTTAGTTATTGGTTATTGTCTGAAATATTTGAAATTTGTTTCTTTGTCTACGTAACTTTGTTTTTGCAATTGCATAAACTTTTTACACTTTTTACCGTTATATATCAATGAATAAATAAATTAAGACGTTAACACATTCGAGATCGATGATGTAGTTACCTTTGGCTACGGCAGCTTTTTGATTCTAAGCATATAACAGCAGAATAATAATAAATATGATTATATAAGACGACATTCTATCCATGAGACATTTATCTTACTGGTGTTTCTCTTGATACGCTGGATAACTATTTCGAAACATTTATTTCCGTTATGGTTGTTTACGACGCTTGTAAAATATATTTATTCAAAGAAAATTACGACATAAGGTGCAAAAAAGAAGGGAAGAGCCAGCATGTCTAGAGTGAAAATTTTTCAAAGAATGTTATCAAACAGATTTTGTATCTCCTGACTCTCTCAGTTGTTTCCTCCAATTTACGTTGGACGCATATATGCGTCGATCGTCCGCAAAGGGATCAAGAAATTGGTCTGATATTCGGCTACTTTACCCTATCTAGGAATTCATATGGAATAAACGTTTCGCGATAAATCGCCGGTTGATGAAATCGCAAGTGGGAATCGGCGAATTATAGCGATACACAGGGCGGTAGAGGAAGGCGCTCACGGTACCTGCCAGAAGTACTCTGGATGGATGAGCGTCGACGCGCCGTGACAGCCGGCGTATTAAGGCAGCGACAGACAAATTTCCGAAGCGCTCTCGCAAAAAACGCTGCCGCCTCGCGGAGAAACGGAGAGAGAAGAGAGAAGAGAAGAGACTGTTTTCGTCCACCGCGTTCCCATTGGGGAGGAGGGATGGATCGTCGCTCCGGTGGCTCGTTACGCCCTGGTCGATTAGTCTTCCGTGGCGACTCTCTCCTTCGTTCGCCGACTATACACGTGCACACGCTGGCTCGCGTACGCCGCGGACAAGCAAATTCATTAAAACCGGTTCATTTAATAGGCGCGCGCATTACGCGCTCGCTGAAATTTCACCGGCGAGACGAAACGCGTTCTCGCTAACGAAATAGCGCTACGTTTCTGTTTTTTTTTTTTCTCTTTATTTTTTCTTCGTTTTTTACTCTCCTTTTCTCTTCTCTCCTCCCTTTTACACACACACACACACACACACACACACACAGATGCATACACTTTGTCTGTTTTCTTCCGTGAGCTTCGTGCGCGGTCTGTCTTGTTCGTCGCGTTTCAGGTAGTTAGGCGAGAAACGGATTGCACACCGAGGTGTTTTATGGAGCAGCGGGATAGAGGAGAGAAAGGAGAGGTACTTGATTATGATTGAAGCGGAGCTGCGTGAATGTAGCGATGAATCGTTGGGATTCTGCTGATACATTGATTCCTCGAGATTTTGCCTGTGATTTTTCTGTGTTCTTCGTTTCGATCGTTTGAACGGTTCTTGATACATTAAACCTAGGACGCTTAAGGTTTTAGAAGGTGTAAGGTCAGCTTAAAGGAGGGCCATTTTGTGTTGTCAAGAAAGAGCGTTAAAAATGTATTTTTTTCCGTTTGAAGTACGTTTATTTATATTGTAAAGTAAGTCTATTAAAAATTGAAATTATATTAAGTAAATTTTAATTAAATATTTTTTTATAATTAACATGTTGAAGCTAAAAAATAGACATCATTACACCTCAAATATCAGAAGATCGAACACTGATACTATTACCAAAAATTTCCCAAAAAGTCGATTCCTTTCGCTATAAAAATATTTTCTTCAGAAATAATGAAAATTATCACCATATGATTCCCTCAGATTCCTCTGAAACGAGTTCCACGACAGAGCTCGCGTATCAAACACGCTGATCCCCGACATTCCGTCCACTTTACACGCTACTTACTTAACATTTACCACTTCAACGAAACACCGAAACGAGAACTGTACCCGGCACAAAAGATGCCTCTACGCGGTGTCGCAGCGCGTTCACTCAATTAGTCCCGTGGGTTAAAAGGCTCGCGCGTGAAAGCTGTGACGCGTTCGCTTATTAGTTCGCATTGGTCGAGAGGGGGCCGCTCAGCACTGTTCACAGCCTGGACAATGAGGCAGGGGATTGCATATTGTTGTTTATATTTACGCGCCGCGGCATAAATCTTCGTTTAACTCGCATTCAGCAGAGGCTCGCGCGAAATACGGCCACGATGGCGCTGAGAACGAGCGCGGATCTCCTGGTGAACGCGACGCGTCGCTGAGCGTTACAACGCGCACGTTTCGTCACGGATAAAGCGCGGTCTTCATTAAAGCTAGCCTCTTTGCGTGCCGGCCGGCCATTAAGGGGCACAAGGACCGGCCTACGACTAATTTGTACTGTAAATGAGATCTCGAGGATCGTTACCCCCGTGAAACAACGCTGCTTCGAGCCATCCTCTGACGAATTAGACCCTAATAACGTATGAACGTATGTATATACTTTTTCCGTTCGTTTCTTTCTCTTTTTAATGTTGGAACGCTAGGTCGCCGACAGGCTGACTCGCGGAAAGTTGAAAAATAATGATTTATGAGAAATTCAGAGATGTTACATTGATGCATGAAAGAGTATACAGACTATGCAAATTATAGTGGGTGAAATAATTTTCTAACGAAATTCTATTAATTTTACTAGACTCTCAGAAATATGAATTTCCATAAAAATTCTCAGCCCAATAATGACAAATATATTTTAAATAACGATAGGAATAAAGGTTACAATGTTTCCCTTTTATTTCTAATAAAAATAAGTTTTTAATTTGAGGAGGAAATTTTATTAGAATTTGGTAAAATTCTTAGTAAATGAAGACTACGATATTTTTGATATTAAACATTTCAATTTTTAATAAAATACAATTCTATAATTCGTTCTACTTCTCTTCTTATATTCTCGTTTTGAACTTTCAACTCTAACACGTACATTTTTCACTTCTCCCTTTCTTTCACTCTACGCGGACGTTTTTAACGGTGTTTAAAATGTCTACTCGAAACCATGGGCGACCGTGCAACCTTCTTTCACACGACAATCTCATGCACTCGATTCAAACACTTTTCTCTCACACCTCTATCGCTTCAACTCAAGCACTCTTCGTTCCCTCATCTGTCGCTCTGAACTAAACATTCGCACGAGGACCCTATCACTCTTACATTATTCTGGATGACTTTAGAATTTATCACTTACACCGTTTTTTTACCGTTTAATTACAAGTACACCGATTCTTCAATTTACACGAGTCTATTTCACATGATAAATAATCTCCCGATTTTTTATACGCGATTGTTGGTGAAGAACTCGTAAAATGAAAGATTATTTGAAAATATGAATGTAAAAAACGAAAATGAAGTAATAGTGTTAAATACAAAGTATTCCAGCGATGAAGATAGCAATTTTCTGCCAATTAGAAGAGTCGATGATTTTAATTTACAAGTAAGACACCGACAACGAATAAAATTTTTTACGATTTTTATGAATTTTGTGTTGGAATTTGTGAAAATACGTGAAATATACTAATAGCCTCTTTTTACACAGTCTTCTCACGGAACTGAGAGGCGAGTGCAATATAAATTTAGAAAAAAGGTTAACTTGACGCGAAAGTTCAAATAATTTCAAAAGTCACTCTTTGCTATATTCCATCATCCAAGAATAAATACGAAGATCACGAAAGTATCCACTCGTAAGCTAAATTCAAAGATCAAACCACATCAAAAAAAACAATTGTTAACAATCCGCTAAGATTCTCTTTTCTAAAATCCACCTCTTACGATATCTCATTCTTTTCTTTCCTCCGTACATTTACACATCATGGACACCGTATAATTAAGATTCAGCTTGCATACGATGAATATAAGCTTGCACTTAACTCCTCCTCCTCCTCCTCGCCCTTTCAAAACGAATTCGCTCGATTCGCCGTAATAAAACACACGCACAATGGCCAAGTCTAGAGATAAGATTCGAAGGCTCATTGTTTAAAGCGTGGCGAGGAAAAGCAAGCGTACGAACTCCGTAAATCATCTTGCACAAACATCGTTACCGGCCATCCAACATCATGGAAGACGTGTACCCAACCTCCCACGTTACAAGGGAGAAACGACTCGATTAGCGGAAACTGCGATCGCTTCTAATGGCGGTTTCTCGTACCGGCGATCGTTTCGAATTTTCTCCGTATACCAAACGCCAAGCGAACAGAAACGAAATTCCTTTTGCCCGTGGGCCACGATCGTCCCTAACACGCCATGAAATTGCACGAGCGGTTCAACCGTTCGAAATTACCAGTCGAACGTATCGGACGTGTTCGAACATCCGCGAACGACAACAGTTAGCTTCGCCGATAATGACACTGTTTCGTAGATATTAATCAGGACACCGAAGAGTGAAACGAATCATCTGTCCGCGGCGTGGATGATTTCTCGTGACCGATCTGTTGCCCACCGAGGTAATCTTCCATGTAATTCCTCGCCATTTAAACACAGCTTTTTACCGGAAGCGGTGCAACCTCTACAATTGCACACTTTCTTTCGCTTTCGGCTGTACTCGTCTTCGAAACTGAATTAATTTTATTAATACGGAATAGGATGTAATCATGTACGGTAGTCTGACTATTTTAGTCGAGTTCTTTCGAACTTCTTTGGCTGCTATGTTACTATTAATCTGAGGAAAGACGGCGCCTCGAGCTGTTAAGTGAAAGATTGATGTAGGTCTCGCGATGTCTATTCAAGTTTAATGTAGCTTTTGTTGGAAGATGTACTTTAAAAGCTAGTATTTTAGGGAATTGACAGTTTGAGAAGAAATAATGTATATAGCGTGTCTTTTTTAAATGAAAATGGTGGAACGTTAATGCTGTTGCAAAAGTGTTTCTGCAAGTTTTGTTATGATGACAGAAATATATATTTTTTGCGTGTGAATTAGTGAAGAAAAGCTCAAGGTGAAAGTAATTTTCTTTTCAAATGAAACGCTTCCTTTTTTTTTTTAATAATACCATCAGTGAGACGAATTCAACACGAAGCAGTTTTATGAAAAATTCTAAAATAAAACGTTTCTCTCAAAAAAGGATTTAAATTATTCCTAAAATCCTCTCTCAACTGAAAAAAAAAGTTTAGGTAATCTTAAAATCTCTTCAATTACTTCACCCGTGAAAAAAGTATTTGCACTCTGTCCACGTCACATTGAAAATAATTTTTTCAAGAACATTGTTTCGATATTAAAAAAAAAAACAGTATAAATAATTTTTCGAATTAATTTGATTACTGAACGATTTCTTTCCTTCAATTTCGAAGATACAAGCGATACTAATTTTTTAGAAATTTCCTACACGAGAAGAGGAACACATTTTCAATATTTTCTAACGAGTGAACAAACCTCCCCTCTTTTTACCTTTCTACGGTCAACCAGTAACGAAGTAACATCTGTTGTAATTCTATCCTGTATATATAATACACTCTCTAGCGTCTATATATAAATAGATACACTCTGAATAGTGTAATTACCCTATTAGAATCTTCTCAAAGGTAATTTCATCTCCCAGAACGAAAAAAATGAAGCAAGAAAGAAAGATAAAAAAAAAAATGCTCAAACTGAACCCTGCATCTCTCTAAGAAGACCTCACAGTTTCATTATTCCCCGCGGGAAGGGTATGATGACAGGCTATCGGCTGAGAAAGCACACACGCGCTCGAAAGACAAACTTGCAAATGGCACGTGTATAATGGCACCGTGATCTCTCTCTCTCTCTCTCTCTCTCTCTCTTTTTCTTCGTCAGTTCCTCGTTGAACCACGCTGGTAATGCACGTATAATGTTTCCATGAATTGAGACATTACTTTCAGCGAAAATGTACGATCGCGATTCACCAGTGAATGCTACGCGCGTCTCCTTACATTAGGTTAGTGTTTTTCCTGTGCGAGGGAAGCTGATGACTACCCTCCGGGATCTGTTCGAAGCAATTTTCACCGAGGCCTAGGCCTGCTTATGTTCAGCTCGATCAAGGATACGACGACTCCTCTCGATCCTTCGCGCGAGGCATTTATATCGCGACGGGCAGCAGAGGCGTGAGCAATATTTCGCCTGTCCACGAGTAGCTTTCATGAGAATACAGCTATCAGTAAATTGCCGCCGCGAAATTACGAATATCGTGGCTCGTATATCACGACGATTATTTTGCGTACGAAGGGAAATTTATCGGCTTGGCACCAGGAGAGAACGCGTTACGTTCCGCGCAGAGACCGAGCGACAGCGCGTAATTTCGCGTGTTATTCATTGTCCTGACCGAAGAAGCGTCGTCATGGGAATTTTCGTGGCGCGTTTTGTTCGTGAGACTAACTTTGCACTTTTACTCGGTCTCTCGTCGAGGAAATTATCTCGTCATTCGCGACGAGAATCTTTCTAACCGTTGAGAAATTCATTGTTCAATAAAAATAAGATCCACAGCAGTCTAGAAATTTCTGCTAATGAGAAATGAATCTTTTAAACCTAATAATTTCTCTTTTCTTTTTTGGATCTTAACTCTTTCGCTAACTTTCGAGTTGCTCCCACTAAACCAGACGATATTCCGTGAAAATTGATGCAAAAATCAATGAATCTCTTCGAAAAACATTGCTTTTTTATCGTTGCTAGAATGTATCGCCCGTTAGAAGCAAATAAAATTGAAAAACATATTTGAACAACTAAACTGCAAGTCCAAAATAATTTATGAAGCGTGTAAAATAGCGATCGACTATGATCGTCCATCGTGTATGAATAACATCTTAAGGATAGCAAATATAATCGCCTGTTTTACGAAAATTATTAACGAAAAGGTTAATAATCTTCTAACAATTATTTAAGTTCCTTTCTTACTCTGAAAGTGTCTTATCATTTACGAACTTCTGTGTACTCAGGTAGCCATTAAAAATTTTTCGACGTGATCTCTTCGTTTCGCCTTCAACGCGTCCGAAAATTACAATCATATACAACCTGAGATTTTTTTTATCTTTTTTCCATTCATTGATATTCCCCTTGCAACAGCCGCATACATTTCGTCGACGAAAACGGGCCACGTGACGCGGCATCGATTATCCGGTTCGCCTTCGTTGAATATTTGAATATCCGAGGATCCAGGATCTAACGCGAATTCGTAAATCTCACGCGGATTGTCTCTGGTCTCTGGTATAAAATGCGCCCTGAATTCTGATCCGAATCGGCCGGAATTTTTCGTTTCCTCTATGCATTCTAACAGGATTTTTGCTCTTTTTTTCCATCGGCGACGTTTCTGGTCGCGTTCAAAATTCAACCAGGGCTCGTCGCCAAAGGGGAGGAGTCGTTTGGAAACGGTGTCTTCGCGCCAGATAAATCTCAGTCGTCGATCTGCTTTCCAAGAACGTGTCGTTATCTATATGCACGCACATGGCTGCCTATTTCGTAAGTTCTCTTTCAAGTGGATATCGTTCTGTCACGTGTTACAGATCGCGATATCGCCGTCGCGAAACCGATCATTTATTCTTTTCAATGAAACCAATCATAGAATTTACTTGAAGTACGAGACTTAAGTAATGCACGCGAATTTAAAGAAATAATATGTGAACAAAATTATTGTATTATTATGTGTATTTTGAAAAGGTGTGACTACTGTGGGAAAATCTATGGTGTTCGAGACTAAAGTAATGTACACGAATTTAAAGAAATAATATGTGAAAAAAATTATTGTATTATTATGTGTATTTTGAAAAGGTGTGACCACTGTGGGAAAATTTATGGTGTTCAGTGTACGAAAATTGCAGTGTACAGCCTCGTCAATCTATGAAATTCATATATTAGGTGTATAAATTAATTCATAGTATATTTTTCACAAATTTCTCGTTCATTTGCAAAAAGCCAAAGTTCATTTTACTTTGAAAACTAATCACCATCAGTTTCTACACATTTATCGTATTATCAATCCGACAATTTTCGAATCCTCTAAGAAAAAGATGGTGGTTTCAAATGAAAAAGTTCAACGACGATTTTCTCAACCTTTTCAGCTATTTTGGAATGAATATGGATGAAATGATGTTACAGTGAAAGGAGCAAATGAAAATCAGAAGGGATAATGTCCGCGAAATTTGCCACGTGAGATAAAAATTCCGTATTTTTCATCTTTCTGTTCCGAAGTCTTTCGTCACATGTCCCTTTCGCTAGATTTGATCACTCAGACGCATTAGTTCTTGATATCAGCTAGAATAGTGTTTTGCATAGCCATGCAAGCAGAAATATTCATTTTTTATTTCATGTTTCCTCGTTTTGAAGATTTAAACAAAGAAGTAAGAGCGTGGCGGGAAGTAGATTTGTACTTTACGAATTTATTTGTAGGCGAAATACATCAACGATGATCTCTTCTGGAATCATTCAGGGATCCGGTTCTTACGGCGATCCAGACTAGAGAATGAACGCTAGTAAATGTAGAAACGAGTCTCGTGGTGCATACAGTTACACTGGTTATGCCATGTAACCGGATAAATTATTTATGAAACAGCTATTCTGGTTCCGCGCTTCTGAAATACCATTCACAGGTATTCCAGCCGCATTGGAGTAGCTTCTCCCTTTACTTCTGATCGTAACTAAACTTTCTACCCACACTTTCACTTGGATCTCACGACAGGGATAAAGGAAAAGTTTCGATGAAATATCGCTCATCCCCTATGAGGTTACTTTAGTTACGAACGATCGTAATCCACACGTGTTCTTTCACACGCGTAAAACATTCACATCGTGCACACGCAACTCGTATATTCCATACGTTACACAGATATCCTTCAGATAAATCTTTTATCATGATAAAGGAAACAGGCGAAATTTTGTTATTTTTAATATTACCACTTTCATCGAACTTTTTAATTAACTTCGCGTACGATGAATCAGAGAGTTGCAATCAGGAAATCGATCTTCGTACAATCGTATAATATCTTTTACATAAAATAAGTGTAAATTAATTCAATTTCTTCGTGAAATGATTGTCGATTCACTAAGAATTGTAACACTGTTAGAGGATAGACTGTTTCTATCTGTTCGTAAATAAAATACATGTTGCTTCTGCTTCTAACACTCTCGTTGCCGGCATTTCGAACACTTAATAATATAAATCTGTTAGATTCCGATGCTTTGGTATTTTAAAACTGATAATTTTATTCTACTAAAATTTGTACAAAAGTACACAGAAGGTTTGCAAGTTTGAACTGAGGTTGAAATTCTAGATCTGTGTGTTTAACTCAGGATCTTAGACATCAGTGTCTTCTAATTCTTAGCGTGTGTTTAAAAAAAAATTTGGAGGTTTGGTTTTAAAGGTAACAGAAGGAAAGGTCCAATAAATATTCTTGTATATTTCTAAGAGTCGACGAGTAAAAAGCAAAATAAAAGGCGAGTGTATGACTCAAAATTGATACGTAAGAATGTGACTTTTTATAAATAAAGGAGAAACTTATGAAAAAATAGCTACGAATTTTCGAAACGTTTTATCTCGCCGAGAATTACACCGAAACTGTAATTTTACAAATCGAACAACACCCGTTACGTGTATGAATAACGATCGAAACGATGTTTTCAGTAATTAAAAGTAACTGTGCTACCTGGTCGTGTTTCGTTCAAGCACGAACCAAATTGAATTGACCCCTCACGTAGTTTCCAATTGCTGACACACCGATGAACGTTCTCTACTTCCTCGCGAGGTTAATCGCGTTGTCTGAATTTAATTATTATTTAATTATCCGAATGTCGAGATACATGGCTGTCCGTTTAATGGCGACATAAATTGTGCAAGCTTAATGACGAAAAAACAAAAAACAGAGAGGAAACGGAATAGAATGGAAGCGATCGAGAAAGAAAAATGCATCGGGAACACGCGAACACAGCGAAACACCATATGCCACGATATGACGAATTTGATGAGGATGGATCACGAATCGTAGGTTCGTTACAGTATCACCCTCAATCACACGAATTCTCTACGCATCTGCTGCGTTCCCCGCGGAGCAGCAGCGCGTGTCCTCGAACCAGGCAGAACTTTCCCCTGGATGATTTTTCGACGTCACTTGAGGCAGCTGTACAACTTCCCATTCGAAGGGTGGGTGACGTGTATACGAACAGTATCTGAGAAAGAATACACGTCGATCGTGTTTGTGAAAGGTAAATTTTTAATATCGAAATGGGTAACGACAGACTGGGGTGTGCACTGACGTTTCATTTTACACATCGATGCACGGTTAATACGTTAAGAGCCACATTGATTTCGATCGACTTCCGGTTTAGCCGTTCAGTTTCGAAAATTTTGCAAACAATGTTACAATAAATTTAACGAAAAAAGTGGCAACTTTATGACGCCTATATCTTTGTTTAAACTGTTTTAACTGAACCCATTAACGAATAATAAAGAATAATTTTTTAAATCTGAAACTGTTCGTTTTTCGAGAATTAATACCGTTTAAACGAAAAGTCTAATGTCAGTCCGTAGGGACTGACGTGGCGCTTAACGTGTTAATGGAATAGATAAAACTTCGCCTATTTGGGGTATGCATACTCTAGATTTATTGAACGTGAAGTAAATTTGAGCAGATGTTGGATAATTATTAAGATGGAAAAAGGAATTGTTCAGTTTGAAATCTCGTAGAATAAGAATACATTGTCACTGTTATATAATCAGCAAATAATTCATTATTCATCTTTGACCATTTTCACGAATTTAAAAAAAAGGCGATAATTAAATTTTCCTTTTCTCCCCCTCAATTTAATAATGTTTGTTCAGTTAATGGGATAGATAAAATTCGACTACCTTAACATGTTCAGTTGTAGTTTCAAAATGACGATGTAATACTATCTACAGCGAAGAAATTTCAATCATCTGATACTTTCTATACGAAACTAACAAGTGTTCTCATATTTACGAACGACAGTATACTATTTATGCTTCTTATAAACTCTAGAAATTCATACGACGCAGCTTCCCTGCTTATTAACTTACGCGTATTGAACCGTTAATTAAGATTCACCTAAGATTCTGGCTCCAAGTATAATAACCATCGTCACAGATAACGCTATGTATCTGAACTGAAAAGAAAGCAAAAATCTAAATGAGTCAATCAAAAGTAAAGTTCCACGAAGCAACAGAAAAATTCCACGAATGGATCGCATACTCCAAACATTCCGCTATACGTGGCCACAAATTCCAAGCCAGTGGAGTACCTTAAGAATCTTCGGTGAAAACGTTCTCCGAAGAGACGGTTTTCCCGTCGATGAATCCTGGGAAACGCCCAATAGCGCAGAGCAATGAAAAGTGAGTCACCGGGAGAAGCGGAGGCGATGTATACTCAAGTTTCCATTCGACGAGGGCTCGCGCTAATTGGCAGTTATTTCCTATCCAACGTCTACCGGCGTTGCCGTATACGCAACGGCTGCTGCATGCATATGCATACGAAGCTTCTCTGGAAATTCTTGGACCTGTGTGCACGGATTCGAGAGATAGCGTGGCCTGTTGACCTCAAGGAGGAACGTATCACGGCGACGCGTATCGATGCACCCTCGCAGAGGCCACGTTCCGGCTGGGGCAAGACGCGCCGCCATTTGCATATCGCGAAAGACTCCTGAGTGCTGATGAATCGACATCTTTCGCCTTTTTCGAGGATGAATTTAGGGGATTAGAAATATTGAGAGGAATATACAGCTTTCAGTCGCGTTAGCTGACTGAAATTTCGCTTCGTTAGCAGACAGTCGCCATTTGTGCTAATTTTTGGAACTAACTGCGTAAAGTTGCGCTTTTAAAATAAATAAAAACTGGTGTCTATATTTCACTTGTACTCAATGGAGAGTGTATATACTCGGAATTGCCTGGAAATCCATTTCCTTTGATAGCTGAGACACACAGTACTGTGCTTAGAATTTAGGGAAGTTTGTTTCATTTCATTTAGAGAAAATGAACTTTTTTTCGATTTTTATGTGGAAAAGATTACCACGAAAATACTATTTCTACGTTCAAAAACAGAATTTTAAGGTGTGAACTGTATTTTAAGGTTTAACTAACTAGACGCTTTTTATTCTCACTTGAAAATGCGACGTCTCTTTGGTTATCGCCCTTCTATCACTTTATTAATAAAATTACTTTTTCAATTTTATCATAAACACTACTATTTGTCCAGATGGACATTCTGTCATTTAGTTTCTATAGCACGCAGAAGACTATCCATCCCTAAGATACCATCTTGAAATTGTTATCTGATCATTGCTACACTTTTAGATCAGTGTTCTGTTTTGTGAAAGTTCCGTACACTCTGCAATATGTTTCAATATTTCTTTATATTCCTCTTTTGTCGGTATTTTATATAGAACTTGACTTCGAATATATCATGGAGTATTAACGATTACTCTAACTATTCTTGACTGTAGTAACTATAATTTAGTTATGTATGTACAAGTTTCGACAGAAGAACGGCAATTCTAGAAGCGCCTGACCAATCTGTCGTCGTCAATTTAAACAAGAACACTATACACAGAGAACAAACTCTTAAAGACCAACATCAGACAGTCTTACTCGAACTACCAATCCAAAACTCCCGGATACCGATCTTTTCGAGTTTCACTGTACTCGCGGAGAGTAGCAACTGGTAAAGCAGAGTGTAATAAATCCGTGTATACCTAACGCAAAGTCGTTGCGGCAGGTACGTATACCTTTTCGACAACAACAGCGGTGCCGGTTAATTTATCGGCGTGTCGCGTCATAAACGGTGATATATCGGTAACAGAGGTCGGTGTATCCACGCGGTGAAACGTTGGAACGGCGGTATACACATTTTTAAGGTGGTTCGCGTATTAAGAAAGAAAGAAAAGAAGAAAAAAAAAATGGAGGGAAAAGAAAGAAAGTGGACAAGGTGGAGGGGTTAGAAGGGAAGTTACAAGGAGCCACCGGCGGATGCATGCATATTTATGCAACGCGCCGCGGCAGCGTTTCTTTTCTCGGCGCTGATGGCTTATAACACCCAGATCATCGCCGGCGAAGAACGCCCTTATAAGATGAATTCGCGGGCAAGAAACGCCATTAGCCCACACGAGAAATTTATCTTCTTCTCTCGCCGGGGACAGAATCTTGCGCGGCTTACCTGTTGAATCTGGTCGACGCGACCGCGGCGATTACTTAGTCGCGTTATTATCAGCACTTTATCATCGTCACGGGGCGTTGAGACATCTGGAACGCCCGTATTCTACCTCGTGGATCTTGTTGTCCACCTTATCCCTTCCCTCTCTTATTTTTCTTTTATTTTTTTTTTTTTTTTTAATTGCTTTCGTTCTGATTTGAAACGAAATAAATTAGACGTGTACCTGTGTGATCTTCGTAGAATTTTAACGAAGCACGTGTATGTTGATCACCGGATACTTTATTCGATGAAGATTCGAGTAACGAGAATCGAATATAAAGGGAGATAACAACGGCACAGGCTTTTGTGTTCCACGATTTCGGCGGACTTAAGGCTGAAGGAATTTAGAAGAAGAGGACGCAGTTTCGAATGATTTGTCAGTGAGAAAAATTGTGTTTTGTGCGAGGTTTATTAGACACTTTTTGGCTTATTACAAAAAATGCCCATCATGGGTTTTTTTTATAATTATACTGCGAATTTTTATGCAAATTCTGAACATATACGGGACACATTAGGATCGTAAAAATTAACTGCAACACATGTATCCCAACAGAATGGAAAAAATTAATGAAAACCCCTCTATAAGTAAATATATATATCATATATTAATATTAATGTTTTCATTACGTCTTTTATTCCTTCGATAGATCTTTGTTCTTTCATTGGTAAAGTTCATCAGTAAAATTCCAACGAAATTCTGTACAATAATCACGATACACATCTCACACAGGACAACAGAGAATACATTCTCATAAAACTAGGTGAAACGCTAGAAAATAATTTTCTCTAACGAAATAAAAGAATTCCTCGTCCCCATACGTACATAGACACACTGATCTATGTTTATGAGAATGAACGAAGAAGAATTCGATCGAACAATCCTCCAATTATCTTTAACAACGTAACCAGACAACAGTTCGGATCGTTAACTGCGAAGTATTTCACGAGGAATTCGTCAATTCAGCTACTTTGCCGTTCGTTATTACCTCGATGATTATAGTACACGATGTTAATTACGCCCTTAACGCGAGACCAACCGCTTTCCGCCTGGCTTTTCATCGTTGTTAAACGAGACGAGATGAACGGCTATACCTGTTTAACAAAACAACTATACACAACAGTGGACAATTCGATAGCCTATAGAATGAACTATAGAATTTAATCGTCGTCAGATAAATCTAGCAGCTTCTTAATTAGCGAATACGATGTTCGCGCGCGCGACAGAGAGAAAGAGAAAGAGAGATCGACGAAGGGAATAGAAGAAAAGGAAGGAAGGAAGAGAACGAGGAAGAGGAGATTATTTTACCGCGGTATAGTTGGCTCATGCATTATGTATAGTAGTGAATACAGCCGCTACTGGACGCCTAGGAACATTTTACTGGCCGGTACACGCCAGGCGGTACTTGCATTTATAGAAGTACGCAAATTGGTTGCAACAAACCGCTCTGCTCGTTCGTTTACTTCGCGCGGAAACACACTCCGGTGTCTCTCTGGTGAAGAAACACATGGAAGTCGTGGAATCGTTCAACAGCTGCGTTCATCTCGCATAATCTCTCGAGGATAATTATAATTGTTAATCGTTCGAAGGGGGAACGTGGAATTCGAGGATCCTCGAGGCGCCGTGTTTCGACCACGCCACACACAAGTGTCGTTTGTGGAATTATTGCGTTCAATGGTAGCCAAAGATGAAAGTACGGGATTCCTTTCGAGGACCAAATTGCTGTGGTTTTCTTACCTCGGCGTCTTGTACTAATAAGTGTATTGCGTGCCGGGAGAATTTTAATGCGACGTGATATACAGTCGGTCGCAGAAGTATTCAGAGATACTTTTAAATGGAGCAACTCTTTTTTTTTTTAACTCCTTGCCTTACGATTAAAGTCTCGGAGAATCTTACGCGTGCAGAATCTTATGCGTGGAGTTATCATAAAATAAAACTGAAATATTCTAAAATGTCTGAAATATTTAAAACCGTTATCTACAATAAGGACATTTTACCTAGAAAATAAAAAAAGACCATGTGCAACAATCATAATAATTTTATTTTTTACAAGTTAAAAGAGATTTATATGGTTTTTAAACATTAAAATATGCAACTGGCGTCGCCCGTCAAATTTGAATTTCGTACAGAAAATCTTGTAATTTCCACTCAAAGAGTTAAATTGGACCAAACGATCTGTGTGTGTGTGTGTTTTTTTTAATGAAATAGGAGGATTAGTGTACTAAATGTAGTGTAGAAAAATTTGCAAGAATTGCAAAAATTGTAGTTGGTCAGTATTACGAAGAAAATAGTCGCTTTGCAACTTTTTCATCTGAGCCTGCGATGAAAATTTTAAACAATTCGTTCTGAAAATTTATGCAAATTGTGTGTCCATTAACGTTGCTATTATTGAGACATGTTACTACTTTCAACTTTCAAGACCATTTTTGCCCTTTCACTGTGAACGATTAACAATAAAAAAAAAAAGAAAGAATAATACCTGTAAAATATTTTTTTAAGAACTACTGCATACAAAAATTTCATCAACATTGGTGATTATCACTTAGAAATGTTCCCTTGTTAATAATATTCTTACATTCATACACCCATGAAGTTTGCAAGTAACTTAAAATTATCTAATATTTCACATCACTTAAACAAATCAAAATAATTTGTTTAATGAAATGTTAAATAAAAAGTAAAAATATATTAAAGAATACAGCATTTTTTAAGAGTATACTAACGCTTGAAATGGTAAATTTTCGTAATCGTACAACGCAAAATTTACAAATATATAAATTTCTTCGTAACACAGAGAGATCTCCCCGATCGGTCGGTTAATTGTTAATTATACACGTACGGTGATTGAAAACAGGAAATTTGTCGATCGAGCATCTTTTTCCATTGCCTAACATAGTTAAAATATAATAAAAGAATAAAAAAGAAGAAGAATATCGCAAGATAATGACGTTCCGCGGGAAGTGCTTAGAACCTGCGTGCTAAGAGCGAACCTCTAATGACCGGTTTGTGCAAATCAGCTGGTTACATTCAACGCGTACAATGTTGCAAGGGTTTCGATACCGGTGATTACCTAATCCTACGTAATCCGGCAAATTGAAAATGCTCTGGATGCATATTACAAACCGGAAAAGGTCTAAGAAACTTAGTGGAGCGGTCTTTGGTTGAAGTTAAATGATAAAAATCTCTCGGTGTACGTTAGTTGCGACACGAGTTCTTTGTGAAATGATGACGATCAAACGTAAATTCAACCGTAATCAGATCGCCGTCTCTACGAAACCGTCGAGGGGAGAGGGAGAGAGCATTAACGCATTGTTACGAGGCCGGTTTCTCCGTTTGATATGCATCATCTGCCGTTGAACTGGCGCGCCTACCATATACACACTGCCACGTATCGATAGAAGCATCGCGGAAATTCCGCGCCGGTGAATGCAGAAATGCGTGAAATGGAAACGCATTGTTTCGAACGTTAACGATTCAAGCACGGTCGTTCTCCTTTAAATATCATAACTTCCCACGTTACCATCGTTGAATAACATCGCGGAGAGGATTCATCCTGAGGCCCGAAGATTCTCAGGCGAACATTCGACGATATGGGTGTGGGCGTGTGTCTTCTTCTTATTCTTATTACAAGAATTTTTTGTCTCTACCTTCGTGAATTTTAACTTGAGATAAATAAATAGGAATTGAAATTATTTCTCGAGGATTGTAATATTAACCCTTAAACTGTTCATCCCGTGACAGTGGATTGACTGCCTACCAGTTTGAAGAAAATTTATAAACGAAGTAAAGACTATGCAGACTACAGACAGTAGATGACCGGTTAATGGTTAATTCGGTTGTCAGTTAACTAGATGCAAGAGATTTCTATTTGCTCTTCTTACCGCTGAAAAACCTGCACGAAGAACGAGACAGATCTTTTTTTCTTCGCTCGTCCTTCACGACATGGTTTTTTGTAAGAATTTAATTAAGTCGTCGTCGCGGTCGATCTAACGAATGTTGATTATGATAAATGTTCCACGAGAAGAGAAACAGGAGCAAATAGGATAACTGTAGTAAGCCGCGTTCTTCGTTAAAAACCCATTAACTTCAACCACCTACAGTCTTCCCTTGCATGTTCTTTAAACTTCAACGAATCATTCGAACGACTGGTCAAATGAATTTCTCGAAGAATATCGAATGTTAATTATTATCAGTTAGTCTCAGGTGGTCTTCAAGCTTCGACGAATTATTCTCCATTTTCTCTTCGTTCAAATTCTCTACCTTTCTCTCATCGAACCGCGAAAATTATCCACGCGAGATTGACAGAAGAGTATCACGCTATTTACCAGATCCTTTGGATTCCAACGTGTTAATTTAGAAGCAGGGCTAGTCGGTGTTCCAACCTTTACAGATAGAAGAACGCGAATCGTTTCCAAGGAGGGAATGTCGTTGAAAAGGGGGCTCGACCAAGTTTGTGCACAAGACGTTCCTTCGAAACGCTTTACGAGCACGATGATGTATAAATATCTCCTCGTGTTAAGCGGCACACCGGCTCGCGGAACCGTGTTTTCCAACCGTGGTAAGTAACATCGTAGGAGCAAGGAACGTAAGCAACGCTGGCGGCGTCAATCAAGAGGAAAGAGGAAAGCGGACCAGACATTCCTCAACAGGCTACGTTCCTCTCTACGCCACGGGCCTTCTGTTGCTTCTCTGTAGAATAGCCATTGGCTCGACTTAACTAACGCCTAACACGGCTTAAGTGCGAGCTAGTGGAGAGTCTAAGTGCACACAAGGGATAGGAATAAGGAAGAGTACCGAGGAGATTGCTCGGTCGCTAATCGCTCGCGAGAGAGAGGAAATCGCGGCCCTTTGGGCACTTCGCTCTTGGCAGATCTTCGTTTCGACGTGTTCGGTTGCTTGGTATTTCTGGGTAATATTCGTCTTGTTACGATTCCGTAAGGAGATATCGTAGAGATTTTAGTTTTCTCTGGAGCTCGGAATTCTCAGTATTCTTTTTTTAAGTCTATTGTTGCAAGAGTGGAAGAGGAATTAGAGAATTTGAAGGGTAAGAAAACCTGAACTTGAGAAACTTCTGCAGCTTTGAAAAACAGTAGAGACTAGAAATTCCTAGCTATAAAATAGTGAGATCGTCGGAGATCTAGTGAGAAAATTAGAGAATTTGAAGGGTAAGAAAATCTGAGTTTAAGGAACTTCTGTAGCTTTGAAAAACAGTAGAGACTAGAAATTCCTAGTTATAAAACAGAAGCGTCGGAGATCTAGTGAGAAAATTAGAGAATTTGAAGGTTGAGAAGAAGTGAACTCGATAGGCCAAATTCTCTCGTTTAAAAGAAGAGTCTTCAACCGCGAAGAATAGTATCCGAACCATGAACCATAGTGGGAACGCGACCTTGACCAGAAAATCTTCGACCGTGGCTATAAGCGTCCCACGAACTCTTTTCTCATAAACAAAGGGAGAAACATAAGGGAACTGAACAACGATACAAACGCGATACAAACGAAGATCCTACCTAGTATATATAACACCCACGCAGAGTCTCGAGCCAAGGCTATGTCAAGTTCAAAGAAGAGGGGAGAAGTGGAGGGAAAAAGATGCGTGTGACGTACCGATTAAACAAGATCGATACATTAACCAAGCATACGGATAGAACTCTACTCTGCGAAACAACCATAGCTTAGCAGTTTATGATGACGTTAAATAGCAACGGCGCGGCGTCAGAGCGAGGGTAATAAACTCTATTAATGAGTTTCGTTAATGGTGGTCGATGGTTTGAGCAGCCGGGAAACGCGTTGGACTTGATTAGACGCCAGGCATCTTTATGTTCTTCTTTTTAGATCCACTTATGATGGAATATTAAAGCTTTAATTAAGAAAATTACGTTTTCAATTTAACAGGATGCGCACGCGGAACTGTTTTGTTCCGCCATTACCGAGCGATCGAAACTCACTTATCTCGCGGAATATTTTTCTCAAATATGAGTTATCGATGCATTATTGACTTTTGTGTTTTCATTCTTTGAATCGTGTGAGATACTCGTGCCGCGATTTCATAGAAATTTGTGCTTCCGACAAATTCACCCTCTACAGCGTCATGTGACTTAAAAGTTACGCATTTTACTGATGTACAATCACATCGTTGTATTATTACATCATTACCAGTCAATTTCCTGTTTTTCAACATTTTTCAAGATGTAAAATTCTAGTCAACTGTATTTTTTCCTCTTGCAAACAGAAAAATTAGGTTAGAGAGTGTTAGCGTCAAAATGGCGGTTCCAGTAGTTGGTGCAAAGATGTGAAGACAACTGACTTTCTCGATACACTGTTTACATGGTTCTATACCACGTGGCCATGTTTCATAAGTTTCATTTCATTTGTTTATAGTTGTATTATTGCACTATCGTATTACTACTAGTCAATTCTTTTACGATCATTAAGTATTCAACTTAGAGTTTCTTCTTCTTCTCAGTAAAAATGTAAGATCTCACGAACGAACGAAGAAAAATCGGATATTACAGATAACAGTTTGAAAAAGAAAAGAAAATTAATATACGAACGTTTAATCAATTATTCCCGGATAATATTGCTCCGCACGCGCGAGATGCTCGTTTAATACGTGATTCATTTCTCAACGATGATTTCAGCCTCGATTCTACCGATCACGCATCCGTGTGCACAATTCGAGGCCACCATCGAACGGTGTGTTACGTATTTATCTGGAAAGCGGCACGGATATCGGAGACTCCGTTGCTCTCGAGGCATCGGTGGCTGACTGCGAGACGAATCACGCGGATTATTTGGTCGAGAAGCGGGAGATGTGGGACAGCGGCGCTTTCCACGATCGCTCGATTATCAATTTTCACGCGCGTTTATCTCTGCTGATCGGTGAAATCGTTTGGCCATATGATACGTGACGTCAGCTGGAACATTCGTGCACACCGTGGGATCGATTCGGTTCCTGTAATCGTCGATCGGCACGTATCGATTCGGTTTTTCAACGAAGGAGACACCAATCGTGATATCACAGGATAACGTGAATCATGGTCAAATAAAAATACAAATAATTGAATCAGAATAAGTAGACTTTCTTCAAAATCATAAACTGACATCCCTGTGATCAATTCACCTTCTCAAAGTGATGGGTTTAAAATATCAATTTTCTTTTTGCATTTTCTTATAGTTTACTATCTCGAAAATATATTTGCAATGTTTTAAAGTATAATTCTAAAGTCTAATTCGATATATGCCTCCAAAGGAAGTAACGCGTAAATGTTTTACTGTTCGAACTAGAATTTTGCAGATATCTGGAAAATTCAGCTTTCGCAGCCAATAAACGCATTAATTGACTGTAACAGAAGAAAACGAGAAAATTTGCAAAGCACCTAGAGGCATAAAAAACAATGATATTCTACTGCAACATTTTTTTTAAATTATCTTCTTTGTACATTTTTAATTTATCTTTTTACGTACAATCTTGTTGAAATTTTTCGATCGGAAAGTATCGAAACACACCAAAAACTATATAGAAGCACTAATAACGAATTTTTTTATTACAAATTTTTTTTAATTATCTTCTTTGTACATTTCTAATTTATCTCTTCACGTAGAATCACGCCGAAATTTTTCGATCGAAGAGTACCGAAACACCAAAAACTATATAGAGGCACTAACAACGAATTTTTCTATTACAAATTTTTTTAAATTATCTTCTTTGTACATTTCTAATTTATCTCTTCACGTAGAATCACGTCGAAATTTTTCGATCGAAGAGTACCGAAACACCAAAAACTATATAGAGGCACTAACAACGAATTTTTCTATTACAAATTTTTTTAAATTATCTTCTTTGTACATTTTTAATTTATCTCTTCACGTAGAATCACGTCGAAATTTTTCGAACGAAAAGTATCGAAACACACCAGAAACTAACAGAATATCTAAGAAACGGCTCCAAAATCGATACCGCCCCTCTCAGCTCATTGCCAGAAGCTTCTCGAAAGCCCAGAAGCAACGCGTCTAAAACTCGAGCACCCGAGCTGCCCCTTAATTGCCCGGCGGGCAAAAAGCGCGCCGCATATTTGAAATAATTATACATCGAAAAAGCGACGGTCCGCGTCGAACAAAGGGCGTTTTTGCGCGAGGGTCCACGATGAAGAAACAGAATAAGACAGAGAACAAAGAAAAAAAAGAAAATAAAACATCTCACCGTGTGAGAGGAAAGAAAGAGAAAGAATAGAGGATCCTCGTGTTCATCCCAATACCGATCACAGGAATCACGCGAACGAATTCACCGTGTGGCGCGCGCGTCGATCCACCAAATCATTCCTCAAACAACGACCGAAATGGACACCCAGTTCAGGTATCGTAATTCGCAGCAAAGATTATTGAGACATCCACGAAAGAAAGGAGCCAGCATTGATCGTACGAATGAAGATATCCGCCGGTTAACGAGAAAGATGAATAGGTAGTGAGCCCGAGGCTTGTTTCATGGAACCACAAAAGAAAGCGTCGACACAATGCGTGTTCGTTGTACCAAGCACGAAACGCACGATGCACGCTAGAAGGTAGTAACTAAGAAAAAAAAGAGAGGAATAATAAAAAAAAAAAAGAAAAAAAAAAGAAATAAATTACTCGTTGTTGCAACAGCCAAGTCTGTTGAATATTTTGCCAGCTTGGTCCAACTTCGACTGACTGACTGGTCACTTTCGTTCTCTCGTGTTACCCGCAGCAAAATCGTGCGGATCGGTAGGCAAATTAGGAGACCGCGAGGCCTGAAGGCGCGACGGGCTTCTAATGGAGACGTTCGATGTTCACGGTGAAAGAAGAAAGGAAAGGAGAGGAGAATTTGTGTAAGAGAAACGAGAAGAGAAAACGTTGAGGCGAATGAACGAGGTGGGGGAGAATAAGAGGTGGTCGCTTTGGGCGAAAGGACTGTGGTCGTTTTCCCAAGCGAGGTGGAAGAAGAGGATGAAAGGGACCGCTTCTCTTAGCTGGTCCACTGTAGAAAGAATAAAAAAGGGGATGCGGAGCCGATTCGTAGGTAATTCGTTTCTCCTTTTCGAACCTGTATTTAGCCTCTACGCCGCGGTTCTCTCCTCCTTCTCGTCGCCCGTTGTCGTTTCTCTCCTTTACTCTTTGAATCCTTTCTGGGTTCGTTCCCGATCACGAACGAGCAAACATTCGGAGGCTGTTTCTCAAGCTCGACCTCGTAATTGATCGGGAAAAGGAAGGTGATTCTAGCGATTTATCGGTAGGGGCTTGATCAAGGTTAATTCGTCCAGTTTGTCTCGGAAGGAACCTCGGCTAATTGTGAGTCTTATTATAGAATTGTATAGAGGGTGACGCGGAAATGTGCGAGCAAATTTTGCTACCGAAAATTGTTCCTTCATTGAGATATAAACACTTATTTATGTGAATAGAAAATTTACGTAGAATTTCAAATGCTGAGTGAGAAAGAATTCAGAATACAATAGAAATTTCTGAACGTCTTCGATAGTGTTTGAAAGGTTAATAAAAAGAAATCATTTTCAGCAATCTTTTTTATGTTAGGTTTGAGGACTTTTCTGTCAAATTGACAAGCAAATGGAAATTCGAACTTTCCTTCGAAAAATCAATTTATTTAATTTAGAAACAGCTTAATCCTGTACTATTTAACTTTCTTATAAATTTGTATATATTTTCGTCTCATTCTATTAATAAAAGTCAAATTAAAAAAAAAGTAAGTTTTAAATATTTCGTCAATACTCCAATAACATAATTGAAACTTTCTTGTAACTCTCAAAGGAAGAATTTCCAAACTATATCTGCATAATCTTTTCTCATCCTTTTATTTTCATGTCACCTTATAGATCTTATACAGACATCTTTAGTAGAACTAGTTCTTCATCGTATACAATATAGTTGACTAGGTAAACGATGAGTAATTCCGTGTCGTAAATCATCGAGATTGATTATTTACGTATAGCCTGTTGAATGGCTTTCAGATAACAAGTTTCGAGTTAACACACATACACAGAGGCGTTTCATCTATTTCGATGTTTACACAAACGTGTGCCCTCGAACCCTTTTTTTTTCAGTCGGTCTCCCATGGCCGAGAACCATGTGGAAGGACGCTGGGCGTCGGTTAAAATATCGAGGAGCAGCTGTCTCATTATAAACAGTACAATTTAATACCTTAAACTTCGTACTTTTTTAATATCAACGAAACCAAACTGTTACAGCATTACGAGACGAAAAAGAAAAAAAAAAAAAGAAAGAAGGGAGAACTGTCTTTCCTCGAATCTTCCTTCGTGCGCCATTTGTAACCCTCACACCGGGTGAAACCACGCCCATTTTCGGTTAGGTGAAAAATTACTCTTACAATTTTATTAGAGAATATATTGTACTACAAGTCAATATTTTTTTTTAATTATTTTAAACACTCTATAATGAGGAAATAAGGAGATATAAAGTTCCGGCCTGTCAGTCCGGCAGTTGCAAATTCGATTTCCTTCTGATCCCCAAAATTTTGCCTCCATTTCTACGGTTAACTATCTGTTCTCGTTATTTGTTTTATCATTTTCTGAATATTACTCAAATATGTCACTTTTTGTGTAATAAATTTTTATTTAAAAAAGCAGAGCATAAAATCGCATATTTCGATTATATATTTCTTCTAAAATTTACGATGAATCAAAGACAATGAGTATCGATGGAACTTATTTTCTAGTCAGATTTTTTTACTGTTGCGCATACGCAACGTTAGAAAGAAACCGGTTAAGCGTTACTATTTCTGAGGACCATATGAAAGCCCGTATTTCCTGCTGCTTCCAATAACAAACAAAGTCTCCGACAGATTAACCCCTTAAACAGTTCTGTCATACATATATACATCACGACGAAAGTCAATTCTCAGCGGGATTGACGGATATATTCGGATTGTGAAAATTGTTGTATATCTCCACGTTTATTTTGGATATACGGTAGTCTTAACTTAACGTTCGCTGTGGCGAACACTATCCAGGGAGGTAGATGTTCCAAGAATTCCTCGAGTTTATCTCTCCAAGAGAGAAGCATATTGAAAACGAGAGCAAAACACGTCGAAAGTGTTTCATATAATTTCCTGTTTAACTCGTTATGATTAATAGTCACGCTCGGTATTATTTCCATTCGAAAATAAAAAATATAGAAATTTAATTGTTTCAATTTTAATGATACATCACGATAACGCGAAAGCTCGCTTCGCAGAACCAGTTCCAGAAATTTGTGAGGGTGACTTCGCGAGCATAAACCAGAATAAATGAGCAAATCTTAACACGTTAAATACCATGCCAATTTAAAAAAATTGTGCAAAAAGTGTTATATACAATAAACTTAACGAAAAAAGTGATCACTTTATAACACCGTATCTTTGTTTAAACTTTTTGAATGAAACCCATAACGAAGGAATTACTTTCTAAATTTAAAATTGTTAATTTTTCGAAAACCAACGTTGCTAAAATGAAAAGTTGACTCGTATGAACTTAACATGTTAATAAGCTAAGTACTACTATACTGGTTCATAAAGTTGTACTCTGTCGAATCTTGAAATAACTCGTCACACTAATTCAACTCGTGCAAATTTATATTCCGCGCTACTTCCATCTCTGAATCTCAACATTAAAGGTGCTAAATACCCGCAGGTATATACATAACCCACACAGAAAGAGCACCAAACACGCGAATTCCAATCGAGCAATATTCTCAAGCTAGAACACACTCGAACAAGCGGTTCCCGCGTGGAAAACACGTTTAAAAGCTGCCCTAAAAAGGGACCGGACAAGGGACGCGCGCGTCTCCACTTAAAAACCACTGAAAAAGGAACAGATCTTCTCTCTCGGTGAGAGCGATGTTTCCAAGCCTAATTAACGTTATCAACGCTTCTGGAAGGAAGGAGGAGGAGCCAGTCCTCTCGTTCGCAACAGAACAGAAACATTACAGGCCAAGAAGGCCACGGTATAATTACTCGACAGAGGACACATACTCGACGGCAAACACAGTCACAATTCTCCCTCTTCTGTGTTGGTCCCTCCTCACCCTCCAAATCCCTGTTTTTAACGAGAACTGTAATCTCGTCCGGTGAAACCTCGTTGCTCGCGTAGTTTCGGGAATCCAGTGGTGGGATAATGGTCTCCCATAAAAGCGTAGTAAAACCATTTGGTAGCGCCTCACTGGTGACCGCCTCCTTTTCCCGCGAACGCGCGTAAACGCTCGAAATGATCGTTTCTACGGTAGCCGTTTCTCATACCGAACATCGGTTAACAGTGGTTTTAACTCGAGCAAAGTGCGAAAAGGGTCGATCGCAAAGCGGTTTCCGGCCTTGTGAACTCGCCACGAGTTCGCGCCGATCTTCTGTAAATTCGAAAGATCGTGGGTTTCGTGCGATTTGGGAGAATTAGAGGGTCAATTTGGTTTGGTAACGAGGAGAAGAAAAATCGGCGATAATCGTTAAGGTGAGAAGAGGAATCTTTTCTATTCTTTTTTTGTTCTTTTTTTCGGGAGAAAAGGGAAGTAACACGGAAGACGAAGATCGGTTCGCACGATCTCGTGCCGTGGTTAATTTGCGAGCAAGAGAGAAACTTCCCGCAATAAATATCCCATTAGGAACGCTGCGTTATGGGTAATATTATGTTAATTGTCTGTACCGCCGCCATTATGGCGCGCGTTTAGGTGCACGAGCCTCGGGTTCCTCGTCTCGCCTCTAAATCGAGCGCCCTCCCCATACAAATGAGAAAAATTATGGTAATTAAACGTTTTTATAATCTGCTCCACGGTATCTGTACGAATGAATTATTCAAATTGTGGATCATCGATTGGTGTGGGTTAGAATGTTGGTTCTCAATGAACGGTGAGATTAGCAGATTATCGAGTGGACATTAGGGAGATTATGTGATAGTTGGATAAGAGAGTTGATAGAGATGGTTGAATTTAAATACGGATTCTTCTTCTTCTTTTCTTCGTTTCTTTTTTTTTTTTTTTTTTTTTTTCGTGAGACTACTCTCTGCGACATCGAAGTTCCCCCCGTAAACGGAAACTCACTCGGCGACTTCTCGCCTGCGTGCTCGACAAGCCGCGCTTAATAAAGATATTCTTATTGCGGGATCGCGTAATCCGTGCTGATCTCTCGTTGAGATAAGGACCGTCCAATTTAAGTAAACTAGCCGCGTCACGATTATTCGATTGAGAGCGTGAAACTTCCTTCATGGGAGAATTGAAGAGTTCAAACCTACACACCGTAGGAAAATTAGACTATTTATGTTCGAGTTTAATCTTTTTAGTGTTTCAAGCTCTCGAAAAATGTGAGAAAATTCTGGGATACTTCTGCTGTATTGTATAAATCGTTAAGTGAAGTTTTGTTCATTAACAGTTGGTACTTTTTCTGGGGCAAGGTGAGAGTGACACACTTTGCTTGGAATTTTGTAACTTTAACTTCTGAAATGAAGAAATAACTTCGCTCCCTTGGCGAATTAAGGGCGGACTGTGGTTCAGACATGTTGAAAAATTGATTTTTAAATGTTTTGGCAACCAGTTGAAAATCTCCGGAAAAACGTTCAATTTTATCCTACTTCTTCGCGATAAAAAAATTTATAAAAATCGCTGAAAGAACGATTAAATTACTAGAGAAAACCTTATGCACTACACTTGCTTCGATTACCCATAAACAATCTCTGAAAAATAGTAATAAAACTCGTGCATTGTCGAGAAAATCCTCTTAAAGCAACGCAAATTGTCTACAAAAAATTAGAACAGCGACAGTGCTAATTAATTTGCGGATTTCTCTAGATTTCTAACAAAAATGAAAAAACATACAAATCATAATGCCTTTTATGATACCTGCTAGATGAAATAATTTTCTACTATTTCATACTCTCGAAGCTACGAATTCGCAAAAAAAAAAAAGAAATCATTCAGGGTAAAGGACACTTCGAAAAAAAAAATTCCAAAAAGTGGCAACAAAGACGCGAAACATTTTCTCATACAACAGCAAGCATTGTAATATATTCCCCTATAAATTGAAAGCACTTCGTAAGGTTCTGCATTAACGTCGTCGGCGAAGCGCTAGGACAGAGGGCTCAATAAATTAGCGTCGAACAAACAGAAGGCAGTGGTTGAACCTAACTATTCCATTCCAAGCTAAACAACTTCCGCGTGTATCTTCCTCGAACTAACAAACGCGCACGGGTCTCGTGCATTTAAGCCCAGGGAATTCCTCGTAAGCAAGACGTACAAGGAAGCACGTAAGTAGAGAGATAGGCCTGTTGCGTGAAAAGAGAAGAGGTCTCTGACTGTGAGCCTTTACGGAGACACTGGATCGTCGATGGTTCGCGCGATAGATCCCATGGGTTACCTGGGCTATGGTCCACGGGGGATTCCTAATTCCCATGCAAATCAGCCAATTTATTTGGCAGACCGGCCTCGAACGATTAGGCTAATGCGAACCACGCTCTCTTCGTCCCACCGTAAGCTCGTAAAATCGTGTTCTCCTCTCCGCTGAGACTTTAATTCGCGGCTTCTTCTGGCATCGAATTGGCCACGGTGGTCTCGCCTTGATTAACAACGATCCCCTCTCGACCATGAATCTCAGAGATACCTCTCACTTTCGCCTGATCGCCCTCGGCCGATTGCGTAATTGCGCCAAGAGGAAACTAAGAAGATTCGTTGCTATTATCGTCGAAATTTAACGAGGAAAATTGGTGAAATTCTTCTCTTCGTTTATCGAATTATTTACACGTCATAATTTCTTCGACTAGACTGGATTCTTTGTTTTCTGTATTTTTGACTACTTTTGGCGCCAATAGATGTTTTACAAATTTTAATCATACTCTTCTATCATCGCCTTTTCTCCTGAATTTTATTTACTGCACGCTTCCATGTTAATTTAACCAAACAAATTTTACATTTTTACAAATTTGAGAATTACTAATCTCGAAACGTTCGAAGACAATTTGACAAATTTTAATGAAAATTAAACACTGCCTTTCTACTGAAATCTGCCGTAGGGTTAGAGAGATTAGAAGTTATGGAAACGGAAGAACGATTCCGCGGAGATCTCGCGATCGGTAGCTCGCGAGGCGATCGACGCCCACGCGGCGCGAGATCTGGCATTCTCGAGGGCTACGACTCAGGAAACGTCCAGCTGGAACAATGGACAGGAACGGTGATATTCTTAAATCAGAGTCCCCGATTAACGATACCCCTGCGGCCCCGTTATAGAAAAACAAGCCGCGCAAGCACGCAACCCGCTCTTCGACGATTCTCTGACCGACCGATTGTTAGATGTATAGTCGATGGAAGAAATATAGCGAGGTTGTAAATTGAAGCGTTAAATAGCAACGTTACAGTCGCATACGATATATTACGTTTCTCGATTGAGATCAAATTGATGGTAGACGTACTTTGTGCAGCTTCGATTGAAACTTTCTTACAGTTGGTTCAAACAATGCGATTTTTCGACCGATTCGATATTTCTAAAGAATTGTGACAGTGAAACAACGTTCATAGGATCTTGTATTTTCACTGAAAATTTAATTCTCACACGTTGCTCGCTTCCTTTATTTATTTGCCTATTCTGTATTTTCGATTTGCTCGAGTAGGAAAATTTTCTTGTCCGAGTGATCTTTTCTACCAGACTATACTTACTCACGAGGCTCGTACGTTTGCTGTTGCAAAAAGTGATCGAGAATTATTATTGCCGTTATTAGTTGCAAAGTTTCGAAAGAAAAATTACTGCTAAAAGTCAGAATAAATAAAATTCGAGGTATAATTATACTCGCTTCTTCGAAGAAATTGCTCGTACTAACGTTTACAGTATAGTCTTCTTTTTTTCTCTCTCTAAATAATAGTATGAAACGAGAGTAGGAATCCTTTTATTCACTTCCTAGATATTAGAATTCCGCGGTAACGGCGGAATGCTTCCTCAGAGCTTAAGTATTGAAATGAATTACGTATTCCATTAATGAAATTGCAGATATAAAACGCATATAATAGATTGTGCCGCTTGGAATTGCCATTTCTACATGTTGAAATAATAACGACGTATATTCGAAATGAATTATCCTTACTTAATATAATTTTTGCGCCATCAGTATCAGTGGCTTTTTCTAACAGAATACCAACTGATTGCAACAAACTTTTAAACAACCTAACAGATTATTTCTCTCCACGAAGAACTGATTTCAATTTCAATTCTCTGTCAGAAATGAAGGTAGACGTGGCAGTTTCCAAAATTCTCAATAAAACTATATCAACGTTCTATAAATGTTAAACAAATTACACATGTAACGACTTTTCACAAAAGTGAACTAATCTCGAGCGACTTATTTCACAATTACCAAGCAACGAGACTTCACACTTCGTTTTTATATTCAAACGAAACATTCCCGGAAACCGGAAGGACACCAATAATTACCAAAATTACCCTCAAGTACAATTGGATAGAAGGGTTCATGAATATTTATATTGTCCACCATTTAATCTAGTTCCACGAGAAGAGCGATTGTGCCTCGCCACCGGCCGACAAAGTCCGAATCATTATGTCCGGCCCACGCATTCTTTCCGCGCGGCGGTCCCGGGGCCGCCGCCGCCGCCGTCTCAGCTTCTCTTTTTGATCCTGGACTCCTCGTCGAGGCGGCTGTTCTTTCGCTCGCGCTCAGACGAGAAGAACGAAGGAAGAGGAGGAGGAGGAGGAGGAGGTGGAGGAAGAACGTCCGCGAACGGTCAGGGAAAGAGGATGCTCGACAAGGATAGATCTATCGTAAGTTAAACGATGAGAAGAAAGAAAGAAGATAGAATCGAGGGGCAGAAAAGGAGATGATCGAAGAGAGAGAGAGAGAGAAAGAGAAAGAAAGAGTGAGGGGCGGCTATACGCCGGCTGCACCAGCAGTCGAGGTGGTCCAAGCTCTGCTGGTGGCCTGCTCTCGCACTTACACACTCGATCGCACATTCGATCTTGGGTCGCGAGGCATCGCAGACGACCTCGGACCCTACGTCACCGGCTACGTGGAAAGAGGCGGTGGACTAGTCGATGTAGAACGAAATGGGGAACTGGATCGGATCGGGAACAGAGGGGAGGAAAGTTTTGCTACTCTAGGCCGCGGGAACCGCAGCAGCTGTTGATGGCACTTTTTCATCGAAACTTACGAGTATTTTAGAAACTGTTACACCTATTTTTTTTTTTTTTTTTTAGGGAATACGGTGGAATATGTTTGGGAGATTTTTCTTAAGGGGAATTCTTTTCTATTGTGGGAAAAATGTTAATGGATTGGTAGAGCAAATAATAGGGGTTTGGTTAGGTATTAGGTTTCGTGATCTGATGGAATTACGATTCGTATCGACTTTCGTTAAATGAGTTTGGTAATGAATAATTTCGTGATTGAGTTTGGTAATACGTACGATAGAATGGTAGCTGTTTCCGAGAATATTTGGATGCTGGTAAAACGAATATTGAAGTGAAAAATATTAATGATATTTGAAAGATGAATTTTGGTAATATTCAGTTTTATCAAGTGTGATGTAGTAATTGATGCAATTGATATAAATGCGAGAACCGCAGCAGTTGGTGATGGCACTTTCTCATCGAAAATTACGACTATTTTAGAAACTGTTACACCTTTTTTTTTTTTTTTGTTAGGGAATACGGTGGAATATGTTTGGGAAATTTTTCTTGGGGGAAATTTGAAGAGGGTGAATTCTTTCCTATTGTGGGAAAAAAGTTAATGGATTGGTAGAGGAAATAATAGGGGTTTGGTTAGGTATTAGGTTTCGTGATCTGATGGAAATACGATTCGTATCGACTTTCGTTAAATGAGTTTGGTAATGCATACGATAGAAGTGTAGCTGTTTCCGAGAATATTTGAATGCTGGTGAAACGAACATTAAAGAGGTCGCTGGTAAAAAATATTAGTGATATTTAAAGGGTGAATTTTGGTAATATTCAGTTTTACTAAATGTAATAACTGGAGATAATTTTGATTAATTTCATATGTAATTATATATAAAAATACTTAAAAAAGTAGTTTAAAGTGTCGATAATTTTGTTAGCCGTATAGGCTAACATTGCACTACTAGCCTCATATAGTTTCACAAATATTTTTGTAAAAAATATAAGAAAAATGTGAATAATAAATATTTTAAAAACTAAACAATTTTCTAAACGTTTGCTTTGAGATTAGTCTATGATTGCACTAATAACCTCGTACAAATTAAAAAAAAGATACCATTACGAGTTTTCTCGAGAGAACCAAATCGATCACAGAGATTCAAAGGGAAGTGTACCAACGAATAATTACACAATTACATATACATCGAATTACTCATTGTCTCTACCATCATCGACTACCTTTTTTCACATTGTTCGCCGCGCAATTAAAGCATCCTGCTAGTCGTAACGCCAGGATGTTCCATCAAATCCCTCTATCTAGGATATTCTAATAAAGCATCGTTAGCAAGGGAATGTTTACCGAAGCGATTACAGCCGACAGGCTTCCAGAGAAAGGATCGCAATCTTTTCCATCGAGGCCACATAATTCCGTTCGAGTATCGAGGAAGAGGAACCGTTAATGACGCGAGAACGGTTTCCCCTAATGAAGCGCATAGAAGATCGCGATTTACGCATGCGTTTCCATCTGCTAACGAGAAACATTACTTTCACCCTCTCTTTATCTTTCTTTCTTTCTTTCTTTCTTGAAAATAAAAAGATGTATATACCTTCGAGGATGATAAGTTTCCTAGATATTCGCGGGAGTTGCAGTGAAAGACACGCGATGTTCCGCGGAACGCGTGGAACATAGCAAAGAACAAGCAACGGTGTACGATGACTTTTCAAGACAGACTAACTGTTTTAAAATTGAACCAAACGGTGTGAGTTTTTCTTTCTGAGGAGTTAGAAGGATTACTTTAATAGATCATGTGTACAAAAAATTTTGAGATAAATATAAAGATAAGAATCTTTCGATTTATTACAGTATTAGATCGAAAGTCGTGGAGAACTTCGATTTTCGCCATTTTCAACTATTTTTAACTCACAGCAACGTTAATCGATTTCGATTAAATTTTTTCAGCATGCATATAATCGACATAAATCTACAAATATACTTTTTTTCAATTTTCGTTACTCGCTCGGATAAAGAGTAAAGCTAGATCGTTATTATTTTTTTTCGTAATTCCGATCAATTGAAATTTTCTCAAAAATAGTTTTACACATCTTCTAGCGAACTGATCTTTCTAACTGCTCGAAAAAGCTCATTTCGTCGTTTGATCGAATTTTTAAAGGATGTTCGAATGTATTAACGCGAATTATTGTATATACGAAGCGCGTATCGCTTAGGATAAGGGATAAGTAACAGAAAAGGCATATAGAAGCATTCTAATCACGGAACGACCGATCGTTTCCACGTATCCGATCATCTCGAGGCGATACTTAGACTGGAGGCTGATTAAAACGGTGAAATATCGTCACGATCTCGCAGCTGGCTGCCTCGTTACGTAACGCAAGAACGTTAGAATGATGGCTGCGACAAGATTGTAATTACTAAGCCTAATGAGCCTAAGACGCGATCGATGATCGCTCGTAATTTCGCGAGGATATCTAACCTCCAACCCCGTTACCTCGACCTCGTCTTAGAAAATGAAAGAAAAATGAGAAACGCGTCTGCACGAGTACAATATAGTTCACGCCGCGATATAGACGATACTTGATCATTTATACAAATTTTTCAATTAACTTAATAATCCACTTTTCGAAAAATATTATCTGTTGGATTAAATTGATCTAATATGAACATTAAACGATAAATGTTTCAAGAATACGGATTATTTAAAGACATTTTCTTCGGTGAACGAGATAAATTGTGATCCATTGATGTTAGGTCAAGAGAATATTGCAAATTTGCTATTAATTTTCAATTAACACGTTCGTGGATGTCTAGTGCATGTGCAGTATTTTCGCTTTGCTTTACCACTGCATCTTTCTTTAATTTTCATAGTCATTACGGTGAAGAAACTTGTGAACAAATTTATCTGTCTAATCTACGTTCATCATACATACAAAAATTCGATTTCCACATTTCTATTGTTAATATTGAAATAGTAACATCGAGAACATTGAAATTAAGTTTATGCAGAGTATCAACATTCTACCAAAATTCAATGAGTCCGTGTTAAATTGTTCAATTGTGAACTAAGATAAAAAAAAACAACATTATTTATGAGATAATTTAATCCTCTACAGTTATGTGTGACTTAAAAGTTACGTATCTCTTTAACTGTATTTTATTTCTTCGTTGCTATACTATTGTATTATTGTTAACTTCATATTAATTATTAATTCTTGTTTTTCAACATTGTTCAAGAAGTTTACAATCAACTGTAATTTTTGTTTCTCTTAAACATAGAAAAGTGGGACTATAGAGAGTCAGTTTGCCATTTTAAATTACTTATTAGTGATATATACAGATAGAAAATGCAGAAAGACTATTGATCTAAAATGAAAGTTCTAAAATTCCAATATTTACATATATTTAATTTCTAAATGAAATACCATTTACTAGTTCAAATATCAGATCATATGCTACACAATTTATCTATCGATGGAACTTTAAAACAAAATACACTGCGCGGCTGTTAGTGCTTCAACTTCAATCGATGTCGATTTTTAAGAATATAATTTACAACCTAGCTATATCGTGACCTGAACTATACGTAATAATTCTGACAAACCGGAAACACGCGTAGGGTTTTTGCAGATGATTCGAGTGTAATTTCCCGCGATGATACCAGCCGTGTTGCAGCGTTTCTATCCTCTGATTACGGCGGCGCGTAATAGAGACGAAAGGTGGCGAGTTGGTTCGAAAACGAGATCGAGATAAAGTAGTGAAGATCGTGAGATCCCGTGGATCAGAAGGGTATCGATCGAACGATGGAAGAAAGTCTCAATCGTAATAAACGAGCTGCTCGTAGCCAGTTGCTGCCGCTGACCTGGCTTCTGCGGCGGCGTTGACCTCCGCAGGCGTCGAGAGATCTCTCGTTCGCGATATTAGAAACGGCTAATTAAATCGTAAGAATCGCGCGTCGACTAACCTAACTTTATCTTCATTTTACCTTCTGTAACCGAAACTAACCATAACCAACAAAGTTGTTATCTTCATCTCTTTATTCTTTATCGAATTCTAACCTAACGCAACTTAACCCTCCGTGATTATGGTCGATTAGATTGCACGTTGGATTCATAGTAGAAAATTCGTGTAATCTGAACTTCCTTGAAACGTAATTTTACTTAGCAAAGTAAATACTATTTGTTTCTATAATTATTTCCTAACGTTCCAATGGTATAAATTATTGAGTGTATAAAGTATGGTATAAAATATTGAATTTTACTTCCAAAGATCGATTAACTTCTGTGTTTGATTTTTATATCGTTTTTGAAATGCTTATTTGCAAAAAATATTGCTAGTTGAATATTTACCATTTTTGAATGGACTTCAGTGAGCAATTAAATCCATAAAATTTTCTATCAAATATTGCGAATTAGTACTGCAAAAAATTGATTTAAGTTTATCGCTGACAAAAAAACTACGCGTGAAATTTTCATCCTGTATGCAACTGACATAAATCCACGAAACACATTTTTTAAATTTTCTCCACAGGCTTAAATAAAAAAAAGAATTGCAACAAACAATTCTCTTTCCACAAACTGCAATCTTTCTAAAAATTTTTTTTTGTACATATCTAATAAACTAATTTCTTTTCATATTTCTAAAAACAAAAAAAAAGAAAACGTCGTTTGGTCAAATTTTTAAAAAGTGACTATTCACAGATTCCAGCTGTATATCCACAATTAAAAATGAAAAAGTTAATCCTGACTTGATCATATATATTGCTGCACAATTAGATTAGATTAAATATACATATTTTTGTTGCAATGTATGAAATATTAGAAATATTATCCGGACCAACATGTCGCGACGAAATTCTGTTCGAACGGATCCTCACTCTGAACTGACATGCCGCGACGAAGTTATGGTTCACGTGATGAACGTGTACGAATTCTGGCGCAATAAAAGTTTTAAACGGTTGAATAGTACTTTTTTTTGTTTCTTTTTTTGGTTTTTCCCCTTTTATCTTGACTCAGTATTTTTAATCGTCGTTCTGTGATGATACGTTCGACAACGAGGCACGCGTAACAGCGTGCTTCTGTAAACAACAATTCAATATACAATCACCTTCGTGAAATTGAAGGATAACGGTGAGATGAATAATTGATAGTTGATCCCGGTGATCGGTGAAGCCAGTGGACTTTGCAATTTTCGGGCTAATTGCACCGGACGAGGCAGCAATCTCGCCGTTAATCGTCAGCGTACACGAGAGTCATGTCCGGCCGATTCTGGCCGCGAAAGTAATCCCTAACGAACGGTGAAATTTCGTAAAATGGCTGATGCTTGTACAAAACCGTGTGATTTGCCCCTTAACTGTCCCCATAAATCCTCTTTATAACAGATAATTCCTGTTCACCGTTATCACAGGGAACACGTGAACGCCTCATTGTGCCTACTATGTACAGAACAGATTGTATATCTTCGTAATTGCACGGTGAAATTTACATTAGAAAGAGATGTACAAACTGGAATAATTCTTATCCTATGAACTTCTATATAACAGATTTTAACCTAACTCTAATCCTTTCGAGATATCTTTCGTCCTACTTATTTTTCAAAGTATTTGAAGCTTATTTCATGGAGAAAAATCCTCTCTGTCATGGTTGATGAGCAACTTGAAGAAAGGACGAGGTAGAAAGGTGGAAGTTTCGTTGGACCACGTGAGTCTATTTTCGAAGGAAACCGCAACAGTAACCGACGTATTTTTACGACCTGGACAGAGCAAACGGGAGTATTAGCGACAGATGCGTAGCTTGGCGAGCCAATTTAACGGTCGCCACAAAAGCAGATCGAGTGAGAGCTGTAGGATGCCTAGTAGAGAGAGGCGACTCTGAGGTCGAACGCGTGAGCAGAGTAAAGCAAAACGAGAGAAGAGAAAGAGAGATAAAAGAGAAAGAAAGAAAGAGAGAGAGAGGGATGGAGAAAAGAAAGAGAGATAGAGAGAGTCACTGCATTAAATCTCACCCTCTTCTGGCACCCTTGCCCCTGTACGCGTCGTGTCACGTGTGTATCGTGCTCACAAAAGGAACCGACCTGATCCGCGACCCGGCAGAAAGAGAAAAAATACCGCTGTACAGGGTGTTCGCTTTGAAGCGATATTTTTTTCTTTTTTCTCTCTTCATGATCTTTTGTTGGACCAAACGGAAACGCGTATATGGACGGAATGAATGTGTAGAGGTGGAATGCATTCTGGGTGTAGTTAACTTTTTGTAAAAGTGAATTTAAATTTAACAGTGTAATTTTTTTCGAGAGCGGGGTTGCTGAATGAAATAACCCCCGGTATTGAGGTGTCTTTTTTTCGCATTTTTCACTTGGTAAAAAACGCTCTTTTCTCGAAGCATAGTTTTTCATTGGATAATTTTATCTTTTCGACTGTTCGTTACTCGTAAGTAAAGCATTCACGGTTTATTGACGTGTCTTTTCTTCTTCGCATTTTTCGCTTCGTAGCTATTCTATTCGAAGAATGGTTTTCTATCGGATAATTTAATCCTTTAACTCCTGGATACTCGAAAATCAAATAATCGCGATGCACGTGTTAAGATGTCTTTTCTTTTTCACATTTTTCACTTTGCGAGAAGCTCTCTTTTTCTCGAAATAATGATTTTCCATTCGATCATTTAACGCGAAGCAGTCACTGTCTATCCAATTATTTTTTAGTCACATCGATTATTATAAAATACAAAAATCCAGTGTCTAAATGTATTGATAGTAAAATAATTGATAAAAAATAGTGATTTATGGGAAATTCAAAGGTGCAACGTTGCATGAAAGAGTATACAGAATATTCAAATTATAGTGCTTTTTATATCCAATAGGTGAAATAATTTTCTACCAAATTTTCACAGTTTTCTAGTATTTTCTCAAAAATATAAATTTACACAAAAATCCTTAGTCTACCGATATAACTATGAAAAGGGTTAGAATTTCAACAATTTAATCATAGAATACTCGAAACACCCTATACACCATGCAGAAGTGGGTATGCACGCAGGACGAGCGCAGCAGAATCCGTTTTCTCGCGGTTGACCTATCTCGACCCAGCCCTTTGTAACGTCGACGCGTCGTCGCATCGTAGGAACGTCGAGGATGTCCCCTCTCGATCAGGCCGAGGGAAGTACAATGGCATTGCTCGCGTGCAGATACCCGTCTTTTGCTCGTGTGTCCGTCCACCTCGAATAGATACGTTTTCCTCGGCTGACGTGAGCGGTACACTCCTCCTCTTCGAATCGTTGTAGTCCTCGAATAGAGGAGCACCGTTGTGGACCGAGGAGACGAGAAGAAAGAAGGTTGTCGACGTCGAACAAGCTGTTTAAATGCATTGCGTGCACGTTACACGAGAAATTCGACGTGAAACACTTTTCACACGATACAGAATCTATACGATAGCTCTTTTAATTACAAGGAAATATTCAACAATGCACGACAAATCCAAAATCAAAAAATTATTCTGAAATATATCACGGTATCAGAACATGATAAATTATTTGAATAAAAGAAACGTTAGGAGGCTGAAAGGTACTCTAAAAAGGAGTACAAGAGGTAATAGAGAAAAGCGTTCCTCGATGTTGAAATCACGCGATTCCTCGAGTGAACCGCCGCTGGCAGCTTAGGCTAAATCCTGTTTGATCGAAGTCGGCGTCCTTTGACAACGTCCAGCTTGTACGCGGTATATACGTACGAATTTAAAGGATTTCGTGAAACCACGTTCGAGAGAGGAGCAACAGCGGTGGCGGCGGCGGCGTATACTTCTCTCTCGGAGCACAGCTTGAGGCAGGATGAAGACGTCCAGAGCTTCGTGGCAGCTCAAGGTCTGCCACTTCTCCCTTCTCCTGGGAACGCTTCCTCTCCCTCCACCTCTCTGATATTCTCTCTTTCTCTCTTCTCCACTGTTCTTTTACTCATCGACTGGTTAGGTCCTTTTCTTCGTTCCTCGTTGTCTCTGATCGTTCTTCTCTCGTTCTCTTCTCTTCTCTTCTCTCTCTTCAACGTTTGTACCGCCCTCGGCAATTCGGTATTCGCGAGACAAAGATAGAAGGAAAGAACGTGCCTCTTGAGAAAGAGAAAATTAGAGAGTGGAAGAGAGTAAGAGTAGGCCAAGAAGGATGAAACGAAGAAGTATAGCGAGGAGAAGAGAAAAGAGGGATGACTAGCAGAAAACAGGGAGGGGACAGGAACCCAACCGACTGAAATAATAGGTTGCGCCTGCGCGCTCATTAACCTTTATACCCTGCCAGGCTACAAGCACCACCGACCTTCTTCTTCCTTTCTTCCTGCGATACACACCGGTATATACCATGGTAGACGATACGTGTGTTTGCTTTTGCCATGATCGGGGCACACATGAGCCGCCGATTTCCTACGCGGTTCGACTCGTCTCACCAACCCTTTGTCGGGGCTGCGTTTCGTGTTTGAATCATGAGCAAATGCTTTAAAAGCCGATTGGAGAACGTTCAACGATGCATTGTGTACCACGGATCTTTCTGATCTTGAGATTTCGTATAAATGTAAAGGGGATTTTTTTCATTTTCTTTTTTTCTTCTTTGAATAGAATATTGGATTTAGCGCGAAAGGGTAGGATTAATATAATTGAAGATCTATCTTTTGTACGCTGCTTTAGCACCGCTATAACATTTGTAAGGTGAATTAGAAATTCATACAAGTTTTATTTGTATTAACCCCTTGTTTTATGATTTTTAATTGCTATTAGTATGTCAGTCTGAAATATTCACTATGACAAATATATTGTTAAGTAAAATGTAGTTAAAATATTCTATACGATTTTTATTAATAGTATGTTAATTTCAAATATTCATTGTACATTGTTAAGTAGAAAGAAATCGGAATACTATGTACGATTTTTATTCGATAATCTTCAGGTTTAAATTTAAACTGCAGTTCGAGCAAAGATATAAATTTGATAGAAATATGATTCTTCTTTTGTCACACCTTGACCATAATTTGCATACGAATTACACTCGTAATAAAATGCGACAGAAATGGCAACCTTAAACAGTGTGTTCGAAGACAAAAATCGAACGAATTTAAAAAGAAAAAAGAAACAGATGGAATAAACGTGTGACCACTTTGGATTTTTATATTTGCATTTTATTATTCATTATTTACGTGAAAAAGAGAATCAATTTATAGTTTACTCATGATATATACTTTTTTTCGCAATCAAAGGATTAAAAAAAAGAAATGGAGACATAATAGAAGTTTGCAAATATCGTACAATTGATTAACTACTTCGATAACTGCAACAGATTTCATTTCCATTTCGTGTACCTACTGAGACTGCTGTGTCACTCTTCGCAAATGAATGACCGTGTTTGCAAAGTGTATTTAACACACCTGTCATAGCGAAATTGTTAATAGAACATCTAAGAGAAAGTGTACAACTCCAAGTAACTAAATAACACTTTACAACCCTTCATTAATCTTCCAGTTCACCAAGGAAAAATAAAACAAGATTTTTACCTACAATCTCTACAAGTTCACAATGTTTCACCCTTTGTGCAGACCTAAGTTTCTCTTAAATTTAAAACACGTATAACTCGCTCGAGCGTGGCCCATTAATTTCACCGGACCCTAGTCACCAGGCTGATCTGAATTTTTCTACTCGCACGGAATCCGTTTCGGGGGTTTCGAAGTCGTTGGCGAGACTAATGCGATCGTGGAACGCAACGAAAGAGGGGTTAAAAGCGAGGAAGGAGGGTCTCGTGTGCGTGAGCTGGAACGACAGATTACGCTCGTTCGGAATCGTCGTCACCGTTTTGAACGACGTGTTTACGGATTAAAACGTTGCATTCTCTTCGTCTCTTTTCGGGGATTACGAGAGTTTCGATGTTATATAGGCCGCCAGCCGCCTGACAAACGCTCGATCCGAGAGGATCAGCCACGTCGAATACGATTTCGGGGAACGTCGCCCGTAATCGACGAAAACGACGTGTCCAAATCGGCTATAAAAATCTTTACAATGCTGTCGTTTAAACGATTCAACCTCCACCTATGTATTTCTTTCTTCCTTCCGAATGCTGCAACATTTAAAAATCTATTTTCTCCCCGCCAAATTTTATTTTTTAATTGGCAGCTTTGTTTTCTGCTTGAATCTAAAGTATTTCCGCTGTTATTACAGTTAGAATGAGAATACTGTTTGTTTGTTTTCGGAATATTACTCAAATCTATCATTTCTCGTGCAGTGAATTTGCATCGAAAAAGCATGATTCTGATATAATTATCTAAATAATGATTTGAATAATTATCTGATATAAAATCGCATGATTCCGATAAATTTCTTGTAACATTTGTGATAAATCCGACCATGAGTAATATAAAACTTATCCTCCAGTCGGATTATTTTACTGTATTTATAAAAAAAAAATATAAAATAAAAAAGAAATAAGCGGAAAGTTCAATATTTTTCTGCTTTGAATTCGATCAAGTTTCACAAATCACCATTACGAATATCGACGAGAAATTCACCGTTGACAAAGCGACAGAAAAGAATTCCCATAACGAGTAACGTAGGTACTCTTAATAAACGTCCGTTACACGTTCGACGTCTCACGTCGACCGTTACTATAGAGGGTAAAATCAATCAAGCAGCTATGCCTGGTTGGTCCGCCTCTACGTCAAATTCCACAGCGCGACGAACGCGATCGCTTATCGATATCGTTTATCGTTCGATCGTTATCCCCGATCCAATGGCTGGCGCAAAGACACGAGTCCGTTGCGCGTTCCACGGTGGCGAAATTCGTAAGGGTTTGATCGATTCCAGCTATCCCGAGAAGAGACGAGACAAAGGAGGCGCGCGCGGTAGGAAGCTGATCGCCGGCCCGTTTCGTACTTGCTCGATGCCTGTGCGCCTCCACCTGACAGAGGCCCACAGATTTATCACCGTGCCTACCCGAACCAGATATCATCTCGCCTCCACCGTCCTCGTGTCCCGTCATACGTAATCCCGCCGCTCCGACAGCTCATCTATTTATGTGGCATTTCTTTTCCCTCCGCCTCTCGTTCTCTCTCTCTCTCTCTTTTTTCCTCTTTCTCTTTCTTATCCTCTCAACCCTCTCTTTTTCCCTTTATCGATCTTATGCTCTCAGCTCTCCCTCTCTTTCTCTTTCTTTCTGTCAGCTCTTTCTCTCTCTCTCTCTCTCCTCGAGTCTCTCTCTCTCCGAGCCTCTCTCTCCCCGAGTCTCTCTCTCCTCGAGTCTTTCTCTCCCCGAGTCTCTCACTCTCTCCTCGAGTTTCTCTCCCCAAGTGTCTCTCTCCCCGAGTCTCTCACTCCCCGAGTCTCTCTCTCAGAGTCTCTCACTCCCCGAGTCTCTCTCTCCCCGAATCTCTCTCTCCTCGAGTCTCTCACTCCTCGAGTCTCTCTCTCTCCGAGTCTCTCTCTCTTTCTCGGCCTGTCTCTTTTTTCCTCCGTCTCTCTATCTCGCCGTTTCCCTTCGTCGCTGCCTCCTTCGTGGGTACCGCCTTGCCACCCCCTGCCAGGTACACTTCTCTCGAATACGTCCCTGTCCTCCGTGAGACTTGAACGATTCCCGTGTGTGTATTATATATATACAAGATCGTGTTCGATCTTTTTTCGTGTTACTTTGAAATTGTTTGGAAGTGAGATCGTTGTTAGTGATAACAATAGTAGGAATTTTATTGGAGTATAAGATTAGGAATTCGTAGCAGGTATTCAATGAAATTGTCAAGTTTGTTATGGTTTATTTAACCCATATACGACTTGATTTCTATTCTATTAAAATCTACCGTATTCTACTAATATTTATTGAAATTTGTTGAAACCCTATAAAATTTTTGAACCTCTATAAAATCTACTAAAATCTACTTACCAAACGTGAAGCTCTTTCGTAAATATAAAATATAATTATATATATTGATATAAAACAACAATTTTACGTATCGTATATTACTCTAAAAACTGCTTTTCTATTTTTTCAATTTACATCTAGTAAGTGTGACACAGTAATATCCAACTCGAAACGTTTCAGACGTATCGATACAGAGACTCCCGTGATCCAACAGATATTTCATTTCTCTAAAAAGAAACCCCTTTCACACAGTCACCAATCGAACACCGTTCGACTTCAACCGTGCAACAACGTTTCTTCCTTCTCTCCACGAACACTTTCGTGTTTTTCGATCAAGATTAGAAGGGACAAGCGAGAGCGGGAGAAACGCTTCGCTTTAATAACACGCTATCCGTTCGTAAAGAGCGTCGCCTGAAAAATGACTGCATTAACGGAAATGTATATGTATTTTGTCGGTTGGGTGCAGCAACCGGTGAAAGCGAGAGCGCGTTAGCAAAGCGGAAACGTTGAAACTGAATGTTTCCTTCGTGTACTATACACACATACATACATACATATGTATAATGACAAGTCGATTCGTCATGCTGCAACTGCACTACCTTTTCTACTTTTTGATACCAACACACAGCTTGGGTATTTTATTAAGAACCTGTACTCGTTAATTCGCCTAGCAATTACCTTCAATTCGATTTCCCTCGGCGAGATATTCATTATACTACCTGGTGTCTTTCGATTCTCTTTTTCAATCGTTATCAAGCTTGTCGTTTTCGCGAGACATTTTTATCTTGAAAATCTCTCTTTCCTTTCTCAATTCTTAATTACTTAGACTTTTATTACCTCCGATCTGAAGTATTAACACTCGTACGCCCGGATGCAGGGTCATTTTGAACGAGCTATAAAAATCGCTGTCTTCCCTTGAAACTCAGACTTCTCGAGGAGATCTGTAAGTACCTTGACCCTTTGTGTTTCAATTAGAATTACGGTTGGATAAGTAGCGAACGTTTGAGAGTGGTAAACGTATGAACATCGATGGAAGGGAAATATAAACTTGGATAGGAATCGTTGGAGGTTTAGAAACAAACGCGATTTTCTGCAAAAATAGTTTAATACAGTGGATTCTGATTAATTGAGACACATTAGGACTGGAATAATTTGTCCCAATAAAGCGATTTTTAATGAACAATATCTGAACGAGGTAGAAAATAAAGTCGAAAACGATTTTTTGAGAAACATGTGTAATATTCGGTGTTCAATACAAATGTGTGTTCAAGTATACAAACGAAGCTAACAGTGAGCGATAAAATAACATTAGCAAGTAGCCAAAAATGACTAAATACACACATACATTATGTAATGCGTTTCGCTAAGGCAAATTTTGGGGAAAAAGTAGACGTTAAATTTTCAGTGGCAAAATTCGTCGAACAATTTCCGAAGGTTTGAAAATTAACAATTTTCAAATTTGCAAAAGCGTGGAATTTGTTTCGTTGAATTTAAATGGAAGTGCACGTCGAATAAAAATCGATGACAGAAAAGTATCAGCGAAATTTTCAAAACGAATATAGGCGTCAACAGTAATCAAAGGGTTAAATAGAAAATGGAAGAAACGTTGATTATAACTACCTGATGGTACAATTTTACTTTAATCTAAATATTCGAGTACTTTAAAACCTCCAGAAGAAGTTGATATATTTATAATTCAAAAAATTTTGTAAATTGCGTTTTCAGATCTAGATGATCTCAAGCAGATTGACGAATAGCGTTTTAATACTTCTGTATTTTAGTACATTTATGTAATGAGAATCTGCTGAACAATGAATGCAATCAGCTCAAGGAACAGGTAGCTAAGACCTTGAAGGTAAGGAGATCCGCGATTCGGAATGAATTTTACGACATCGAGCATAAAAACGTGGAACTAAAAGTGATACTTATTTAGCCGTCGTAAAATGCACGCGACTTGTAGAATTAATGGGACACGAAGCGTGTTCCGGCTGGTAATAAAGATTAGAAGCGGCATTATATGACGAACAACAGCATTCCTCGTCGTTGCTCTCGTTAAGCAACTCGCACGATGTTTCCCTTTATGGTTCGTGTAATAACAGAAGAGTCGACATTTGTTAAAACACGACGAACCTCTCCTCTGTATTCCTATTGGATCGACCGACAAATTTCTACGGATTTTCGACAAACAGTGTTTTAATGCAACAAATGAAACTCGATGAAAACACGCGACATTCGCATATATTCTAAAAAATGGTTTCTCACGAGTCTTTCGAAAGTTTATTATTTCTTACAATTATTAAATTCTTCTCGGCGTTAGAGATGGAGGAAAATGGAGCTGATTTCTGACTAATCTTTCTTAATCCTTTAAACACGAAGAGAAGAAATTGTTCGCAAACGATTTGCAAAATTTAGAGACGAAAATTTCGATCTTGAAGGAACTAAAAAGAAAAAGCCAAACTTTTTGACAAAATCGAATTTTCAAACTGGCGAAAAATGGCGAGAAGTAGTAGAACAATGAAAGATTGTTATTGAATATAAAATTATTATTATGTTATTTACTACATCATAAATAAGAATTATTATATATTATATAGAATTGAGTTATTTTCTTAAAAACTAGCACGAGTTTCCTGATCGAGTTAACAGTTCCTGCGAACTAGATCGATAATAAATCGCGAAAGCATCAATTTCCACCTGATGACTCTATATTCCTGGATACCTATCTCCCGTTATAGCTGCCTCGCGCTACAAACACTCGAGTAAAACGAGAAACAAGTACCATCGAGGAACAATAACCGAAGATAACCGGTACTTAGCATTTGCAAGCGTGAAAAGAAGTTAAAACAGACGCGAAACAACACGCACGTCTACTCGAACGAAGGGACGAGGGGAGAGCTGAGGACAGGAAGTCGTGGAAAACAGAAGGGAGAGTAACGAAGCGTGAAAAAATACGCGTAACAATCTGCATATTTATACGCGTGCCTACGACGCCATTACCGACTTCGTTTCTCGTTTTCCTGTCGGAAGAACGTTCGTGGATCTCTCCTCATAAATGAAGCCTTCCGGACGAGAGGATCGTGGACGAGTTTCGTGCCGAGTTAAATCGCTTAATCTGAAGACGATCTGCCGACGTTGGCGGCCGCTACGCTGTCTCTCCCGTTTAACTTCACCGGATGCCAACCAGCCGTCAGATTTCTGGCGATGAATCGCGCGACCCACGGTAGATACGTCCTTCGACGTCTCGCACGATCGAACTGACAGATATCGTCTACTCGATGACGATAATCGAACGACTAACTTCACGGCGACGAAGAATCTTCAAATTTCGAATTACCCGATAGAATTGTTCGTACTGTCATCGTTGCGATACAGATGTGAGATAAAGTCGGCGAAATTAGATTATACCTTAGGGTGAATCAATATGCAAATTCCATCTGCCAGGTGTGTTCGAATATTTGATTCAGAGTGAGGCGCAATTTTCGCTGAATTAATTACTAAGGGAATGTTGTAACTTTTAATTCGGTAATTAAAAAACAAAGGGGGCTTTAATTAACCCTCGAACTATAGTTTCTGGGTAATTTTATATACAATCGAAGTGATGGATATCGTCTGTTCGAGAAAAATCGAACGAGTGACTCGGTTTCATAGAGACGAAGAATCTCCAAATTTCGAATTACGATTATTGGATTATCAGAATTTTTTAAAATTTATTTTTGTTACTAATATAATTATAATTTTTTTCGTACGTTGGTCAGAATCTGTGTCACGAATCTGATTCGTTACACAGTAATGCAATTTGACGCATTTGGGATTTCACGAGCGAATTTGCAAAAATAGTTGCTATTATTTTCTACACTTAGCTCCACTTTTATTAATCGAACGGCACGAAGATATATCCAAATTTGTAGGTATGTTAACAATACACAATTAAATTATCTCTATTGTCTCTAATAAATTGATTTCTTGAAGGAAAAATTCGGTTTCTCGTTCACTCAAGAAAACCCCATAAACCTAATGTTAACTTTTCTGTTTTTTGTATATTTGTTTAAAAAACGAATAAAACTTCACTTTTGGTTAAAAGAATACATCTTTTATTTATTAAAAATATGTGAATAATTTGTCAAAGAAAGAATGAAAGAAGGTGTCATCCACTTATGGCTGACGAGATATCCGTGGAAACATAACTTTCTTTCAAATCAACGTATTAACCCTTTCACTAACACAGGTTTCAACAGAAAGATAAATGTTCCACTTTCAGTCGTGAAATTTATCAAACTGTCTTCGAAAGTTTAAAAATGAATAATTTTCAAATTCTTAGAAATGTACAATGTATATCGTTAAACAAAACTGTGCAATAAATGAAATTCAGGGGGAAAGGTGGTAACAGAACAGTTCGAACGAAACTTCCTAAACCCCTATAGACGCCAACAGTAATCAAAGGGTTAATCACGATTTTCGGAGGTCGAGTCCCACCGAAAATCAGCTCGATTCTTACACAACGACCGATCGGGATCAAACGAAGTGCTATTATCTCATTCTCGTGGAAGTTTCACGGCGTGCAACCGAACGCAGCCGTGCATAGTGTCGTTGCATTTTCAACGGTCGCTTAAACGCGCGGGACAGCCGCATTAAGTCGGCCCCGGTACCGTAATCAACGTCAAGAAACGCGAGTCGACAAACGATAATAGTTGCTCGAGCGGATCGAATCGACTAAGACGCCGGCCATTCACGAACATCTTATTTTCCGCCGGCGCAAACGCAGAGAGAGAGAGAGAAACCCGCGGACAGATTTAATTCACGATTCCGCGTTGTCCGCGTAGGCGTGGCCAAACCCGCTAGAAAACCGTATGCAAACATTTTCCCCGCTGCAATTTCTGAACCATGCTTTCTCAAACATATACATACACGTGTGTGAACAATTAGTTCTCCACACGGAGATAATTATGCTCATATTTTACGTAGCGTTAGTCGGAACAGGCTTCCACGGTCAGGTAGTCGGCTGGCAGAGCTGTAATTTTGGCGTTCACGCGTTTCCAATTGCGGTGTTTTGTGTCAAAACAGAATTGCACCTTTTGAAACAATTAAGGCGAGCGTGTTTACTCGGAGAAAAGATAGATTTGCCGGTGTAAAATCTCGGCGGGGTTTGATGGATTATTAAAAACAGATTATCGAAACGCTTCGTCGTAGTCTTTCTTACGAACCATAAACAGTAATATTCCTTTCTCTAAAAGAATCGTCAAGGTTTCTAGGTTGTTAAACCTTCACAGTGTTCTCTGTTCATCCTGTCAGTTTTCAAACCTTGGAAAATATATTCCATTCGTACTGTCACCTCCCACAAGATCGAACGATTTTTTAAAAAACGTAATCTATAGTGTGACGATCTGTTCTGTACAATTATTTCTTGTGCTACGTGAAAATGTCAAAAGGACAAGTTATTTGATTCGAAGAGTGAGATCTTACGATGGAAATAATTGTTTCTTTGTTACTTTTTCGAAATTTCAAGGTCGTCGATGTTTTTTGTACGTAACTATAACAAAAGGACAGATTACTTGATTCGAGGGGACAGATGTTATGGTGGGAAAGGAGAGAACGGTGATGGAAGCAAATGTGATGCGTCAGACTTAATTATTTACACTTCTGCATTGAAAATTTATCTTAATTAAACGTGAAATAATTAATTCTTAAAATTAACCAAATTAAAAAATGCCTTAAAATTAATCAAATTAACGAACGAAGTATTAATCAAAATCTAGTATTATTTATTCGAGGGAAAACTATATCTGAAGAATCTAATAAACTGTTTATAGCAAACCAATTGCTATGGGCCTCGAAATTAATCTTGGAAGAAAGTTTGTTATTAAAATCTAGGCTGAAAAGTGTTTTCTATAGATTTTTATGGCCTTATCAGGCCAATTCCTATCTACATCGTTAACACCCTCTCGAGTAGACTCGCGGTGTTCTTTCTAACAGCGCGTTAATTTCGACACCAAAGGGGAAGAGTGAAAATCGCGTTTGCGGTGACGCGAGGTTCGTGTAGAAAATATAATTAACCCGAGGCGGACGTTGGTCGGGTAACTGTTGGGCGATCAGTTAAAGCCGAGAGACGGCCGCATTAAGTGGTAAGCAGCAGCATGATCGGGGGCTCAACGAAACGCAAATCGACGAGCGATGATAATCGCGCGAATAAGACGTCCGACGTTGGTCGGCCGTCCGCGTTTCGTCTCCCCCTTAAACGGCCCTGGAAGAACGCCGCAAGGAGAGAGAGAAAGAGGAGAGAAGTAAAGAGAAAGGTTGGGTGGAGATGCGAGGAGACCCAGCCGAAAGGGTTCGGACGAGGAACGGTGTGTGACAGCGTGTAATCTCGCCTCAGCTTCAAGCCTCGCCGAAATAACAGGTTCCTCTTTCCCTCGTTCAACGCGATCTCCCCTTTTCTCTCTTCCCTCCGCTGCGCCTCTCTTTTCCATCTCTTTCTCTCTCTATCTTTCTTTATTTCTCTTTTCCACTCTCTCCCTCTCGCTTTCTCTCTCTCGTTTTTCTCTTTCTCGCTCTCTCTCTCTTTCTCTCACTCTCGCTTTCTCTTTCTCTCCACCTCTCTGTCGTTTCCTCTCTCTCTCTGCATTTTTATTTCTCTTTTCCTCTCTGTCTTCCTCGCGAAATTCTGCTCCATCTCCTGGCTCTTCCCGAGCGCACAAAGTTACGATTTCGTGTCGGGGACATTATTAAGCCAGCAGCGACGTCGTCGTCGATGCACCGAGCCCCGGATCATCTCTCGAATCGAGAACCGGATTCTTAATGCTCGCCTCCTGTACGCGTGAGCTTCGCGCTCTTTCAACGGAGTTTAACGGCGTGATCGCGCCGCGATACCGGCTATAATAACGAGTTTATAAAAGGTGCACCGTCGCGCTCGTAACACTCACGATTCAGGACAGCGGGATCTGGAGTATCTGTGTACGAAATGATTCCTTGTCGATCCTCGAGGTAAGTTGATTCGTCGTTGGTTACTATGTTGCGGTTTAATGGTGTCGTATTCTGCAGAACTTGTCCTTTTTTTCCCCACTCGTTCAACTTATTATATTTTATTAATTTTAGGATAAGGGAGCTAACGAACCTCGGGTGTATAAATTATCTATTTAAAGTCCTCTGGTGTTCGTTGTGCAAAATCTGCTAGTTAAAATCGGTAAGAAAAAAAATAGAAGATATTTTGAGACCGGAAATCAGTAAAGGATGAAGTAGTAAGATCGAGGTTCTAGAATGAGTGATAGATAAAGGTCGAGATAGAATATTTGCTATTTAAAAAGGGAAAATTCGACTAATTGAAACTAATAAAAGTCTTAAGTATGATAAAAGATGCCACATTTGTAACATCTTTTGATTGGAGAACAAGAATTGCATATTTTGCGTTTTATCATAAAACCATGCTTGTGTGTCTCGAAAAACAAGTCACTGTCTGCTTTATTTTCGCTGCACGTGTCGCGTCGATGAAGAATTAAAATAATAACTCAATTTTAAATTTAATTTTGTATTACACTTTAAAACGATTTATAATTTGTCACTGCACGTGTCGCGTCTGTGAACCATTAAAATAATCACTCAATTTAAAATTTAAAATTTCCTGAATTTAACGTTACATTGTATATTAAAATAATTCATAACTTACAGCTGCACGCGTCGCGCCTGTGAAGCATTAAAATAATAACTCAATATTAAACGTAATTTTTATAAATGATTTATAATTTCCCGCTGCACGTGTCACGTCTGTGAAGCAACAAATTTTAAATTACTTTAAAATGTAACGTAAAATTAAATTTATAATATTCTGTGTACGCGAGACGTTAATTCTCATTACAATCTTAACAGAGATAGGACAAAGTAAGTGTACATTTAATTGTTCAACATGATTTCTCATTAATTAAGTAAACAAAAAAAATATTTTTGACATACGGTAGTATTTCTACTGTATTTTTTATAGGAGAGACGCTATTTTTCCCATTTTCATTGATTTCACATAAGAAAAATTTAGACTTGCTTTCCTTTTTCATACTACACGAGTGTTTTATTATAATAAAAAATAAATCGTTTCAATTAGCACGAAACTAAATTTTTTATCGACCGTTAATCAAAAAGTGTGTTGTTTTCCTCAAATTCATCCTATAAAACAACACTAACGTTGTAATTTCAAACAGGTCCAATTTCGATGACACATTAAAACTTGCTTGTATTAACAAGATATAGTTTTCCAACTATTCGTCACTGTAGACCAACAAATTACGTCCCGAAAGCGTGAGATATCGTTACACGGCTCCTAGCGACGACGTATTTATCGATGTGTCATCGGTTCAGCCGTTATTACCACGACACTATTCCTATGCAGAGTGTTGCAAGTGATGGCATAATGTTCTCGCGGCAAGATACCAGACATAGTCATACATCAACGTCGTACAACTCCTACGTACCGATACCGTTTCGTCTCTAAACACGGTAGCGATCATTTTCATCGAACCGAAATCTTGATTAAGACCTTGCACAGACTACGAACAAGCGAAACCATATTTCACAGATCAATTTCTCCTCGGAGAACTGTGATCTGAACGAGGCGTAAACGACGCTAACCACAATCTTTCTATTCCTCTCTCTTTCTAAAGGTAGATAAAGAAAGAAAAAAATGAAAGAAAAGAAGAAATCACGTTACGCTCCGCTAAGCACAACTTCAACCGAGAGACTGAAAGCTATCCAATCGTGGACGAATTGATAGTTAGCACAGCAGTAGCTTTCGGTACTTGATCGTGACGTCAATCGGAAGTAGACACGATTTTCTTAACCCTTCGTATGTGTATCAATTGGTATCACAGCAGCAACGTGAACCTTGTCCAACTCTCACACTGGTTTCTCAACGATGACGACGATGATATCTCGCGCGTAGCCGCCGATCCGCATGAATACCGAAGAATCAATCACCGTTGCCGATCGGTGTGCCTGATACCGAAGAACAGCCGCTGCACGATCTAGATTTGCATCGGTGGGCCACGCCATTGAAATCATAATAATACGCCGATCCATTATTACCAAGGCCCTCTGACCAACGAACACCGAAAGGATACAGATGTCGTTTTAGCTGCCACGGCTTCCAGCGAATACTCGCGTGGGTAATTGATCCATCTACGGAGTCTGCTGTCTGAAGATTATCGAACTCTCGTCTGTAGTTTCGCCGCGAGATCGTCTCTCGCGGCAATTCGCGCGGGAACAACCACGGGAACTATCAATGGTGGAAATAAGTTCGACGTGCTCGATGCAGGGATGGGAAAAGGGTGAATTTGAACGTTGAGGATCTTTTCGAAACAATATATCACGAAGAAAATAGAACAATGTCTTAGGATTTGGACAGATGATTTGTGAATTCGTAACTTTATTACTTAATTAAATTGGCACAGTTAACGTTGCCCTCTCGTACAGTTTTTCTATTGTATTACTAAATCTGCTGTATACGGTATTAATAAAGTAGATTTTTATTTACGTAAATTTCTGTTTCACGTGGTAAATAATCTCACGATTTACGTGGATATTTCAATTTACGCGACGCTTTTTTTCCTCATCTGAAAATATTAATATAAATGATAAAAACGATGTGATACTTCCAAACAGGAAGTATACAAGCAACGGAGGTAAGGACTTTCTGCCAGTTAAACAGAGAAGATTGATGGTTTTAAGTTACAATACAGACACCGACAACGAGTAAAAATTATTATGGTTCTTATTAATTTTTGTCAATATTTCTTTTTGAAAATACGTAAAATATACGCTTTTATAAGTGTGACCTTTTTTAAATAATTTTTTCATACAAGTAGCCTCTTTTTACGTGATTTTGCAAATTGAGAAACGAGCGTACTACAGAAAAATTATGTGTAGTATTGAAAATGCGACATCGAAAAATATTTAGCAATGTAGCGCCTTTAAGACTTATTATTTCTTTAGTTGACTGTACATCTAAGCGTCAGATATTCTCTGAATTAATATCACATCAAGTAAAGAAAGCTATAAATTAATTGCATTTGGTAATCCTCAGTTTTATGAATGAAAATTAAATATAACTGTTTTTCTTTTCTTTTTTTTCCTCGTATTGTGTCATCAGGGTAGAAATAACTACTTCAACACAGCGTAACAGCTCGCATCGAAACCTCAGATAGGATTAATTTCAGTAGCAGCGTACAAGAGTTCCTCGTCCGAAACATCGAGCTAAAGATACGTCTGAGAGAGGCTAACTAGACGAGACGTGGACAAATTCAGATTGATCGGTGGTCGGTACGTCGTCACAGGGCCAGTATGTCGATAGAAATTTCGTCTGATAATGAACTCGAGTAGAACACCCGGTACAAAATACCAAGTGGTGGACCATGCAATCCGAAAAGGTGGCGCGTGGACCGGTTCAGAGCCGCATTCCCACCTTGACAGAAGTGCCGAATCATTCGAAGCTGTTCCACTGTCAACGTTGGAACACTGAATTCTTATCGACGAGAGATTCGACCAGTCGAGCTACTCCTTCCACCCCTAGAGCCGATATCTTACGCTCAATTAAGCGATCATTGTGATCGCTGAACGTCCTGATTCTTCGAATACTCTTGGAGTTCAGACGTCGGACATACGTCAGAATATACTTGAAGAGAAAGAAAAAAAGGAACTTGTGATTAAGAAAATGTTATTTCAGAGAACTATTACGTAATTGCGCACCGACAAGAAAAAGCAAAAAGAAAAAAGTCTCAAATGTGAATATTCGTTAAGAGAGAATTGTCGAGAATCAGGTCTAACAGATATTGATCTTTATGAATTTTTTCTGGAAAAATTATTTGTGATATTGGATTAAATTTTGTTCACGATGGAAAGAGGCATTTTTAAGTTGCAGAGAAAAATTTTTTGTTTCCATTTCTTTTTACTATTCTATTTATTTTGAGAATGCTACAATCTATCCATTTTATTTTGCAACTGTCCCACGTAACTTTTACATATTTTAATAGTATGCTTGGGGTTATTGTGCATAAATACAAAATTATTGCCAATAATCGTCTTTCTCAAGAGAGAAAATTTATTTATTTTATTTATACTTTTTTATATTTAAATAATGTTCCTATCTCCTTGTTTTTTCAATGTTTGTTAAATTTCCGACGATATTTCCTCCAAAAACATAATTGACTATATTTTCCAGTATCCACAACACAGTTTGGCAGTAATTTTTCTTGCCAAAAACTGGCGTTGGACCTCGTCATAAATATTTCAGCTATTTTTCGTATTAATTACAATAAAATACCAGTCATATCAATAAAAATATAACAGTTATCAATAAAATGATTCATAACGAAATAAGCAACATCATCTTTCATCTACACTTGATAAACTAATAAATCATGTGTATTTCTATAAAATTGTATTATTAATTTCCGAAAACAATAAAAAAATCAATATTTTCAACCTACCACTCGAAAATTCCCGTTTAAAGAACGATGCTAACGGTTTCAAAGCACCGAGAAGACAGACAAGGAAGAGTTCAGAGGACGAGAAAGGGATAAGTGTGTTCTCATGTAGTGCAATCGTTTCCCTCGTTACACGCGTAAAGCCATTAAACAAGATTTACAGAGATCCTTTGAACTTTAAAGCACAGCTTGGTCAAATCCAGGAAAATGTTATCTCTAAGACAAAAAAAAAAAGAAAGAAAAGGAAATCTTAGCTCCTAAAGCGCGTCTTCGATTCAGTCATGTCTTTTATACTCATAGGCGCATTAGTTTCCTGTCTTACGAGAAAACCTCCCCAGCAGTCCGAGCATTACTTTGACAGATAAGTGTTGGGTGGTGGTTGTGCTTCTTATTTCACGCGCGTACACTCGTTGCAACCCGCGTGAATCAAGCGTATACCGGTGCCGTATGGTAATCGCCATACAGATTCCTCTTCACTGCAGGTCGGCTCGGCAGATCATTGCGTTTCCTGGCAATAAATTGTCCAGCCGAAGGTCCACGTGATACGTACAAGCCTTCTACCGGACGGGCGCACTTTGTATCGTCTAATCTATGGAGGCAATGTGGAAAAATTTCAACGACATTCCGACGAAATTTCCCAGGAGCCCGCTTCCTAATCGCTTCCGCGACGTTCTGAAACCCCATCGAGACGGTTAAATTATTCATTTTGCGATATGAAACATGTCGAAGAACACGAAGATATGCGAAATATAAAGTAAGCGTGTATGTATTAGACGTGTACGTTAAATTGAAATATAGTATCGAGTCAAGTCAGGATCCTAAGAGTATCACGATTTTCGAGAATGTCAAGAATTCTTGAAAATATTACGATCCTCGAAAATATCGAAATTTCCAAAAATTCTGAGAACCCGTTTGTCGTTTCTTCGCTTTAACGATTGACTGTGGCTGCGGTTTCAATTTTTCATCGCGTGAAAAAACGACACCACTTACGGAATGACCTGAAACTATCCCATAACGCTTCACGGGTTAACAATCTCAGTCCAGGTGTAATCAGCCACCAACCTTACGCGCTGTAAGGTTCAACTGGAAGTCAATGTCTCGCCAACTGGTATATATGTTCCCGTCTTACAAGAACCGGAGGATCATGAAGTGTAATCACATAAGAGAGGTCGCGGTGGTATTACAAACAGCAGCTCGTCACGCGAGCTGCTCGAGTTAGCGCCGAGTCAAAGACCAAGGGAACACGAAAGAGAAGATGATCCAAGTAGAATCAGGTTGAACTCGATGAACCTAACGGAATGGACGTTAAAATTTGAAAGAAAATACGAAACGATTGGTAAAGAGTGTTGCAGTGATAAAAATGTAGTAACAGAGGAAAAATATGAGGGACCAAACGAGAATCGAGAACTCTCACGATCTCCGACATAGCGAGCCGAGATTCTACGCCAAAAGTCAAGGCGTACTCTCATTTTCCTCGTTGTTATTGTTACTATTCGATAGGTATGGAGACCGCGACACTACAAAGATAACGACGAAAAGACAGACAATATCCTTAAAAAAAAGAAAGAAGAAGGAAAGAAAAATGACGAGAGAAACCTTCTCCAAAGAGAGGACGAACAGGCCTCTCCAAGTTTCGCATGGAACGGACGTATAATATCGGCTCGAGGGAGAGAAAGAGAGGCGGGAAGAGGTTAGTGAAAGAGAGAAAGGAAGAGATCTCTCTTTCCTGATGGTTCGAGAGAAGAGAGAGGGTGGGGGCAAGGTGGATCGCGGATTGAGTCATTATGCTTGCTCGGAGGAGACCACAGGCCTTGATGCGGGAACGGCTGCCATCGGCTCGTGAAAGGAAACCGACCGGATGATTCAAACGTATACAGACGGACAAAGTAGTCGCGATGGTGCTTACTATACGTTCGCTGCACTCATCCTTTCCCTCTGGCCCTATTCTTCTTCGTCTCCTCTTCATTGTCCACCTCTTCCTATTCCTTTCGTCGTCAACTCTTCTTCCGACCGTCCTATACGTCTCGAATCGTTCATAGACTTGCGTGGCGGAACTGGTTATGTAGTACGTTCATCAAGTTTGACTGGATGGAGAACGATCGAAGAGAGAGAGAGAGATCTCTTGTGAATCGTGCTTTAGCTAATTCTCCTACTCGGTTGGTCTGCCAGAGATTTCTAAGAAATTGATCGTTTCCCGTTTTTTCGTGGACGTTGATAAAGCGGAATGGACTTGTTACAAAAAGGGTGGAGGGGGAAGGAAATTTATTAACCCCTTCGCGTTCACTTTAAACTTCTAGTTGCCGAGCCTAAGTATCCGAGTACTCGGAGTACTCGTTATGACCTTAACTCCAATTCGAAGACCATTGGAGTACTCGAATTTTCTCTAATAATTACTCGAATACGAAGCTTTTCTTGTATATATTTCAATTCAGATTGTAGAGAGCAAGTTTAAGTACATTTATCGATACAACGAAACCTCGATCAACCACGATCCAATTATTTATACGGTCTTGATTAATCTGCGGAGTCTTAATTATCCTGGTCTCGATTATCCATCTTGAGGGTCAAACATGATACAATTAGCTCGTCGTTTTCTAGAGCTGTTGGAGCAATATTAACACATTCGCAACCGAAAGGCTTAGTTGAATATAATTTTTAAAAGTCTATGGCTGAACACTGCAAGAGTCTGCTATTTCGAAAGTGTATAAATATAAAGAATATTGCATTCTTGATACGATACTTCTGATCATTCGTTGTTTAAAATTTGAGAAAGATTAAATATTACAAACGAACGATGGAAAACATTGATAAAAACATGGTGGTAATGTTAAAAGTGATAAAGCTGCTTAAATTCGTGAAATATATTTTTTTTAAAACAAATATTCTCTAAAGACAGATATATCGTTGATATAATACTTATTTCTTCTTCCTATTTCAGTGTGTTGAACTCATCAAAGAAATTATACCCACATATTCTAAACTAGCTTGTATTTAGAACGATTTATATTATCAGGTTCCTTTTAGGTATATAGAATTAACAAGTTATATTATTATTAACGAATAATAATTATAAAAATATAACCTACGCAGTCATAACAGTTTTCATTATTATTTCGTAAAAATTTGCATCTTTCGTTTTACGTTATATCGCATAACAATAAATATAGAACGTTATTGTGCATGCGGCTTCCTTCGAGAATTAATTACAAACAAATAATGGTAGAATTTTCAGCGTGACTGTAGTTGGAAGAGAGTCGGATGCGAAAGGCAAAAGAAATTTCTTTTTTCTGCCTTTTTCACCTCCCCGGTAAGATAATTAACGTCGCGAAGGGGAAATACGTATTATAAACCCGGCGTTTACTAATTAACGATAATACACCGTCGTAAAAATTGATCGATCTTCATTTTTCGCCCCCGAACGATAAAATCTCTCCTCCGGTTTGCCCGCTTCCTTGTATTTTTTCTCCCCTACCGCGGCGAAGCGGCGCAATAAAAGCCACCAAGACACATTACGCAGAAAGTTTGTTAACGGGGCTCGATTCTTCTTCGTAATACGTTGCTTAATTAAACGAGATGTAATTTATGTCGACAGCCAGTTGGAAGGCCTCGCCTTTGTTATCACTGGGTAATTGACTTTGGCTAAAATCGAGAGGAGGCACCGTTGCTTTCATTTCTTTTCTCTTTCTTTCCCTTCGTTCCGTTTTTTTCTTTTTTTAACTAGAGCAATAAAGTATGGAATGCATCGATAAATTCTATTCCAACTTCCGTGTTCGAATGCGTTTCCCCTCTCCCGTAAGAAGAAGAAAAAAGAAAAAAAGGATAATTTATGCCGTCGATAATTTACATGCACCTTGGCGGTCTTCCCTCCGTTCGCAGAGTAATCGCTTCTTATTGCATTAAGCGACGTTAAAATAAACTCGGTGCGTTAACGAGCGACGATAATTTGCTCGGGGAATGTAATTCGCCTCGCGATATCGCTCCCCTTTTAACTGCTCCTGTAGTCGAATGGTATACCGATAACTACGGGCCAGTTTTAGAAGGGAAAGAGATCAGGTCAAGTACCATTGCACGCGAGTGTACCATAATATTATGACATCGAGCTTGATTGTTCATCGACGAGTTTTGCACCGATTCCATTATGACCGGCTAAGCCAGCCACTGGATTTTATCTCGGTCCCCAAGCTGTTGTAAGCTAAACGAGCTGACAAGTCTGAAGAGGATGGATGAAAGAATTGGGCGACAAATATGAAAGGAAAGAAGAAACCATAGGTATATTACACACCGAGGTAGAAGAGCCTTAAGGAACAGAAAAATCTTTGCCTGAAGCCACGCGATCGATTACCTTGGCCTCTTGTAGAAAGAGAGGGAGAGAGAGGTAATCTTTTTGACAAGTCACTTTAGCCTAACTTCGGGCAACCTTCTTTCGCGGAATCGTTCCCATCGCTCCTCCTGGCTGATACCAATCTCGCTAACATATTGTCGAGCTCGCTGCAGGGCACCATCGGTGAAATGCATATTTCGGTGGATCGCGTGTCCCTGCACAGTTTGTTCTTTTTCCCCTGTTTTCTTCTTTGTCTCTGCTACGTTCCTTTTCTGCTTTTCTTTCTTTTTTTTTTTCTTAAGGATGCACGATGAGCGTAGGTGTCCTGCAGCGTCCCGGAATTTATTCACTTTCACCTCCTTCCGCGTGAAACTGTCGGTTCTTTCGTGTACGCTGGATGAACCTCGTAACACGTCTACTTCAAATATCTCGTAAATTATTTGGCAGTTTTTTTTTTTATTCTCCTACGAGGAGATGTTTTAGACGAAAGATGCGTGATTTTCAGGGAGATATGCTGTACCCTAATCGATTTCTTATTTCTTTGCTTTTTTATCGAGATACGATGGTTATCTTCAGATTTTCAAATGGAATTCCTAACGTTGTTTTTCTCGAATTCGAATGAAACAGCAAATTGAAAAATTCCATTTTACTAAAAAGTTTGTTTCTTTATTTTCTTTAAGATCGAAATTCTTGTTTCTAGATTTTGTCAACCGTTTGCAAAAATTTTACCATCTGTTTAAACATTACATATCTCGTTTTCCCAGTACTTTTCCATTTTCATTGAAAGGAAAATATTCAATGTCAATGTACTCTGAATTCCTTTCATCTTCAAGACAGTATAACACTGCGTAGAAACTAGTAATTGCAACGAATAAACTTTTAAAAAACACGTGAAATAATCATTTTTCAGAATACATGCGAACTTTACCTATCAAAAATCGGCACGGAACTTTCTCGACGATTTAATAAAATGGTATTAAAATGGTGAATATCTGATGCCACTTAGATGTACAGTCCCTGGCCATCGAATTAAGACCACTACAAATTTTATGCATTTTTCGCGTTTTCCGTAAAATTAAAAAGCTTGTTGAAATTGTAACGATATAATTTATTAACTACTAACATAATACACTACTACTGTACATAATATTGTTAACACATGTTAATATCTTGTATTTCCACCCTTTGCTTTGATGACAGCTTGTATCCTTTCCGGCATGCTCCGTATACATTGCTTGATCATATGCTTTATATCTTCATTATGTTCCCAAATATCTGTCATTTTTCTTTTCAACTGTGACAATGTGGTGTTTGGAGATTCGTAAACTATTTTTTTAAGTAGGCTCCAGACATTTTCTATAGCATTCATGTCGGGATAATTTGATTATTACCACGATAGTAACAAATCAATTGTTATATATACATCATTATCAACGTATTTAGTAATAATTTGAATGACCTAAGACAATTTTCCATATATGACATACTGTTATAGGCATAAAAGTGAAATTTCCGTACGTGGTCCTAATTCGATGGCCAGGGACTGTATAGTCAGCAGAAGAAATCGTAGATCAAGGGGTTAAGGCGGTGAGAAACTCAAAAGAAAGGGAAGGGGAAAATTGGCTGGTTGAAATGCGTACCGAAGGACTTCATCAAGCTCTCGCTTAATGCGAGGGAGTTGCGTGGCGCTACGTAAGTACACGAGGGCATCGTACACGCGTGGAGTTGCGCACGACGAGTCAGCGGGAGATCGTAATTTGCGACGCGATTCGACGAAGAAGAGTGTACTTTCACGGGCATCGTGGCCCGCTCTACTTGTCATTCGCCTTAACTGTACATTGTTATTACGCCGAGCGGGTATGCGACAAGGAACAGGTCCTTCTGGTAATATCGCGGTGCACGCGTGTTCGCCAGCCCTTTTTTGCACCATTTAAATCCTGTTCTCATTTACCACACGCGCCCCCTTTACCCACGCGTGCAATCTCGCGGTACGACGATACATAACGCCTCGCTTTAACCTCTTAGAGTGTCGATGGAGAATCAAGATTAGCGAGAAGATTTATGAAATTTTAAACTGTCGTTTAAATAGCGTAACTATCGATTGATCTTATTCGTGCTAGTCACTCGTTTGGCCGCTTTCAGACGGTATCGTGTACTTAGTTTGCTTGTGTTTTAATATTTCAGGATATGTAAGTGATACGACAATATGTTTGTGTTCGTTTTAACACAAACATCTATGTGTTTAAAAGTTGAAACAAATTAAATATTACGGTCACAAAGGCTGAAAAAATTGACGAAAAATTGCTGACGATATTAAAAGTGATAGAGTTGCTTAAATTAGTTAAATATACTTTTTAAAAATTTTGTATTCTTGTATTATTTTTGAACACGAAATATATGGCGAGTGTAGTCTGTCAAAGCTGAATTTTGCACAGAAAACTTATGATGCGAGACACTTCGTTTCCACTCAAAGGGTTAAATCGAGCTGACCACGACGTAGGATTGACTGGAACGAAATGCAATATCGAGTCAAGCTTGACATATCTATAAAACCTAGATTTCGTATTACTTCCTGTCACATGTCAGTGTCTTTTTGCGACACATACATACAAATGAAATATCCTCGAAACAAAAGAAAATGAAAAATACTCGAATGAAAATTGTTCATTAATCCAACATTTCACTTGCAATTTTTCTCAACAAATTTTCATATAATCATGTCTGTTTTCTCCAATTAATAATAAATAAAAGTTTCAAAAAAGTGCTTAATATATTTTTGTCACTCTTTTTTCATCCACCTAGATCCTACAACGTCCAAAAATTTGAAGAAATTGAAACATTTATAACAGAATAAATTTTAAAGACACAAAATGATCAGTTATTGTGATCTGAACTTTTATTTACTTATTTACATCTTAATTAAAGGTAAGATCTTAATTATTCACATATGAACTAACATCTAATTGCCATCCAGACCGACTGGACATCCGCAAGAAATTTTTCTTATACTCTTTTACAATGAATAAATAATTACATGTACAAAAATTGCCTGATTTCTCTACTCGAGACTTAACAGATTAACCTGTTAACTGAGTTCACCTTTCGACAAAAAACAAAACATCCTCAGCTTACAATTAAAAATTCGCGACAATATTAACCAACTACCTCGTCTTAATTTTTCCAAACGTCAATATAATATATCTCATATTCAATGCAAGTGTAACAGTACAATTAAAAAATTAACAATATCTTTATACACGAGTTATGTTCCAACGACGAGTTACCTCGTCTTCCCCAGTGAAAACGTTAATCCCTTGCCGTATAATAACAAGTCTCACTTGCGATGTAGATTAATATCAAGATGTGACAAAAGAAGTATTTATACATCTATCAAACTTCTCTTTTCGTTCTAACATTAGTGTGAATTCAAGATAGATTACTTTTAACTAAAAGTTCATATATAATATCTCGACTTTCTTTATATAAAATCGTATTGGAACAGTGAACATACGAGACTAACATACGCAGTAACTAAAAATTCGTACGGCAAGGGATTAAACATCGAGGAGAAAACGAAGCTTCGTTGCGTCGCGTCAGAAAAGAGATCCACCGTCCAGAGAGACTTGAACGCCGGCACAAGCGGGGTTCGTCCCCGTTTTTCCAGCGCGGCGGGCAATTAAGCCGAATCGGTGTGCTCGTGGCTGTCGAAGAGAGGGGGAGGGAAAGGTAGCATGTCACAGTCGCGTTTGTGCCTTTTCGAGCATCGGAATTGAAGAATTTACGAGTGCCTGGCCGAAACCGAGCATTTGCCTTTACACCCCGCCTCCGTTTCGGCCGTTCCCTTAACGGCATCCACTCTCGTATCTCTCCTCCTGGATGCATCTACCTCGCGTTCCCGTCCCGAATTTCGTGGGCCTCACGTCGTCGATGCTCTCTCGTCTCGTTTCATCCATCCGTCCGCTCGTCTGCTCGTCCATTCGTCCGGCGTTTGCCGCGCGCGGATTCAATGTCCATGCAAAGTAAACGCCGGCTTCAGGAACGGCTGTCAATTATCCGTTATATACGGCCCTGGCCCTCGAACCCATTCTTAACGACCCCTTAAACCTGGCCCAACAGAAACTCCAAGTCTTCTTCTTCTTCCCACTCTTCGTCTTCTTCCTCTTCTTCTTCTTCTTCTTCTTCTTCTACCTCTGTATCACGCCCGAAAACTTTTCAAGGTATAGGGAGGGTCTTCGACGAGGACGACGACGACGACACGACACGAGAAGGACGAAATTGAAGAGGAGAAAGAGCTGGGGGTAGGAAGGCAGAAACGGTTTCCGGGAATCGTTTGGTATTCCAACGTAACCGCCACTCGCGGCACCTTCCTCCTTCAAACTACGGACAGATTCCTCTGTTTGCGGACTTCGCCGCGGTAGAGGGACGATCCGTTTTCTATAGCCGCGCCGCGAAGTGTGTCAGAATTGCAAATGGACAGCGCCGGCACAGCCGACGAAACACAGGGAGCTACGTAGCTGATGGAAAGAGGGCGCGAATTCCACAGTGTAATTCTCTAAGATGGATTCGAGCTGAGATCGAGGAATTCGTGTCGATAGATGGGGAGGCGATGTGGATGGTTTTGGGAAAGGAACGACGGAGGCTTGTTCACTGTCGCGACAGTGGGAATGGTTCCTTTCGATTTCAAGGAGAAATTATTCCTTTGTCCACTAGGGAATCGTCCGTGTAATCGTTACAGTTCGATAGAATTTTGACTTAACTCGCAAAACATGGGAATTTTTATTCGGATGGAATTTCACTGAAATTAACGAGGCAAAGAGGTTGTAGAATGAATAATCGAAACTATTTTCAGATATATAAAGTTACGAAATATAAATTACATTCAAATATAAAAAAATAGTTTTCTATAAACAATTTTTCACAAAATTGTCGTCTTTATATTAAATCGAGTGTTTGGAATGAGATAAAACAGGACAAATCCCAGATTTGCGAATATGAAAGATTTTATTATATATAATTCACAATTCGACCATGTTTATGAACTTTGTTTAACGTTAGATTTACGTGATCCGATAATTTGACGGATTTCGAATCTCACTCGCAAAATTGCAGAAACTGATACCATTATTTCTTAACAATTTTTGCCGACTTTTATTGGTAACACGTAATATGATACAAATGTTCGTAAACCTAGTGTTAACATTCATACAACGGAATACAAGACGGCGAACGGCGAACAGTCAGAAGTTAACGAATCTTTTAACGAGTGAACGTCGCTCGAGTTACAAGTGAACGCGAAACGATCCAGGAGAGAATGTTGTTGAGGTTAACAGGTAGAGGAGGCATCATCCAGCCTGCTCGTAAACGCCAACGCCTCGTAATTATAACGATACGTTCGAACGTAACGAGCGAGAAGAGTGGTGAACGGGAAAGCCACAGGCTTCAACTACGTGCCTTCTACTACTAACACTTTTGGCCAGCTCGTTACGTTGATAGCGGACGATCGCAAATCAATCAAACCTATCCCGCGAGAGACCTTTTTCTGGAACGAGCTAATTGACCGTTCCGCGACATGGATCGTAATACTAAGCTCGATTTGCTTGAACGTGACTATGTAACTGTGGAAACTTGACTCACCGGTTCGTAGACTGTCTCGCGATGTCTATCAAGCTTGCACAGGGATAGTTTTGCACGATTTGGTTAGGTGTCTTCACTTCGAAGATCTTGCTAGAATTTTCAGGTAAAATTGATCTTGCGAATGGTATCACATAGGAACGTGGATTTCTTCGAATACACCGAGTTTATTATATACTCGAAGAAATTGCAACACGACAAATTTTCTGTAAAATCGAGGTGAACACATCGATTCGCGTAGAAATGACAGACAACGATTCTCGACTGTTCTAACTTTTCTATTCAATTTATTCTATACCGTGTGCTGTTAGAAATTCTGAGCTACACACACGCGTAATCGTTAAATCGATTAGATTATTGGTAAAATAGAATTATTCATAAAACATAAGATCTATCCAATTTACACGCCCACGTGTTTCTTTTTAACAAGGCGCAAACTGTTTGTAATTTTTTTTTATTGCTTTTTTAAATGCCTTATATAATTTGGAAAGGTATGACACGGAAACATTATACAATTCTAACAACTAGGCGTCGCATTTGGACGGTCGTATACTCTCCGGAGTGTAGCAGCGAAGGATAATAAAAATTCCCGAGGAATTCCTCCGACGCCCCAGGGTCCAACGCTGCGTCTCTCGAGGACTCGCGTTTTTCGAGCGAGGCGTGATTGAAAACGTCCGAAGCGTGGATTGTACGCTGGTGATTCGTCGAAGGCGCGTCACCACGCGGATAATGGCTTATTAACAAAGCGTTGCCAAGGCGCGCGAGGAAGTGACAGAGCAGTCTTTCGAGTCAAGTGAAGAGGAAGAAAGCGAAAGAAAAAGAAAAAAAAAAAAGAAAACGTGAGGCGAACAGGAGGAGTGAGAAAAGGTGGAGGGAATCCTGATGCCAGGAGTCCAGTCACGGGTTTCGTCGACGCCTTCGAGAGAAGGGTCTTGACACAACGGGGCTTTAATTACGCCGATATCACGGTAATTAAGCCGATCAATGCGTGCCATTGTTGCGGCGACCGCGGGGCCTCGTCGACGATGAGGCCCATCCATAATCACGGTCATGGACCCCCTTCGTTCGACACAAAAGCACCCCGTCTCGTGGGACATCGGGATGTTCTCCATGCTCGAGCTCTTCCAGTTGCTTTCTTTTTTTTTAACGAAGAAACCATGTGAAACGGAGGGAATAAAGATCGACCTGCTCTGCCGTGTGTTATTATTTATGTAGAGTCTTTACTGTTAAGTGTTTTTTAACACGTTAAGAGCTACGTTGGTCATCTGTGACTAATAACAGATTTTCTGTTCGGGATAGTTCAGAGTTCCAACAGATATTCAGAGCAGTTCCTTGTATATTTAGAACAGTTGTCTCAAGAGTACTCTCAAATTGTGTCCAACTCTCTATCAGCGCTTTTAATACTCAATTCACTGATAAATTTGACTCTAGGGAGCAACTCGCGATAATTTCACCCTCAAACACTTACAATCTCCCTAAAAATGTGTCTCCAGCTTTAACAATCGCACAGCAAATACCGCCATCTTGCTTCCTCTGTTATTCCTCTAATCCTTTCGATACTGTGTCTTTCGTCAATATACTTTCGCTATATGGATACTTGAATCGTGAATACTCGAAGTGCTACTTTACAAGCCTGTTTCAACGCGAATGTACACATCACCGTGACAGAAAATAAAATGGTTACGAAGCAGAAGAAATCGGTACCTGTGAAGATAATATCGCTATGCTATTATCCGACTAAAATTGTGAATCAATGCGAAATTTTAACGAGTGACTGTAGTTACCAGTAGGATAGAGTGAACATATGATAATGGATGACTATATTAGTCACCAGTAGTATCGAAAAGGCTAAATCTATCTTCCACGCATTACGTCTGTTACAAAGTCTCATCGACAAATTGTCGAAATGACACGGTATAATCGATTATGAAATCCGCGCGTATTTGAAATCAATTTAGCAACGATTTAGACGATGAAGATACGAAAATACGTGAGATTACTGCCTCGATTTGCCCCGAATGATCGTAGATCTCTGCTCATTCTTACCGTCTAATCATAGACAATTATCCATACTATGGCCAGAAGGTAAGATTGAACTGTGACGAATATAAATACGCTGCTTTCAATTTCTCGACGAGTCTGAAAGAAGTCCAACGGCATCGTGGCTGGTATTTCTTCGACTCGGGGGAAATCGTGTGTGAAATTCGTGGCCCGCGGCAGCCACGGTCTCGTGCCACATGGTCGTTGGTCGGGGTAATCGTGGCTTGAGCAAGCATCGATACCAGAAAATCGCTCGAAATCGCTCCTCCCTGAAGCGTGCTTGCTGTGAGGTTTTTACCTTACTACACGAACACGACAATATTCGTTTGCATTAATCGAATAAGGAGTAAAGGAGATTACGTTGCAAACATCTGCAACGATATTTCATCGTAATAAGCGAGTGACTTGGGACCTCGTAGCTTCCGGGTGTACGAATCATAGATCATACGAATCATATGGAAACTTACATCATTCACAGACGTATCTTTCCCTTTGTATCAACAGAATTTACACCGACCTTAAATCAGACGATTCCGAGACGTTTGAAACATTGTAAACGCCCCTAATGGAACTTTAAGCGAGACTCTAAGACCTTATCATCAAGGGAATCGACAAAAAGGAGATGCATTATGTACCCTGGGTGATTATTATCCTTCGATGAAGAAGGCAGATGAGAATATTATGAAAGTTGCCACGTCACTGTTCCTATTGTAACGTTGCTCCAATTACGAGGAACTCTGACCAAGGACGTACACTCTATAAATCATAGATAAAAATTAGGATTCCGACTTCGAAATTTTTATTTTCACCGCAATTTCTTGTACAGTGTATACTTCTTTTGGAAAAGTAACCAGCACTTTAATATTTCTTTAATGAGTAATTCTTTTCTAGAAGTATTCGTTGTGATTTTAGGGATTGTCAAACTGGAAATGAAGATCGACCGTTGCAGTTTTTCAGTACCATCTTTGTTTAGTCAAAAACCCTTCTTAAATTGTTTAAAAACACTTAATTAGGAACCAAATGTGTGTACAGAGTAAGATCCTATTCAATTGTAGCTGTATTTAATCGATACTTCTGTTTCTTGTCGTCTATTCACTTTATGCAGGTGTAATTTCTAATTTTGCATTCAGATATAATAGTAAAATAGATAAATATAATAAAATACACGATACACTCGCGATTGAGAATTGTATTTACGTTGCAGTAATCATTTTGCTCAAAATGTGCAAGTGATTTCTGGTGTGCAGTTCAAAAGTACAAAAGATTTTGTCAGTGTTTATCCATCATGGTGAAATTTCGAGAAATTATTGAGACGACTCAGAGGAACTTGTGAGACGAACGAAGAAAGAGATTTGTTTGCTGCCGCCCGCGCTGTTCTTCACTGTTTGTCGTAGGAGTTAGAACAACCAGGCCGCGTTCCTCACTTTTACCAAAGTGCCGCCTCTCTCGTTTTCGAGGAACGAAACGACCACTCGAACAGTATACACTTTTTAGCCAGTATTTGCGCTGGTGTTTCACGACAGGAAGAGGATCATCAGCCTGTTCACCGTGATATTTTCGTGTGTGTCATTTGAGACAGATGCTTTATACTCTTATACAGTGTGTTCAGTGAACAATCGCCATGATTTTTCAGTAATACGTTCTTTTTTCTTGAAAGACTCCTGTTACATCGAAAATCGGTCCCTGCAGACAAACACTAGACTTTTCACTTAGGTGGCGTTGATTCTCGAGAAATGAACAGCTTCAAAATTTGGAAAATAATTTCTTATCGTTATAAAGTTACCACTTTCTTCGCTAAATCTATTGCAACGCTATTTGCAAAATTTTCAAGAAATCAACGCGGCGCGTAACGTATTAAAACTGTCTTTCACCGACATTGCACTTCGTCAAATACTAGTAAAATACTACGTAGAAAAAGTGACACAGTGTCATTTGAAAAAGATGAAAATGACTCTGATATTATATAGAAAAAATGGTATTTTCGTGTACTGAGAATTTCTCTATTACAAGCATTATTTTTCTCGCGTTAGCAGAAGTGTCTGAAAAATCATGAACACCCTATATGTATATACATCTCTAATTGAGAAACAGAAAGTTCCCAACCTGCTTCCATTAGCCGTGTTTATCCGGAATGATTCGTGTGTATCAAACTGGCGAGGAAAGTATTCATTCCTTCGAAAATTGACAATTTCCTGACGTTTTAAAACCAAGGGATACAATGTGTATGAGTGATTCGTTTTGATTGCAGGGAAGAAGAGAAGGTTTTGCTTTTTTAAACGGTTTCGTTGAAACCATCGTTTCATTGAGGATAATGTCCACGTTGCAGGTGACAGTCGCCAGCACGAGCACACCAAGCACAAACACGGTTCATCCCAGCGTAAACGACATGGACTGGTTTGCCGGTGTAGCTGAAGAGGAATTGTTGTACTACACGGGAGTTGGGAACGATGTCGATTCACTTTGGGCTGTGATCGGGAGCTTCGTACCACCGCCACCTAGACCACCTTATTTACCAGAAGAGGGTGTTACCACAGACGGACTCACCACCTGTGATTTGTGCTCGTGGGCGTGGAGAAACGACAGGCATTCCTTTTCCCTCGACGGCACTCTTGGTAAGCGCTACTGCATCCTCATTTTTCTCCACTACGAACGTGATTCCGTTCGGTAATTTCACGAGTCTAGCGTTCCTGATTTTACTGGATTTTCCGTTGTCGATGAAAAAATGATATCTTCAATTTCTAACCCTTTTGTTCTTTAATTTTATGAGTTTAGCGTTTTCAAGGTTATTAAATTTTACGTTGTTGATGGAAAAATGGCCTCTCTATTTTTTTCAATATTTCAACGTGATTTCATTCTTCGATTTTACGAGTTTTGCGTTTTCAAGTTTACTAGATTTTTCTAGTTGCTGATGGAAAAATGACGTCTCTATTTTTTTCAATATTTCAACGTAGTTTCATTCCTTAAATTTACGTGTTTAACGTTTTTAAGATTATTAGATTTTCCGTTGTTGATGGAAAAGTGGCCTCTCCATTTTTCCACATTTCAACGTGGTTTTTTTCATTAATTTTACGAGTTTAGCATATTTAAAGGCATCAGATCTGTCGTTGTAGAAGACCAAAATAGACTTTTTATCTTTTCTCTTCATTAATAAGGTTCCATTCCTAGATTTCATAGGTCTAGCATTTTGAACATCATAAATCTCTCAATGTTGATGAAGAAAATAAAATTTTCATTTTTCCATCTCATTAAACTTGGTCACATTCCTTAATTTCTCAGATCCAACACTCTTACTACGATAGATCTTGAAAAAACAGCTTGACAAAGCAAAATTTGAAGTATAAAGACCTAAAATTCTTCAGAAAAGGGTGCTGTCTATATATCAGTTCGAATTAAGATTTATTGTCAGAGGTATTTTCCTTCGATGACATACATCCGAGAAGATGACAATTTTCAGCTCCCCTTTTACGATTCGTTCCTCTTGTCGCCACTTCAATAATACCTCTCCCTCAGAAAAGCCTTAGGAAATTACTGTCGGTAGCAACATTTAGGGTCTACGTTATTCCTTCTGTACATACTCGAGCGTATTTATGTCCTGTTTACTCGGCAAACAGCTTTTCCCATCCAATGAACACCATAAACGAAGTCTACTGTGAATTATATTCTTCTAAACCCCGGATGACTGGTGAATTTTTCGTGGCTCCTCGAGTTTGAAGAACTTCCTTGAGGAATCTTTAGTCTTTAACGTACAGGTCCTCTGACGAATTTTTGCCCGTGTTTATTACACGATGCAACCACTGAGAAAATGACGGTTATTATCGAGTGTACACGTGGTGCTGCACCATCTTCCCGCATTGTTTCCTTTTTACACAAGAAAAAGGGTAACCGTTTTCGTTACAACCAGAGACGAGAGAAGTCGAGCTGAGAATACAGTCGCCAGCAAGTTATATACGAAACCGAGTTTCGGCCATTAAGGTCAGCCGAAGCGAACCAGCCTATTAGGTTTTTAATGTCGGATAATAGAACGTTAGGATACGCGTGTATCTCCAAAGCAAATATTAAGTAACGAAGTGTTGACCAGCTGGTATAGTGAACGAATCAACGAAAGGATTCAGATCAAACTGTATGGTTTTTGAAAGAATGAAAAAAAAGAAAGAGAAGAAACCTGTTTTTTTCTGTCTCGTGTGGAGAACATTAACACGTTAACTGCCACGGTGGTCATCCGTGACCGATGCTTACTTTCTCCTAATCTAACCCCATTGGTCATCCGTGACCGGCATTTTTTAATCGTTTAAAATAACTGAAATAAGATAAATATCGTCGACTAAAATATTTTGAACAACGTTAAACAACCAGATAGTATATTGAAATAAAATGATTTCTACATTTTTTCACATTTCAACGTGATTTCATTCTTTAATTTTACGAGTTTAGAGATTTTAAAGTTATCAGATCTTTCGTTGTTGATGGAAAAATGGGTAGAAAAGAGATCGATGATAACAAAGTTGCAAATTGTAATAAAAATAATTAGAGTAATCAAATTTGCATGGCCTACGGGGCGAAACGTGAAAAATTTGCGTGGCCAGTAAACGTGTTAACGTCTCTCGTATGTACCCTGAAGCCGTTGACGATGTCATAATCGATAGTGACTGAACTGGTTGAGACGTGGCAAAGAAACGAGCCACGCAAGGTGTATGTACCACGTCTTTGAACATACAGGGTCCTCGAGGGTGAAAGGTCGACGGTTAGGGGCTCTCCATGGGAGGGCCTGCGCACGTTCGTGCCTGGTAAAACTCCTTTCCTTCTCTCTTTCCTCTCGATCCATGTCCCTCATTCGACTCGCGCTAATTCTCGTGACGGACAAATTAAGACGGATAATTCAAGAGCTCGCCCTCGCTTTAGCCCGACCTCCACATCCGGCTGTAGACGTTTCGACCAATCGGAGGAACGACACGACCACTCCTATACCTCTCGCTTCGACGATCCCGTTCACGATCCGTTTCTCTTTCCCTTTGATCGAACGAACGAGCCTTGATCATCGTGAAACTCCATATTGAAAATGCTTCAAGCGGAAATATATAATAAGTAGCTACATATATTTTCTCTGCTATGTGAAACTTAATCTGACGAAGATATGCGACAGTTTGTAGAGAAAAATATCATTCTGGTATGATTTATAGTTTAAAAAGAGAAATGAAATATCGATCTAATTTTAGTAGTTCATAGAAAGGGTTAAGTAATAAATTAAATTGCAGTAGAACAGGTCGATTTTAATCAGACAAATTCTAAATGTGTTAAGTAGGTCCACCTCTCAACGACAAATTGAATCTCTCTAGTTTTTAATTCAAAATAGTGCAGCAAGATACTGAGATTGAAAATAAAAAATCTTTTAACAAATAAACTGTTTGTATGATGTTCTAATTATCTGTAAACCAATGACGAGTTAACTCGTTCTTCCCTATAACCCGATCTTTCTTTTATCGTAAGAAGAAAAACTATAATGGAAACGAATTTTACATTTCGTTTGAAAAGACAAGAAATTGTATACAATTTTTATAGAGAAATGCTTCAACAAATAAACTGTTAACGAATCACTGACGAATTAATTAGTCCTCACCAATTAATTTTCTACAACCTGATCGTTCCTCATTCCTGAGAAGAAAGACTGCAATTGATTATAGTTTTATAAAGAATCAAAAATTAACAATTACTATAGAAGAATGTAACGGTATAACAATATAAATCCGCAGTATATTAATAAACAAATAAAGTGAGACTTATAAAATACAGAAAAATTTGTATATACATAACTTTCAAATCACACATCTAACGAAACCTAATATTGCAACCAATTCCGCTCAACTTCCTAATTAATCAAAAACGGATATCGAAACACAATCCGACCCATAAATGACCAGTACAATAAAGATTCCATAAAAAAAGCCCCTTGGTAACCGGTGTTCGAACAATCGAAATCGAAACGGAACTGATTGAAAGGGGATCTCCGAACGAAAGAGGCCGGTGTTGGTTCATACGTTCGTAAGAATTCGTCCAATCAGAAAGCCCAAGCACTCCCCTGAAGGAAGTTTCGTTCACACGTACTCTTACCAACGCGTTCAACCATGCACGCGTATATACATATATATATATTAGGTTCCTTAGCGTGGCAGGGTGCCCCACCTCTGGTTCAAAAGGCCTGTTCCGTAACAGCCGCCCTCCTCCTTGTTTCAGCCCCTGCGGGCTCCATCGTTCCAGGCACGCATTATCGCCATTACCATGAATTCCAGCAGTTATTACGCCTCTGTCGAGCCGCCAACGAAAATGGCGGCCCTGGGTGCATCCTACCGTGCAACGAGGAACACACTTCTCTCTACTCTGGCGCTTTTTCTTTCGTTCCGGCGCTTATACTCCCGGCGTGTCTCGTTGCACACAATCACGACAATTAGCGTAACTGAACGAACGCTCTGTTTTCTCACCTGCGTATATTTCGTCGCCGAAAGATTTATCCCACCTTCTCTTGTCAACGTCACAACGAAGAGACTTGAACGCTCGTAAATTCACGATAGGTTGAACGGAACGAAGAGGAAAAGAAAGAGACAACAAGAGACTCGTGTGTGTAGATATTGAAACTTGCACTGTGTAGTTCGATCATGTTCTCGAGTATGATGGATGCCTGATAATAAAAGCCGTGGCGTCGCGTTTAATGCCGTTATTAAAGCGATAAATCACCGAAACAACGGTTTTCGTGTGCCGCGATAAGATCGTCGTACGTTTTTCGCGCGCCTTTGGACGCCATTCTCTCGCTCAGAATCGAAATGCAATTACCTCACCTCTTTCGAAGCAAACGTGTCAGATAAATAGAGGGGAGAGGTGAAGGGATAGTGGGGTTTAGGATTAAAGAGGGAGGTCTCGAAGATGGGGGTCTGTTTAAGGCAAGACCCTCGCGATGGGGTAATCATCGCGTCACTTCGCATCTCCTTCCGCGACGTAATAATTACGTGATCGCGCCTCCGAGTCTCTCTTGAGCGCGAACTTGCGCAGAAGGAAGAAGAAGCGAAGGTGAAGAGAAACGCGAGACGTGAAGGGACAAGAGAGAACTTAATTCGAGCTCTTGAGAGCCAGGAACGTCTCTCACGAGGACGTAAGATACCGCGTGACTTTCGGGAGACTCATTCTCCCCCCTTGTCCGTTCGAGATTTTCTTCGAGAAGCATGAGTTGGGTGGTATTCGTTGGACGACTGAACGGATCTGCATATACGTGTTTCTCAAGTGTCGCGGACCTTCTCTTTTTCAGTTCCTTCAGGTACGAGATAATTCTTTTCGAAGAATCGGGACGTCGATTAATACGTCCCCGTGCTTAACTACACGGCGCATTACGATGTCCGGAATGACAGCAGCAATCATAAAACGTCACAAGGGATAAGTACGCGTAAATCTTTCGCCTCGAGGCGACGTCGTTTCCATCGGGCGTTCTCGTTTCTTCGATTTTTGCCGATAAGACAGAGCACAACGTCGTTAAAATACAAGAAAAAAAAAAGAGAAAGAGAAAAGAAAAAGAAGAGCAAACTGAGCAACTTGGTGCACGCAGAGTATAACTGTGCCGACAACCGCAAGGGAGCACGCTAACGCGACGGTAGAAACACCGTGGCTTCCCGCAGGAAATCGAAATCACCACTGTGGACCCTTTCGTTCCATACTAATCACGCGATCCAGACACGTGAATAAGATCGCAGACTGCCAATTAGAACGCGAGAGATTACGCGGTGATTGTAATAGCACACGTTTCGAACAGTATGTGAATTCTTTCGATGAGGAAAATCAACTGTGTTGTAAAATCATGGGACAACTTCATTATTGTTGCATTCGATGGGGGATCGTTTATCGATGTTTTTGAAACATTTCGACACGGCTGTGGTCTGGTTTTAATCGTCTTCTCGTTAAGGAGGTGGGGAATATCCTTTGAGTTTCGTAAAAGCAACGCCCGTCCACGCCTGAGTCATCCTTTTAATTCGCGTTACGCGCCCCCGGCTACGTTATATTCGTATTGGGCCGATGTTATCTCAAGTTGCGTATATACTCGCCGTACCCGGGATACGTAACGAGGCTTCTTCTTCTCTTTGCACGTTCCAAGAGAGCAGCTTCTTCTCTCACCGGGAGCGTTTCTCATCCTTCTTCTACTCTTGTAGACGCCGAGGAGTCGCACCTTTGGCAAGGAACGCCGCGCCTCGAGAAATATTCGCTTCGGGGACTTGGGAAATCCTTTGCTTTCGTTTGGAAAGTTTCGTTCGAAGTGTTATAGTTTTGGAAAATATTGAGAACTCTCTAGTGGAATGCTAAATACTAGAGAAGTGATATTGTCTTCCGAGTATTTTTTTTTTTTTTTTGTATGCTTGATGTATTAACTTTAGCACACTCTTGCAATGAAACTTCCGAAAATCGAAGGTTTCGTTTTGAAAGGAAATAAATGAATTTATTTTACTAATTTGCATTATTCCAATAATTCGTTACTTTCATACAGCATGATAGTTAAAATACACGTTTTAACCGAAACGAGAAATTGCTTATAACTTCGAAAATATTAAATTCTCGTGGCTTAAAAAAAAATCTAAAATTTCTTTTTCTCTGTTAGAAGAGTTACAGAGGGATAGAGCTTCTAAAAACCCGACGAAAAAATAGGTAACTGATAAACTCCACCCTTAAACTCCCTACGCCTACAGTGTACCAATATATAAGAAGAAAATGATAGGAAAAATATAATAACGAACTGTGTAATCCACGCTCACACGATAATTTGGTCCCAATATTTTTAGACACTTTATATATCTTTATTTCACTTTTTCATGTATTACAAAATCATTATCACTTACACAACACCTTGCACAAATACAACAAAGTTGATTTCCTTCGATTTCTGTGAAACTCCAAAGAAAAAATGGGAAATGTCTTCCTTTTGGAAACCTAAAACAAAGCCATCCAGATACCGTTCTCCAGAGCAACTTCACTTTCGCGCAAACGAGTAGGGACGATAAATCGTTGTAAAGGAGGGCTCCGGGAGTCTCGCAGTTTAATTGAGCCCCGCATCTAATCGAGGAATCCATTGGTCATCGCGGTCCTTTTCTTTGCTCGATGTCGCATGTTCGGTTCGACGAGAAAGAAAGAAAGAAGAAAAAAAACGAGAAACAGGCTGGTTTGTTCGCGCCCGTAAAGTGCGAGCTCCAGAAGGATGCAAACGAGAGCGTTTGGTCCCCCGCTTACTTGGTTCCTTTCGTGCGACCGAAAATTTTTCGCCAAGCCCCTCCCGACGCCTTTTATATCCCCTCTCTCTCTTTCTCTACCTTCTTCGAGCCGCAGTACTTTTAATCTTAGAGGCAATCTCGCCCACGTAGATTTATTGGCAGCGGTTCCTTGCGCGCTGCAGGGCTACCGTGCACCGTAGTTTGCCCCCCTTTTGATTGCGTGCACCCCGATTCGTTACGTGGTGCTCGCATTTATCGCTCGCTTACGGTTAATCCAACGCTACGGCTTGGCAATTGTTCTCTTCGCAAGATTCGAACGAATCGTGAAAAATAACCCACGCGAAATGGTTTGAATAAACGTCAATAGGGTATTACAGGATGGTTCAAAAGTGGAATATAGAAAAATTAGTTTGAACACTCTTCTTCACCTGATTTTTCACTAATTACTTTGTTCGCTTAATTTCGAAATGATTCTTCTCTATTTTTGAGACTGAAAGTTTCAGTACGCGTTTTAACTTTTCTTTCGTTAACTTCTCTTTATTGTCAAGAAAGCTCCACGCTCTGTAACAAAGGAAGAGGATTGGAAGTTTCTTTCTGCATCTCAATAGCAATTGACGTGTCATGAATCGAGTAATCGGTCTCGTTGCACTAAATTCCTGCGTGAATGTGAAACCAGAATAAGAAAAGCACTCTCTAAAGCAAACTTGAGACCACTAATATCATTTCCTGGCCCAAGAAAGGGAAAATAGGCGGACAAGCTATCCCCATTATTCAAGTTCTACTCGAAGCAGCTTTAGAGGAAGTAGCGATGTAGGCAAATGGCACGATTGTCACCTATTGTTCATAGAAGACAGTATTACACGACTGTGATTGGCTAAGCATGAAGAGAAATGTGAGGGTAGCCTAATTCTACCGCCATTGGCTGAATACATAACGAGACGTCACGATTTCTCCTGCATCTCTAACTTCTCGATTCTAAGTACCATTTGAGGTCTCAAGTTTGCTTTCTTGGGTAACATCCTGATAAATTTGACTCTCGAGAACAACTCACGCACAATTTTACTCTCAAACGAGGACGTAGTTTAACAAACTCTTTACTTCTTCACCTATCGTCTCTCTATCTATTCCACTTTCACAACCAACCGTTGTAAGTTCAAGTCTAGAATTTTGAAACACCTTGTATGGAGACGTCATACCCGGACAAACGAGCTTCTCACCGAGTACAGCTAATAATTCAAACGAAGCAACCTACGGGGACGATGATTCACGTGTGGCGAACGCGAAGAGCGTCATTCCACGATCCCGGATGAAAAATGCGAGTGACGAAGAGATGGCGGCTCGAAGGAGAGAAAAAGAACAGACAAATCAGCGAAATTGTATTTGCATGGCAAATTGAAACGGATAACAGTCGTAAACGTCGGTGGTTGGTGATCGTCGAACGATTAATTAACCGTGTCGAGAGCGTTAATGATATGCAAACAAACAGCTCTTCGAATACGTTCAGATGAATCCATTAATCCGTTTCTCGTTTCAGTGTCTCTAACTACTGAAACGACACGTTTAACTGTTCCATGTGTGATACACATTCGATCGGTAAATGGTACATTAGTATAATAACTTCTGTACCAAGATGTGTACAGTTTATATCGTGTATCATCGTTCTGATGAAACGATTTCTCGGACGTTATACTCCGTGGACGATTGGAACGGAATTAATTATCACGTTCGCGAAGCGAAGAAGCTCATCCCGCTCGACGATTCTCGTCGGAACGAATTTGCCCCGGGCGTAAATTACGCGAAGTTTACTTTCCGAACGACTCGTGTAAATCATAAAACGGGGAGGTGTTGCTATAAATTATGCCGCACGATCGACCGTGGACACGTTAATTAGCGTATCCAAGCAGAGCGTGGTAGTTGTTCATTAAGCGCGGGAAAGACAGTTGCGGTTGTCGCGGGACAATTCGCGATGGCTTGTAGCTCTTTAACAATCGCGCGATCGAGCAACCAGGTTCAACTAATGATCCCGTTGACAGGAAGAATTATGCGCTTCAACTGGGTTTAGAGGGACTTTGTTACCTCAACGTCGCATGAAATGAAATTATTTTCCGATCGAAAAGTCTTTGTGGTAATTCTGTTGAATTGTTTCGCAAAATTTGTTCGCGTGTGTGTAATGTAGGACTGCAGGAATGAGTTAATGTACGCTAATTATTCTATATATAATTCTACTAATTATACTGAGAAAAATTGTTGTAAATATAAACAGGAAACCTTCTTTTTTGTTTTGTTTATTCTCTATGTACGTTGTTAATCTTTTAATTGGATTTATTTATCAAAGAACTGAATTTCTGCAATTTATAATTAAAAATCAGCAAAGATTATAAGTAATTACGTCACTTCAGTTTTTTCAAATATAAGTGACGTGTATTTTACATTTAGTACAAGCATAACAGTGCAATTAAAAACATGAGTAATCCATCAATAAACAAACTATTGGTGTTCGAAGTATTATTGAGTCAATGACGGGTTAACTCGTCAATTATTATTAATAATTATTATCTATATATCCAATAAATTCAAACAGTGCTTCCTACTTTTTTTGCCGACATAATTGAAAGTGGGAGATTTTTGTGAACATTTTTCAGGATTTTTCTTTTTTTTTTTTTTTTACTTGTGATGTTCTCATCGTAAACAAATAATTCGACGTGGTCCTATAAGAAAAATCTATTGGGGTCAGATTATGAGATCGTGGTGGCCACAATATTGTATCTCCACGATCGATCCACATGTAATATTTGTTAAACAGTTTTTTACAAATTTACCGAAGTGTGGCAACGATAAAAACTGGAATTCTGACACGAAATTAACAATAAATTATGATATTTATGAAGTTCGTGTATACAGATGCAACAGAAACTAGTTTATAGTGTAGCAAAGTGTACATGAACACCGATTTACTCGAGAAAAGGATCGTCAAACAGAAAAAATATTATTCTTCCTTTCCGACTTACTTTTTCATGTAAATTCACGACTTTGCAGCTTGTACCACCAGTTATACGACGTTTATCGAATAAACGAGTCTTCGAATCCTTGCTGATCCTATTCTACACATCGATCTTATAAATATTCCTGTACCACAGGTGTGCCTCTCTCCTTATCGTTGTCGTTCGCGATAATAGCGTGTGCTACACGCGCTTATAAGTTCTCACGTGGGTCGCGGTCAAACGTGTCTTCTTTTCGAAGAAGTTGTAACTGTAACTTACAGCTACAGACAAGAATAGAGATCGTTAAACCTCCTAGCTTCTCTCTTTCTCGTATGGAAATTTCATTCAGCTTCCAAGTGTTTTCAAATAAAAAAAAACCTGTTATCGCGTTCAATGATCTTCAATATCCATTCCGATCGAAGTGAGCAATAAGTACCAGTTTAACGTAATGCATTTGCTCTTCTTCAGCTTGAATATCGAATTTTAAAATAACCATCCTATTCCACGAAGACACAGCGTTAATTCCTAAACGCAGGTGTGTATATATGTGTATGTATATCGGTTCAGAGACGAAAATCCATTCGAGTGAAACGATAATAGAGTACGGCGGTTCACGTTTAAAAGTTCTCACGAGGCATCGCCACTTAACAAGCTTTCTTTTCTGCTCGAGAAGACCTAGGGGGAGAGAACGGCCATATTGATACACCGACCTACGCGATTCCACAGCGGTATTTCAGGTAATTAAGATTACAAGCAGCGTCGATTACCAGGAGACAGGCTGTCGCGTGTTTCCCAACACAGGCGAACACAGTCGTCGGATCCAGCTTATCTTCGCCACTTACCGAACTATGCCGAACTTAGGTGGCTTATCTCGAAGACACGGGTCATCCTTTGGGTTCCGGAAACATCCGCGTTCCACGCAACACTCTCTCTTTCTCTCGCGACCTTTTTTCTTTTTTCTTTCTTTCTTTTTTTCTTTTTGCCATGGTGACACTCACACAGACGCAACGATCGTTTAGGAATTCTTGTCCACCGACTGGATAGCTGAGAAGAGTAGCCACCGTTATTTATCCTCCGTTTTTTCGCTTATCTTGTTTCACGCGACGGGCGCGCTCACGAGAAGGTGAAAGAGTTGTTAACAGGCCGCTGTAGTATCGTTACATTAGACGCGATAGAAATACCACCACGTTCCATGGCAAATCGATGGACCATAGCCATTACCAACTCAGCTCGAGCCTTTTCGAGTGGTAGCCATATTTTCTCCCTTCTTAATCGAGATAATTGTCACATAGGGGCATCCAACTTACACGCCTACGTGTTTCTTGGTACTTTTTCAAAAATGACAGATTTTCTGTAAGATCATAGCGACACGTCGACTCGTGTAAAAATAACAAACGATTCTCGACTGTTCTAGCTCTTCTGTTAAATTTATCACACACAGTATGCCGTTTTTCTCTCTTATTAATCTCATACAACAATATATAGACTCATCCAAACAACACGCCTATGTATTTCTTTTTAATAAAACAGAAACTGTTTGGAATTTTTTCAGGTTTCTTTCGCTATTGAAAGTACGATCCTTTACAATTATACGTGGAGCAGAATATTGTTTAAACGTGTACCGCGATTATGTTTGCAAATATCAATTCGATTACCGACATTTTCGATGATTTTTCGACAGGTTGCTGGAGTTGTTTCGCTAATTGCAACTCGAGTGTTGTTCTTTAGGTTATTAATTGTATTTAGTTCGTTAGAATACACTTGACTTTTCAAAAACCTGCATAAAACAATTTTATAAATTGAATTTCCTTACTAAACGAAATTTTGCTTAAAACCAACGATCCATTTTCACGATAAATTTGATTGTGTCATTTGAAAACACAAAACGTGTAAAATATTACACAATGCTCACATCTACGTGTTGCATTCTAAGAGCTTTTTGCAAAAATTTCTTTGTTCTTTCTCTGTCGTTAATTCACTGAAATCAACTGCCAAGCAAAAACAACGTTGATTCTATCAGGGTCACGTTGAGTGATCGACGAAGACACGCCGAAGCAATGGAGCCATCAAAACGTTAATTGCCGCGCTCCGTACTACCACTCGTTGAAATCACCGGACAAACGATCGAGTTCCCTTCTTAGTGAACGATAATGGTCGTCTTTGTTTCCGTTCGTGCCTCGTTCCAAATGCGACCATTGTCGATTACACTCACTCTAAGCGATACTCAAATGAAATGAAATACCAGACGAGTCGAGAAATGGACAAGGAAAGGACGTTCCATCCACTCGATTCTATTCTTACACATTTCCCAGACGCCTAAGTGTACGACAACCTGACGTTGACGTGTATCAAGAGTGCCTTGACTCTCGTTGCCTCGCGAGTACAGTTGACGTGGAGTATGAATGATTCCGTTAACTGGAGGACGTCGGCTCTTTCGTAGCCTGAGGATTATTTCTCAGGAAACACGTTGAAGTATGGCATCGAACGAAAGCTTCTTCCTTGAGAATTTTCGTCCCGACACCGTTGAGATCAAGCATTTTAAAGAAACGATGTTGATGAACATTATGTTCGATTTGAGACAGCGTAACCGTGTGCACACTTTTATTTGCAAATCGTTTCTAACAGAGACTGTTAGATCGAACGGTATATCGAGATTGACGCGTATTCCTAGAGCAGATTTTACGTAGCTCGATCGATCCGTGGAATTTATAGTACCGTAAGATAACCTAACGAGCAAAGGTGACAATCGAGATACGATTGACGTCACATTGACTCGGAAAGATCGAGAGTTCAATCAATTTCTCAATATTTTCAATGATTCCGCTTAATAAGAGGATGCCAACATTTTTTTGTTTGATAGCTATAATTCTTTTCACATTGCAGGAAAACGATTTATTAAACTCAATTTCAATGTTCGATGTGACATAATCAATCCCACTTATTCGTATATACTCGTACTATAAAATTCTAGACTGAATCATTTTCATCTTAAGCTTGGATTTACTTTACGCAACATTTAAGCATTCGTATTGCAATATTCCAAGCCGAATTATTTTCTTCATCTTAAATCTAGGCTTACATAGAAATGTTTTCGTTTCAAAGTCGTCAACGACGTGTTGTACACGTCGATAGGCAATTATAATTGATCTGTAATCGATTGAAATCGTTTGTCGAAGTACAATTATTCAGCGGATATTACACTTTTTAACGTTTACATTTTATTTTCTAAGAAAATAGTAATGGCAAAAGGTTTTGACACAGAGTTTTGTGAATAAGTTGCCAGCACAAGTAGTTAACACTTACAAACACAACATATACACCGAAAAGGCTAATTTTTCCATAATTAAATCCATAATTTTCGAACAAAAATCGTTTTACCATTAACATTGAACAAAACAAAATGCACAGTGACACAGAAAGAAGAAAACAGAAGCTATCGAATGACGTAGATGAAAAATAATGAATTTCGTTGAATACAAAATGAAAGTTGGACGTAATAGTTACTATGAAAAATCAACCAAGAGCTGTTCACTCTCAATTCGGCTGTCTTTCTGGCCACACCTCTCACAAACAGATCTAAACGTGTGTGTATAAAAGTAACTGACTGGCCGGTGAACTTTAGATGGAATGACTGATAAATCGTTCGATCGATCGTTCACCTGGTGATGGATCTGTTCTCAGCTGTTTCTTTATTCCTCACGGTCCCTCGTCTCAGAACGCGACTCTTATCTACCGTACACCTTACACATATTTTCAGCCACGATCTACGAAGCAACGTTGTACGTTGGCTTTATCTCGATTATAGTTCCGAGATGGCAATTGAGGCGGCCGTGAAAGCAATATAATTCCATCGCCGCTCGTCCTCGACAGATAATGACCGCGTTACGATACAGTAATGACACGATTGCCGCGCCATTAATGCGCACGTTGATTGTAGATTAATATGACGTAATGGAGCGTCCAGTTACATAGTTCCTGTGCCTCGAGGGTGAGCCATTAAACCGCTAGAATTTTTCACCTCTTCTTCCATTCACTTGTTTCGCTAAATCGACTGATCGACCTTATAAATTCTCCACAATTAGACGTTACTTTCGAGACATCTCCAGTCAATCCATGAACTATTCTTTGCGATTTGAACTGAGGAATTCTGAAACCCTGCGTCGAAACTACTGCGATTTACGTACGGGAGAGAGATAGTTTCTTGTGAATGAAAAAGTTTGTGTAATTTTGTTTGAAAGGTGAATTGAAGAGAGGTAGTATTTAACTTTCTAACTGGGTTCGCCTGTGAAACGAAAATTGAACCTCTACAGTTTATAATTGAAGTCAACAAAAAATTAGAATCGAATTATTTTGAGAGTTCTGAAACTTTCGTGGTTTGGTTCGATGTGCACTCTCGTCATAAGTTATGGAACACCTAATTTGAACACAAAATATCAAATTTGAGTATCAAAATAATTTCCATTGTTGTCGAACATCTTTTGCTATTTTTCTGTCAGCTCGCAAATATTTTGATACGAACGACTGTACTGATTATGTGACTTCAATTGGAAAAAATTTCTACACTTAGTATTACACGTTAATTACAATTAATAATCCTCATCCTATAAATTAGAAGAAAAGTTGGAATTAAAATTAATATTTATTACTAACGTAACCATTTTTATCGAATCTTAACCAAAATCTTTGTCACGAGTCTAACTCCTCGTAACAGAAGAGATACCAAAAATTTTCAAGAGTACCAAGTTCCAAATCATTTTTCGAAGTGACACGAATCTCCACAGTCTCAAAAATCGTTTCGAAATTTCAACACACCCTGTATACCAAATATCTCACTCGATACGTTATATATACCACTAAACGAAGAATCCGGTTTCGAAGTTACAACAAAACGAACTAACTCGAGGTATCACCCCCAGTGTTCTTGTACCTCGTAAAACAATGACAGATCGTCAGCAAAACATTCGAGCTGAACATATAAAAGAATTCGTTTCTATACGAACGATCTATCACGGCACCTCTATCGTACACCGTCTATCGATTAACTCGTTATTACAGTCGTTAAGTAAATTAGAAAGGTCGCACGTTCATTCGAAACATGGATCGCCTAATCGTTTCTACCCATATACCGGTTACCTGTTCAGCATCCAACGAACCACGAAATGATTTACGTGTCATTCACGTGGATCGTATTTTTGGGTAGGAAAGGAAGGAAGCCAAAAACGATAAACGAGTGAAAGTTTCTCTCTCTTTCTCTCTCTCGAGAGAGTGTGAATTACGACGTGTCCAATGGAGAAGCGTGCCCGGTTTGATACCATAGGGTTAAGGAATATCGTATGGGGAATCGGTGACTTCTAATTTCTCGAAATGCCTACCGATGGGTTCGGCGGCATTGTACGGAAATATTATCGAAGAAAAAGGACCGAGAAACGAGGCTATAAACACGCGAGTTAATGGCCACGTCTCGAGGCGAACGAAACGTATTTTGGTAATTAACATCGTCACGTTCACTTCGGCGAAGTGGCTCGAGTGCCGCCGTCCTTTAAGAATCTCCTGTTTAATGGGATGCCTTTTTAACTCGGCCTCCATTCTACTGATAAGCGTATGTCATAATTTGTAACCGGCTACGGCCGTGGAATATGTTAATTACACATCCTCTCGTTAGCGACGCATTCCCTTTGGTGATTTTGGTAAATAAACGCTCGATTCTTATTATTTTCGTATTAATTCAAGATGTAAAGTAAGAAGATGTAGCATTGAGAGGTGGATGCAATTTTTGAATTATTTCTCTTTTTACGGGGGTGAAATTTCGGATTTCCTTTCTGAGAATGTGAATGTAACGTTCAACTTTTTTCTTCGAGTTTTTAAAGGTACAAATGTTACGACCACTGCAAAGAATTCTTTTTGATTTGTAGCTATAAATCGATTCAGTGTGTTTTGTAATAATTACAGCATGCATTTTTGCGCTGAATTTCGTTTTATTTATAGACGTTTACATTGCTGAATAAAATAGTATACTAACATGTATAGCGATATAATCAAACTAAAGTGGTCTAAATGAAAGCATTTATTCAATACTCCAATTATTAAATTTTTCAGAAATGTGTTATTAATTTTATTGATTATAAAACGTAGAAATATTTTACAAAAGTTGAACTTTCTTTAGTAAAAAGAAGGTTTATACCATTTCTACGATAATTACAATTTTCAAAAAGTCGCGCTGCTTTACAGACAACACACAAATCGAACAGAATTTTTGATTCGACATTCTAGCAGAAGTTTCTTCATTTTGTAACGCGTTCAGTTTTCACAAACTAGAGAAAAAAGTTGAAAATTACATTTACAATCTCTAAAAAAGCAAAAAGATTGAAACTTTTCATTTAGTAACTATCAACAAAGAGAATTATTTTATTAAAACGTGTTATTTAACTTATCTGTCGCGTAAAAAATCGTTGGAATGTACTTCTGTATGTCGCAATTCCATTAAAAAAGGGAAAGAACAGGGACATGCATGAGCAGAGATCGTAAAACAAAGAACAGAACGGTAAACAACGAAGGGTTGATCTCCAGAGAGATGGTTCGTGACGCTAGAAGAGAGCTACAATTTTGTCGATCGTCAAAAAGAACTAACGTCGTAAATCTGTAAAGAACATTCGTCTGTCGCTTTCGGAATACGATCTGTTTACACGAGCATTTAGGAGCAGAGAGAGTACCAGGCTTAAATATCTTTTGACAACCGAATAGCCGGATGCCTTGGCACAGGGTGCACGCAAGGGAGCGTCTCTGATGACCCTTTGGACATTCTTACACTGGGCCCATGGGCCTTCTCTCTCTCTAAAGGCTCGTAAAGGGCGAGTAAAAGTGATTTGCTGTCGTGCTGTGTTCACCCTCGGAACCATCGTCGTATATCTCTTTCCTTTTTAATCGTCTCTGTCTATCTGGAAAAATTCGATCGTAAATAAAGGGTGAATTAAATTTTATAGTGGCGGTGCGAGGGCAAAATTGCCGGTCGTCGGAACCAATTAACTCATACAGATCTCTCTCGGTTGCTATGGTGGTTAGGGTTACTTTTACTTCGTTCATGACTGCCTTTAATTGTTACTACCTACCATGATGCCAAGGATACGTTTCGAAATTCAACAATATCTTTTTTCTTTCTTTTTCTCTCTCTCTCTCTCTCTGTCTTTTTTTCGCTTTTGCCAGGTAAAAGAATTATTCGTCATCGATTAACAATCTCTAACCGGAATCTATATAAGCAGGTATCGTTTTTATGAATCAACCGTTCGAGGAAATAACACCGCCGCTATTAAGACATTAAGATCCCCTGAGCGGCGTGGCTTAATTGCTCAGGTATGGTTGCGGTTTCTGTGATTTATTCCGCGGTGACTATTTTCAACTGGTAGCGAAGGGAACGAGGATAAAGCTGTGAATATATAATGAATTGGAGGAAGAAGAACAGGATGGTGAAGAGTATATTGAGCCATCAGGTAGACGAGAGACCACAGCCTATCGAGAAGACACGAGACGCTCTTAAAATCTTCGATCGAGCCACGCTCGCACACGCTTACGCTTATTTTATTTACGACCGACCAAACCACCGGCTAATTTCTTGAGTAATCGCGCGAAATTTAGTGTCACCATTTAAGGCGAGTCTCACACTACGATACTTGTAAAGATGAAAATATAGCGAATGATACTTCTTACTAACGTCCTATCCTTCGTGGAATAACAACGTTAATAGAGATATAAGGAATTACGTTTAACAATATTACAGAATATTCGATGTATCACAAAGACTCAATTTCACCGTGAAAGATGTATATACTTGAAGAATATGTGTGCACGCCTTTCAAGATTACGTTAGCCGAAGAACCGTAGGGAAAATCGATTGGTTCGCTTCACAACCCCCTGTGTTCCACCCTGAAACCACGAGGAACGTGCAAAAACAGCTGGAATCCTGAGATCGGTTCATAGAACGCGTTGAAAAGGTAACCCGAAAAACGACCGATGGAATATCCTTAAGAGCGCGTAAGTGTCGGTCTTCCTTTCACTCTGCGCCGCGGTCTTCGCGTGGCTCTTCCATCTGAACGGTTGCATAGCGCGATTAACAGCAAAAACGAGTGAAAACCTGCGGTGGAACGACACGAGAAAGAGAGAGAGCGCACAATAGAGGAAAAGAGCGCGCGAGAGAGAGAGAATGCGAGAGAGAGGGTGAGCGAGAAAGAGATAGAGGGAGAGAGAGAACGCGAGAGAAAAAGCGCGGAAGAGAGCGCAGGAGACAAAACGCGTGAGAGAGAACGCGAGAGAGATAACATGAGAGAGAGAACGCGCGAGAGAGAGACTGCGTGAGAGAGAAAACTCGCGAGAGAGATAGAACGTGAGAGAGACCAAGCGAGAGAGAGCGCGCTAGCAAGAGAGACAACTAGCAAGAGAGAAAAAACAAAAAAGCGGGAGTGGGAGCGATCGAACAGTACCCGAGGGCTCCACAAGCAGTTCAATCGACCGGTACGCAGATAAGAAGCCGCATAGAGGAGGGGAAGAAAAGAGGAGCGACGCGGGGATGATGATCGCGAATTTCGCCCGCGGAGCCAAAAACCGAGGCCGATTAAAATTGCCGCGGTGGCGGGCGACGGCTCAATTATCACCAGCGATGGCGGCGGCCCAGCCTGGATGAGCGTGTAAACGCGACCATGGGGAAGCCTGGAGCGACCAGCGGCGCCCGTCTACCTTGGATAAATTATTGTTGTTAATGACATATTTATTGGCGGTACACCGGTGGATACCGGGAAGCAGCAGCATATCAGTTGGTATAATTTGCTGATTCGAAGGAAGCTACGGATCTCTGTTAGCCTCCTCCTATAGATTCTTTCTCTCTTCTTCCTTTCTACCGTCTACTTTTTTATTACTCCCGTTTCCGATGGAATTTATCCTTTTTTTTTTCTCTTTTCTTATTTTCAACGAGTTCTTTTACTACGTTTTGCATTCGCGTGACTCTTATTGGGTCCTCCGTGGCTGATTAAGCGAACTGGAGGCGCCCTGGGCGTCTGGAAAATCGTCCCTCGAGAGAAAGAGAGAGAAGCAAGCGTGTATAGAGGAGTAATTGTCGCTTAGTGAGCGTCGTTTGTAAGATGAAACATGAGTTTAACGAGATAGGAGATTCAGCCGCTTTTTCATTTAATTCGTTTGTCTTGCAAAAAGACACTGCGATACTCACTGTGATTTCTTTCCACCGTATTCTTGTATTCCGTAGACTAATCGGTTATTGAGTGACGTACAGGCACAAATACCACGGAATGGAAACACGTTGACAATATATAAGTCTCGTCAGCGGATAATAAATCTAAAGATACTTACATTTTCCAATACCTGTCGCTTGTTCCTGCGTCAACTAATTTCGATGCAATTTTCAGCATGTGTATAACTGACATAAATCCCATAAATCTACAAAACGTACTTTTTAGATTTTTTATTATCCCAATAAAAAATTGGAAAACTGAATTTTTGCTACGTTCCTCGAAATTCCGACTAATTGCACTTTTTTCAAAAATTTTTTTACATGTCGTCGAATAACCTAACTCTTGTAACTCCTTAAAAAAAAAAACTTCAATAAAATAGTTGTAAAAATAAAAATTACGATCACTCACATTATTTTCAAAAATGTTGTATACTTTATAGGATAAACTAATCCTTTTAACTCCTCAAAAAAGACTCTCCAATAAAATAGTTGTAAGGATAAAAATTCCGACGAATTATATTGTTTTCAAATACTTTTTTACACATTGTCGAACAACCTAATCCTTCTAGCTCCTTAAAAAAAGGAATTCACGTTGTTTGAACCAATATTAAAAGAGTTATTCTGTTTTAAATGGTATTCGAATAATATTTTCGCGAGCTACTATATATTCTTATCTTGAAGAGCATTGATCAGGATTGATAAGGGTTTAAAAGTAAAATTCAAAGGTGAAATGGAGTGAAGAATGAAATCTTTCGAAGATTTTGGGATAGATAGAACCAAGACTTAACTTAGGTACACGACAATATTACAAATGTGTAACTTGAACAAATAAACATAAAAAATACTGCTTCTCTTGCTTTCTATTCCTGTCCATGACTGAACGAACCTTGCGCTGTTGTATACCCGTCTTCGAGAAGTTTTCAAAATACCCGTCCATCGCCGTTTACATCACCGGCCTGTGAATAGTCCCAACGAGAAGGAGATATTCTCAGAGACGTGAAGCTTCACATCGACGTTCTCCTTTTACGTCGCGAAATCTCACGACTCTCGTCGAACGAAGCAAGAAAGAGAGAGAGCAAGTGAGAGATATCGAGAGTTCTCGCGTTATCAGGACACACGAATCGTTCCTTAATGATGATTAATGAACGTAGTTACATACACGCGGACACTCGCCACGTTGCGTAACTCCTGGTGGTAATTAGCCAAGCGTAGTCGTAATTCAACGATCCGCGAAGCAAGCATTGGCCTTTGAACGGCACTTCGGTGCTTAATTATTTTGTCACTAACTGAATAACCGACTACTACGTGCTCGAAACGACATCGTCGAGCCGCGTAATCAGCGACAATACGCGACGTCTGCGAATGAGAATTTTTCCTTTTTTCTTCTCCTTCTTCTTTTTCTCCCTCGCGATTTCGCTGACAACATGATAAACGTCGGTAATTAAACGCGTCGCGTGAAATATGAAAGACGAAATCGGAGTGGAAGGGGGAGGATCTATTATGAAAGGATCGAGCAAAGAAGAAGAAGAAGAAGAAGAAGAAGAAGAAGAAGAGTGTCTGTATCGAAGCGGAAGCGAGCGAATAGCGTGCAATCATCGGTAACCGCGAAGTTTCGAGCCTGGCTACAGGGGAAATTGGCGAAGCACCCAGGATGGTAATTCGATCGAATGAATTCGTAGCGTGGAGTATCGAGCGTCGTCGTTTTAGCGAAATGAAATTGTTATCGTTACAAAACGGTAATCGAGGCGGCAATGCTTCCGATCTTTCGCGAAATTACAAGTTACAGTTACAAATTTATTGGTAATAAAGGTAAATACGATGAATCGCGGTTCAAAGAAACGATTCACGTTGGAGAGAGATCGAACACGAGCTCGGATGAAACGGAGTAAGTGTATAAGCTTTCTCGTTAAACGAGAGAAAGAGAAGCAACCGGTGGCTCGAACGATTTCCCTTCCTGATTGTTCTCCGTGAAACCACGCGAAATAAACGCCCGTCTGTGTGTATAGTAGAATTTATTCCGCGAATTTCGACGGATAATTACTATGATACGGAAAACGTCGAGGGTAAATACAATTTGTCGAATTTTCGGATGAAGCTGTTCAAATCGAATCACTGTGATCACTGTTATTATATATTGGATCATCCAAATAACACGCCCACGTGTTTCTTTTTAGTGAAACACAAACTGTTTGAAATTTTTGCAAGTTGCTCCCTTTTTTTATTGAATACTGTGTAATACAATTATTTACCAACTTGTACATTTTGTGTATTGGATATAATATCGATCAATAAACAGTTTATACTTATATTTATTTATTATACAACGTGAAATTAAAGAGAAGTGTGTTGATATAAATTTATATGAATTATATTAACTTTTTATATGATTCAATTCTGACCATACAAATTGTATTGCTCAATATTCACGGTAACAGCATTTCCAGCATCATTTTCGAAGAAAAATAGTCCAATGATTCCATTTGCCCAAAATAAGCACGAAAAAAGTGACTTTTTGTAGGTATAAATGGTCTCTTTCAATTTTTGGATAAACTGAGTTTTTTAAATTCAAATCTTTGTGCAAAATCCTCTATACAGAGGCATAAAATATGCCCAATTTTTGCAAACCACGTGAAATTGATGTTGCTGGTTCATTTTCAATGCTTTCACCTACATCAGCAACGTATTCCCTTATTCATACAATTTTTGGACTTCCACTTTTTGATTTATCAGTAACACAACCAGTTTCTTCAATTTTTTTCACTTATTTTCGAATTTGGCCAATTATTTGCGCCAAGAGGAAGAATTTTGCGATTGGTATTTTTCAAAGAAACTCTCATTTTCATAACGAATTTGCACTACTAAAGCAAAACAGCTTATGTTATTTGAAAAACATGCACAGTACTGAAATTTAATCGTCTCTTTACAAGTGTATTTACTTCAAAAAGAAAAAGAAAATGAATCGAAAATACAAGTATATAAAATATGCGAGTATTAATCGTGTTTCATGAAGCAAGTATCAAGAGGAATCGTTGGAACATCCACGAACGGAGGTTTTCTCTCGAGATGAAGAAAAAGAAATGGCGCGAGCGTCCGCGCGAGGAACGAAGAGGAGTTACGGTCAATCTCTAATTATCGGGCTCGGAGGGTGTTCGTTTTTTCGCGCGAAACGTGTCCGTGACGCAAGATACATTCTCTCCCTCTCTCTTTCTTAACTCAAAACGGAGAGAAACATAATGACAAGTCGGTGTAATTACGCATATTGAACCTGCGAGTTAATTTTACAACAAAGAGGTCGGAGAAACTCTGTGCCGGTATTTGAAAGCATCTCGTGGCAGCTGTCTTCGCCTCGCTATTCTCTTTTTTACAAAGAGGAATGTGAGAATAATTCAGACAATTTGAACGGCAAAACGCACACGCTGCGTCATTTGTTAAACCTTTGACTACGAAAGACGTATATATACGCTTTCACTGATTTATCAATATACGCTGATGGAATTAATTCTGAACACTTTGAATACAAACATTCTTTCATATTTGTGCAGAAAATCTACATTCTGCTATATTCTGCTAAATTGATACCGTAATTTATTTATTGTAATCTATAATGTTTATACTTAATATTTTCACATGATTCGGTTTGTAAATGTTTTAAAATTTTTATTAAAAAAAATCTAAACTGTGTTGTTATTTTTGTTTTTGCATTCGATGCCTCGACGAATCGAAGCTGTTCTAAAAAACAAAGTATATCCAACGAAATATTAATTTTTTTTTTATGTTCTTTGATGTGTTGAAATTGTAATTTTTATTGTATATTAAAAGTATGGCTGTAAATGGTCGTTTTACTGATTTTTTTATATAAGCGACGCCCTAAAATTAGAAAACAATGATTAGGATATAAAATATAAATGATTATATATTAAATAATTTGAACAAATGCGAAATTTAAGTAAAAATTTGAAAATGTCCAGAATTAATTCCACTAGTGTGTACGAAAGGCGTATATACACGATCTATAAATTTTTCTTACACATTTGCTGTTATTTTAACTACTTTCCAACATCGATTTGATCGTTACATATAAGCAATTGCAAATAGCTGAATATTGGCAATTATTTTAATGTTCGCATATTTTTATTGATACAGTTCAGTCAGAATTTTGCTGTTCTCATAAAATCCTATGGTGAATTACATCGTATGTTCTTTACAATCATAAGTGTATATTTATTTCATTGTGTGATCAATTTTATAATTTTATTCGTTCGTTATTTTTCTAAATAATATAGAATATCCTATAAATGTTTGACCAGAAGAAAAGAAATTGAGTAAATATGACAAGTAACAGTGGCAGCCAGTCATATAAAAGTGCGCGGCAGTCAAAGGGTTAATGATGAACGTATAAATGTCGATGAACAACTCGGTAATATACCGGTGCGACACGAAAAAAAAAACAAAAAGAAGAAATAAAGAAGAAACTCGATGAACTAACCTTCGAGGAACATATTGAATAATCCATAAAAAGCACTTTGATACAAGCTGTCAAAGAGTCGATACGTATCGACGCGACACCGATGATTAATGTTTCAACGATACTCGAATGTTGCACGTTTCGAAGCGAAGCCAGAGAGCGTGATTCGACTTGAAATTAATAGGTTTGCGTAATAGATTTCGAAACATCTTTCGCCAGTCCATCTATTTAACACTTTGTTGGATGATGATGCGTTCAGATGGAAAATTGAACACGAACTATATGCAGAAGTTATAGTACATTACTATCGAGACAAGTTCTACAGTAGGTACACACAATCGTGTAGTATTCACGTGTTCACCAGCAACTCCATAATTACTGATTTACATAATGGCTGTACAAACTGGCGGCGTGCTCGTAAGGGACGTTCGTTAATCAGCGACGATGAAACGGGGGATAATTGAATTTTTTTCACCGTCGGTAAAAATCTTTAATTGAAATTTCAAGCCGGATAAATTGCGGAATGGTAATGACACATCTCCGAGGCGAACCATACTGGAACGAATGGGGTGGAAGTGCCATTCTTCTCGATAATATCTTTTACCGATCCCCGCAAGACTGTTTCACTCGATCCGGAAACCCTGGCAAATTAAATTTCTAAAGGTATTCTTTCCTCTCCTGGGAAAAATTTTTACCCCAAGAGTTCTCAGCTTTGAGCCGTCGCGCGGAAACTTAAAAGGGTTGTGCCTTGAAATTATTATTCTTTTTACACATTCATCCAGAAAAAATTGTTCTTTTTTTTAGACTATTTTACAATATTTGAGTGTTTTATGTTTTGTAAAAATCGTAGCTTGCGTTTTTGCAATGAACTTACTTTTTTTTTTTTTATAGGTACATTGTAGAATGAAATAGTATTGCAAAATACTATACTAACATGAAAATAGTCTTTATTTTTATTTATTTGTATATATATTCATAGAATAAGATTTGTCAATTTTAATATTGATGAATTTATAATTGCTAAATTAATATTGTAATTAAAAGAATTTTGGATGTTTAAAATATAACGTTTACTTTTTAAGAAAGAAAAAGGTATTGTTATATGTTCTTGATAATTCATTTACGAAATTAGAACATTTATTTAATAGAAATTATTAATATGTACATATGAATAATTTTTAATTTTGTTTAGTTTTAGTAAAAAATTTATTTCCATCGCATAGGAAGCAAGGCTTTACATTTTGCAGTACTTTTTGAATGTCTCAGTTATTAATTTTTTTAGAAATATTTAAAGTTCATTCTTTTTCTTCGGAAAAAGAAATTTTTCTTTTTCAAACTGCCTCCATTTCTACAATAACTACAATGTTTGAGAAATCGTAGGCTACATTATAGATAATATATTGCTATTCATGAAGCAAAAGGAATTTTTTATTTCCAACGTTTCGATGCTTGTCAGCAGACCAGTAATTGATGTTCTAGCAACTAGCGAATAACTGCTCCATTTCATAACACTTGCACTTTTCAAAAAATTGAAGAAGAAAGCTGAAAGTTACGTTCACATCCTCCGAAAAAATTGAAGCTTTTTATTCAGTAGTTACCTACAAAAAAAATTCTCAAACTTCACCTATTTTCAGACATGTTAGAGTGAAATATTCCCTTAAAAAATCTCTTTATTTGCAAAACAATCAGCATGACTAAACTTTTTTAACAGAACGCGTACCTTTTTGTACGAGGATTTAAATAATTAACAAATGAAAATGAACAAGCATCATTTCGAACACTTATTTTAACTAATAAAATAAGTACTCAACGAGACCATAAAGAAAGTTTTCGTAAATGTCTCGCTAATTATCATATCCGAGACAACTAAAGTTTAATACTTTCTGATAAAAGACTTCTTGAAACAGCACTTTTAAATTTCATTCCAACCATTCAATGGTCTCGAAATTCTCGTTTCGCGATGGTGGCCGTACATCAAACTCCTTTCCTCCAGCTTTTTCACACCTGTTCGCAGTGTTGTCCTGCAACTACGGGCCGATATTCGCATAAATCGTTGCCGAGTGTATATAAGCGCAAGCACTCGTTGCGTGTCGAGTTTGCGCGAGTGTCGCCAGTGGCAGGGAACACGTGTAAAATCGAGGTGGAGAATGCGTGTACCAGCGGCGTTCACATCGTCGTGCACGTCGACCCCCCATGGACGCTTACAAATCAAAAATTAGATTCTACCCAGCCACGAAACTGGCTGGGGGCGAACGAACCACGGGACGATGGGACGAGAAAAAACTCATTTATACGCGGGACGAAACCTGGGCTACCTGTCGAACCTCGTAATTCGACCTCGAAAGAAGGCCGAGGATCCTCGGGCAAAAATGTCGTCGAACTTGGGAACAACCTCTTTTTTCTTCTTCTTCTTCTTTTCTTTTCAGGTGTACAACGCACGATAAGGGGTTAAATTGTAACAGTTGGCTATGTGTGATGCATTCCTGAAATCTTTTCACATGTGTCCAGACGCATCTGCTCTTCGAGCAACTTGTACGCGTACATTTTTCGAATTATTCGCACAATTGCCAGCGTGGGTGTGAAGAAACAGAGAGAAAAGGAAAACGATATCGTGAACTGATGGAATATTGCTATACACTAAGCCATCGAAGAAAGATAGACTTATCGTATTTCCCAGCCTATAAGATACACTGTGATTTATCAAGTTAGAATTTACGAAAAATATTTGGATCAGGGAGAAAAGGATCAATTTTAATAGTAACACTTTATACAGAGAAAACAGTGTTATTATCGACATTTATAGTAAAAGCAACCATTTTCTATGGCTTTGGAGTAAAAGAAGTGCGTCTTATGGCCCAGGAAATACGGTATTTTAGAGTTACCAGTGTTTCAATTTCCTGAAACTTTGGAACACTGTGGGATCTATATCTTTTCAAAAGAATTCTGAAAAGTAGATATGAATATTTCATTTATAATTGCAACGTGAGAAAACAGAAATTATTAACACGTTCCCTGTCAACCTGTTTTCGACTAAGTGTCATTATCACGCCACGTGTACCGGAAACGGTGCACGCTATAAAGTTTGATAAATCTGTAAAATTGAACTTATTGTAAACAACGGTTTTAAGTATTTTTGTTTTTTTAAATAAAACGTTAACTGCTCTCGTTGAAATATTCTACGAGTTTACATCAGTTCTTTAGCTATAACGCAATTGTTGGAAGTTGATAAGGAGTTTCAACATTTTATTAAACCCAACTAAAATAAAAAATAATCCTAAAAATGTCTGAAACAGTTGAAAACTTATTATACGAAAGTGATAATTCTGACTATGACTTATATGAGGAAGACACGTTAGAACGATTGAAATGTGAAAGTGATCATTCATGTGAAAGTGAAATTGATGCAAATAGCGAAGAAATAGCGTTTACGTTTATATAAATATATTAAATAAAAACTAGAATATTTCAGTTTTATTTTATTATAACTCCACGCCATAGAGTTGCGCTGAATTTAATTGTCTGCATGCGAGATTTAATTCTTCGAGATTTAATCGTAAGGTAAGGCTTGCTACTTCCGAATATTATAACTACTCGTTGAAGTAGTTTCTCGAATCATATAATAATGGACTGTATTTTATGATTAAATTGAAATAACACACTTTCTATTGAAATGTATATTTAAATCCGTGGTACTCAAACCATCAATAGGTTGAAGCAAATGTAAAAATTTTAATTTTTATATTACACAACAGAATGTTACAAAAAACTGCCAATATTTTCCAAGTTTATGGTGTCTGAAGGTATGTTAAACGAAATGAACAATCGATGGAAATTTCACAGTGTGAGAAATATTCCAAGAACGTTTGGTGAGACGATTCGCGTTAGAGTAAATAACAGAGGAAGTACATGAAATTTATTAAACGAAAGAAACTTCTTCGTGTCTACGCCAGAGTCGTTTGAATATATTTTATCGTGTAAATACAAACGAGCATGGAACAAGTCCATCTGGTAGTTTTGTTATCGACTCGTTTGAATAAATACGATCCTCTTGCGTGTGGCTCGCGGACGATATTCTGCGCGGAAGAAATGGCGCATTGTTGCGAATATAGTGGCATTTTTACGATTCGCCAGAAATTCTTACGCCACGCGAGACAGTCTCCTTTCGTTCTGTATACGCTTTCCACTTGAATGTAAATTGCAGCTTGGTGTAAATTAATGCTGCAATACAAAGCTTCGTAGCGGACGTTTGTTGCTACAATGTATACGATATGTACTTTTGGAATATATTCAACGAACTTCTTAATTTATAAAACTGGACACGAAGCAGAAAATTCTCGAAAACTTCCGAGAAATATTCCGCGGATAAACGTGAGATAAAGTAAAATTTCAAGGGGAAGAATAGAAATTTAAACGACATCGTTCGTCGTTTAATCCGCCGTTTATACGATAAATGGTAACACATCTAACGAGATTAAACGACGGAGGAATATCGAAGAGGAAGAGATCGTAGTCGCTATGCTCTTTGCCATAGTTAATGGCCAATTGCCAGCGGAGCCAAAGATGGCGAAACGATGAGACTTTATCGAGGTTTAACGCGCGATCAAACGATCCAGCTCCGGGACAAACATCGAGGAACAACCTTAAGGTTTACTGCTAGCCACCGTGTGCACGTTTTTACGGCCAAAGGAATGAGTCAGGCTTTACGTTCGTTATAGATCGTTGAGGGAACGCGGGCAGAATTCATTTTGCGGGAAAAAGTAACGCGCTCGATCTCGTAAAACCGGAGTATCAATTCGAGGGGAGAATTAATAACATCGATGATGAAATATAAGTATAGTTACGAGTCGCGATGTAACGAGGATATAAAGTCGGTGGAAAGACAAAGTTACATGTGCTTCCGGCGCTGAGAAAATCGAATACTCGAAGAAATATGTGAAACGACGCTGGCAAATTTCATTTTATTTCTCGATACGGAAAAAAAGTCGTATTTATCGTTTTTATGTAAGTCTATAGTATAATATGCATCCTGAGTCAGAGTACAGTCTGTAAAAATTAGAAAGAGATTCAGGCATTCTCAGAATCCAAATCTTATTTCCCTTGAAATTTTATAAAAACTTTATTACGAGAACTTTAGTGCGTTTTTCTTTCTGTGCCGTCAGTCTTTCACTAAAACCAACAAAATTTATCTCTACGTTTATAGTTTTTATATATATATAAGAATTTTATATTTTTATATGTCTGAAACATTCGAATATCATTGATACCTGTTCGATTAAATCGAATGTGCATATAGACGACAGTTTCGAAAGGTATCATAAAATGATGCAGTATAGAATATACTAACCTGGTAGAACACGTTTTCTATATGTAATAAAATTTTTAGTCTTCATAATACATTAAACAAGTGTTTATTCCGTCTGCAAAAGACTAAAAAGTCCAAATATCGTTGATTCCAATTATTTCGAAATTTTCTGTACATATTATCTAGTAAACTAATCCTTCTAACTTCTAAAAAAAAAAAGAGAGAGAGACTCACGTCGTTTGTTTTAATCTTAAACAAGTTAGTTGGTTTTAAAAAATATCCAACTATTAATTAAAATGACTGTATGTTCATACAACAATTTCCCCTGATCTACACCCATAGAATATACCGACAAAATTCGTCCAGAAGTAAAGAAACACCCTGTACAATCATTCAGTAACGTTTCACTCGAAGATAAGGACAGATTTTTAATACAAATCAATTTTACAACGCTGCGTTCATCTGCTATCGAGATAAGAGCGTGAAAGGGGGACGGTGTCGAAGGGGCAGGATGGGAAAGAATGTCGAATTGGAAAAAAAAAAAGAAATTAGAAAAGAAGAAAATGATCGGGAGGTTAACACGCCGGCGTGTAAGCTCGAATTAACAGGTCGCGTGAAAGCATGTCGGTAGAGGAAGAAACGAAACGAACAGTCGATACGTAAGACAAAGAGGAGAAGATAGCTGCCCCGTCTATCAGTGTCACATTTTTGACGTGAACATAACAACGTGCACGTTACGGCTGATAACGCGTTACAACAGAGTTATCAATCATCTCTGGCCCGAGTATGGCCACCTAGGATATAAATTCGTGTTGTAAAGTTCGTGGCGCGCGAACAGCCACACGGTCTTATGCGTCAGGTTACAACGTTGTTTTCGAACATCGCGCGGGTCTGCAATGTGAACGAGAGAAAAAGAAAAGAAAACGAGGGTTAAGATGGTAAGGGAAAAAATCGTGTCGATTTTTGGGAACGTCCTGTCCCTCATCTCGGATTCCCTGTCAGAAACGAATCAAGCGTATAAAAATGGGACACGTCTTTCTGCCGGTGTTTTCGACCCCTTTGTAAGCCTGTCGATTTCGTGTCAACGATATAAAAAGCCATTCGACCATCGATCTTTCGATATTCTGTACATTGTTGCTTGTGAATCGATAAGTTTGATCTGATAGAAATGTCAGTATAAAAGATATTCAAATGTGTATCGAGAAATCCAACGTGAAATTACACCTTCATACTATTAGAACGTTACTAATCTTATTTATTTGGCAACCTAATCGGAAATTGTAACTAATATTAAACTATCGGTGAAAAATATATCGGAACACATTCTTCTATTCTCGTCAGTGCACAGTTTGAGTCTTTAAGTATAATATCGACATTTCAAACGTCGACGAATGAATTATGGAGGGTTTCTATGGTGGTACAGGAACTGAAACAGAATTTCGAGAAAGCTAAACGGAAATAAATGAAAAACACCTGTATTGGAGGATTAAATATTGTATTATAATATTTAAATATCATAAGTGGCTCTCTGCAAAAGCTATTCGTTCCATTTTACACTGTTTTACGTTACACCAGAGATACGACATTAACTTTGACGAAGAAAACGTAATTTTCTACACGAATATAGCAAATATTCTAACACTTGCGAATAACAGTGTAAATCAGCGACTGTCGATGCGTTAATAGCACACGTTTAACGAGATCAGAATTCTAAAATGATCCCACGGTTCGTGACAATTTTCACAAGGCTAACTAGACGCTATAATTCGCCGTGTAAAAGCGTCTGAAGATTAAACGAAACTATCTTAAAAAAAGGAAAAAAGAAAATCCACTACTTGAATCGTTTCCCCTTATTAATCGTCCGTGAGGTTTGTATCTAGAGTATAGAGAGAGGGACACGTCCAAGTGTGCAAAATAAATAAAACAGAGCTGTGCTTAATAACCAGTCGGGGATAACATCACCGATTACCGTATATGAACATTCCCCTCGCCACGTAAAAGAAAACACGATCCTAAGAGAGTGGATTTCCCTTCTCCCTCGAATACACTCGTTCATCTATCTCATACCACGCCATCATCTAACTAAATTACATCTTTTCTCCTATTTTACGAGCATCATCGCGGTAGTAAAAGAAGGACTCGGGACTCATTCCGCGGGAAAACGCGTTGGCCGTGATTAAAATTCTAAATTAGGAATCAAGCAGAAACGTTTCATTAAAGGATTAAGATATCGAATCGGCAGAAGCTGACCGCTAATGAGGGCCGATACGTACGTGGTGTAATCATCGGCGAGAGTAATCGTACCACGACGACCGGTTGAAAGCGACGAGAACGGAGTTCGTGTGTACTGTGAGAGTAACACAGGACGAATGGTTTGAAAACTGGTTAAATGGCCACCGGTGTACACTTTAGCGGACAAGTGGTTCGTGGAAAATCATTGAATCGTGTGGCGAGAATGTGTGTTTCTTACAGAGAGAAACTTGCCACAAAATTATATCATATGCGACATGCACCATTTCTACAGGGTGTTCCAGCCGAAATAGATCACCTAAATATTTCCTTCGTCCTTTATGATACAAGAAATACTTGCGACATGATATTGATGGTTCGAAACGAAGAATAATGTAGAAAAAGTACTTTTTTTTCGTCAGATCATTTTTTCTGAGAGTTTTTCAACGTCGATATTACTCTTTACGTGAAAAATACAATTTTTTTTCATTGTATTTTATAGCGGACGAGGGAATATATAGTATTTGAATATGATTCACTGATGACTTTGAAATTGTCTTCAAGTGACGTGCCACGCGTCGATAATTGTGTCTACATTTTTGACTGAAAAATCTCTATTCGCCGGATTTGTCTCTTGCGGACTATATTCTATTTCCAAAACTGAAATTAGCCATGAAAGACACTCGTCTATCAGATTGTGAAGGCAATAAAAAGTAAAATGACAAAGACTTTGAGAGATATTCTGAAAAACGAATTTTTCAAACGTAACAGAGAGTGTATTAACAGAGAAGGAGACTATATAGAACACTGCAAAATAAAATTAAAACTTTTTAATAGAAAGCATTAGTCCGTGGAATAATTTTGCTCTCGGTGTCCCTTAAACGTTGGCTCAAGTTCCTAGATTACATCCACGCGAACGATAATTCGGTGTCTCGTTACCCGAGTGAACATCGTGAAAACGAAAATGATCAGGTTCTTTCGGTAAGCCGTACGATGGAAATAATAGCGAAGCTCTTGTAATAAAGCTGCTGACGTCCCGCTGGGTGGAAACCGGACGCGATCACGGTCCAATTATGGGAACCTCTTTCTCGCGAACGTAACACGCGAGCCACCGTGAGCTAATTTATTTTGCAACTTGGTCCACCGTGACGCCACAGGGGGAATTCACCGCAGCAGTAGGGCGAGATATGAAAACGGTTCGATGCTGGTTTCGTTTGGTTCCGTTTGATCGTGTTTGCCAGATATCGTCCACGTGAAACTTCTCACATCGGTTGAATAGAGGTGTTCTACGTGAAAGGAAGAAAAAGATTACAGGGGAATTTTTACGGCTTATGATTTCGTGGATAAGAAAAAGGGAATGAACGTCGAAGAAACGAGGTAGTTCGAATGGTAGAAACGGAACAGAGAGTAGCGAGTGTTTAGAGAGTAATACTGACGATGGAAATAATGTCATTGATGAGATCTCTAGGCTACGGTAAAATGCTAGTTTTTATATAGAAACGTTTATCTTCTACCATCTAAGAGGAAAGAAGCCATTTGAGAATGGTTACGGATGAACGATGCAATAATATCAACGTCCAAGTGTTTATAGCGGCTAATCGTTGCTTTTCGCTGTTTTTACAGAAGCTCCTGGAGAACTTGGATGGGTACTGACTCTAGTGATAGTGTCGTTAGTATCGGCTGGTATCGGCGCTGTGGTTATGGTGACGCTTCTTCACTGTCGAAGGTTGGTATAATACTCTGATATATTTAGTTGACCGATAAATTCACGTGTCATTTAGATTAATTTTTACAAATGCTACGAAAAAATATAGTCACCCTGTGGCTTTTTGGGAAAGCTAAAAAATAGTATACTACAAAATTTTTTCGGTTTTTTACTATAATGTTTTTCAATACTCTTTCTTGTACAGTTAAATCATTATTATCAAATTTTTTACAGTTAAAAGGTGTTTCGTCCTTTTGCAAAATGAAGAAAAAGTATTTTTCAATACTCTTCCTTATACAGTGGACGTTGTTAATTTTTTTTATCAATAAGAATGTTCTAGTTTTTTTGTAAAATGAAAATAAAATATTTTTCGAAGCTCGTTCCTATACAGACCATATTGTTAAATTTTTTGACCACTAAAAAATGTTCTATCCTTGTGTAAAATGAAGATAAAATATTTTCCAAAGCTCTTCTCTATACAGTCGATATTATTAAATTTGTTTACTGTTAAAAAACATTTGAAAAATGAAAATGAAGAATGATAGGGTTCAGACAAGATTGTTCAATATTAATAAAGAATGAAGTTGCCCTAACGCAGTTTTTTAACAAAAGATTTACAAACAAATCTCATATAACGTCTGTTTTCGTATCTTTAGCTGCCGATTATTTACCTACAATTTTACCAGAATAGTAGAAAACACCTTGTATGCAAATTTCAGATTGACGTGATTTCGTACTTAAAGTACTACAATTTTTTTCTGCGAGCAGTATATTTTTCGCGAAAGGAAACATTCGAATCGTACAAAAGTTTCAGCTGCTCAATTCCGGCGGATTCAATCAGCCCAAGGGGGAGGAGGATTTATCGATCGTGGAATTCCCAATTGAAATATGAGAACGTAAACACCTGCGTTGGGTACGGTTTCCGTGAGATTGCCTTCGAAATCCATACACAAAGAGAGGAAGGTGCAACGATGCATCCCGATACGGATCGGCGATCAGGCAGATCCGCGAAACGATCGCGGTTTAGCCTCGCGTAGCCAGTTGCAACGATCGATTCCCCCTTAAATTACCACCTACCCGCAATACATCAAAATCGAGAGAACCAGAGATGTAATAAGGAGGGATGAACCGGTTACTAACTAGATCGGTCGATTTGAATCTGACCAGAGGCAAAAAAGTCCTGGAGGAAACAATGAAAAGAAAAAGAAGTAAAAAAAAGAAAAGAAGAAAAGAAGAGAAAAAGAAATATACAGTTGAGAGCAGAAAGGTGGCTACGAAACGAGGGACAGTCGTAACTGGAGGCTCTTTTGCCGACTCTCTTTCGTTCCACCACGACGAGAAATCGAAAGATCTTTATAGCGATCCATTTCCTCCGACAGACGGTACAAAGATTCGAGTTTAACTCTGATTTTTCTCTCGGTTTTATATACGCCTCGCGGTTTTAATTGCTCGTCCCTAGAAATGCTGTTTAACAACTTCTGCACTATTATATCAAACCTTCCTTCTACTCGAAGTCTCTTTCTTTGAATCGTTCTCAACACTTTAAACGCCACGCCAATCTCTACGAACCGACGCTAGATTTTTCGTTTCATAAATTTAGAAAGTAATATCCTTCGTTAATGAGATTTATTAAAATAATTTAAAACAAAGATTTAAAGAATTGTAACGTTCTTTGGAAAATTTACGAAATCGAACCGCTGAACGAAAAGAAATCGAACGAAATCTGCATGATGCTTAACGTATTAAACAATCAGATTAAAAAATAAGTCCTATGCTTTTAATTTACTCTGATTCGTCATAAATTTTCCAGTGGATTCTTATATACAGATTTGATAGTATTTCAAACACAATTCTCAAATTTGTCGGATTAATTCCACGTAAAAATGTGCAATCGAAATGTTTCTCCTCGTTCTATACTTATACAAAGAAAACGAACATTCAAAGCATGAAAAAAATACTCAATACGAAATTTTAAGGGTGACTATAATAATCGTTAGCATCGAAAGGATTGAACTTTAGTTTGAAAAATGCGATGTGGTATTTTTACTTAAATGGAATATCGTGAAAATAGCTAACGGTTAAATAGCGAACAATCGAACGTGATTTCTAATGGTAACTTTTCTTCCATTTTCTGTTGCAGATTGAAAAGCACCGGTGGCAGAGGTAAGAATAATATCGTGGATCGTTATAAAATCTCGCGTTTTATACGACGTTTCTTTTAGTTAGTTTGAATTTCGTTTATTAATACAGCTAATAGGCTTATAACGTAAGCTGCTTATCGAGTTTACCGATTAATGTATACGTACAGTTATTGCCACGGCTCTCTTGTCAGTAGCTCCATGTTCTTTTATTTCCAACGGATAATAATGTTTTATCCGTGCCTGTAAGATGGAAATGGTTGGAATTGGCTATTATTTATTCCACATTTTCACATTCCACTTTAATAGGAAATATTACCGTACTATAATCGAAATCAACGGTAATCTAGATCGACGACAATACGTTCCCGATAATTACCTTCCACTTATAGAAAATTAGTACAATAGATATAACCATGTGATCGTCATGCCCCTAATCATAGTCACGCTTATGAACCGGTGCACCGTGACAGACCGCTTTCAAAGACCGATACACAATTATTCCAATCCCTAAGCAGGATATCAATTCAAACATCCTAACCTATTCTACGCTATCCAATCTCTGCCGTTAAAATATGATATCCGCCTTCTAATAATTCCTTCTTACGATCCCCTCCTTTTGTGAACACTCTTTGAAACCTTATCTGTATTCAAAAGAGCTTTCGCCACGTGTGTGCGTCATAATCTATGAAAGGGCTTCGAAGGTTTCGAAGAAAAACACACAATACCGTATGAACTCGTCGTATCGAACACTTATACGTTACTTATTGTGTTACATAGATTGGATTAACAAAAAAAGCGTTCAGAAGTTTAAAGTACTGTAAAGTACTCGCCAAATGAAAGAGAAAAGTCCTGATAAATATTTTCGAAGTTTTTACAAAATTTTGCTTTAGTTCTCTGTAATTCTAAATAAATAAATAAATAAGGAAACTGGTATATCTACTGTCAAAGAGAAAATTGTCGAACGAAGCAGATTTTCTCAAGAAAGATTAAAAAATCATTCCAAGAACTTGGCCATAAAACTTCTGTACACCTTAAATGAACGAGAAAGACTAAAGAGACAGCACTTTTTACAGCTATCATACAGATTTAGTGACATAAACTAAAGATTTAGTTAAAATATTATTTAAATATTTAGTTTATGTCGTTTTATCTTATTTAGTTTAAATATTGCCACAGTGGTACACCACTGGGTGTTATCACGCTCATGTCAATAGATGCTCAAAATAAATGTTGAATATCATTGTATGATAAATAGCACTTAAGCAGAAAAATAAAGTAAAAAAAAAAAACTCTGTAATCGCGGTTGATTAGGTAACTAAAATTTGTCTGGTGAAGCCTAATGATAAGATATACGTATACAGTGGGAAGAGAATAAGTAATTTAATGTTTTTAACTCCCGAAGCAAAGAGGCCACTCTCTTTAACCGAAACAGGAAATTGTTTATAGCTTTGGAAATAATTATTTTTCCATCTATATTTATTAGAACTCTTGTCCTCCATTTTATGAGTACTAACTTTCCTTACAATGGGCACTAAACCTTTCTTCCCGTCAACCTGTGCTGAACACACAAGGGAAGCTTCTTAAATAAGCAATTAATTTTAAGAAAGTAACGGTTGGTTGGCGGAAGTTATCGTATTAAACATAAGTGCCGTTCGTCTGAAAAAAACGGCGTTAAAATTCAATGTAAGCAGCTTCGAAAATGGATATAAGCATTTCTTTCATAATTATCACTTTTTGAGATAATTATCACATATAATATGCAAAAATATGTATAAAATACATATAAAAAAACGAACTCATCCAAGACGATGATTAATGTAGCAATAAACGTTCCGAACTTACACCACGCAGTAACACACGAAAGAAGAACAAAATGAGAGACTCAATAAGTTGATCTTAACACGAGAATCGATCTGATTCCCCCTAGGAGAACACAAACGATCTCGAGACATCGTATCTCTCGATCTCCCCTCAAGTTTCCTCGTTTCAAGGTCCAGAGACGTGCACATCCGGATGTCCTCCGTCGAAGAGTAGACACATAGGTCCTTCGCACAACACGCGCGAGACGTATAAGTACAGCGTCGATTGGTGCAAACGAGAAGCATTGGTAAATGCCGTGTGGCGTCGAGTGTCAGCGTCGATTGGAGTTTAATTAGTTCGCATAATGAAAGCCGCTCACAGGCGATATATTCCAACCGTGCTACCGATGGTTAACGCTGGCTGGCTTCACTCTAGCACACGGTGCAAACTATAGGTCCATAGAGACGCGACGGATAGGCGACATAAAGGACAGTGAAACGCGTCTAATTAACTTTCTGATTTAAAATCACCCGCGGCCACGATACGATCAACGAGAACCGGCCACGAAGAAGCAAGGAAGGATGAACTGGGACGGGAAGAAACAGGGTAGAATAGAAAGAGAGAGGGCAGGTTACTACCGTGCCGAGGGTATACAAGGGTCACCCGAATTAATTATCCAACACTCGTTTTAACCGAACCACCATTGACTCTATAGTTCGTCGTTCTTCAACGATCCACCATTTGCTTCTTAAGTGGCCTTCACACCGGCTATGTCGTGATCATTGGCCATCGGTGGCGCCAAAGGCGTCTAACCTCGGGAAATTGATTAACTTTGTTACAAATGGGTTACAAATTGGAGAAAGTTCGTCTATATCTTGTCTGCACACTTTCAGTGTTACCTGTCTACTTTCTTTTAGCACTTTTTCGATCTTAGTTACAGTTAGTAGTGGTTAAAGTTACAAATAAATCTTCATTTCAATCTTGGTGAGACACTTGTCTCGGTGAATTTTCGCGATCCTCTGTGCAACAGAACTCTGTTTTCTTATAATCTTTTTTTTATTAGTCTAATTATATATCTACTATCTTTGATTAGCAATCGTGGGAATAAGGAATGTTAGTAACTAGCTGGATAATTTTATTTTTGGACGATACGTGGTAAAGACGTCACATAATGATAAAAATATCCTGAAAAATTGCGCGATTCTTAGAAATTTTTTATCAATTTATAGTTTTATTTAAAAAACTTCTTAATTATTATGCTGTTATTTATGCTGTTCGCTGTAAGAGTGTCTATGCATTTTCGGTATGTGTCGCAATTTTTGAAATTTCAAATTTGATCCGTCTCAATACGTAGCTTAGTGCAATCGATTTCCACAAGAAAATACTATAAAATCCGAATAGAAAAAAGTTGGCTCGAAAGGGTTAAAGCGATTAACTTTCTAGATTATCCATCTTCCAACTTGTTATTATTAACCAACTATCTTCTAACTTTGATTATCTTCTCTATCTACGATTTTCATACGCAATTCAAACGATTTCAAGTGGTGAATAAGACGAAAGACAAAAATTTCGTTTTCTTCAACGCGTTCCGTTGCGAAACCGAAGCGAAAGGGTTTAAACAGTACAACCTTCGCGATATATGCGAAGAATGCAAAGTCCGTTTGGCGGAAAGAGGAGAACGTTCGAAGCAATGTGGAATTGGAATGTACCTCGTAAAATCGTCAAAAATTCTCCTCGGAATATCGTAAATTCGTGTTTAACGAAGCCGTAAATTAGAAACTACGGAGGGGATAATCTTATTAATCCCGCCATTTTCCTTTACCTCTAGTTTCTACTAATTACTTCAACAAACCGCAGAGTTTAACGTCGCTAAAGGTAACTCGCGTTCAACGCGGGCTTTATTTATCCACAAGTTCTATGTAAACTTGTCAGCGATGAAATTATAGCTATTATCCTCGAGTACGGATATATAATTGGAATTTCTACTAAGAGTAGAGGGAGTTAGACCAGAAGTGACTTGGTTGAATAACCGCGTCGTACGCGGTGATGTTGCGCGACGAGCAATTTCGTACCGGAGCGGGGAAAGAAAGAAGGAATTAATGAAACATCGTTGAAGTGTACAACCGTGCGTAAGAATCGCCGCGAGAATGCCAACACGGACAAGAGAGGCGTTAATGGACGGCTGAAAGGGGCTGTTGCGCAAAAAAAAAAACAGGGGAAAAAGAAAGAAAAAAGAAAAAAGAGGACGAGAACCCAGTACACGTTAGAGGTTCCCCGGGCCGATCGACGGGACACAATGGCGATTCGAGAGCCAGGGTAGAATAGGTGAATCGAATGCGTTAATCGGCTTATCGCGGCGTTCCACCGGTCGATACGCCGAATCAGCCGCTGTTCCCTCGAGAAGTCAACGACAGCGATCCCCTCTGCTCGTTCAAAGGGTATTCTTCGCCACTTTTTACGCGTTTAAGCCTCATCGAGTTGGTAAAATGGAAAATTAATTCCCTTGGAATTGTTTCAAAAAGAAACGTTGCTGTTTGAGATTCGGAGCACTTCTGTGCGTCTTGTAATTCTTTTGGTAAATTCAGAATGGCGTGATCCACCAGTGTGTCACTGTATGAGACTATTTTTGCCGACCATGGATCGTAGTTGACAAAGAAAGTTAAATAAATAACGTGGCCTGTCGATGGATCACCAAGTGATGCTCTTATTTGACAACGTGACCCATCGATGTTTGGGAAATTTAGAAAAAAATTCTTTTCATTCCTCGAGAATTTTTATTATCCTTCACTGCTACACTCCGGAGAATATACGGTTCATATTAGGCCACTTTACCCTACTTAACGAATAAAAAGATTCGAAACTAAAAAATGAAGTATTAACGATACTAAACACTTCGATAAAATCGAACCATCCGGGTTGACATACTTATTACTACAAAGCAACGACAGAAAAATATTCCACGAACACACACACACAGACACGAGTCTGAGATCTTAGGAAAGAAATCCCACACTGAACAGAAAGACACCGTTCACAGTCCACGGAATTCCACAAACGGTTCTACCTAACCTACGTTTTTCTCACATCAATGAAAATCTTTCTGACATGATGGCGCACGTGGAAGAGACTTCAGGGTCTACACGAAGCCAGGGGCCAGAGAGGGAACCATCAGGCGGGAATCGGTGCGTGTTTTATACTCCCGACCCTAACGAGCACGCACGGCTGCCGGGAAATAGAATCCGGCCTGTGCAGGCGTTCAAATCTCCTAGATCGTGAGTCGAACATTTGCCCCCTGCTGTCACGGCACGCCACGATTTTCACGCGTCCCGTTTGCCGGGCTAACGCATCCGTGGGCCAATTAATATTCGAACCATCTAATCCAGTAAATCACGCGGTGTAACGCGTCCAGAAAAATGAGACACGAAGCGACAGCCTGGAAAAAGAACGGATCCGATTACCTCACCTCGTATGGTTATAGGTGGGAAGTATGGTGTAATCGCGGTTCGAACCGAAACTCTGTGTGTTTCGTGGCGTAAGGGGTTTCCAATCCTAGTATCTGTCACACGGTTCATGGGATCGGTGAGAAACAGGACGTTACGAATTCTTTGTGACAGTTCGACGTTCAATTATAAACGAAGAACGATCCACTGTGTCTGAGGATGTTACCCTAAGCACTACCAACGCGACGATAAATCGACACCGCCTTATTTACGATAGCAATAAACGGCTTAACGCTTGCCGCGGAATGCTAAATTGGTGTTCGCTGTGCGGATACGTGTACGCCAACTGAATACCCATGGAACCGTTGCGTATAAGACGATAAATAACGCGATTACCGCGCACGCTCGTCGACGTAATCGATTGCAACTTGGATTTCTAGGCGCTCGCGCGCAAATGAAGTCGCGCGCCTCTATCCTCGCTGGCTGTGTGATGAAGCACCGTGGTATGTATAGTGGTTTGTAATGAATGGAAGGTTGATTAGGGTCGCGGGGGGAAGGATACCCGACGGCAATTGAAATCTTTGAATGTCGTTGGAAAGCTGCTGGTAATTGGTCCCCCAGATCTCTTCTTCATTCACGTGTCTTCTCGACTTAAAGAGTAACGAACAATTTCCTTGTACATAATGGAGGGACAAATTTGTGGAGACGGCGAGTTGTCTTTCAACGTCGATCGAACTCTCGATGAACCGATGACGCGCGTGTGTATACAGGGTGTTTCAGTACGTAACATGTGTGAGAAGAGGAAAAAATGTTCAATTCTTAGCCGCAAAGTTTGACGATTTTGTTTTCAAATTTTTTACAAATTTTTAATTTTCAAATTTGTAGAAATATAAAATTCCTTTCGTTAAATTAACCCTTTGAGCTTCAAGTTCTTTTTTTTTAAGAACGATTTATCGATTTCACTGCACACATTTTCAATGAAGTTTTTGAAAATCAAAAGTTTTCAGAAAAGAAAGATTATAGACGTTTATAAATTCATATATTTTCAATTATTTTACTAATTTGCGATATTTTAACACGAATCAAATTTGAATAGTGTTATAGCCTGTATTATGAACGTCTCTGTAGTGGCGCTAGTGGATTGCAGAGGGTGCAAATTAAAGATTAAGTACAGTAAGAGCGAATTTCCAAAGTCAACGAAAGGGTTAACATTATGAAAAATCTTTGTAGCTCAATTTAAATGGTTTTCAAAAAGAAATATCGTGGGAGACAAATTTTCTGTTTACTCTAGTTTCTTTTAAATTTTTTTTTTTCAATATCGTCAGTTTTATATACAGAAAATTTACACAAGAAACGCAAGGAATTATGCGGAAAAGCAACTAAGAAAAATTCAACTTCGACACAGAGGTTTCGAGTGCAAAGGATTAATTTTTTTTCTCATTTTGAACAATATTTTATGTTAAATAATTGAAACAAATGCTTCTTTTCACTTTTTTCCGTGCAACTTCAGTATTTTTTTTTTTTTTTTAAATCGTGTACCTCAAAGAGTTAAACAATTCGCCCTGTATATCTATAAATAGTCGTTAAAATGCATTAACCACATACATCCGCGTGAAAAGAGTCTTCGGTGTCGTAGGACACCGTGGATTTCGCGGTCTCCCATTAACCGTGCGATCCACGGTTACCTAGATCCTAATTATGTAAATTACAGTGTAACGACTTATAAATGTCCCAACGTGCGCCTGTTCCTTGTAAAAGGAGGAATGAAAATTTTCTCCCCGGGTACGTCACCCTGCTTTTCATTCTACAACATCCGCGACAGAGAGAGCGTATCGGCGATTATCCCTTCGCGAAGGAGCATCGCCAGGTTCTCGGAAGAGGTGGAAGAAAATAGCGTCTAGACGAGAGAAGGAGGCTGAAGATTATACTCGTTGCAACAGCCACATGCACACACGCGTTCGTCCTTCTGGTGTATGTATCACGATAAACGAGAGAACCAGTCTCTGTATCTTCTGAGCAAGTGACAGGCCGCCAAGGTGCGTTGCGACGCGCGCGAGTGAGCCGAGTCCGCTCGACGACTTCAGGGACAAACGAAAAGCATCGCGACGGAAGGACGACGTCGTTGACGTCGTCGACGAACGAGTCGAGAACCTTAGTACGTGCGTAGGTTATGAGGTAGACCAATGAAGAAGGAGAGAGAGAGAGAAACGAGCATGGGATTCCCATAATCTCGTTTTTTCTTCACGAGCATTCTCATGCCCACTTACCACGAGGCGGCACCTCTGATCTATGAATTCCGAATTCCTTTTTTTTCTCCTCTTCCTCCTCTTCTTCTCTCTTCCATCGCTACGTGTCGTCTCCATCTTTCTTCACCTTTCTCATTTTGCCTTAGTTCCTTCAACCAGCCTCCTACTCTCTTACCGTCAACCCCAAACCCCTGGCGAGTTTCTATGAGAGCCGTGACAGCACGATGACGGGTGCACAATAAAGGGTATACAGAAAACAGCCGATTTTTTTTTCTCGTTTTCCTTTTCTCTTCTTGTCCATCTCTTTCTAACCTTCGTACGCGAGCTCATGTCATAATGCGGTGATTCGGGTAACGTTGTGTGTATACATACACGTGATGTAATATATCTCTGTGCACGTGGCTCTGTGTAACTGTACGTGTACGCATACGAGTGTAGACGGTGTAACGTAACAGGATTCTGTCCAAGCTCACCTGGCACTTCACGTGCTTCATCTCTGAACCGTGGATTCGACCCTTCGTTCAATGAAACTCGAGCGCGACTTTCTGTTTTATGATCCATGCCAACGGATTTTCCAAGAGAGCCTCACGTGGGACCGATTCTTATTTTTTTTTTTTTTTTTTGTTCTGTTCCAGCGAGTTGCTGTAGCGTCGGCGTCGAGGACTCGAACGCTCAGGAAGCCGGTGGCCCAGGTGGCGGAGGCGGAGCAGGCGGTGGAGTGGCAGTTATACCCGACCGGCCGCCCCTTGAACTCGATAAACTGCCGCCTTATCACGATGTCGCTCCTAGTCCTGGTACGCGTCACTGCAAGTTATTAATTAGTGAATCTTTGGCGGTAAATTGAGTACTTGGATATGTCGAGTACTTGAGGTATCTCAGGGTACAAGGGAATTAGGGTGTTTCGATACTCGAGTGCTTTGATATTCGCGTGTTTAGACACTTGGATACTGGTGTATTTAGATACTCAGGTATTCTGATACTAGTGTGTTTAGATACATGGGAATTTTGGTTTACGAATACTTTGGTACAAAAATTCTGAAGTATTCGGGAACTTGAGTACTTGAATACCTAAATGTGTGGGTATTCGGATAATTTAGTAACAGAATACTCTAGTATTCGGGAATATGAGTATTCAGATGCTTTTGTATCACAAGTACTTGAGTACTGAACAGCTTAGGTATTCGAATTTCTTGATACCAAAATTTCTGAGTATTCGGGAACTTGAGCACTTGATTACCTTGGTATCAAAATACTTGAGTACTTAGAAACTTGGGTACTCGGATACTTAGCCATCAAAATACTGATGCAGTCGAGAATATGGATATGCAGATACTTTGTTACCGAAGTGCTTAAATACTCACACACTTCGATACTCAAATACTTTGATATCTGAGTGTTCGAATCCTCAACTACGCTAATACTCAGGTATCTTTAAAACTCGAATGTTTGAGTACACTTGAGTATTCTAACAACAGAATACCCCACGGTGCCCGAGTACCAGTACTCGATAATTGACACAGTGAGAGCCGCGATTTCTATGGTTCGAATGGGGATTTGATTCAAGGGCACAATGTGTGGTCGTGGTTAGGCTCGCGACGTGGCGGCGGTACACCGGGAGTCGTCACGACACCCCTGTCGCTTCCGCAACATAGACGGGCGATGAATCTCCCGGTGGAGAACCACTACACCCACATGCAAACCGACGAGGCTCTATACGCAGAACTGGACTCACAGGCCGCGAGCTACGCGAGTGATCTTCAGCTACAAATGAGAGGAAGCTCGACTTACGGTACAACTTCCGGCGGGCAGGACGACGAGTACCACGAGCTAGACGCCGCGAGGTTACATCGTCATTACGGTGGTAGCAACGGTGACGGATCTTTGCAAAGAGACACGCTTCGTACACGGCACAGTAAAAGGTAAATTAATCTCTTAGTAATTAAGTTTTTCCACCTATCTAACTTCACCAAACCTGTTACACTCCTCGTGAACGTTTTCTCTCGGCGATACATATAGCTTTAACGCTGTCTGAAAACACGCCTATCATGAACCTTCGAACTATCTTGTTTTAATAATTTCAATCGATAGACACGGCAAGTTAAACGTCTTTGTTCCGTCTCGTTGTTTTTTGTACGGTTTAAACGCACACCGGTAGGTACTATCTGGTTGCTTGATTGCGTAGCAATACTATGCTATTTAACCGTACTTGTTCTATCACTATTAAGCGTAATAGAGTAGAATAGTTACGGTTATTCGATCGTTACTACAATTTACGATTTAACTACCGCGATCCTATTTCACAGAGATCTATTAAATCTCAATTATTTCCTTGACCTTGGTAATCCATTAGCAGCAGTTGGCGTTTTATTTTTTTTTCTCTTCTTTTTTTATTTTTTTTCTCTTTTTCTTTTCTTTTTTTTTTTTTTTAAACTAATGGAATCTCATGTTCCGTTGGGAAATTATCCCAGGCATAAGACATTTTAGCTGTGGTGGTATTAAACGTATGCGACTGATTGCAGAGCATCAACGTCCATATGCAGTCGTTATATATTACCTGGAAATACACCTGATTAGATTGTACCGTTATGAAATCACGCATAATTATCTTGTCGATGTAGAATTTCTGTTACTTAATCAAACGTAAATACGTGAAACGAGAAATAGATCATTCGATACGACCCTGGGGATGTTGGACGTCAACGTTCGTTACCGAGAATATACTCGTTTTAATTATACAAGTTGTTCATAAATATTAACAGCATTGCCAATCGCGCGCATTTTTCGCGAACGTCGTTTAGAAATTCAACGCTGAAAAGTAGAAAATTCGCCAATTTACGCCATTAAATATGTCTACTGCCCTCCATTTTAAGGACGATTCTCATTTTTTCGTTGCATGAACGATTGCAAATAAAATAAAAAATAAAAAATACGTGTCGAATATTTTTTACGACACTTTGGATATTTTTTTTATATAATCATCGATTTCAGCACGCTTTTGCATATTTTAATATTTAATAACAGCGTAATTGACAAACATTTCTTAGTGTAGACAGACTCGGCTTTCTTTTTTTTTTTTTTTAATTTCGTGGAGTAACTTTTCCTTAGAAGGTGTACTCGATGAACATAAATCTTGCAAATTTTCATATTACTCGTAACATTATGTTAATGAAAATTCGCAAAACGTGAGAAATTTTCAGTCAACGTGTTAACACGATCGTAACGTTATTTTCCTAGGTTACAAGAGCCGGATTACGAGATGTACGAGAATGGACCGTCGACGCCTGTGCCGCCGGGTCAGTTGCAACACCATCATCACCATCACCATCACCACAACCATCATCATCATCATCAGGAGTTGCGGATCGGCAGTAGAAACGGCGATCATCCGTCGTACCAAAACACAGCGTACACCGGAAGCGACGCGGAACCGGATGGGCCAACTTTAAGCAGCGCGCCAAGTAGCGCTTACTACAGCGACCTAAGCTCGAATTCAGCGAATCAACAGATGCCAGCAGCAGCGTCTTCAGGGAATAACACGAACATCCATCTGAATCCACAGGGTTTGGAGACACCACAGTATCGACTGGCTGCGATAAACGAGAGTTCAGTGCCTTCGGACTATATCTAGGAGTGAGTTTGTGGAACTGTGATTAAACGACGCGTGAAAAGTTCCACAAATAAATCGAAACTTTTGGATATAGGAAGTGTTCAAAGTGTTCTTCAACTTCGGAATAAATTGTCCTAATGTTTTTCGATTAATTCAAACTGTTGACAATGGGCTGTAAAAGTTGAAGACTGAAGCTTTCGATGACAATCGTGGCTCGGAGATGTTTGTAGAGGAATTCGAAGAGTTTAAGAGAATCTTAATGTCTTCTAATTTCCACGATTAAAACAGAAGACATTTGTTTTCTTTTTCTTCATTTCGTGGTAAACAAAGTAGTGCCATAAATATTATCAATCCTTCTATCACGAGTATGTATGTAATTGCTTCTCGACAAACAGATACTATCCTTAAGAGGGACTATTAGAGAAAGCAGCAAGAATGCTTGCGTAATGAAATTTTCCGTGCAGCTGGTACAACAACCATCGAACAGATTACAAACAGCATTTAACAATCACGTTATTGTTCTCCACTCAGGGAATGCCCGTCCATAGCGAATTAGTCTACCGGTTTATTAATACGCCAACGTATCTCCTCCAGTGATATAAACCGTGTAACGAGTATTGTTCTTATTGCTCTACCAGGAACACCGAAGCAATGGATTCGTGGAGCATTGCTCCGGTCCTCGACATATCTTTTATCTGTTTAGCAGGGTTCATTGGCGAAATCAGACGGTCTCTGTAGAAAGTACAGCTGAGAAATGTAAATGCAGGAAACCGATCGGAATGAAGTTGTCTCGGGGAACAGGTGTTTCGTAATTCGACGTTCGAGGATTTTTGGTAAACGCCCTCGGCAACATCCGCTCTGTTTTTTCTGAACATTTTTCTGCGTTACCAACTCTCAACTGGATTCTTGAAAAAATCTCAAGAATCGCAAGTGGCTGTAAATTGCAACCGAACCATTGGATCTTTCGAATTTTAATCGACGAAACTATCAGAGAAGCAAAAAGAAACTATGAAAAATGTAACTTTAGCGCAAAAGTTTCGAGTGTAAACGGTTAATGATATATCATAATCGTCATGAGAGAATTGTTCTTCATGAAGGATTATCAGCATCGTAATATTTAATCAGATAATATAGCGATTTTACTAAGTAGAGAGTTAACTGTAACAAAACTCGTTCCAATGGTAACACAGGGAGACCACGCTTTCGCAGCATCGTGTGAAAGTATTCGTCACTGAATCGTTAAACAGGATTCCCCGGGGTCCGTCAGGCTCAATCGTTTATCTTCGACCCTCGCGTTCGACGGTAGAATTAATTCGTTTCACCCGATTCGGCAGGACTCGTTTAATCGTCGCCGTCGTGTTCTCTTAATTACCTTCCCTCGGACAGTCCCGATTGTTCCTTCGACAGAACACGAACCGGAGGAGAGGTTCTACCTCGAGATTCTCCGCAAGCGGCCGCGTTTTACGTCTTTCATTTGTATCTCACCTGCGCCAGCTTGTCGGCGCGCGATCACCGCACACTTTCCGAGACGCCTGTTAACTCTTTCCTCTTTAACCAACGAATTTACTTATTTTCTGTCCTTTTTCTTTTTCTTTTCAACGTTGACGCGAATTCTCGGTGAATTTTAATTGGCGCGAAAATTCGAACGACGAGAGATCGATCGATTGCTCAGCGAAACGTGACGCGTTGATTGTCGTGAATGAAATTTACAGTAGACTCTAGATAAAGGAAAGAATATATTTTTTTTAATGTTGATGAGTGATTGCTGTATACACTGCAATCGATGAATTTACTTGTTTTTTTCTTTTCTTCCAGTTGACGCGAATTTTCGATTATTCTTAATTGGCGCGAAAATTCAAATAATGAAACATAACAAGTTTTAACAAAAATTCATAATATACTCTAGATATAAAGAAAAAAAGGATTTATTTTGTTTTTATCACTAAGATTCATACAGTTTAACAATGTATGCAAATTAAAAATATTCCAAGACTAGGTACCACTTAAACCATAAACCTCCGGAGGCAGAACTGTATCTTTTTTCCTTCCGTAATCGTCCATGTATCCTGGTAAGCCGACGTAAATTGTATCGTGCTACCGCGAGCTCATAAATTACCGTGGCCCTTCGGTTCGCGTTGCACAAAGCAATCGCAACGTTTCATTCGCCGAAAAACCGTTCTGCAACGTAGAATCATTCACAGCTCTCTCTTTCTCTTTCTCTCTCACGTTCTCTCTCATCTACGCTTGGTCTCTCTCACGCTATCTCTCTCTCTTGCGTTCTTTCTCTCACGCGTACTCTCTCTCTAGCGGTCTCTCTCTCTCTCACGCTGTCTCTCACCCGTTCTCTCTCCCATGCTTAGTCTTTCTCACGCTCTCTCTCTCGTGCGCTCTCTCTCTCACGCGCTCTTTCTCTCTCGCGCTCTCTCTCACACGCGTTCTCTCTCTCACGCGTTCTCTCTAACGCGCTCTTTCTCTCTCGCGCTCTCTTTCGCGTGTTCTCTCTCTCACTCTGTCTCTCTCGCATTCTCTCCTCTCTCCTCTCTCTCTCTCTTTCCCCCTCTTCTTCTTCCCTTCGTTTAACTATACACACAGGTGGGGGGGAAACGGTGGAGCGTGCAACAACAGATGCAACAATGCACTCCCTCGCGGGCACGCAATAATTAATTGCGCCCTCGTGGCCACAATGGCGATAGGGAGAAAGAGCCTTTGGTCGAGTTGGTGCTGGCGCATTATTTCGCCGAAAAAAATCCCACGAACGCGTCGTCGCGCTGTCGGATGGGTGGCTCTTATCGTGGTCGTGTTACGCGAACGGGAACGTATTATGGAATTCGTTGGTACCTGCGCTTAATTAAGGCCCTCCTTGCTCTCTCCGTCCAAGCGTCTTCCGCATTTACGCGACGACGACGACGAAACCTTGTATCGGGTAGACGTCGCGAACAATTTACATCTGTGCCAAGAAATTTATGTCTCCTGGTTTCGTATGTTCCTACTAACATCACGAAAGGAATAGCTTAACCCTTTGCCGTATAAATTTTTAATCGCTACATATGTTACTCTCGAACATTCCCTATTCCAATACAGTATTAAATAAAAAAAAGTCAAAATATTATATACAGTCTTTATTTGGAAATCGTCAGTATTAAATTGAAATTGAAGTTAAAAGAAAAAATACAAATTTGGTAGTTATATAATACTACTTTTGTCACACTTTCACCATAATTTGCACCACGAGTGTAACTGGTCATTATACGGCAAGGAGTTAAAGACACACATACAAGAAATAATATACGAAATGTGTCGCGTAAACGTAACGTATATACGTTATTATCGTAATTGAATACATTACGTAGTGATTGCTCTGACAAGTTCCTATATGCTCGCATATGCAAAGAATCTTTCTAACCTGTTGTCGCTCGTTCAGTCCTCGAGAAGTCTCTAAATTCTTCGACTGAAGTTGCTACAGTAACATTTCCAGGAAGTAATGCTCTATGGACACATTCTCATTTATCGACAGGGACTCCAGTGATCGTGGGAATTCAGCCTGTTGGATTCCCGCGAATTTCTCGATCGGCAGAGAGCCCTCTATAATGGCGGCAGAGAGAACGCGCGGTGAGGATGCGTCGGAAGTATATGGCTGTAAGGATGTTAGGATCCGCCCTGCCTCGGCACACACCACCTTCGTCCATGCTATGGGATATATAAATTATACATGTAAATATACGGGCGGCCAGGCCGAGAAAGATCGAACTGTGAGATATCGAGATATGTGTTGGCGACCCGCACACCTCGTCGCTCCTTTCCCTCTTGTTGCTCGTTCTTCTCTTTCTCTTTTGCCTCCTCTTCTCTCTTCGCAGGTTACGCCAGCGTGCACGCATAAACTCACGCATCTACGTGCCTATGGCGAATACCTTTGTCGCCACCGAAACGTCCTTATCCCGACGCGCACGCATACCGTACCCGCTAATTCCTATGCATTTTTCGAATTACCGGTGAAATCGCGTAGCTCGTTGCCTCTGGCGTTCCCACAGCGGAAAAATGTGCTCCACGGAATGAAGTCCCTCCACGTTTGCGCGGTAGAATTGTTCCCCGGTTACTTTCGGTGCATCGCGTGCCGTTTTATCGACTGGAAACTGCGAGAGGAATTTTTTTTTTCAAGATAATCGCTTTGCGTTCCTGATTCGCGAGAGCGTTTAACACTTCTTTATCGATAGTGAAATTAGGATGTCTTCGATCGACGACGAGTTGTTGCCGAATGCTTGTCCAAGTCACAAATTCTGTGAAGCTTGAAAATTTCCGTGTTTCGTACCGTCGTTGGTACGTAGAAATTATCGATAGAATTTATGTAATATCCTCCGAGCTGTTAGCGTGTATGTGCACAATGTGGTGCAATGACGGTTGATCGTGTTGAAATAGTTGTTGCGTAAAGAAAAACTGTTACCGATCGATTAAAATCTAATGCATCATTACGAAACGACAGGAAATTGCGGCTTATCGTGGAAACGCTATTTATAATCGCGACAGTTCATCGTATGAATCGTTGTGAACGGAAGGATCATGGTCGCTTATAATCAGGTCGATATTTACGCGGCAGGAAATTATGTATCTATGTGATGCATTGAGGTTTGATTGCATCACTCACGACGTTCCTGTTACAATCGATAACACGATTGAATTACCGAATTTGTACTATTATGTAATGTGATGTTTCTTGCCTAGAATTTTTGTAACTATACAGAGAGAGAGAGAGAGAGAGAAAGAGAGAGATTATAAAATGTAATATAGCCGTTTAACTGACTTTAACGCGATAAATAATGTATAAAAATCAAACGAGCGTGTGAAATTGTACAGTAAGCGAAAATTTAGATGTTGTTTAGATTGTAATTAACCTTAATCTGTTTGTCAACGTGAAACGGTGCTAAAAGTGAGTTGTAATAATTACGATTAGATTTCTTGTAATTTACTTTACTGCTTGCAACTGTTTTCTACAGCTACAGATTCTTACCATTCGTAGGATGTATCGAAAACCTTTCTTCATTTTTCCCTTCATAGTTGTTCATCGACAATTGTGTATATACATATAAATATCGTTCTATTACTTTCGCCATCGATTATCGTATAGTGTACAACTATTTTAACACTTTACCGATCGGCTCGTTCAATTCAACACTGGCTCGGTTTTTACTATCGTGCTTATTCTTACAGCTCTAAAAAGTTTTAACCCTTTCGCTACGACAAATTTCAGTAGAAAGATAGACATTTAATTTACAGCCGCAAAATTTCTTTGAAGCTGTTTCCTAAAGATTAAAAATTACAAAATTTTCAAATTTGTAAAAGGCTGAAATTTGTTTCGTTAAATGAAAATTCGTGAAAGGGCTTACTATATCGTTCACTTTCTCCTATTATAGGGTAATTAATTAATTTGTTGCGCTGGTAGAAAGAAACCGATTAATAAGCTCTCAGTCGATAAGCGTTGGCAGCGAAAAACCAATTAATAGGCTTCCGGTCGGTAGTGTTAACATCCGAGAAAAGAACATGCAAAAAAGGACAATTGTCGACATCACTGTCACACGTGAAATTCTTCAGAAGTATATTTCAATGTATATTAGACACCTTAGATTGTACATAACAACGCATATTGTAAAAAACTAAGATTATTTTATTACTTTGTACATAATTACGAAACGTCTGTGCACGATTAAGTCAATCGTTGCTCTAAAATGCGGTCAATCTTCAAAGGCATTGCAGTTTTTGTACGTAAGAAATTGTACAGTGAATAAAGATAAATTTCATACTTACGAGGAAGTTTTATTTGTTACAAATCATACTTATATCATGGGCGAAGTACAATTCAAACCGATTGTCTTATTGGACTTTCTGCTTCACGTTCTGAAATACCGGTCGTGTAAAAGGAAATCATACTTTGCTGTGCTCTCTACGATCTCGTGCGGCGTTTTTAGGAATTATAACGAATCCAATCATCACAGATCGACGATGGTAAAAGAACCTCTCTTGTTAACCGTTTCGCTATGCAATTTCAAGAGAAAGATAGATGTTCGTTTTTCAACCGGAAAGTTTGTCAAATTGATTTCGAAAGTTTAAAAATTAATAATTTTTAAATTCGTGAAAATATAATATTTGTTTCGTTAAATTAGAATGGAAGCGCGAAAGAAATAAAATTCAGGCAAAATGGCGATCGTAAAAGTATATGAGCCAAATTTTCAAGAAACGTCTATAAGCGCTATTAGTAATCAAAGGGGTAAATACGAAACTAAAGCACACAAATGTGTATTATACATACAAAAATATAGAATTCTATACTTGTTGAGATCGCATGACATACTGTCCTATGTTTCATTTATAATTTCCATTTTACATTTAAGTTCCAATTGCAACCAACTACTGACGTTGCATTCTTATTCTATGCTGAATCGATAACGTTGGAAACGTCACGAAGCCTTCTAAGCGAATGTATTTGGCGATAGGTCTATTCTTTATCTTACCTATGGTAGAAGATATACTACGTGTCGTAGTTGAATTTGTATTGATATAGTTAATACAAAACAAGTGAGCAGCACGTGGACGACAGTGAGGTTATGTTTCACTATAGTAACTATTTAACTGCACTTAGTTAAAGTATTTATTAAGTCTAAATTTCGTAATAAGTATTAATAAAAGTCAATATGAAATTCACTACTAATTCTATAAAAGCCTGCGCTGCTCGCGTCGGAATACTATCGGAATTCAAAAGAATACCTAATAGTAGCTTCGAAACTCCTCTCGTTCTTATTTATACAAAGGTAAAACTAAAGCATTTGAATTATCGTACGATGTTTATATCGAACTGTATTTTTATCAGGGAGGCAGTGTGCCGCATTTAACAAAGGATGTTTTTCAAATGGTTACTACAAATCCACAATTATTATCCGTTTCCCTACCTTCTACACTCTCTATGGTAGAATCAGTAAAGTATAGTAATAGTAATTTCGCAAATTTTGTTGGTATGAAGGTATCTAATATTACACATTTTTTATTAATATTATTTCGATGTTTTTCAACTTTTATTGACAGAAGTTTTTATTCTAGGAATACATAAATTTTCTTACAATAAATGATCCATCTTATACTACACCCTCAGGTCATTATCACCATCATTGTGTTCCTGTGTGGACAAGAAAGGGAAAATTGTCATTAACAGCTGATCAGTACATGGATGTTGTTGAGGCATTTAAACCAGATATGTATATAGCTATATACGATGGAGACACAAATATATGTAGTAGTAGGAAAAGAACAACCAAAGCAGTGCAACGCAGCATGCCATTGTTTGAGCAATGTTACATTAGACATTGTGCATCAGAAAATTTGAAATCCTCAGAAATATTAGGTGTTGTTGTAGGTGGTTATGATATAGAAGCTAGAACAACATCCATAAATAATTTACAAAGTAAATTCTTAATTGGATATGTAATTGATGGATTACATAATAATGGACCAGATGTACAAGATATACCATCAGAACAAATTAAGGAAGTATTGAAACATACAATTGTAAGTCAAATATTTTATATTATTATACATTACTTAACTTTACCGACCGCCTCGTTTAATTCAATACTTGATGTTTGTTATTACGTTTATTCTTACAGCTCTAGAAATTTTCAATCAAAATTCGTTCACTTTCTCGTATTATAGCGTAATTAATTAATTTGTTACGCTGGCAGCAAGAAACCGATTAATAGGCTCCCGATCGATAAGTGTTGGCAACAAAAAGCCGATTAATAGGCTTCCGGTCGGTAAAGTGTTAACGCTACTATTATACACTATCTTTTTGTTACAGAATCTTTTGCCAGCTGAAAAGCTCAAAGTGTCTATGGGATGCTGGAATCCTCTTACAGTATTAGATCTTATTGAATTAGGTATAGATGTATTTGACACATCGTATCCTTATGTAGTTACCGAGAGTTTACGAGCCCTGACTTTTTTATGTGATCACGATAGTTGTAAGAATGTAGGGCATGCGATATCATTGGAAGAAGAAAGGTAATACAACGTTAAATTTATAACTATTCTTTCCTTCTAATCGTAAATTTCGGTAATAGGTATACGGAAGATTTTTCTCCAATATGTTCCCACTGTGAATGTCTCGCTTGTAAAAACCATACCAAAGCATATTTACACCATTTATGTACAACTAAAGAACTACTTTGCACAGTACTCTTAATGATGTAAGTTTCAATTATGTAACAGTGTTGCAAATAATGTTTTTTGAATATCACATAATAAGCGCATACGTTGATTTATATTTACAGACATAATACGCACCAGTACCTTGAGTTTTTTAAGATTATCCGCGAAAGTATAAAAAACAGTACCTTGGAAGATTGTAAAAAAAAGATTAATTTAAAATTTAAGGAAGAAAATGTCATTCAGACAGATGAACCTACGAATACGGAGGACAAAACGTATAAAGGATCGTATCGGCGATTTTAGAAACTGTCACTAGTTTAATGTTAAATTGTTTTTTTTTTTTATAATAAAAATTCGCTTAACATAAATTCGATAAAATAAAAATCATTCAGGTAAAAAATTAGGATCTAAATAATTGTAAGAAGAATTGCTGAAACTTTGTGGAAAATAATCTAAGTCGTAACTTCTACTATATTGAGGCGGTTTTACAGGGATCAGTCTATGTGATATATCGTGTAATGGTTTTTCAATTTCCAACTGTGCGACCGCACAATCACTGCATAAATCAATTCCATCTTGGCATTCGGTGCAGTGCCATCTTGTACCTGTTAAAGGATCCTCTCCACATATTAAACACTGTAAAGAGAAAGAGAAAGTTATTAAATTTTAAGTTATTTCACTATCTTTTCTTCCTTTTCCAACAGTTTATATACCTTATGCCCAATGTGCTTATATACAGGAGACGAACTCTGCTCCTTTTCAATTTTCACTTGCCTTAATAACTCTATTTGTCTCAATTCAGGATTATCATCAATAATACTGTTTCCTGCATCATCTTCCTATAGACATACACAGAATGAATAGCAAAAATGAATATACACGGGAATATGTAAAAGTGGAGTAGTACATACAGATTCTTCTGTGATTGGCTGTTCTTTGCCTTCATCAGGCATTGTAAAAGACATATCCTGATGTGGAAAGAAAGTAGAACGTTTAAATAACGAATAATTATTACGTTGATGCCTATGACCCATTCCCTTTTTAGCATCCAATTTCATTTTGGGACCTCTCCCAGGTATAGGTAATCCAGCTCTCAAAAGTTTAATAAAATACTTCTGGACTCTACTGGAAACTTGTTTCGGAGTTCTATTACCTAATCAAAAAATTAACATTAATGTACAAATGAAATGAAAGAAGATCTATTGATAACTTACCTAAAGCATTAGCTATTTTGGTCCATCTTCTCATTTCTATCTCCTCTGGTGGATATTCAATTAAAAGTTCCTCTAATCTTCTTTGCTCCTCCACTGTCCACAGTTGATTGAAGGTCTCAGGTTTACTCTCATCAAAAGCACGTCCTCTGACTAAAATCTAAATAGAATAAAAATTAATACATATGGAAAATATATTTTATTAAGTATATATGTATGTAAGATGTAATACCTTTCCATTTTCCTGTTCTGTCTTTGTTGGTACATAGGGCAAAATATGTCCATGCCTTGTCTGTGGTCTCACACGCATATCAGGTGTAGCTATATTATACTGTGTCCAATCGATATAAGGAATTTCGGCAATTTTTTGAGGGCCTGGTAATTCTGGTAGCTCACCATTTTGTATCTGAGCTACGAAGGATATTGGGTCTTTCAATGCTTTGGAACGTACTGCTAAAAGTTTATCCAAATCTTCTATGGCTTGCACGCGTTGTGATTCGAGTATTACGATCGTTTTCAAAAGCGTGGTGTAATCTTTGTTCCCTTTTAACGCTAAATGATCCGATTCAAAGTAGAATTCACTTGGTTCCTCATCTTGACATTGTTTCTCTTCATCTTCCATCGCTGATCAGTGTTTAGCAAGTTCGACAGGTTATACGCGTGTTCATTGTAACATGTTAACCTTAATTATCTGTCAAACAAAATAAGGAACACTTAAAACGGAATATCAAATAGAACGGATACAGTTTCATTTACTTTAATTATAACTTTATTTTCGATACGGTGTGAATTCAATTTTAAGTATAAACAATCGACTGGAAAAGTCACGGGAATAATATTTTTCCGATGTCGCTTTGAAACGCGTGCTCTGCATCGGAAAGTCAAAGGCACGTGTTACGGACGTATAATTCAAACATGTTATTTATACAAGGCGAAACAAATATTGTACTATACGTTTCACATTACATAAATCTTTGTCCGTGATTTTCACGTTAATTTAGTTTTGATATTCTTAAGTAACATGTCGATTACGAAAAAAATTACACAGATAAGGAATATGTAAAAGCAGCTGTTTACATTGCAAAATAAAAGTACTGTATCATTAAGGTAAAAACAGGAAAATTTACAAAATTGGATAAATACTCTTTTCACAGTTCAGAGATAACGACGGCTCTTTGTTCAAATAAACAATGTACTAATCCTTTCGAAAAACTTGCTCTATCTTCGATACACGCAAATGTGTTCCCGATAAATTTACACGATGCATAGCATATCCGTGAAAAATACATTGAATTTTAATCACCGATGACAGAGCATCGTCAAAATAACAAGGCCACGGAAAAACGTAAGCTGTAAAGCAATAAACTTTCTCTTATGTTTAGATTTCATTATTCGAAGAAAATCGAACGAAAACCAGAATTATCTTATCGACTGTACCTCTTTGTAACGAAACTTCATAATATACACCGAAAATGTTGCTGATTACTAAAAGGTGACGCACGCACTGTCTTCATACAGATATTCACGAGCCTGTAAATTTTATGCAAACACTTATTTTAACGCTCACTAATCGCACAGTTATTAATCATTGGTCGCCAAGGGGGGACTTGACTTATGCTAACTCGCGTTCGAACCCCAAACTTTTGATCTGAAGATATTACCATGCGATCTAAACATCATAACATTCGCGAACCCCCATAAATTCGTGTATACCGATCGTTCAGCTACCGATCGCCAAAAGATATCGTTATATTACGATGAGAGTATGGAGTATTCTTATCAAGAGAAGCATCATGCGCCTGTAAGAATAAGTGACTAGCTGACCCGTTAACACTTCAGTCTCGTTCTGGACATCTTTCGATAACGTCATACTGTCTTTGATCCGGCTCTAAGGCACGGTGAAGCCGATTCGTGTCTTCGTTACGTGGATTGAACCGTAGAGCCGATCGAAGACAGTCTGGTGATCGGACGTTGAGGCTCGCGCGATGTCTCTTTGAATTCGAAAACTTTGATAAACATTCGATAGTCAGTGTTGGTGAATTGATCTATTCTTGGTGAAACCATTCACTTCGTTGAAACCTTAACCGAAGTTAGCGTTTAAAATGGGACAAGACGAGGGAAAAGGAAATGAAAGAATTGGGCTGAAACGAGAGCTAGGCCTTTTCAGCGCAGTTAGCATCATCGTTGCTGTTATGATCGGTATGAGAACAACTGTGAAAAATATAGACGAGCTTAAAAAGTTAATACAACACTGCGTGACGTTGTTTCGTACTTTCGTCGGGATTACGACTAATCAAAATTATTAAATAACAAGTGTTTTCTTCCGGCACGAACGTCACGTTCGCTGCGCAGAATTCAATCAGCATAAATGACAAGTATTACTTTTGAAATTCTTCTCTATTTCTTTTCTTCTTTTTTTTTTTTCTTGCTACCTCCATTTAACGACGGCGGGTAATCAATTTTCTTGAACATGTTAACGAGCACACCGGGTAATTGCCAAAGATTACAAGTATTATTGTACCTTATCAGCATTGTTCCAATTTTATTGTGCTTGCATAATGAAATGTTCATGCTTGCAACATTGAACGTATGAACAATGAACTACATAAATAACCAACGCTTGTCAGCAGATTTTAACAGATCGTGTTTCGTCTGTCAAACATCTTCGCAATTTCACTCGTATATACACAAACACGTTAGATATAAGAACTTTTTCAAAGTGTCGTATTACATTTATCAGCGTTTGACGCAAAAGTCAGGCAAACTTGAAACTAGTTTGACACGCGAATGTGCAAAGCCAATTGTTTGATTTAAACGCATATGTTACCACGGGAGAAAGTATCGCCGCATTTGCGCAGATAATAATAAGTCAATATCGATATTGTCGTAACTCCGGTTCGTAAACGATAACAACAGCTGGATCGACTAAATTTAATTATCCGTATATTGAAGAAACCTGTAATATCCTCGTGATCGTTTCTAGATATATTTCATTCTTTTACAACTGTCAATAATTCCCTCAATATTATCGATACAACATGATGAAACGTTCTATATAACGTACCGCCCTCTCTGCAAGGTACATATTGGGAATAAATAACAGTTCCGTTAGAAATTGAACTTATCTTCGGTTTCGAACGATATTAACGCGGTAGTTAGCAACAAATACAAATTCAAATATTCCAAGTAACGTAGAAATTCGACGAACCCCTTCAATATCCGTGCACCTTGTTTAAGAATAATTAACTATGATTGCATAATTGTGAAGATCTGAATAAAGTTCAGCTTTGTGCTACCAACGATGCGTGTAAGCTTATTTTCTTCAATGAAGAAGTAAATTGTTGCCTGACTACATTCTCACAGTGCCTTCTTTGACGGCGAAGGGCTGCTTTTTAACCATTCAATTATTCGTCACTTGTTAGTCGTCTTGTAATACCGGCATCGAGTTCAATTTTTTATTTGATAATCATCAAGCTACAGTCGTTACACCGAAGTTAAATGTGATATATACAGTGGCGTCCGGATATATGGTCACAAATCTGTCCGCTTATACGATCGCGGGCTATCCCCACCAATCCCCTAAAGCTTCACTCTTCGAAACAGGCCTTGGCGCTATCTGTGATCTGTATCGATGTGATTAAAGTGCTATTCAATTACCATAGTAAGAAAAATATAATTTTCTGAAATATTTTTTTATTATATTGTTATGAGATGGACTTAATCTGTTTAGTAAAATTCGTACGATTAAAATCTGATGCATAAACGTGACTACAGTTGTATTAAATATATTCTATATACTATATTTAGTGCACTTCTATTCTGTCACATTTGTATTGCCCACTTTTCACTCTTTTTCTTACTGCATATTTATGGCCAAACAACCGAGCAACGGCCAGTATCCGGACATCACTGTATTTCTGTCTCTTCCGGTATTCGCTTATAGTTTCGAAATTAGAACGATTAATGGAAAATAAATTGAGGTACATAGTTATTTCTGTATCTCGATAAAAGTCATCGTACTCTTGATCATTTTTGTAATTTAAGTTAAGAAATCTGAAATTCGTAATTAGGAAATTTAAAGGTGCAAAAATTCAGAGTGCCTGTAGTATGAAAAAATGTTCAAAATATCCAAATTAATTAGTGAACAAAGAGAAAATGTAAATTAATTAGTAAAAGAAAAATACGAATTTGCATAAAAATCCTCAGTTTATTCGTAAGTTCGACGAGTAAGCAATGTTATTAAATAGATAAATATTTTGCAGAAGTAGCATCGTTGTTTATAACGTGCCTCGTGGAACATTCATAGTGGACATATCGGTAACATAATATTTTTCATGTTCATAAATCAACAGTGTTCATCAATCTCGATACTTTTATATCGTTGGTGTTACGGTACGATCAGATAAAGCTTTCTCAAATAACATCTAGATTACCCCAGTGTAATCCAGCCAATCTAGTTAGAACGAGATAGTCAGAAATTGGGAACAAATGTACAACCGATATAAGCGATCCCTTTTCAATTGACAACGCTTCACCCAAGTATAGTTTCTAACAGAAGCCATAGATTGCACCTTCACGCGGGAATGAGTAAAATCTGACGTAACATTTCGCTAATTATGCCCAGAGCTTTGACACGATTACGAATTAAACTAGGTTAATACAGGTTAATCGTTGACCCACGCGCTCGAGTATTACTAGGCATCCTCCTTAACTATATCTAGTCGATTTTAATCAAACTTCACAGACTGACGAATCTATCGTGCTTAACTTTTATCGGTGAACGTGATGTGAATTTTATCGTTGGAGATTTTTATCAGCAATGTACACCTAGCACATACTTATATAAGTACTATTAAAATATTTCAAATTCCACTGGTTTACACGTATCACAGATATAGTTCTGTTACTTACGAGTATGAGATAAAAAGAAAAGAAAAGAAAAAAAGAAAGAGGAAGTATTTTTGTTTGCACTCTTTCGCGAGTATTATACTTATTACTCCTTGTTTTTTTCCACATTACATAATCCTTATTAGATCGTAACCCGTGAAGACCAATAAACTGATAAATGTTACAGCGATAATTATATATCGTATCAAGTTCTCTAAACTGCTCGACAAACTTTTTTATTCACCGAAGTAATTATTTTTCGTTCAAGGCTCCGGAATTTTCGTATCACCGACAAGCGCCCTCGAGAGATCAGGATCGGTTGGATTTTGTCTAATCGTCTGGATTACATGCGGCTTCCTGTCTTTATTAGGAGCTCTAGCTTTCGCTGAGTTAAGCACAGTGGTGCCGCGATCGGGAGCTGAATATGCCTACTTCATCGAAGCTTTTTCACCACTGCACGAATACGCTGGTCAAATTCCAGCGTTTATCTGTTCCTGGGTTTATGTGATGTTATTACGACCAGCGGAAGTAGCGGTCGTTATGTTGACATTCGCTGAATATAGCGTGCAACCGTTCTCTGGATATTTGGCCAATCTTCCGGAGGAATCGATGTTCAAGCTGAAAAAGCTGATTGCTATATTGGCGCTCGGCCTGATCACGTATATCAATCTGACCAGCGTGAAATTATACGTGAGAGTTCAGAATATATTCACCGTTTGTAAAGTAATCGCGTGCGTGTTCATAATCGGAGGAGGAATTTGGTGGTTGTGTACTGGGCACACGGAACTATTGGACAATCCATTTCACGGTAGCACTACATCACTTGGTAACGTCGCATTGGCCTTTTACAGTGGATTATGGGCATACGATGGATGGAGTTCCGCCGCTATTGTCACCGAAGAGATTCAAAAGCCAGAGGTTAATATTCTTCGAAGTATTCTAATTGCTGTACCTTTGATCACCGTTTTGTACGTTTCGATGAACTTAATGTACATGGCGGCGCTAACTATACCGGAAATGATCAGCGCGCCAGCTGTGGCAGTTTTATGGGCGGAAAAAGTATTGCCATCGTGGTTAGGTTTCGCGATACCTCTCGGTGTTGCCTTGTCTACTTTTGGATGTAGCCTTAGTATACAATTTGGAGTATCCAGACTTTGTTACGTGGCCGGAAGCGAAGGCCATGTACCCAGTGTTTTCAGCTTTGTACATGTTGAGAGAATGACACCTGCAGCAGCAGTAGCACTTCAAGGATTACTGGCATTGATCTGTTTACTCTTGGGAAATATCATAGCGCTGATTGAATTCGCTAGTTTTTTGACATGGGTCTTTTACGGACTCGCGATGTTATCGTTGATAATCATGCGAAAAACGAAACCAAACGCATCTAGACCGTACGCGGTACCTATCGTAATACCATGGCTAGTATTGGTAGTTTCAATTTTCTTGGCTGTAACACCGATCGTACACGAACCGTCACTTAAATACTTGTTCGCGCTGCTATTTATTCTTTGCGGTGTCGGTATCTACCATACCTACGTGTACAAGAAAGCCAGGAGTACATTGGCAGGTGAATATGCGTTTCTTATAAGATCGTATCTTTTTTTTATTACAGTGTAATACGATGAAATTATTGATTTCTTTCTTTCCAGCGAGACTCACGTACCTGATCCAAGCATTATGTCTGGTTGTTGCTCCGGATAAAGAAGACTGATGAAAAAAGAATTTTTTGCGTTTCATTGTATATACATACTGGAGTACTGCGTTTGCTGTACCATACGAGTCGAACTTGGATGTATTTAACACGTTAAGCGCCATACCGGTTCCGGCGGACCGATGCTAGACTTTTCGTTTAAACGGCGTTAATTCTCGAAAAATGAACAACTTCAAATTTAGAAAATAATTCCTTGTTATTGATTAATAGGTTCCGTGAAAATAGTTTAAACGAAGACACGACTTCCCTCTGCAGGTATTATAAAATTACCATTTTTCTTTGTTAGATTTATCGTAACATTCATTGCAAAACTATCGAAACTGAACGGCTAAACGAGAAGTCGATCGAAATCAACGTGACGCTTAACGTGTTAACGATCGAGTTAGATTCTTACATTCCCGGATCATTATCATTGTTAAAGACGCGTTAATTTTATACTTTATACGATGAATATAAAAATAAGCGACGCATTATATCATATAAGCAACATTTTTATTCATTTTACATTTTTTTTTTCAATTAAAAAAGTTCCATATCTCTATAAAACAATTAGTTTTCAACATATAACAATATTTTTATATTTGTGCAGTATTGTAAAATGTTTTTATAAAGTAACCAGAGAGAGATACAATAAATATTGACTATAATACAGCATTTAACGTACAATAAGTGTAACATATAATTAACGGAAATGGTCGTATATTTATTATATCTGTACATAAATATTTTTTTTAAACATCATAATGTTGTAATACAAATTCTTTAGTAACATTTGTCATTCCAATATTATGATAACAATAAATAACTATTAATGTCAATTGTAGTGTTAAGACGTTATCATCGCTAACAGGATATAAAGTACTATAAAATATATGGAATTTCGTAAAATACCAAAGATCACTATAACTTTGGCATGTATTTGTAGTGAAATTTTATAGTTCAACTACAAAATATACAATATAAATAGCTAGTTTACTCGCTAAAACATCTGTAAGGCACCTTTATAAGGCTTCTTAGAGTTAAGATGGAAGATTAATGCTAAGAAAGCTCAGTGTACTTATTATGTTAACGAATTTTATACATATCACTTCACGTATGAATTAAGTTGTCTTGTATAAATCTACATAATGCAAAAAAAATGCGTAATTCATAGTATAAAATATACTAATTATATCTTATACATAACAAACTTTTAATATAACAATTGCTTATCTTGCAGCAATACAAACAGTGGCAAAAGTTGCCTATTTAACACCAGTCTCTGTATAACAATTCATAAATATCTGCTTTTTAGGTTCATAAGAAATTGTTATTGAGATGCACCACATTTCGGACAGGTCTGTCTTTCACTAAAACGGTGATTTAATGTTCTTGATATTTGATACTCATTATAACTATCATTTAACTGTAATTCTATACAGCTATATTGTTTAATTACCTCAGTATCTGATGTAGCTTTTTCCGAAATTCATTACACAAAGCTGTTTCAGCTGCAAGTGCAGCATCTCTTTCTCTTAATTGCTGTCTTAAATGATATATAGTGTCTTCTAATGCCTCAAAAATTGCCTGTAAAGACGTAAAATAAAGTCAGTCCTTTAACACTTTACCGACCGCCTCGTTCAATTCAATACTGGCTCGGTTTCTACTATCGCGCTTATTTTTACAGCTCTAAACATTTTAACCCTTTCGTTACGGCAAATTTCAGTAGAAAGGTAGATGTTTAATTTTCAGTCGCAAAATTTCTCTAAAACTGTTTTCGAAAGTTTAAAAATTGAAAATTTCCAAATTTGTAACAGAGTGAAATTTGTTTCGTTAAATTAAAAGGACGCAGAGAATAAAACTCAGTACGAGCCAAACTTCCAAAACGCCTATAGGCGCCAACAGTAGTCAAAGTGTCGAATCAAAATTCGTGAGAGGGTTTATTATATCGTTCACTATCTCCTATTATAGGGTGATTAATTAATTTTGTTGCGCTGGCAGAAAGAAACTGATTTATAGGCTCCCGGTTGATAAGCATTGGCAGCGAAAAGCCGATTAATAGGCTGCCGATCGGTAAAGTGTTGCGATTTACATTAATATAGGAAATTAAAAAAATTTCACAGATATATATATATATACCCTAGATTCCTCTGCAGTGTCGGACAAAGCAGGTGGTTCATCTAAACAAAAGAATTCTCTAACACAAGCAGTTCCTATAAGAAGAGGACTGCTTAATATTCCATTAACAAATGCTTGAAGGCCGCGTATCCTTTCCTCTAGAAAGCTCGGAGCGAAATTATCGCCGAGCCATTTCTTCCTTGGCAAACTTAATTGTGAAATTGGAATTTTTTGTCTTCTCAACTGTGACAACAAACGAACAAAATCTGTGTATCTTCTGAATACAAACCAACAATCTCCATTTTTTAATTCTACTCTTAGTTTGTAAATCTGAAACAACAAGCATATTGTACACAAAAGAAATATATATATATATATATATATATATATATATATATATATATATATATATATATATATATATATGATTGCAGCATAATAAATGTATAATTCAACCAACCGTAAATCTAGCTCTCTCTTCCATAACTTCATATCCAACAATCGGTATTCTCAGATCATCACTAGTCAATGGGGGATGTAAAATATCTGAATTTGCATTATCATTGTCAGGATAATTAAAACGTTGTACAGTAAATGAATTCGAATGGCCAGATCCATCAGAGTCCGGACTATCAAGTACTCTTACATTACTCGACTGAGAACCCCTTGCTTTACTAATTGCAAGTGTAACTTCACTAATACATCCCACACCAGACTCTGACGTGGACATTTTACCACCAATAAACTAAACAAAACCATGCATACTTAAAAAGAAATTAAAATTAAATTATTACAAAAGCACATGATAAAAACAGTCTTTATTGTAAATTATACAATAAGTATTCTTTATTCGGCAATTATATCGATAATTAAATATTTTTTATATAACAGTATATTGAGGATAATTAAGGCATATTTATTAGATCTTCAATAGAAATTTATTATTCGAAATACTTTATTACAAATACACAAATCATCTTCCAAGTTCGCAGAAATATTAAACAAAAGAGAAAACGTGTAAGAAATAAATTGAATAATATATTAGAATAATTAAACATTACGATAACATGTCACATAGGAGATATCGAACTTAAATGCATAACATTAACATTTATATTACTTGCTAATTGAAAGAAAATACTAACCTCAATAGGAATAAAGAGGCATCTGTATAGTTTCACGATCTTTTTCTACTGGAATTACGTTTGAAATATAAAATCATAATTAATAAGTTTTTATCTTCACCGAAACATCACATAATTCATAAACGTAAAATCACATAACGAACGAAAAGGCATGAGGTTGCTGTGACATATTGAGTTTGCAAATATATCTTCCCCGTGAAATTAGAGTAACTTAGATGGTGGACTAAAATGGTAACGAAGTAACGTATCGGAATATTTAATTTGCCGCCGGCTGGTTTAAAATTTTCGAGCGTTGAAGGCATATTAAGCAGGCATAGAAACGAAATAGTGTCTATCTTGTTAACATTTTTAATATATATAATACTTTATCAATGTAATTTGATAAATAATACGCGTTTCTTTATGAAATAGTTACAAAATACGAAATTTTCAAATCAGAATTTTTTCGAAAGTTAGCGGTAGCTTATACATGCGTTCGCGAGTTCGTATCGGGCTTGAAACTGTATACGTGATTGAGTACGTATTCTATAAGCTTCGTATACGTAGCAATGCGTGTATCTTTGCTACGTGACAATTCCGATAGTACAGATAGGTTATTTATTCCGATGAATTTAACGGTGAAAAAGGTAACATATTTAAAATGAGTGAAAAAAATACCAACACCGCTCTAGTTCGGAGGGTTAATAAATTACTCGAGTCGAGAGTAGAGCATGACAAGGTATTCGTGCTGTATTTCAATTATTCTTAATTACAATTAGCGGAAAGTAAACATTATAGTTAATATTATCTTTTATAGGATACGTTAGAAGCTTTAAAAGAATTATCTACGTTCTTTACCGAAAATACATTGAATTCTCGGAGAAATTTGCGCAGTAAGATAGAAAGAAGAAGTCTCGCAATAAACGAAGATTTCTTGTCTGCATTTAGGGAGGTAAAATCTTCTTTGGATGACATATATCAAGATGTTCTAGCTATGAATAGTGCAGTACAGTGTATGGCAAATCGTTTGCAAGTTACAAAAACTCAAACATCACAGCTCATTGATCAAACTGGGAAACTTCAAAATAAAAGGTACATGTATTCAGTGAATAATGTTACCTAGAATGAACTGACATTTAAACACAAAATTATTGATATTTCAGTCAAACTTTATCTATGCAACAAGAAGTTGCAAATGCATTTATTGAGAATTTTCAATTGACTTCATCAGAGCTAAGTGTTCTACATGGTTCAAGTAGAGACTCACCAATTACAGAAGAATTTTTCTCTGTAATTAGTCGGGTTCAGGTATAACAGTAAAAATTAAAAATTAATAATTGTGTGATTATCAGAAAAATGTGTAAGAATTGCTTGAAATTGCAGGAGATTCACAGCAGGTGTAGGGTATTAATGCAATCAGGATATCAAACATTGGGATTGGATATTATGCAAAGAATGACACTTCTGCAAGAGGCAGCTCTTGAAAGACTATATAGATGGACACAAAATCAGTGTAAACATATTGAGAATGAAAGATTAGCACCATTGCTGATTAAAGCAATGAATAAGTTACAGGATAGACCAGTTTTATTCAAGTATATATTTAAAATTAAAGAGTACACAGTACATAATTTATAAGCTATATTTTCTACATTTTTTTGTGTTCTTTCAGATATATTTTAGATGAGTATTGTACAGCTAGGAAAACTGCATTAGTGGGATCTTTCATAGATGCATTAACATTAGGGGAAGGGTATGGCAGTACACCAAATCCTATTGAGATGCATGTAAATGATCCAAAAAGGTATATTGGTGATATCCTTGCTTGGCTTCACCAAGCTATACCAGTTGAAAAGGAGAATATCCTTACTTTAGTGAAAAACTGTGATAAAACCGGTAAGAACCGTGCGATTGTTCCGTTGTTTTTATTTCTCTAACTCTTTTATTCCGTATTTTAGACGTGTCCGATCAGATTAAACAGTCTTTAAGTAATATCACAGAAGGACTTTGTCATCCTTTGAAGTCCAGAATAGAAAATGTCGTGTCGGTGGACGCTCCAGCAACAGTATTGTATTCTATTACAACTCTTCTTAGATTTTATCGCGCGATAATTCAGCAAGTAATACCAGATAGCACTCTGGACTCAACGCTGGCCGATTTATTAATGCTGAGTGAGAAAAACTTTCTCAGTAGACTTCAAAGGGAGACGCGCCTCGCTCTTGGCGACCGCGCGGAACCTCCGGGAAACGATTTACTACCCGCTCCATCCGTTTCTAGATTACTATCGCTTCTTAATGAAATTCTTTCTGTAGCGAGCATCGCGGACGGTAGAGAAAAGGACATGTTACAGGTTCATATTGTAACGATGTTTAATTAATTTATAAAAATTTTGATGTTTAAATTTACGCATTGAATAATTTGCAGATAGTATCGTGCATTATCGATCCGCTTTTGCAAGAAGTCAATGAAACAGCATCTAGGTTACCTACAATAGACATGGCTGTGTATCTTCTGAATTGTATGCATCAGATACAATCTACTTTAGCATTGTACGAGTACATGGATCAAAGATTAGAAAGATTACAGGTATTTAGTTTATTGTAATTAGTGATTTTGCGAATATTTGATTTATCATTGATAAAATGACATTTTTCTAGGCCCAGTCTGATGCACAAATCGATACTCTTACATCAGAACAGGTGATTTCATTGGTAGCACACTTAAATCTCGGTTTAATTTACACATGTTTGCAAGGGCATGAACAAGGCCCACTGTCATCTATTCCTGGAATGGATCCCTTGAGTGTGAAACAATTTACAGTGTGTAATTGTTATCCGATTAGTTAACGAAATATCTGCATAAACTTTCTCTAAAATGTTTAATATTTTACAGAATAATCTGGAAGCCTGCTTAGTAATGCCAGATGTGCTATTACTGCCGCAAATAAGTTTACTGCAAAGCGCCAATCATCGGTCAATAACGCAGAAACGCTCTTTCGACGTAATCGGAGCAATTTATAAACAATTGTATGAAGCTTGCCATGATCCGAAAAATCTGTATCAAAATCCAAGCAGTCTATTTTCAAGAACACCCGAGGACCTTCTAAAGGCATTAATTTCGGCTTAAATGTACATGGAAAATGAAATTTTTTTTGACAACATAATTATACAGAAAATCAAATATGTAAATAATACGTAAATGTAAAATAATTTTTAATAAATTTAATAACTTATGCAAGGTCACGCATCTCTCGATACCTCTGTAAGAATTTGAAAAGTACAACAGAAGATTCTGATAGGTTAATTCGACAAGATTAAGCCTTGTTCTCCGCGATTCGAGTTTTGTTCCTACAACGTTTGCGTAATTCTCCGTTCTATCGGAATTGACCAATGGACAGAGGTTCTTTCGGCGAAGTGGCGTAAAATTGTCACCGTGAACTCACCTTTAGAGTTAATGGTGGAGGTACAGTGCGCGCGCCTTTGGCCCACGATTGGCCCGGTATTTCCCGTCAGTCTTTAGTCTGGTGCGGTGGAATGCACCCGTGTCTGCGTTTTGTTCGCGAACCGCGCGTCTTTCATTCATACATCTCTGTGGTAGTAACTCCGTGCCGCTTCCTATTCAAAGATTTCCTTGGAAACGTCTCGCAGACGAGGCCGAGAAGCGCGCGCGCGGTAATACACGAGATGCAGACACTTCCAACCGATTCGGTGGTGCAACGTACGTTACTCGTGTAAACACAATGGACTTCGTCGTTCCATGCACAAAGGACGGATAGAAAGCAGTGAGTGAGTGAGTGGAGTATAGTGTCCAAGATGGCGGAATCAAGCTATTATCAGGTGAGTCGCAGGTCCATCCACGCTCTCTTTACGAACTGGTACGGCGTTGGTCGCCGCCCGACCGATCATTCCAGCCGCCATAATAAAAGATCGCTTTGGGCGTAATTTAATATACTTCGTATATCGCTCCTTTCTTCTACTCACGATCGTTCGCCGACAACGCACCTCCTCGCACTTGTCTCTCTCTCTAGACTTCGAGGAATGTTTCCTTAAAGACGATGATGATCCGTGATTTATTACTGGATCATGACTATCAACGCCTTTAGCCCGGTTCATGTTAAACGAGGCGTGACGGAACTTACACACTCGATATCGGTTCGGTTCGTTTAATGCACTTCGAAGAACTTTCCAAACAGTCCCTGGTAGCACCTGTTTCGTGTCGGCAAGTGGTATTTCCTGACGTTACGGGGCATAGGTGGTACAGTGCGAGGCACGTTTGTCAAAGTGTAGTCATGTAACGGCTAAGAATCATTCTGACAGGAGCCGTGATCGGTATGGCAACTCCATTGCAGCGGAGACAGCGTTTACTTAATTCATCGTCGTCGATCAAATCTTTTGTATCAACGATTAACCGGTTTCTTTCGAACTTTCGTATTGACTTGGAATTATCTCCTAACAAAGAAATCTTCGATTGATAGAATTTCGTAACGTTATCCGTTGTATATCCAACGTAGTGTATAACTATTAATCAATCCCGGTTTTACCATGGAATTTGGACGTGTTTACCATCGAGCGATAACGAAAAATTCATTTTTCATTGGAACTCGCGTTTCGGATCGCGTTAACTTAATCCACGATTATTATCACACGAGTCGATTGTTCAATATCTCAACATATAAGCGACTTTCGCAATTTGCTAACAGATGCTTTACGTTGTGCGTAACCCAAAAATAAAATGGTACACGTTGGGTTAGCCTCGCGCACCGCTGCTACGCTAATCCCTCAGTTCTATTTTCTTGTGGCTATTAATCATAACGGCATAGATGGCTATGATTAGAATTTTCGAAGGGCGGAACTTTTCCATTAACGATATCGTTCAATCACGTTCGACGATGCAACCGTTCGACTGTAAATTCCTCCTCTTTTTCTTCCTTTTTTTTTCTCTCAATCGGTCATATTGAACATGAACATCACGAAGACCAGTCATTTCCTCCCCGCGTTTCTTTTTTAACAATAACATTACGAACCACTTGATGGTAACACGATATTATCGTAGTCGTAAATATTTCGATCGAGGGGAGGGAATTTTTACATCTTCGTTAGAGTGATGCTCAACGACGACTGTTGACCTCTCCGGATTATTATGCATGGCACACATATTACGGAATGCATGAAAATAGCTCATGCGTCAGTGTGTCAAACTCATGCACACATGCGTATAAGTACACGTACGATAAAGATGCACGCGTTCGCTTGGGGTTCGTTGCTTCTTTAAATCGTTCCCACCCACCGTACCGACCGAATTCGTTCCGCTTGCAGAACGTTTTACGGCACGTTACGAAAACTACGATCACGATTAACTTCGTTCTCTCAGGCAACAAACTTTCCTATATTACGAGCGAAAAACCTTGAACACACCGTTTCGATCGGATTAGACTTCGGTTGACGATTTGTTCCAAGTCTACTCGCGCCACCCTTGCTGCCGTTGCCAAGGAAAATAACATTAATTACACCGGACGGCGGGAATTTTAAAGAAAGGGATTCGGAACAGCGTAAATAGCACGAGTATAATCGGAATTATTCGATGTGACAAACGTTCGGGAATTATGTCGCGGTCAAATTTATCTTTACTAATAATCGTGCTCTCTCTCTCTCTCTCTCTCTCTCTCTGCGTGGAATGCAGAAACGTACACTATTTCTGGAATCCGTTGTCGCCAAAGTTTCGAACTTAAGCAACCTGTAGGTGTGCCTGGCCACACGAACGAATCGTGCTACGAGAATAGGATACTCTTACTGACTCATATTGTTTGCAAGAAAGATTACAAGGGTATTCGTCGCGACGATTTTGTATCATTGTTCTTAAAACCATAAATTTCTGTTGCAACGAAGAACTAATGTGTACGATTTGTTAAGCGTATAATTAGATCGTTGGTAAGGTAGACGTAAGATCTTTCTCTTCATAGAAGCCGTCGACACGACGTTTCGCTATTGAGAGTCGCTGTTATCGCACGATAAGAGATAAAGCATCGGCAAATGTTTCTTCAGAGTCAGTCCATAGAAATCGTGAAATCGGTGCGGCACGCAACGTTGTTCATATATTCCTTCGTCGTTTCCATCCAACTGTTAGTAAGCTCCGCGAGTAGTGGGTCTATGGTAATTCAACAAGTAGTAGCGATATCGCGGAGAGAAACGCGACGGATTCGTGAAGTTGCATCGGCGAAGATCGCCGCGGGGATAAAAACGTTCGTAGAATCGTGGATTTTCTGCAACAGGTGGTTGAAGAGCGGCCGCAGCCTAGATTCTGGCTGAACCGAACGACGCGTCACCACGCGAGCAGACCGCAGATTTCGTTCCCGTTAAAATTCACGTTTATTCGTTTCCATGGTTACCATTTACACGTTGACGATAGTAACGTAAATTGTACGTTTCAACGTTGTAATGGAATATCGTACAGTCAACATTAACCGATGTATCGGTGGACGCGAGTGTAACATCTATGACAGTCGAATACAGTGGCGCGTCAAGTATTATCGATACGTTACGCCGTGAAAAAAAGAAAAAAAACGCGCAGAAATTTCGACGGGATTATTTATAAAAAATCGTAATTTATAGAAAAGTTGAACAATGTCGTTTATTTCTGTCAACAAGAGGAGAAAGAGTGCGTGCCGGTGTTTGCCGGTAACGAAGCCGTGCAAATCCAAATATTTTTGGAGCTGCATTGCACCATGCGCGGTACGTTCTCCGCATTGAAGCGTTTCTTTTTCTTTTTTCTTTATACCGATGTAACACGTAACTTCGAGTCGTGAACGTCATTGATAAATCGAATGATTTCAACGATGATACACATATCGAACGAACGATCTGTCAATATTTGCTCGAAACGTTTGTTACATGCACTTCTGTGTACGATGTGAAGTAACATATGAACATGAGTACATTGAATACATCGAGAGCAGCGTGGGTCACCGGTGACCCACGTGACCCATCATTTCGGTACACTTGGTGACATACTGCTATTGAAAAATAACACACATCGAACGCGACAGCGTGGGTCACCGGTGACCCACGAGGCAAGAACGAAAAGTCACATGACATTGACGTGGCACTGAATGTGTTCGTTAATGATTCACTTGTGGGGCATAACAGATATTACAAATATTCGAGATAGCTCGACGGCGCCGTTGAAATTAATCGAACGGCTTTATCGATGGTCGAATTACCGATAGAATAATTTAAATATAGACCGAGGTATTAATTAAATGGCCCGATAGATAGGCGTGATAGGATGTCGATACCCGTATTATGATCGATATATTTTTCCCTCCGCCGATGCACGTCGGTTTTATACACTCCGCGAACGAGTAGAAACGGTGGATCGGTGCACATCCGTGCGCCGCGCGCCAGACAATTTCCGGCCGATGGTATTGCATTATATTCCGGCCGATGCTTTAAACTCCCGGTTGTATAAAAAAGCCGATCGTCCTTCTTCTTCGACGTTCTTGGAAAAATGCAAATGTCACTGCCAGGATTAACCGGTGTGGAAATAGACTCGAACGTGTAGGACGAATGGTGAACGCAAATAGGCGCCTATTAGCGTACGCGGTTTCACGTTAGGGGGAGAATTTATCCGGTTGAAAATTACGCGATAACATTGTGTAAGAATGTAACGCAACGTGTAAAATGTTTCTCATGAAAATATCGTCACCGATAAATCGTTATGGCTAATCATTGTGATTTATTGTTCCTTTCTTCTCTTTTCATTTCCATTTTTTTTTTTTATCTTGCTAAATCATGTTTCACCACGAGTGTGTGAATAATCGAGAGTTGACAGAGAGAGAGAGAGAGAGAGAAATAGACAGAGAAAGTGTGTCCAACGTCGAATAATCGAATTTGAAATCTGTTTCAGGGCGATTACATCAGGCACCCGGTTCTTTACGAACTGTCGAGCAAGTATGGAGTGGCTGGCAGTGACCAGGTGCCCTTGCCGGCTCGTCTCGACGAGCTCCGGGAGCACATACGCCGAGAAATACGCAAGGTATGTCGAGTCTCGCTTATCCTTCTCACCGCTATGTCTCTTCCCAGAAGCTCTCTTTTTCCCTAAGCGTATATACACGGTAGCGCGCGCGGCTCGCGCGAGCACACGATCCCTTTCGCGCAACAGAATACGAAGAGAAGGAGAAGATATACATGTATCCTTCTCTGTTCCAAACGATCTCTTCTCTCGCGTTATACTCTACGATGTATCGTTCTTCTTTCGTTTCACCTCTCTCCTTTTATTTCTCTTTCCTTTTTCGTCCCTCGACACAGGGAGGAACAAAGAAATTCGATATGTGTCAGGCCACCGTCGATCCATGGCACGCCTGTTGAAAACCGGCACGATCCACGTGACTAATGGATCTCGGACGGAATTTATGGTTATTTCGATGAGGGGAAGAACGAAGAGGAAGAAATAATAATAAGAAAAAAGGAGGATTCCCCTCGTGTTGCAATGAGATAAGAAATTACGAGTCGCGTAAAGTTCCCTGAGTCAACGAGTTAGAACGAACGTGGTGCTACCTTTTCTTCGATCAGTCGATCGTAAATCAATGGTGACTCCCACTATGCAATACTTCGCACGTAACGGAGATGGTGTCAAGCTGTCTGACTGTGCTTATCACTCGCGATAATTTTCTGGGGACGGAGAAATTTCAGTTTATTTACCGGTTAAACATTCGGGTACTATACTATTTGCATGGTGGTATAGCCAGTGGAAGAAATAATAACCGAGCTTGTTGATTAACCCTTTGAAAGTTTATCTCGAGTGAGACTCAGGAAAGAATTTTTGTACTACTATACAAACTATGTAATAAATTTTAGAAAATATATTTTTGTACATTTATTGTCATATATAAAAATATTTTACAATATAAAAAAGTTACACGTTCTTTCTTTTTACCGGAAATCCTAATTTGATTAGACTGTTAAGGACGGTATCGATGGTTGCTGACTGAATCGAAATCAAGCCTCATTGAGTTTTCAGGTTCTTATCTTCTCTCAGGTTTCTCTCGACTCCCCTTGTCGATACGCTCGAACGCGGTGTAAACTTTCTATCTCTTTCATCGACTGTACTCTATTACGAAGTACATCACAAAGACAGATTGAAATTTCGAGGATAGAAATATCGGAGCTTAACCAGAGTTTAAATGTACTCATCTAGATACATTCGTTTTCAATTGCCCTATGTATCTTTTCGCAATGGAGTCTCGTGATTCAGTGATTGCTTCGAGCTCGAGTATAGCCGAGCAAAAATACAATCGCTCGTTGATATACCGTTATAATCGCAAGTCCATGCATCGTGTGTGCTATCTATGTTTGCGTAATGGCTTTCGAGAACTTAGATAGTCGTAGCCGTAAATCATGCTAGACGAACCGAAGTAAAACACATTCTTACCTTTCCCGATCGTCAAGTGGGTGAATCGTTTTCATTAAACGCTATATGCAAATATTATTCACAACTGTGACATCGGTGATTAGAAGATAACGAGATGGATCATTGTAAAGTGTTCTCTCTAGGAGACAAAAGGAAAAGAAAAAGAAGAAAAATTCTTTATAAATATAATAGAGGAGGTAATAGAATGAAAGGATAAGCTTCGATGGTACCGAGCACGAGGTACAATTTTACGTCTCATTTGCTTCGGGTAAGAGGAGTGGTCTTTGGACGCGGTCTGACGATCGATGGATCGATAATAACGATCCGTACCGTGTTTGAATTCCACGGAGTGAAATTTTCTCTGTTGACGATTTCGTTCTCTGGGCTTCGTTTGAAACGAGGTGGCAGGATGGATACGTTTATCCCTGTGACGATCCCCGTAACAAAAGCCTTCTCGGCCGTAAAACTGACGGGAAACGTTGTATGTATACGTTCGTTTGTGCTTGGTTGCAGGAGCTGAAGATAAAGGCTGGCGCCGAGAAGCTGAGAGAAGTGGCGACCGATCGTAAAGCCCTCTCAGATGTGGCAACGATCGTGAAAAAGTCGAATAGTAAGCTGAACGAGCTACAGGCCGAGCTTCAGCAGCTGGAGAGTCAAATTATATTGACGCAGGGCCAGCCACAGTCGCCACAGCAGAATCATTCGAACGGTCAAGGTAAGGGAGCAAAAGAGGAGTTTAATACTTGCACATGGTCGGTATACAAGCTGTACAGGCAAACCCAAGAGATACCATCTTTGTATTCGCGTTAACGCTGCATGGCATTGACCGAGAGGATAAGAAAAGGCAGACTCATGCGCGACCTAAACGGGTTTTATGTAATGCCGCGTGTTAGACTTCGTGCCGATCAATTACCGCTTCGGTCCGTGGTGCCGGCGCGGAATACGCTCGCATCGCGAACCATCGATACCATTAAACGAGTTCAAGGATTTTTCGGAACCGACCGTGTGAAATCTGTGATTCGTCGCAGCAGGAATATTTCCGAATGGTTTTTACGAAAAAGAAAAATCAACCTGAGTGTACAGGATGTTCCATAACTGGTGTTGCAAGCGAGCAGAGATCGATTCTAGGTGAAAAATCGAGTCGAAAATGTGGAATAAAATTTGTTCATTTGAATCTTCATTTTTTTCTATTTTTTTCGAGAAAAATCAGTTTGAAAGTTTGTCGAGTACATGTGTAGTTGATTAAATTTTAATAATATTAACAAGTTAATTAATTAAAATTTCCGTAATTGGAAAACGTTCGGAGGAAAATAAGATCAAATTAGCATCGCTTTCGGTAATTCATAAATTAATCGAATCTTCAATCTTTCTCGAAAGCGAAGCAATCGAATAAAAAAATTTTATTCCACATTTTCGGCTCAATTTTTCACCGTAGAATCAACCCCAGCTCGCTTTCACCACCAGTGCACAGGACACCCTGTACTTCGTACGTAATTACATAATCGTCATCGAAAGTAGCTTGAAAGCAATGAACGACGTGTTGGTAGTGATCTGGTTTCACGTTTATTTTTATGATCACCTCCCACCTCCCTCGTAAAAGGTGAGATCGTGTACGACCACCGTTAGAATTTCGCTTTCTCGGTGTATCAGTTGTAGTATTCCTACTTATTCAGGGGTAAACCTTATCGACATATCGAAAGTAATGGTGTAATATGTTCCGGTATGTTCCCCCCTCTTTTACCATGCCTAACGACTGCCTTCTCCTCGCGGCTGTTAACGAGCAGCCACTTAATAACTCCACCCGCTAACGAGCCGTCGAGACGACGACGTCTTCGGTTTATAAAGCTCAACCGTGCATGCGAGCTACTGCTTTATTACAGCATTCGGGGACCTGGCAAATCGAGCATGTCCAGTCGAAGCCGTAACTGTTGCATCGGCGATAACCAAGCGATCCGTGCCTTTGATAAACTCCCGTCTGAAAAATCGTCCACGCCTCTGGCGTCTTTCTCATTTCCTACCTCGATACATTTCTCTCTCTCTTTTTTTTTTAAAACTCCTCAAAGGTGAACTTCATTTTCGTTTTGTGAGAAATAAGGAACACACACGTATACGTATACTCTGAGTTGCGAATAAAATTCAATTTACGCGATTCACTCGTGATTCGTTTGTTTACACTGTGTATCATGTTCATGGACTTTGGAACGTATCGCCAACGTCTGGGGATTTTTTGGCCAGATTATTCTTAACGATCCGACTGACGTACACGTGTATTTTGCAACGAATCGTCGTTCCGGAAATGGTTCTCTCTCTCTTTCTCTCATTTGTGGAATTTCCAGTCAGTATAGCTGGTCATTTCCCTCGCTTAGAATACCAGCGTGTACATACTACCGCCATGCAGTCGGTGGACATAAATTAGGAACGATTAACTCCGATCCTCGTAATCGGGGGTCATGGTACTCTGAATAGTCACGGGCGTAGCGTCGAATTGCAAACGCCCTATGTATCGCGCGATCGCGACTGATGTATAGTTGGTGGAAGCGATACAGCGGGGTCGTAAATTGAAGCATTGAACGACACCGATTGTGTCCATTATTTATGAATTGGAATCTAAAATTTATGCTTGCGATCTTTCATTTAACCATTTGAATCCTGTGCAGTGCGATCGTTGTTGACGTATTGGTCTTTTCGATAAGATTTTCCCAAAATCTCCGGGATTCACACGCTTACGATATCTGATATTAAGCTTTCGTCACTTCCTGCTAGTTTTCTTTTAAACTATCAACGATTGGGAGGTAGACAAAATTTTAAAATATACTGCAATGGATAAACTAAGACCCTGAGCTAAGCACGAGATTTTTATCTTCCCCAAACTGCTGTTTTTTTCGTTCATATTACGTGCACTTTGACATCTGACTGGATTTTACGATCATATTGTATCGCTTCCATCGTCTATACCTTTTCAGTATCTATCGCGATCGAGTGGATCAATTCTGTCCTTAGCTACGGTTATAGGTACACTTATGCTATTTAGCCAGGATAATTTTTGTTCCTTTTTAAGCCTTTCTCATAATTAATTCACGCTTATAATAAAATGTGATCAATGTGAGCGGAACGCGTTGCTCACGAATCGATGCAAAAGATTAATTCCGAGATAAAAAGTCTGTGCTACTGGTCCTCGTGAAGTTGATCTAAACTGAAAGTATATTTCACCACTGTCGATCGAGACTTGGTCAGACAGACGTAACGATTTCATTTCACCCTAGCTGTCTGAGGGGTTAAAGTGAACGGTACAAGGCGGTACGGGAGTTAGGTTGAAATTGGTATTTCTCGACGATTCGTCGACCTTGAAAATGCTAGTTACGCCACTGGGTGGCATTTAGCTATCGGTGCTGCTGCTTCGTGACGCACCCGAGGCTCTGTACGTAGCCGGTTCGCGAGCAAGCAGCAGCGAGCAGCTTCGAGTCTTGTGTTCACTTTGAATTGACGGTAAGTGGTAGCATCTATTTATACCGTGGACCCAGACGCGCGCCTCTATCCACTCCAGTTAAGTCAGTCATCATACATTCTGGGGGACTAAGCAACCTGCCTTCAGGCCACCTCATTCAGCTCCCTCTTGCGACGGGTTATGCCATTCAGAGAGGTCTTAACAATGCAATCACCGACGACGTGGCTTCCTGTATCGTTACCTCGACGAGCAAACTGGTTCAGATCCAGGAGTTTTGACTTAAAATGGTCCTACGTTGTTGTGGACAATTATACTGCCACCTCATCGTAGTTTTCTACATGGTTTTACGTTGCTTTAAGATAACTTCTGAGTGTTTCTTGAGATGCATGTTCATTTGAGAGTGAAACTATCGCAAGTTACTCTCGAGAGTCGAATGTATCTCGAGAGTGCTAGAAGAGAGTTGGATATACAGTTTGAGAGTACTCTCGAGAAAAATTATCGTAAAAAAAGCTCTCAAATGGACACGTATCCTTACGATAGTTGCTCTCGAGAGTACTCTCAGATTCTTAGCACTGTTGATACTACATTAATAAATTTGTCTTTCTAAACTTGATTGGTTTTTTAAATATATGTACGAATTATATCTATATAAATAATTATCATGTTTATATCAATAAACATACTAAAACGAAAAAAAAGAGTGATTCGATTTACCTTAAATAATGTGATCCGATCAATCCCATGTATGATTTCAAAGTTTTATAATAGTTAAAAATATATTAGATACTGAATTTAGACACCGTATGAACAATTAATAATCGACATATTTGAATTTTCGATCTTTCCTTTCTATTTTAAATACGAAGTTGTGTATCTTAGATTCGCAACAAAATTATCACGTTCGTTTCTTTGATAACGTGTCTTGGTATTAACTAAAAACTTAAAACAATTAACTGACTATTGAGATAAGAGCAATCAGAATACTCGTATCTATTGCAATGTGACTAACATGGAGTGAATTTTTATTTTGATCAGATTCGCCTCGATCTACTACTATCCGATATCCATATACAATGTCCACCTTTTACTTTCCAGATTATGTCCAATCGAAAGTCTGAGATGCATTTCCTTCTTTACAATCGTTCAAGTTTCTCGAAACAGTTTATCCTCTTACTTCTCATAGATACACCACTTACCACCTGCCCCTCTATTTAATATTACCACTACTTCTCCTCCGTTACCAATAAGAACGAGAGTACCACGAGGTTAGAATAAGATATCGCGGATGAGACTGTGCCATGGATTACAGGAGAAAGTACATAGTATTCCCACCTTTCCTCCAGAGCGTGGTGTTCAGCCGCGAGGGAAGCAACGTAACGAGCACCGGTTGAGCGCGAGGGCTCTCTCGTTCACTTTCCAGTTCTTCGAGTTCTCTGGGCTATACGTGCGTGTAACATGCGCACTCTCCTCGCGAGGGACAGTGAAAACGTTCTCGTATGATACACATGTACAAACTTCTTATGTAGAAACGTTAGGTATACCTGCACACATAAATACGATCAGCAAGCGTATTACGAGAGGCGATCGGTCGAACGATCGCTTCGCGTATTTCGCCTGAGGCTGCCTCCTCGATGTGGATCGAGATCGCGTTTCAGCCGAACCGAGGCGAACCCACGCTTTCGCATTCCACGCTGTCGTGTATCAGGGAGGCCCTCAGGCCCTCCCTACTCCTAACGTCCCTCTTTAGGGACTACCTGCTTCCTCTCGAACCTCTCGACGCGAAATCGCCGCGACACTTTGCGATCGGAGCGCACCTTAGCGCGTAACGTGTCTATCTGAGAGTCTTTTTTAAGAGTTAGTTGGGAGAACTCTCAAGAGTAAGTAGAGTCACTCTCGAGAGCAACTCGTGATAGTTTTACTCTCGATTTGCGTGTCAGTAATCTCTCTCGAGAGCAGCTCGCGTTAGTTTTACTCTCAAATTGCATGTCAACCATTCTTGAGAGCAACTCGCGATAGTTTTACTCTCGATCTGCGTGTCAGTAATCCCCTTTGAGAGCAGCTCGCGTTAGTTTTACACTCAAATTGCAAGTGAACAGTAGCACTCTCGAGAGCAACTCGCGATAGTTTTACTCTCGAGTCGTGAGTCAGCAAAGGCTCTCTTGAGAGCAACTCGCAATAGTTTTACTCTGAAGTGCACACGTACTCTTACTTATAGCAATAGTGGATGATTTTATAGCGGATGATAGAGATATCGCGACACGCATGAATTGTACGTGGCCACGAGACCGGTCCACCGCCATGAAAATTACGATCATTTGCTCGTTCAGCGTGTATTTATCGAAATGACTGTCAATTCAGCGGTTTCCTTTCTAGGACTACACTCATTGCGTTTGTACTCGATAACAAACGTAGGCTTTTCGATTTGAAACGATGGCAGGAGGCCTGTTTTAATTAGAATCTAACCCTTTATAGGGCAGTACTGTAGGACAGTAAAAAGAAAATTGTAATATGATAATTTAAAAAAATTTTTGTTACACATTTTTTCTATTATAATTTTAATTTGTTATCCTACAATCTTGATATTATTCTTGAACGATATACAGCGATTCTCATGAATATTCAAGCACCGTTTAAACTAGAATAATTTTCTTAATAATAGAAACTGAATTTTTCTTTTCCAAGTACTTGATATGCTGCAAACGATCTCCCAGTTTGAAATCATAATGCAAATTACGCATGCCGCCATAAGCAGGCGCCTCGATAAAATTACGTCGCCGCAAAGGCGCCAGGCGGAGTGCAAAGGGCTAATAAGTAGAGCGAAAACCATTGAGCCAAAAGATTAGCAATTAATCGTTGAAAACAAGGGTTAAACGTGCACGTGTACCGTGCAATTTGTAACCGTGAGAAATAATTGCTTCGCGATTTCATATATACATATATACAGCCGGTTTGTAAATTTCATTCGTCGAATCTACGTTTCCGATCGCCAGAGATACAACGATATCTCTATGCGGAATAATGGTGTGCTAAAGGTTGCCTCGTTTTATTGTTGTAACTGTAAAGCAAAGCCCTGGTTCTCTCTCCCGGTGAGGGCCGTTATCGTTTCTCGCCCGCGACATTTGTTCCGAGCGACGCGAGAACCGCTTCTAAATAAACGCACCGCATTACATAATTCGCGCCGTTCCGTAACGCAAATCACGTCGCCCCGGTGCTAACACGCACCCAGAGAGATCCCGGATGGTCCGGATGATATGCTCGATCGCTTAAACCACATGTTCTCTCTCTCACTCTCTCTCTCTCTCTCTCTCTCTCACTGTCTCTCTTTTCTCTCTCGTGATTCATCGATCCGGTCGTAAGAAATTTTTCACTTCCTCTCCCGTTGGTTCGTCGATGCTCGAGGGAAAAATTCGTTGCCGTGTAGAGGCACACGTTCTGTTATCCTTTCACCGGGTGGCCTGTAAACCCAGACCAGCGCGAACTTTATTGCATACAAGAGCCGGGTTTTATGCGCGTTCGAGGCTGAACCGTTCGCGTTTACAAACGTAACATCATCCTATTTTTGTCCCGCGTTTGAACTCTCTCTCTTTCTCCTCCCCGTAGAACGTCGGAAGTTACGCAATTTTTCTTTTTTTCTTCTTTTCGGTGGTAAAGAGAACTGTGGAGATGATCAACGCGTGAAGTTAATGATATGTAATTACAGACAGTTCGAGTGAAAGAAATTGCAATAACCATGTGTATATTCTTTTTGCTTTGAGAATGATTTAAAGGAGACTTTCTCATCGAATCACTTAAAATATAGGTGATTTTTAGGAATTGTTTTTTTATTCAAGCATACAACGTATCGTAAAAAATCTTTTTGTGCTTTGTTTGTGCACTCTTCGAGTATTTGAGACAATTTTTTTATTGTGGTTCCTGTTCCTGGCATTTGTAAATGGCGAGATCACTGCACTGCTTACAAAAAAATACGGGGTGAAGACGGTGGACATCGTAATTCGTCGTAGGATTTTCGGAAATGAAAAAGAACGAAAGAAATTCTGAAACTTTGTGTCATTGTCTATAATACGAACCACTTTTAGGCAGTGTTTTATGCAAGTTTAACCAAAAAGTGTAAAAAAATGGTCAATTTTACGCATAAAAGTGTCAACAAAAGAAAAACGTGTGTTCCAAAATGCACCATTTTTGGCTCACGCGATAATTGAATAACAAAAGAAACATCGCAAGAATTTTTCGAATCGTTTCGTAATTTTTTTTTTGTAAGCGTGTTTCGAGAAAAACGCATTTAACCCTTTCAGTATCGAAGAACGATATATCGTTCCCTTTATGCTAGAGGCACAAATTGTGGCAATTAACAAATGAACATAAAAAGTAATGAAATAATTCTAGTAATATTTCTAATAAACAATAGTCTTTTAAATAATTTTTTCCATACATCAATTTTTACATCATATTTAAGTATAACAGTGCAACAAATTTTGAAGAAATTTCATTTAATTAATTCATTTTCCCTTCATTTCTTAACATGCTCCTTTCTAAATTTCGTAATTATCATTCAAAGCTGAATTTTTCTTCTCTCGAACCTCATCAAACTAAATCACTTTAGCTCGGCACTAAAAGAATTAAAGTTCCGTTTTGCATTCTCAGTTCTCGGGCTACGGAGTCGCGTTTATTGCTGCAGAATCTGTACCGTTACGAATTTCGTCTTGAAACTGTTTCTGAACATTCTCAAGATGTACTATAGAAGTATGAAAAAAGAAAAATTTCGATGAGAAAGTTCCCGTAAAGGTTCGAGTATTCCCGACATGTCTGTGTCGTCATTGCGTGATACACGATGAAACAACGAAAAAAAAAAAAAAAAAAAATGATGAAAGATCGATAAGACATTATGAGTCACGAATTACAAAAGTCTCGTAACGTAGCGTTGACGTTGTGTATCGACTTGTATATCCGAGGGAACGGATACACGTGTATACTCAAAGAGAGAACGAATTCGCTTTTGTCACGATTCTAGGCCGGCGTTTGACGCCCACGGTTCGTGAATGAGAGAAAACGGGCCCGGTAGATTCATCTGATAATGTTTCACGTTCCATCGAGAGCTTATCAAAAATGCTTCGGTGAAATTATTCTACGAAGGTTTCCACGGTTCTCCTCCGGTGTACACTCACGCGTTCGTGCTTTCCATGGACGTAGTAATTTATAAGAGTTAGCTGAACGATACCGGACACCGAGAACTCTTTTCTATCGGTGATCGTAAACTCGTCGAGGAAATCATTCGCGCTCGCAAATAAGCGTGACGATTTATATCGGTTAATTGACGGCTTGTGTGAGTTTTTACTAGGTTACAGAGGTTCTTTTTAAACGTGGCAGTTTTTCTTTCTTCTCTGTTCTTTTTTTTTCTCTCTCCTTCTTTTCTGCAAAAACCGGTCGCATAATTTTCTCGATCGATGCGAACGGTAGCTCCTGTATGCTAATAACTTAAACGTCACGATACGATTAGACACGCTTACGGTTTACCTCAGACACAGGTTCAACGAGGTCTTGTGCCCCTTTCGTGCTACCTGCAAGTTTTCTTGTCAACGTGTAAGTGTCTCGGGGAAAAGTACGATTTTACGATTTACACGCGTTTGATGGAACGAAATGTACGGTTATTCAAATGCAACGTCTTTTCAGATGATGTAAGTCGTTTTCTTTTAGTAAAAGGTAGTAGAATTTTAACCATGGACTGGTGTACATTGCAGCAACGGATTTGCATTATTTAAACTTATTATGAAAGTGAGATTTGAAAAATATCCATCGCAAAAATTTGTGATACTTTTGGTGCAAATAATCAATCTTCGATTCAAAGATTGGTTAAAAAATTCGAAGAAATTGGCTGAGTTATTGATAAACCAAATAGTGTACGCACAAATGAAAACACTGATACTGTAAGTTAAAATATTAAAAAAGAAAAAAAAACAAATTGAAAAAATTCCAAATATTTTCTGTTTTATTAGCACGTTGCCGACCGATTTCCTTATATTACGAGAAGAATGACTGTTCTTGATATATTTGTATATTTTCTGATGTACCATTGCACAAAATTGTCTGTTTTGAACGTCTGTTTAGCACACTTTAACAAGAGACTACTTTGTTTAACATATTTTCACTTTACTTCACATTTCAATTTAACATGTTAATTTGTGTAAGCGATATGAAATATTAGATAATTATTTTTTTTTTTATTTCAAGCTACCTGTACTTTTTATGGTGCTTAAATGTAAGAATATTATTAAACAAATGAAACTTTGGTGCAAAGTGGTTCTCAAAAAATATTTTACTCATATTTTCTCTTTTTCATCTACAATCGTTCATAGTGAAGGGCCAAAAATCAGCCTCAAAGTTAAAAGTAAAAAATATATTTGACCCAATATCTCGAAAATTGGAAACAGAAGAGCAGAGTATATTGGCGAATTTTCTATTTTTCAACGTAAAATTAGCGCGATCGGCAATGTGTTAAAAAGAAACATTCTCCATCTGATTTTCATCATCATCATCATCATCGTCAGTCTACGGTATACCGCCTGTGCGTTCCCAGAACCGAGCATTCTTTCCATCGACCACGATTACATACAATGGTTGAGTAACGTTTAGGCTAATTAATAACATATATTCCATCGCAAGTACCTATTGACGCAACTGATACAACGTAAAGCCGTTTTTTCTCTCGATTCGTACAGTTTTCACGTTATGAACGTAACTTAGAGGCACAAGTTCATGCTCAACTTCTAGCCGTGTTCGTTATTTTAATCAGTCCTGGTAATAAGGATGTTGCCAGACCACACTCCGCCATCCCCTTTTTACGATGCACAGCGGAACACAATTACTCCTTACGTATAGGTATATATTTTAATATATACCGTAGGAAGTCTGTGGCTACACAGGGGGTTACGGTTCGTGATCGCGCGTCTGTGTGAATCGCGTGGATTATGTGGAAAAGAGCATTGGCGCACGGTGCAAGGCGAAATCATGAATGGGCGACTCACGGCGGAGAGTCACTTGAGTGCGCGAGTGCGCTCGTGAAGAGAGAGGAAATCGTGTTACAGCCTGTGGAACTTGTCGAGGGATTAAAATTTTTAATTTTCCACTGTACCAGTGCAAGTTCTTTTTTTTTTTCCTCTCTTCGTTGCATCCTACATAAATATATATATGTGTACATATATACGTACACATATGATTTCTGTCTAATTAACAGCTTATATTTTCGCTCGTTACGTTTTTTCTTTGTTTCTTCTTTTTTTTTTCTTTTTTCTAAATGCATCTGTAAATCATTCCATAGGCCGGATGGAAAACAAAGAGTATTCTTGCGTAACCAGTGCTCCAAGTATGAACAACTTGTTTCTCTTGTGTACGATGGATCGTAGAGACGGGAGAGAAACATCATTTTCTCGATATAGAGTAGCAAGTTCCACGGGATCTCTCTTATCCAATGGAGATGAGATGATGCGTGCTGGCAAATTATGCACACACGAACGGACGCGTCTTTCAGCGTTCCCGAAGGGGTTGCGTGCGTTGCACCCTGAGGTCGTCAAACCGGTGAAAAAGATAGCTGCAGCATCCTCTTCCGTCTCTCGTTCGATGATTGCGAAAGAAATAGAAGAAAAAAGGAGAGTGCGGAAGAGAGAACGCAGGAGAGAGAGCGCGTGAAAGAGAGAGAAAGCACAGGAGAGGGAGCGCGGAAGAGAGAGAACGCGGGAGAGAGAGCGCGCGGGAGAGAGAGAGCGCGTGGAAGAGAGAGAAAGCACAGGAGAGAGATCGCAGGAGAGAGAGAGCGCGCAGGAAAGCGAACGCGTGGAAGAGAGAGAGCGCAGAACAAAAAGAACTCAGAAGAGAGAGAACTCAGGAGGGAGAGCGCGCAGGAGAGGAGAGAAAAAAGCAGCTCATCATCTCGCGCGCGTTTCCTTTCCAAAAGTGCGCGTACATGGATTAGGTACCCAACGCGTTAATAATTCCATTCATTGTTTCGCACGGGGTGGATAGAAAAGGAGGGAAGAGATGAGGCAGAGCGTGTGCACACGGAATTTTGCAGCCTGGAAACAAGGAAAGCCTTTGTCGTGTCGCCTCACGGACTCGTGGAAACCGAGTATAATGGGGCACGTGTTCTGGTACCGCGCTAATGACATGGTTTCGCGGACTCCTCGATATCGTATTGTCTCGAGACCACTCTTCCACTGTTTCGCCTACCTATTACGAATTATTCTGCTTCTTTCCTCGTTTTCGACACACTCCTGTACGTGTCATTCCCCTCTTTCTCTTCCACATAACCGGCTCTTTCCCCTCGGTTGCTCCCTTTTTCCTGTATCGTTTCTCGGGGAACCAACTGTGCGCATTTTAACGATGCACCGTGTATTGTATCGCGTACGTGTATATATAGTCATGTTTAATCTTTTGTAATATCGATTCGCTTTTTCTTCGGGATTTTTCTCTTCACCTCTTCGTTATTTTGTATTATTGGTGTTAGGTATCCATTGTCTTGACACTTTCATTGCTGCCGGTGCCTTTCGGTTTACTTTCACCTTAGTTTAATCTTTTACGCATTTCTATTTTAATTGAAGAAAACAATACAGCTGAAACAAAGGATTTCACATTTCTTAGCCACGATTCAAGATCTCCCGTTCTTACGTACCGAAATCTACCGCGGCGAAAGGGTTAATGCCCTAAAACGCAACCATTTAACCTTTTAACCATTACGCGCCATTCTAGCGGCTTCTCGCTAAATTACATATAGAATCGGGATTTCTATATCCATCAAAAGGTGCAATAACCGCGAGGAAATGAAGTTATGGCTTTGAAATAGAGCTTTAATTACGGGCGTGAAGTCCCTGCATGTCAATTCGAAAGTTGGCTTTCGACTCATGCTTGTTCATTAATCCCCCAAATTCTAAATAAATTTAGTATCGCATATCACATCACGTAAACGTCGTAAATAGTCATATTCTAATTTTAGGTATTAGAAATAAATTCTTACCAACTTTCTAGTACTCAAAAAAAGAATTAAAAGAGATCGATGGTCGAAATAATTGTTATTATTGTCAATGATCTTTCGCCATTTTTCCAGTAGCTTGCGAATACCATCACAAATACTTCGATATGAATGACTATACGGATTATGTGTCTTTAATCAGAAAGAATTTACTTCTACGTCTAATGCTTGTAAGAAAATACATTAAAACAGTTATCAAAAGTAATTGAATGCACTAAGGAGTCTACCCAGCAAGATAAACCCATTGTGAATAAGGACATGATCCTATATAACCATATTTTTTATTATTTCATCACTATATGTTCAGAATAACGAAGATTCTCTTCTATTACCCTAAGAGTATCACGTAAATCTCACCAAAGTGTTAAAAAAAAAAAGACTGAATCCTGTTTCAAGAAACTAAATCACAAATTTCCTTTCTACGCTCTTCTTCTCGTTTCAAGAGAAACAGGACTTTTCGAAATCGAACCGATTACGACGACAATACCTTCATACATATTCCCACCTACCGATATCCCCTTGTGGAGAACACTTCTTCCTTCCGCTGTCCCCTTTACTCGTTTCCCGGAGAAGAAGGCGAGTCACAGTGGAATCGTTCGAGCCAAACCGTATCCAACGACGCTACTACTCCCGTATGCATTCCCATGGCCGATATCCTCTTTATTTTCCTCTCTTTCTCTCTGTCTTACTCTGTGGCTCGCCTTATTCGGACATGTCAGGCTAACGCGCCGCGTTGCGTGCACCAACGGTGCAAGTGCGCTTGTCCTCCGATGCATATAGGCGTCGTGTGAGTACACGTTCACGTGTTTTCTTTGTCGGGACGATGGTACGTCGTTACCGTTGTTTTCCATACGATTGGCTAAATCCTCTCCTCACATATATACACACACATATATCATCTCGCTTAAATATAAATGGTAAAAATCCTCTCTAGGCCTTCATGGTTCGGTGACGCTCGAAAGAAATTTCGTTTACCTTCGAACACGAAGGTAGAATATTCCGCCGTAGTTTCACGCTAAATCCTTTTGAGCGACGAAGCTAGCTCGCATCGTTGTTCAACAAAGAGAAGCGGGTTCGAGGGCAGACGAATTCGACGAACGTGTAAAACCAGGAATCGGTATGGTTGTTTGTTGAGAACGGCTCTGCTAGACGGGAAATACGTGTTCTCCACGCGTATATACACCAACGATGACGTTGTACTCGTGTGTGTATTGCTTCCACGTCCGTGATTCGAAAAGAAATAAATAAAAAGGAGAGAGAGAGAGAAAAAGAAAGAAAAAGAAGGAAAAGTCCACTTGGGCGTGCCTGGCGTATTAAAACGGGAGTCGCGCGTACGTTTCGCAAACGTCGCCGATATAATTACGTAAGTGGAATTGATTACAGTAATTGTTAGGTGTTCCGGGCCCGCCCGGAAACGCCGCTTATAATTCTGACACCGATTTTTCAGAAACGTTTCCGCGCAACGGCTGACGTTGATCTACTTTTACGGATCTGTTGCTTGTGCAATAGACACAGTTGTGGAAATTCGTTTCAACTCGGTTGAGTGTGTTAACCCTTTGCGCTCTGAATCAATTTTCTCATACGATCAATTCATAAACTTTAACACACCTCTGCGACGAAACTTTTGAAAACGAGAAAGTTTCACTTTGAAAAGGAAACAAATTATACACTTTCGTGAATTTATTTACTTGTATCTATTTGTATTAATTTACTTTGTTCAAATATAAATCAAATTTATATTTGATAGTATTCAAATTTATATTTGGGTAGAGGGGCCATTGGAGTGCAAAGGGTTAAAACCTTCTTGTACTTATCTGTCGGTGTTTTACGCGGGTGAAGTTGTAAATTTGCCGTGTAATTCCATTCAGATTTCATTTTTATTCACCCTTTGTACTTTAATTTGATCGGTCGAAGAAACGATTAGATATTGAAATCAATGAAACGTGAAATTACACGCAACCGGAAGTTGACTGTATCATTTAAGTATTGAAGATTATAAAATATACGATTGTTTTCGGAAAACGGAGTATTCCAATATTTTGCGATTTGAAGATATTTTTGTTTTGTGTGACAAATTATGATATTTGGATTCTTTATTGCAACGTATTGTTCAGTGTGCCTGAGAGGCTCAGTTCGAGTACAAAGCCAAACTTTGTCAGTGCCTGGGAGAACTATTAATGCGCGAAGGGTTGAATTGAGTTCCAAGTATTTTTTGATACAGTAATTTCAGTGTACTTTTGCAATGAAAATTTTGAACGATGCATGATTACCAATTTGCGAATTTTTTCTATTAATTCACTTTATTTCATTATAAATGAGATTTAATAAGCGTCACTGTAGCTGCGCCAATGGAGTGCAAAGGGTTAAAATTAACCCTTAGCCGTCTATGAAATTGCTTCGTTTATAAATTTCTTGATAATACCAAAACTAATCTGAAGCCTTTCACATCATCTAATCTTCACACTAATTAGCCCTCTAGATGTTTGACTCGTTTAAATAATGGTATTCTTATGTATATTTAACTGAAACTGACTTCTTTCGTTTTATATTTCATCAAAATATGTTGAAATATTTACGTCGTTTTTAAACGTTGTTTTTCTGTGTTTCAAATAATCATATGCAATTGTGCAACTTTTCTTGCTTGTTGCGTTCAGTTCCTTTTCCATTAGAACTTGCTGAAAGCATGTGCCTTAATGTATCACTACGAAAGAATAAATTTTTAAGTTCAATTTACTTGGACTTTCGAGAAATTTTAACAGAATTTTATGTTTTTTTTATTTGTTCTTAAAAATACCAGTCTCGTAGACGACACACGACAAAAAATTGACACAATCGATTAAAAGTTAATTATCAATTCTTACTTTTCAACATTTGTCAAAATGTCAAATTGTAATCGACTGTAATTTTCCTATAATTTTACGTATACTTGACAACAGTGACAATTGCTCCTTATGCAAATCAAATTCGATTATCATACGATTGTCAGTACCTAGTAAGCTAAATTATATAACGAATAATTCAGAAATTATATAAGACTCAAATTCTAAATGATTAAATTCTGTATATTCATCGATGTTCTGTAATCTTAATTGAAAAATTAACAATTTAAAATTTCATCAATACAATATAAAATCCTTAAAGATGGAAAGCAAATAAAAATTGATAAAATTGTTCGAATAATTTCAAGTAAATGATTCTGTAACAAACAACAATTTGTTATATTCATTTTTAAAATGTTGAACAATTTCCCTGGATTCATGTACAATTCCTGTGACATAATATTGACGACAAATTTTCCTGTACAAGTAGTATATGCTTAACAACAGCGGCAATTGCTCTTTATGTAAAGCAAATGTGACTTTATGGCGCATGACCTTAATCCACACCTGTTTAATTGCGTCGTTAAGGAGGAACGTTAAATTTCACGAGCAACGGCTTTATTAAAGGAAAGATCATACACGATGCAAATATCCCTGTTAATTCTTTCCTTTGTTTTTTTCTTGAAGAAACCACACGCGCCTAGCGCTTCACCATAAATCACCCCATTTGCGCTACTATTTTTCATTATTCCTTTCGGCCTGTTTCAAGCTGCGTTAAGGTAACCAACGCGAAGTAACGATTAATTTACCGATCTCATTCAGAAGCGACGTGATTACCGTGCCTGTAGTTCAGGTTTCTTCATTTTATGGTCGAGAGACGTTTCGGCTGCTCGCAGTGAAAACTTCGACGATGGGAAATTGCCGTGCAAAGATACACGCGTGTGTGTACACGCGAAACAAAGAAGAGCAGCACTTTTTTTTTTCTTCTACGCTCGCATTGTGCTTGGGAGTACATTAAATACGTGGGAGTCTTTAGCTTACCTCGGAGATATCTCCAGTGGGTTACAGGAAGTGGGATTAGAGTACCTTGCGATTTCACTGTTGGACAGAGCTCTCGCTAAGGTGCAATAAGTTGCATTCACTTGTATTAACACTTAAATTAATTTTCTATCGTATATTTCTTTGCATCGAGTCGGTGTAAAAGTTCCTGTATTTGTTTGCAAGTGATACTTTGTAGCGGATAAAAAGAGCGATACTTACTTGTTATTTCATTGGCAGATTTTTCTCTTCTGACAGTTATGGAGAAAATTATAGAGAAAAGGTTTTTGAAAATGCGAAGAAACGATTTATGTGCGAATAAAGAATTGTACTTTGTGAATTTCGAAAGATGTAACGATAGAAACTGCTGCAAAATACAATTCAGAACGTTTACCAAGACCGTGTATCACTTTTTATAACAGTAAAAAAAAATGATTTGCAAAATTTATACATCCCGATTTTCCATTAAACGACGAGCCACGTTCTGACCAATCTTCTTTGATAAACAACGACGTTGCATTTGATTTATTGCAAAATAATCCGCGAGTTTGAATTGAAGTTGCGGAGAAACTTAAGCAGAAGATTATACAAAACGACGGAGATTGTACGATTGACTAATAAACAAATTTTACATGTAATTTGCTTTTGTATTTCAATGCGAAACTTTTGCATTGACCTAATATTTCCAACTGACGTGTCTCAAGTACTTTTTAACTCGAAATCTCGCGTCGTTTTAATTGTACATTTTCAATAATCGAACAATCTCGGACCGGATCAAGAAACGACTCTTTTTTTTTTTATTTTTAACGCCTATTTTCGTTTCAGACACGCCTCTGTCACCAATGGGGCCGTCGTCGCCGAGTCAGGAGGGTCTATTCACGGATCTTCGTCTTGTGTCCTTGGAGAAGCAGCTCAATATCGAACTCAAGGTAGACGTCGTTTGTTAAAGAAAAAAAAGAGAGAAAAAAAAAATCTAAAATAAAAAAAAACGCGCTTTGGAAATGTTAAAATTTATTCAAATAATCCACGTAATCAGAGAGGATACCGATTTTCGATTCTATAATTGGATTTTTATATCAGCGTAGAAACGCGAGCTTCGAACTCTTGACAATTCTTTTTTCTTTTTCGCAATGGAAATTGTAACATTACGCCGATTAGATTACAGGAAAAAATATGAATTCGTGAAATAACAACAACAACAACGATAATGACGTTCGTTGGAAATGCCTCGCGTTACCTAACAAGTGTGAGTGTATCGTTGTATCACACGTTACAATCGCACACTAATGTCCCGTGGCATTAATCAGTGTGCAATTCGCGAGTGATTGCGGGAGAGACAGGCAGCAACTCTAAGCCCGTTCTTATTGTGTGAGTCAACGATGAATCGTCGACATTTTTTCTCCACTAAAGATAGCTTCTCATTTCGTCACACAATGATTTACACTGATCGAAGTAGCGACAAGCTTTGAACTCGTTTTTCTAAGTTCGTTTGCATTTGTAACGTCACTTCGATCTGACTGGAGAAATCGAATCTGTCGTTGTTATTTTATTTCTTAACTCATTGCCTATCGGAACTTATAAATTTGACGTTGGAAAATTGTAAAATTCGCACACATATACACGAATTTCTCTGTTTCTAATTGTGTTTGAGATATTATCTCAAATATGCCTTCTACTTTTAACTTCGAGGATGATTTTTAGCCCTTTAATTGTAGACGATAAAAAAGAAGAAAAATACGCGTACAATTTTTTTTTTTGTGAACTACAATGTACCAAAGTTTCATTAATATTTGACGATTATCATTTAGTAACGTTCTTGCATGTAAGCATACATAAATAATAAAAAGTAACTTGAAATAGTAAAGTAATAATTATCTATTATGTAATATCACAAGTCAAAGTAATGTGTTTGGGAAATAAAACTGAAAATATGGACGGTTTATTATGAAAGTGGTGTAAGTCCAATTTTTTTTTTTAGCATTTTCGTTGATTTGAAAATATCCTATAATACATACGAAGTTTCCCAATGTTTCTATGAATTTAAATATATGTAAATTGATTATATAAATGGCTTTTATACGGATTTAACTAAACCAGTATAATCAATCTGGGTCGTAAATGGACTTACTCCACTTTCGTAATTACTGAACTGTAGAAATCATTAAATTTCAATTTCACTTGAAGCAAGCATAGTTTTATTCTGATTTTTTTTATGAAAAAAAAAAAAAGAACAAAAAGTAGAGTGGTGTTGTTTTATTCTCAACAATTCATTATTTACTTATACACTATTCGAATTACACCGGATGCCAGAGTTCAGATTGATCAAAGCAACAAGTTGCGAAGTAAAAAAGAAAAAGAAAAAAAGTAGAATAACTAATGCAAGATAAGATTTACTGAGGAACCAAAAAAATCTGCGTCATCGATTCTGGCTGTTAGCCAGCCAATGTGAATGTCAACGAATTATCAATGCCTCTGCTGTCATATATGTAGAAGCAACAAAATCGTGTCTATACGTCATATTACGCGATCCGTTTCACAGTATAATAGGGTTAGCTATTGAGCTGGTGAATACTTACAATGTTTAGGGAACACGTAGTCGCTTATCAGGTCTTGCCAAGAACACAGTAACAATGCCGAAATTTTTCTTCAAAAAGGTGAATCTCTACTAAATCTTTAGTGTTGCTAATTTCGAAAAATCTTCATTCATCGTAGTATTTATTCATCTATACACCTATTCCTTGAATTACACGGTACTTCTTTTCACACGACTTGGCTTTTAAAAATAAAAACTGTTGAAAACAATAATTTACACCGCGCTCGTATGTGCATAGTCATTTCTCAGTATCGTTCGTTTGTTAACACTTGCATTAAACATAAAACACGGAATTTCGCTGTTTTTGTACACAATGTTGGGGAAACTGGATTGCAGAGAAAACACACAGTGACAGAAAAATCATGCAAGTAATCTTTAGAAGGAAAAGTTTTATTGTAAAAAGAGAGAGAGAGCGGGAGAGAAAGAGAGTGGAAAAGGGAGAGAGCGAGAGAGACAAAGAGGGCAGGAGAGAAAGAGAGTGGGAGAGAGGAGAGAGAGAGCGGAAGAGAAAGAGAGAGCGGGAGAGAAAGAGAGGGAGTTAGAGAGAGAACTAAATTAATTGTTCAGTTTAATATTCAGCTTATTTTAATTTTACGTTGAAATAAGTGATTTTTGGCATTTTGGTCTTGCACGATTTTCCATTAAAAAAGTCACGATCTCGATTCACATGGTATTTCAAAGCATCGATCTTCCGTGTAAATCAAATACGTGGAATAGATGTACTAGAATAACAGTGATTCTTGCACAATCCGTTGATTAATTAAACGATTTCTTGATCGTTCCAGGTGAAGCAGGGAGCGGAGAACATGATACAAAGCTTGACCAGTGGCCGGGATAAAAAGCTGCTGCAAGAGGCACAGCAAATGTTGGACGATTCTCGCGCGAAAATCGAGTTCCTACGCATGCGAATAATGAAGGTGCGTCAGGCTCGTGAGCAGCAACATGCACGCGGCGATGCACCACCTCCAAACGGCGAGACGACCAGCAATAAAGGTATAAACCAGAATCTCAGCTTCCTGTCCTGTTGGTTCGGATCTTAAGCAAGACAGGCGAGATATGTTAGTCATCTCAAGGATGTAATTACATTGGCAATTAACTTTCATCACGTTGCGTATATTTATCCAAGAAGATACAACATTACCCGTGTGACTCATACTCTGCAGAGATAGTTTCCGCGCGTTACAACGGTTGGATAATGGTTAAATGTTGAAATATAGGCCAACAGAGCAGCCCCCGGTAGTCCAATGAAATACGATAGTAATTTGGTAGAAGTAACGAGAGACGTTACGCGAGGGAAGATACTGGCCAGAATATGTTTCCACGGGAAATGTGGATCTTGCTACTTTATGCGTTAATAATTTCAACCTAATGCTCCTCTTTACTTCAACGTTACTAACGTGATAACGATTGTGTCTCGTGTAGAGGTGCGATTATGTTGCGATTCGGTGTTTCTTGGAAAACCGTCTCTGATCGTGGTTAACGTTCGTTATCGCGGTATATCGTAAATAAAACCTCTCGTGACTTTTCTGTTTAACATTTTACTCGGTTATAAATGTACATACACGTGTATCCGTGTGTCTGTGTTATTCAGATTGTACGAAAACGTGTATAATATTCAAGCTACACAATCCTCTTGTCCGTTTGATACAAAAGAAAGAAAAAAAAGAAAGTCTAGCGTTATCGTTATTTCGTTTGATTCATACGACGTGTTGTAAAGAACAGAATTGTATATCGACTTGACGAAACAGCGATGGACACCGGCAGTCTCGCGTGACGCAAAAACAATCTCGCTTTTCGTTATAGATATCAATCGATCCTAGTCGTATTTTAGTAAATCACCCATTCTGTACCTCGATGTGCCTTCGACTTCTTTTTTTCCACGAGGGAAATGTGTTCGATTGTTGTTAGAACCTGTTGATACTCAATTGGAATACATTGAACGATGTTCGAATTGATTTGTAATTACAGATAGGTACGAGGCAAGCTTGGAACTGGCGTTAGAGGAGAGAGTTGAGGAGCTACGACATCGTTTGCGAATTGAAGCTGCGGTTGTGGAAGGAGCTAAGAACGTGATACGTCTTCTACAGAGGGCCAAAGTTGCTGATAAGAAGGCTTTAACAGAGGTACGTATCGTTTTCTGTTCAATACACCTCGATGATACGGTATGACACCGTGAAGACTGACGCTTCGATAATGGAAAAGCTTTTGTACACGTTGTGGCAAACGCTAGATGCATCGTCGAGAAGAGAAACCACCCCTATTCACGTGGTGTGTGTGGTGTACTCTTGTCAAGGGACGTATGTCCTTTGAAAAGCTCTCACTAGTGCGACGTTCACATTGTGTCTTTTACAAACGAAGAAATTCAACGTCGTTTTCTATCTGTAAAATCTCTCTGTGAAAAGTGAAGGGTGACTTTTCCAGTGAATGAACGTGTTAAGTCACAGGTCTGTTAAAAGCAGAATTCACAAATCCTTATTTAACATCAGATTTACGGAAATTTGTCGAATTGACGGATAAAAGAAAATATGGATTTTCTTTAAAATAATTGTTCTATTTAATTTGTGAATAATGACGTTACATTTATTCGTCGTATTTTTGCGGACGTTCTTTCTACACTTAATACAAATGTCCGTCTTAAATACATTTCATTATATTGCTTCAGCATGTTTGAGATATTGGGTTCGAAGCAGTAGAGGTATCCCTACTGTAAAAAGTATATTTAGTATCCTTTTTAATTTTTTTTTTTACATTTGTTACCGAAGTAACAATTTCACGAATAGATCAAATTTATTACTAGATTACTTATGAAATTAGCCGACGAGTATCCGGAGAAATAGGTGTAGAACATTCAGAATTTCGAAATTAGAGGGAAAGTTGAAAACAAATGAGCAAAAATTGTTAAAAAATAACGGTAATAGTTTCTGCAAATTTTGCTCGTAAAATCCAAAACTCGTCAATCTAGTGTTAATCCCTTGAATGCTATAATAAGTGAGCTGTTTGATTATTAACACGATTCTAGCAATATTTAACACTCGTAGCCTTAATTAAAAGTCTGACAATAGGATGAAGTAAAACCTATCCTCAGTGAACGAACAGGATAATACTTTCGAAGAAAACGTAGTTTCCAATGTTCTTTCAAATTATGTTCAAAATACAAATTGTGGATGTCAAAAAACAAGCTTACTTTAAACGCATGGGACGCCACGAAAACAGCTATCGAATAAAGGGAATGAAAGATCCCTTTTGTAAGAAATCTGTGGATTTCCATTGGAACAATCCTGCAAATTTCAACGTGAAAGGAGCGCGATAGGTGTTAATTTTTCGTACAACATGAACAAACGTTCATTCACTGGAGGGTTGCTCATTCACCATATAGGTTACCCTACCAATAAATACGAGACACATTCTTCCTTTGATCTCGTAATTGGTTCTAACGCAAGCACGTCGTCAGGTATCGCGTCGACGTCGAACGAACGAATTCGTCGATGTATGGTGCGAATTAACGATTTCCCCGGTGTGTTAAGCAAGTCGGCTCGAACGCGTTCGACGTAGACGACTACGTCGTGTTCGAACCAGCGGTGGCGTATACGCACCGTTCTCGAAATAGCAACTGCCTAATCCCCGCTACCCCGTCGTCTTCTATGACGCCTTTTCGGGTCGCGCTTAGTTACCACCTCTCGAGGGGGAGAGAAGAGCTGGTATAACCCAGTCGTAAGCAACGCGATAAACCAGCGACATGTGCGCCAATCAACCGCGAGACGACCGCTCGGGAAATGGCTGTGTCCTGTGCATGGACATTCGCGGTGATATCATTCGTAACTCGTGGATCAAATTCGCAACAGCCTGAAAACAATATGACCTGAATCGAAAGACTGTGAGGATAGAAACCGGCCAGATTTTTACGTCCACCGACGATACGATTTTCTTCATCATCGTTTACCAGACACTCCAAAGTGAAGACTGACGTCTGTTATCTTTTATCAGAAGATAGATGTACACCTGTGGATGGAATGAGAGAGGTGCGAACAGAAGTTCCTATAAGTAATCTCGTACGATATCTCTGGTGGGTTTTTAGAACACCAGAGACTTCTCCGTGAAGAAGTATACATTTGGATTCCGAGACGGAAGCAGACTGACAGAAATAGAGAGGATATTGCACGTTGAATAATTATACGAGCCGTCGAGGGCCCGGAATATTTGTAGAGATCCCTGATCCAGTTGAACTTTCGTCGTTCATGAGATTAAGCTCTAGAGATTAAGACAGAAAGAGAGAGAAACGTGCATTTATTTAGACTGGATAATTGGATAGTACAATATTATTAAGTTTTTGTTTCTTTTTTTTTTTTTTTCTTTTTAATTCTTCTTTCATCTGGAGGACATTGACGGTGTAATCGACATTTCGTGTTGGTGGATACAATCGTAGAAGCGATTGATCGCGGCACGGTGAACTGGTGCCGTATTAAAAGTATCATCTGGTTCCAGGTATATTTGGTCCGACTGTACGTTGCTCCAAATTTATGTTGTGCTAATTATACCTTGGGATGTTGCTCTAAACGTATGGTTTGTCACCTTACGAGAAACGAGCGAGCTGGTGTTTAACGAGACTGGATAGTTTCGTTGAAATTCATCCTGTACTCTGTAACAAATACAAGTACGAACAATTGTTAGTAATTTTTTCTCGTCGATTCCCTTTTCTTATTAAACACGGAAAAAGCGATGTACCAAAGTGTTCGACGAACTGTGAAACTGAACAAGTTCCCCCGGCGAACTAGACAAGAGACCGTTTTTACAAATATTCGATACGTAATATCGAAACGATACAACAGATACCGAAAATCGCGCAGGATACAGTACAACACTGTGTGTCTGAAAATAGACGACGGAGACGCAGTATCGCTGAAAATTGCGGTGTTTCCGCGAAGAAGTAACTAATGCAATATATCTCGCGGATTTGTGAAATACACTCTGAAAATACACCAGTCACTTCGAAGGTGTTCAATCAATTTTTACAACAATTACGTAACGAGGAAGTCTTCGCGAAACTGTCTTCGACATCACCATCCGCTTGTAATACCACAGAAAAGAAATAAACGATCACCGAACAAAGGAAACAAATAACCCGCTTCGTTCACTGTGCTTCCATCTTTCGCGCGCGATACCACCAGAAACGATTGTTCGTGTTTCTCATCGATGTGCAACGGAACGACGATACTATCGAGAGAACGTCGACGGATCCTCTTCGTAACGGAGGAGCGTTACGGTCTACGGGCGAATGCGTTTCTGCAGCGGAATCGATTGAACGCTCGGTGCGATGATGTTCTACGGTGGATAACAGCGTGGAGAAGGTTGAGGAAAAAGTTCAGAGATGTACGGCCGTCAAGGGAACACGAACAACGCGCAACCACCGCCGTGGTTGGTGCGTGCAGAAGTTACGATACGACACGGAACACCGGTAATCTCGGAATCTTCTCAGATACCGGTTAGCGTGTCCTCCACCGTCACAGATTCAGGTGGAGTTCGTATGATATACCGATGGAATACCAGCGAGTCATCACCGTCTACGACAACTACGACTCCAGTCGTCACTACCTCTAATCTATCATCTACATCACCTGGTTCTTTTGGTTTTCAACGGGGGAACATATTGTTCACGTCAACTCCACCACCGAGGCCTTCGCCGGGTTTTTACACGATTCCAAGATCAGGATCATCGGGAAACGATGAGTCTATGTCGTCGAGAGGAAGACTGAACGTCTCGGATTCAGGATACAACAGCGAACAATTCTCACCGCATTCTTACTCGAGCCTACCATCTCGTCGACCCTCTCAACAGTATAATCGTCGTTGTAAGAGCACGTGTAGTATCGTTCTGTCAGCTGTGGATACCGGGGATTGTACGAAACGGGAAACTTCTAGTAAAATAGCAAGCAACGAGACGACGAAACACTCGTACGACAATTCTTGGAGGCATCATTCGTCACATCAGCATATATTCTCGCGGCATCATCAGTTCACCACGGTGCCGGAAGTTTGTGAGGATTGTCCGGAAGGGGGAAGTATACCTGGCGCCTATAGTACGCATTTCTGCAGTCGTACGCAGGATAAAGTTACGAGTAAATCAACGACCATCAGCAAAGATGCGTCCTCGCAAACGACAGACATCGAGTCCAAGGAATCCACGTCGACAACCGTGAGCAAGAGTAAAGTTAGGAGGAAAGCGGCAACTGGTCTCAATTTGTCGGACGAGCAGAAGAAGAAGAAGGTGAGTTGTTTCATTCTGAACATAGAAAAACGAACGGTTTTTTTTTTTTGATAACATATGTATTTGATTTTTTAGCAAGAGAGTCGATCGCCAACAACAACAACAGCTTCAGAGACCACGACGAGCATCGGTCCATCGGCGGACTCGGAGAAGTCTGATTCCTCGGCGAAAGATGATAGCTCGAAGCGTAAATCGCGAACTGTACACATCGACGTCTATTGCACCGGCTCCGACGACGATGAAAACACCGAATCCTCCACCGAGAACGAACGTGACACTCCTATGACTGTATTCGAGAATCCTGATGTCTTAGTCACGCATACTCAAGTACCAAGTGATATTCTACCCAGAGGATTCCAGGATGACAAAGCTTTTCTGAAACGTGCTACGGAAAGACGATGTGACAGTTTCAAGCTTGCACCGATGAGGATGCCATCTATAGCTAGTTCGAAAGGCTACGACAGCGATGATGTCCTCAGCTCGCTTTATCCTTCACAATTCAGCTCTTACAGCGCTCTTCGCGATATAGATTCAGCACCTTGGTCAGCGGCTTCTTCCAACGCTGGAATTCCATTCGACTACGATTCTACGATCGCTACTTCGCCGAAGGATACGCTGTCTGATATAGAATCGTTGATAAACAGCAAAGTGGAGCTAACACCGTGCGACAGTTTCGAGTACGCGAGTTCCTCCGATCGAGAGAGATTACGGAGAATGGAGGAAATATGGGCGAAGTCTGAAGGAGAGGATAAACAGTGGCGTTCGCCGGAAATCGAGCGTAAATATTTGTTGCAGAATAAGAAGATGAAGGAGTATTTGGAAAAGCATGAGATTGGATGGTCGTCGGCTGATAGTGGGGAAGATACCGATGAAAGTGGCACGGTTGGTTGGAGTTTCGTCTCCAGTGAAGAGAGTCAACGAATGTTGAAGAAAACATCGACCGTTCGACGAACGAGTAAAGTTACCGCTGAATGTATAGAAGAGAATACTGCGAAAATACCGGAACAAGAGCCTGTAAAACAGAAGAATTCACAGCAAGAGTATTCCGATTCTACGACGCGTAGCGATAGTATTCCCAATCCGTACGCTTTGCGCGATCAGATCGGCCCATTCGGTTCTAACAGTCCCTCGCCGCTTCCGTCTAAAGTACCTTCGCGAGTTACCTCGCCTTTTATGACACCACAGGGCGAGAGAACCGATCATATATTGAAAGCGTCGAAATTTGGCGCGGTGGTGAACGCCTTTCGCAAACCAGGCCATCACATAGGACCTTCGAAGAATCCCTCGTGCTCCTGTGAGCATTGCAGAAGACACTTCGAGGAACTGAACTCGCGGGAACGCTCGTGTTCCGCGAGCGAGTTTGAACGTCTGACGGGATTCCGTTTGCAAAAGGAAAAGAGGATAGCTCGACCGGGTCCCTAAAAATGACAATTCTTGGGACTTGATATTTCGTTGATAAAGGTTTTTCTTTTTCTCTCTTTTTTTTTTGTAATTATATCATAGTATTTCCAGTTTCGCGGCGAAGCTGTAATCTGAGCATATTATAAGGTTGTGTTTTGTAATATATAACGCGTGTGTTTAAGTTCTATTTATTGAGTAAAATTATCGTATTCCATACTCGTAATATTTCTTCTTTTTTTTTTTCTATTTATAATTGTCATGATCTGCTAAAACATTCTGCTGGATATCGAGCATTTATGTAAGCTAACAGGTACATACAATTACTTATGCTGTTAATGATGTTAATAAACATTGATTATATTAGTAATGATATTTCGTTACATGACTCACTGATTCCCCATTATCTCCATTGATATTTCTTCAAGGACATGTGTCTTTTTATCTATTTTTTTTCATATTTATTATTGAACCGCTCTAGGCTCAAGCAAGTCTCGCAGAATCAAGTAGAAAGTTGGATCTGCTGAGATTATCCCTCGAACTTAGAAGACAAGAATTACCACCTGACAGTGGTACCGCTGCTCAATTGAAGAGAGAATTAGAAAGTGTGCAATCAGCTAGCCCGGTCCCGGTGACTTACACATCGTTACAACCATTTCGTGGTCCATTAGAGGGTAAAGCTACGGTGCCTGCTTCGGTTTCAAGATGCGCCGCTGTTACCGGACAGTTAGAGGTAAAAGAGATTTGCATAGGAAATTGATCTGGCCATAAATCCTTCCTAATGATTACAAAAGATCATTTCGCGTGTAATTGTAATTGTAGGTAAGGTTAATGGGATGTCAAGACTTGGCAGAAGAAGTGCCTGGCCGTACGAGAAGAGAACACCCGGCAAGTCCAGATCTACGTAGTTTCGTTAAAGGAGTTACGGGACGTAGTTCGAGCAAATCGTACAGCGTTAAAGATGAAACCAGTAGTAAGTTTCTATTAAAATGGTTATAAGTTTCGTATAAAAGTGTCTGAGCAACGTGTTAATTTTTTTTTTTTTCCTATCACAGATGATATTATGGCAGTTATTAAACTGGACAACCAAACAGTAGCACAAACTAGTTGGCGACCATGTTCCCAGCAGGCTTGGGATCAAAGGTACATTTTTATTAGATACGTAGTTTTGCGAAGAGGTACATGCCAATTTACTTCATCTTAACGATACAAAAACTACGACTGTATCGATATGTAGACGTGTATGATATTATTTTCATAGGTTTTCCATCGAACTAGATAAATCGAGAGAACTCGAGATAGGCATTTATTGGAAAGATTGGAGATCTCTTTGTGCTATAAAGTTTTTACGTTTAGAAGAGTTCATCGATGATGTGAGACACGGAATGGCTCTGCAATTGGAGCCGCAGGGTCTTCTTTTCGCTGAAATTAAGTTCTTGAACCCTATGATTTCGAGGAAACCTAAACTGCAACGTCAACGAAAGATCTTTAAGCAACAGGTGAAAAACTTCCCGAGAGCTAATCAGATGAACATTAACGTTGCAACTTGGGGTAGACTCTTGAAACGTTCTGCTGCTCCTTCATTGCACAGTCCGAGAAACTCTGAAAGTCCTCCTTCAGGTATTTAGAGATCTATCATTCTGTATTCGTACCGATCTCTTCAAAGATTCTAACATAAATTGATGACTTCTTTTAGGACCACAACCTTTGCAACTTGCTTTCGATACTTCGCTAGACGATAAGCCAGAAACACCTGGAGAATTGCCTGATCCCGAAAAGGGAGGATTAGGCGGAGCTAGACCCTTGGGATTGTTAACTTCAAGTAGTAGTCCTACACTGCCGCGTCCTCCGGAACATCCTCCACCTCCGCCACCCACGATCACAAAGAAACCCTCGTTGCCAGCACCTCCACCACCACCGAAATTAGACCAAGAGGTAAGTCGCGAGAAATCTGTGTTCATTCTTCACTGTATGTTTTATTTGTAAGAAAGTTAGACTTACCAAAGTGTTGTTACATAAAGAGATAATAAACCGTGATATTTTTTTACCCCTTTAGCGATATTGTAAATTGTTATCCATCATGTTACAAAGTATTTCGAAGTTCTCCGGTATTTTCTTTTACTTGAAAGGTTCAGGGGTTTGGTACACTCTGGTTATGGGTAAAAACCATGTAGAACACATTAAGTACAATATATTTGTATCCAGTTGATTCGATATATAACTAGCTGATTATATTTGTACATAGTAATATATATTTTATCAAGGCATGTTAGCGTACATTTATATACTTTCAACTGCGCAAGATATTGCTTTTGAGGATACCAGAAATGTGTCACCTTTTATTAGGTACCTTGAAAGCTTTACAATAGGCAACGGAGCAATTTGTTATAAAATGCTTAAAGTGTACGAATTTTTTTATTTACTTTTCTATTACTTTTTTTCATTTATATTATATTTTTAATCCTTAGCTTCTTTTCATGCATAGCCGTTTCTGTACTGTTTAGCACAAATATAGAAAAAGTACGCTGTAACGTGTATTGTACAATATGCGGTATTCCCTTTAGCAAAATTGCAACAAACTCCCTTTTGTTAAGACGTTAAGCGCGGAGAGCTGATTTTGCTGTGCTTTCCGTTCAGGCGGCGATCATTCGTTGTGTGTTGGATTACAGAGTATAGAGATAGACCCAAACGAAAAAAAGTTCGTTGTCAGGCCTCATGGACTGACGCTGCCTAAACAGAAAGTTCGCTGTCAGTCCCAAGGGACTGACGCCGCGTTTAACGTGTTAATTGGATCGATTAATTTGATCAGAACACGAAATCACAGTATACGTAATATCTACTACAGTTTAAAGTATATCGCAACCTTAAAGTAGCTTTTAGAGCTAAGCAGATAGTAATGTAGTTACAGAGTGCATTAAGGGAGTTTGATTTCCTGCACAACGAGGAAAAGGGGGGTCCTCAGGGGGCAAATTTGAGGCCTCTCGTAACAGAGCCTCGTCCTGTGCTGATTGCACCACCCTCTCCACGCACACCCTCGCCCCAACCCGTCGTCGAGTTTCCTGAAGATGAGGTACATACCTCCGATACACGCAGCTTTATTTTTTATTTTGATATACTCCTCTACTGTACTAACACGTTAAGTATAAAATCACACTCTTTACGTTCATTGCAATTTATTTTACCGTAATAATAAAACATCACTCATTCTTTTATCATTTTTACTTTTTCTCACGAGCAGCATGTAGCTAAATTTTTGCATGTACGTATATCTGTGTGTGTATGTATATATTGAAAAGCTTGTAAATGTCTCTTATGTAATCTTGTATACTTATCTCGCTTCTAATATTTTTAACATTTAGTTGGAAAAAAAAAATTTCGCCGTGTAAATCGAAACTTAACAAATCTCATGTCTTCTTTATTCATTACACTAACGATAACGTATGAATTTCATTACAGTGTTCAAATTTCGGTATTTCATAATCGTTGAAGTATCATTAACCGACACATGTAGGATAAAACTGAATAACAAAATTTCACACTGTCAATTAATATCAAAATAATGAACATTAATATGTAACCGTTATCTCACGATAAACATGTTGTTTCAAGATAAACATTTTAAAAATTGTAGGTTGTATACGAGATGCCGAGCAAGCCTGCCCAATACAGAGACAGCGCCTACGAGTCTAGAAGACATTCACAACTTACTGGAATGACCATAGATAACTTTAGGCTACTTTCTGTTCTTGGCCGTGGTCATTTCGGAAAAGTGATCCTATCGCAGTACAGAAACACGGGAGAATACTTTGCGATCAAAGCGTTGAAAAAAGGAGATATAATAGCGAGGGATGAGGTAGAGTCGTTGCTTTCAGAAAAGAGAATATTCGAGGTGGCCAATGCTACGCGACATCCTTTCCTCGTAAATCTATTTGCCTGTTTTCAAACCGAGGTACATGTCATTTTAATCAGATTTACAACATGTATTAATGCCTATGTAGAAACGTCGAAAATTAAGATTTCATTCCTCATAGGCACATGTGTGTTTTGTAATGGAATATGCAGCTGGAGGGGATCTTATGATGCATATACACGCGGACGTTTTCGGAGAGCCACGTGCTGTATTTTACTCAGCGTGTGTCGTGTTAGGATTGCAATATTTACACGAAAGTCGAATAATTTACAGGTAGATATTAAAACAGAAGTATATTGTAATATTTTCTATCGAGGATACATTCTAATGACTTTCTTTTCAATTTTACAGAGATTTAAAATTAGATAATTTACTGTTGGATACGGAAGGATACGTAAAGATTGCAGATTTCGGTTTGTGTAAAGAGGGAATGGGCTATGGAGATAGAACAGGAACATTTTGTGGTACACCAGAATTTTTGGCTCCCGAAGTTCTCACTGAAACCTCGTACACGAGAGCCGTTGACTGGTGGGGTCTTGGTGTACTGATATTTGAAATGCTCGTTGGTGAAGTAAGTTTCATAAAATTGAATTCGATTGTACCGGATATGTACTTTATATTGATCAACGTTTATTCATTTTAGTCACCATTCCCTGGTGACGATGAGGAAGAAGTATTTGACTCCATTGTAAACGACGAAGTTCGCTATCCACGATTTCTTTCTTTGGAAGCAATAGCAATAATGAGAAGGGTAAATAGTATTTACTTTTTGCACATATTTCTTGCTGATATTATAATAAATAAGATTTAAATAATCTTTATTCTACTTAATTATAGTTATTAAGGAAAAATCCAGATAGGAGATTGGGTAGTAGCGAAAGAGACGCGGAAGATGTTAAAAAGCAAGCGTTCTTCAGGCAAATAGCTTGGGATGATTTACTATTAAGACGTGTAAAACCGCCATTTGTTCCAGTAATTGTGAGTATTAAAATCTCTTTATTTCTATTTCGCGTTGATTACAATAATCAATCGATAAACATGCATTTATACTTGTATTTCAGCATTCTGTGGAAGATGTTAGTAATTTCGATGAAGAATTCACATCGGAGAAACCACAATTAACTCCACCTAAAGATCCTAGACCGCTTAGTGATTTAGAACAAAGTCTATTTAAAGATTTTACGTACATGGCTGACTGGTGCTAGCCATAATAACAATGTTAATCGTCTTTTTTGTTAAATTTGATACGCAGATCGTTTAGCGTTTTATTACATTAAAAAAAAAAAATATCATTTTAGGGGCAATCGAAGTCGCAATTTAATAACACCGATTATTATATGTGTATTTGTTCTAATTCTCAGAATAATATGTTCCACATTTCATAATGTTATATGTATTGTACAGATGTTTTATTTTTAGTATCATGATATAATCAGGCATATAGAGTTAACATAAAAAATTCTGTTCAACAGTCGAATCTCAGGTTTTTTAATTAATACTGTATGAATGTCAGACTTTTAATTCGTAGTTATATATTATTCAGGTTTACATTCGCCACAGATTATTTCCGGTATGCAATATAGTTTATAATTATAGTCACTTGAAATATCAGGATATAACGTTCAGAGGTTCAATCAACCGATCGACCAGAAAGGAAACATAAATTTGTACATGTACTTTTGTAGCATGTGTGTCAATGTTTTGATACGAAATCCACTGTTTTGGAATCCAAAAATTTACAAAGATTTATATCGTTCAATTAAAAAAAGGGAAAAAAAGATTTACCAGATCTCATCAATCATGATTCTAAATATTGACCAAATGTTTGAAATATGATATCTGTTTAAAGTATTATTTTACAACTTTCACATAGCACATTCATCTCTTATGTATAGTGATCGTTTTCTCCCAACTACTCAATAACCATATATCCTTGTAACATAAAAGGGTATCCACTTGTATAAACATATTATAATTCATAAAGTGCAGAAAATAAATCAAAACGTAGTTGTATTTGCTCATGCTCATGTGATAGGGAATTGAATGAAGAAATGGCACTATGTACAACAGTGTTGACATCAATATAATCACTATTAACACTGGGCGCTTTAATTATATATTAGTCACTTGTACCTAATCATTAACCACGCGATCAGAAACGAAGATCGATTATTTACAATTCATTTCTGACCAATCTGACCATATCAACTTTCTTGATGAACAAATTTCTACAAGTTTGATTCCTATAATCTTCTTACCCATTTTATTACATTACTTTAGTTACATATTTTCATATTTCTAATATATGATAGAATACTTAACGGTGTTCTAGTGCTATATACCTTGTAAATATGTAACCAAAACATTAAAAAAAGTAACGACGCATAAGATTCATAAGTACAATACTTTAGCTTGATATACTATGCAACATTGTATCACAAAGGTAATACAAGTACACAGTTAGTATACTGTCACTACTTGTTATATTACAACTTATTATGAACATCACTCTCTAGAATTTCCTCACGTTCTTCTTCTTTTGTATTCTGGTTTTGTGGACGATTATGATTATCCTGTACAACCATCACAAATATATATATATACACACTACATCTTAGCTATCGAAAGAGTTTTGTACTAACATTATTTGACGCCGTTTTTTAGGATCTTGTCTTCTATATTATATAGGATTTTTATTTAACTCTTTCGCTATGACAGATTTTAGTACGTAACGTTGCTTAGCGAAAGATAGATGCTCAAAATTTGGTTGATTGTTTTGAAAGGTTTCAAGTTTAGAATTTGTTCCAGTAATTAAGACGGAAGTGTGCAAAGGATATATTTACGATGAAAGGAGCAGTAATAGAAGAGTATGAGAAAATCTTGAAAGCGTCTATCAGGCGCTAACAGTAGCGAAAGGGTTAAAAAAAAGTAAATTCATTACTTCCATAATAATATGTTAGTTAATATTAAGAACCACACACACACCTTCTACAATGCATAACTACAACATTATTTCTCTTGTAATAATATCAACTCGTTACGTTCATTCATTCAACAGTTTGTATACAAGTTCTATAGAGAAGAATCTTTTAAATGAAACCTGATTGATGTAGCATGTGCTTTCACTTGTATAAATTGAAATTATGCTCTTGCAAAGAAAAACTATCCGTCTTAGGTATGTCCGTGAGAGGATAATAAGCGATCGATCGTACTATTAAACAATTAGAACACCGTGGTAATAACATGAACGGTGTTTCGTTTGAAATCTTCTTACATTTGAAAACCTAGTCGTATAAGCTCGAGATCATTACTCATTCTCTCTAAAAAAAAAAAAAGAAAAAAAAACAGTATTTAAAATTGTGAAACAGAAAATTAATTTGTGTCACTTGTGATAGTTTCGAGGGTACACCTCGAATTCTAGTTGCCTTAATGCACTAATACATTAAATAACCATTCGGTGAACTATTTTATAACGAGACCTTGTATATTAAAATGAAAACCTGCTTATAACAGAGGTGCTCATATAACACATTATTCCTAATGTGCCTGTTTTTATACAATTCTCAATACGTAGGTTTTAAAGTCTAGTTGAGTAATTTTAGTTGGAAAGATATGTTATACTTTCTCATTGTACGATGGACAAGAAAATATGGGGACGTCGCGATTCCTACGGCGTTTTATCTTCTCTATCCATTAAGCGCTCGGATCTGGACAGAAATTAAAAATCACGAATTACTTAATTCGGACTAAATTCTTAAGAAATTGCAAAAAGAAAAAAATATAACATTTTGTTGATAACGACAGAAACATTTATTTTTATATATGCCTACGTGTCGAACTGCCAAAATACACACACATCTATAGAAAATGAATCATTCTTTTATCGATTAATATTTTCTTGTCGATGTATCAGCTATGTACCCTATATAACAGTTAAGATGTATGTATACATAAACGGTACACACACACACATATATATATATATATTACAAGTATGATTAAAAAAGAAAATGACGATAAGCATAAGTAGATTTTACGAGAGCGACGTTCTTTGTGTACTCTGGAATGTTAAGAACGAAGTGTCGTTCGAAAAAACATGAAATAGTAATTGAAAGGTGTATATAATATACAAGTGTCGTGAACTTTTTCTTTTGTAGATAGATCTATTTTGAACACTCGAAACCTTGTTAAAAATATACTTTCGTTACTTATTTTTATACGTACGAGATAACATAGCGATGTTAAGTTCTAACCCTTAGCATAGGACGTTCGCTACATCTATCTGTAGCCGACAGTTAATGAAACAGCATGTGCCTCATACTTGCAATGTTTACTGAATCATTTCTTAGTACGTAGACAACGCGTCGGCGTAGAAAATGCTTATAAAGTACCGTTGAGCAATAACTTATTTAATATTCACCTTTGCAGTGGCAGCTTAATACATATCACTTTCGATAGTTATATAGTTCTTAGCAGTACTTCTAAAGTTTACACTATTTCAAATATATAAGTAATAATTACTTTGAATAATAAACGTCTAAAGTGAATATATCGATTTTGTGCTTACCATTCCTGTTCTTTTGAAAAAAAAAAAAAAAACTGAACATTTAAGAAACAGAAGAAACGAAGTAAACTATTTTTTAAAGTATTTAGATACCTGTTTTACTGCTACTACTTGCACTGGGATCAACATCTGTATCAGTGTCTTCTTTTTTTAAGGATTTTGCTAATTCGTACAAGTAGGAAGTATTTTTCCTTATTTCTTTTTCTAAATTGAACTTCTTCTCTTCCTTCTCTTTCATCACTTTAGTTGTTTCTGGACTCATAGGCTTCACAAGACCTTTGCTAACTCTGTAAATAATACTTGTGCTGTCTTCACCTTTAAAAACAAATGTCACCCTATTGCAAAACAGAAATTAATCAGTGAAAGCAGCAATTTATAATTGCAAACTTTTTTTTTTATAAGTACTTGTTCTTACTTTTCGACGTTTAGAGCTTCCTGTATTTTTTCTATTTTTTCCAGGGAAATATTGAACAATCTCGGCCAAGGTATAAACAATTCCAGTTCGGAGCTTTTTCTTCTTTTCACCTCCAAGTATAACAAATCTAAACTTTCGTTATACTTGTAATTAACTTCCCAATATTTTCTTACTAATTGTAAACAGAAATTTACGAATAAATATATTTTCAAATTGCATTGTGATGGTGTTGTACAATTACCTTCGCATAGTTCGATGTAAACGTTAAAAGTGGTGCTTATTTTTACGGGATCGGAGCAGCCCAACTTTCCGATGTGATAATACTGTAATAAAAATGAATTATCTATCGTTCAAAATATCTAAAAATTACGTAAATATTATTATACTTACGCTAGGATGATATATGTCATACATCATTAACAAAATATAGTTCCCTTTTCCTAAACAAATTATTAAATCCTTCTGTTAGGTTAAGTGTGATTAAAAATTCACATCATACAGAGTAAAGTATAAAACACTGTGCAAATTTAATTAAATGCACCTAATGAAGCTGTGTTATGTGTTTCATTAGTTACAAAGAATTCACTTAATTCCAATTAAGAAACAAGACGTAATTCAATCGCACGATAGGTTAATTCATGAGACTAGTTTGTGCACGCACTAAGTGTAATTCGCATTTGTACATAACAAAAGAAATTTAATTAAGAGTATAAGATAAAACGGGTGGTGAAATAATTGACGCATATTATTTACAACTGATCAAATTGTAAATGTTTTTTTTTTCCATATATTTTTCATCTTCGAAAACACTCGGTCGGTAAATTTCTTCAGAAGAAATACCCAGCGACACGCATTGATAAGTAGTCCGTAACTTTGGGCAACACTATCGTGTGGCATCTAGCGAAAAGGTTTGAAAATTGTGACAGGAATTATTATCGCTATATCTGAATAGATAGCGCTTGCAGATTGCTTATCGTAATAAAATCCTCGGTAAAGATATGGAACTTGAATGTAAAATTGCACAGATAGAAAATGAGTTAATCGTTCGTTATTTATTGCCATTCGAAATATCTATTTATACATAATCGTTCCGAAAAATGTCCTACGATCAAATTGTTAGTACAATCGTTGTTAATGTGACAAATAACACAGACGATATTGCATTATCAATTCTACTACATAGGTACATCAAGTGAGAAATATTATCTTATAAATAGTTGTGCGCAAATAATACCCTGTACAGAGAAAATCGTAAACTCTTACATTCTACGTGAGAATAAGATATTTGGTCATCGTACAAAGGACGCTTTTGATAAACCTAAAAGTATCGCTTCTTTCAACTGTTAAATAAGGCACTTTTACAGAAACTACTAAGACAATAACCACATCAAAGAACATCATCTCTGTCTTCGCGAACGTAGAAAAATATCGTTGGAAAAAATCATCGGTAAAATCATCCTCGTTAGAAATCAATTCCTTCAAAATCCCTGTTTATTCCAATCAGTCGTTTAACCCATTCGAGACGATGAATTATTTTGAAGACGATCTCTAGAAGCGAAACAATTTTCGTTCGTTCACGTGGAACATTTTTAACGGGAAAAATTGCAAACACTTTTCGTACACACATTGTCCGTGTAATTGGCTCTTCGGAATATCTTTATCACACCATGTATGTAATGCATAATAAAAAGAAAAGATATACATAATTAAAGTGGAAGAGAAGAATTCACTTCAAAAATGTTAAACAAACGTGAAATCATTATTTTAGGTTGAAAAATCAGGGGATAACCCATGAATAAATTTTCTGAAAATATTAAAGAGGTAATGTGAAATACTTGTAAAATTTTCCTCCAAAGAATTTTGTCTTCTTTGTTCGAAACAATCCTTGAGACATTCTTCCAAACATTCTCCACTCTTTTTCTGTTTCTTTGAAGCGAGAAATCTTCAGTTTCATCGTTGCTGCTCATTTTTCGGATTAACGACGACTGTGGTGGTGGGTTACTCACTTTTAGGGTCAAACCGATACAATTTTTACCGCTACTTGTTCACTACCAACTGATAGCTGACGTTCAAATCCATCGCCTCATTTTTTCTATTCTCGACGATTCTGGCCGTGAGTTACTCACTTTTAGGATTTAACTTAAAACCGATACAATTTTTACCGCTACTTGTTCACTACCAACTGATAGCTGACGTTCAAACCCATCGCCTCATTTTTTCTATTCCCGACAGTTCTGGCTGTGAGTTACTTTTAGGGTCTAACTTAAAACCGATACAATTTTTACGGTTACTTGTTCACTACCAACTGATAGCTGACGTTCAAACCCATCGCACACACGGCGCGTAACTCGTTTCTTCGGCTAGAACACGCATTGCACACGCGGTGTGCAATCTGTCTCGAATGGATTAATAGATCAGACGATCTTCTCGTCGTATATTCTAATATCCTTCGAACTTCTCCCCCTCCACCGTATATATTATTTTATATAAAAAATCTCACTTTAAGCTCATTCAATATCTACTATTACTACTTTGTTCCGTCGAAACAGTCTTTCGTTCAAATTTTCCTGTTTTTTCCGCTTAATATACAGACAGAGAAATAGTATAAACATTATCATATAAAAAAGACCAGAAGGCAAGGTACACGGTGATTCATTTAGAGCCTCGGCGATTCCTGACGAAAGACGCGACTCTGTCTTTAAAGTTGGGCGGATCCTCTCCACGCGGAATCGAATCCGCACGCGGTATCCGAATCCGAATCGTTGTTCTGTTGCGTTCTGGACACAGCAGAACTGACAGCTGTCGTGGATGTTGGTCGACGATGAACCGAGTGACTTGATCGTGAGACTTTGCCTTGTAGAAGCGGTGTGCTTGGTTGACTGGCGACCTGATGATCCCGCGATGATCCAAAATCCTGCGCTCGACGACTTCTCCTCTTCTTGATGGGCGCGTACTTCGGCGGCGGCATCATTTTCTGCTCGAACTTCGCGAGAATTGAGAAAAACGATATGTAGTGGTGGTCGAAGGAAATTACAACCCCTGGACGTTCTTTTCCGGAAATTTTAACCTCTTTGAAAACCGTGATACATAGAGAGTGTCTGATTTTAAGTTAAAAAGTATGTCGATGATATAATATGCAGACAGGATGATACTAACAAGGGAACACCGTAAACCGTAACTCACAGATTTGAATGAAACTTTGTGAGTTTATAGAGTGATCCAAGACAAGAATAAGGGCGTGCTTCGTTCGTGTCCAATCGCTCTTTAAGGGTGTGAAAACTAAATTCAAAGTCAAATTGGCACTCCCACTCTTTCGCGTATATCTCTTGAAGTACAAGAGATAGAAAAAAGTGTAATGGTACAATGAGCGCTACAAATATTAAGAAAATTTGAAAAAAAGAAGTTTTTCTTCTTGAACAAAATTTAAGACCAAAAGTATAATATTCGATTGATATTGCCACGGAGCTTTGCAAAAATTCGGCCGAAGATCGCGCTTCTTTCGTTTTTCCTTTCTTTTCTCGTTTTTGTCACATCTGCAGGTTAATAAATAAAAAAATGTTCCTCAATAACAGCTCTGAAGCTTGTAAAAGCAAGGATTTCAGTTTACTAGGATCTGGATAAGCGGTAACAATAAAGACACGCACTGACAAGCTCTGAAGGTGCAATTAGTTCGATTATAGCTGATATTTTTAGGCACTGAACAGGAGAAGCGCCGTTGCGCCGCTTGGCATTCAAACGGATATTATATAATATACATTTCCTGAAGACGTTAAGAACTCCGAGAAAAGCGAGAAAAACAAAATTCTGAAATTATACGACGTTCCATTTTTCTCCTCCCCGAGGAGTAAGGAGAACAGCGAAATTCGTCACGCTTTTAAGGAAAGAGGAAGTTACGAAAACCCGTGCAAGTGGCCGCGGTGGAAAATTATCATTCGTCAAGCGCGATGTAATGAGAGAGTCGAAGGGGACGATTTTCGATTAAAAGCATGTGCGACTTGGCACGATAGCCTCCTTTCTCGAAGAGAGGCAGAAGGGCTCGTGCTTGCAAACCACGGTAATTTCCTCTCTCTACCTGCGGAAACTGAACGAGCGTTAATATTAAACGAGTTCGCGATTCGTCGCATAATATTCCTGGTGCACACCATGGGGGGATACGGTGCTGTCGGTGCTCGTCCAGGGGTTGAATAATTATAGAGGGTCAAGCAGAGAGTGGAGGCCGGCTATCGGGTAATTTTCGAGAACGCGGAGGACCTCTTTCTCTCTCTCACACACACACAGTCGCTATTTTCCTTCCCTTTCTCACACACACACACATATGCATATTCTGTCTTCAAATTCTCCTCGTCACACACATTTTCTTTCTCCTCCCTCTCTTCATCACACTCTCTCTCACACAAACACTTCTTTTTCTGTCACACTTTATTTTCTCATATGAATATACACATTTTCTTTCTCTCTTCTTTATCTCTCACACGCACACAGTATTATTCTCCCTTTGTGTTGTTTCTTCATCACACACTCGAGGACATATACACATCTCTCTCCGTTTCACTGTCGTGTGCACACACATTTCTTTCTCACGCTTTCTTTCGCATACGTGTGCTCACGTATAGTTTCTCCTCTCTCCTTTATCTCTTGCATACATATATGTATTCTCTCTTTCTTCCTCTCTTTTCATCACACACGCGTGCAAACATATAGGTACATCTCTCTCTTTCACACGTGCATTCTCTGTTTCTCTTCGTTACACGCGTGTACACGCACAATTCTTTCTGTAACTCACACAAATATTCTCTCTCTTCTTTTGTCACGCATGATTATATATATTTTTCTTTCACACACATATTAGGTGTAAAAGTACATTTTGTATTCACTGGATTGACATAGTGGATGGAATCAAATTGAAATTTTAATACAATAAGATAATTTTGATAAAAATTGAAAATTTTTGTATTAGAAAAAATGGCGAAAGGTGATAATGGAAATTATTTGTTGAATAAAATTTTGTACCTAAATGTCAGAAAGAATTAATTTCTGCACCTAATCTATTTTCTGTCTCTTTCCATTGAACGCGTGCAAATCTCTCTTCCTTTACCTGTACATTATCCGCCGATCCCCAGCTCTTGTGTATCTTCTCGTGGTTGCTGCTGGCGCTGCTAGTTGCCACACCCAGGAACTGGCTGAACGCTTCCGTCGTACGTTTCACGCGTACGTTCAGCGAGCCAATTCGCAGGAAACCAAGATCTTTCTCTGCGTGTTCAACCAATGATCGTGTTACCATGTTTGCAATCATCAATAGCCACCTCTAAAACAGTTCTCTCTTTCTCTCTCCCTTCGCGCGTACCCTTCTCCGTTCAAGATACCTCTCTAACGTTGTTCGAAATCGTCTGTGCACCGCTGTTTCGTTAATCGAGCATACCGTTTGCGATTTCACATTCGATTGCTCCACTATATTTTTTTTTTTTTTTTTGGAATATGATTCTTATCGCATGCATCTATCGTCAGAAATGACTCTCTGCCTTCTGACAGTCTTAGATAGAATTGGAGAACAGGAGAAGATCTACCCATCGAGAAAGGGAGAAATTTCGTGTGGAAATTCTGATCGAAATTGAGGGAGAAATTTCGACGAAAATGTGAAAATTACTGGAAATAGAGGATATTACTTTGTATATACAAGAAACTGGAGTGTGATTCGTGTAAAGGAATACGTAGAACTATGTGCAAGGGGTAGTTGCATGGAATGTGCTAAGATTCTAAAAATTCGTGACTAGAAGAAAACACGAAGAAAATTGTTAAATGTAAAATTAAAAAGAGAAAAAAAAAAAAGAAATTTGTTACTACAGTACAAATTTTGCATTGAGTTCTTTCCTGTTTTTCAACAATGATCTTCGTCTTCTATGTCCAAAAATTTGTGACTAAAGAACAAACCTAATCCCAGCTGGAAATTCAGAATAGTGAAATTATCTACATGTGAATTTCTATATCGATATACACGTGCTATTTGCAGCAATGTTTCCTTCAGATTCTCCGATCGAAGAAGTAGAAGTACGTACTATATTACGAGAGTTCTTAGAGGTTTTACCAGGTGAGAAAAAAAAAAAACAGAAACTTAAAAAAGAAGTACAACTCTACTGAACACTGTCGTTACTACTCCATAGAACGGGCCGAACGCATGCACTAAGTAAAACTAGCTCCACTTAATTAGTGTTTCGTTCCATGCGGATTATTTCTTACCTGCATGCTTTTTCCTTGCTTTTATTTCTGAAATAAAATAGAAAATCATTTGAGACTGTCTCGTTGGATGTCGCAGCACGCGGACGTTCGGAACGGTGAAAAGGATCGACTAATTATTAGGAACAATTGGAATGCTCGATATTAAAGACAGTATTAATCATTGTGATTAAAATAAGAAAAAAAAGGTAAAAAAAAAAAGAAACAAATGGACAAGTTTGTTAGGAGGACAGCACTCGCTGTATTCGCGAGTTCTCGCTGTTGGTTAATTACAACTAAAAGAGCTTCGCGATATTCAGTACTCAGTAATCGTTCAAAATTAAAAAGAAAGAGAGAAAAAAGGAAAAAAAAAAAGATTTCACGAAATTCACAAAACTGTATCTCTCTTTTAATATTTCTTATATCAAAAATTATCAGCTTAACTCGATGGTATACTAAGCACTGATCGAAGACAAGCTCTTTCCGCGTGAAACAAGTATCAGAGACATCGATTCGCTCGATTGCTCGTAATACGGTTAAGCTCGTCGTATTCGACGAGTTCATTCGACAGGACAGAGACACAGTGTCGATAGTGTTAATCTGGTTAATATAGCGAGGGCTTGTGTCATTTCTCCGCGTGAAATCGCGCGATGTCCGCAAGAATCGCGAGATGTCGAGCGGTCTTCCGGTGAAGAGTCAACACTGTCACGTGGAATATCTCAATCGAGTGGAAGATTAAGAGGTTGAGTGAACTTTCAGAAGGATCGAACGTGTGATTAAGTGATTTTGCTTGGTTAAATACAGCACGTATCGGAACGGCCGTTTCGAAGGTGCAAAACACCGCGCGCGAATTTTACGTTGAACTTTTGTCATGCTCGCGTAACAAATAAGAGAACAAAAAAAAATTAAAAAAAAAAAAGGAAGAAAGGGAAGAAACATGCTTTATCACCGCGGGTTTACGAAAGAGAAACACTTGTGACTGTCGGCGATGTGAAACAGCTACTTCCTTCGTCGTTTTCCTGTGATTTGTACTACTTTGTATAGTTGATGGAAGCGATATGACAATTTCATGAAGTACAGACCGCGTGGGTCACCGATGACCCGCGTTACTGTATTCATTATGTATGTTATTTATCGGTAGTACCTTATTTAGCGAATTGAAAATGTATCGCGTCACGTGGGTCATCGATGACCCACGCGGCACTCAACCAATTAAACGTCACATCAAAGATTATACGCCATTTGCGAATGGATATTTAAATTTTTTCCCCAGGAAATTTGTTCATTTAATATTCGTCAGTTCTGATTGAAACTGTTTATTGGGGAAGACGAGTTAAGTCGTCATTGATTCACCAATATTTAGTCCTTTTATTGAAGCATTAGAATTTAGTAATAATTGCACTATTATGTCAGTATTAAATACATCGCATTCACATTTTTATGAATCGAAACGAAAGAAATCATTTTTAATCGATTGTCTCGTATAAATGATCAACTAAAGAGGTTCAATTTTTAAGTAATTCATTTATTCAGGCGTCAGTACTCATTTCTAATTGCACTGTTACGCCCGTGTTACATACAAAATACATCGAATTCACATTTTTACGAACCAAAACGAAGTATTGTAATTAAAGAGATTCAATTATTAACTATAAACAGGTTCGATCTTTGTTTGAGAAGTGAACCCAGATGATTAAACAACTTAATGGTAATTATTTTATTGGTAAAGAACAATCTGCAAGCTGTCGACGATTACAATACACATTAAACATTTTAAATACATTGCAATAGCAGAACGACATCAGACAGCTCTTAAAAGAGCTTCAAGCTCTTTATTTTCTCAAGAATAAAACTTCACCGATATTACAACTTCTCCATATCGCTTTCATCGACTGTACATCGACACATTATAGAATTATCGAATATCAAAGAAGAAACGTCGTTTCACATCACCGAGTTAGATGGTTAAATTCACACACACTCACACACACACACACACACACACACGCACACACAGTTTTCTACAGTGTTGGGAGTGTTTTCAGGTACTACTGCCACTTCGATTGATCGTTTAGACGTTCATAAAAGACAACGTGAGTCGAGGAATTTTGATATCGTTCACAATTGATTTATTTTACGAAATTCTTCTCGGAAACACGCGTGAGCGTCACAAAATATTTTACGACAGAGAATATACATATATATATATATATACCACGCAGAATTTGCTCAACAGAAATTTTCATTCGTGAAACATCGATCAGCACGACAAGCAACGCAACGTTGAGCAGATAATAAAAAATAAAAAGGAAAAAACGAGAAAAAATAAAAAGAACGCACGACGTCAAACGGTAAAACAGAAGTATCCACGCGATCACAACAGCCACTCTTCTTGATTCTTTCGGTCGTTCACAGAAAAGCAAAATTTAAAGTATCACAATGCGAGGAACGTTGGAAGAGTGCCGGAAGTTGTTACGCGGTTCGTTAAAGGCTGAAGAATTCACGAGTACACTGGACGTACACAATTCCATTTTCTTTACGGAATATCGGGAACAAACGGGTCCATCGTTCGAATTTTACCGAAGAATATTTCCCAATAGAAACCGAAAAGAAACCGAGACAGAAAAAAAGGAAACGTAAAAAGTACGCGACACCATCGAGAGAAAATGTCGATCGTTCTCTCGATGATGCGTCTGTGAATTAGATAAACGAAGTGGACCCGCGGATTCTCCACGCAATACTCACGTCAGCGTCGACAAAAGTGACAGTCATACGTTACTCTAAGGTGCGGCTACTTTAATCTTGCGACACAAGCGCTTTACTACTTTAGCAGAGGTGTGCTTCTGAACTTGCCTGAGCGTAGCGGCAGCAGTAATCCCTACAACAGAAGAATACTTCCAGAGCCCCGATACTCACCGGAAACAGAGGACAGAGAGGAGGAAGATAGGCCCCGAAACACCATTTTCCTGTTGTACTACTTCGAACACTTGGTCGTCAAACCGAAATACCTGTACACCTTGTTTTCTTTTTTCTCTTTTGTTTTTGTATGTTTTTTTTTTCTTTTTTTTTTTGAGAAAGAAGAAAAGGAAGCTCGAGATGCATGCTGGCACACAATTGTATCGATCGGCGTGGAGATCGATCGAGAAATTTTGGTAATGGGATGGGAGTGGTTATTTAAATGATACGAGATGAAGAGATTTTTTTATGGCGATTGTGTTAAACGATGTACCTTGCGAATAATGTACGAATGTCCTGTAATTGGTGATAGGAGCGAGAAGGGGTTAATTTTAGGTGAAAAAATGAGTCGAAAGTGTAGAATACAATTTTTCCATTTGTACTCCTGTTTTCGAGAAAGATTGGCTTAAATTTTTATGCGAAAAGTGTCCATTTTTCACAAATTTTCAAATTGATTTTTGTCGAAAACGCAGTTTCAAATGAACAAATTTTGTTGTACATTTTTGGTTCAGTTTTTCCACTACCATCAATTATGAGACACTTTGTATAGAATGTATAGAAATGTTTAACCCTTTTAGGATCAGCAATGTTTTTTTTTTTTATAGAGAACATTTGTTGAAAAGCTCGTAGAATTTTGACAAGAAAGTCAGTGAGAGTTTCGAAATTTTGCAGAGAATTTGTTAAAGTAAAAAATTTGGGAAAATACACAGTTTGCGAAAAAAGGTGTAATATCCAAAAATTTGGTTTGTGCGCTCGTATTAGTTGAGCTTTTTTAATTAGGTTGTCCGAAATATTCGTATTGATTTTCGATAAATAGTGTTCGAATATATTTCAACATATAAAATTATAAAAAAATACACAAAGTTCGCATATATTCTGAAAAATTATTATTTCACGTGTCTTTTAAAAGTCTATTCATCCCAATTATTAATTTCTTCTCAGTGTTATACTGTCTCGAAGATGGAATTCTGACATTGAATATTTTTCTTTTAACGAAAAAGGAAAAGTAAAACATCAAATGAAAAAATGTTTAAAAAAGCAGTCAGAATCTGTCAGAAAAAATTGCTCGAAAACGGTTGACAAAATCTAAAAATGGGAATTTCGATCTTAAAAAAAACAAAAAAATTAAGAAACGAAGTTTCCAGTAAGATGAAATTTTCCAACTGTTGGAAAGACAATGAAAAATTGTAAAACTAAAAAACACTATACCTCATAGAACAAAACAAAGAAATTAATACTTCGAAATACGTAATTGTACTTATTTACTTAAAAATAGACACAAATGTTTCGAACAACCACATATTTATCCATTTAACTCGCAAAATGGTAGATAAAGCGATACGAAATTTGTTCATGCTTCTTTTTCAATGAATTCACATCGACAAATCGCGATTATTCTAAAAACATCGAATGTCTATGCAAGATAAAAATATCATTGGATTAGAAGAGTTACAAAATGATCTGACGTGTTAACTTACACCTGAACATTTTCGCTAATTATCAAGATACATCGTGATTTCTTGTCTGACTAACAATTTGTCGGTGAATTTAGTTGTCTGATCAGGAAGGGAAGAAAAGAAAAGAAAGTATCATCAGTGTGTCGTCGATTGCTTGGGAAACAAGTTAATGCCTCATGTAGATTAGTCTCGACAGCATGCTCCCTGTTGGAAAAAGTATGGAAACTAGGAAGCGAAAACGGCACCGAGACACGGCAGGCGAGTTTCTTCCAGGACTGACATGCGCGCGATCAAAAGAAAGCTGATAGTGAAAATAGAAGGCGAGAGACGAGACGAGACGAGGCGAGGCTGAACCAGTACCTAAAGCGTATTGAAAGCGGTGCAAACTGCGGTGTACCTGGTGTGGTAACCTGTAATTGCTCTGTCGCGACGATTGAGCATTCGTTATATTATTGTACTCTATCTACTGTGTTTCTTCCACGGTACATCGTGTTCGTTTATCGAACGAATTCATTCGATTAAGCTTCGATGCTGATTCTATCTGCGATATATTAGATTGTCCCAAAAGTTCCTTTCGTTTTATATATTAAACATAAAGTATGGAATCGTTTATTTTCGATATAATTCTACAGAATTCCAATTTTTCATTCTTCTTCTCTTTGGAAGACTTACAATCCGACTATTTCAAAATTGATGTGGTTTAAACCTTCTGCATCAATTATGAACTGTTTGAATGATTATAGTATGATCCCCATAGACAATGTAAATCTAATTTGCAGTATTCCAAGCACTATTTATTATTATAAAGCAACGTAATGTGTATTGCAAATGCATTTCTTGATTTTCCAGCTTTCAAGATGACATAGAAACATCCAAGAAATACTTTATCGAGAAAGAAACATATTTGGGAAGCTAGAAAACAACTAAAGACCATAAGTTTGATTTTAAACATATTGGATTGTATGTTTACTTGAAACATTCTCAAGTAATGCAATGTGTGACGATAACGAAAAGAATTTTTGAGACAATCTAATATGTACTTTCAAGGAAAATTCCTTGGCGCGTTTTAACACATTGCACGCCGACATTATGGCTGTATTAATGCGAGATTTTCAGCCCATTTTGGTTTTTCTTTATCGTTGTTATCTTTCGGTAAAAATGTTGCAATTTATTTTGGGAAAATGTATAAAGTTTTTGATATATATATTTGTTTTCGAATGTTCATTCACTGTGGCTGATATTCGATTTTAGTAAATGATATTAGACAGCGTACAATGTGTCGATTTACAGATTGTCCGAAAATTTGACGTTAAACTTGATACTATATGTTAATTAGGCGAAGTAGATGAAAAATAGTTTGTGTAAACTTATGTCTGAAAAGGTTTCATGGAAAATTTATAACGATTCGAAGATTTAGGGGCAAAATTGTTCTTAAAACTCGTCAGAATGAAGACTAATTAAACGAATAATTTTCTAATATAGTGGAAATATTCGAAAAAGTTCGACAATTATTAAGCTTGTAAAAAAGAAGAAATTTCGAATATTTATTGTAACTGTTACAACAATTGATAAAAAAAATCTTTGTACGTTTATAACTTTTTAATAAAGTATTTTCAGAAATAAGTTTGTGTGAACTTTTTTACCTACTCGAATTCAGTAACGTTTAGTATTGCTTTTGCACTGATCTCTCTTTGTATATGAATTTTTCTCGAGAGAATTTATTATTGTAATACTTTCCTTAATTTTTGCAAGTATTTTAAGTGTACATCTTCTCTTTTATAATAATTAAAAACACCTTTATTACGAACTATGAATACAAATCTTCAGTTTTTTCTTAACCCTTTCGTGACTGAAATCTTTTTCTTCTAATTTGCATACTAAATCGTGATCAATTTGTTTTTTCACTAAAGCAGAAATTATCTTAGTCTCTGTGGTCGCGAAAGGGTTAAAAAATTGTCATTAAAATTGAAAACTCAACATTCTCGTAATACAAGATTTGTCGATCATCACGTCTCTAATTACGATTAATTTTCTGTTTGAATACTCGAGTAAAAACACGCGTCTAACTGATCGCGAAAAGGATTGAAAAAGAATTGCAAATAAAATTCAAAATAAAAACTTTTCCAACGTAAGATTTACTGCTCATCGTGTCTCTAATTGTGATTAATTCTCTGTTTCAATGCTCGAGTAGAAATATACGCGTAACAAATTACGAAAGAGTTGCAAAAAAAAAAAAGATTGTAATTGAAATTAAAAATTTAAGATTTACCGATGATCGTGTCAGTAATCGTGATTAATTTTCTGTTTGAATATTCGAATGGAAATATGCGTCGAACTAATCGCGGAAGGATTGAAAGAAACATATTTAAAATTCAACATCGCGTCTCTAATTGTGATTAATTTTCTGTTTGAATACTCGAGTGGAAGTACGCGTCTAACTGATCGCGAAAGGATTAGAAAAATGAAAAAAAAAGAAAAAGGAAAAACAGAATAGAAAAACTGTGATTAAAATACAAAATTCAACATACTCAGGAATAAGTTGAGATCGTGAAAAAGAGGGGTTTTCTAAGGTCTGCACGAATTAGTTATTCATCAATTCAGCAATAACTCTTGAACAACAAAAAGCTCATTACCGCGAGACAAGTTACACACGATCTCGTATTTTCAGGCTGTAGCGTTACGATCGCTCGAGCGATTTATATAACGAGAACGATTTAATTAAATCAGCAGGAACGCGGCCGCTTTTTAAAATACAACCTGTACGACAGGGTAATCCTCGTTACAGAAGAACAATGCGTACCGGGAACACTTTCCCCTTCTACTTAGTTCTGTTCGCCTCTTAATGTTGCATAACTTTAATCGCGAACATTCAACCTACAATCGTATTTTCCCGTAACGTTCAAATTTAACGCGTTCATATTCTTCCTTCTTTCTTTTCCCACCGAGAAATTTTCTCCGTCGAAGTTATTAACGAGAAATTAATAAATCCATCGATCGTATCGAGATAAATTATTTCGCAGAAAATATCAAAAAGAAAAAGAAAAAAAAAAAGAAAGAAAGAAGGAAAGAAAAGAAGAGTGTTTCAATGAAAAATTAAAAGTTGAAGAAAAAAAAAAAAAGAGGAAAATAATAATAATAATACACAGCGATACAGGGAGAGTTAATTTACCTGGCGATTTGCGTAAACGCTACCAGCCTTTCTTGCGCAAAAGATTATGAAACTTCGACGCGTCTCATTTACCGTGCACGACGATAACATCGCTCGATCGTACCGATAGTGTTTTACATTTACGAGTCGATTATTGTCGCATTTTTACACCGGCTAATAAAATCTATTTATCTTGTTTCTCTTTCTCTTAGGGTTTCGTTTGATCAGACCAGCGTTGTACTTACTGCGGAAGGTGTCCTGACTGACGGCGGCCTCCTGAGAGACCAAGTATTGTCTCGCCTTCTTCCCGCTGTAGTCGCGTATCTCTTGATTCGCACCTGTAAACGTTGCGTCGAGAGAGAACGTATAGGGAATACTCGAATCGTTCGATTCTTCGCTAATTGATCGCCAAGGATATGGGAAACTGAGACGAATTTTACACGAATACTAAATTACAAGAAGCGTGTATAAACAATGGAATTATTACTATAGATACTATTAAAACGATATTATTAACTCACCGTACACCTGGACCAACAGATTGAAGATGTTCTCGTGATCGAATTGCATGGCTATATGCAGCGGCGTGTAACCCTACGGGAAAATTCAATTTACGTTTCGTTCGACAAACATAACTTTTCTGTGAATCACGTAACGAGGATCGACTTCGTCTGAAAGAAGGAAAGATTCAGGAAACGCGTAATGAGCCATCGGTCACTCAAACGGTTAATCGTGTATTAATCTTTCAAATACACTTTCTATCTGTATACAATGTTTTTTTAGAGAAAGAACTAACTTTCACAGAAATATCGCGTCTACGTTCTTGTGATACTGACTGTACGGGAAAATCATTTTTCCATTGATGCGTTATCGGTCTGCAATTATTTTTCTCCCGGTGGACGAGGGAAAAATAGGTGGAAAAACGAAAGAGAAATAGACGAAGGAAGAGGAGGGGGAGGTGGAGAAGGAAACAGGGAGACAATGAGGAATAAATGGCGTCACATTATGAATATCACTTGGAGAGCGTGCGAATTCACATTTCCGCGACGCGGAACAATATTATCTCCGGTTGTGCGTGCACGAACACGAGGAGATTGAAACGCGATGCCACGAAAAACGAACCTTGCGTGCGATGGATAGATCTCCCGTATGTACTTACATACGCATGAACTTTCCGTACTTTCATCCGGCTGTGGAGCGCGAATCTCGCCGCTTGTGCGGTTTCAATGGACACACCGTTACCTCACAGCATCGCCGAGTTACCGAGAACCACCTCTTCTGTACATCCGTAGAAGTCACTTTCTTACATGGGTTTTCTACTGAAACGCGATGTGGCCCATGAAGGAACAAGCCTAACGGCTTGCTTCAACACGACGACGATGATAATTGTAGCAGGAGTGGAAAACTTCGAGCGGTTGAACTATTCGAATAATTCGGATAACTTCGAATAGGAATTCTTCATTCGGATAATTCGAGTAATTCGAACACGAATTTTTTAGCAGGTTAATTCAAACATTTTGAATAATTTAGTCATTCGAAAAATTCGGATAATTTCTAATAATTCGAGTCATTCGGATAATCCGAATAATCCGAATAATTTCGAACACCAATATTTCATTCAGATAATTTGGATAATTTGGAATAATCCAGATCTTTCCGAATAATTCGAGTAACTCGAATAATTTCGAACAATTCAGATAATTCAGACAATTTGAATAATTACGAAAATAAATTTTCTGTTTGGATAATTCTGATAATTTTGTATAATTTCGGACACCTATTTTTTATTAGGATAATTCGAACGATTAGCACAATTTCGAACATCGATTTTCTTATTCAGATAATTCGGATAATCTGGAATAATCCAGACAATTTCGAATGATTAAACTAACTCGGATAATTTCGAGTAATTCGAACAATTCGAGTATCCGAAGTGCTTCAAATTTCGTATAAAAAAAAAAAGGTCCACTTTTTATCTATTACAATATTTAAATACACATAGCATATACATCTCATCCTAAAATTTACTTTTACATTTAAAAATCAGCAAAAAGACGATAAAATTGAACCACGATTTCACTTCTCGCGAACGAAACGAACCAAAAACAAAAAAAAAAAAAAAGAAAAAGGAAAAAGTCCCATTACACCGTTGGTAAACGTCATATCAAACCAACGAACAGTCGAGGTTAACACAGCGATTAAAAAATCGTAAAGCAAGGGAGGGAGGTTAACGAGTTTCGTATCGTAGTTATATACATTTGCACGCTGGTATTATATAGCAACTGACGTGACAACAAAAGGACCATAAACAGTGACGATTAACCTCTGCCATACGTCAGATACATCTCATTAATATCAAACAGAAGAGGTAGGGAAAAGAAAAAAAAAAAAAGAGAAAAAGAGTGTCTCGAACAAAAGCGACTATCGTGTCCGCCACAAGGATTAATGCCACTTGTCCCGTGACAATGTAATCCCTCATCGGTGCTCTAATAACACGTTCTTCCTTGTCTGGGAGGATCAGTATGTCCCGATACGCGGGCGACACGCAATTACGATGCAAACGATACGGAACGAACGTCTTCGTTCCCCTATTCACTATCACATATACACACCCACATATACACAACTGCAGAAATAAAAGTGTAACAGTTGAACCCATATTACATGTGTTTTATACATTTGTGTGCACGTGAAATGGCGCGTAGCAATGGGGAATCGATGGTAACAACGAAATCGTGTCGCCTGTGAAAGGAAACATCGCGGGGACGTTATCTGGCAATTAGTATCGCATTGAGGGTTAGTAGCAACCAGCAGCAGCAGAAGCAGCAGGTGAAAAGAGAGCGAGAGAGAGAGAGATAGCTTTTCCTTCTGGGTTGGTCAGGAAACAGCTGCCACCTTTGAGCTGTTCCTTCGCTTTTACAAAGATATTAACAATACGAAAGTGGAAGAGATCGGCCACGGTCACTCGCGATCGAGACACGGAACACGTTTGACTAATGCGTACCGGTATCGAGATAGCCTTCTACCACACGCACCCAATAACGCCTATAAATTAATAATTCAGCAGCTCACCCTTAAGATTCCGATCTCTTGAATAATTTAGCAGGCGGACCGGCATGGCCCGAGCCACGCTTGGGAAGAAGTACCTGTGTAGGAAAAGTGGGAAAGGTGAACTGTCCTGACTGCTGAAGAGATGTTGATATTACGATGAAAATGGTCCAGGATCGCGAACCTCGCGATATTTGGTAATTTTGTGTTTTTAGAAAAATCAGAAGTGATTTTTTTTCTTTTTTTTTACATAGAAAGGTTAAATAGAAACATTTTAGATTATTTTGTTGTTAGTGGATCGATCGAATGTCTTTTTTTTTCGTCGTGTAAGTATCGAAGTGATGCAAATTCAAGGTGTGCGATCAAAATGGTACCCGTCAGTTGCAATACTCTCGTGTAGAATAATAAACGACTGCTTCGTTCTTCCTATGACATCTGCATTCTTTTTTCTTATCGTTGGAATACTTTTTTTTTAATATTTCTGCAGTTTTGATAGAGGGAAATGTACAGGGTGCTCTGTTATTAGAAAATAGGTTGGAAATTTAGAATAAAATTTGTTCATTTGAGGCTTTGAAAGATTTTGAAAGATCAAGTCTCTTCTGAAGTGAAACACTTTTCGAATGAGAATTATTCGAGCTGGATGGGTAGAATACTCTTAGGCACACAAGAAAGACAAACCTCATTTTTGTTTTAAATATTTCAAAAACTATATTAAACAAGTGCAAACGTATCTTTTCATATTAAAAAAGATTTTATATCGAATAAATTTAATTTTTAAAAACTGCCTATCTCCAAAAAAACCGACGCTGCTCAAAAAATTTGCTCGAAATTTCAATGATCGTCGAACAGAGAAAATATTTTTCCAAAAAGTATACTATATTTTCACTAAATATTCGCTACATGCGTCTTAAAAAAAAAAAAAAAAAAAAAACAATATCCGTCAAAATCGATAGAAAATCGGTGTAAATGTTAAACGCCTCTTTGACCCATATTACTATTAAAAAAAAAAAACAAACGATTTCGTATCGATTCATCAGTAATAAAACAATCCGAGATGATCATGGCAGAAACGTTTAAAAATACTTGTGAATAAAGGCTGAAATTTCAAGCGTTGTGTTTATTCTCCTTAATTTGAGTAAAGTGAAAGGTGTCACTCAAACGTGGGTAAAAATAAGTGGAAGGAATTCAGTAGAGCCGGAGGAAGATCGATCAGCTTTGCTCGTGGTGGGAGTAAAAATTGCACGACCTTGAAATATCGTATGCAAAGTGCAAACTCGCGATGGTGAACCGGTGGCTCGCGAAAGAAAGCTGTACGAGGCACGTACCAGCCCGTTCACGATGTACGCTTCGATAAGTGCGACAAATTGCGCGTAATTGTGTGCGTGCATGGGTCATTATCCGGCGGAGGTGAAAATGTGAACGATCCGGTAGAAGCTGCGTCAAGTTTTTTTCGATACATTCCTCTTTGGCTAAGACTTCTTTCGAACGATCTTAATCAACCGCAATTACACATCTAACTATTTCGTTACGGCACGTTCGAAAGCAAAAACTGCACGAAATTTAAATGATCTGATTATTATCTGAAAATTACACCATAATATTATTTTTTACGATTAAATTTGCGAAATAAAAGGAAATTTCGAAATATCAGTTCTCCATGAATTTAGTGAAATTAGTATACGAATTTATTAAATTAAAATTTCGATAAAAATACTGTTATCGTTTTATAAATATACCACCTGTAACAAGAAATTTAGATTAATTGTTATGTACGGATAAAAATATTTAATAATTTGTTACGCTTCTGTCTCTACGAACTAAATTTTCCATAAGGAAAATCAGATATCAGATTCTATTATTTTCTTCGTCTATCTTGCTTCACGTTAACAATAGTAGATTTTAGTTCCAGATTTGTTATAATGTGACATTAATTACAGATTAGACTTTCCAATATTTTTGATTTTTCGATTTTTTTCAATAAATCCATCGAACGATATATTTTCAATAGAGAAAAGACAAACGACACAATCGATTCTTAGAGACAGCAAACAACAACAGTGCTGACAAGCTAATAAAAATACTAAAGAACGATACACTAATAAACACAATAGTTGAAATAAACTGCAAAACTTCTCGGTAAAGCTAACACCAGTTGCAACATTTACGTAACAGAAACAACCAAACGTATCATAATACTTCCAAGTGACACTCCAAGAAGAACGGCAGAAAAAGATTGAATGGACTGTCGCAAAACGTGTCACCATATAAACAGCCTCTATCATTCTCTCCATACATTACAATACACGTATCTCTCTTTCAATATCGCATTCCGCAATAAACGATAGTGACAAATGCGTCTAAACCGCGATCATAGGAGTTACGGCCGTTATCGGAGGCGAGTTGCGCCCTTCGAAAGGGGTTCCATGGATCTATGGTGGACAAGGAAGAACGGGGGATAGAAGAAGAGGGGCAGAGGGTTATTCACCGAGCATCGACTCTAATTTATTTCACTTTAAAGTCCCCGCGTATAGGTAGGCGAAAGTGAATAGCGATAAAGTGAGAAAGAGAGAGGTGGAATAGGAAATGGCACGTATGGGGTGACTTCAGAGAGTCACCCTTCTCCCAACTCCAATAGCCTGCGACACGTGTGTCCTCGCGACAAGTGGCGCGACACCCTCTGCCTTCACGCATGCTCGCCCTCTCTCACCCTTTTCTATTTCGTTCGTTCACGTTTCTATGTGTATATATACTCGCGACAGCTCACCCTTTCTCCCCTTTCCTCCTCTTTATACTTTCGACAATATTTTAAAGTAGCATTGTCCCGACACGCGGAGTCACCGAGACAATATCGCGTCGTCGTCACCGATCCCTTTTCTCATCCCTTTTTCCACCATCCCTCCTTTGCCTACCAGTTATACCGCCTATTTCCAACCTAGTTCTTTTTCCAGGATTTCTCTCGCGAGAAGAGGTCTTTTCTCTTTTGTCCTTCTCAGGCGACAACCACCGGGAACGGGACAGCTGCTGGCCACCAATATCACGCACGCGTATATCACCGTTGAGGATTTTCAATTTTAATATTTTCCTACATCGAGGCTGCCTTTACGAGCCGCTAAATCATAACCGGGGCACCGAGATTCCGACATTTTGTATTTCGACACCCTCGGATATTGGTTCCTATAATGTGGATCCTATCTTACTTTTTTTTTCTCTCTCTCTTTCTCTCTCTTTTTCCCTCTTTTCTATGTTCTACTGACGGAAGAAGCTTCCAGGTAGCTCGATTTTTTTTTTTTTTTTTTAGATGGATCAGGATTTGTTTTCTGTTTTTTTCTGTGGTTGGCGGGCAATTTGAGGGAGGAAATGTCGTGGTGTGGTTGGAAGTATGTTAATGATACTCTGTATAGGGTGGCTCGTAAGTAAGGTGCACTGATTCTTTTCGAAATTCATTTTGACGAGTTATCCACTTGAAACGAATGCATTTATTCATTTGTTTTTTTTTCTAGTAAAGAATATATTTATGTAAATTCATCATCTTTTTTTTACTACATTTATATTGTGTATATTATTAACCCATTTGTATGTGCAATAATTTGCACACAACGATTGTCACCTATTATTCAGTGGGTAACAATTCACTCGCGTAAATAGTCTTTTACTTTGATTATTGCATGTAATTTCTAAGCGAAACCGAAAGTAAGAAAAATTTATAGATGCATGGTAATACGCGCCATTTATTAATTCCTAATTATTCCCTGATTTGTCAAGTTAGTATCGTATTTAAAGCTGTGATGCAAATGGGTTAAGTAAATTAACATGTTGGGTTGTTCGGTCGTAAAAACTGAGATTTTCCAGGGGCACGACTAATCAATTAGTCGACAGCCATCGAAAAACTCTGAGACCCTCATATCCAGATACCCCGTGCTGTTTTTCTGACCCTAATATGAGAAATACAAGCAATTATTTTCCACTTTCACACCACGAGAAGAGATACTCGAAATACTAGGACACAAATCGACACATCAATTAACTAACTCTTACACACACAGTTAAAATCCATATTATTCCTTTGCAGCCCTATGTCAAGTGTTAATTATTATAATCGTGTAAAAAAAATCGTTTGTATATATATTTTGAATACATGGAACAAATAAAATTGGGAAAATTAAAAAAATTTGTTTAAAAATCAAAAGCGATGTTAGTAATTCCGAAAATATTTTTCATTGTATTATAATTGTATAACAAAAAAAGGAAAGTATCAGGTGTTTTAGGAAACTTTTGAAACATTGCAAATGAAACACGTGTTACTATTTCAATCAATGGTATATTCTCCTTCATTTATCCACAATTTGTTGCTAACTTTCAGATAATTTTTTAATTTCATTTGTGTAAAAATATGTCTATGCTTTTAGTCTATGCTGAAATATATTCAAAAATGTTGTAATATATCAAAAATCGGCACGAACTTTTCGGCCAACCTAATATTTATCACATTCGCCATTACGAGTTGGGAATTATATAAACTCGCCGGTTAATTTAACAAAATATTCAAGAATTCATCACATTTACCAAATTTAGCGGTGATTATATATAATTACCAGATTAATCACATTTACCGTAACATCTACACTTTTATCACAGATTCTCAGTGAGTGCATCTCGCTGGAAAAGACTCTCGCAGCGGAAGGGTTAATCGTTGTGCAAAATTAAACTGCAACTTTGTGACGTGTAAAAACAGCAAGAACAATTTCGTTTTACGAGATGTTCTGCTCAGGTACAGTTCGAGGATGCGTTCTAAATGGATCACCCGGTGTGCGCGACAGATTCCGCCGGTGTCTCGGGGGTCCAGCGGTGGGATCGCCATTGTCGTTGGCTGTCGTACGCCTGGCAAGGATGCAGGCGCCACACGGGCGGCTTACGGTCCCCGTGGGGAACGGGCACCGTTTTTTGCGGGGATTAAATGCGAGCCGATGCCGCGATAAGCCGTAGAAAACTACGCTGGAAGCGGTACCGGTGACAGATTACGCTCGTGACTGCGATCCGCCGTGCGCCACGTATACATGGCGAACGTCTAACGTTCGACGAACCGGCCACCGCGAGAAGAAACGCCGCGACGAATTTCGCCTGATGTGTCTATCGCCTGGCAAACTGGTATACCTCGATGAAAGGGGAAATGATGTACAGTTAGTCTAACAAATACAGAGTGGGCTGGAAATCGCATGTGTTACACGGTGTAAAATCACGATAGAAAGGATACGCGAGAGTCTAAAGGTGGAAAGAAGAGAAAGAGAGAAAGTAAGAGAGAGAGAGAGAGCGAGAGAGAAAGTGAGAGAGAGAGAGTAAGAGAGAGAAAGTGAGAGAGAGAGAAAGTAAGAGAGAGAGAAAGTAAGAGAGAGAAAGTAAGAGAGAGAAACTAAGGGAGAGAGAAAATGAGAGAGAAAGAAAGAGAGAGAGAGAAAATAAGAGAGAGAAAGGGCTGGCTCGTCGCCGTATCTCCACGTTTTTCCCTCTTTTTCATTTGCCAGAGCATTAAAGCGGGCGAGGCGGCCGCCGCTCGGATAAGCCGCAGAAAACTACGGGGCGAGAGTGGTGGCTGTGACAGATTACGCCGTGCCACACGATTCACCGTCTGCCGCCTAAAGCCGGCTGGCTGCTGCTGCTGCTGCTGGAAGGAAAAAAGAACCGGCTGTGGATGGAGGACGGATCCATTCCGGAGTGGATTAGCCCTTGGGCCACGTTGTTGGTACCTAACACGGCAACACGCGTATTTATTAAATCGAGCACTAATCCCTGAAAACGGAGCGTCTGCTGGACATCAGCTGACATCAGGGCTGTTTTAAAAAGTATCACACTCGCGAGATGCTACTTGTGCGGTGATCTTAGTTCATTCCTTTCAAATCTTTCTCTTTCTTTCTCTCTTTTCGCCAAGGATTCTTTAACCCTCGTATAGCGTATCGTCTAATGGTACAGGGTCCATTTGGACCCATGGGTAGAACTTACTTATATCAAGGAGCTTTTAGCTCAAATATTTATTTTGTATATATAAACTTCAGTTTTTAATAAATACTATTATTATCTGACGATTAAAGGAAAATGAACGTGCATTTATGGTGTATAAAAACACATTATTCGTTAATTAAAAGAAAGTTCCATGTTTCATGTATTCTATGAACGCTATAAAAATGTTTTGAGCATTTGTTACATTTCTCATTTTTATAATGTCTGGTTTTCTTTTAAATGAATTTAATTTATATTTAAATGGTGTTAAATTAAATTTTATAATCAATTTAATGTATTTAACTGACAAATTTATAGGATAAACTGTAAATTTTAATTATTAATATTTCGGAAAAGCGTTTCTGATTTTCAGAAATGATCGATTCCCTTTTCCGACAGAGCGTGCCGCAGTCGAAGATGTTAAGCGAGCCGATGACGTGAAAATAAGCCGTGGAGAACGAAACCAGGCTGATACGCGAGCGTATTTCAGAAGCGTATAAATCCTCTTGTGTCTTCCAGAACGATTCATCGTCCGGCGAATATGATCGCGATTAGATGGGATCTACAGCCATTACATCGCTAATCGCCTTAATTGAGCCTCCTTGTAAAGAGTAGAAGGGAGCAGGAAGAACCTTGTACGATACGTAATCGTTTCCTTACGATAAATCTATAGAATCCTTGCTTATTTTAAACTTCCTCCTTCATTTTTCCCTTTCTTACACCGGAATGATAATTCTTTTTTCTTTTTTTCTATCGTATCTAATCGAATTGACGAATAAGTTTTTCTACATTTATGATTATGTATTTATCTATATGTCTCGAACTGTGGAACGTGTGCGGTTAGTGTTTGTCCGCGAGTCGCTAACGAGCCACGTTTCTCTCTTCTCTCTTTCTTTCTGTCGGTTCGTCTCTTTTCTGGCCTCCTTCTTTCCCTCGCGAAGGGCACTCCAGCTTATATAAGTCTTATAAAGAGCAAAGCGGTGGACCACACACATCCGATCCTATCTGCAGCCTTCTCTCTGTGCGCTGCGCCTGCCTTTCTCTCTCTCTTTCTTCCTCTTTCTCTCTTTCCTTTTTTGCCACGGGGACAAACTCTCCACGTTGCTTCTCCTCTCTCTCTCTCTCTCTCTCTCTCTCTCTCTCTCTCTCTCTCTCTCTCTCTCTGTTGGCGCAGAGACGCGCGGCGCTCTTAGCCCGTTTAAACGCGCGTTCCGCGCTCCTTTCGCACGCCGGCCACTTACAGATTACGGTAGATACTCGCCCGCGATTTATTCCTGGTTTCTACCTGTCTCACTCTCCTCTTTCATCGATTTCCTCTTTATTTCCTTTATTTTAAACAATTCGTTCTTTCTACGGGTGTAGAGATCAATTTTTTCCGACTTTTGGGTACAATTAAAGGTTCATTTAACTGTTCACTAAAGGCAGATTCAATATATACGATTGATAAATATATCCAAATGAAGTAAACGTAGTGAAATAACAATTTCGATATTGTCGTGCTTTTGCAATGCATCTTTTAGTTTCAAAAATTATATTAATCCTTTCATTACTGCTGATGTCTATAGGAAATTTTCTCGTACTCTTTTGTTACCATCCTTTCATTCTAATTTAATCCTTAATTTTATCTGTTGTGTGTTTTCATTTTAATTCAGCAATACGAAGTTTAAATTTTGAAACTTTATGAGAATATAGTTTGATAAATTTCATGGTTAAGAATTGAATGTTTAAAAGCTGATGTAGCGAAAGGTTTAATGAACAGTGAAGTTTGTGAAAATAGATACTGAATTATTATTAATTTGTGCGTCGATCCTCGTTACTTGTTCGTTTATTTAACTTTCGATTAGATATTTGATTACTTACCCCGTTCTATGGACAGTGAAGATCGAAAGATACCCGGAAACAGAAGGTAAGAAGAATGAGAATTAATTTTAAAGATGGAGTAATGATGATAAATTCTACAAGTTTTTGCTTATGTATGTAGAGGCATTGGATAATATTATACGGGTCGTAAAGTTATTCGCGATGACACTGTATGGTACTAAAAAATCCATACGCACTCACTATACGCCCACCTTTGCATAATGTCCTTTGGAAAAAAAAAAATGAAATACTGCGACGGTGCGTTTATGACCCGGGCTAAGCAACTGACGCGATAAAACTGTCGGGAAGGACGTTATGTGAATTTCGAACGGATTTTAGAATATCGGGGAGATAAGATTCGTTACTTCCTTGTAAAATGACAAATTTCCACGATTCTAAGTATTCAAATAATCAAGTTTTCTGATTTTTGAGTATTCAAATTTTCAAATTGAAAAATTATTAAATTTTTAAATTTTTAAAAATTCAAATTTTCAGATATTAAAATTTTCAAATATTCAAACTTTCATATACTCAGATTCTCAAATATCTACGTTTTCCAAATATTCAAATTTTTTAATTTTTTTGATTTTCATACTTACTAAATTTCAAATATTAAAATTTTCGAAAATTCAAATTTTCATATATTCAAATTCTCAAATATACAAATTTTCACATTTAAATTTTCAAATATTCAAATTTTCACATACTCAAATTCTCCAATATACAAATTTTTAAATTTCCATACTTACAAATTTTCAAATTTTTAAATATTCAAAAATTCAAATATTCATATTCTCAAATTTTCAAATATCCAAATTTTCATATATCTAAATTTTTAAATATTCAAATGTGAAAATTTCAATATTTTCATATTCACAAATTTTTAAATTTTTCGATATTCAAATATTTAAATCTTCAAAAATTTAAATTACAAAATATTTAAATTCTCATATATTCAAATTTTCAAATACGCAAACTGTCAAATACTGAAATATTAAAGTTTTCAACTGATTCACTCACCGTAGTTTCATTAACGCTCTTTATATACTCCTTATAGGTACCAGCGATCAGCTTCACGATGTCCTCGTCTCCATGCTTAGCCGCCCAGTGCAACGCCGTCTACAACATAACCAACAACAACGTCAACGTCGTCAAACAGGCGATGATAAATCGTTTGAAAACCTGTCCATGCTCCAGAATAGAATAATCAACCCTACAGGATTATATTCATGTACAGACAGTTTGAAACGACAATAAAACATACGTGATACAAGAAGATTCTCTCATTCGAAACAAAAAAGAAAAAGAAAAGAAGAAAAAAAATAAATATATGATAGCTAAACTAAGGATGAACGTAAAAATACGCAACGACGGAAATTTACGGGATGGTGTCACAAATATTTCGAAAAAAATCGCGACGGTACGGTGGCCCGGTTGTAGACACGACTCGAGCAGCTGTAAGCGTATTTTCAGACCGCGAGGTCCCGATGAAATATTCGCGAATTAAGCAACGGGCACCCGGCCACGTCGACCGGAACGAGCTGGATGAATGGCGACGTCGGACAGCACTCGCAGAGGAGAAGGAGGTGGAGCACTTTGAGAGCAGTCGATCACCGCGAGAACTTACAGGAGAGGGAAGAACGTAGCAACGACGAAACACTCCTCGTGAATCGTCGTTGGTAGCTCGAATTATTTTGCGCAGATCTTGACGGAAAAAGGAGGAAAATCTTTTCCAGCTATTTCGTAAATTCTTCACTCGAGACGTCTAAATTCTGATTTATTTGACAAATTTAAGGGATTTCGATAAATTGGAACTGTCTTTGTAAATGAAAATCAATCGTGTATAGTTGGTGGAAGAAATTGTAGTAGAGTTTATAGTTGTTTTTAATGAAAATAAGTTTGCAACTGTTCAGGATTTCTTTTTCGACATTTTGCGATCGCTGCGAGTTACAAATTTTAATTGAAGAAATTAGTTTGCAACGTATGAGAGGTTGACAATCGCATACCATTCGTCGAATACAAAACTGCCATAAATAGTGGATTATTGTCGATTTTCTATCGATTTTATCTGTCGAAATTTTTCGAAGATAGAAACAAACACGTGGTGATTAATTTATGCGCTTTAGGAAAATTTAAATTTTCCACTTTTCTGCTAGAAGAGTCGCGAAGATGGAGCTTTCAGAAGCTTCTCAATATATCAATGAAAATAGTTTTTTACTAACACTAGCTCTAATCGTAAAATCACTATACCTGCGTTAAAGAAACAAATAAAGAAGAATTCGAAAAAACAAAAAAAGAAAAAAATTCATCTCACAAAACACATTCAATCACACACACACACACACATAAACCCACTCACAATTAATCCTTTAACAGTGCAATAAAATCATAATTTACGGTGAAAGAAAATTTATACTTTAGATGAACTTTTTTAATGATTATATTGTGTGAAATCATTTTTAAAGCACGAGATATAGAAATCTACTTTTTCTGAGAATAATCAATCTAAATTATCTACACACAATAAACGGGTTACAGGGTGTAAAAATTGCCCTAAGCACCATGTAAAAAAAAAAGAAAAGAATAAATAATTAAAATGTAATTATTATAAACTAAAGATTTGCTTCAGGCGATTGTATCTCTTACTTTACAAGATATTTCGAGACAGTGAATTCGATTAGATTTCAAAGTGTGTAGTTCTAAAATTCTAAGTATATAGTTCTCTTATATACTTCTTTTTTATCTATTGAAGACAGACATCTGGGAAGATAAGGCACGAAATCTCAGTCGGGATTACATAAATCACAATTGTACAGAATAGCAATTGAATTATTCTATAAATTAAAATTACAAAGTAAGTGAATTGCATTAACTTCAATTATACTGTAATTCGTAAGTCATATTTCTCGTTCACTCAAACTACCATGTCATTCGTAATTGTAATTGAAACACAATTACAGGGTAAAGTATAATTAAACAGCGAATTAAGAATTACGAATTGAGTAATATTAATTAATAGCAGTTGAAATTGTAGGGTAGCGAAAGATGGAGAGAAAAACGCGTGGAAGTTGTAATCAGTGAAAAATTATTATCAATTATGAATATCGTTTTATTCATAAGTTCATGATACAAGACCAGAAATAATAATCTCCTGTTAACATTCATCTCCAGCTGTGAGCTGTAATTTATAACGAATTTATTACGGTAATGGGATGAATATAGAATAATTACCAATCAACTTAATTGAAAAATTTAAATCACACAAATTCAATTGCAACGTAGTATAGTCAAATTATGGTGCAATTTAAAAGACTCTTTTAGTCTTCAGTTTTCGCCATTTTCAACTGTTCGTAGCTCGTAGCAGCGTCAGTCTATTTCGCAACTCAAATTGCAATTTTCTCAACAATATGTTTTACACGTCACCTAGTAAATTAATTCTTTCAACTTCTTATGAAAACTCAATTCGTTTAGTACAATTTAAAAATAGTTATTTCGTTTTAAATAGCGTAAAAATGAAAACGTGAGCCTGAGGATTCACAGAGGTGTTGTTTTCAACGGCCAAACAGAGAGAAGTTGAGGAATACTCTTTAAAATTGCGCTTAAATTGCGCGTTTACGCGACGAGATTACCACAATGAAGTATAAAAATATCCAGCGAGTAAAAACATAACGAGCGCGTATTTTTTTACTTTTTTTTTTTTTTTTAAATCCAAAACGTGTCTGTGTCTGTTGAGGCCGGTTGAGGCGGTCCCGGACTCGTTTAAGCGTTGAGTTATATCCAGGCTGGCTTGCTTTGACATCGAGCCGTTCAAATGCCCGGCTATTTCCATATAGCGGGTTATCCCGACCGTGGATTATTTCGAGCATATACGTTATTATTCTTTGCAAGTTAGCCGTGACGGCTCGTAAATTTAATGGCCGCGGGCAGCTCTCGCAAAAACGCAACGCTCGCGTCACTCGTTCGCGCGTGCACGGGTTAAACGTCGCTGACTCGCGAGTAACGCGGGTGCATTGTCGATTCACCCTTTTCACCATTTATACCAAACATTTTTCTTCACTCTGTTATCGTTATCACTGAAAAGTCTCTGCTAATCCGAGAACCGACAGAATTATAGAGCGTTCCAATAAGAGCGATAGAACTTTGAATTGAAACGAAACTAAAAGTATGGAAGATAATGGAATACTCGCTGCTTCATTTTAAAGGACATTCGATGGCATTATTTATGAAATATAATATTATATAAATGACCATTAGGATTGCATTTCGTGGAGTGTGAATACGGCGAACCCAATTTTTGACGATTCTGGTATAAAAATTAGGTTGTATCTCATAGATAATACGAATAACGTTTGCTTCGAGATCATTGACAGTGTTTCTCAGCTGCCTTCATGTACATAACCGTATACATAGTGAGAAATAAAATGCAAATTTAAAGATTAAAGATGGTCAAGCACGCATTTATTCTATCTGCATTTTGTTTTTAAATTCGTTCAATTTTTCTGTCTACAAATAAACTATACAATGTTGCAAACTCGTTAAAAATACCGGTGGCATATGTAAGTTTTTGCTGTCAAAGTATTAACACTTTCATGCAAAAACTTACACATGTCGCCGATATTTTTCACAAATTTGAAGACAAATGTTCGAAGACAAAAAAACCAAACCAATTAAAACAAAAAAATAGACAGTGTAAATATGTCCTCGACTATCTTTGATTTTTAAACTTGTATTTTATTACTCATTGTTTACATGAGAATCAATTTATCATTTGTTCATCTTGTACGAATAAAATCAGAAATATGTGACACCGGCTGAAAAACGCTGGTTGAACGAAATTACGCGAACGTGACAGCGGCTGTCAAAGTGTTAAGGAGTTAAGTAAACAGAGGGACAGAAACCATCAATACAAAATAATTCTGCACTCGTGCAAAGAGATAATTAAAAATCCTTCAATTAACCCTATTCGACGTCTGCACTCGACTCCATGATAAGAAGAAAACAAAAAAAAATCACAGGAACGTGACAGCGGCCATCAAAGTGTTAAGCAAGAGCAAACAGAGGGACAGAAATCATCGACACAAAATAACTCTACACTCGTCCAAAAAGTTAATTAAAAACTCTCCAATTAATCCTATTCGACGTATGCATTCGACAAGATGAGAACAAAGAAACAAGAAAAAAAACAGCTGATAATACCTCAACTAAAAAAAAGAAAGCAGTAAAGCAGAATTTAACAAGATGTCCGCGGAACGTTAACACAGCGCAAGGAAGCGCGGATTATTCGCCGTGGTCCAAGCGTTAGAGGGTGGACTAAGAGAGAAATATACGATCCGCAACGGGGATATAAGCAAGCGGTCGCGGTGGCTACACCGGACATGTATTTTAATTCCGTCAAGTCCGCATTCCCGTGGGTAGATTAAAAATAGTGTCCAGGTCTCCAGATTCACGCCACGGACGTCATAGAAAGCCGGACGTCCACCTGATCCACAGTAGCGCAGGGTTGAAAGAGGAGGAGGAGGAGAAAGAGGTAGAGGAAGAGGAGGATGAGGAGGAGGAGGAGGAAGGGACAGTAGCGCGGCGGACCGTCTGCACCGGTACCAGAGACAACTTGCAGGCCACCTCATTAGCGGCGGAAAAACTCATCCTAACGAGGCTACGTACCTAATGACGAGAACCACGCGCTCTCTCTTTCACGTGTATACCTATTTAACCGTGTTCAAATGTGTGAGAGACTTTACGTGGCCACCGCGTAGCGTTGTTTGCTGCTCGACGATCCACAACCCTAACTGGTGTGTCAGTGTATGGCCACGTGTGGGGTGCACCTTGTGCGCCCACTAGCCCTATATGCGCTGACTCCCAACGGCAAATTAACGAGCGACGCACCGAGAGGATATACGACCTCCTGCTTGATATTAGAGGCACGTGGCGCCAATACCGTTGGCCGAGGCAACGGAAAACACTGGTTAAGGATGAGTCCGAACGATCGAAATCGGGATCTCGTTGTTGATCGATGAAGAAGACTTGTGGAAAGTTGAGTGATGTTTGCTGGTCGATATCTCGGGTGTACTTTGGGTTCAACTTTTTCGAGAACTAGAGGTTTGATCTGTTATTCTTACGATTACGAGTGACACACATGGCACAGATCATGGGGAAGAGGTGACGAAAGAGAGATTATATGTCCAGATCGATGCTGAATTTGGGTAGCGTTGATACTTGATCAAACTCAGAAAATAATTTGTCATTCATCAGTGGGTTAGGTGAACGAAAAGTCGACTGAAATTCTTTGCATTCCACAGATGTTACTAGGTTGAAATTTGTAATATGAGTCATCATTTAATGCAAGGTTTATTTATTTTAGCATAGAGGAAATTAACAAAATATACAAATTCATAAGAACACAGAATTTTTTAATTTTCAACAATTTCATTGCAAAAGTGGAGTGGATGATTGATCAATTCTAGCAATCTTCATAGAATATTGAAGTACAGTTTTACGATTCAACACAGATTTGTGTTACATCTTACTTCCTCCTCTCCGTCAAAACCAGCCCACGAAACTCCCAGACCGATAGGAAAAGACCAAGGATCGCTCACCTGGCGATAAACTCTCATCCTCAACAACCCCTCCGTGAACCTAACACGCGACATCAGCAGAGTAAGCAGCCGGTACAGATTCGAGGAAGACGAGGACACAATGAATCTCGTTTACCCCAGCAGGACAAAGGAGGTTGTGCGCGAGCGCTAATCAAGATTAGGATCAGCCTGGCGACAGACGAGCTACTGCGTTGGGTGATCAGAGTGGCGAGCGAGAGAAACACGGTCCCGCCTAATACGTTCCGGCGCGAAAGATGCAAGAATCCGGAAATGGGGAGGGAGGGGAGAAAATTACAACGAACCGCGTGGAAGCAAAATGAATTTTTACGGTAGCCAACCCCTCTGCTAGCACTGGCCACGAAAGGGTGGTACGAAGGGGAAAAAAAAAGAAATAAAAAGAGAGAAGAGACAGAGAGAGTGTGGCCATCAACGCGTTTCTCTACGCGCGGCGTATTATACCGCGGCGGCCGTCTACTTGCAAACCGGCTAACGAAGTTTTATGAAGCGCGATAGCGCCATACCTACGCCGTCCCGTGGACTTTGGCGCTCCTTAATTTGTGAACGCTGCCTGCACACACTGTGTCGGCTGCCGCGAAAGAATGGTATGTCGGCCGACAACGTGATATATCTTCGGTCCTGTGCCCTGGACCTTCCTCCTCGGCCACCGCGCTTGCCTGCTTGCTTTGCTTGCCTGCTTGCTTTCGCTTGCTTGCTTGGTTTGCTTTGCTTGCCTGGCTCTGACTGTTATACACGGTAGCCGTCGTCTTCGCGCTCTTTACCCAGTTGGATTCCAGCTGTTTGAAAATTCACCATTTCGCCTCGTCATGCGTGAGAACCTTCGATGCTACGATCCCCTATCAGAGGCAGAGTGATTTGTGATTTGTTACCGATCCCATACTCTCTCGTTTGTTCCGCGATCTTGCGCCAGCTCGTGCCGCGTTCTTGCCTTATGTCGCTTTGTTCGGCTGGATTAATAGCGAGATCGATGGGTTGTTAATTGTAGGGGACGTTTTATAGGCTATTCCGTTTGATACTTTGGGTACGTTTGTGTTGGTACGAGCTGCGTCAGTTGTTTGACGATGTTTGGAATGAATTGGTTGAATGAAGATGAGATAGGTTGTTGATTTTTTCAGATATACGACGAACGGTTTTTATCAATAAAATTAGAATGTTGTAATGAACATTCATATTTCGTTTTTGGTGCTATGGTAAAGCGTAATTGTTGGACTTTGTTTGTATGTTTGAAAATATAGTAAAACATATAGAACTTTGATAGAAAAGATTTTTTTTTTTTGTGGATTATGTGCATTATATGCAGTTTTGCACTTCTAGTATTTTCCGGTAAATGCATAAAGATCTGCATAAGAAGATATTCGAATCTGTTGATTTTTTTTTTTCAAACTATTTCCGTGTTTTTATGACAAGAAGCCTTGCTTGTAAATAGTACTTTTGAAGTACTGACTCGATCCTTATCTTTGCTATCGTTTGTAAAACTAATTACTAGCTTGGTTCAGTTATCTGGCTTAATTATTCAATTCTTCTGAGTGGTAACTGTGGGCCTGGAACGGATTACCCTTAAATATATTCAGTTCTGTCCGTGAATCTCCGGACAGTTCGTACGTTTACGCTAAAAATAAATTCATAAAACACTTGTTAGATGGAACTAACACTCGTTAATTATTTATAGTAAAGGAAGGTTAATTATCGTGCCTTTGTAAGATCTTACAGGAAAGTAATCGCAATAAGGATCATATTCAAAGGTGACGAGTGTCTGGTAATTTATGAATGAGACTGTATATTCTTAAAAAAATATATATATTTAATTGAGCTTTATCACATTACCAAGCGATTGAATTATAATGGAATAAGTGTCTAAAATAATGGTTCATGATATCCAACAAGTACAATTCATCACAAAAATAAAAAATAAAAAGATAGAAAATGGTAGATCACTCCAATGGACATACATTACTATAAAGAAAAATATTCCTGAAAATATACTAAATTATTTGGCGAGTTCATATATTACCAAGTGAACGAATTGCAATTTAACAGATCTCTAATATTAAGATATCTAGATAACGATTTCTAATATCTAGCAAATCTAATTCCTCGTAAAAGATACTCTACAAAACGATACATCTGCTCAACGGATTAGAAACAGGAACGTTCCTAAAAAGAAAAAAGAAAAAAAAAAAGGAGAAAAGAGAAACAAATTGTCAAACAACTCCAATCTTCCGAGAATCGTCCCAGCAGGCAATCAACGGTACACCGTGCACCGTCTCGACGAATGGCTCTGGACATGCTCATCCGATATCATAATCAAATCTCCCTCTGGATTAATTAGTACATCCCTTTGGTTCCGCGGTAGTATAGAGGTTGCAAAAGAGTCGCCGGGTTTTCGTGTGTCCCCGGGGTCGGATGTGCGCACACATCGGCAGATACGCGCGAAACTATGTAGCCGTTGGTATATAGTTGTCTCCTCCTGGGTACTGATTAAGCTAACCGGAGACTGCGAACGCTTCGAGGCACGGCAAGCCGGCACAGAGAGGAGAGGCCCTTGGTGCACAACCAGCAAGCAGAAGCACCAGCAGCAGCCAGCAGCAACAACGGCAGCCAGCTACCGCGGGGCTCTGATGTATGCGAGCGATACAGATATCTCCGGGAAGGAATTTGCGTTGAATTAGCGTATAATCGGCGGGCCGATCTGCTCATACGGAATCCCGCGGCCCCGCTTACACGTGTCCTGAGAGCTGTATTCTCTGCGCGAACACAATATTTAGTGGCCGTCTCCTCACCGTTGGCCCTTTCCTTCGCTTCGGCTCCCGTGGGACCATGCTGGAAAGACCTGGCTGGTATGCGAGAGGATTCCCCTTAAAAAAATCCGCGGCTCACTGATTCCAACGGACGACATTTTTCCTTTTCCTTTCTTCTTTTTTTCTTTTTCTTTTTCAACCCCGCGAGAAACTCCATCGAGCCGAAACTTTGGTCTAACCACGTCAATTCGCACGGGCGAAGAAACATCGTTGATTAAAAGGATCTACTATCGCTGCGCGATCGACCACGGAATACTTCCATATTAAGAGACGAGAGAGCCTCTTCGAAGGCTTCGAATTGTTTCCCTCGCGAGGTACGCCCGCGGAGATTCTCGCGGCACGCAAGTACGAGGATCGGTGAGGTTGCTTGGAAGAACGTTATGGCCCGCGGCGAAAGAAGCTCGGCGTAATTGGAACCTTGTTAAAACCGGGAATGCGACCCTTTCTTTGCTCAGTTTCATGGAGATTTTTCTAGTCGAAGGGTGGAGAGCTTGATTTTTCGTTCTGAGGTGTTGTTACGGTGGATGTCATTTGGAGATGCGCTGTGCGCGTGAATGATACATGCTCGCGAGATCAGTCTGACAATGATGGAAGAAAATTTATGGGGTGATTCAAGAATGGAAAAACTGTGCAGGAGGCTTCGTTCTTTAGTTATTAACGTTTGAAAATATCCCCGCAGTCGAGCAACCCTCCTTACAGATACGAATACAGGGCAAGTCAAGCCTCAGGGGACAAAGTGTATAACGTTAAATCTAATTACTGTTGTGTTTGTGAAAAAGAAACGCAGTCGCTGCTGGGTATACAAAATAAATCATGCAAAACTACGCCCAATAATATTAAAAAATATGAATACAAAGGCACTGATTATACACTGAGTCACAAAAGTATTCGTACTTTATTTGAAACACAATAACTTTTTTAAAATTGGACCAAACTATTTGACTTATCTTTTCATGAAGTTGGAAGAATTAGTTTAGTAGATGATGTGTGAAAAACAAATTTGAAAATATTACTATTGGTTGAAATCGCGAAGAAATTATCGAAAGCAGTTTTCGCAATTTTTTCTGTCTGAACCAGTAATAAAAATTTAAAAAATACATTTGGCAGATATTCTCGCTTAAATTTTCAAGGTCTATACAACCGACGTAAATCTACAAAATATATTTAAAAATTTTTCATTTTAGGCTCAAATCAAAATGTTGCAAAAAGCAATTTCTACTTTCTTCTTAATTTTCTCAAAAACATTTGTAGTCTTTCTAATTTCAGAAAAAAAAAACCCGTAGCCATTTGAATTCAATTTTAGAAAGTTATTCTGTTTTAATGGAGGTACGATAGACCGTAACTGACAATACACACCGATTATTCTCACCGAGCGCCTATAGACCCTGAAACCAGTCAACGGATCCAATATTCCTCCATAAAATAAAGCTATAACCTCTGCTAATAATTTACGAAGAAAAGATAGCAAGAATAGCTCTGTTCCGATAGAAACTCATAAACCTTCGCTCTGGTTTCCAAGAGACTGCGCCCCGAACCGCATAAATTCAGCCCATAAAAAAAGAATTATCAAAATGCAGAAACGTTCGCATATCTAAAGCAAACATCAGCCTAGAACCTCCGTATTTCTACGAACCTCTTTCCCTCTTTCCCATCGTACTAAAACATCGGACCACGTATCACGATGCACGCGATGATCGAGACCGATCAAGATACAAATTGACGTAGAGTATCGTCGTTGGAGATCGAGCGGCGATCTTCTCTAACAGGCTACTTTCGCGAATAATCGGCCCCGTAGATGTCTTTGTTTCCCCAGGAATCGGTTGGGTTATAAACAGACTCCTCCTCGAGGAAGAAAGAAAGATGAGAAAGAGGGAGAAAGAGAAAGGTTCTTAACTGCAGCGTTCATCTCGACATCGAGATTCGAACGGGGCAGGAAGCCGGTTCGGCGACCGATCCTCCTCCTTCGAACTCGTGGCCGTTCGCGGTGGGTCGTCCCGATCCTTGGCGGCGATTCGATCTCTCGAATGTCGATTCCGGGAAATCGAGGGAGACGTCGGGCGCGTGTCTTCCGACGGGAAGGTGGCGGAGTTAGGAAGGAAGGAAAGAAAAAGGGAAGAAAGAGAAAGAGAGAGAGAAAGGAGAGGTAACGAGCCTCCGGTCACGTGTATGGCGTCGGGCGTCGAGATGTCAGATCTATCGGCGCGTGCTCGATGGCGCGTGTCCACGCCTGTTGATCAGTCCCGTTTCTCGCCGCGTCTAATGCCCGACGCGTATCGACTAGCGTCTCGATCGGATCTATTAGTCATGAATTTCCCCATTTATCTAGCGAACGGAACTGTCTGTGTTTGCCGCTTTGATTGGATACCTTGGAATATTAGACGTCGCGGTGGATATCGTGAATTAGGGATAACGTGCAATGGACATCTTGTAAAATTGTCTGGGTGAAAATAAATATAAAAATTTATGGAACTTTTGATTAAGGAATAAAGTTGTATATACTTAAGAGATTAACTTCAGTAATCTGCATAGAGATTAAATACGATATTATTTGAATTAAGAATACACAGGGTGGGTCTTCTAACGCGAAGACTTCAATTCACTCGTAAGTTATTGGTTGTATGGAAAAATGTTTCACATAAAAGTTGCACGGTATCTAGGGGACATACATTATTGAGATAAGGGTCACCTTCAGGTTTTTAAATGGAACGTCTAATATTTTTTCTCGAATTCGGACGAATCATCAAATTTTGCGTAAAAAAGTATGATACAAATTGGAACTTAAAATGAATAATTATTGAGATATTTTTAAAATATCGTGACTTAACGTCGTAAACAAAATCGTGTTAAGAATCACGCTGACAGAACGTATTTTCTAATAAAAGATTATTAATTTGAAAGTACCTCAGTAATTATTCATTTTAAGTCCACTTTGTGTAATACTTTTTTACGCAAAATTTGACGATTCATCCCCGAATTCGAGAAAAAATATTAGACGTTCCATTTAAAAAACTGAAGGGGACCCTTATCTCAATAATGTATGTCCCCTAGATACCATGCAACTTTTATTTGAAACATTTTTCCATACAACGACTTATTTGACATCTCTGAAAGACTCACCCTGTACAATAGATATAATCCGAATAAAGAAAAAATCCACAGAGAAAATCTTGCCTTACTTTACATCTGCCGTATCATCGTAAAAAACTAAGACACATAAAAGGCAAAAATCGCGTTACAGAAACAGACATGCTGTCAAACTCAGCGTAAAACATAAGATTCATCGATGTAAAAAAGCAACGGAGGAGCAGTATCCTCGACCGATCAACAGATTTGGTTCCAACTATACCAATAAACTGATACTGAAAAACAGTAATAAAGCACCTATCAAATCCTGCTGTTTCTCAAGAAATCTTCCATAAACTGAAAAAGTAGCAATTCGAGGAATAAGTCCAAACTTCATACGATCCTCTGTATTGCCGATTCATCAGATCAACAAGTAAAGCGATTTATTTTGAAAGATCGTACAAAGTGAAATTGCAATGATTCCTACGAATACGATAAGATTAATCCTCGTCGTATATTTTTAGGCGGGATAGAAGAAAAACGAAAGGCCGAAGGGCGATATTTCTTTCTCGCACCGCAGAGCTCGTTACACGGCCGAGTACGGCTGTTGTTGCGTCGCGGACACCTCTCCTCTCGTAGTTGTTGTTCTCCACGGTGAACGCTGCTCGGATAAAGGTAGAACGAGAGGAGGAGGAGAGGAAACGTCCAGGGAAGAGTGTTTTATTTCCTGCAATTGCGTCAAGAAGGTGTGTTGTGCCCGGTAGTAGTCCCCGTAAAAAAGAAGAACAAACGCCGCGTGCCGGTGCCACCAGGAACCATTTCGTGAGGCTCGCGGCCAAGGATACGCTCACAGGATGCAGGAGGTGTCATTAGCATAGCGTGGAAGACCGGCGTGCTTTATGATTTATTCGGCCCCTTCTTGTTATTCCCTTTCTTTTCACTCGTAATTCCAGCTGCACGCCAGGTAAACACGGCCCAGGCCACGATCCCCCCGTACCTATGTAGATCTATCGAGTAGATGCAAGAGAGGAGAGGAGAAAACGAAAGAGAAAGAGATGGGAAAAAAAGGAGCATTCACTTTCGAGCGTTTGATATATCTGTGAAATCTATGCGTTTCGACATTACCACGCTCGTGTCGGAGATATATCCCGACTGAAAGGAGCTAAGGTAATACTTAACGTCGTCGTTTAGTCTTGCTTCGGGTGTTAACGTGACTGTTCGATTCAATCGGTGACTTGTATTTATGCTAATTGGTAAACGATAGTCGAAAGGTGATATCTGAACGACACCTGATGATTAACAGCGAAGTTTCGTATCGATTCGCGATTGTGTTTAATAATAACAGGAACGTGGAATAATTATTTTATCCTTTGCGAAGTGATTCTCAATCGTTACTTGATTCGATACAGCAATTCGAATGACAATTAAGAAGCAACAATAATTTTTTTTTTTAAACAAATGTCCTGTATTTGTTCATTTTACCAGCGTTGAATGTATCGACCTGATTTTGTCACGTTGAAAAATAATTACGAGAGTGTAGAATAATTGATTTTTAACTAGGAAGTATATAGAAATTTTTTCTGATTGAAGTGTTTATTATCAAAACAATTTTTCTTTTACAATCTGCCTACGAAACACATTCTTTGCTGATACATTTTATGCGGAAGATATACTTTCTACGAACATATTTCTTGCATTCAAGACAAGTTGAATTCGTTCTGTTTTTGCTGCAGGATCTAATTCGACAAGCTTTGCGCGTATTAGAAGTTTCTTCTAAATTTCTTCAGGCGTAGTTTATCGATTAGATTTTTTTTCACAAATAGAAATCAGAATTTGTATGTTCTTCAATCCAAGACTCATTTTACAACTAATTTCGTTGACCCGCCATTTTCTCGGGTCTTGGTAGTTCTAATGTTAACAGATATAAATTTCTGTATAAATGGATGCAAATATGTTGATGTTCTTCAATCCAAGATTTATTTTACAACTAATTTCGTTGACCCGCCATTTTGTCGGGTCTAGGTAGTTCTAGTACTAATTGCTGTAAATTATAATACCCATTGGATTTTTCAAATTTCAATCGACGAAACCACAGACGAAACCCAAGTGATTATGCCAAAAAAGAAACCAAGAAAAATTCAGCTTCAGTAGGAAAGCTTCGAGTGTAAAGAGTTAAAGAGAAAAAAAGCACACGTTAGAGATTTATTGCAACATTCGCGAGAGAGTTTATGGCGGTTGTTGTGAACCATTCACCTGGGACGAAGGTAACTGAGAAACGATACGCACCGATTGCTAGAAATGGGACAACAAAACCGATTGTCCAACAGACCTCCCTTCCCAGTGGCTAGCTTCGATAGCAGCTCGTTTTTACAATCACGATCACAATGTTATCCAGACGCCATCGAGCCTGCAATTTCAATCCGTCGGCGTGATTGAAAACACCGCCGCTTCCTAGATCGGGGAGGGGAGAAAATAATAAGAGCGGCTCTGGCTAACGGCGGATCGTGCAAACGAGGTGTAACCGAAATCACTTGAGGCATCCGCTCAAACGAGCTGTGACTGTACCGTGGAGATTTTTATCCCGACCACGGCCGGACTCTTTAATTCCTTCGTAGATCGCCGCAGCGAGATATCAATCCAGGCGATAACACCGCCGTTGCGTTATTTCCCGCCGCGAATATTGAATCCTACAACGACCTAACCACTTCGCTCTGCCTCGTTGTGTTCGTGAATTCTTCTCGCGTGTGAAAAGCTAATAGCTGAAGATTGGAGAACTTGTGAATGATTGCGGCAATTCTTTGCTTCCTCGGAAGATTTCAATTGGATTCGGTTGAGATGAATTCTTGTTGCAAGTATCTCAAGAATTGATTTTTCTTTTTAGTTTAGTTAATTGGAAACAAATTTCGAAATATAGTGTTTCAGTGTTAAAAATGAATTTAGGAAAATTACGATTTTAAGAGCACACTTTTGGAGATGCGCTCCGGGCTCCTATTTTAACAGTTTGTATAATAACGAGTCTCATTTGTGATGTACATTATGATTAGACGTATTTATACGTCTATCAAATTTGTATTTTTGTTCTAACTTTAGTTTGAATTCAAGGTAGAGGATTTTTAACTAAAAATTGATAATATCTGGACTTTCTTTATTTAAAATTGTACTGGGATAGTGAACATTCGAGACTAACATACGTAGTAACTAAAAATTAACAAGAAGTTAAAACTGTTTTTAAAGATTTTTATATAAAATTCTAAATAAAGATTTCTCTGTATTTATGAGAAGAATTACGGTTGATCGCTATTTTTTACATCTTGAAAAATGTTGAACAGTAAGAATTAATAATTAACACAAAGATATAGCAGTATAGCAATAAACAAATGAAACGTGATCTGTAAAATGTAGATAAATGGATATTTTAAGTCACATGGCGCTATAGAGAGTTAATTTGATGTACGATAATTGAATTTTTAATAAATTCCATTCAATTCCAAAATCCCAAAATTTTTAATAAAATCCACATACAGCTCCTTCAGGGATTGAACTAACAATCAATATTTTATCTTCATTAATATTATTTTCGTAAATAATACGCGACTGATTTCTTTGATGGAACCACACAAATTATCGAAGAGCAATAATTAAAAAACCAAACCCTGACAAAATTTATGTTTCAATTTTCCATAAAGTAAACAAACGTGTCAACGTAAAAATATGTGTCATATTACATCCTATATCAATCTATACTAACAAACGAATAAAAAGAAACTCGAAGAAAATTTTGCACAGATTCTCAGAAAATTTGCAAAAAAAAAAAGAGAAAGGAAAAAGAAACCTATAACGTCCGTTACGCAATTAAGGAAACAGGTAATGAGAAGCAAAATTGCAAGTAGAAATCAGAGTTCTTGAAGACCGTGTCTTCGCAGCGTGTCGCAGGTGGCTTCGTCGATCCGCGACGCGACAAGGCATCGCCATCAGCCGCGTCCATTAACTCGAAAACGTTGATTCGCTTCGGCGAGCATCGACGATTTCACCGAGTGTCCGGCTAGAGAGCGAGTACGCTTGTCGTTAGAACGTCTTACACGTGCAACCCGTGGGAGACCGGAAGTCGAGGATCGGTACTGTTTGTCGCAGGAAGATGCTCGTCGTCCTGGATACTGGTTAACCTAGTTGCGGTTCCCCACGCGTATCCTGCTTCTAAAGCCATCGGCTATCTATTCTTCTTTTGCAAGGTTTACGAGCTAGGAATAGCAAGTAGGCAACAAGTACTGAAATAGTATTGCGTTGTACAGTGAAACTGTAGATTAGTGGTCTAAGCACTCTTACGATAAATTATACACAGTGCGTTTGAAAAATAATGGAATTGCAAAGATTGAAACACTGATCGTATTTGCAGAAATTGTTCATTTTATTCAGGCTCTTTTCAACGAGCGAATAAATTTCCGGAAATTTATTTTGGAAATCACTTTGTAACTAGCTACTGTAGCGAGTTTTGAAAATAAAAAAATAATCAGAGGGAACCAAATCAAGTAAATTCGTAATTACCAGGAGTATAATAACCATAATAACTTTATTTTTTTTTAAACCATTGTAGCTTTTTTGACGACAGAATGTATTTATATAGGTGAAATTTCCTGCACAGAGGGAATTTCCCTAATTCCTTCGTTACAGTTCTTTTCACTATATTAATCGAAAATATTACTGTCAAAATAAAATCTTAACACATCAAATTACAACGCAATTATAAAAACGAAACGAATGTATCACAAAACTTAGAAGCCGAAAATGAGTGAAATTTCACTCTAGAATCGTACGAGGATTAATTTCTCTGAATCATTTTATCCAAATATTTAATCTTTGTAACAAATTATTTATTGCATTACACAACTTTTAAGTAACAGTGAAAAAATGACATTTTGGCGCCAATGTTTGCAAAATCTCAGATATTTAGAACACTTCTTTTGTATCAACTACTAAACTCGTTCTACAAACGTACCAAGTGATCATTCGAAATTCCACAAACGTGAAAATCGATATCGATCCACCACACGCTTTATCAACGAAATTAAAACCCATCGAGTACATCGAAAGCTGCTTGTTAATCAGCCATCGATTCACGCAGGAAGTACAGCCGATAACCTGGCATCGAGCCCAGACTCTTCCAGGACGAGTATCGATATCCCTAGTTGAATCCTGGTGGTTTGCTGGATCACGTGGCGCATACCTGGCGAAGGTACAGTCACCGGTGGATGCCGCGCGTACGTCCACCTAGAGCGGAGTTTAAACGATTAACGCGAGCGGTTTGCCGCGAATAATCGATGTCCTCGATGTCCTCGGGCGTACGGCAAAGTTCTCGGATCCAGCGCGGTATTTCACAGAGGATTACGCGGCTTACGTTTTCGTTCGATCGCGCCACTCCTCCACCTCTTTCACCCTCACGAATTATCGGCCGCGTGCTGATTATATTTCCTCCTGTAGAATCAACCCTCTAACCTCCTCATCCACCATCCTCGACGATTCTTTCTCTTTTGCTCTTTGTTCCCCCTTGAAACGCACAGAATGATGATTAAATGATGAGTTTATCGTTGAATTTCGAATGTCAGAGGCTTAGATCTATCTGAAGTTACGCAAAAAAAAAAATGGAACGTGAGTTTGAAAATTTATTTAAATACAGGACAAGAAAATTTCGTTCGATCGAATTGTTTTAACGTATTTAAACATTTTATACAAACCTAAGAGACTCGGTTTCAAATCACATCGATCAATAAATCAATATCAATTCTCAAATTATAGATCACATTTCAATATCAATAATTTCTTTATAATATCATTGCTATTTTTTCCGACAGCTTTTCATACGAATTGTTACGATACGTTCGATTCTTTTTTCATCCTCTCTCTGTGCACTCATCGAACGCGCGTCTGCCGGATGACAGATAACCAGCCGCGATCTGATCGAACATCTCGCGACGCGATACACACCGGTGAAAGTGCCTCGCCACAGAGTGGTGCACTTGAAAAGGGACCAATGTCTCCTCGTAAATTAACTTGGATGATTCGGTGGTATTCCATAAACGACCTCTATCAAACATACTATATCCTACAAACCGAACAAATAATTCTCATTCAGAAAATATTCATTTTGCATCATAATAACTGGATTCACGAAATCACGTGTACGTAACCAGCGGCCATCAAAGTATTAAATTTAAGTCTATAAATTTACACGAGTCCAAAGAAAAACAAAAAAAGTACAAATTCAACCAGACAAGGAACAATCGTACAATTCTAATTTTATCTCGAATCCAACGTACCAAGGCCAAAACGTATCCTTTTAAAGTATCTCGGCTGGTCACCCCGACAAGAGCAGCTCCAATCAACACCGACGGAAGAAGCATCGCGCGACGATCCATCGTCCCGAACAAATTACCCAGCTCTCTATGCCAACTGAACTGGTACCGTATGAATCAACCTCGTCGCGACGAAGATCGCGATTTATTCGAAAACGAGTACACCCCGGTCACTCGTTCACCAAGGCGAAAATACGTTCGGACGAGTCCCTGGGAAAACAACGTGGCGCTAGAACCACCACGAAGATTGACGATCGAGGAAAATCGAACGCTCGCTTGCTCGATCGCAGATGCGGGAATTTCTCCGTTGTTCTGGTGAGAATCGAGAGGAAACAGAGAGACAGAGAGAGAGAGAGAGAGAGAGAGGGGTGGAAGGGTGATGGGTGCAAGGGTAAGCCGCTTTGCGAACGAGCAGAATCGCGCGCAGACGAAGGAGGAAGGGAGTAAGCGATTAGGTAAACCCGGGATTAGTTGGACGGTCGGTGCTCCCTTCGTTTCGGATCGTAGCTACCCTTCTCCCACACTCCGCGACAACCACCACCTCTATTGGCCTAGGAGAGAGAGTTCGATTGCCGCCACTAATAATGCTACCCCTGATTTACATGATTGGATTGGCGTTGCGAAATTGAAACTGCTACCCGCCAAACCAGCCTCTCCTATCCTTGTATCGGCATGCAAATGCTGGAAATTAGCTGGATACTGGACAGAGGATATTGAACGAGCCTTGTAGAAGAACCGAATTATACAGTGTTTGGTTTAGGGGGGAGGGGAATGATCTACGATGTTGAAACGAGCTGAAGAGAAAAATTCAAGTTCCTCTTTTCTGCTTTATTTTCAATTTTTATTACTTCGGTAAAAGTGGAGAATTTAGTTTTAATTATTCGTATGGAATTTGCGGCAATGTACTATCATTGTTAAGTTTTGGATTAAACTAATTGCGTATTGGTAAAGAATAAAAATATTAAAATAAGATACAGTTTGTTAGTTTAAATAGTTTGTTAAATTCGTGTTGAAGTGATTACAGTGTTGTTGATTTCGTTCGATTTGATGCTTCATTATGTAGAAATTTGAGAAAGTCGTTATCTAAACGTCGTTTGCATTTTTTGTTTGATTACTCAGCGAATTTAATTTTGGAAAATGTATTTTCAGAGATACTTGCAACATAATTCTGTCGAATCTGTTGCATATTACATTTTACTTACTTTTATCTGGAATGTCATATGGTAGTCGTGAAGAAATTGGTAAAAATTTGTTTCTTTATGTTATTATTAACAATTTGAACAATTTTTCATACAATCTAACGAAACAAACGAAAACACTAACCCCTTCGCTACGATAAATTTCAAGACAGACGTAGATGTTCGACTTCCAACTAGAAAATTTCTCAAATTGGTTTCAAAAGTTTGAAAAATGAATAATTTCCAAATTCGTGAAATTGTAATATTCGTAAAATCAAAATGGAAGCGCGAAGAGAATAAAATCCAAGCGAAAGGACGATAAAAAAAAGTGTAGGAACCAAATTTCCAAAATACCTATAAACGTCAATAGTAAGCAAATGATTAAAGGAGGTTCAAACGAAACAATCAAAATTTAAGAAATATTTAACGAAACAATTAAAAACATCAAAGAAGATTCTATTGAAACAATCACTCTCCGTTTCAAGAAGCAACCAGAAACCAAATATTTCTCTCACAAACAGCACACATGACGTTCAAAGACTTATGCTAAACCATCGAGCTCATAGATCATATCCCTCTCTGCGTGAGGTACTTTCTACCCGTCATTTGGCCGCCGATAAAAAGGTTTTCGCGTGTCCACGGATTCTCTTAGAAAAAAAAAATCTTTCCTTTGTTCCATACCCGATACACGTTTATACACAACACACACACACACACACACACACACACACATATATATATATTTCCATTTCCCACTGCTAGAGTATCCAACGATGATCTAGAGGTAAGCCATCCCGGAAAAATGCATACGGGAGATCCAGCGCGTCGGAATGATATTGAATCGTTCCCTCGTGTCGGACGTCGGACCAGCCACCAATATATTTCATAGACGGATACAACAAAAGGACACGGTTTCCTTGGAGGAGACCTCTCGGAGAGATTAGTATGCTCGTATCTGCATGCCGCAAGATCGTATCTGCCGCGAGCGCGGTCCTTTGTGGGTTTTTGTTTGCGTTGCGTACGTATTTATGTGAACGTCCTCCTCTTCTTTCTTTCTTTCTTTCTTCCTCCTGCATCTTTGCTGCCGCCGTCGTCGTAGCTCTTCCTGTACCTCTTCTTCTTCTTCTTCTTCTTCTTCTTCGTCTTCTTCTTCGTCGTCTTTCTTTCTCTTCTCGTGCCATAACCGCAAGGACGAGTCCTTCTTCGTTGAACGTTCCGAATGATTTGCTTTTGCCCCATAGGATTCGATCTTCCAGATTCTTATGTTTACCGTACAACATGAAGAGCTTGTAAATTGTACTCGAACGTGTACGAAAGGCGTCAGCGCGCAGTATACGAAAATTAACGAGGTAGAGCAGTTACTATGTGTAGAAATTTGTTTTCTTCTGACTTTTGGGTAAAATGAAAGGTCTATTTTGAAAAAAGATGAGGAGGGATTAATTATGGTGTTTTTCGGCCATTTTATTGGCAACTTGAGAATATTATAACGAATATTTCGATTTCAGTAGAAAAGAATTTATTTCTTCATCTTGATAAACATCTCATTTCTTCGTTCACAATATGTTCATATAATAAAACATTCACGTAATGGTTTTATTATATTTTCTTTGTGCGAAATATTATTTACTATCGTGTGTATTTTTGATCTGACACATCTGATCGAATTGGATCACGCAAAACTGTTCCACTTTTCATTCTTCCGATGCATCGTTGAAATCTTTCCTTTAAACTAGGATCTGTAGCTTTCTTCCGTTGGTTTCCCATGGAATCTCGACTGACTGAAGAAAATGGCCACCGATTATCGAGGATCGTCGTCCCTATTGTAATCTTCAGTTGTTGTTACCAGAACACAGATCTTTTTACACGGTACAATTGTCACGTTTAGATTTCACAGTGAAGATAAGGTAGAAAAATTGCAGACTACTGTTTTTCTATGTGATCATTTGACCATCTTCCTAGGTATAGATCGCGTTCCATTTCCGGTCGCGCGACATTACATTTATCCTTAACAGGTCGGCCGAACGACGACAAAGCCTCGTCCCATTGCACGAATAAGAGAGCGGCCTGTTCCTCTCTGTCTTCTGTAACCGAAATCCAATTTGCATGAACTGCGGCCAAAATGGACGAGGTAATTGGTACACAGGAGGGATTACGGGTACGCCAAGGCGACGGATGTCCGCTGCCGTCTCTAAATTCCACCGTTTGCTACACGTTGCCTGGCTTCTTCTAATTGCCAAACGTTGGACAATGTTCAATTAAAATCCTCGCTGTTGTTCTTTGATCGACGATCGTACACGAATGTTGTAAAACAAACTGTTCTAGTTTACGATATACAGAGTCATCGAAAAAACACGCATTATTTACGATTTATTAGGTATTAAGAATATTAATCTCAGTTATTTCTCGTTACAATGCACCTTTATGTTAAAAAGGTTTGGATATTATAAATGATTTATATTTGGCGATCCTCAGTCTTAAATTTCAGCTGAAATTCGTGCAAAAGTACGAATTTGATAGACATATAATTTTTCTTTCGCCACATGTTGATCGTAATCTACACTGTGAATCTAACTCGTTGTTGTGAGATAATATTTGGAATTTTTTCGAGTTGTTTCTTCCTCGTTGAAAGTATGATCCATAATAATTGTACGTGAAACAGAGCATGATTCAAATATGCACCACGACTACATTTGCAGACATCAATTCGATTATCGAAATTTTCAGTGACTCTTCGACACGTTGCTGGAGTTATTTAGACCGTTTACTTTGAAAATGATGTAACTTTTCTTATTAAATTCTTTTGAGACATTCAAGAGTTTGCATTTTACTTGATTCAAAAATGTCAACGAAGTGTACCAAATTCATCAATGTTTCTATGAATTTAAATACACGTAAATTGATTATATAAATTTAACTAAACCAATACAATCTATTTGAGTCGTAAATAGACTTACACCATTTTCATAATCAATGGTTATACAAAGTAATTTCCTAACGAATTTCTCCCTAATCAAAAATACATGGATATTTTAAAATATTCAATGTGAATTATGTATCAATAAATTCACACCGTAAGTTCTTCATTTTTCTTTTTTTCAAAAATTGGACTTACACCACTTTCAAAATAATTCAATTCTAGTTCAAACAAATCGTTTCTCCTTCCACAGAAATTGACCGTCTGACAAGCAATTTTACAGAAGTAGCTAGTCAAGATAGAAATATTTCTTTCTAACGAACATTTGCAGAGGAATTGTTAGGTATCCAAGGTGGTCATACACGGCGAAAGAAAAAGAAACGTTCGATATTTAGGAGAGTCCGAAGGGGATCATGGTGGATGGTAATGCTTGCTCACCATGGGAAACCGTCGATGATCGTTGGTATCGCTGGGAAAGGAAAAGAACCATTATGTAAAGATGAACTTTTTGTGGCAATCTTTGCGTCAATTAAATTACCGCGATGCGTCCGGGCCCTGAGGTTCGATCGAGAGGCCACGGGTATAGCGCATCGTGCGAGTGAGAATCGTTCCCACGAGAAACGTATTAAAGATATAGGCGCCCTCGCTCGAGAAAACTAAATTGGTGGCTGTAATGTAACGCTCGCTCGCTCGCGCGCGCTAGCGTGCTAGCGAACGACGTGGAATAACGCGTAAGTAATTTGTGAGCCGAAAAATTCTGGAAAATCTCATTCTATCGTATAGATGTATTATAAGTCAAATGACTCGATTAAGTAGATCGATTATACAGAAAGTTTTACGATATCAGGAATTTCGTGTAATGAACACACGTCGATTTCAGACATAAAGATGGGATTCAAGGTGAACATGTATGTTTTAAGAGCAATCGAACCAAGTATCGCGAGATCGAAGTAGAATTTTATTTTTGGTGTAACATTATTAATAGAGATTACGGTACACAGAGATTTGTGTAATATACAGGGTGATTAGGGGTTGATTCTATGGGATAAATTGAGTTACTTTCACATACACTTTGTCATTATGTGAAGAAGCGAGAATTTTTTTTTTTTTTTTATTTGACTCTTTGCTGCCGAGAATGATCAGTTTGAAAATTCGTTTAACCTATTATGTTAGTTTTTTTTTTATATTTTATAGATCTCATTTTACTTGTTCATTGCTACAATCTTGCATTAACGTTGTTTACTTTATAAATTATTAGTTTTCAACATTTTATAAAGATGTCGAATCGTAATCACTGTAATTTTTCACCTCCTACGTCAAGAAAAATCAAGAAATAAAGGATTAACGTCACGTTTTCACTTCGTTTCAATGTTCCAGCGAACCTGGAAATATTCCCCATGCGACAGAACACGTCAACTTCCGAAATTTCCTTAAAAATTCGTGCCCGCGTGAGAGAGACTAATAAACGAACCTTGAAATTCCACACAGACGACAGGACGAAAACCTCGAGGGAGGTCTCTACGGTCGTTAAGATTCCCAAGTCATCGCTCAGTATTCGGAAGTGCGAGCCGGGCGGGCAGAAAGTCGCGCGCGACCAGCGCGGCTGCATACGAAAGGCATGGAGTCGTGAGTCGAAAAAAGCTGAGGAAATCGATGGTATCACGATTGTGGTGTACTCTCTGGTCGTCGAGGCGGGCCGAGCCGCGTTGTCTTTTAACGAAGAGGGGCTACGTGAATCACGTTCCTTGATTAGTAGTCGGTCGCCATAGGGTTTCGTGTCGGCCAGCAAGATGACGAGGCCGATGACGCGCGATCAAACGCGTCTCTGCGTTCAATGAGAAACAGAAAGAGAGAGAGAGAGAGAGAGAGAGAGAGAGAGATTGGAGCACGCCGTGAATTCTATTATTTAGAAGCGGCGCGACGCTGCCTGACACAGGTGGGCGCACCAGTCGCATACGCAACCGCGCCGTTTAAACGCAATTACCTTGCTGCCGTGCAGACGTGCGTGAAATCTCAATTTCACCCGCCTGCACGCCGCTTGTCACCAAAGGGGATACGCGCGCCGCGCCGAGCGGACATTTCTTGCCGCGATACCACAACATGGAAGAACGCGATCCAATCGGGAACTATTTTTCGCACCGTGAGCATTCTTCGATTTCATTGGAATGCAGGGGATTTATGAGGAAATTGAAGGGAAACTTTGTGTTTTTATTAGTATCGATATGCTTCGATAGTGGAGGTTTTAAATGTGTTGTAATGCAATGGAGCTTTGATTACTAAATATCTACAAGCAAAAAAAAAAAAAAAGAAGTATACAAGATTCACCCAATTTTTAAGGCTTTCAAAGTTATAATACATACCCCCTCAAAAAGAAACCTAAAAAGTTCCTCAATTTCATAAGAATTAAAAATCCACCGCACATAGATAACACAAAGAGCAACAGAAAAAAAACCCATCTTCCATTTAAATCAATGAAAACCCATCACGCAGGATACCTTGCACGGTAGTCGCGGATCGTAGGTACGTTAATCTCCGCAGCAATTTCCAACAACTACCGTAGACTGGTAAAAGCTCTTAGAGAGAATCGACCGTTCATCTCTTGATATAAGGAAGAGAGTAAAGAACGGGATGTATTATATACACGGATACACGCGGAAGAACGTGAAGAAGCGTGGCGTGGGTCCATTGGGAGGGCGTGGGTTAGGGGTGTTCGTGTGCAACAGCGGCGAGGGGTCAGCTACAGATTTTTGCGGGCAGCTCGAGCGGCGTTGGGCAGCTGGCGTGCGGTCAGCCGCTCTAGCCACAGCGTTGCGTCGGTCGTGCATCACCGGCCACCGTATTAACCCCAAGCCTCGACGTACTCGGCCAGCACCACAGGCCACAGAGTCCACGGTCCATGGTACCCCATACTAGCTCCTCTTTCTCTCTTTCTCTCTTGATCTACCTGGCCCACCACCACCGCCATATCGGCCATAATTGTTCACGGTTCCTCGCGCTCTAACCGAACCTAACCACGTTCTCTCTGTCTCTATATACACGTATCTATTCATTTCATCGTCCTTTCCGTTTCTAGTCTCTGTTTCTCGTATAGGAAACGTTTGTAACGTTCGATGCGCTTTCCTCTTCCTCCGGTTGTTAAGCAAGGAACGTTTAGCAGCGATACCAGGGGAGAGAAATGGTCCCCGTGGTAAATGGTTCGGTATTTAATGCAGTCGATTCGGCTGACTAGGATATTCTGCGGTTTCGATCGTTTTTGTCCGAATGTGTATATATTGTATGTGTATATGGTACGATAAATGTGATTAATCCGGTGATTCTGTATAATTGTATTGCCGGTTATTATATATAATCACCATTAAATTTGGTAAATGTGATAAAAGTCCATAATTTTACCAACACTGTATACAGATCGATTGCTATTCTAGGTTTGACTGATTTATTCATTTTTGGGGGTTATTTAGCGTTGAGGAATGTCAACTCACCCTCATCAGAGATGAAGGAGCACTTTTTTTTCTATTTTACAGTTGTTCATGAAGAAAAAACAATTACGGTTCATTGTGAATAGCAAGAACGAATAATTGTTATAGAAAAAGTTGCCGGTGATAATGTGTTATTTGTAAAAATTAATTTATTTCAAACTGGAGTCACGTCAGTTTGCTCCAATGACAGAAAAACACGGTGAACAAATTCTGACGCCAAGAAGGCGAGCGAATCATTCATGAAACAGCTTAATCAAAGGAAAATCAATTTCTAAATTCATTCAAAATCTTCTTATTTCTCTCGCTTCGAATCAACAGCATCGTGATCTTCTCGACGACACTTTCGAAGACACATCCCGCAGAAAGTAAACGAAATTTTGCCGAAAAGAACTGTTACTCGAGCAAAGTAAAGTACGTGTTAACAACAGGCCGATTCTACTCTTCGAAGAGCGATCGTCGCGGGCGACGAAACGGTGTGTCGACCGCGACGTTCCGAATTAATAAATCACATACAGACGAGACGTTTCCAAATGCGTGCGTGTCGCTATACAAGCAATATCCCTGATAATGACAGGTTACGCGCGACGATACACGAACTTCAGTGTATACCGAGCTACCAGGAAATGTCCCGCGAAGTTAAGTACCGTGGAACAAGTCCGGTCGTTTGCTCCGTTATTAGTAGCTAGTGGCCAGACCGACGTAGAAACTTGATCGAAAACCCAGTCTCTCGGTATAACACGAACCGAAGCATACTCTTCTCACGGTAAATTAAACGTCGTCACTTTCTTCTTGAAACGTGTAATCATTTCTTCCTTCCTTCGACTACCCAGATGATCTTTCGCGAATGAAATCTTCGACAGCTTCCCTTCGTTTCGTTTCTTTTACGCGTATCGTCGTTTCCTCGTATTTCGAATCATCGTCGGTTTCGTTGAACAACTACAGGTGTTATTTATCCCCTCGTAACAGAGGATTTTATGTTTATTAAACGTTTCAATGCTATGTAGCGTGATTTCATGCCGGGAAGTTTCGTAGCAGACTATGATGCACAGACACTTGAACAATCAGCTGTAACTTTGTAGATATTCGACGAAGTTGCTTGTAAAAATTCAGATTGCTGTTTCAAACACGTCTGAAGGTGTATGCAAAGTGGCAGATTTGTAAATATAATAGTTTTGTTGGAATAAATTCTGCAAGATTGTGTGAAAACTGGACTGTCGAACGAGAATGTGAAAAACGCATAAATGTATATTTATTTTCATTAATAGTCGAATACCTTTTAAAACAGAATAAGTGTTTTTTTACATATTATATTATAAAAGTTATACAGAATATTTGAAAAATTTTTTCACTAAATTAAAAATGGGAAGTTTAATTGAATGTAAAGAATTTTCGGAAAAAGTGTGCTGTGGTTATATTTTGAGAGAAAAAGAACGTTTTACGAAGATTCTTTTCTATCACAATGCAGACTGTGAAAAATCACACAAATTTCACTTCAACTTTTGTTTTCTGTATCTGATACGATTTTCTAAATATTCACAATTATACAAAAACACATAATTTCTCTGAGGGAGTGTTTTCACCCTTAAGATCATTTCACTAGCGAACCAAAACTTACTTTCACTATTAACATCACCAAAACTACATTCTAACAAAGTTCCAATTTTTTGGATTCGCCACGTTACCAAATTTTCATGGCAAATCACGTACAGTTCAAAATAAACTAAGGATTCGAGTGAACGTAACGGTAAAATCAGAATCAAATAAGATTACACTTTAATTTGCAACATGGACAAAGCAGTTTCTCCATTGAATCTTTTTCAAAGCCTGAAATCATCGTGTATTTCTGAAAATTGACTAAATACACTCTCATTTGCAACGTGGACGTAACAGTTTCTCTGTTAAATGTTTTCCAAAACCTAAAATCATCGTGTATTTCTGAAAATTGACTAAAATGGTACCTGATCCTTTTACCCTTTGATATTTCAAAGAGCTCGTTTCCGTAGCGCGTTAAAACACATCGACTATCGAAACGCATCGAAATCGGTAATGACGAGTGTGGTTCATGGATTCGAATGGTATTCGTTGGATGATTGAGAGGCATGGGAGATTCAATCGAGATTCATAGTGGCTGGTAACGTTAAAGAGAGTATCGGTGGATCGATCGACGCGAGTGGTAACGCGGACATCCGAGGGCGGGAGAGAACAGCTAGCACGAGCTCATATTCCACATAATGAGGGCGGCAGCAACATCAGACAGACCGACACGGCCGTGTAATTGAAACCTACCGACGAGGCAAACGTTCTTTTCTTTGTAAAAAAGAAAATAAAAAAACGAACGATACAGCTCCGCGGGAAATCGTAGCCGAAACTTTTACGCGAAATCCATTTGGATTTACGCGCATCCCTGAAGCATACACACACGTTTATATCCGTGGATCCTTTACGATCGATAAACTTGGACGTCGATCGCTTGTAATTGGACGATTTCGCGGCGAGAACGGGAAACGGCGAAACGTTCGAAGGTAATTTTTGGCAATTTTGCGTTGACGACGATGAAACGTTCTTCGAGAACGTGTGGAATATTGGAGAAGTGTGGAGTATGTGTTCTTTCTTTTTTTTTAGGTGTAAATGCTAAGGATTCTTCTGCGAATTGAATTTTGGCTTTGGCTATCAGTTGTAAATTATTTCTCGATTTACGAAGAAAGAAAGAAACCGAAAGCATCGATAATGAAATTGTAGTGGAACTTAAAAATATCTTAAGCGTTGAGGATAGTGACTTTGAAATTAAATTTATGAATTTTTTTTATGTACCTATTTCTACAGATATTTCTCAAATTGATGAGTAGACGAAAGTCTGAATTTTTTTTGTATAAAATATTGATTTACTTAATTTAGAAACAACTTACTTATAAATTTTGATATATTGTCGTATCATTCCATTAGTAAAAGTCAACGAAAATTATTGGAAAGTGATAGCAATAGTTCTTGTAATTTTAAATCTGTCAAGTTAATGGTTTCTATAAATTTGACATTAAGACAATTGAAAAGGAAAAATTGATTGCTTCGAAGTACAATATGGAAAGCAACAACGAATAAAATGTATTTTGGTTATTCCGAATTTTTCTTAATTTTTCTGCGAATGTACACACAAAATGAAATAAATATTTCCGCAAGTTTCTTTACCTTAGATTTCAATTCGCGTAAAAAAACTGACTGGAATGAACAGGTGAGACCAGGACAACTTAACGTGCACAGAAAATTCAAGAAAATAAAATATTTCATTGATTTGTTTATCATTTATCTTGAAATATTTGATTCCTTTAATTCTGCATGCAAATTGATTTCATTGCATAAATTTTTACCAGTCTCTCTTACTCGTTTCAGCTATCTTCTAAAAAAATTTGCAATATGTACTAGATTCGCGAGCATATCAGTCAAAATTCGCTATTCTTCCAAGAACACATTCTATCTATATCCGTCCCAATTATCTTTCCGTAAAATTAGCGATATATGCTAAATTCGCATCGATAAAAGCGTGCAATCGCGTTTATCTCGCGTTTCATTTTCCCGTACCACATAAAGTAACAGTACTTGGAAAAAGGGGGGTGTAGATATATCAGAAGCACCGGGCGTTCATGCTTCATCCTGATTAAATCGTTCCATACGAGATGCGTGAATTACACGATGAAGAAGTGAAATAACACATATGGCTAGTAACGTGAAGCTCGATTACTTACGTACTGCAACGATCCATCAGTTAGCAGCGGTATCGAGGATCCACCACGGGTGTCGCAGACAGGGGCGTGGATAATAGCATGAAACAGAGAAAGCAGGCGACATTAATAAACAATCATCATCAAGAGAACAGCAGTCAGTTATCTAACATGCGTACACCGATCTACCGAACATGATCGCGATTGAAATGTCGCGAGCTATGGCGGATCTATCGCGAATGTCATTAACCAGCGTGGAAAGAGGGGTGATGGTGGTGGTGTTTGACGGGGGTTTCAGTTGGTAGGTAGAGAATAATCGTCGAGCGTACGTTGACAGCCGGCAATCAGGTTACGTTGAGCCAGCAATCGCAATATCGGCCGTGGCAAATACGATATAACTACTATTAAACCGTTGCTTTTTGCACCGAGCATGATATAGCGTGCAGAGTCGCCACGAAACCGGCTGCGAAACGTTCGCGTGGAAAACGCGAAACGAGGGAATTTCCAAGGCAAAGCAGAGGAGCGTGCGACACACCGCACGAGACCGAGGAACGATCCATCATGATCAACCGGCACCTGTGATTTAATTGTCACTCAGCTGACGAAAAGGAAAGGGTCTCGGGGACGGTGTTGTCTCAGGCAAATCGCTTTCCACTTGGTTCCCTTGGTTCTTTTTAATATGTAGATTTCGAGAGGAGGGTTCTTTGTTCTCTGGTTCTTGTAGTTCAGGTGCATCGCGAGGAGGAGGAAGCGCAAGACGAGGAAAAGGTGGAGAACGAGCACGATGAGAAGAGAAAGATAAAGAAGAAACAAGAGAAAAATAAGGAAGAAACAGGGAGAAGAGGAGTAGTGAGATGTGACGAAGTGGAGGAGTGATAGAGCGATGGAGGAGGATGAGGAGGAGAGGTGTAAGAGAAGTAGAGAAGTGGCGAAGCAAAGCAATGGAAGGGTGGAGGAGGTGGAGAGATAGGAAGAGGAGTCTTAATTAGGACCTAACCTAATCAGGTGAAGATAGAGGAAGAGGAATAGCAATAGGAAAGGTGGAAGAGAAAGCAGAGGAGTGGCGAAGGTCCTAATTAGGATTTAACTTAACCAGATGAAGGTGGAAGAAGAGGAAGAGAGAAAATAGTGTAGTGAAGGTGGAAGAAGAGAGAAAATAGTGCAGTAAAGGTGGAAAAAGAGAGAAAATAGCGCAGTAAAAGTGGAAAAGAACAGAAAATAGTGTAGTAAAGGTGAAGCAAGAAGAAGATAGAAGAAAAAGTGCAACAGTGTAGCGAAAGTGGAGAAAGGAAATGTAGAAGAGGAGGAAGAAGAGCACCGCAGGTGGGAGAATTCCAGTGAATATCTGCAGAAAATTCTACCGTGTCGATATTTGCATTAAACATCCACCGAATGCATAGCTAATTTTCTAATCCTAATCAGCGTAAATTGTACACATTAAATGTTCTAATAATACCCTAATCGTAAAAAAATGTCTTAAGCACACCCTAACTCTGATATTGCACATCTTCAACGAGGAATGATTGAAAAATTGTAAAGGAAATTGAGAGAGGAACGAATTAACGCGTGAAAGATCTGACGTACACGTCGATCCCGCGCGTTTCACGAATCTCGTTCAGGCGAACCGGCACGATATCCAGTCCAGCAATTATAAAACTGCTGTCGAGAGCCACCGCCACCGCGAACACATGTCCGGCCGCTGCCACCCCCGTGCCGGCAGTTCTTCGACGCCGACATGGGAGCGGACGCGCGACAGCACGCACGCACGAACGATCGCGCGCGTACAAACGCCCCCGTGCACACACTCGTCCATTTGTGCCCGCGTGTACGCCTGCATGCCTTGCAGTTCTGAATAATTTGACATGTTGTCGTACACGTTATTATTCAGACAGATCTTGAGATAGCAGGACCTCCGTCTCCTTAGGGCGAGATCCAGCTCTCCTCTGTCTCTTCTTCTCGAAGCATCCGCTTCAGAAGAGTTCAATTAAAAGATGTAGATTCTGTGTTAATTACCTTCAGATTTTTCTCGGGGGATGATATATCGATTTGGGTTCAGCAGAAGTTTTCATTCGGTGCGTGTATGTGAGCACATTTAACGACAAAGAGGATACAAACTGATGTTTGGAGAGGTGTGCAGGTATTCATACTTACAGGCTTGAGTAAAATTATTGGACACTTCATAAAATATGAATTATTTGAAAATGTATTTTTGTGTTAGAAGGAAATGATACTGTTGAATTTTGAAAATAACTTTTTTTTTATTAATGTCGTCAATATTTTGTTACTCTTTATTCTTTACTCTAATGATTGCTAATCACAGTAATTTCATTCTTTTACCCTGCTTTTTTTTGCGTTGATGGTTAGTGAGTTCACTCTTCTCTGGAATATTTTAAGGAGTACTGTTTAACTGTTTAACTTTCAAAAATTCAATTGGAAGAAAATGTTAGATTACTGGATTCGCGGCTCTTTTTTTCGCCTGTAAAAGCGAACAGAATAGCTTTTTTAAAATTGGATTAAACGACGTGAGTTCTTTTGAGAAGTTCGATGAATTAGTTTACTCGATAACGAGTAAAAAAATAAAAAAAAAAAATTGCAATTAGTCGGAATTGCGAAGAAAATAGTAAACATCGCTCTTTACAACATCTGAGTCTGTAATGAAAATTTAAAACATACGTTTCGTACATTTCTATCAATTATATACACGCTAAAAATTGTATAAAAATCGAAACAAGCGACAGAAATTGAAATATGCAAGAATCTCTCGGTTTATTGTACACTAGGCTCAAAATCGTGGAAAAATGCAATTTACACCATTTTTAACCATTCGTAGCATCCTCTAACCGTAACCTATCTCTATTAAATTTTTATTATAGGCTCAGATAAAAAAGTTTCAAAAAGGATCTTTTCCATTTTCTTTCCTCTTTCGACCAATTGGAATTTTTCCAAAAATTGTTCAAAACCTAACAAATCTAACTCCCCAAAAACAACTCACATCGTTTGATCCAATTAAAAACAGAAGTTATTCCGTATAATACACTTCGGTACCGCTATCACAAAAGTGAGTCAAGAGCGCAGAATGTCGATGAAAAAAGAACTCGAGAGATGTCTATCTCTCCTCTCGCAGCCGAGACAAAGTTACTCGAATATCTTTCCACCGATCGAAAGAGATCCGTTTCGCCGCTAGTGTGTACACGCCTCCGATCGATGGAAAAGTCATGATAGTCGCGTAGTTTCTCTATCGAGATTGACATTTAGATTACAACAGCGCATGGAATTGTCATGCGATCACCAGGGTCCCTCTAATAGGTTCTATTAGCATGAAACGGTGTAATCGGTTCGCATGCACACACAGGTTGGAGAAAAAAAAAGGGGAGAGAGAGAAAGAGAAAAACAAAAGAAGCTACTCTGCTTGCTTCCTCTTCATTATGCGCATGAATCGCGACGCGTCGTTAGAATAATGCCTAGCAGCCGGTAAATGCGCTAAACGTCTTCGCGGAGACGCGCATAATAAAACGTACACAGCCTGCACCTGCGTCGCTTCGTCTAATTATTCGGCTGGTTTTTTAAGTCGCGGCGATTTATATCGAACAATTAGCCCCGGCTGTAGCGCTAATTGGAGTGAGACCGCGTACGTGCGCGCCTGGATTACGGGACTGATAAACACCGGCTCTATCTCGTTAGTGCTTCGCGTGGGGTCCCTTTCGCCGGTCAAACTTTTCGAACCTGCGGAACTCCAGTGTAATTTCACTAGAAATTCAAATGATCTCACGTGGGACTGGTGTGTGAAAAGTGTACGTTAAACGAATCGACGGTTTCGTTGATGAATTTGTCAACAGGTTAAGTACCATTCATATTTATGTTGATGTGAAGAGATTAATCGAACTCTGGATACACGCTACAGGTGTTAAAAGTTTGGGATCATTTTGTAATTTTTATAGATATATTTTTCTGACTGAAGTCATTACAATATCGATAGTATTCGCAAACTACTGGAAAAATGGCAAAAGACTATGTGACAATAATGGAAATTATTTTAACGATCGATCTGTTTTCATCCTTTTTTAATTCAGCTTTATTTTATTTAAAAGTAGGAAAGAATTATGTGTTACTAATTCTTTATAGATTTGAAATTGACGTTGCTGAGATTGATAATTATTTAGGTATCTGATTCGATTGATCAGAATGATAGAAAAATTCGTTAAGATTTTTTTAGAGATTTTTTCTAATCTTTATCTAGAAATTTTTTAGTTTCCTGTTGTGTACAGTGATTTGGAAAGTTTTTGCTGTTTTTAAGATATACATTACTTTTCTGACACTATCCCGTTTATATTGAATGAATAAAGAATGATAAATTGTTCGAACAACCATCTTCGTTCTCATAGTTTCTTCCTTTCTATAGTCTTATATTTACTGTTCTTATTATCGTTATTATCATCATTATTTTTTACTATAAATTTTCATACTCGAAACAGAGTGATTCGTGTTAACATTTCATCCTTTCTCCATTTCGATAAAAGTGTGCATTCCCTATGCCACTAAAAATGCAAGAAATATATTACAATAAAAAAGTACGACTTTTTGCAAAAAACGAAGAAAAAAATTTGCGCACTTTTCGAGGGAAAAATTTGAAAAAAATTGGAGTGTCAAAGGGTACATAAGTGGGACAGTTGTAAATTTGGAATAAATTAAGGCTGTCGAAAAATGAGAATAAAGTGAAATGTAAGTCTGTAAAAGGGTGACAAAGACAGGTGGTGTGAAGGGAAGGAAATCCGCATTCCTCGTGTGAAAACATAAATTAAAATAGGCGAGAGCTGACGGTCGTATCAATCAACGTCTGGCAGGTAGAGAAGGGAGGCGCGAAGATGCCTCGTCATTAACCGGGAACGGGCCACTTTTCGGAGAACCCTCTGCCTCAGAAACGGGCAATTTACTCCTCGCGAACGAAACTGCTTCTAAACACCTTGCATCGATCAATTCCAATGCCGTTTTCTCGCTCTGTATACCACTCGTTACGCACTTTTAACGATTCCACGTTGAATACACACGATGTGTTTCGAGTACAAAGTAATTTTGGATACCTCTCTGTGCTACTTGAACGTGTAATTTTCATATGGGAATTACGAAGAACACGAAGACTCGCAATTCATATTTGTCTGACAAAGGAATGATCCTCAAAATTATGAAACTTCAGAGATATGTAAAATATACATTATACAATATTTTATTTGCTGTGCAAATTCATTTTAAGAGACTGAAATTAATTCTTGAGAATTCGGATATTTTTCAATTATAATATGGAACATTTTCCTAAATTTTTTTAACAATCCATAAAGCTTCCATCATTTGATAGAATTAATTAACAAAAAAAATAATAATTTTAATCTCAAAAGTTATTTTTCTCTATCTCTTACAGATTGTGAATTACGAAATGAAATTTACTCGAGAAAAATTACTGTTGCAAATAAAACAGCCCATCCTTTATCTGTTAATCAGATGAAACTCTGAGTTTCATATAATACTCGAATTATCCTGTCTTAAAAAATGGTGACTGCATGCAATATTCAAAGACACCTGCTTTGTATCGTGTCTACACGTGAATGGCTGTGAACATTTTAGTGCATACGCATCTCTACAGGGTGTTTGCAGGTAAAGAAAATGAAGGCTAGAAAAGAGGACAGCATAGGGGTCCAGTTGCGCGGCAATTGGAGATCTACCGTGGCAGATATAGCGCCGGCCCTTAAACATCCACCATTATATTAAATTGTGTATATTTCCCTTCATAATTACTCGAATTATACGCATTATGTAAATCGGTATGTTAATGCACTGCCTTCATATCCTCCTTCTGCTCCCTTTTTCTGCACCCCTAGCCCCTCGTTTCCCTTCTTCGTACTGTTCACCGAGGCTGTTCTCCTCACCATCGCGCGGTTCTTGCCAACGCTCTCGAACGCCACGCCACGCCACTAGGAGGATTACAGCAATTTCGTTTAAGCGCCCGCTAAATGTTGCTTCATACGCTTTTTATTCAGCCGGCATCCGGTCGCGAGGATACGCGCGCCGCTTTTGCTAGACCGTGGCCCGCTTAATGCACGCCTTTGTTCACCCGAGAGAGAGAGAGAGAGAGAGAGAGAGAGAGAGAGAGAGAGAGAGAGCTGAGACACAGAGCACTGAGAGATACAGAGCGCTGAGAGAGAGCGCGCAGAAAGACAGAGAACGCTGAAATACAGCGCGCTGAAAGACAGAGAGCGCTGAGACACAGAGCGCTGAGAGACAGAGCGCTGAGAGACAGAGAGCGCTGAAATACAGAGCGCTGAGAGACAGCGCGCTAATGGACAGAAATCGCTGAGATATAGGGCGTTAAAAGACAGAGAGCGCTGAAACACATAGTACTGAGAGACTGAGAGCGCTGAAATACATAGCACTGAGAGACAGAGAGCGCTGAGAGGGAGGGTGCTAGTCGAAAGAGAACGCTGAGAGTGAGAGATGTGGGAGAGAAAGAGCTGAGAGAAGGAGCAAGTACAAAATAATATCGGTAGGAACGTGGTCGTTGCTCTATTTACATAATATTTCGCGAGATCGATATCGGCGAAGAGATTGCGCCGCCTTAATAATCCAGCCGGACGAAATTAGGAACCCGAAGCCATTCGCGCGAGTTCCTATATTCGCCACAGCGGCGAATATCGAGCCCCGGACGTGTAGAATATCAACCGGCGATCGACAGATAAGTGCGATCTCCGTTATTAGCGATAGGCATCGATTTATAAAGCAAATCGACAACAACCACCAAAGCTGATCGAACCGGACGTTGATACGCGGCTCGCTTCGTTGCTTTCGTGTTTTCGACCGATTCTTAGCACCGTATAGACGTTCGTCCCTCGGTAATTTCGTGTAAACACGATGTCGTACAACGTTTTATAGTGTCGCGTGTTTTTGTAAGTGGGAGTTTTAAACATTGGGCAAGGTTGTGTATATACTTTGGTTGAGAAGTAGTAATGGAAGGTCTCGATATAGACTGCATTTATGAATGCTGCGTGACGTGTTCTTGCAAATGACACTGTTTAATAGAGTACAGTTTCGTCTAAGTGTATAATGATTTTTATTGAAATAAAAAAGTTAATAATATTCGACATCTGTTCAATCATACAAATAATTCAATCGGTCGATAGTGCATTAAGTCATTTTCTTATCTAGTATGATAAAGAAAAAGATATATATTTTCCTAAAAAAGTCAAAATTCCAATCCAAGTTTTTCAACGAGTAAAAATAATCAAATTAATTGAAAACGTTTCGAACATTTCACGCAATTTATTTAACGAAGGGAGTTCGATTGACACGTCAGGAGGATCGCCATTGCTGTCGACGTGTCGAATCAAACAACGATATTATTAACGACGAGGTACTCGTTTTTCGACAGGAAGGCCGCGTGGACCAATTACCAAGTAATCCATGGTCACATTACCGGCGCCAATTATCGAATGGACTATTCGATCGAGCCACGGTGGCAAACGATCCCAGGCGACTCTCGATCAATTCAGAGCGTAGTGGACGAGGACGAGGACGCTGATCAACGATCGCTCCGGATGACGATCGACTGTAATTTCGATGATGATACAGAATTATCCAGCGCGAAGGGATCAACCGGACCTCGAACATCGTTGCCACTCTACACTTTCGAGAGAGGCTCGCCCATGCTGTCTTCTTCATCCGAGTGATCTCTCTTTTTGCACTCTGGAACGCTTTCAACAAATGCTTTCTGTTTGCTTTATGTAATACATTGCCATTTAATTCTCAATTTTGAAGCGATTTGTGTGGTTTTTGAATAGAGTGAAAATTCCGATCGCTTTGAACCTAATTTGATACTTAAAACTTTGGAGTGTCTTAAATCTTGAATCTTGAGTCTCGATAGATGTCTTGAGACTTGAAAGTCTCGTTAAGTTTCCAATATTGAGTCTTCAACATTTCGATAGGCCTTGAAAGTCTTGACAATCATAGAAGATGTGAAAATTTTGATAGATTTTGAAACTCTTGATAAGTTTTATACCTTGAATCTTAAGTCTCCATAGGTTTTAAGACTTGAAAGCCTTGATAAATCTGAAATCTTGAGTCTTCAATAAATTTTGAATCTGCAAAGTTTCTACCAACTTTGAAAATCGTGAGTTTCGATAGATCTCGAAAATTTTGATAAATCTTTAATTTCGAATCCTAAGTTTTCATAGTTTTTGAGACTTGAAAGTCTCAGCAAGACTCCAATCTCGAGCCTCCATAAGTTTTGAATCTTCAAAGTTTCAACAAAGTTTCTCAGAAGTGAAATTTTGTATAGCTCTCGAAAGTCTTGATAAGTTTCAAACCTCGAATCTTAAATTTCAATAGAATTCAAATCTTAAAAGCCTCGATAAGTGATCAAGTCTCCAGTCTTTGAAATTTATCAAAACTCCGTAAGATTTCCAAGGAGCATCGAAAGTTTGAAGACTCAAAACTTATGAAGGCTCAAGATTGGAGTCTTGCTGAGACTTTCAAGTCTCAAAAACTATGGAAATTTAAGATTTATCAAGATTTTCGAGATCTATCGGAACTTTCACGATTTTCAAAGTCGGTAGAAACTTTGCAGATTCAAAGTTTATGAAGACTTGCTGAGACTTTCAAGACCTATCGAGACTGCAAGATTAAGAACTTATCGAGACTTTCAAGCATCGAATCATGTTCGAACACTATCCCCTATACACACACAGTACGAGACATGTGCTCTCGAGAGTTTCTTACATACGCGAGGCTTTATTACAAGTAGAGGAGACGCGAGGGGTATAGAAGGACGATCACGGATCCGCGGGCGAACTTCGTTACGGACCTGTGTGATTTTCCATGCAAATTGAGTTGTTCGCCTGTCATTATGCTAATAAAAATAATGACGCGTCGCAGTACATACGGGTAATGCAGCTGCTGTAATGAACCACGGCGTCGGAGGTCCTCGCACCACGTTGAAATCGTGACACTCGGACATTTCTGTGCTGTTCTCAATCAGAAACAGCTGGTCTTGCTAAACGAGAAAAGTATTTCGTACTTTTTGATTGTCGCCATTTATTATATACACTCACAATCGTATATTCTTTTATTTTTTGTCTTTCTTATCTAATGATGAATCGTTCGAAAATGACAACGAGGGGAAAAAGTGGATAAGTGACATCTGTCCGGTTAATTTTAGCTCGAGGAACGACACGACGTACAAAGATAAAAGACAAAGAAAAAATAAATTAATGATACGTTTGTTCTGGAAACAAAATTATGGAACTTGTACGTGTGTTAATGACAGGGACACGGTTACAGTACAATGGTAGAAAGGAATTTCGTTGTATCTTCATTCAGTGCGAATAAACGTGTGAAATCGTGGAGTCATCGAAAAAAAAAAAAAAATAATAACACGGTGGGATAATGATAATTATCGCGAACGATACTAATCATTATTTCGTTAGCCTTTCGCCTCCGGAGAAGCGTTAACACGTTCTCTCCCTTGTCCCTCCTTACCTCTTGGAATAACGAACACGCAAGAAATTAGCCGTAATAAAGATATCCCTTCTTACGTTCACGAGTTGAACTTGCGCGCGAACCGCTTGTACTACACGGCGACACTAATTACTTTTTAAATTCATGCGACAATAAAAGCGGCTTTTGATGCACCGCGCTGCTCTAAAATGTTTCTGTGACAGGGTTACGGTGAGGAAGAATGTTGTTTCTTTCTTTGTACGAGGTGATTGCTTTTAATTAAATTACTTCGAGGAAATGGGAAGAGTTGATGGCGGACTTTAATTTTATATTGTAAAATTTGATCGCGAGTTATTCGCGAGCTGAGTGAAATCGCAAATTTTTCTTATTTCCATTTTCCATAAAATGGGGTATTTGCTATCGTTCATTTCTCTCCGCCAATTTTCAGAATTCCACGCTTTTAAAGCTTCAACATTGGATGCATTTCCTATTCTCATATTCCAAGGATAGCATACTTCTCATTGTTCGTTCCTCTTTACAAAATTTGGGCATTCTGAACTCTGAACGCTTCAACACTACTAACATCTTCTATTCTAACATTCCAAGAATGCAACACTTCACTTCTTTCGTTTCTCTTCACCAACTTTCAGAATTTCAGGCTCTCAACACTTCAACATTACTAATATCTCCTATTCCAACATTCCAAGAATGCAACACTACCCTCCACCCATTTCTCTTTCTCAAATTTCAGAATTTCTAGCTCTCCCTGCTTCAACACCATAAAACTCTCAACTGCAAACGTTTCCCCTTCCCAGATTCTTAAAGTACACTACTTCTCATCGCTTCAACATCACGAACGTCTCTCTCTCTTTCTCACATTCCATCGACTGACCATCCAAACAAATCAGTCACACTCAGTCCTACCTATCCACAAACGTGCAGCCTCGCTAAATCAAAGAGCACAGAAGAGGAGCATCGATGCCTTCTCGTTTCTCACAAAAAAAGACGGCACTCGTCACTGTACGATGGTGCATCGTGGGAGTGATTGCGGAAACGTCTGACGGCAGTGCCGCCGTGTTACGTGCGTGCATAATGCATATCGCGTGACTCCGTCACGGATCCGGACAGTTACAACGTGTACACGCGTAACAATATCGCGTATCGGGTGGAATCTCTCTCTCTCTCCTCTCTCCCCCTTTCTCTATCTTTCTCTCTGTCTCCCTTGCACACCGACGTCTGGCATTTTAATCGAAGAGCCGCGAGGGAGAAATGGATTGCCAGCGGAACGCCATAGCCTCGCGGTCGGGCCAGCGTAACGAGCGTATTATAAAATGAAGGCCTCCCCAATGCCACAGTCCCATGACTTTTCCTCGAACCATACGCACCACCGGTCTGCTACGTATATGGTACGTCCATCGCGGAAACCCTTGTCTGGTAATTAGAGACGCGTCACGATTACGTTATCCAGTTATGGATCTGTACGTTTCATAATGAGACCACGGGATTACTTCTTCTTTTTTTCTTTTTCTTTTTTTTTTTTTTCAAGCATGGTGTACTGTTTTTAGCAGGAACTCGTTTTCGAACGATCAACCCTCGCGAGGGTGGATAGGTACAAGATTCCTGTCGGCGACGGAGACACGCGTTTCCGAGATTCACGCTGTTCATCGCGTGCATACTGGGTGTCTCGAAAGGAGGCCATCTAGATACCTCTTTTCATTTGAATAATACTGGGAAATTTTAACAGTCCAATTTAAACGGTTTACATGGAGGAATGGCGTGGAAGAAACATTTTGCCACGCAGGATGTTCCAAAAGGAGATTATCCAAGCCACTTTTCATTTTAATGATATGAGAAAATTATAAAAAAAAAACAATTTAAACGGTTTCAGAGGAGAAATGACGTAGACGAAAAATTTTTTAATAGAGGGAGTTCCAAAAGGAAGTTACACAGATATTCCTTTTAATTTTAACGATGTGGCAAAATTTTTTAAATATAATTTAAGCGGTTTTGAAGAAGGAATAATGTAGAGGAAAATTTTTATTATAAGGAGTATTTAAAGAAAATGTCTAAGATTTTAGAGGTTTGTGGTTCTCACTGATTGTGAGAGTCAAAACTATATGCATTACATAGTGCAATTAAAAAATTAGTAATCCATTAATGAATAAACCATTAGCGTTCGAAGTATCGTTGAACTAGTGGCTAGTTAACTCGATTAAAAGCTTCATTCAGCTCATGAAAAATAGAAAAAAAATACGAGAAGTGATATTTGAAAATCTACATCGATCTATGATCCGCAAATATCAACGTTGAACAGTCAAAACAGTGCAATTAAAAAATTAGTAATCCATTAATAAATGAACCATTAGGGTTCGAAGTAACATTGAACTAATGGCGAGTTAACTCGATTAAAAGCTTTATTCAGCTCGTGAAAAATAGAAAAAAATACGAGAAGTGATATTTGAAAATCTACATCGATCTATGATCACAAATATCAATGTTGAAACAAAAGAAAGATACATCGAACAACTCGAACAAATATGAAAACGACCATTCACATTCCCCACTCGAAGCACCGATTTCATAATCAAAATCCCCGATCAATTTTCCCTTAACACCCTGTATACACGAACGATTCGCTGGCTTGATTCTTCCGTTTCGAAACGTCGTTGCACAGGTTGAACATTGTAACGCGTGTATAATTCATACGCTGGTCGTTTTCTATCGGGAAAAGAGATCGCTTATCAATGACGCTGCATCGAACCTATTCTTCCAGCGTGTTAGTTGTTAGTTGTAATTAGGCTTCGTCATTAAAGTACAGTGGCGCCTATAGAACAAACGAACGTCGTGAGATATTTTCTTTTTCATAATGAAAACTAGCGGTTGCAAATTGAATTGAAAATTTCAAAAGCGAGGAGAGAAAAAGAGGGAAGAGATTGAAATTTTCATTTCATCTTGAATTATCAGTTTCTAATTTATAATAACAGTTGATGATAGATTTGATAACGACGATTAATCGTTGTTAACTCTTTGAAGATAGGTGAGTTAAAAACTGTCCCACTTTTTGCTTAATTTTTTACCTATACTGGGAAATATTTTAACTCACCTAACCTCAAAGAGTTACTCATAGTTGTATAGTTTAATATTTTATTAAAAGTGTTAATATTTTACTTTAGTGTTTCATCCACTTGACAATGCTACGAACTAACACCAAATGCGTAAACGAGTAATTCTGTGCAACTTGAGTTCCTTTTTTCTTTAACCCTTTGCATTCAACATAAACTATAAATGTAGACGATGAATGCATTTGGAGAAAACAACTGAGAGAACCGGGAGACACAAATATGTCGACTATGAACAACTGACTAATCCGAAACACACACATATATGAATAATACTTTATTAAAAAGTAAGTATTGAATCTCTACAGCGTGCCCAGCTTCAAACCATTCCATCTGCAAAGGGTTAAAATCGTGTGCCTCAAAGAGTTAAATTACCCATGAATCAAGAACAATTTCTGTTTATCCTTAATTTTAACACTTTGCACTCCGCTGACGTCGCTACAGAGACATTCATAATACGTAGCATAACTCAATTCAAATTTCATTCATATCCAAACAAAGCAGATTAACGATACAAATAAAAGTAAATAAATTCACGAACGTGTATAATTTTTTCTTTCTAAAACGAAACCTTCGATTTTTCAATGTTTCATTGCAAAAATGTATTAATGTTGACAAATCGATCGCATGGAAAAATTTAATCAAAGCCCAAAGGGTTAAGAATAAGATGATCCGGAAGATGGATTATTATTCGACTTCTTCTCGAAGGTTGAAATAGCGCGATGCGATTTTCAGAGCGACAAGAAGGGTACTCTTTCGACGAAGGCGACGAGGAATTGAAAATTTCGAAAGTGGAGGGATGAACACACGCGAGAGGGAAAAACTGGCGGGTCAGGCAAGGCACGCCTGCTGTTTTACGAGCTGCAGCTTCAGCACGTCGGCCAATTACACCTTCCACGGTTAGGTGGTTCCTCCGTCTTAACGGGCAGTTAGTGCCAACATAAATGTCCCTGCTGCACGCTTTTAATTGCCCGCTTATAGCGGCCGCCCGCGATATACCGGGGCGATGGTGAAGAAAAAGAAGAAAAAAGAAAGGAAAAAGAGAGACGGCAAGGTCGCGAGACTCGAGTGGCCGAAGGCGTAGCGAGGCCGCGTGATTCTTGTTTTACAAATTGCTCGGACGCGTTCGTGTTATGAGAAAAAGTGACTCGATCTGGTACCGTGAATATCGTGCTGCAGAAATGTCGAACTGGTGAACTGATTGTACGATGGAAGTTCTCGATGTTGTAACACGATTCTTTGCGATTAATTCGAGCATCCGTTCGACAGCTCGTCTGTGTTAACGAAAAGAAAAGAAAATGATTTCTTCCAATTATAGCGGAAAATTGAGCGAAAGTAAGACTTTGAACTGAATTTCATTACGAGGTTTAAACGGAGCTCGCGTAATTAGAAAACGAGAGTTTTCGCAAATTTCAAGATGCACTAAGCAGGGTGAAACCCTAATAATTATTTCAAGCCATATGAAATGTAATGCAATTAGAAAATCTTTATCTTCGAGTATTAAAATATTCACGAAGATTTTTTATCGCTAAGAAAATTTCGTGTGTTATTACCTAGGTTTGAACGGAGCTCGTTATAATATTACCCTCCGAAAATGATAAAACTCACATCAAATATCATTCCACATTCCTTTAATATCTTCGATAATTCTATCGATAACATTCTCACGCATCTAACAAAATAAAAAAAATAAAAAATAATAAAAACTCGTCGATTAGACCTCCAATATTATCAAACGCGTTAATTTGCAAAAATTCCTCCCTCCCAAGAAAATAACACCCAAGTGAACCGTCATTCCAAATTCCCCCCGTGTATCTCCAATAATCCCTATCGACAGTGATTTCACGCGTCGAACAGAAAAATCGTGCCTCGGACACGCACGGAACGCCAAAGAGTCAAGAGGGGCCCCGAGGCTTTTAGCCAGGGCCCGGAGGGCACGAATACGAAATGACGGGACGGATATCTGACGTCTCTATAGCAGTAAAACGGCGGGCATGCGTGCCACGGCGGGGGTCCTTAGACGTCGTCGGAGACATCGAGCACCACGGGCGGCCATTGTCTCAAGGGAGAGTTCCAAGGGCGAGGCAGGAAGGGCCAACCCTGGGCTGACACGCACGAGGGGGTCGCCAGTATCCCGTCGGGCCTTGAAACGAAATTAATAACCGAATTTCAAGTATTCCTATTTCGGGGCGAGGAGTTATCGGCCATAGGGGCCACCTGAGCCCTCCAAGTATATATATATACTCTTCTTTTTCTTTCTTTTTTACGCTTTGACCAGTCTCCGTTGCAGAAACCGATGTCACACCCACGCAATCTCGACCGAAAACGAATGTTATATCCCTTTAAACCAACCAACTCGGGCTGACTTACGGCACCGATAAACGATATTTACGGCGTAATCATTAATTAAAATATATTGGCGCGATCGCGGATCCGCGAGGAGGACGCGCGAACGCGTGTCCAACCGGGATGTTAATGAGCTCCAGTGGACCGGCGAACGTCTCAGTTTAAACTTCTTACGTTCTTATTTGTTTAGCGGTAGAACGAACGTGTTGGTTTCAACCGAAGGGATCTGATATACAGGGTATGAAGATCGTGAATGTTGATCGATTGGTCCAGCCAGGCGAGAACTTGTCGTCGACTTCATCGATCTTCGTAATCGGCTGTGCTGAGCGAGAGGGCGTGTGGGTGGTGGGTATAATAAGAAATCGTGGATTCGAGGTGTAAAAGATAAGGATGGAGTTGGGCATCGTATCGTGCGACGGGGAGTATGGTATTGGTAATTAGCAGGTTGATTGATAATTAACATTTTTGGGTGGCGAGTATTTACATGCTGGCAATCATTCACAGTTAGGTGACAGGTTTGCTTTATTGAATGTAGTAGGATGGAAACTGGGTTTCGTCGTTTTTCTTTGATAAGAGCTGTGATGTGTGACTAGGGAGGGAAAAAAAGGAAAAAATACACGTTCTCGAAAGGAAGATGAATCCTTGGTGAAGAGTACATTTTTTGCAGTGATTTTTGAGTTTGTTCAAAGTATAAAAATTGTTAGATTGTGTCAGATTAATATAATATGATTTTTTATCTTATTATGTCTAATATCTGAACTCGTTGTGTTATGATACTTTTAGTCACTACGTAAGTCAAGCTTGATTATTTATTATATTCTAATACAGCGTTATATTATATAAAATTTGCATCTGGTAATAATTAGTCTTACATCGAAGCTGAAGTGTTTGGGTAAAAATAAGAATTTAATTCAAGGGTGTTAATATACAGTACGGTACACTAGATCAAGTGTGAGCTTCTACCCAAGTTCTAGCGTACGCCATTTTGGAGAACGCGGTTTCGAGGAAAGCGTGTTCAAAGTTTCTGACACGAATGTGTAACGTTGTGCACCACTTTCGTTTCCAACGAATTAGGTTACATTCCGGTAGAAACTTCTACTTTGGCCAAATTGTACCTCATTTTCAAGACTAATGAGAAAAGAGAAACGGTTTCAAGATGGTCTAACCTCTTCGCGAATATTTTAACACTCGAAGATAAAGATTTTCTAATTGCATTAAGTTTCACGTGATTCCAAATAATTATTAGGGTTTCATTCCACTCACTGCACCTCGAAATTTTCGAAAATTCTCATTTTCTAATTACGCGAGCTCCATTTGAACCTTGTAATGGCACACACAGAATTTTCTTAGCGAAAAAAAATTTTCGCGAATATTTTAACACTCGATAATAAAGATTTTCTAATTGCATTAAGTTTCACGTGATTCCAAATAACGATTAGAGTCTCACCATACTCACTGCACCTCGAAATTTTCGAAAATTCTCATTTTCTAATTATTTTGTTATTATATACAAGAAGAACATGAAATAATACTGGACCTACGTTTCATTATTTTTCAAAAGCACTAAATTTTTTCAAATAATCACTTTCGACAAACTTACAAATCTAATCGACAATTTTTCTGTCAAACACATAAGATCACCGTTAACAGAAATTGCTAAAAATACAGGATAAATACAGCACGACGCTTACATTCCATCATTGTTCAACGGTACAACAAAATTTCTTCGAAATTATCACATACAATAATTCCACGACAGCTAAACAAACACTTGTACGTTAAATCAATTTCACGAAATCTGATCTGGAGGAAGGAAGAAAACAATTTCAACTGGCAACATCTCCCCCTTGATAATAATCTACACGATTAGAAAACGATCATAAGAAATGAGATCTCTTTGGATAATTTCGGGAATCGGTTAGAAGGATCGCAAGTAGGTTCGGTTCATTATGCAATCTGTAGCGATAATCTGACGCTCTCTACGCGGTGTCCCTCGATAGAGATCTACCGCTTAATTGAGACTTAACCGCGGGCCTCGATCTCGCGATTATACCGTTCGTTCCTGTATGAGAAGACACGCGTACGCTCTCTTGGTTTTACTCGATCGTCTCGATGAGATCGAGACCACGTCGACTTCTCTTCTTGGCGTACACACGCCGTTGTGTCTCGTGAGCCTTCGGAATCGGTGTACAACTAACGTGGAGAGGCGCACCGTACGAAAAAGGAGCTCACGTTGGATTTATCGTGATGCATCGGGATACTGACAAGAACAGCTGTGCAAGGGGGCCAGGTTCTCGCAGCGGGAACGTAAACCGCTGCGGGAAACAAACGTACGATAACGATCCACGTGTTTTGCGCCGCGTATGATGTTATTGTCGCGATTGATCGCAATTTTCAGCTGTGAAACGCGCCGCTGATTTATCGCGAGCATGCCCAGTTAGAATCTAGAGAGAACAGTCGATACACGCGTCGACGTCCTTTCAAGATCCCTCGTTTCGTTCGTTTCGCAGAATGATCGAGGAATTCTTGCTTGGAAAGAAATCTCCGAGCAAGGTAAACTCTAACGTGTTGGCCAAGTATTTTCCATTTGTGACATTACGACAGATTCGAACAGTTCGATCAATAAAATGCAGATTTCTGTGCAAATTTGTATTTTTTTGAAACAATAGAGTAGAAACTGTGTTGTAGAAAATTGTTTCACCTAGCAGTTGTTGCAAAAAGCATTGTTTTTTTTATATTACGCGCATTTTGTGTAATTCTTTACTCTTTTCAACAGTACAATTTCTTGCACATTTGGAAAACTAAAATCAATACTGTTATATTTTGAATGCTAAATTATAATACTACTTTTTACTATTAATACTGCTGAATTGATTAATACCATTAAATATATATATTTCTATATTAAAAATACACAAAAATGCATAAAAATTATAATTGTAATTTAAATATGAAAATTATAATTGAAAATATGTAAAAATACACAATATTAAAATACAGAAAATACAGAATTCCTCAAAAATGCATTTTATTTCCTCCCACTGCAGTATTACACCTAATACGACAATTTTTATGCTTTCCTTTTCTCAACAAACGACATCATATCGAAACACGTCTCCTTTCCGATTTTATTATCGTTCGCGAAGTCATTTGCATATTTTCTCCCGTACTATAGCAGAAACGTTAAGTTGCAACTAGAAAAAGAAAACTGCTTTTTTTCCCCTTATCCAACTCGATACAATCGAGGATCCTCGCTCCTTCGCTCGAAGAAGATTATTACTATTATTATTCCCAAAGTAATTAGTTTACTCTTTTCCTTTTTAAACGCTTTTCACGGCGAGTTTCGTGGCTAGCTCGTTACGCGACCAGAGAATTCAATAAGTAGCGGCGTTCACGCGATCCATAGTGGCCATCTTGGATCGTTCTTGCACGGAAATCATCGATTCGTGCCGGTAAACGCTCGTTCCCCAACGTTTTTGTTTGTTCACCGTAGGAACAAAGTGTTCGTTCGCCGCGCGGATCTCCGCTTTCGATATCGTGTACGCGCGTTTGCATACCTGAATCGTGTACATACATGCATACAAGGAAGGTGCAACGTTTAATGACGCGCCTCGAACGAGGACGAGGGCGCATCGATACACTGCAATTTCGAATGTTGGAATCTGAATGCTACTTACGCCCTGAATTCCAGATTCGTCCCGTTTCCAGGCATTGTTCGATGATGCACGAGTTCGCCGAGATGGTTGATATGAAACACAAAGCAGATATTAAATGTGTTCTAAATGGTGTTGCACGTTTGTACCGATTGCACCGGTAACGAAAAGATCTCTTTAACCCTTCCAGAAGGAAATATATTGATTTTGGAATGCGATTTTAAGCAAGATTCTATGGACGAGATATTTCTCCTATTTTTATTATTAACATGAAATGTTTCACTTGAAAATTTAGAGTATATAATTGATTTATAGGATATTTTAAGGGAAAGACTTACAGATGACAAGTAGACTGCGGATTTTTATGGCGTAAAGTTGCACAGAATGCGCGTAATATGAAATATTTTTACCATGATATTTTAATATGAAATCATTTTTACCGAAATTCTGCCTTTTTTGCTGTATTCTCAAAAATATGAATTTGCACAAAAATTCGCGGTCTGTTGATAAGTAAAGAATACTCGATATTCTTCATAAATTAATTTTCTTATTTTTATTTTGTACGGAATGCTTGAAAGTATGATGTAATGTATAAACAGACATAATTATGCACTATGAATAACGTGCAATTCCTCATTTTTACATAAATATCTAATCTATTTGAGTTGTTCGTTGTTTGTGCAAACTGAACACCATTTTGTCGGGAGATATCTCGTCCTTGGTAGCGAGAGGCTTAACAAAGAATAAGAAAGGAACTTCCAGTCGAAAGAAGTTCTAGCATAGAATATTGGAAATGTTCTGACATGAAAGGCTACTGATTCAATTGATCGAACGGAGATCTCAATCAACACGCTTCTACAATTAAAGCCTTTATAGAAACGTGTTCAAGCGTGTAAATTCTTGAATGCCGCGAGAAGTTCCCGTGAAGAACTGCAACGTCAGGTAAGCGTAACTATAATCATCGACAATGTGTTAATTAGAAATTCAACCTTCTTTGTGTTCTGGTTTAAAGAAGAAACGGATCAGTTCCCGGCGTGTCCGTAACCGTGAAACACCGAATTTTCGAACCGACCGTACGTTCCACTTGTTTTTTTACATTGGTCAAACCAATCCAAAACTCGAAGATCGCGGTGCAGTTCAGAATAAGCGAAACGCGATACGCGCGAGACTTTTTTTCGGTGCAGCCCAGAGGCCAGCGGTCCCCGCGACGGGAAAAGAAACCCGTTCGTTCATCCTAACTGCCGGTGCAAGCGGGCCAGATACGTTTTTCAACCGCTACTTTGCAACACTTCGTGATACGTAATGCCAGGTTTACGCTGGTCAGAAATCTTCGCGAACAGAAACAAGATATTCACACTAGAGCTCGCGAACAACTCGTGAAAAGGGCAGAAGAAATCATCGAGTTCAACTCGCGAGAAAAGCTCAAGTACTGAGAGTTCAGCTCACAAATATCTCGCGAGAAGAATACGAAAACTCGTAGAGTTCAGCTCACGAATATCTCGCGAGAAGAACACAAGCACTGAGAGTTGAACGCGCGAGCAGAACATAAGAACTGAGAGCTAAACTCGCGAACATTTCCCGAAAAGAGAACGAGCACTCTCAGAGTTCAGATCGCGAGAGAAACTCAAGTATTGAGAGTTCGGCTCGCGATTATCTCGCGAGAAGAACACAAGCGTCGCGAGTTGAGCGCGTGAATGTCTCGCGAGAAGAATACGAGAACTCGTAGAGTTCAGCTCGCGAATATCTCGCGAGAAGAACACAAGCGTCGCGAGTTCAGCTCGCGAATATCTCGCGAGAAGAACACAAGCACTGAGAGTTGAACGCGCGAGCAGAACGTAAGAACTGAGAGTTAAACTCGCGAATATTTCCTGAGAAGAGCACCAAGCTCTCTTAGAGTTCAGCTCGCGAGAAAAGCATAAACACTGAGAGTTCAGCTCATGAATGTCTCGCGAGAAGAACACAAGCTCTCGCAAAGTTTAGCGTACGAATAATTCGCGAGTAAATCACAAGCATTCACAGAGCTGAGCTTATGAACGAGCCTTTCGATATATCGATCGACTATTCACTATTCACCAATGAGTTCATCGCAAGCTACTCGCTATTCACGAATGTCTCCACTTTATCAGCAAATCTGGCTCGCGAACACTAGCGTAAACCGGGCATAATAAATGATACTCACGGATGTTGGATCCTGGATGGACAAGATGCAATCCCGGTCATCGCATGAAACAGAAAAAGCAAATGGATACCACCGGTTAAAAAGGGACAAACACAGAACAGAAAACAAAAACAGAAAAAAGAATAAAATTAAAAGTAACACGTTGTTATAACGAAATTCGATCGATCTTACACGACGAACCGTTTCATTTTCAATTTCACGGATCTCTGTTCCAAATCCTCCCCCTGTGTTCTTCTTTCTACAACCCGCTTTCCATCTTACGTTCTTATATTATATCGTCGATGAAACGCGACCGATTAGGCTTCGGGATCTCTCTCGTCATCAGCCAGGTGAGTACACGATCGACGAAACGATCGCTGTCCAAGAGAAAAAAAAAAAATAAAAGAAAGAAAGAAAGAGAGAGAAAGGCCTCGTGCAACAGCACATTATGCAGGAATAATAATTGGATTGTAATCGTTTCGATGGGACGGAAGCAGCCGCTTTTCTGCCCCCGTGCTACGTGCATAATGACTGCGCGCCAGTTTCAAAGTATAAAGACGTTCCAGCTACCCAGCTCGACAATTTGTTATGCATACCTCGCATGGACGAAAATTGCATTTAATTCGCCGCTGCTTACGCGTTCGGGGTCCATTGGCCCAGCCGGCAACGGCTTGACTTGAATCGATACAACCGGTGAGGTAGAGAGACCGAAGGGGAAGAGTGGAGTGGAACGCATAAATGTAGATGTTCCATTTAAAAAGCCATTTTCGCGTGTTTAGCATAATACGTAATCGCGCGAATCGGTCGAATTATTCGCGATCTCCCGTCGCCGTTCCTATATCGCATCTGAGCAAGCTGAGTCGTTAACCATCTACGAAACGATCTCTCTGGTTTCATCGGTGAAAAAGGCCTTGCTACGGAGATCGGTTCGTGATCGCGTTCTCAGAACAATTTATATACCCATCGAAAACGAGCTCGCGCCAAGAATATGATAGCGTCGGATCCATCCCTATCTTTCCTTTTTTCGCTTTCTTTTTTTCTTCTTCTGTTTTTCTTTTTCTTTTTTCGTTTTCTTTTTCTCTCCTCTTTTTCCTTGAAAAAGTGATCAGAGGATGGAACGAGAACGGATCGTTGCTCTTTGATAAATTATTAAGGGAAAATATCGCTTGGTGAAACGAAGGATGTTATCGAACGAGGATAGCGGAGAAGATTTTACGAGGGACACTGGTATCGTGAAATAATTATACGAAATTTGCTGTAAAGCGTCCTAATAATTGATCGGACAGGAATAGCCGGTTAAATGATCAAGGGGGGGAATTTGCATTCTTAGCTCGTTATGTTCATCGTGCAATCAGCTTTTGATTTTTAGTGCTGTTTAAGATGTACGATCACCGCTGGTTGTGTTATTCCTCAAATTCACACGTGAGGATGTTGCGTAAAATGTAATCGGAAATTCGCGAGTGGTGCAGGATGTTGGTCACGTTATTAGTATCCGATAATTTTGCTTTTTGTTTTTTTTTTCCCTCCTTTTAGATTTGCTCGATGCAAATTCTTCGTAAATTTAACAAAGAGCTTTTCAATTAATTCTTTCCGATTAATTATTTCACAGATGGATTAATTTATGCTTTTTGAAACTTTTGTATCTCCTAAAATAAACAATTATTGGTTTTTATAACATGTGGTAATAATTTTACTGTTTTCGTTTTTTTTTTCTTTTTAAAGTTGCTTGATGCAATTTCTTCATAGACTTAACAATGAGCATTTTGAACAATTATTTTACAGATGGATTCATAATTAGCAGAACGTGCAGATGATTTTCATGATCAAGATTATTTTATTGTATTTATGCTTTTTGAAACTTTTGTATGTTCTAAAATAAATAATTATTGGGTTTTATAACATGTAGCAATAATTTTACCGTTTTCTTTTTTCTTTTTATTAATTTGCCTGGTACAATTTCTTCATAGACTTAACAGCGAGCATTTTGAATAATTATTTTAGAGACGCATTCATAATTAACAGAACGTGCGGATAATTGTCATAACCAAGATTATTTTACTGTACTTATGCTAATTTATTGAAACTTTCGTTTCTTCTAAAATAAACAATTACTGGTTTTTATAACACGTAGTAATAATTTTATCCTTTTTCTTTATTTGCTCGATACAAACTTTTCGAACAATAATATTTCGCAAATGAACAAAGAAGAAAATTCGCCTACTTGCAACATCGTTTCCTAAAATATCTCCGTCGGATTCAAATTAAACTGAATTAAACAGTATCTTCACCGTGGCGTGACAAGTATTCCAACCGCTCAAAACAGGACTCATGGTTCGTCGAAAACACAGTTTCGATTCTGACCGAAAACGCGAACAAGAGAGAGGGTTGGCGGGTGGGACAATTTCAACTGGAGATCCGTTTGTTTATAAACCCTCAAAATGTTCTGCGGCCGTGCGTTTTCGGTGACATGAGGGTCCCGTGGACGAGGAAACGAGCTGCGGTTTTCCGACTCTGGCCACCGCGAGCAACTCTTGTTCCGTTTAAATATTCCATCGCGGAACCGGTACCAGAGACGGCCAGAGGATCCCGTTTCCGCGCGTTTCAATCGCCCCGCCTGGTAAACGTCCGCGTAATTCGTAAACGGTCCAACCCAGCAATCCCTTCACTCTTCCACGGACAGTTTTACCGCCTTTCGACAATTCCGCCTCGCCTCTACCCTCGAGGGGAAAAAATCGCCGCCTCGGAAACCTCCGAGAGAGAATTTTATTGCCTGACCGCCTGCTACACGCGCCGCTCGAAATGTGCCAGCTGAAGTTGTTCCACGTCTGTGTTGTTCCATTTTCACTTTTTACTTCTTTTCTCTTTTCTTTCGTTCCTTCCTTTTTGAGGAGCTTTTACGGGGACTTGTGGGTGGTTGACGACGTTGAAGTAATTTTTATTATATCTATCGTCTATATATTCCAGTTGTATTTTAGGACTCGTAGAATAGTAAGTAACGGGACGAACTTTTTGTATCGGGCTAGTCTTGTTCATAAGTATTAGGAGATTTACTAATTGTGAAACGAACCTAAATATAAATTTACAAAATTACAGAAAAATGCAAAAATCATACATATGTAAAAATGTAAAAAAAAATCACACAAATTATTCGACTATCACTACACCGTGAGTGTTTTTTCTAATTGATTTTTTAAACAATTGACAGAACTTCCGTCATTTGATAGATCTTCTTAAAAACAGTAACTTTTGTCGAAACTCTTTTTTTTTAGTTCTTGCAGATTGTAAGTTATAAAATGAGATCGAGAAATAGCTGAATCTTCAGAGGTTGCGATAACCAAACAAAAAATTGTATGATATATACATATATATGCTCTACAAATTTTCAAAGTTTCATAAGTTTCGGTTCTACCTATTTCCCAACAAATCAACGATATATTTCTACCGATTCACGATACTAAATGCAACGCAGAAACCTAACCGAAATTACACGATACTTTCCTCACGAATACAAGTGTCCCAACAGCAATACACTCCCCGAATTCCTCGTTACACCTCCGGCAAATACTCTCATTCCACAAACAAACAAAGATTATCGAAATTAAACGTAACGAGACCTTCTCGAAACGTAGAATTATCCCTCGGTGTGCAACATAGTTGCATGACCAAACTTCATCAACGATACGTCAATCAAAAGCGAAAGAGAGTGGAAATACAACGGGGTCTGTATAAGAACGTTCAGTTACCGGATGTCGAGGATCGAGGCTGCAACGAGAGCGTTTGCACGACTTTATAAAGATGGTGCAGCAGAGGGGGAGATTTTCTCCGTGAAATGAGCGAAAGAGATGTAAAGGTGGATGAAGTGGTAAAGGAGAGAAGAAAAAGAGGGTGGTAGGAGAACTACGGAGCGGTTTGCCGCAAGATCAAGCAGACTCCCAGCGGAATTTCAACTTTTAATAATAAAGCGAGGGAGTCTCGAGTTGTTAGGTTATGATAGGGGAAGAAGGGAGGTGGAATGGAAGAGGAAAAGGTGGAGGTGAATTAAAGGCGGTAGGAGGCTTCAGGCTTGTCCTCGTCCCCTCTTTTAGCCAGGGCAAACCGCAGCACAGGCACCGCCGCCACCGCGTAATTGGCCGGCTCTCACTTGCCGCTCGTTCGATTGATTATTATTTTTGCGCGGACTGACCTAGCTGACCTCGTTCGCCGTGATCCATCGACTCGATCATCTCTCGATCTGATCATTAAGCGGGACCCCGAAACCCCCTTCGTCAAAACAGTGGACACCGACCGCTTCCTCCACGCACCAATTATTTTCGAATTATTCGAAGGGAACACGCGTAACCGTCCAATGATCCGACATTTGATGTCCTTATTACCGTGGATGGAGACAGCCGAGATGACCAATCGACCGTGACAAGTATTTTGGATCGAACTGGTTCCATTTGGCTTTGTAAGAGTAAGATCGAAGGATTTCTGATGATCTAAGACGATTTCTGACGATTATAAAATAAAATAGTTTAACCCTTTACGAACGGGACTGTCTAACGCGTGAGTAATAGTCTCGAGAAGGTGATACATGCTTGAAAATTCAGCTGCAACACTTCTCTTTTAAGACGCTATAAGGAAATATTAATCCAAAGTTCATCCGACTGTGTTTGTAGTAGATTAAGAACTCACGTCCAGAGATAAACAATAAGCGATCTGTATACTGATCATTGAAAATGCTCAGATTGCGGATGAAATAATAAAGAGAGATGTGCCGGAAGTGTTGTGGGTTCGATTCCCGCTTGGTCCCTTTTTTTTTTCCTCGGTTACTACATTTAGAGGCTCGTCAGAGATGAAGACATCAATTATGGCTACTACTACATGAGGGCACTACCAATTGGGACGTCGACGATGAGAAGAAACATTGCAAACTCTGTAGAAAGCTTCTACAGTGCTACAGATGACATTAGAAACTGCTAGATATTTTTGTCACAAATAAGAAAATTACCAGGGGCCATATTTTATCACCCCTTCTACAAAATTCTCACATTCTACTCCTGACATATTCAACGTATTCTGATATTTCTAACTTCATCAACTCGAAAAGATACTTTTTATTCATGGTTCTTCCATGTCTCGAAGTACCAACGAAAGATTACACAGACGTGATATTTCACACGAGATTAATCGTTCACCTGCATGCAAATGTCAGTGTACGCTTTGAGAGCACACAGGAAAACGGGGTTTGCCTAAAGTTCGTGAGGCGCGCAGCAGCAAGCAGCAGCAACAGCAGCACCCTTTAATGAATCTCTCACGCGCGTTACATACTTTGGACATAAGAGAACTTATTCGCCTGGCTGGCTTGGTTGGCCAGTGGCTGGCTATTATCTTTATACACCTCGACCCAGCCTGACCTTAATACGTCGATCGCTGCTGCTCCGCGGATCATGTTATTAAACCGCTTGATCTCATGGACAAAGGTTGCAGGGTAATCGAGAAATCCGGCGGGAAGAACCTCACTTTCGGTACGATCACTCCCTTCCCTAGTACTTCCAACGAATTAACAATATTCCACTTCCTTCTCGAGCAATCGATGCTTCAATTCGTAGTGAACACGCGAGATCTTTCACCCTTTAACAGCTTATCCCGTGACAGTGACGAGCGTCAAGAGCAGTTTAGATCAAAGAGAAAGACTTTTAGGAAGGAAGTTCGAAATGAACGAAATATTATTTTTAGAATTGTACTTCGTACTTCAATTATTATCACATGTAACGTAGTTTGGGAGATGGAACTATTGGCAGAAGCCTGATGGTTAAAATTAAGGCAAAAACATTGATTTGTTTCATCATTGGTGGAATAAGAGAGAGAAAAGAAGAAATGAAGAGATAAAAGCTCGTGAATACGCTAATCGGACAAAAGCTGAAGTGGCAATAATCGAGGGAAGAGGTCGTAAAAGGCACGCCTCCTCTTTTTCACACCACCGAGGCGAAGGATAATTCGATTCACGTGGGAGGACTCGAGTAACGAGCCACGAGAACCCTGGTTAGTCTAGGAAGAACAGAACGAGCCGTATAAATAAAAAGTCAACGGGACGAGATTCCAGTCTGTGGTGAACTTCCTGCAACCGCCTTGTTGCACGATAATAATTGCGCTTTGCAGCGGCGTTAACTCGCCCAGTTACACGCGTCCCCTCCAAGACTTTACTTACTTAATTGAAGGAAAACTCTGTCTTAACGTAATTATGTCTTCTTCAAGATTCATTCGTGAGGATCTGTCGACGTACGTTAAAACAGGGAACGTAAAAAAATTGTAGGTTCATTTAGAAAAAACATATATGTACCGTAATCTTAATGGTCTATTCTTAAAAAAAAATTTTTTAAACGGATCATTAACAACAGAGCAGTTTAAGATAATGTATATAAAAGTCACTTAACAGTGGTGCACGGTGCCTGGGTCTACTGTGACCCGAGTGTTAAGAGAAAAGCTGTTTTTATTATTGTTGAGAAAATCAATAGAAATATAAGAAAGTTTGCAAAATACAAGAAGTGCCATTTGAAGTTAGTTAACTTGGGTCTAAACAGACCCAAACATAGTCGAACTTAATCACAGTGGCTAATTATAAATGGCTAATTCTAAATCTACGTGGAAAAAAGTGAAATATCGATATTTAAAGAATGACACCGAATCTCTGAAGTTTTCAGAATATCTAACATTATTAGAATTGTTTGATTACTAGGATAAATGATTTATCAAATGTAGGAACGAATTATTTCCGATTTTTGGACACAATCAATGTGCTTTACTTAAAAAGAACGAAAATAGATCGACATTTGAAATAATTTCCATTACTGTTGACGAAATTCTATCATTTTATCTATAATTTCATCTGTAATTATTTGTTAATCGTAGAAATTAATTCTTCTCGATTTTTAAACGCAATAAAAATGAAAACGGATCATCGAAATAATTTCCGTTTTTCTGCTAGTTTGCGGAATACCTCCGTGAACGTTTCAATTCGAATGCTTGTACAAATTACACGAATCCAATGAGAAAGAATTGATTTCCACAGTTGATAGATCAAGCATTAACAGACTTTTCTACTTACTGAAAATATTTCGCTGTAATTGATGGAAAATATAGAAACGAAACGGAAAGAAACCTGTTCCAGAATAATCTCGCGTATGAAAATCGTCGATCTTACACTTCGACCGCCATAAATCTCAAGTGTGAACGCAAAGCGATATCGACTCCACTAATCTCGATCACCGATTAACATTTTACCAACCGCATTACCAACTATCGCAAATTATTCATCCTTGGTGTACTTCTGAATTTACCAGAGTCGATCGGATAGATCCGCGAGACAAGCGTTAAATATAAGAGTAATCGAGAAAAACTTCTGTTCGAGCAGTGATTTACGGGTAGAGCGGATCGCGAGTATGTGCAGCGTGTGCCAGAGATCGATATCCGGGCAACCGATAACGTTGAATTTATCGCGTCGATCTAACGCCGAGGACTCATTGGCGAACCTAGAGCGAGCGAGCGAGTGCACACAGTGCCGTTTAAAGTAAATTATTCCAAATAAATGAGCGTATACCTCGAGTAGTGTCTACATCCCGGAGACATTCGTTTACTCTTAATTAATGATCCGCCTGGCAAGACGGGCCGGATTAATTGCGCGCAATCAGATCGCGGTAATTAATTACTTCGTGTGTTCGGGGCCACTTTATTTCGCCGTCGAAACGGAATGGAAGAAGAAGCGCGCGGAAATGAAATTGCATCTGTAAGCAACAGGAACAGAAGCAACAGCAGCAGCCGATGCTCTTGCTGGTTGAAAATATTCAAGGTAACGTACGCGCGTCGTGCACGAGTCTCAGACCTGCTGTTAGGCTGTTCGCTGTTAGGCTGCTGGTACAGCTGCCTCGACGAAGAGTCGATTAATCGACCTGGCTGGGGGCAACGAAGAGATCGTTCCTTCGCCGATTGGCCGGCCTCGTTAACCGGTTTCAGACAAATGCAGATAGAGACGCTACAAATTACAATGGTGTCGGTGTAATTGATCGAATCACGGTGAAACTGGGGATTACGCGATCACTATGGATCCTTGTGCAAATATTGCGTACAGCAACGAGCAATTCGCTATTTTCTTTTTAACTGTGTGTAAATATAAGGTGTACCAATTAACAACTTGCTGTTTTCCTTTTTTTAACACTTTGTGCAAATTTTAAGTGCACCAACGACCAATTTGCTATTTCTTTCTTTTTTGTTACTTTTTGTGCAAATATTAGGTGCACGAACGACTAATTCGCTATTTTTTAACTCTTTTTGCAAATATTAAACGCACGAACGAGCAATTCGCTATTTTTTATTTTTTAACCCTTTTTGCAAATATTAGGCGCACTAACGAGAAATTCGCTATTTTTTATTTCTTAACCCCTCTTGCAAATATTAGGGGTACCAATAAGCAATTCGCTATTTTTTATTTTTTAACCCTTTTTGCAAATATTAGGTGCACTAACGAGAAATTCGCTATTTTTTGTTTTTTAACCGTTCTTGCAAATATTAGGGGTACCAACGAGCAATGCGCTATTTTTTTTTTGTTTGTTACTTTTTGTGCAAATATTGGGTGCACCAACGAGCAATTCGCTATTTTCTATTTTTTAACCCTTTGTCCAAATACCAGGGGTACCAACAAGGAATTCACATATACTTATTTCCAATTGCAAAAATTGCAACGCAAAGAAAAAGTTCGCAGAGCAATCACAAACAAATCGACAGATAGAAAAAGGGAACAAATAAATAAACAGTAAATGCTGAATTTCACAAAAAAAGAAAAAAGGAAGTGAATTATTCATTGATACGCTTAATACATCCTGTGAATAGCGTAACGCGGAAAATTGAGAAGTTACACTTTTTTTTCTTCCTCAGGGATTTCATATCGTATATTTAACCGTAGCTTTCCTTCAAATAAACGCCGAAAGAAAGGCGGTAATAACGTCACGCAGTGTCAAAAGTGACTAGGAGAAGGTGCTTTATGACACGTGAGAGACTCGAGAAGACGGAAAGGTCTTTTACGAGACGTCTCACGTTATTCTTCCACCTAGGTAAACTTCCTCAGCTACGCTATAGCGTAAAAGGTGCCTTTCTCATAGCTTCACCGAGCTTGCAACGAAACACCAATAAAACACCACACATCCCTATATTACTTCGTTCAAAAAATTCCACCGAATTTCCTTCCACAGTAATCACCAAACTTCCTCGCTATTGCACAACGTGCTTCATCAAACGGCGAAGATTTACAAAAGCACACGCGAACTGGTTACGTTACAAATTTTATAGACCGACCTCTTAAGTTTGCACGCGTTAACCACGCGAGTACAAAGAGTGAAAGACAGAGAGAAAGAGAGAGAAAGGCTGCTATTAAGATAACGTTTCGCGGCCATTAATAAGACTAATCTGACGAATCGTCGGAAAGTCGAGGAAAGGTTAAAGCTATCGGTCCCGAGGTTGGCGAAAGAACGCGAAATAGAGTCCAACCAGCGGTGTAGATTACACACCTGGAAAGAGGGGTGTGATGAACGATCGCCTCGAGTTCGCGAATCTTATCGGTCGAAACGACCAGATAGCGGCGACTCGAAAAGGTCGTAGGTCAGCTTAGCACACACGCCCACGCGTGTTTGAAGAGAATCGTGTGAACTTTCGCAATGGAACATGTAACAAAAGAGAAAGAGAGAAAGAGAGAAAGAAAAACTTCGAATGGGGAGAGAATTGTTTTCGTAAGAGTAGAGGTTATATAATTACGCGGTTGCATGGAAAATTGTTGAATGGAAAATTTGCGTCGCGTATCATGGTAAACGTGTAGTAGTTATACTATGGCTGTATAAGTACGCGTTGTCCCTTATTAGAAGCGCGTTCCAACTTCGCGTGGGTAAAGAGAGGAAAATGGCCGCCACGTAATTACGTCTTCAATTATACCGGCCGGTTGTAACGGCGAGCGATTCGTATCGGCACCACGGCCTTTCTAAACGAAATGTTCCTCAACGGTGCCGCAGCTGATTGCTGGGAATGAAAGACGAGGAGACAGCTACGTCAAAGTCGGATCTCTCACGCTTTCGTTCTTAATGGCGCCGCCCTATCGTACGTGACCGATCGACGCTCTAAGATCTCTGGTATAATAGGGTGGTTACCATTCTGATAGGAGTTTCTTTGTTCTTCGTACGATGTGTAACGTGTTGTGTAGCTTGGGACACGATACAAGTCGCAAGTTGAACTTTTAAGAATCGGTACTTTGAGGCACTCCAACGATAAATTAATGGTAACGTATGAGGTGATATATCAATTGGTAAACGGTGTTACGTTTACAAATTGAAAATACATAAATAATAGTTACAGTTCGATCTTGCGATATGGTAAAATTGTGAATTCAACTTTTAATAATCAGACACTTTGAGATGCTTCGTTTTGGGATTCCAATAAATTCTATAATTTTGTATAATTTTTGATATTCGGAATTACTTTCTTCGTCCTCTGCACAATCTTTTCATACCTTTGTACCTGCAGAAATTAGACTTAGAATTAAAATTCTTCAAAGGGTAAAAATTCACCTGCCCTTAGTTGAAAGATCGTGCGTTGGAATAGAAAGGGTGAAACCTTTTTCCAAATCACTAGGAAAAATAGTTTATTGCGAGATTACAAGTGCCAGAAAAAAAAAAAATCATTTCGCAAACAAAAATCTACCAAAGTGTGTAGAACAAAGTTACCCAGAATCGGCAAACGATTAATTATTCCCCGGCAAATCAGCGTTTCGGTCCGCCTTCAAGAGATCAATTGGCCGCGCGCGCGGATATTCCCGGTCGTTTTCATCGACGAGGGGTGTCCCGGGTCGGAAGAGCCGAGCGGAGCGTAACCGACACGTTTCATCGGCGAACGAACCCAAAAACACGTTCCTTTGTGCGGATACAATCGGGTGACCGGCCACCCAACCCCAGTAGAATAATTTCAGTTTCGTCGCTCGAACGAACCAGTGCACCCCGTTAACTCTCTCTCTCTCTCATCCTCCCCTGTTTATCCGTTCCCCTTGCGCCTCTCTCGTCGATATTTCTCACTACCACCAAACCGTCTATCCTTCCTCTCACTCTCTCACTCTTTATCCCACTATATCCCAATGCGTGCCCGTGGGCGGATCCTGGATGGACCTAATAAATTGTTTGTTGTAATTAAATGAGTTCGAGGGAATCGTGTAGGGCGTTTTAGGTGGCCGAGGGTGGAATGGTGAACCAAAAGGTGGTGGGGTACGGTGTGCAGCACACACGAACTCTATATATAAAGGAATAAAGATGAACGGCCTATGGATGGGCCGCTATCTGCGCCGCTGGAACAGAAACACGCTCGTGCCGCGACAGCCCCTGACAAATGACGGCCCGAGCGGGGCTATTGCCGCCGCCCCAGCAACCCCTCCTCTCCTATCAGCAACCCCTCTCTTTCTCCACCTCATGGACCCCCCTCACAAACCCCTTTCCTCTCTGTTACCACTCTCTCGATCGTTTTCTATCGCGTTTTCTCTCTTCTCTCTCTCTCTCTTTCTGTGTCGTTCCTGTTGCGCGACGTGGCGCGTTCACCACGCAGCAGCCACCCAACCCCTCCCGTGAACCACCCACAGGACTTTCCGTTCCCCCCCTAGTACCATGATTAAACAGGGGGAAAACGAAATTGAGCGGCGAATATTCTGTGGCGCGCGAGAACGCCAACCCTCCGATAAACTCTCGATTGGCTGCGAGCGACCGCTGCGTCGCTTCATCCCCATTTCGGTGGAGTTGTCGCGGTGCTGGTTGAAAGGGAGTAGAACGATCGTCGAAAGTTGCGGTTGTTAGGTGAAACGTTTGGAAAAGATGCTTCGGGAAGAGGTGTATGGGAAATGTTGGGGATAATGGTGAACGGTAGAGTAGTGGGAAGGTGAATTAGCTTCGTGAGAGTCGAGGAGTAAATTATAATCGAGTAGAATTTAGTACTCGAGTAGCATGGCGTCGCGATGTTGTAGAAAGGCTCTTATAATTATGTGTAGTCTGGTGTTTAGTTACATCCTTAACTCTTTGATTACTATTGGTACGTATAGTACTTCTTCTGTTACCACATTTTCCCCTGAAGTTTATTCTTTGCGTATTTCAATTTTAATTTTACGAAATTAATTTTACATTTTTACGAATTTGAATATCACGCACTTTTAAACCGTCGAAAACAATTTAACAAATTTTGCGGCTGGAAATTCGACATCTACCTTTTCACTGAAATTTGCTGATGGATTAATCGAATTACAATCTCAGAATCTGCATTGTACGAGAAAAATCGAAAAAATAAAGACAGATTTCTCTCTGGTCTCGTTTTTAAGGTCTCTTAAAGATGAGTGAAGTCTTAATTTTTCTAAATTTAATTTTTCCTAAATTTTTAAAAATTCGAAATTGCGCGAACCTCGTCTCAAAAAATAGCCTTTTTTTCGCGAGTGTGTCATAAATCGTGACAAACAAAAGATCGATCAGCTTTCCGTTCCTTTGAACGGAACAGATGATCGTTGTTTTTCTTTCAAATGCAGCATCTAACTTAAATTCCTTATAACATATTTATTTAACATTCGTAAATTCTTTAAAATATAATCCTTAATCGTAGCCAACAACAAAAAAGAGTTTAATTTACGTATGCTATGATGCTCATAAAATCTCATCGAATAATTTCAGCAGAAACTTGTGTCGTTCACCCTTCCTAAACGCAAGCGTTTTAATCGCGCTCAGTGTCCGCGTTCCACCGCGGAAAATTCGCGGAAAGGAGGATCAGGCTCGAATATCTCTGGCTCCGGCTCCGCAGGCCACGTTCTATTTGATTTGCAATTCGAATCGGTCGTCGCACTCGCGTAACGGGAGAAGAGAAGAAACGCGCGAGTGTTCTTCTCGTCGGTTGAGCATGTATTGCGATCCACAGGCAGTGGGCTCGCGAACTGGAAAAAAAGGAGGAAAGGAAGCAGCCAGAGAGAGAGAGAGAGAGAGAGAGAGAGAATGTAAGAGAGAGCGAGCGAGAGAGAGAAAGTAAGAGAGAGCGAGCGAGAGAGAGAAAGTAAGAGAGAGCGAGCGAGAGAGAGAAAGTAAGAGAGAGCGAGCGAGAGAGAGAAAGTAAGAGTGAGAGAGAGAGAGAAAGTAAGAGTGAGAGAGAGAGAGAAAGTAAGAGAGAGCGAGCGAGAGAGAGAAAGTAAGAGAGAGCGAGCGAGAGAGAGAAAGTAAGAGAGAGCGAGCAAGAGAGAGAAAGTAAGAGAGAGAGAGAGAGTAAGAGAGAGAAAGTAAGAGAGAGAGAGAGAAAGTAACAGAGAGCGAGCAAGAGAGAGAAAGTAAGAGAGAGCGAGCAAGAGAGAGAAAGTAAGAGAGGGAGAGAAACTAAGAGAGAGAGAGAGAGAGAGAGAGGAAAAGGAAGACAGCAAAGCGGGAAGACGAATCGGTGGAGTCGTCGACGTTTCTCTCCTACGGCTGTAGGGGGTGAAAACGCAATCTCCGGGTAAGCGTCTATCGCGGATATACGAGCAAATTGATTTCTCCACCCGTAGCTTCCTGCTAGGAACCTCACCGCTGTATCATCTTCTCGTCTAATCGCGGTTTCTCACCGATTATTCGAACATCTATCAACTGTTCATACACAGGGTGATTCTTTAGCTAGAGGATGTATAACGTTTCTCATTAATTGCTCTATTTCCTTCCATTTGTCTATAAAATAAACGTCACGAGGAATTTTCGAAGCATTTTTGTATGACCACTCGAATACCGTGATTTTCAGTTGTGTATAAATACAGTATTTTATAGGCACACTTATTCCAACATTAGTGTTTTGAGATGTGTTGGGTGAGCACAAATGTTCTGATGAATTTTTAATAATAAATAGCGTGATCGTCATTAGTTCACGGAAATGTTATGCATTCTTTTTTTACACAAATAATCAGCTGTTATTTACCATAAAAATTAGCTGCATTGTGCGAACTACTGTGCTTTAATAAACAAAGTTTTATGCAGATTTAGAAATTAGGGCTCGAAAGGAGTGTTCTATTGTTCCTTATGATAATATTATTCAACTGGTTACGCAACAAAACAGTCAGAATCAACGAACAATTGAGCATATGTCTCTAGTACACGCTATCACCGTTCACTGCGAACGAGTGATATAGCCTGGGCTAATGTACGAGTTTGCCAAGGTCACAGGAGCAATTAACAATGTTGCAAACAATAAACAAAGTTACCAAAGAACGTTCGATATCTTGAGCGAGAGAGAATCATCCCGGTACACCTATTCCTGTGAAACTTTCAATCGAAATGTCGCGACGAACGAAATAAAACGGAATTTCTACCGGGCAGGTAGGGGAGGAATGGGGACAGAAGTGATTTTCGCCGCTCTATCGTGACCCTTTTACAACTGACACTGCGAACTGTTCTCGTCAGAGAGGGTGTGACGCAAGAGCCAACGGTGAAACAGAGACGGATTTATTCGTGACACAGAGGGGAAGTGGAATCGCGGCTCGTGAGTGGAAAGAGAGGAAAAGAGGTAGGACGGACGGTCGCGCGACGGCCGATGGATTTGACAGAAAGCTTTACAAAGCGTTGTCGCGCGCTATTTTGTATTTTATTTTCGAGCGGCACGCGGATTGGACACGGACGTTAACAGCACTCGTTGTAATGCTTTATAATGCCCCGTATATGCCTCTCCTCTGTTCTCTTTCTCTCTGTTGGGCTGTCTCTCTCCCGTCCCAGCGTCCCTGCCACTGGATAACACGAAAAGGGGGGCACCAGGCACACACCGTCCGTCGGATTTTTCGCAATAAAATATGAGCACCGCGCAACGGAGAGCTCAGAGAGAGAGAGAGAGAGAGAGAGAGAGAGAGCTGAGAGATAGGCTGAGAGAAAGAGAGAGCTGAGAGAGAAAAAACGCTGGGAGAGAGAACGCCGAGAGGGGGGAACGCTGAGAAAGACAGAGCGCTAAGACAGAGGAGCGCTGAGAGAGAGCGCGCGGAAAAATTGAAAGAGCTGAGAGACAGCGCTGAGAGATGGAAAGAGCTGAGAGAGCACGCTGAGAGAGAGAAAGAGAGCGCTGACAGGTGGACAGAGCTGAAAGAGAGCGTGCTGAGGGATGTAAAGAACTGAGAGAGAGCGGTGAGAGATGGAGAAAGCTCAGAAAGAGGGCGCTGAGAGATGGAGAGAACGCAGAAAGAGAATGCTGAGAGATAGAGCGAGCTGAGAAAGAAAGCGTTAACAGATGAAGAGGGCTTAGAGAGAGGGGAGAGCTGGGGACTGGGAGAGAGCTGAGGGAGAGCAAATTTTCTTATTATACATTTTCTACTCAGAAGTGAAGTGCAAGCTAATTAGTGGCCGTCGCGGAGTCTGTTCAATTATTTTTTATTGTTCACGTTAAGACGAGCCATCGGTAGATCACGTTCACTAAAAAAAAAAGTCTACCGATTAGCGGTCCACTGATCAGACATGCTGTTCTCCTTCCGTCACATATCTCGACCATCACACGCACAAGTGTGATTCCTCATTATAAGACAAGGGGTTAAAGAAGGTACGCGACCTTGAAACATCTTCATTCCTCCACGTGATCAATCTCCCTCCGGTATTTTAATAGCCCTCTGCAATCCCTATTAGCATCCTTCCCCTCGATCTCTCTTCGTTCGAACTCCTCCGAACCCACACTTAAACGTAACTAATCACAAAATGAAAAAGAAAAAAGAAAAAATGCAAAAGTAACGATTCCAAGGTGCGAAGAGGAAACTCTGTTTAAATTGAAACTGTTAACGAATCATGCCGTACATTAAGCGTGACGAGAGAGTTGAAACACGTTTAACGAAAAGGCGACGAAGGGGTTAATTCTCTAATTTCGCGGGATTGATAATAATCCGCCGCGGAATTCGACGCGATCCGCCCCTGGCGTAACACAGCGAGTTGAAAGAGATAGAGAGAAGAGAAAGAGAGAGAAAGGGATGGAAAAAGAGAAAGAGAGAGAGAAGTATAATGGGCCAGAGGATCGAGTCGCGCGCGCTCGCGAGCGCGCATTATTGCGCGGCCTCTGTGGCGCGCGTGAGCACGAGAGCGAGCGAACGAGCGGTACGGCGCATCTTTTATTCATCCGACAGAGTGGAGCCTTAATTTGAATTGAATAGGATTTATAAATTATTTCAAATTATAGTTGCGACGCATGACCGGTACGGAGACCTGGAGCAGCTACTGGGCCCCGGCGAGTGCTGCAGTCGACGACAACGACGACGACGCTGCTGCTGCGCCGGTGGCGACGACTCCTGACGACGCCGACGAGCCACCACGACGACGACAAACGCTGCCGGCAACCCACTCTTTCTCTCTCTTTCAACTCTGAGAGATTTCACTGGTTAGGGCAGGTGCAGCTATCGAATACTCGACCATTTCAAAGTGAAACAGAGAGAGAGAGAGAGTGAGAACGCGAACGAAACCCTTTTCTTGCTACGGCTTTTGCTGTGATTTTCTTACGTAAGCACACAGCACAGGCATCTCGCGTTGGAATTCCAAGTCCCCCGAGCATCGTTGCACCGCGAAGTTAAAGCGTGCACCCAAGAAGAAACGTGTCTCTCTCTCTTTCTCTCTCTCTTTATAGCTCTTCCTCTCGCTTCTTAGTCTCTCCTTTTCTAACTTACCCAGTTCGAAGGACCACTTGCCTCGGACTGAATGGAAAAAAGGCACGGGGCGCGAGAAAAAGTTGCATCCGAGTTGGATCTCCTCCACCCGAGGAACGGTTCGTGGAGACGCATCGATACGCGGTGAAACGAGATATCCGTCGAGCGAGACGAGTCGAGCGTGTAACGAGTTTCGAAACCGGGCAAAAACGGGGCCACTTTATTGCTCCCGATAGAAATGTATCGAAACGTCGGTAAGCTGTCGCTATTTGCCAACCAGAATCCCATCCGGATATCTCTTCCCGTCGTCTTTTCATCGTGGAATCGACAGGTTATGCTTGTGAAACTGTGTCCGGAGAATTCTCTGACAGTGGAACACTTTTCACAGGTGTTCCAAGGTGTAATAAATCGTTCGAGATCGTGTGTGAAAGTTCGTTCAGGGAATCGTGTGTAATTTCTGTGAAATCAGTTTCAGCTTCTTTCTCTCGCGAAAGGGTTAATTAAAACAATGTTTCTTCTGGGATATATTATCATACACGAACACCCTTTGAGACAGAATAACTTGTTTAAAGCTGGATCAACCAACGTGAGTTTTTTTTCTTTTTTTTTTTGAGGAATTAAAAGAATTAGTTTATTCGATAACGTGTGAAAAAGTTTTTGAACAAATTGTAACTGGTCGAAATTGCGATAAAAGATAGTTACAGTAAAAGAAAAGTAACTTTTTTAAAATTGGATCAATCAACGTGAGCTTTTTGAGGAATAAAAAGAATTAGTTTATTCGATAACGTGTGAAGAAGTTTTTGAAAAAATTGTAACTGGCCAAAATTGCGAAGAAAATAGTGAAGGTCACCTTTTACAGTTTTTCTATTCGAACGTGCAATGAAAATTTAAAAAATACGTTTTGTAGATTTGTTATTTGCATACACGTTGTAAATCCCATCGAAATCGGTTGACACAGACTGATATACTTATAATTAACATAAATCTGCAAAATATATTTTTCCAATTTTCATTACAGGACTCAGATCCCTAAAAAAGAAAAGTAAAACAAGGAGCATCGCTTTTCTTCGTAATTCTGAACAATCGGAATTTTTTCCAAAATCTTTTTGGACATCATTCGGTAAACTAATCCTTCTAACTTCTCACAAGAATTCAACCGATTTCATACACTTTTAAAAAGATTAATTCTGTTTTGAAGGGTTTTGGGATATTAATGAGAGCTACTGTATATCCTTGTATATCATCTATATTATAAAATATTTTAAAAAACATAGCAAACAGCGATAGTTGTATCCAACGTTCAAAGAGTATCGAGGGGATAAAGAGTGTGTACGAAGAATAACGCGTGAAATGTACACGCGAGTCCTGCAGACGAGAAGGACTCTGTCGTAAATATGGTAATCCCGAAGTATCAGCGCTACCCGGTGGGTCGGGGACGATAACGACCATTATGCGAATGCTCGACGAAAAGAGAATTAGGGGAATCATTTGTTAGGCGAGCTGTCCGTCGCAGCTGATATAATCCCCGGATGTCGGCGCCGAAAGACACTCCCTGCAGCCTTCTGCGCGCAGCTAAGGTTCAGGATGACTTAGGATCTATCCTGTAAACCTGTTTCAACCATCGTCTATTTTTCCTTCTCTTTTTGATTTCTCAAAAATCAGTTGGTTAGATTTAGCTAGGTAATTAATGTCATCAGCATTTTAATTCTGATATCACGATGATATCTCGAGGTACATTTCCAACCATAAGTCTTCAGAGACTTCGTAAAATGGAACTAACAGTTGATAATTATTTATATTATTAAGGAAGGTTAATTATTACGTATTTGTAAGATCACGAGGAAAGAAATTGCAGGAGGGAGATTAAGAATATTATCGAGAATTTATATTTAAAAGTGGAGAGTGACTGGTGATATATGGGAGTGCATATTAGGCTGATTTCTAAGGTACTTCTGCATAGTTCGTGGAGATTCTGCTAACATGAAAGCTTTCTTCGTTTTCTGAGGAGGTGATTAGGTTCCAAAGAAGTTAAATGGATGTTGAAACGATTAGGAAAAGGTTGATGAACAAGAGTTTGCTTTAGAGTGTCGTTAAGAATCAACAAGGATCAGAGTACTTCAGGATTTAACTACATATTTCAACTCTTCCCAATAATATGCACACGTAAGAATTTCGAAATCCTGAATTCCTTGAATTATTTATTGTTTTAGATATAAAAAATCATTCTATGTTTAAAGAAACTGATAAAAGTACCTCAGATAACCATATATTTAAATTCTACCTAAGAATACCGATACACGAGTGTATAAAACTTTTGGTAGCTTGCCTTGCTCGAATTTTCAATCGAGATTGCTACAAACCCAAAAGCCTCGCTCGACAATTATACACGAACCGAGTCTAAATTGAATTTCCAAAAGCCATTTACCAAATCGAACGACACAAATCTCTCACCGATATCCAATCATCCTCGAAGACCTCCCCATAAATCTCAAAAACATCGCGGGAAGAGATCCTCGAGAGGATGACATCGATCGAATGTGGACAAACGATTACGTCCAGAGCAATGCCGGCGGCACAAGTAGGTGTCCATATATCTGTCATCATCTCATCCATTGATGTCGTATTCACCGTGGTAGCGAGCCTCTTCTCTCAGGGAAGAAGCGTTTGGTTTTGTCAGAGTAGCTTGGTACGTTGACCAGGTCAGGTTTTATTCCCACGGGATCGAACGCCGGACCTCTGCACTCGTCCCCTTCGATCTCTCTTCAACCACTGCGATCTCCCAGCGCGCTTCCCTCGCAAAAACCGCGAGCGTTCGCGTTATGAATTACAGATTGGCCGATGCGTAAGTACGTATCGGACCGTGGCACCGCGGGTAACGCATACCTGTGTCCGCTACGAAGCTCCAGAAGAGCCAAAGAGATGAAACAAGAGAGAGAAAGAGAGAGAGAGAAAGAGAAAGACACAGAGGAAGAAGAGAAACGATGAAGTGAGCAACAGCAGCAGCAGGTCGCTCGAAAGGGGTGAAAGAACGGCCGCTGTCGAGCTTGGTACTACTCTGTCTACGCTGTCGTCTTCGTCCTCGAAGGAAAGAGCTTCTCCAGCGAGAGGGATAAGAGAGAAAGAGGTAAAAGTATCGTGGGTCCACGGAAGAAGAGAGAAAAGGGGGAGAGACGTAAGAACTGCAACGTGTGTATAGGTATAAATATATATACATATATGTATATATACGTGTATATATACTCGCTCTCTCCGGGATACGTCACCCGATTAATTTGTTGTTAGCAAACAGGTTGGCAAACTGCGAGCGGATGCTGGGCTCGAGCAAATAAAGGAGCCTCCATTTATTAAGCCGGCAATAAAATAGCGCTCCTCCGCTCTTCGTTTCGCTGTCTCCTTTCCCATTCTCTCTTCCCTTCTTTCTCTTACTCTCTTTCTCGCGTCCGTGGGTGGAACGACGGCGACGGCGGCGGCGGCAGCGATGGAACTCGAAGGAGGAAAGGAAGGACGCCGCATACGGCTTTCGAGGAGACTGCGGACAGAGACAGAGAGAGGGGAACACGTCGGGGGACACGGCTGATTTATGCGAAAATCGGGGGACTCTCTCTCCCTCTCTCTCTCTCTCTCTCTCTTTCTCTCTCTTAGCGAGAGAGGTTCCACGGGACCGTAGCTACGCTGCGTGGAAGTAATGCCCTGCTACACACGCCGGAGAACCGGGTTAATCCACCCCAAACTCTGTCCAGAAGAACAGAGAGTGTATATGTGAGAGAGAAAGAGAGAAAGATAGAGTCAGAAGAGGAAGTATCTCGACGACGGCGACGCCTCGAATCGTCTAGACTCCTCTCTCGTTCTATCCTTGGTGTATAGAGGAGTGGCCATAAATAGGACGATTAGCTTGCTGATTTGTTGCTCCCCTTCGTCGCGTCTATCGTCACCCAATTTGGATCGGTGTATGTGTGTGTGTGTGTGTGTGTGTGTGTGTTGGATCTCTCGAGAAGGAGAGAGTTTGAAGATCGGGAAAATCGATAAGAGCGTGATTCCACGAAATTGTCGGAATAATATGCTCGTTTGCTTTAATTATGCAAACGCGATCGTGGATAGTTCTAGGCGAGCGAAGGTTTATCAGTGGACAGATCGATCGCCACGTCTTCGCAGGTTAGATCGTAATCGACGGACGTCGCGTTAATTCTACAAACTTCTCCTCTCGATCTGTTTAACATAATTCGTTAAACAGGATTCCGTGAAATTCAAACGGGGTACACTTATAGGCTGCCTTACGCTGCCACGATACATCATCCGATTATGTATCACTCGTAACATACATACACACGATTAATCTACCCTCTGAGTGAGTTAGTGGTGGACGCACCGGTGAACAGGTTGCGAACCAACGACCGGTAACCAAGCTGGAAAAACCATGAATACACTCTGCTTGGAGTAACAATTAGTTCCGGAATATTAGCGTCGGCGTTTATCAGATGTGCGCGTCGAAATAGAAATTCCAGATTGTAATTCTAAACCAACTGTCGAAGCGTTAACCTGGTTATTTTGTTCCGCACTTCCTGTTCGTGGATGGATTCGTTGCAGTGTAATAAAATCGGTCGGAGCTGTTCTTTGCTCGTCGAACTTTTCAACAGAACAATTCTAAGGAGAAAGCCTCAAACTCAACCCGACCGCGACAAACCTCAGTCGAATCAATCAGAAATCCACGAGAGATATTAATTGAAACTAAACTTCGAAAGAAGCAGTTGAGAAATATTAATCAAAAGTGAATTTCAAAGTGCGTTCAAACTCAAACCAACCACGACAATGACAAGCAGCCTTTATTAGAACCGATCAGATATTCATGAGAAAGATTAATTGAAGCTAAACTTCAAGAGATTAATGATAAAAGGAAGTGTTCAAACTCAAACCAATTACGACAACAACAAACAGATTCCATTGAACCAATCAGTAATTTACGAGAAAAATGAGTAGAAACTAAACTTCAAGAGATTAATAAAAACCCAACATCTTTTGAAAGGAGGAACATTCAAACTCAAACAAACCACAGCAAGTAGTCTCCGTCAAACCAACGTGCTCGTGAGAAATATCAATGAAAATTGAACTTCAGAGATTAACGAAAGCCCAACATATCCTTTCAAAAAGAAGAAACGTTCAAACTCAAACCAACCAGGAGAACGACAAACAGTTCCCATCAAACTAACCAGCAATTCCAACTTATTTCAAGAAACACACTTGTCCAACCTTCAAATGAACGTAAATGCGGGCGCAAGACGAACGATCGGACAGTCAGCCGGAAAAACGGGCCAAGTTTTACCTGATGCGGAATAACGAAGCCTCGAGTCTTCGTCCACGAAGGTGGCGGTGGGTACGCGTTCCGTCGGTTCCACCTCCGGGGGCAGCATGGAAACGACGCGGCCGGGTCCCATGCTGCGCTAGGAAGCATATATCCTCCGCTATCTAAATAATTATCGCGGCCATTACCATCACGTGGCGTTGTCCGGTGGAACCAACGACGCGACGTAGCACCCCACGCCGTAACGCGACCGCCAGAATATTATGTATAGACCTTGCCGCTCTCCTCCAAGCCAGTACACACACATCTGTACATGTGTCTATGTATGGAACCGTATGTTCCACAAGAACAGCCATCGTATATGTCTATGTGTGTATGTCTATCTATATAACCCTCTCTTTCACTCTTTTAATACACGTTTCTGCTGTATCTTCTCCTTCGTAACTTCCTTGCCAGGAGAGACAGCCGCGAGAAAACGAATTGGCCAGTTTCGATCCTGTGGCTCCTTGACTTCCAACCGCGCCAAACAGACGAACAGTTCTTTTCTCTTCTCTTTCTCTGTTTCACGAATGAGAGAACGAGCGGGCGAGGTAACGCGCGCGCCCCTTATTGATCGCGCCACTTACGCCGACATGTGTCGCGATACTTATCGTAAGTCGTGTACGCATACCGCGCAACCATGTTCGCCGCTCGACCGATGCGTCTCGACTACCGGTCAACTGAATGAGCCTCCTGGTACGCGAGGCCCATTTTTTCCCGTAGGACCTCCGTCAGCCTGTGCTCACTGTGCTGGAGATTTTAAGATTTCTACCGGTTCTCCGAGCTTCCGGGGTGTGCTGCTCGCAGGGGAGTATATACGTGACGTTCTTTTTTTTTTTTTTTTTTTTTTTTTTTGGACTGACGTATTGGAGGTAGTTACGGTTAGGAAGTATGAAAGGATGCTTTGTGATTGTTTCTACGAAGTAGCCTGTGTCATCGATGTACTCTTTTTAACCCCTTCCTCTGCAACTGGATGTTAACGCGGAGCGCGTGTGACAGGCGACAGGCGTTTATAGAAACTTGACGCTGGTTTGGGTTTCGTGGAAAATATCCTGAAGACGTCGAAACGGTAAATTCACTACCCATCGTTTTACCGTTGCATCATTTATCCTTAAACACCCTTATCTTATTTTCGCTTGCACTTTTTATTGTTGTATTTTTATGAGAGGCAACGAGTTTGCATTCAATATAACGATTGACTCACCTTTATCTTTTTTTAACGAAAATTTTTAACTCGTTAAAAAAATGGAACATTGAACAAGAAAAATTGATATAAATATTGAACAGAGTATTCTGTTCCCTCTGAACATTTCTTTGCGTGAAAAGAGAACCTAGGTACTTTTACTGTTCGAGTTAGGTAAACATGTATGCAGAATATTAGAAAATCTTGTCTGCACTCATGTAGCAATAAATTGAAAATTTGTTGTTATAATCCCGATCAATCTTTCAGCTACACGAGCGCCTTTATTCCTCTCGATTTGGTAATTTCAACGCAATAAAGGACGTTCACTTCGGTTTCTGATGATTTTTACGACTTCGCTCGTATCGTTCCCGGGATTGCAACAGTGAAAGCTTCAATTCGAGATAAATTTCAGCCTATTTCAGTTATAAATGAAAGATACAGAGTAGAGTGCCAAGTGATTCAAACGTTCAAGATTACCCCCAAGACGATCCACGGTGTCTTTCGATGTCGTAAAGCAGAGGAACGCCGGTTCCCCGTGGAACACGCGGGACACGAATACAACATTAGGGTGTATAGAAAATTCCTGTTCACCAAGAAGGAATATTTAATTCAAAGGTTAGGGGAAGAGGAGGTGGTGGAGGAAGAGGAGGAGGTGGTAGTAGTAGAGAGGCCTGCGGCGAGCGCGTAAAAGAGAGAACGTCGCTTCTGAAAGTACGAGAGAGGCTTGGTGGTGCTCTGGCTTCTGGTCTGGTGTAACTCGGGCTGAGCTCCGTTCCCTCTCGGCTCGAGGGTAAAGGCACCGCCAATTAGCTCGAAATAATGAACGCATTTCGGCGTCTTTTGTTTTGCTTCCGTTCGCCGCCTATATTAGCTAGCTAACAGAGCGCCCCGAGCGAGAGCGTGGCATTACAATGGAGGAGATTCTGTTTCAGAAATTTACCGCGCGCCACCGTTACCACCACGACGACGACGACGATGACGACGTCGCAGAAATGTTAGCTGCATCGTGTATCCGCGACATGAAAATGAGGAAGACTTTTTGCTATGAAAATATGAGACTTAGATACGTTAAACGCTATTTTCGTTGGTACTTGAAGACCGATAATGTTAAATTTAGGAAATAATAGTTTATCGGTAATGGATTCTATTGAAATAGTTTAAACAAATATACAACTTCCTTCGTTAATCCTCTGTAACACCATTTTTTCTCAATTATTAGAGCAACAACTTTGATTGCAATTGATAAAAGGATGGAATATGATCTTTTTTCTTTTTTATTTTCATTTAACCAGTTAACTGCGGAATGTAGTTTTAAGAAAGTTTTAGAAAATCGACCAATGACGAGTATACATGTAGAAGACAGGGCAAATGCTCCTATTGTAAATTTTGGGAGAAAACGTAAAACGTAACGAGGAAGGATTATATTTTTATTCGACAAAAAATGAACAATTCCTTATTGAAAACTAGTTATTGCTATTAAAAATTCGAAAGTTGTCGAAAAATAATAAAATTCTTAAACAAGAATAATTAAAGAGAAAATATAATTTTAAGAAATTCAGTTGATTTTAGTATGGAATTATTCAAAGCAATGTGCATTGGGGAAAATAATCAACTCAGTTTGTAAAAAAAATAATACATTGCATGGGGAACAACCGATATATCAAAGAAAATAATCAACCTTTTCTTTATAAAGTACATAATAGTTTCATTGGTAATATAAAGGAAACATACAAACAAATGGCATTTTTATTACTCTTTACTGAGATCCGGAGTTTTTGTAGTAAATGGCAATTTTTTATTTTACACGACGTGTATGCACCTTGAACTATTTGTTATTTAAATAAATATTAGAAAATCAATTTGTTTTTTTTACTCATTTGATCGTCAAATCATCAATACACGATATCCAAACTGCGGATTTTATGCATTTCTACGAAAAAATGTGCAAAATTGCACAGAATGCACACAATATGCACAAAATATCCAAATTATAGTGCGTTTTATAATACCAGTTGAGTAAAATAATTTTCTACCGAAATTCCACTCTTTTCACTATATTCTTAAAAACATAAATTTGCATAAAAATTCGCAGTCTAGAGAAGCTGGCTGAAAAACCTTAATTGAACGTGGAATCACGTGCTCGTGAGAGTAACCGTCGAACTATCAAGTAAAATGAAAAGTTAAAAGTATCAAGATGAAGTTAAAAATGTGTTTTAGCAAGAGCTGTGAAATGAAAGCGGAAGATCATTGCGGAAACAGAAGACATATCTGTACACTCGATGAACACGTCTCTGGTGAATATCGAGGATCACCGGTGACACGGCTGACACGAAGTGAGTCAACAGCCCCTGACACTTCGAAGCACACCCCTAAGAGTATATAAATAGGAAAGTCATCTGCTGTTTCATCCAGCACGACCATACGCCCGTATAAAAGTTTAACAGCATCTGGATTTACCGTGAATTTAGACAATCTTTATTAACCAATATTTCAACGTCAACATTCTATGTGATTTCCCCCTTTTTTTTTTTTTAAATACTTTGAGGACCATCTCTGTCACGCGAAAGCTTGCATCTGTCGCTGAAAGTCTTCACAAAGTTTGCAATTTTGTAGAGGTTAAACGAGTACACTTAAAGGCAAAAAATCTACTTTTTGCACGAAGTTTTCCACTTTGTATAGGCTAGACGTGCACATTTAAAAGCAAAAAATTGAACAAATTAAAAAAAGAAAAGCAGGTGGAATAAATGTATCTTCGATTTTTAGATTTGCATTTTACCACTCGTAATTTGCGTAAAAATAAAAAAAGCAGATTTGTCTTTTACTGATATTGTATAAAAGAACATGACAAACACGTGATGTTTAAATTGCAGATTTTTATGCATTTATAGGAGATCTAAATGTGTAAAATTGCACAGAATACGCGTAAGATGAAGAAATATGGAAAATATCTAAATCACAGTGTCTTTTATAATACCTGCTAAGTAAAATAATCTTCCATCAAAATTCCACCATTTTTGCTATATTCCCGAAAATATGAATTTGCAAAAAATTCGCAGTCTAAGCGATATTATTCAAAGAGCGCTGTTCGAACAAAACCAGGCGCTTACAATTGACAACCCTCGATCTTACGAACTAAAAAGAAAGTTAGAATTGAAATTAACATTTATTACTAATATAATTATTTTCATTGAATCTCAGTTAAAATTTGGGTCACGTTAAAAAGTCTACGATCTTCTCGTAAATAACATTTAATAAAATTCGAAGCATTAAGTGCATTAACAAGATTTTTCTCTTTAGTTGATTACTATATGTAATTTCTAAGCAAAACTGAGGGTAAAACACTGGTCGATGCGGACAGATTGGCTGTTGAACGTCTCAGAAGCAAATGATAAATGACATACAATGACGTCTGGGAGACATCATCCATTTCATGTGCCATTGTAGACTTCGACGTGAAGAACTGTCTCCGGCGGACAATCAAAATTCCAAATTTTGAATGAAAATGATACAAATACTGTTGGAACGGTCAGAAAAAATCGAAAACATATGCCAAAGAAGTTCGTAGAAATTAAAAAAGGAAGAAGTAAGAACATTATCTTGTAGAGGTATTCTAAGCTTGCACGTAACTGTCCAGTTGAACCAAATTAAATAGTATTTTTCGGACGCATTAAATTCCATTTTATTTGTATGTCAAGGAGTTAAGAAAGAATGATATCGATGGAAGAAACGAGGTCGAACCGTTTCAGAAACAGACGCTCGGCGTCGAGCACTGGAGGGGGATATTAATCTCGACAAAATGCTACTTTCCTACGTTAATTCTCTAGCTTTTGTTCGGCCGTGGGCGTGTGCGTGGGCGTACAGCCGTGACGAACGAGCACGTGAAGCACGCGGGCACGAACACAGGCGTGAGAAATCAACGGTTTTCAGCGGTTCCGTGCGCGACGGTCGCGCGAGCACTGTAATCTTATCTCGAACGGATAGCAACGCGACTGATCAGAAAGACAGAAACTAGCGCGAGCCTCGTGTAATATCCCGGTTAACGGGCTCGATTTGCCTTTCACCTCGCGATAAAACGAGACGCAACGAGACAACCTCGTGAACGCGGTTTCCGCGCGAATGAATCCGACAATACTTCTTCCTCAACCCTTTCTGTACCATGAACACAATTCCTGTCGCTGTTTTATCTAATTAGTTAATAATTTTAGAAAAATACAATTGAAAAATGGAACTTTGAGCAACCTGAAAGTTTTGATTTCGTTTTTTTTTTTTAACTTTCCAGGTTTGTAGATCTGACGAAAAGTATCGAGCAATTTTTGTTGGATCCCTTTTCAGTTCTTCGGAGTGAAAACAACCCTTGAATAATTTCTATCGATGAAGAAAGAATATTTTCTTTAATGTTGCGTATACGCGACGTTGGAAAGAAATTGATTAATATGTCTCGTGTAAAGTGTATAGTCGATGGAAGCAATACAGTAAAGTTTCGAATAAAAGCATTTAGCAATGAAATTGATCGACTTCGTTTGAGTGACTCTTATTAACATCCTTCAAAACTGAATAACCTTCAAAATTACACCAAGCGACTTGAATTTTTGTCGAAAATTGAGATTAGTTTACTAAACGATGTGCAAAACATGCTTTTTATAAGTTTTCAATGCACAGTGTGGATTAATAAAAAATTAAAAAAGTCTAAATATTTCGAGCATCATTTATCAGACTGAAATATATTCTTTCCCATAAATTCGATAAATGTTTCCTGTGATATCTCATTTTCTCAGCTCTTGTATGCCAATTGATTTCACTGTATCAACTTGACATACACGTGACCAACTAAAAAATCTCAGAAAATACGTCTCAAAAGCCATTAAAAAGGAACACAGAAACAAAGCAAAATGTCCAAATTTAAGACTATCCAATTGCCAGTCTATTTCTGCCAAGAAGAGGGTCAACTTTATGAATCTACGAAAAGGTAGACCATAAGAGGGATGCATCGAAAGGGTTCCACTGCTGAAGATAAGTCAGCTCCGCACAGGCATAGGTAACGGCCGGTACAGTCGCAAATGGAGTCCAGCGTGGAAAAAAGGATAGAAAGAGAGAGGTGTATCAAGCATCGTGGAACAGGTAGAGTAGAACGAAGAAAGACGAAAAGGAAGAGGAGGAAGGCAAAGAGAATCTCGTGGAGGGCAAAAAGCAAGCGGCGCGATCGAGTGAGAACGATTCAATCAGGAGCCACATAAATCTCCTCCCCGCGGACATCCTGAACCCGGTCGGTCCCACCGGTACCAACAGGGGCTCTACTCTTCCCTTCTTTCTTTCTTTCTTTCCACGATCCCGAGTGCAGGCCGGAGGCCGCGTCGTCTCGTCTCTCTTCCGCCCTCTTCGAGCCACGTTCACCTCTCTTCACCTCTCTTCACCTCTCTTCTACCCGGTTAAACTTGCCCCAGCCCCCATGGTATTAATTATGCGCCGTGTGCGCTCGCGGGCATTCCACGGCCGGTACCAGTATTTGCGGCATTGTTAATCCGCGTTCCCCAGGTCCGCTACCGTTTGCGTCTCTTTCCTCTTTTACCTCCTTTTATCCATCCTCGCGTCGAAGAGAAACCTTCCTCTTCGTCCTTTTACCTTTGCTCCACGGTTACGGTTAGGTTACGTGCCGTTCTTCTGACGACTTCGACGTGTTTCTCAACGACGACGTCGTCGTTGTCTGGTTTTGCGAAGCGCCTCGGGTGAAATTCTTCACTGAGATAGAGAAATAGTAAAAAAGAGAGAGAGAGAGAGAGAAAGAAAGACACTGCATGGAGAATAACTATGACAAAAATTCTCCGTGCAAGATTAACGTAACAAAGGTTCGAAGGTAGACAAGAGCAATTTCGATGACATAATTTCGCGTTACGGATAGACTGAGAATTATTAGCCCTTGACTAACGAGGGGACGGTCCTTCGTCCGCGTAATCGCCTGTAATCGCCTCGAAGAGACACGCTCGAGGATTAGACGGCGATCTCCGGCTCATAAGTCACCGGCCAGAGAAAACCCGTTTTTATCTGGAGATCAGAAAGTCGCTGAGAGACGTCTCTCGCTCGAATTCTTCGTGATGAAACGTAAGTACATACACAGGTCTGACCTTTCGGTTCGACTCTGCTGTTCGCTTCGATTTCTCGACGGGAAACGTGTCGAGGAGAGGATGGGGAAGAAAAAAGAAATATGGAAGAAGGAGAGAAAAAATGGTGCGGGAACCAGGATAAACGTAAGAAAGAGGCTGCAGAAATGTGTCTGAAAGTTTCGAGAAGAATGTGCCGATATCACTCGGGTATCCATGGTGCACTTAAAACTGTCGTGCGTATGCTATCTCGGGATTTAAATGAACTCGAACCGCTGACACTTAAATGCCCACCGAGTTTCGTTGCCTTGGCCATCTTTCCACGTTCTCCGCCTCCGTTCGTTGCTGACATAATTGTACCCGGCCGGTGATGTACGAAGGACGAAGCTGACGTTGATTACGTTCGAGCGGGAAACACGTATATATCCATCGAGAAACGTGGCGGTTTCGTAATTTCATCGAGCAGAGAGAGGAACGGGGGAATAAAGAAAAACGAAAAAAAAAAGATAAAGAAAAAAGAAAAAGAACGAAAAAGAAGTGGTAGGAACGAACGAACGTTCAGCACCGTTAGGGAGACTATAAAGTTAGGCGGGCTGTCCCCTCGATCACACCTAAACGCTCGCTCAAAGGGAGCTGCTTATTTGTGGCGACGAGATAAAATCGCTCGTGCCATTTTAATAACTCACCGGGAGCCTAGGCCGACGTATATATTGTGAAACTGTTGGAGACGTCGAAACGAATCACACGCGCCTCTCCTTGAATTCTCGCGGCGATTAACGATCCGGTACAAATTACGCCCCCGCGGAAGAACCAATCATTTCTCAACGTGTAAGAAAAAAAAAAAAGAGTAGGGAGAAAGAAATAGTACGAAGATGAAGGAAAGAAAGGAATATGGATTATACGTAGACGGAGAACGGTGATAAAATATAGGAAAACGAAGCGCAGTGACGTTTTTTCAGTCTCTCGGTGATGGCAAGGTAACAATGTTGGACAGAATCATCCAATGTACCTTTTCAAATGACATAAGCAATTTCGTTTCGGTGGAAAGTAGCACAGTTTTAACTATGACAACGCTTTTGCATTTTTCCACAGCAAAATTGCTGATTTTTTTTTTTTTTTTTATGTAAATCATCGGCCAAAACAGTCTTCAAAAATTGCAGGAAATTGTGTTATTCACAAACCAAGAAGTGAAGAAATTAATTCTTTCTAACCGGAGGTGCATAATCAGTGGAACCGTTTAAATAGAAATATTCGCGATGGTATTCGCAAGCTGCCAGAAAAATGGGAAAAATTCATAGAAAAATAATGGAAATTATGATCTGGATAAAATTTCAATTAACAATCCGGAAATTAAACGAAACATCGATTCTACCCAAAAGTAATTAAATAAAACTTTCTCCAAAATTACTTTCGATTTAAAAAAAAACTTCAAAAAATTTGGAATAGTTATTTAACAAAGTCAAATAGTTTATTAAAAAGGAACAAGTAAGCATGCTTTTTGAATAACCCCGTATATACATATATATCCCCGATGGCCCTGTAAATTCATCGCGGTTTACGAGTCGCGTAGAGACGAGGGCATCCAGAAATCCCATTTTCACGGATGATTGATTCAATTGCATCCGCGTGCCGGCCGTTGCAGGACATTTCTCTCCTCGTCGAGGACCCTGCTAACCTCGTTATTATTTTCAGGTCTGCGGCCTGTGTTTTTCGTCCCGTGGCGGGCTGGTATAAACGCCATTTAAATAAATGGTACTTTTAAACCGATATATTATGCGCCTGGCCCAGCTATACGCTCTCCTCCAAACCCTCTACTCTCTCTTTCCCTCTCTATCGTTTTTTTTTTTATTCATCATCTGTCTCACTCCCTTTTTCTCTACCCCTCGTACAGCAAGCCGTCCTGGCTGGAGTGATGGACTGCCGTGAGTGCACATGGGTGGCTGATTCTCCGAGAGTGCATCCATTGCACTCTTTGCGTATGCGTCAGCCACGTGGAGAGAGGAACGGAGGGAAAGAGGGTTGGTAAGAGAGAGGGAGAATGGAGCGCGTGTCCCGGCTGCGAGTGGATGTTTTGACAGCGAGTCGCGCTAATCGGTCTTTCCACTTTGCCCTGACGTACGGACCCTGACACTCTCTACTTCCCGCCGAGAGATTTCTAATTGGACCGGGGAACGTGGATAGTTCATCCGATGCCTACGATTGTCGCGGACAAATGCGTGTGTCGCTGACTCCCGACGTTTGAGGTCCTCCAGACGATTACGCTTGGAGACGAATTGGTCGAGACGCGGGCTTGTTACTTCGTTGCTCGTGGGACTGAGTGATGGGTTTTATGAGATCTAATTTTTTCTCCTTCACTTTTACTTTTTGTTTCTTCCTGTTTCTTTTTTTTTTGTGGTAGTTTTGGATTCTTCCCTTTTTCAACTTCCCTTACACTTTTTTTTTTTTTTGTGATACATTTGAGACGTGTATTGGGTGAAATAATTATTACTCAAGGGTGGAATGGAGATTGATAGTTCAACGTTTCGTGGATTCTGGTGGTGTATGTGTTATGGTAGTCAGACGATTGATATGTGTTGTCAATACTTTTGAATAATATGATACGCATGTGTTGTGTGTAATACTTTTACGACACGAATTTCATTCTCGTATCAATACTACAGATATTCTATATTCGCAAATTTCCAAATTAATTGCAGTGATATATTCTACCTCGATCTAAATCGATCAATATTTCTACGACCACAGTTTAATTAATAATTAAAATATTTGAAAACGTGACATGTTGTCATACACAATCACTATTAATACTATAATTCAGTAGTATGGAAGGAGCATTTTACTTTCGAGTGGCTAATAATCAAAATGTTAATTATTACAGTCACCTCGACGTAAAAAGTTCGCAAATCACGTTGCACCTTCGAAATCCATTCGAAACGAACGATCAAACCTCGAACTCCCTATTCTCAGTCTCTTTATAAATACATCACCAACTCCACCGTCGTTCCACTTTATTTCACCGTGATTCCCTCCACAAATTTCAACCGCTCCGTCCACCCAAGCTTAAATCAGCAAAAGGAGATCGAATCGCGACGGCAGAAAGGGTCCAGAAATCTGTTTACCCGGGTACAAAGTACACAAACCGTAGTCCCTCGCCTCGTAATTTTCCGTAACAGATTCGAGTGAGATCCGAATGGTTCGGCCGAGAGTTGCACACCCCCGCTCCGCGTCGCGCGGCGTGTACACTTGGAAACGGTCGTCGTTGGAGGGTGATGTGTGGAGGCGACGAGAGGATTACGCGTTCGTTCACGTACTGTCCTCTTCGCGACGATATACAAGAAGAGAAGAGAGAAGAGAGAAGAGAGAGAGAGAGAGAGAAACGTGTGGTAGAGTCGATGGTAGCGGAGAAAGAGGAACGTACCGCAAGAATGTTGAGCCCGGAACAGCGCTGAGACACGCGGAGACACGTGTAGGTTGGAAGCAAAATATATAGAGATAGCCGAAAGCACGCGAACGTTCCTCTTGCACTCTCATCCTCTTCTTCTTCTTCTTCTCTTCTTCCTCCTCCTACTCTTCTTTCTAAACTTCTCCCTTTTTCTTTAAATCTCAACGAGTCCACGAGGTGGCTCGGTTTTCCAGCTGCGCGACTCTCGTCAACGTGACGGCGGCGGCCACCCTCGGCGAGCCTCCGAGAGTTCTCCGCAAAAAAGCTCGCTCCCTCGCGCACATAATGGGCTACGTTCGTTCTCTCCGTGGGGACCGTTTTTTGGACGGTGGACCAGCCCGGCCGAATTTCTGTTTCTCTTCCTCTCTTCGCTGAGAGATTCTCTGCTCGCGTCGTTTATTCAGCCAATGATCTCTCTCTCTCTTCTCTGACAATGAGAGAATCTCTGCTCGCGTCTTTTATTCGACCTATGATCTCTCTCTCTCTCACCCCTCTCTCTCCCTTTCTCTCTCTCTCTCTTCTCTGAGAGAATCTCTGCTCGTATCTTTTATTTGGCCAATGATCTCTCTCTCTCTCTCTTCTCTGAGAGAATCTCTGCTCGCGTCTTTTATTCGATCAATGATCTCTCTCTTTCTTTGTTCCCTTTTCTCTGCAGGTTTCCGCCTACGAGCGAAATTCCGGCAACGAAAGAGCCGAAGCAGAAGCAGCAGCGTTTGTCTTCGACGTCGTCACGGGTTAAGAGAAATTGGCGTGCCACGGTGATTCGCAGTTGTTCCAGATTCAACGAAGACGACCGGGACTACGAAGTTCCGATGCTATCGTTTAAGGGACTTCGACAGATTGCTCGAGAAAGAGAAGAAGAACTACTTGTGGCCAGAAGTGAATACCGTACGCCTCTCGAAACTGTGTACCGATCTAATCGCCAGCTATGCGCGTTGAGAAGCAACCAACACGTAAATTGGAGAACGCGAGTTTGGTGGATGTATGTGTGTATGTACTCAGGGACCAGCAGAAGGAGGTTAAACTGAGAGAGCTTCGTAAACTCTCGTCGAATTATTACACTGTACCACGATCCTTACTCGATTATATTCTCTGTGTGTAGTTGCTAATTGAACTTCTGTATCTATTGAATTCAAACACATGAAGCGCGATCTTTCTCTTTCTACGAATGTATCAGCTTCGAAAATACGTGAAATGATCTATTGGACATGTATTGAGAAAAGTAGCACGTTTCACTTCTATTTTCTTTTTTTGTTACGAAAGACAGAATAATTACAGTGTCAATAATACTTTATTAATACCTGGATAGCGAATTATTGGGTCTGTTCAAATTTTTCGTTTTTTTTTTTTTAGTGTCACTGATTTATATTATCTGTACATAGTCGTTAGTTTGGATGAAAGAGGAAAAAGTAATTATTAGAGACATGATATAGACACAGGCATTTCATTATAAAATGAAATCCTCGCTATATCGTTCTCTGTACTGTAAGTACACAAAAGTGTCTTTCGCGTTACGCTGCTCCCGAGCGTCAAATAGCACGGCGCAGCGAACGGTTATTATACCGAAGAGTTTAAAGCGGAGCTGCATAATCGTCGCTAAAGATTCGCAGTCGGAATCGTTCGAGCGGCTCTAAGAGCAGAGCTTCCCTAATTGCTCGAACGGTGCACGGTAACCGAGGTGGATCGTAAAGGGACACCGCAAACTTAGCAACTGGCCACGTGATCACGTAAAGAAGGTGACAGGAGAGCGAGAGTGCGAGAGAGAGAGCGGAGAAGAGAAAAAACGCTGTGAGAGAAACGTGTTGAGAGAGAGAACACTGAGAGAGACAGAGAACGCTGAGAGAGAGCACGCGTTGAGAAAGAACGCTGAGAGAGAGAGAGAACTCTGAGAGAGAGAACGCTGAGAGAGAGAACGCGCTGAGAGAGAGAGAGAGAACGCGTTGAGAGAGAGAATGTTGAGAGAGAGAGAACACTGAGAGAGAGAACGCGTTGAGAGAGAGAACGCTGAGAGAAAGAACGCTAAGAGAGAGAGTACGCTGAGAGAGAAAACGCTAAGAGAGAGACAGAAAGCTGTTGAGAGAGCGAGCTAAGAGAGAGAAAGCGCTAAAAGAGCTGAGAGATCTGAGAGAGTGTGAAGAGAAGAAATAGAGAGAGAAAGGAAGAGAGAAAGCGTCGAGGAGAGAAAAGAGAGAGAAGAAGGCTTGGGGTAGTTCATCACCGAGCGAATTGGCGGTGTAACGGTCATAGCGTGAATCCCGGCCGTTCTATCACTGCTAAGAGGCGTCTGTGTTCCTCTTCTCGCCAGTTTCCATCACATCTAAGACCTTCCTGCTTACTCCTCAGTTCGTACTAGACCTCCGCCTCCCTTATTTCTCACCGTGGTCACCCTCTTTTCCGTGGCGTCGTCTTTCGAAAAAGCAAGCCCTCCACCGCGGACGCGTATAGACGCGAGAGGACAGCCTTCTTAATGGCGGCGATTACTCAACGGATCGAATGAGAAGAGCGCGCGAACGGCCTCGTGCCCGACGTCGACCGTAACGAAATACCAAAATAACGTCACCAATAAATATACCGAGTGCGGTGTAACCGAGGCGCGGTTGGGAAACCGCCTCGTTCATTCCGCGTGTAACTCCGTTTCTACGGCGCTCGAACGCCGATCCCAGGGTCCCCGTGTGCCTCTGACAAACGGCTCCAGAATTAACCAGCTCCGTTTTCTCTACGAAACGTCTGCATTTTACACACGTAGACCGTCACTGATTCTTTCCGTTGGAAATTCGCTTTTCTCCGCTATTCATCTTTTAACAGATGTACGTATGCTCATTTGTTTGATCGATCAGTGATCTGCGGAGAAAATTGTTTCGAATACTTTCCGAGATCCTTTCACTCGCTATATGTGACTACATCTGACTATATATATATTGTTTTATCTTTTTGAAATTTTAATCTGAACTGTGTTAACACATTGCAAAGCAAACGTCTTTATTGCTAACAGTATATAGTGACCATCTACTTTTAAAATTTTTTAAATTCGATTTAAAGTCTTTTGATGACAAATTGTTACTATAATTTAATTGAATCGATCCATCGAGTAGGTTAATTATCTTTGGTTCAGATTCGCTAGAAATTAACAGTTTCCTTCTTTCCATTACGTATAATAATCTCACTGCCTGAACTTCTCTCACTATTAGAAATTTGAAAGTCTCGATCATCTTGGCAAATATCCATATTCTCGTAAAATTTCTCTAACAGTTTGAATTTCTTCGTTACTGTCCATATTTAAATGGCTTAAAAAATCAATTTACCTTAAAATAAAATAATTTTCATATTTTTAGTTTTGGAATAATTTTTATATTATTTGTTACCGTCCATATTTAAATGGTTTAAAAAATCAATTTACCTTAAAATAGAATAATTTTCATATTTTTAGGTTTGGAATAATTTTTATATTATTTGTTACCGTCCATATTTAAATGGTTTAAAAGATCAATTTACTTTAAAATAGAATAACTTCTATATTCTTAGTATATACAAAAATATTCCACACACAGATACAAAATTCCACTACTTCGTTTATCTTTCTTTATACAATTCTAACAAAAATAGCATAAATAAACCAACAATTTGAACTCCTGCTCCTCACAGCCATACGATAAATCACAGAAAAGATGTCAACTCGTAATATCGCCATACTTCCACCCTGAAATCACAAAGATCAATCGGCGACAACGAAGCACCGTTTCTCGCGTCCTGCCGCGTTACCATCTCCATGGACATTAATTCATCCATAAAGCTGTTCGCGAGGTCTCGGCCTTTTCGCCGCTTAAATAATACAAACAAGTCAGACCGTTCGAGAGACACGTTGGAAACAGAGAAAAGAGAATGTTCGTTGGTCTAGGTGCGAGAATCGTCGTTCTTCGGTCGGACGAAAAACGATAGGGGCTTCGGTGAACATAAATTACTTCTCTTCTACGCGAGAAGTGAGTTATTTGCGTGTGACTGATGGAACGCGCCAGCTGAGGCGAGGCCATTCGGGTAAACAGGCATTGCGCACGCGTCCCTATGCTATCATCATCGTCATCGTCATCCCTCTTTTAAACCTTATCTCGATAGAAATTTTACTCGAACAAAACACACGATAATCGTCAAAATATCTCGTTTTTTATGGGTTTGTTTGCCACGCGATTCTACGAAAGATGATTGGCGTTTGGACTGTTACAGTCGAGATGCACCGGTATATTTTTCTTTTTTTTTTTTTTTTTAATGGTGGAAAAAAAAGGAAACGAGGAAGAATGAAAAGGAATTACGGTTGGAGAGAATTAGTTGAAGATAATTATAGGTTTCGTGGATAAATTTTGGGTGACAGTGAATGGTTTTGGCGTGAGTTGAAGTGTCGCCGAATTCGAGGGTGCGTTCGTAACGTCACGCGACGTCCTATGGAGGAGATGCACGCGATTACTTCCGGTCGTGGAGGTATATGACAGGCAACAGACTGCCCAGTAATTCTCGTGGAATCGATACAATCATTTGTGTATGTAGTTACACCTTTAACGGTGGATTTTCTGTTTTCACTTTTATCGTGGGTCATCTCAGGTTGCAAAAGTAATTAACCTGTTAAAATGGGGAAAATGTAGATATAGGTATGTCAAAGACATTCTTTTATTATTTTGTATACTTTCAATGTTCGATATGGCAAGAAAGTTTCTCAAAATTCTAAAGAAACCTACGAAGAGACTAAAAATATTAAAAACCTTCAATAAATAAATATATTCATGAAACCATGCTATTTGTAAATTTGATATATGAATGTGATATATTTTATGTTCGATACAGATGTAACAACGTTATTAAAACATCTCTGGATAAATGAATTATTGTACTTTAAGTTTTATTGATTCAGCAACGAGTTCGTTTATCTTCCCCAGTTAATAGATCAAATTACCAGAAATCTTTATGGACAATAAATTTCGTTTTCATTGAATTACAATTTTACACTTTTTTCTAAATTTTATTATATTTATTTTTGATTCTTAGAAATATTGCGTGAAAATATTTGCATGAAAATCTGCAGTCTACTCGTTAGTTTTGCAGATCAGATTGCAAGATCTAAACTACCAAAAAAGATACTTCATAACCATAAGAAAACAGAAAAAACACTGTGTAGATAACGAAAAAATTGGAGAAGAAAAGAAACACACGTTTGGTAGTTTGTTTCTGGGGATTTTGTTGCGTCTGAGCCTATTAATTATTCAACCGGAAGCGGTGTCTCTTTGTTCCCCGCAGAAGAAATAGACGAAGTAGAAGAAGGAGTAAAAGTAGGTGTCGTTCGCGTCTTCACGAGCGTGACGCGACGAAAGAGTTGAACAGCGAGAAAAAAACTGCCCCTGCGCTTTTACGAGCGACATTAGAGAGAGCTACTTGTTTCTCTTGCCTCTTCTGCAAACACTCGGAAAGTTGATATAAGGACGATAAAACGAAGCGAGAGTTTATGGGCGTTCGTGGCGTTAAGACGAAGGAAGTTGTTAACCAGACGGCCGGCACGACAGACGTCCTCATCGTCGCTGTCGCTCGTTTGTGTCCCCAACAGACCTGTGATATTTTTGTGAAACGATATATAAAACACCAGTAGACTATTTTTCCGCGTCGATAAATAATATTGTGTTATTAAATCTTCGTACGATCGTATTATACTGAGCGAGATGGAACGAGTGATATAATTGATGGATACAGTGAGATGATAAGCTTAAGATTCTAAAGATTTACAAGATTTTCGAGGCCTATCGAAACTCTGATGACTCAAAATATATCAAAACTCATAATTGAAGATTTATCAAGAGTTTCAAGACTTGGGGCGTTTATTAAGACTCAGGGTTGAAGATTTATCGAGACTTTTAAGACTCCAGATCACAACCGAGACTCAGGATTTAAGACTTAAGACCTCTATCAAGATTTTCAAGACTTATAAAGACCTTCAAGACTTCGAATTTTTGTCAAAACTTGAGAGTGAAGATTTATCAAGACTTTCAAGACTTAAGACCTCTATCGAGACTCAAGATTCAAGATTTATCAAGAGTTCCAAGCTTTGAATCAGCTTTCAAGTGACTCGACAGTCTTGAAGAACATCCAATCGTTTCGAAAATGAGAATCGAATACTCACGACTTCATTAGATTACAGAGAAATGTAAGACCAAAGGCTTAATAAAGGAAAATACTTGAGAATGTAATAAAACGAACAAATTTAATTCCTTCGATTCATTTTCACATGTAGAATTTTACTTTCTGCCACACCCTGTAGATATACATATACATATCTCGATCATAAACGATTTTCGAGGTGCTGTAATCACTTGAATCTATCACCATCAATTATCACATCCCTCTTTCACACAGTCAGATAAAAGTTCTTCCATCAATCTGTCCATGCTCATAAATTCTTTTTCATCACCTCACCCTCCTCCCTCTTCTACCGATGGAACAAGATAATTCGCAGGAGGAGAAACGGAAATCGCCTGGTTTCACCGTAGAAATGTATGCCAACCGGTTTCGTAAGTTAATGATCCCATTAATTAGTTTCGTTTCGTTAAGCGAGGCACGAAATCTTGTCGTTGCGCGAGAGAGGGAATTAAGCGAAATAATTAGACAAATTAGGACAGGCGGCAGGGGTGGCTGGCTGAACGAATCATTTATCATTAGGATCCACTATTAATTCCTCGTTAATTCCTCCTTTCCTCGTCAAGCAAGATAAACGAGTGGCTCGACGGTCTTCGTAACGCTGCCTCGCGGCTCTTACCGAAGGAAGGGCCCGAGCCAGAAACCTGAATGAAGGAGCACCGAAGAAAGAGACGGGGACGGTTATGTCAACGCGAAAGAAAGGGAAGAACGAGGGAAAAAGAGTGTGGAGAAGGGAAGGGACAGAGAGAGAGAGAGACTCAAAGAGCGGGACACTCAGACAGCGAGAAATTCAGAGAGAGGGAGACTCAGAAGCTGGGAAACTCAGAGAGCGAGAGACTCAGACAGCGAGAGACTCAGAGTGAGACTCAGAGAGCAAGAAATTCAGATAGTGAGAGACTCAGAGAGCAAGAGACTTGGTGAGCGAGAGATTTAGAGCGCGAGAGTGTCAGAGACTAAGAGAGTTAGAGAGCAAGAGATTCAGAGAGAGGGAAACTCAGACAGAGGGAAACTCAGAGTTAGAGGGAAACTCAGAGAGCGAGAAACTCAGAGAGAGGGAAACTCAGAGTTAGAGGGAAACTCAGAGAGCGAGAAATTCAGAGAGAGGGAAACTCAGAGAGCGAGAGACTCAGGAAGCGAGGGACCCAGAGTGCGATTGTGGAGGAGAGAGGTGAAATAAAGAGAAGAGAAGAGATAGAGAAAGAAAGAATGTGCAGAGGAGAAGGGGACAGAGTGGTGCACGGGGCGAACGAGATACAGGACCGATAAAACGTTGATTGCGTCGAAAAAAAGGATACAATGATAAATGCCACGGAATATAATGGAGAAAACACAACGAGCCCAGGCTGCTAGGCGTATTCGCGAAGGAAGACGAAGTGGACTCGAGAGAATATGAGCGAGCCAGAACCGAGTAATTGGAAGAGGTGGAGGACCAATGAGAAGATTCGATGGTCAAGCTTTCCTCTCGTGTAAATTTAAACTCCGCGGCTATCGATTCTCCGCAGCTGCTGCTTCGATCACTGTAAAATATCAAAAGACCAAGAAGAACACAAGAACAGAAAAAAGGAAAACAAGAAAATTAAGAAAAACAAGAAGAAAGAAAAAACACAACTTCCACGATACGGTTAATTACGACGAACCGTATGGTATTTTTATAAGTACACAGTTTGAATAACGCGTTCGAAGGCAAAAGAGAAAGGTAAAATCAGAAAGGAAAGGAGAAAGATAATCAAACAAAGATAGAAGGAGAGAGAAAGAGGAATGAGACAAAAACTACATACTTTTCGATGAGAAGAGAGGTAAAAAAGCTGAAAGAGACCGCGGAACAAAGTAGAAGAAGGTACAGGTGGTTATTATGCCATCGATGGCACAGGTGAGAGCTGTTTGTTTTAAGCTCCATGGAGAAAACCAAACCCCCACGTTTCTCAAACACATCCTCGAGTGGCTCTCGACGGGACGCCCCGATACTCTCTCTCTCCGCAAGGACCATTGTAATACGGTACGTCCCTGAAGAGCACCAACTCGTTGGCCACTACTCCGTCTCTCTCGAGAGGCCTTGATGTTTTGCCGGTCCTCTCTCAAGAGAGATTCTCTTGGAGGAAAAAAACAAAGAAGGAAAAAGGAAAAAAAAACGATAGAAGAAGAAAAAAAAAAGATAAGAGAGAAGAGAAAAGGAAGAAGAAGAAGGGCAACTCGCCAACCCCTCGAGAAGTGTATCCGTAACTGCATGCATGGCCTTCTAAGGATTTCCATACGTGTGTTCCTCCGTGGAAATAAACGAGCCGGTGGATAGTACCGTTAATGAACGCTCCTGTTAGCCACTTGATACAAACCACGTTTTCTAAGCTGTGCGTCGATGAAACAAATGAACGAAAATATCTCTTATGTACTTCAAAAATCGAATAATATTTCATGATTATAAAATAATTTTTTGTTAATATACACTTTTTTCCATAAATTATGGAACTCTTTTACAATTAATTTGGTTTAGATGAAAGGTTTAGTTACTTATTTCGATATGAAGCGTTCTATTGGTAACAATTGTATTTGAGGAATATATTTTTATCGATATCACTGGTATTTTATTATTTATATAGAAAAAAAGATTGAGACTATAAGAATAATAAAAATTAATTCGTAGCTTTTCTCTAAAAGATTTCTCGTTTACTTATAAAAAGCCGAAGTTCGTTTTATCCAGAGAAATAATAAAATGCACTTCGACTAAATAATGAAAAATTACAATAATAAAAATTAATTTTACTACGCGTACAAATTAATTCGTAGCTCTTTTCTCATAAATTTCTCGTTCATTTTATTCCGAGAAATAATCACCATCAGCTTCTATATACACATTTATCTCATCTATCGAACAATTTCCCAATCTCCTCTCCAAAAAAAAAAAAAACAAAAATTACAATTCCGAATGAAGAAACTCGGTAATATTTTTTAATCCTTTCGTTTTTTTTCTCAAATGAGTATCGATGAAATGATGTTGCAGAAACGTGTTGTAACGACAGATTAAAAAAAAGGTGGCAATTACAAGAGGGAAAGGGATGGAGTAAGATAGCGAGACACGATCTTTAAGTGAATAATCAGAGTCTACGAAGAGAGAGAGACAGAAAGAGAGAACGAGAAGAAAAAGGGGCTCTGTAATCTTCGAAGAGCAAGGGAGGTATTATTTTTGATTAAGGAGTGCGCGTTTAGCAGCGCACGACACGGGCGCAGAAGCGCTCTTTTTAACGCGTTCACGGCGCGGCCAAAGAGATTTACATCGTCGCACGGCCGGCAATTATCCCGGCATTATAAGCCGCTAACGACCGTAATTAGAACTGTCGTTACTTTTATTAAGTGGGCAACGACGACCGTGACGGCGATAAATCATACCGTGAACGCGCATAAATTGCCCGCGCCGCTACGAAACGGAATAATAACCTCGGCTGGGAACGAACCGTTTCCATTTTCTCGAATCTGCTTGTTCGCGATCAACGAACACGATGGAGTCGTTTTAGTCTACACTATAGGCGGCAGCCTGTAATAAACTTCACGACGACCGACAATTTATTTAACCATCGTATCGGTAACAATTTTACTATCAACTTGAACGAGAGATTCGTGAAGTTTGAGCATTAAACACGAAGTTTACGAATGGATGTACTTTTCAGGTGAACTATCGATTGTTTCGTTCAGAATACATTCTAAGATTTAATATTCTCAGAAATTGTTTAACTTTCAACAATTTGATTTTTCTAGCTTTATGAAAGAAAATTAAAGAGCTAAAATTGAGAGAAATTACAGTTGATTGCAATTCTATATTTTGGAGAATGTTGAAAAATAAGAGTTAATTAATATAAAGAAATTAACTGGTTGTAATGTAATAATAAAACGAAGTAGAGCAATAAATAAGTCTCTAATAATGTTAGAGAAGAAAATTTCTTAAAATATTATACCAAGTGGATTAGTAAGAATTACCACCTCGAGTATCTTCGAAACCACAAAAACAAGCGAAAAATTTTTTGAAAAAAAGAAAACAATTGATATGAAAAAAGTCATCTTATAATTATAACCATTACATTTTTATTTTTATTCATTTTTCATTCGTTTTTTAATAGCAGCCTCCAAGACGAACAGATCAATCAAGATCACAGATATATTTCTCAATAAATTCTGACGTCACGGAAAGAGTAATTCTAAGTTTACCTAATCAATCTACTACGATCTCGACTAGCGCGTTACAAACCTTCGTTATGAAAAACGATCCCCCATCCATAAAAAAATCGACCGCAACTTACATTTCTACCAAATTATTCAGTGCACCGAATTCTTTTTTGAATTTTTATTGCAAGCTGTGCACGAGAATGAAATACACATTGCATCTACCCCTATCATTTCCCGTTGTTCTATCTTCGCGAAGCATCCAACCTTCATTAAACATCCTATCTTCAACCCTATCGGTATGAAAGCTTCCTAAAAGACAACAATCCGCGGTTCACATGGCGCAAGAGTAGACTCAGTCACGTAACGGCGTAATTAAGCATCCAACCCATCGATCCGTTCTTATCTTTTTTCCAGCTAGGGACACAGAAAGCTGCAGTTCATTGATAAAATCTCCGGACGCGGATACTCGTCGCGTGTCCGCGCTAGCTAGAATTATCGAGCTGACGCGGACTGTTCCCGCGCGCGTGCCTCTACGCTACGAAACTGTATATGTATATACATATATACATGTATATATGAAGAAGAGCAGGGATCCTGATGTGGCGAGACTAACCGATGCACGGCTCGTTGCCGCTGTCACCGAGCCACTATCTCACTCGTTCGAGAGCTAGGCTGGTGCGTGTGCGAGCAGAGGCAAACGCCACCCTCGAAGACGTCGCGAGAACCGCGCCAACAACCGAGTATTTATTAAGCGTAGCCTCCGTGTCGACAGTTATGACGCGGGGATCGCGTTTATTTGTTCCTGTGATATCTATACCGACCGCCCTCCAGCGAATGGGTTCTCTCTACCTCGGAGATCCGGTCCGGTATGGGATCGTTTTCGTTTAATTTATGATACTTCAGAGTTACGTCTGCTTAATCCCGGTGGAAGTTGATGATTTCGGAATTTTTGGGAAATTGATGGTTCTCGAGGATTTGAAGAAGGAAACTGGAGGAGTGAGATAGAGATTTAATTCTTAATTTTAACTGTTTGCATCTGTGGATGTTAAAGGATTAAAAGGATCGTTGCAAAGGTTTATTGCGCGCTGGCTAAGATATTCTCGAGCGCATATGCTGCGTCGATGAAAGCAAAAGTGTTAAAATTTGAGTATTAACGTGCTCAAAAATTCTGAGCGTACTGGGTACTAGGTTCTGGACCGCAGATGCTGCGTCGATGGCAGCGAATGCGTTAAAAAGGAAGATTTAAGTTCGTTCACTACTCGAACAGAAACTGAATCTCTCTAAAATTTACAATTAAAGTCGAGTAAAAATTCTAATCAGTTACTTAAATTTTGTTTCTTCTAAAATGATATATTTTATATTCGACACTGGCATAACGTTACAATTAAACCTGTATAATCTCTCGATAAATGAACTATAGCGTGTATTCGTGAACCAGTGACGAGTTAACTCATCTTCCTCAATTAACCAGTTAATATGCAAACTGCGTATACTATACATGATAAATTGCATTAAGAATTAAAACGTCAGGTGTACGCGACACCAGTGGCGAACGTATTAATATCACGTCGTTCAAGATACTCCACTGATCGATTCGAACCGAAAAAAAAAGATCAAAAATAAAAGAAAAACGCATTCCACGAATCACAGAGTACTCGCGTCCACCCTTTCGCGATCGGTAGTTTGTCATCCGTCACCGTGCTTACGCGGTACTCAGAAAGGGTTGCACCTGGCACCGCGACGTTAGACACCAGGCCAAAGATAAACGGGTCGCCTTAAGTCTCGAGCATTAATTATCAATTCCTGGCGAGAGTACGGCGTGAGTCGTAAAGAAAGCTCTATCATCCTTCCTCCATCCTCATCCGCAACTGGCGTCGATTTAACGTACCCGCGGAGAGTTTTCTTAACGTCCCCGATTCAAACGCATCACTTCGAAACTACCATCCTCCTAAACCATTCCTCTTCCCCTTCTACTTATATACCCGTTTTCCGTTTGCTTGGCGTTATTATTAGGGCCGTGTCCCTGGCTACAAATAATGTTCCTGGCGTTGAGTGACGCGCTCCACGGCCGGGTAGCATTCAGAATGATCCGCGAGGCTTACGGACCTCGCCGTGATCTATTTACGGTCGCGTTCTCGACAATGCTACGCGAGATTCCTCCTTTTCCCCCTCTAGAAACGCGAGAGTCTCACGATCGTTTGGAATATTGCACGGGAAAACGATGAATAAACGTTTGCGGTGCGAATTTCTTTTTTTATTAATCCTTCGAGTGCTATAAAACGTTAATTTTCTTAGATAAATAATACATTATATCTCGAGGGTAGGAAAAATGTTCTATTTTTAATTTTTTTACGTAGAAAATAAAATAGAATTGCAAACATAGAGTGGATCGGCAGGAACAGAATTGTAGATCGTAAAGGATTAAAAATTAAAGTTAGAGGAGGTCTAAATGGTGTCTGAACTTTGATATTTTTTTTAGGCCTCTTACTTTAGCCTGTTACATTTATTTATTTATCTATTCATTCGTCTTTTTCCGAAGTTAGAGGGTTGAGAAAGAAGAAGAAGAAGAGCAGGTCCTAGAGATACGTGGGACGTTACGAGTTTCGGTTTGGCGAAGAAAGAGAGAGAGAGGAGAGAGAAAAAACGAGGTGAAGAGAAGAGAGGAAGCACACCGCAGGGGTGCTACGTGTCCCGCAGCTTGCGATCCGGCGAATGCGCGGCGGTGCGTCACGAAATTAATTGGACGCCCGTTTAAATCCGAAGGCGTTAACTTTCGCGTATACGTTTCTTTATCACCTGCGCGTTTATACGTTTTAATAACGCGTCGCCTCGGATGAAATAAGCGCCGCCTCTGCGCGATACACAACGGCCACGGCGAGACGTTTTACAACCGTGTCATTAACCAACCGAGGATTTTATAATATACAATTGTCGGCTAAACGAGGGAATACGTGTACTATTGGTACATCTTGATATAAACAGGAAAAAGAAAAAGAATAAACACATGGAAAAGGAAATGTTTCGTAAAATCTACCAAGTTTTACAGTAATTGAGTTATCGTGTTACTCTCACGATTTATTCCATTCTGTAGTTTGATGCCTGATTGACCTTCGAATTAACTATACCTTATCTAATTTAACCATCTAAGATACAAAGGTGTACATTTAATATCCGATGATAAATTTCGTCGAATCTACGGATCGCGTGAGGAAACCACAGAAATTCCATCGAAGAAACTAACGGGCCTCTCTTAATTACCGCGGTGATATTAATATCAACTCCCGAAAATTGTACTCTTATTGAAATTCTCGAAACGACCAGTCGTAGAAAGAGGAAAGGTTCGAGAGGAGTAGAAAACCAGGTGCTCATCCGTTTGTTAAGCACCGAGTGTGGCCACACAGAGGTAGGAGCCCGGGGGCGCAAAAAGATGCGTGTGGCATCCGCGGTGGCTCATTAACCGAGCTGCCTCTAAATTGGCCTCGCGGCAGCTCCATAGCTACTTCTTAAGCAACCCGTGGAATATTTATGCCCGCCGCGTGGCGAGCCTCGGCCATCGCATCGGTTTGCCTCGTTTAGCCTATTCCAAACGGAACGATACTTCTCGCACCTTTTCCTTCCTTTTTTCTCCTCCACCTCCCTCTTCGTTTCTTCTTTTTTTTTCTTCGCCGCTTTTCGGAAAGGGGAGAACGGTGATCGGTCTGTGAGGAGGACGATGGAAATAATTCTAAAACGGTTCGTTAGGGAAGGAGGAAATGGAGAGGGAAAAATACTTTTCATTCTGAGTTTTCTAGCGAAGTCATTGGTAAAAGTGAATCTACGCTTCCTTTTACTTTGGATGTGAATGGTGCGTGACTCGTCTATAGAGAAATTTAATTCACTAATACTCGAAATGTCAGCGAGTGAAACAGTGTCTTGTAAACTTGTTGAAGAAGATTCTGATGGCTACATGAATGATTTAAGAATAAGTGGAGATTAGTTCGATTTCTTCTAGAAAGTTAGTCCTTTGATACAGGAACAATTGTGGATCCATATAAATTCAAGTAGAAACTTAAGGCGAATTTATATTTCTTCCACTTCGGATGTGCATCGTGAAAGATAAGAACTGCAGTACTTATATTTGTTCGATGGTTGAAATTCAATTAACCAGTTCTTAAAATATCGTCAAGTGAAATGCTGAATGTTGGTATTAAATTAGTAAGTTTATACCTAGCAGAAGATTGTCGTGAAATATTAGAAACGAGAGAAGAACGCCGATCTCAATAATGGATAAAACATTGAAACAAAAACAAGTGGGAGTAGCAATGCAACTATTAATGTAACTTTCTCAAGAAGATCTCGATAGCTACAAGAATCATTTAAGAACGAGTGAAGCTTAGTTTCATTTCTCCTTGCAGAAAGTCCAAAAGAAAAGAGCTAAACTCACATGTACCAATAACTACTAAAATACTTCAATTCGTCTCGTTTGATTCATCGAAGTAGTCCGACTCGAAAGCACTCATTTCCAAATCAAAAAAGCAGAAAAATCTGCTTTATAAAAACGCTCGTACATATCCCACGATAGAATAAAACTATCATCGAGCATCGAATCGAACTGGATAGTCCAGCAGCATTTCTTCGTCAGATACTCACCGAAAGTCGAAGCCTGAGAACGTCGACGGGGAAAAGCACAGCGAGGAACGAAGAGAGGGCGTACGTGAGAGTGGTTTACTGCAGTTCGAACGAATCGTAAATATCTGCGGGGCCGGCATCGGCTAGGCAGAGGCATAAGTTAGCATCGCCATCGTCGTAGGTAAACGTATCGGGTACGGTGGAGTTAAGAGGAGGAAACGAGACGACGAGCTCAAGAGTGACTTTTTCCACCGTGGCTCGTGTTCCTGATTTACGAACCAGGGCTAGAGCCAGCCGGGTAGGTACACCGTGGATATGTATACGTACTAGGATGCGGAAGGTGCGCGCACCGGGATGCCAGTGTAACGTTTAAATGCTGCTTTAACGGGACACACACCGACGCGACGCTATATATAATAGGTTTGCCTCTTGTAAATCCCATGGATCGGCCTCTTATAATCTCGATTCGAGCCTTACCGATCCTGATATCGGTCTCGTGACCGCGCTAACGGATCTCTCCGCGTTCTCCATTGCTACCACCACCATCCCTACGTTCCTCCTACTTAACACATTATTGACCAGCAATCTTACGCAGAAGCTATCTCATGTCATCGGCTGTTATACCGTAATTGAATAGGAAACAATCTAAATCAATTTTGATACACAGGGTATCCGTTTTGACACACTGAAATATTTTTTAACACTACACTAGGACACCTCTAGCGTGACACTTTATACGGTTAGTAAAACGTATCAGTAGAGAAGTATTTTTATTCAAAAATTGCTTTAGATAAAAGCCTTGTGTTATATGCTATTCTCAGTATTGAAATGTTAATAATATTAAACGTTCTTGAACCCATTTGCATCAGAGACGTTTAACAGCTATATCATCGCGCATCAACCAGTGCTTTATCTTCAGTTTTGCTTATAAATTACGTATAGTAATCAATAAAAGAGAAAAATATTGTTACTGATAATGCACTAATAGCTCCGAATTTTATTACGTATTATTCACGAGAAGTTTGCAGACTTTTTGACGTTTGGTCATCACCGTGTGCGGATTATTCCGCTGGAGGATGTAGATGGGTTAACAAATATCGAAACATTGTTAGTACCGAGTTTATTCCCGTGCTTCAAGGCTCAGTGTGTTCCAGCCTTTGAAATGAAAAATAAAAATAACGATTATAACAAGAAAAAAAATAGTTAAGTTACGTTAGATTACCATACAATTGAAATAACTAAATTCAATCAAATATAAAAAAGTAAGTAAATTTATTAGTTAACATAACTAATTATAATAGTATAGTATAGATAAATAAATATACTTAAAGAAATATCTATAATGAAAAATGGTGGAAGAACAGTAACTTGCGACAAGAGTATACTGTTCATATAAAGAAATTGTTTCAAACAGTATCACACTTTAAAACAACATAAACAACAATAAAATACATATTTGTTCCGCGACATCCTGTATCCTTTATAAATAACCACTGTCTTAACAAAAAACTGAGAAATAATTGCAATCAATTTTTTCATACTCAAGATGAAAATTAAAACAGACTTGTTTGAGTACAAACTAGGAAAACAATTACAGTGCAAAGGGTTAAGAAAAAAATATTTATATATATGTGTTAAAATATGCTATCTTTTTATGCATATCATGATAGTGTGTGTCAAAATGTCTTTAAAGAGCTGCTGATAAAGTAATTTCCTCTCATGGAAGCTTTATTAACAGAATCGAACTTATCAACGAAGTATTGAGTGTCTCGCTCTGTATATAGGCTACCTAGTAGCAATTCGTTAGGTATATATATACATATCCATGAGTTCCGCGTAGGATTGCATCGCCTCAGGTCTCGAGAGGGCCACCAAGTTGACGTGGTTGCCTCTATTGCTGCTGGTTACGAGACCGACAGATCAAGTAACCGTCGTTCTCTTCGCCCGCAGCAGTGAAAAATCGAATCGGAACAAATGACACCCGTAGACGTCGTGTAATCGCCACGGAAATATACGTTTAGATGGTTGGAAATTTACACGAGCGGCTCGCGAAATGTATACCTGGCGCGATGAACCGGTGGCAAAGGGTGCAATCAGAGGAGGCCAGTCGAACGATGCTTACAAAGTGATAAGTCGTACCCTGCGTGCATCGTTCGTTTCGCCGATTTCTAATTACAATATTATTCCTCTTCGTTTCTCTTTCTCTCTCTCTCTCTCTCTGCCTCTTTCACTGTAGCAAATAACTCTCTAAGGAGTCACGTAACACGCGTGTACACGCGGTATAAAAGGTAGCAAATTGGCAAGGTAGCTGGGTAGAAAAAGAAAGCGACCTCTTCGAATTATCCTTCGTGCTCGCTGCGAGGAATCGTGCATTCAGATGTAATTGAGTCTACGACTAAATAACCGCCTTGCAGCTTCTCTCCGCCACGGGGTAGAAATGAAATCCCTCTCTCTTTCTCTTTTCTCTCTCTCTCATTCGTTTACTCCCTTGCTAGCTCGCTCTTTCTTTCATAAACGTTGGCTTGCTCGCGAGTAAGTCCAGAGGGGCCCAGGAGAAGTTTTTCTTTGCGGTCTTTGCTCAAGGCGTCGATGAAAACGATCGTAATCCGGCCCCCAATTTGGCAGGAAATCGCGTGCCGTTGCTGCCCCGCACGAACGACGCGCCCGTCCGTAGCAGAAGAACGTGGAATGTTGTAATTGGCGGCAGAAGGTACCACGGTCTCTGCCGATGTCGTCCACTGATATCCTTCCTCTTCCTCCCATTAATTTTTAGGGACAACGTGTTACCAGTGCTTTTTGCCCGGTCTCTATCGCGGAGACCTCGACGAAAACGTTCTTCAGGGTAACGATACCCTACTTAATTTGCTCCATGTTCTTTCTTTCTTTCTTTTTCTTTCTCTTCGGTTTTCTGTTTTTGCTGTAGTACGTCAGATGTTTCGTCGATGAACGACATATTTTTTTTTCTTTTTTATTTTTTCAAGGTGTTATTCGTGGGTTGAGACGAAAAGTTTGAAACTGATCGATAGAATTTTCGTGAAATTTTCTAATAGGATACACGAGTAAAAGGATATTATCGTTACGCGCAATGGTGTCACAGCAATTGCAATCTCGTGACCTAACGAACGGGGAACCAGTAGTGCAGCTGCTGGTTATCACTGCACGAGTGCAATCTACGACGAGCCGCCCACACGGGAAAGAGATCGTTAACAGTGCAGTTTCGCAGTCACTGTCTTAATTACAAGATGCACGCGTTCGTGAACGCGAATAGGTTCGGGCGGATGAGCTACCGTGAACAAACGTTTCAAAATAAACGTTTACGGGATGGGTTTGGATGGAAAGAAGCCTGTAATTAGCTTAGGAATAGTCGAACGGGCGAATTAGTTCGTTGTCACGCTACTGTGGAACGATTTGTATAGGGCAGCGTGATGAATTTTCGAACATCTCAATTAGCATTCAAATTTTGCAATCCTTCAATTCAGATTTTTAAATATTCTCGTTATGAAATATAAGTTCTCACATTCTTAAATTCGAATTGTTAAATTTTCAAATTTTCAAACAGGTGTTTTAATTTTTTAATTTTCTAATTCAAATTCAAAGTTTTAAATTTTCGAATTTACAGTTTTATGTATTCAAATTTTCAAATACAAGTTCCTAGATCTTCCAATTTTCCAATTTTCAAATTCACAGTTTTAAATGTTCAAGTTTTCAAATACAACTTTTTAAATTTTCCAATTTTCGAATTCAAGGTTTTAAATATTCAAACTTTCAAATTCTTAAAATTCCCAATGCGAATTCGAATTTCCAAATTCTCAAATCTTCAAAATTTGATTCTCAAATTCCTAAACATTCCAATTCGAATTTTTCAATTTCCAAAATTTGCAAACATTCAAATTCAAATTAAAAATTCTCCGCTCATTATCTCACACAGTGAACCTATAAAATATCCAACACCACCTCCCGCAAAAAAAAAAGAAATACAAAATTCAGCTCCCCGAACCGGAAGTCCTCACCGATACCCATACCAATCATCAGGCCACGGTGATTAATTTTCACCTCCATCGTAGTAGTAACGATGCACAAGGGCACGAGGGGTTAATTGATTTAACCGGCGCAATATCATTCTGAAACGAGTGGGTAGAGAACAGTTAAAGTCGTTCCCGCGTTCACGGGGGACTGGCACACATGCGGGGCACATTGCGCGAATAGATGGCGCGTACGGTCCGATGCAATCGGCTACGCTCGACGGGTATCGTGTCTGCGTTTAACGTATAACTCGTTCGCGTGGCGCCCTGGCCTGACATGTTTTGATACAAATTAAGCAGCCAACCCCGGGGCCCGGTGATAGAGTGGCTCGAGGCGCCAGCTTCCCATCGCGGATATATATTTTCTCTGGGCGTGATTAGTTAAACGTCGTTAGGATAACGCGTGACAGCCGTCCCCGTGGAGGGGCCAGGCGAAACCTGGAAGCGATTTATAAGTCCCAACGACGTCCTCCGGGGTTCTCGTATTGCCAACGAGACACACAGGCCACAGTTCCTCCCTTCTTCTTCTTTTTTTTCTTCTCCTTTTCTCGTCCTTTCTTTTTTTTTTCTTTCTTTTTTTCTTGCGTGTCTCCAATAGTCTGCCGACACTGTCGACCACGAAATATTTCTCGACGAATCACTCGTCGTTCGAGCTCTAATTGACCGTACTACGAACGACGAAGAATGAAAAACGTAGAGAGAAACGTAGAATGTTACGGACTGTTATTCAAATATTTTCTTTTACTTTGTTTTATATTAATCAGCGAAGAAAATGTTTGCAAATGGAGAGTATGAAATTTTCGATGCTTGGAAAATATTTAATTACAGAATTGTGGAACATTGGACTCTCGTCATTTTTTCTCTTACACAGTCACAACCCAAAGTTCATTCTTTCTAAACCCTCAAATAGTCCTATTTCTCCAACTTTACGTAGTCTTTCTGCTTTTGTCACACGCATACTGTCACATTTTTGAAAGCTTTTCGTTAGGTAATAAAATTCTGTTTTCTACGCAACGTCGATCATTAATTGTTTCAATTCAAGTGTTACGTCTGCTTTCAGTTTCGAAGAATTTAGGCAAACCGAGTATCGCTGATCTCCCCTTTTTTCTCGCTAATTGAAAATATACCCCCTGGTTTTTATCGGAATCATGAAAATTGAAATATAGAAGACCCAACTTGACTTAAAAGTTACATATCCATTTATGTATATTTCGTACGTCACATAAATTTCAATACTATTGCTACAATTGCATAAATTATTACTTCTTGCTTTTCAACATTTTCCAAGATATAAAATTCTAATCAACTGCAATTTTTATTCTCACAAGTACAGAAAAATCGGCTTATAATGGGTTCGTTAGGAGTTATTTATTAACTGAACAATTCGACAGAAAAATAACATTACATAGAATAAATTAATAACATCAGTGGTAAAGAAACGAAAAAAAAACAAAGATGAGTCATCGATCATTACAAAAATGAAATGACTCTCTTCTCAGCGCCAAATCATGAGCAGAAGAGATCTTCAAGGTTAATAACACTCACAAAATAAAAAACGCCAATTAACATTTTCAGTCAACGATGTGTCAATAAAATCTCCGATATCCTCGTTCAAACGATAAAACGATAAATCTCCTCATTCCTGAACCGACAAGAAAGACACCATGTTTCTTATCTACGCTCGAAAGAAAAGCAGACAAGTTCCAATTAAATCAATGAATTCGCTTAAATAATCGTGAATTAGGGGCTTCGAGGTATGACCTAGCAATCGTTCACAGAAACAGCGAGTTTCCTCGAGATAGAAGAGAGTGAGAGCAACCACCATAGGGTGGAGAAGAACGTCGCCAGCTAGTCGTCGAGACGTTGCTGCCGATCAATCACACCGAGACTCGTCGATCCAGCCCCCATTCGGTCCTTCCAGGTTTCTCCTCTACGTTAGATAAATGACAGGACGGCGACTGCGCGTATAAAGCCCTTTACGAACTTCTCGTGTTCTCACCATATCCGTAGAAGGGATGTAACGAAGCTCGAAACATAACACCCACCACCACCATGGTCGATGTGTGGTCAATGTTTAAGTTTGACAGTTACTGTCCTTTCCTTGGGCAACTGAAGGAAGAACCTTTGGTCTTTTGTTACTGAGACTTGCGCAAAAGCACACTTTCAAAAGCTTGCGGAAACATGCGTTCAGCATGTGTCACCGACACGCTTTCTCAATGGTTTCTTAGAGGAGGTTTGAAATCGAAGGGCTGGTTGATATTGTCCAGAGATCCTTCGAAACGGTCGAAATAGCTCCTGTTTCTCGGTGGATTCTTGGATTTTCTGTTTTTTTTTTTCATTTATGAGGAAACAGAGTATGGAACAATAGTGATCCTCGAAGAACAATAGCTTCGTCGAAGATGTAACGAGAGTCTTCTTGCATAGTTTCTATCTCGAACAGAGGAGCGTCGAAGGAAATTGTTGGGAGTTAACACATGTTAGAATTTGGGTGGGGAAGTAGACACACATTATATTTTAACAATAATTCGGTAGAACCTTGATTATCTAGACGATGTGTAGGAAAATTGATGAAAAAATTGCAACTGGTCGAAATCGCTAAGAATACAACAAAAGTTGTTCTTTACAACTTTTCTGAGTCTGATGAAAGTTTAAAACATACGTTCTGTATTTATCCATCAAATTTTTATTACATTTTGTCTTTAAAAATATAGAGAGAAATAGGGTAACATTTATCTTTCTTCAACAACTATTTCCATCCCGAAGAACTGAATGGAGATTAAATGAAAAATCGCCCGATACTTCTTTTAAGGTCCCCTATAAACAAGTTACAAAAAAGATTGAAATTTTCCTGGTTCCTTTGTAATACTAAAGATTAGGTTTGCTATCACAGCAGTTACAGGAATACAGATTTTCTTTTCCTTTCTTATTTGTTCTTTGGTCAGTGTAATTATACACGAGAAGAGGCGTACTCTTACACGAAAACATAACCTTTCGAACCTGACACTTTAACGCTGCTGGAACCGGGTATACAAAACGTGGCGCTAGCTGGCTGGCGTCTACGCTGGTGTCGGGTATAAACGTTTAACAATCTCCAGAGTTTAAGCCGGATACGGCCGTCACCCGACACCGAGCTTCACGTCGCGTTGATAATTAGGCGATGCCTGCCTAGACTACACCGAAACCATGCTACGGTTGTCATAACTCCCGAAATCTGGAGCCACGTGACGTTTATACGAGCCATTTTAGGCGTAAACCTCTTTGGACCATCGGTGTACAAGTGATTAGAAGACGATGGTATTTGAAATGATAGAATTAAACGACGAGGTTAAACGACGTTAATTACCTGTCGCTCAAATTGTCAGGGATTACGCGGAACTTTTGCTTTAGGGCGTAACGAGAGTTGGATGTAATTCTCTTGGCGATTGAAAGGTGTAGATTCTAGGCGACGGTTAAAGAGAAAACAGGTTCTACAGCGAGGAGAATTTTAACAATTCTCTCGAAGATATTTTCTTACGTGATGTATATACAGGGTGAACCGAGAAACGTGAGCAGCTTAAATTGTTCTGTTGCTAGTGGACTGATGGAAATTCTACTTTTTCTCGCATTATGTGGTTTAAAGAGGCCTTTAAAATGATTACGGAAACTTTTTTTCAAGTATTCAAATTTTTCTTTTAAGCATTTTAAGTTGCGTTCTGTTTTCTTGTTTCTTTCAATCCATTTTTTTTTTTTTTTTTGTATGATATACAGGACGAACTGAGAAACGTGATTAACTTAAATTATTCTGTTGATAGCAGACTGATATGAAATTTATTTTTTGTGTCGCATTATGTGGTTTAAAGAGGCTTTTAAGATGATTACAGAATTTTTTTTAAGTGCTCAAGATTGTGTTCAATGTTTCTTTTTATAGAAAAGCCGATAAATTGCCTTGCGTCCATCTTTCTCTAGTATGACCAAGAAATGTGATCAGCTTGTATTATTTTGTTGCTAGTGGACTGATGTAAATTCTATTTTTGTCACATTACGTGGTTGAAACAGGCTTTCAAGATAATTACAGTAACTTTTTTTTAAGTACTGAATGTTATATTCAGTTTTTTATAGATAAGCCAACAAATTATCTTATATCCATCTTTTTATTATATGATATACGCGATACATAATTATCTTACATTACTCTACCGATAGTAGATCGATCGAAATTTTCCTTCGTCGCATAAAATAGTTCAGACTTTTAAGATTTTCTTAAAAATTTCTAAGAAATTCACTTTACAACAATATTATACAAAATGTACAATAGTTTGCAAAATTTTGTATTTCGAGCTACCAATCATCGAGGAATTTACTTCCATTTTTAATTCTGTCTCGAATACGATAAATTTTTCCAGCAAAGAAAATAGGGAAAAAGAAAAAAAAAAGGGAAGCGAAGCAGTTTGGCAGAGATCCACGAGAAGCAAAGACGGTCGTTGCGTTCCCGGACCGACATTTTGAGAAAGGGAGGCGTTGCCGCGGCTTGGAAGCGTAGGAATCGGGGGTAACTAATGTAAGAATGGGTCGCGAGGAAGGCCAGGAACGATTCCAGGCAACGGAAATGTCTCCCGTAAACTACTAATCACCATAAACCACCGGGATACACGTGTTACGAATTCACGGTGTAGAGGAATCACCGTGCTCCGCGTACCTACACTCCACCCTGCATTTGTTGCTCTCCCGGGGAAACCTCAGAACATTTACCTCTGCTTCTCCACGTTTCACCCTCCTTCTGCTTCTTCCTACAATACCGTGTTCCGTCTTTCGTTCTCAACGTTTCTCGTTGTTGAACTGCACGACGTTAAATAGATCGTTCCAGCAGCAGCTACGCCGTCGAAAAGTTTCACCTCTCGCCATCGAGTTTCGCGTAAACCAACCGGTGTGCCGACGTTTAATTACGCTCTATGGACCTCGTGGATTCTCGTGGAATGATAATCGATAACCTGTGTCTTCGTTCATGGACGACGAGTGTCTTGATTCTTGAACGAGTGTCTTTACATTTGTGACAAATTTAGCTAACGATCTGTTAGATTTCATTTCTCGGTGAGAAGTTTCAAAGAGAAAATCTTATTTCTTGTAAATACGACGTGACGATAGTAGAATGGATAAATTATTAGATAGATTAATAAATGATAATCACATTTGCGTATCGGATAGGTGATATACATTTCTGTACGTAAGTCACCAGATTTCTTCTTTTTAAACGAAGTATGGAATTTCAAAATTGTCTACGTTCATTCTGAACAAATTTTTAGATACTTATGGATTCGTACTAAAACAGTAAATACCTAATGCAGAGATTCAACGGGAGAAATTGTAAAAAATGTTTAAAAAATTCTTCATAATTATTGATAAAATCTTAAGAAACTTGTTTTTATAAATTTTTGAAATATCAGTGGGAAATTGGTGTGCATTACAACTTTTGATTAATAATAGGTGAACATGACCAGTTTTGATAACAGAATATTTAAATATCCAGGATTTCCCCATTCTTCGATACACCTTCCAGGTGTTCCTAAAACTGTCACGATTTACGATCACCCAAACAGCATCATACATTTCATATTTTATCATAACGAGAAAAAAGCATAGTTCGGTGTATATATGAAAAAAGAAAAAGAAAAATGAAAATAAATCTGATAACACAGGTTTGGTTTCGTGCAGAGCAGTTTCTTAAATATCCACGATTACCCCGCTCTACCTATACACTTTCCAGGCGTTCCTAAAACTGCCACGATTTACGATTAACCGAGCGAACAAACACAAACACACACACATATCGCGAAGCGTTTAACGGAACGATTGATAGCCAGCCGCCGCTGGTCCCTCTCTTGCCATAATTCCTACTAATCTATAGCGGCACGCTCGCCGTCGGCGCATAATAATTCCGAGACGTGTCCGTTGGCTCCGTTCGAAACGGATCTTTTCGCGGCGCTTGTATCCCTGTTTCTTTTTCTCCGCGACCGTTGTCGGCGCTTGGTGTTGCGAGCTGCATGAACTGGTCCCTGGTCTGGTATCACGATAATTCCGACTAATCTATCGCGGTGTCGATAGGCAATCGATTGCATGAATGCGGACCGAAGCGGGAAAGGGAGAGGGAGAGCGAGAAAGAGACTCACAGAGAGAGCTCGCGCGAGAGACTCAGAGAAAGAGAGCTCACGCGAGAAAGAGACTCAGAGAGAGAGCTCGCGCGACAGATTCAGAGAAAGAGAGCTCACGCGAGAAAGAGACTCAGAGAGAGAGAGAGAGAGATCGCGCGAGAAAGAGACTCAGAGAGAGAGAGCTCGCGCGAGAAAGAGACTGAGAGAGCTGATACGAGGGAGAGACTGAGAGAAAGAGACTGACGGAGGAGAGAGAGACTGAGAGAAAGAGAGCGAGCGAGAAGGAGACTGACGAAGGAGATACACAGAGAGAGATAGAGAGAGAAGGGGTGAAGCAAGGAGGAGAATCTGTTGCAACTGCAGCCGCCCCGCTGCGGACAGAGAGAGTTTAGAGGAACAAACACGCCCACGAGGTAACGCATCCTCCTAAGTCGTCGACACACCGTACCGAGGCACAAGACACACCGTCTTTCGGAGGCGAGACGATCAGGAGGGTGTACAGGAGGAGACATTCGTCTCGCATTAGCATATACACGAGGAACCAGAGAAGCGCATGGAGAAAGAGAGAGAGCGAGAGAGAGATAGAGAGAGAGAGAAGCTCTCTATCCGCTTTACCGGGTGGAACCTTACTCTCTTCCCTTCCCGTTTCACTTCGCGACGAGCTTTGGTCCCAGGGAACGATAAGTCTCCTAGGCGAGATCGTTATTATTCGTGATTGCGCCGCTTTCACGTTCACCTGTGCTGTCGATTGCACAGTGGTACCTTTGATAGTTACTTATTAACACTTTAAACGTTATGATGCGCGATTATGTGCTTTACTACTCGTTAACCCCGAATCACACGCTTCATTCTGTTATTCGTCAATCTTGAGTTATACTCATCTATCCAAAGTCGTACAATTTACTACTCATCAATCTCAAGTCACATGCGTTACTCTGTTTTCATTATCTGCCAAGTGAAACGCTTTACTACTCATCAACCTCAATTCATACGCGTTACTCTTTTACTCATCGACCCTAAGTCATACTATACTCATCAGCTCCTGTTTCCCCAAAAACAAGACCTCCAAATTATCGTAATGGAAGCACTAGAGTTTAGATTCAGTAGTAATGAGTAGTAAGAAGTAGTCGAATATCCGAAGATAGATGTAGAACCATTTTTATAAACGAAACAGTTCCAGAAACTAGAGCGATACGTGCATTAAAACCTGCAAGAGCTCGTGCACAAAGTTTACTAAAACAAAATTATTAATCTTTAAAATACTAAACATTGAAATCTAACAATACTCAAGTGAGACATGTACATTTTACTGGTTACGAAAGGGATTCAAAAATATGCAAAGAAGATATATAAGTTTACAATGCATAATGAACAATATACATTTGTTCATATCAGAATTTCAGACTGTTTCACGAACGTTAAAATCGTCTACGTTAGTATACGAATCGAACTCTTTAGAGAAAGAATCGTCGTGTTTCTGTTACACCGGTTGAGTAGGCAGTTTTATCGTGGCGACGAGGCGACCGTTCTTCGTCCGCGTAAAAACAGACGAGCGGTCGTAAATGTCGATGTATCTTTGAAGCAAACGGTGTGTACAGGGAGGCCTGTTGGAGAAAAATCAGGTACGGCCGTGTATATCTTTCCGGGGGACACGTGCTCACTTCGAGGCGTCGTAGAAAAGCGTCAGAAAGCTCAATGGGGACGAACATTATCGCGTCAATAATGTTTACACCCGGTTCAGACAGTCGTTGACGAGATAAACGGCTTAACCGACACGATAAGTACACCCGGGTTCTCGTTATTCCCTTCTCTCTCTCTCTCTCTCTCTTCGTTTTTTAATTAACACCTTCTGTACCGGAAGATAACGAGAGAGGTACGAACGATAAGGAAACGGTCCCGCGGGGCATAACAGTCCCTCTTAACCAAACGTATCCTCGTTGTAACTGGTACCCCAGTGCTACCCACTTAAAGCTCGATAATTACCAAGAAGGAAAAAACGTGTTTCGTGAGTGGAACGACCAAAAACGAGAAGGAAATAAAAAGGAAGGGAAAAGAAAGAAAAGAAACCATCGACCGCATTCCACGATCAAAGAACCACCTGCCTAACTTTAAGAAAAACGATCAGCCTCGCGACAAGATCGATAATTCTCCATCGGCAATTCGCCAAAGTCGCGGAGACTTCTTCTTTTTTTCTTTGTTTATTAATAACGCTGTATTAATCCTCCAACGAAGAGTTCGTTCGACCGTCTATACCTGATAAAACGAGCCCGCGTTCACCGTAGCCAAAGATACACGCGCTCTGGCTGGTTAGCTGACGGCGAGGAGTGGATATGATAAACCATCGGATAAGGATCGAGAGACAAGGGAGGATTGGCGCGAAAGAAGAAAGAAAGAGAGACAGATGGAAAGGAAAGGGAAGAGTAGTGGAACGAGAACGTAGTCGGCCAAATTAAATCCTCGGACGTCGAAGCTGTAGAGCGGACCGTTTGCTCCGTAGGATCGAGGCAAAAGGATCGAGAAAAAATTTTACGAGGGTCTAACGGGTGGGTTGGGTCGTTCGGTGTATACGAGAAGGTATATCCCGCCGCATCCGGACCCATGGACCCGGTCCGACGATGTACAACGTCCGACGGTCCCATGGTGCACCGGGACCTGGCGAAGGTTCTGGCGCCGTATTGGGCACAAAGTCACCGGGAATTTCTCTCTCCTCGTCTAATCTTCGCCGCTTTAAATCTGTTCCTCTTCGTCCTCTTTTACTCGCGAGTTCACCCTCTCTTCCTCCTCTTTTTCCCTCTTAGCTAGCAGAGGCAACAGTTGTTAAGGTTATATTGCCGGGGCGTTAAAGCAGCGCAAACGCCGCAAAAACAATACGACTTTATTGCCCGGAGTGAAACGGAGAGGGAAGTGTGCGAGAGGTTCTGACATTGGTCCCCAAGAAAAAGAAGCATTTACACGGACAGTCGAAAGAGGCGGCCTGGCGTTCGTCAAAAAACTCGTGACACTTTTATGAACGGAGGTGAACCTTGCACGGTGAGATGAAGAGAGAGAGAGAAAACGATTGTTGGTTTAATGCAACGACTGGAACGTTCCAGTAAAATCAGAGCGAATTGAATTTTTTCTTGTGTGTGTGTAAACATTATGTACAGCACAGAGGTGAAATAATAAAACGAAGTTTTCTTTTTGTGTAAACCTTTAGATTAAATCTCTACAATACTATTTTTCTTCGTTTCTGAGAAGAAACGTTACGAGTGATTAGATTTATGTATTTTTTTTTTTACGTTGAAAAGTCGAGAGTAATAATTATTATAAAGAAGTTGGCAGTTGGTGCTATAAGAGGTTAACACGTTCAGAACGGCGTGACCCACCGGTGGGTCAAAAAAGACTGAACAAAAAACGCGACTCACATGTGGGACACTGAGTGAAGGTTTTACTTGCCAAAGTGACCCACAGGTGGGACATCGAGTAACGTTCTTATTTATCGAAATGACCCACCGAAGTGTCATTCGAACATACATGATAAAAAAGGTTGAATAATCTACGTGGTGGGTCATCTAAAAAGGCTTTCATTTACCAACGTGACCCATGGAATGATCATTATAATATGACAATTACTCTACAACACAATTCTAAAACATTCTATTAAAAAAAAAAAAACCGAAACTCTTACAAATTGAAGAAGCAAGTATTACTCACAATAGACACTTCCATAAAATCGAGCAAATCGTGAGTTTTATTGCCATCCTGAACGCGCTAAATTAATATAAAAATGTACAAAGCTTGTTCTTTTCGTATTCCTATGACGATTCCAGCGGAAAGAAAAAAGAGATGCCGGCATTACACGCTAGATCCATCCGATGTCCGAATCGTGAATCAACGTAGCCCACACGACGAGACTAATAGCTATCGGGTACAGGTAAGACGCGTACGCATCGTGGGTCAGTGTGTATGCGTGTCTCCTCTCCTTCACGCCCACGTCGAGCTCGGTCTTTTCTGGTACCGCGGGTCCCTCCGAAAAATATATGAGCCAGCGGCCACGTTGGTACCATCGAACCGGTATACGCGGGCCCAGAGACCGCCGTTTTTGACAACAATTTCCACTTAGTGCCTCCGCGCGACATTCGAGCCTCGACGATTCTCCGGCAACCCGTCACGGCTCGGATGTCCCGGATATATTTTCGGCCGCGGAACAACGAAATTTTTTCGAAAGCATGCCACACCAAGGAAACAACATCCCTTCCCTACCATCTCTCCCTTGAAAAATCTTCTCTCTTTCTGTCTTTCTCGTTCTCAACAGCCTCTGTACATCGTTTAAACGGTTACATCGTTTCCGAATCGGGACAAGACGGCCATTTGCCACGCTCCCTACGGATAAGCGTGCTACGCCGCCGTTTCCAAGTGGACCAGGCCCTGAGCTTCTTTCAGGATTTATGGCGGCGAGGAGGAAGAGGAGGAAAAAAAACAGAGGGAAAAGGAAAGAATCGCTGCCCGCGCCAGAGCTATCTGTTCGCGATAAATACGCCGGCTTACCTACCGATCCGCGAGCCGCGCGCAGATTTAAGGCGGGGGTTAGATAAGAGCCGCGTAAGAATTATTCAATGTCTGAAGGAGGCTTGCTGCTTTTTCTTTTCTTTTTTTTTTCTTTCTTTTTTTCTTTGTCGGAGTCGCGGTTTCGGGGAGGTGATTTATTGCTTCCGCTCTGGGTAATTATCTTGTGGATTTTCTTTCTCTATTATTCTTTTTTTACTTTTGCTTTTTATTTTCTTGTGCCTCGACTGTGACAGATGAAACAGATAGATGAAATAGTTCGATGTTTGATAGAATTCTTTTTAAGATTTTGCGAACTTTTGAGAATATCTGAAATTTTTAATAAGATTTGCTCGTTCTGAATTTAACTTTGAAATAATTCAAGAAGAGGTAAAGGTTTCATGGACCTGCTTCGATAGATTAATATTCCGCTTATATTTTAATTTAAGAGAAAATTTTCATCGGAAAATGAAATCGATGTCGATGTGCTGTACATACTTTGGATTATTTTAACGTCGATGGCACACTTCGTTCAAAGTGCCTAAAATGGCGACGAAAAATCGTACGTCAGCTTTTAAGGTGTCGTTGTAAACGAAAATCTTCAAGATGATGGTGATTTGAGTCACGAATAAAATTTTATCGAACTCCGTATTGTTGTCCAATTTTGTAAAATTTTTGAATAAAAAATCATAAAGACAGAGGATTTAAAAAGAGAACCAACCCGTAAAAAGTAAATCTTTACGCATCCAGTTACTAATATAATGTTATCAATAAATACAATATATTTTTGTAGTATTACACAAAATTCTTCCCTTAATATTCACGAGAAATTAAATTTCTACTACAAATCCAAGTTCGACGATCGTAAAGGTTAAATAAACTTTAATAGTATCCCAAAATTGGAAAGAATTAATTTCTATACCTACTATTATAGATTCTGCAAGCTATCTAATTTCTTATTAGGAATAAAATACAAAATAAACAAGTTTCACAAGATACGTTGTACGTAAGAGGAAAATACCGATGCTACGCGAGTTCGAGTCTCGTCTAAACCGCGTCACCATTCATCCGGCTCATTGAGAACGCGAGGCAAAGCGCGTGAATGGGCGGCCTACCTCCGCGCGACGAATTATGCGAGGAGCGGCCAAGATGTTTATCGTCCGAATGAATTCAGGAGCGTCGAAGCTTGAGAGAAGAACAGAGGGGGGGGGGAGAGAGAGAGAGAGAGAGAGAGAGAGAGAGAGGAGTGAAACCGCTTGGGGGTGCGGCGAACGGCTAACCGTGGGGTGGCGTGAAGTTTCGTCAAAGGTGTTGACACAAGGGGAACGCGCCGCGGCTGGAGGCGTCGCTACAAGCCTGCCTCATTCACACCTCCGCCTCTCTCGTTTCCTCTCCGCGCGCTCTCTCGTCACCGGAACAGAGACACTGAAGAAGCTTCTCAATGACGTTGTACTTCGATCTTACGCCTTTCGAACGACGTTGGATCGTGTACTTCAGAGTAAAATTTAGAGATTTTGATGAAGTTTTCGAATCAACCCTTTGATTACTCTTGGCGCCTACAGGCATTTTGGAAATTTAACTCTTAATCTTCTGTTACCACCTTTTCCCCTGAATTTCACTTCTAGCTTCATTTAACGAAACAAATTTTACATTTTTATAAATTTTGAAAATTGCAGATCAATCCGACAAATTTTAGGACTGAAAATTACACGTCCACCTTTCTACTGAAATCTGCCGTAGCGAAAGGGTTAATCCCTTAACAGTTTACACTTGTGTGCAGTAAATGCATTTCTTTTTATTTTTCTCTCACTTCTCGTACTGCGTTATGGTTTCAATTATGACAGAAAGGTAGTAAACGGCGAGAAACTTATTTCTATACACCTAGAAAATAATTGAAAAAGAAAAATAAAAGGACAGAATTTTCAGCACACCAAGTTGAGAAAAATGTGAGCGTTAAAGGGTTAAGAAAATTATGAAAAGTTCAAATGGAAGATTTCAAAATAATCAACCGTGAATAGTACACTCTATATAATTTCTACAATCTTATGTACTGAATTTCTATACAATTCTTGATTCTTAATAATTTTTATTTTAAAAAATAACATGTAAGAGATACAGTAACCTACCATCAGTGCCTCACGCGACACAATACGTTTTCATTTCATCAGACTATCACTATTATTGAAAAACAATATATATAATAAATGTGAGAACGTGGGCCATCGGTGACCCACTCGGTCTAAATGGAAAGTCAGATAAAATACATTTGAAGTTGATCAGTTTGAATATTGTTATTGAAAAATCTAACGAACGTGAATAGCGTGGGTCATCGGTGGCCCACACGGTTTAAATGGCAAGTCACGCGAAATTGACGGATCAGTGAACGTATTAAAATAAAGATCATCGATCCTATGTTCGACGATCCTCGCGAAAGCTTTGTATTCGTTACCCGTCTCATTATCGGGTATTAAGATCATTTCGGATCGAGGATCGATAAAATTAGTCGTATTTGTATGCTCATCCAATCGAGCAAAGGTGTGGGCCACGGGAAGGGCTGAAGGGTGAGTAGGTGGAGCAGAATAGGACCACCCAGCCCGTGTCGGCAGCGTTAGTGTTAGCATAACGCGTGGGCGCCATTCTTTCCTCCTTATACCTCTTTACCCTCCTCTTACATCCCTTTCCGGGTCGGCATAAGTCGTGAACGTCACCGCGGCTCTGTCCAAGCTTGTGGACTACCAGGGCCGGCCATTTCGAAAATGGCGCCCAACGTGGAATGTCCTTTTCTTTTCCAAGCAATAAACCACACTGCGAACGACCTAACAAGAGGATCTTACCTTTTTCTTCTGTTTCTTTATTTTTCTTTTGCTTTCAACATCCTCCAGTTCTGCAACTTGTGTTTTTCCTTTCCTTCTTTTCGTATTACTTCTCTCGTACAGCGTATTTGCGAGATAATGCAATATTCTTATTCTTTGGTCTCGCGTGTTTTGAAAATGAAATGAAATGAAAAGGAAACGTGGAAGGATCCCTGGTAATCTTTCAATGAAATGAAGAAATTGTTTTAATTAACAATGTTACGGTATAAAATATGTGATTCGAGGATTTTTTTCGGAGTGGTTGAAAGATGTTCCAACAGTGAAATGTCCCCGGCCCTGAAGGATGGAATCCAAACGGGCCATTAGAAGTGCAGGAAAGATTTTCAAGAGGGATCATTAATAAACGGCCGAGTCACCGTGTAACCGATCCGCCATTGTCTCAGCGGATGAATGAATTAACCTCGTTCATCCGGCCAGACGATGGATTCACGGAGAGAAAGAGAGAATAAGAGAGTGAGAGGATGTCTCAGAGCGGCACGAGAGCATCGTCACGAACCCAGACCGTCTACTTTTCATATCGAACTTCCTCCCCTGTCTTCTTCAGGAAGGAACACGCGGTACCCTTCAAAGCTCGAGTGGAGAGCTTATGAATAATTCCAAAGGCCGCGACGAATAATCGATAACTTTGTGAAGAAACGCGTCACAGCCTGTGTCAGATACCGACGTTTCCCACACCGGTCCCCACCGTGGAAACAAAAGAAACTTTTTAATACTCACGCGCGACCATTGAATTGCTGAATCTCATCCTGTGACTTTGACTGACAACCCTAGCTATCCTCTAGCTGGCGACGTAACTTCTTCCCCTGAATCGTTCACATATTTCACTCATAAAAATTCCTCAATTGAACACAACATCAAAATACACTTCCATAGAAAATAATCCATTAATCAACCTCGCGCTTAGCACAGAAGACAAAAAAAGAAAACGAAGTAAAACAAAGATCAGCGAGGTATATGTTAGGCAAAGAATATTCTTGGACATCGAATGTTTTCCCTTGAAAAGATAATTGAATAACGTAGTAGAGATTTTTATAAGCATTTTAGAATATTTTCAGATTTCTCGAAATCTCGAAACAATGAAAAAATTATGTTTCGATTAGGATTGTTACGGTGTATTTATATATTCGAATAAAATCGAGTTTAATATTCGAACTGTATGAAATATTTGGCACAGTCGGATATTCAAACCCTTCGAATATTTGAATTATTCAAATAAAGATGTCGTATTCGAAATTAGACGAACAGAACAATTCGTATTCAAAATGATCTCAATAAAGATGTTGCGTTCAAACTTAGTCAAACGGAACAATTGATATTCGAAGGTATTTGAATACAGAAACCGCATTCAAACCTAACCAAACAGAGCGATTCATGTTCAAAATTATCCGAATAAAGAAGCCGCATTCGAAATTAGCCAAACAGAACAATCCATATTCAAAATGATCTCAACAAAGATGTTGCGTTCAAACTTAGTCAAACGGAACAATTGATATTCGAAGTTATTTGAATACAGAAACCGCATTCAAACCTAACCAAACAGAGCGATTCATGTTCAAAATTATCCGAATAAAGAAGTCGCATTCGAAATTAACCGAATAAAGAAACCGCCTTCGAAATTAGCCAAACAGAACAATCCGTATTCGAAATTTTCTGAGTCTCAAACTCAAACAGTTTGCAATTTGAACTCGAACACAAACGAACCAATTTGTCTACAGTGTCCAAAAATACATACTTCTTAAAGAAAATGAAACACTTCGATCCTACTGTTCAGTTTCATTTAAAACTTGCCGAACTTCCTTCGGGCGCAGGGCGTATTAATGGACGTCGCGTAACGCATAAGGATTGCTACGTTCCATCGATACCTGTGGCGACGTATCAGGTGATAACTCGCGCGACGACGCTCGTAATAGGAAGCGTCGTAACCGGCGCGATTTCATTCGCAGCTTGTCTCGGTCGTAAAGGCTCGTAGGAGGATCATCTTAACGACCATCTAGATACGGCGACGGTGAAATGATCTGTAAGAAAACCGGTGGCGAGTGGTATCCTCCGGCGGCCATTAATCAAAGGACAGCAGCGCTAATGAACCTGCTCGGGAATCGCGGGCTGGGGAACCGTTTCTGTCCCGCTGAACCCCAGCCAAACCATTCTGCCTGGTTCGTTCGTCTTTGAATCCACGAAATCCCCGGAGGGCAAACGAATCAACGAGCAAACAAATGAATGGGGGAGGAGAGGGTTGATGCTCCTGCTTCTGCTGCTTCTGCTTGCTGCTTCTTCTTGCCACTGCTGCTCTCTTTTCGCCTTATCCTCCTTCCTTCTTTTATTTTTTTCTTCTTTTTTCTCTCCACCGAGAGTTTGCCAGCCGTATGATCGAGCAGCTTTACCAGAGGAAAGTTTGCACGTTTCAAAGTGCCGCTGGCTAGGCTGTGAGTCTTCGAGGTCGACAAATGGAACGGATATTATGAACGTTTACGCGAGAAAGTTGCTGGCGCGCTCGAGCGGAGAAAATGATTGTTTCCAAGACGTAAGAATGTTGGATCGCGTGTTGTTAGACGTGGTTATTTTCACGAAGAAATCATAGTTAGATGGCTGAGGAAATGTTCAGAGAAACAATTCTACTTTTGTGTATGTCTACGTATACGTTGGAATATTTTTTCTACTTTTTCTTTTGTAGTTGATTCTTTGTAGAACGATTGGTTAAGTTGATGTAGAAAATACAGATAGGTAGTAGTAACGATCACCAGAGAGAAAGATCGTGCATAAAGGATAAGCGTATTGTTCGAAATCCCGAAAAACACGTAACGCTGCTGGTCGAACGCGCGGTTCAATTATATCCGTGGAAACGTATATGGTACACATATATATATATATATTATTCTGTTGTGGATAGTGAATATATGTGTGTGTGTGTATATATAGGATAAGTTGTACCTGCAATTTGCTTTGTGTTATTTGCACTATTGTTTTCTACGTGGGCAGCCCCCTTTTTCCCAGCTCGCCTCCATCCCCAATTATTCGATGCCCCGGGCCGTCCCGATCTCGCCATTATCGGATGACACGGACCCGCGCTTTTATGTTTAATTGATATTTTTCGTAATTCCCCCGGAATCCAATACAGGAACGCTCCAGCGAACAGATATAATCCCGGGCTCGACATTGCTCTCGTTAAAATATTTCCGATAGAAAATATTGCGGGACGCTTTCCTGGGTACAGTGCGTTACAAAAGTAACCAACGTCGCTTCGAAAGGATTATTTTCGACAATATCAATCGCGTTTATCGACGATTTTGAGTTTTCTATTACGAGCTTGTTGGAAATTTAGCGAATCGAGAATAGAAATTAACTTTACGCAGGCAAGTAAAGTTCTTTATATTCAAGTCTGATTTTTTCACAATTCTAGACTTTGGAAAAATTACAAAATAATTCCGGTATGTTACCGAAAGATTTAAGCACCTTGTGCAGTTTTCTTTTTAGTAGAATGTTTCTAACATTTTTTTTTTTTTTAATGGAAAGAGAAATTCATTTCATAGAATGCGTTCGTAGGTAATTTGAGTTCTTTATACATTCAAGTCTGATTTTTTTTACAATTCTAAGCTTCTAGAAAAGGTTAGAAAAAAGTATGGTATACTATCAAAGTTTCTATTACAATATTCAATCATTCTTCAAGTCAAATATTTCAAATATGTTGCGTTAAAAATAAAAATTCATTTCAAAGAATGCCTTCGTAGGCAACTTGAGTCCCTTACACATCTATCTGATTTTTTCACAATTCTGAACTTCCAGAAAAGGTCAGAAAAAATTCTGGTATACTATCAAAGTCTCTACTACAATATGCAATCGTTCTTCAAGTCAATTATTTCAAATACATTGCGTTAAAAATAAAAATTCATTTCAAAGAATGCCTCCATAGGTAGCTGGGTTCCTTTAAATATCCAAGTTTAATTTTTTCACAGTTCTAGGCTTCGAAAAGTATCAAAAAAAAAATTATGATACACTATCAAAGTCTCTGCTAAATTATACCAACGCCCGTTAAGTCAAATGTTTCAAAAATTTTCCAATAGAAATAAAAATTCATTTCGAAGAATATATTCATAGGCAACCTGAGTCCTTTACATATCAAAATCTATGTTTTTCACAGTTTTAGGCTTCGAAAACAATCAGGAAAAATTATGATACACTATCGAAGTCTCTACTAAATTATACAATCGTCCTTTAAGTCAAATGTTTCGAACAAAGAAGTACAAGGGTGAAGTATCTCTTAAGTCATTAGTGACCCAGGTTCCCTGCAGAAGGAGAAAACAAAAAAAAAATCAAGATCCATTGGAAAGTGTAATCGGTACGATATCCCCGAAGGTTGAAATCGTTTACGCCACAGAACCACCAAGTTTCAGTTTCTAGCACCCAGCCGCAATAAAAGGCGCTGCTCTTCTTTCAGTCGCGGGGCGCAATAAATAAGGTCCGTCGTAAAAGCTCGTAAACCAGATAATATCTGACGAAAAAGAAGAAAAAAAAAAAAAAAGAGAGAAGAGGGAAAAGGAAACGCTAACCCGATCCAACGTTAAAGCGGCGTCTCTGTTTCCCGTGTCCACTGTCTCGACTAATGTTTCCCTCGCACAAGGCAGTCGTATTTTTTATTTCTATTTTTCCCGTGTTTTTCCCCCCCGTTTCCCCTTTTGTTCTCGATTTATCGGAACACGAGATGTCGAGAAAGGGAGTATTCAACCATCGCGACTCACCGTTGAAAATGTTCCGCGAAATTAAACGAACAATTCGTTACGGGCTGCAGCACACCGGTCGAAATGGCCCTTCTCTTCCCTGGTGACCATGGCTCCGTGGATTTCGTTTCGCTAACTCTATTAATTAATCCGTATTTATTCACCTCACGAGAGGCATTCGAAACTTTCTTAAACCGATATCGGCCCCGTGACCACGATGAATCTGTGAATTTTCCCTCGGTGAATGATAGATCTCTCGAAATGAAAATTCCGCAAAACCGTAGGATCTTCCAATAAGAGCGAAGGAACTTTGAATTGAAACGAAGCGAAAAGTACGAAAGATTCTATAATATACAAATGTCTACTACGATTGCGTTTAGTGGAGTGAATACGACAAAACCCAATTTTCGGTGAATCTGACACATAAATCAAGTCGAATCTCACCGATATCACGAATAATCACGATTGTTAGAATAACAAAGAAACTTAACATGGCTCCAAAAGAAAAAGTCTAAAGTCGCAAGATCTTGGTGATCACTTGACAGCCGCATTTTTTTATATAATCGTTGAACTTCGATCTCGATAAAGTGATTGTTCAAGAACTGCGGTATTTGGCAATATCTTGTTGAAACTACATTTCAGACAAATCGAACTCGAAAAGAAAGATGAAATGATGCAGTCTTCATTTTGGCAAAAATGACTGCACCAGTAGAAAAACTATCCAAAACGATAATTTTCTTTGGGTAAAATGATCTCCCCAAATTCGGCAATTACGTTCATTAATAAAGCCATCCATCGCTGAAGATCATTTTTGTGACGAAAATTGGGTTTACCGTATTCGCTCCATCAAGCGTAATCATGGTGGTTATTTATATAATATTATATCTCACGTACAATGTCATCAAATGTATTTTAAAATAGAGCAGTGAGTATTCACTTATCTCCCGTTCTTTTCGTTTCATTTCATTTCAAAGTTCCATCGCTCTTATTGGAGGAGCCTATATTAGAATCGAGAAACTCGAGATTATTTCGACAGGACACGTTCTGTCCCGGTTTTTGCAGGTAAAAGCTTAAGCCAGTAAGAGCGAAAGTAAAGGTATCGGTTTCAAGTGAAGCTTTCGTAAACGCAGGATTACCTCTTCACTGTGGATAGTTCGCGTGAATCGTTGGGAAAATTCGTGAAATCGAGCTGACCCTATGGGCCGAAGGAAAGGCCCCAAAAGAACCTGATACGATCTCTTCTTAACGATCGTTTAACGACGCCCGTAGTTGGCGCCAGGGCTCTTTTCGTCTCGATGACAAACGTGGCCGGCGGTAACACGAAGCCTATGGGGCGCTAATAAATTTTCCAAAGTCGCTATTGTGCCGTATATATTCCCCGACTGTTTTAAGCCCGCCTGCGTCCACAACCGAAGAAGAAGAGGAAAAAAAGACAAATATTAGCAGTAAATTTTTTCTCACAGCTGCTGTGTGTCCCCTACGTTTCTATGGTGTTTTCCTCGTGTTTAAACCACACACCACGTGAAAAAGAAAAAAAAAGAAACACTTATCCGTCATCTTTTAATGAATTACACATTCCAGTGATTCTTATTAGTTATCTAAATATTTATCGGAAGATCGATAAATTCACGAAGATAATACTGAACGTTTTAATTGTAAGAATTTCCATCGAATGTATTTTATATCCGGCGATCTCTAAACTAGCTGTGAACATCTATAATGTATTAACGAGCTAACAATATCTAGCTAATTGCTAGATAATCCATTCTTTTAAAAGGGCCACTTAAGCGATAAATTATTCGATCACCCGGTTCGTTGGTTAGATGCAATCAAGCGGTGATAATCCTTCGTTTACAATGCTCGCTTACTCGATTATCAGGTATTCTATTATTAACGCCGTTTACAAATTGAGATCGCGTACAGTCGACGGCAAGATTTGCGAGCGTGTCTTTTATTACCGTACTCGATAGAAATTTACTATGTAGAGATGAAAATAAATACAACAATTCTTACATTTAAACAATCGAGTATCGTGTTATCGCGTAAATGAAGATGTAAAACCTTAGCGAGAAAGTGATGAACTTAAAAACAATGCCGTAAACGTTGATTCTGAACGTATTTCACGAAATCCTACTACTACGTTAACGTGAGTCGCCAAAAATATTAAAATGGAGATTTCGAGAGTGTCAAAAATGGGAACAGTTGCTTTGAGCAGAATACCATATGAAAATCTTACTATTATATTAACGTGGATCGCTAAAAGTATTAAAATGGCCATTTTGAGAGTGTTAAAAATGGTGACAATTGCACTGAACAGAATACCACATGGAAATCCTATTATTGTGTTACCATGGATCGTCAAAAATATTAAAATGAAATTTTGAGAGTCTCAAAAATGGTGACAATCACACTGAACGGAATAATCTATGGAAATCTTATTACTATGTTGCCATGGATCGTCAAAAATATTAAAATGGCGATTTCGAGAGTGTTAAAGATGGGAACAATTGTTCTGAGCAGAATACCATATGAAAATCCTATTATTATATTAACGTGGATCGCTAAAAGTATTAAAATGGCTATTTTGAGAGTGTCAAAAATGGTGACAATTGCACTGAACAGAATACCACATGGAAATCCTATTATTGTGTTACCATGGATTGTCAAAAATATTAAAATGAGATTTTGAGAGTGTCAAAAATGGTGACAATCGCACTGAACAAAATAATCTATGGAAATCCTATTACTATGTTACCATGAATCATCAAAAATATTAAAATGACGATTTCGAGAGTGTCAAAGATGGAAACAGTCGAACGAAACAAAATGAATAATTTATTTATTCTTTCTTTACAAAAAAAAAAAAATAAGTAAATTCGTGTGTTTTCCTTTTCCTTCGCGTTCTCAGTTTCCTCGCGTGCTCTATCCTCTTTTATTCTCTTTCAGTTCTCACAGATATCCGCAGCGAGAAATCACGATCGCGATAGAAATATGCAAATAGACACAATTTTCTTATTTCTCCCCGCTAAATAAAATCAAACATGTCCCCTGTGCCATCAAACTAGCCATCTTCTCGTCTTTGCACGGTACTTCCTCCTTAGCGACCTCGAGAAACCAAGATGGTCACGTTTGTTATTCGCATTAACTGTTACGCGGCCCGTGAAGACACTCCAGGTTCTCTTTACCTGCGCAATCGTCCCTTACTCTCGCCCCTCGGTCAAGCGGAAGTGGGCTCGAAGTGAACCGAAGAGAGAAACGGTTCGGGGACAGGTTATGGTCTCCCTCTCCCTCTTCGAGAAGTATAGAGCTGGCTCGTTAACGTAAGACAACTAGGGTCGATAGCAATCGGCTAATCTTCACGAGGCAGCCTAAGGCTCCTTCGAGCTGTTTTTGTGCGTCTATGAACAGACGACGAGGATGTCTTTCGTGAAGCAGATTATCCGTCCAAGTATTCGTGAAGAGCATAAAGAGCAAACGCATATGTTGGAACAATTAGCAGGCTGTTAAAGACAGTGGCACGTTTTGACTAATTCGAGTCCTGTTCGATTTATTCGACGAGTCTTTTATTCTAAGGAAGGGGAGAATAATACTGTTTCTGTCGGTTGGTAATTACACAGCGTTGCACAACCGCTGCTTAATTACGCGTCTACGTATGTCGGCAGGTAGGTAAAAAGCTGCTTGATTAATCGGCTGACACGCTTGTGACTTGGTTAATACGCGGTTGTAATTAACGTAGAATTCGAGCTTTAGCTCGTGAACGATGGCCGAGTTGGCGAGCGTGACATGGGAGGTAGGTAAACGAGGGATACTTATGGCTTCATTATTTCGGTTTTGTAAGAAAAGTATATACAGTGTCTGTTATTAGTAATTCGTGCACCCTTTAAAACAGAATCACTCTTAAATTCTTTAATTAGACTAAACGAATTCAGTGCTTTCGAAAAGTTTGAACGATTAGTTGACTGTATAAAAACAATTTGATTTTCAATTTAAAATTGGTCTGAATTAACAGAAAAATAGTAAAGGTCGTTTTTTTAAGTTTCGATAAAAAAAAAAAGAAAGAGACTGATTGCACTTACAAACGAAGTTCCTCTAGTATTTGAAACAATTCACCTTCATCTTTATAAAAGATAAAGAGTACCTTTCTAATTATTCCGTACAGCGTACAAGACGCGTTAGACGAATGGAAAATGGAGCGACGGCTGCGGCGGTGCAATTAGAGCCTAAACTCGATTTAGCCCGGCGACGTGGCACCGGTATATACATGGCGATCCGGTCGTAAGGCCGCCCGGTACAAATGACAAAAACTGCCGGCGCTGACACTGAAATATCAACGGCGGCACACGAATTCATCAGCGAGTGCCGTCCACGGCTTCCTTCTTCGCCGCCACGTGTGCTCCGCCGCAAGGGAACCGCCCGCGGAATTCGTGAATGGCTGAGAGAAGATTCGTGATGGTCTTCGTTCGTGGAAGATCCCTTCTTTGTTCAACATCGCGTACAATTTATCTGACTTACTTCACCGGCGAAGCACGCACTTGCAACGAACACAGAAATATTGCAATATCTAATTAAAAAGCGATTCTCTCTCAGTACTCATTTTCTCTTAGCGCTGTGTCTCTTAGCGCTTTGTCTCTCGGCGCTCTCTCTCTCAGTTCTTTTCATCTCTCAGCGCTCTCTCTCTCCCAGCGCTTTGTCACTCAGCGCTCTCTCTCCCAGTTCTCCAACTCTCGGCGCTCTCTCTCTCAGTTCTCTCCATCTCTCGGCGTTCTCTGTCTCCCAGCGTTTTGTCTCTCAGCGCTCTCTCTCTCTCTCTCTCAACGCTTTGTCTCTCAGCGGTCCTTCTCTCTCAATTCCAAGGGAAACAGTTCCACCGGAGGAAACGCTGAACTGTGCTCGCGTTACTGGGGGGGAATGGAGGTTCAAATAGGAGGAGGGGGTGCAAAATCGCAAGGAGCCATCTTGGCGACGGTCATCAAAATGGCAGATTCCACTGGTGAGGAGAGGTCAGGATGAAGAGGAAGAGGAGGAGGAGGAAGAAGAGAGGTCGGTTTCGACGGGCGCTCCGCATCCTCGATCGCGTCGAACGAACGGCCGAGCTGCGCTCCGCTCGGCCGTGCCGTGTACGAACTACAAACAATGGCTTTGTTTCCACGCGAAAAACGTGATACAACTGTAAAGTAACAAATATCTTGGCGTAGATCGACACGCGATCCGTCCGCCGCTCAGGGCGCACACCGGCGTTTCTTACACGCTCGCTTGTTCAAAAGTGTGCACGCAGAACGACGACTGAACCTGTGTGGAACCCATATTTAATACGTGCGTAAGTCCGCTTTACAGACACACGTACAGTTAGATGGCTTTTCTCTCTTCGAGACCGTCTTCGAACTGTTTCTCCGCGAATTCAACGAGACGGAGAGGCACACGCTAAGGGGACCCTGTATTAAGTATTTACTTGCGCGACTGAATCTCCATAATGAGCTCCGCCCGTTAATACCGCTCTAATCTCTTTCCCTTATACTCGCAGCATGTGTAATTTTATGTATCAGATTGTAACGTAAATAAGTTCGATTGCAAGCTATAATTCGAAGAATTTAACTACCGATTTTTATAAATTTATAAGAAATTTAATTGTCATAGTGTTTCATCAAATATTATCACTTTGGTTTACGAAACTGTTGTTATTCGCGGAGAAAAATGTGTCACGTAGTGTTGAATAATTTCAGGAGGGACACATTCTGGTGTTAATAGTTATTTTTGTATAAGTGGACGCGTAAAAGACATATGAAGGCTATTAACGTCTTTTCAAATTGCTGGATATATTTCTCATTGCATCATAAAATACATATTTATGTATTTACGTATGTATATATATATTTATTATGTTAATAATCTACCATGAATGTAGAAGTCGAGATGGGGGTTGGTGTTGGAAATTTTAATTGCCGACCACGCTGCCCTGGTCGTAACTCATTGCAAATGCGCATAACTGTGATTAATAAGCAGCCATTTGTAGCCACTTTAATCATCGCTGTTCACTGTTTATAACATCTTATTAAAACTTAATTAAAAACAAAAAAAGAAAGATTATATTGAATGTAACGGAACTTGTTTACGTTACGAGCCGGTATTACGTTGTATTCCGCTTAGCTTGCTTCTATTACATTTAATAAATCACGATAGAAACGGGACTTAAACGAAACCAGGTGTAAACTAGATGTTCTCTAAGACATAAAACCAAGATAGGAATCTATACTTTATCTATGACAATATTTAACTGAATTTTAAATAATCATAGTAATGTAAGAATAGAGAGAAACAATGTTGAGAGATCAAGACGAGAATCAAACACTCGCAAACCACCAAACTAACATGTCGGAACTCTACCCCCATAGCCAAGACGTTCTCTTTATATCCACGCTGTTATTGCTCCTTTCGATGGGTATAAAGACCCCGATCCTACAGTACAGATAATCATGGTATACAATTACGTGCAAACACACAGAGGAATAAACGGTACAAAGGATATCGAGGACGTTTTTGCCTGGATAATTTCAGCTACCATCAATCGCAAAGTCGAAAAGGGATGCGTGACCAGGCGAGCAAAGGGAGCAGAGAAGAAAGGTGGGCCAGAGAAGAGAGAAAAAAGAAAAAAAAAAGAAAGGAAAAGGAACGACAAACACGGCTGATAATCCAATGTTACATGCGAGCATAATTATCAGAATACGGGTATAACACGCGTATTTTATGAATTTTAAAAGTGTACCAGCTGTTGTCACGCATGGATACGACGCGATAGAAGCGTAACCAGTGGCTGAAGACATTCCTCCACATGATGTTCCTTCATATTTGCAGCTCGTTTGTTTGACATCTCGTCGCCTAACTGATAGAACGTTTAAACGAACCGAGGTAAAGCGAGAAAGTGAAACGTACAAAGGGGTGTTTTACTTTCCACGGTTAATCTTCAACCGGCGATGAATTCTTTCCACGTAAATACGGGTAACGTCCACGAAGAAACTTAACGCGAGTTTCCGAAACGGAAAGGGCGTACCGGATGTTTCAATTCACCACTTTAGGGACATGTGGCTGGACAGATAGCAATCGTTCTTGAAGCCTAATTAGCAGCGCACAGTGCGAACAAGCAGTCACTGAGCACTGCCTCTTCGTACACGTTAAACGTGTGTATTTCACGTGATGGTGAAACGCCCTTCTGCATTTTTCTTCTCCTTCCTTCTCTTTCTCTCTCTGCATCGTCGCTTTTACCTTGTGCTTTTACTCTTTGGTCGACTTGAACGTTGTCGGAGAATTTCTTGGTCGCAACCCCACCTAACCAGCTTGAACCAACCAGCCACACGATCGACGACCGACCGTCACGAACGATTTCGCGGCCAGATACCGGGGCGACGTTTCGTCGTTCCTCGTTATTACTCGCATAATTTCTCCGAACCTCGCTCAAGGCGCGGCGAAATTACGGGCAAACGAGGATCGGAGTGACTTCGGTGGACGTGCGTGCCGTGTTTATACGCGGGACCTGAGTAACCACGCGTGTACACACCTGTACCCGCGGCATTAATCACCACGAACGAAATGTATCTGTCATTGGCGCATGCAGGGAAATTCTCTGAACGCGAAACAACGATGACGCTTCCGTAGACGCTGATTGTATCCCCGACGAATGGCACGGAAATTCCTGGTACAGACCTCTGTGCGGAACGTTCGATCGCGTGGAACAGAGCTAACCGACACGTTATGGAACGTGGAAATTGTGTACTTGGTTCGATCGTTATGTTTGCTTAGCGAGGAATTCAAAGATAGGATAAATAGTACGCACGGTATCGACGTGGAATGTTTTTCAACCTGTCAACTGGGTTCACTTCAGAAATGAAAATTGAATATCCGTGGTTTATAATTGAAAATTGATAGAAATTATAAGTAGTTTCGGAATTCTGAATGTGGTGTGTTTTATATTCGATGGAAACGTAAGGGTACGATTAAAACTGAGCAATTTCTCGCTAAATTAGTGGAACAACGACGAATTATCTCGTCATCCCCAGCTGAAATGTAAAGCAGTGTAAGTCTTAATCGTTCGTCACGTAGATTATAGTTTTGATTAATCGACGAATGAGTGAATGTCTGAGAGTCAAAGGGAAGGATGAAAAGTGAAGGTGGGTCATATTTGACTTATCGTAAAATTTGTTTGTCAAGTATATCGGAGGATCAATTTTTTCCTTCTTGTCAGATTCTTATCTAAATGAAAGTTTCTTAAAGTACGTGTTTTCTTATCAACTTTCTTCGATAAATATTAATGATAGTATGTAGAATTTTCTGTGTGCACATTTGCATGCTGGCGATTACACGAAGTTTTCTTATCGCTAATTAGAGAAAGGGAGTAGATGGGAGAGTTTAAGTAAGAGCATGTGCGGTTCTCTGCTCATAATTATCATATAAATAAATTAGTTATAATGCACCTACTTTTTAACAGAGCAAGAAAGAAGTAAAAAAATGTAGACCCAGGAATGAACGTTCTTTTATTCATTATTTCCCTCTATTTTTTGCAATATTAACGCATTGCGCTCCATTGGTGCCGTTATGGCAACATTTGCAACATCACTTCACACAAGTCTCATTTATATCGAAATAAAGCAAATCGATAAAATAAATAAAAATATATAAATTCGTAAGCATGTGTCATTTTCTCATTTCAAAGCAGAACTTCTTCATTTTCAAACAATTTCATTGCAAAAATGCACTGCTATCCATAATCAATCATAGTAAAAAAATGTTTGAAGTGCAAGGAGCTAAATTTATATTTTTCTTCGAACTTCAGCTTCAATTTAAGACTTCAGAATAAGTTGTTTGCAAAAGTTCCATTACAAAAGTGTTCTGAAGTCAATGATATCGATCATACAAAGTGCAAATGATTATAGTAAAACGAAAATATTTAATTATGCAAAATGAAAAATATTTTTAAAACACAGATCCAAAGTGAACAGAAAAAAAAACTGTTTTATTAAATCCTAAAAACAGCCATGATAGTATTAAAAATCCTTCTAGATGTACGTTTTCAGCAAATACTTAACAAAAATAAAAAGAACAGCAGAAAAGCTGGATTCAAATATTCCATCAACGATCCACAGTACAGCATCAACGAAAGTGAGACAATTACGACGAGATCGATGCTCCATATTCCTAAACCCACCAGAGAGCCCGACGAAACACAATAGCAATTCTCGAGTGGAGAACCGAGTGACTTTCAAAGGACGATTCCGCCGGGGAGAAGTTCAGTATTCACGGGCCGTTGGCTCGTGAGATCAGCCTGATCTTCTCTCGAAGCACTCGCAAAATGGCTAGACCAATTCGCCTCTCGAGTTTCATGGCCAATGTCAGTTCTCCATTGTCTTTCGGTTGTTTCCACTTCCCTCTCCTCCCTACTTTTCTATTCTTTTTTCCCTCGAACGTTGTTAAAAAGGAGGGGGATGGTAGCCGATTAAAAAAATATCAGTGGACCATGTGTACACGGTAAGCAGGTATATTAATTCGAGCGTGAGTAGCGGAAGTGAAGGACCAGCCATCGGATGGTACACGAAACGAACAGTAACGGTGAAATTCTAGAAGACTATTAGAGCGAGAAGAGGCGAAAGGTGGAGCCAAGGAGAAGAGAATTCATGGTGTGTCTCCATGGTTAAGAAGACGATGCCATGGGAAGATGACGCCTCTGTGGCGCCCTGTTCAACGACACCCTGCACCATAAAAGTCCTCTCCCTTTTCAGCTGATCCACTATCGGTCCCCAGACGAACTTCCTGTTCCTCTTCGACCTCTACTATCCTGCAGGATCCGGTGAAACTTTTACCTTGGCTTTGATCTAGGTACGCGATTGTCTGAGAAACTAACAACGACAAAGATGAAGGAGAAAAAAAAAAGAAAAAAACAAAGGAAGAAAGGGAGAGTAAAAAAAAAAGAAAATACTGGTCTCTAAGGAGTGGTTCAATTTGACTAATAGGCGTTTCAAAACGATAACTCGGCGAGACTAATTCGGAGGGCTGCCAAACGATCCCCGCGCTAATTACTGACAGACCAGGGCGTACGTAATAATCGCGCGGCGCAACGAGCCACGGACTGGAAAATATATATCTCTGTGAGAAGCTTCAAAGGCGCAGGATGTGCACAAAGGGGCGACAGGTCGTTTGGCGAGTCTCCGTTGAGGATAAATGATCACCGCGAGCTGAATTCGAGCTGGACGACGACGGACCTCAGACTCTTTCTCTCTCTCTCTCTCTCTCTCTATTTCTTTCTCTCTTCTATTCCTTGGCTACCGTACACCGAGCTTTCCACCAACCGTAAGCGTCCTCCAATATAATAAGAACGCAATTACCAAGCGAAACGAGACACCTATAAATAGAAGTCTCTTTCTCTCTTTCTCTCTTCTGGCTCCATTTGGAAAACGGTTCGACTGGAGAGTAAAAGGCGAAGAAGAGGATGATACTACGAAAGGGATGGAGAGGAATGAGTATAAGCGGAAGAAGAGGGCACACGGTTAATTTGTTGTGTATCAGCAGCACCGGCAGCTACGAAGACAAGCTTACGCGAAAGAACGCGCACCGGCCCTCCCTGAGAAAATAACTAGAGATAATTACGCGCATAAATCAGAGTGTTAATATTCGGGGGCGTAGGTAGGTGGTGCAGGTAGAGGTTGGATTCTCTTCTGGCTATAGAGGTAGGCTGGTCTCCGTTATAACGTGGAGTGTAGTATAAGCTGGAGTTGCGAGGAAAGGTTCGAGGAGGGTAGCAAAGGAAGATACGAGAAAAAGATGGAGAAAGATGAGATAGAAAGTTGAAGAGAGAAAGAAAGAGATAGAGAGATAGAGAGAGAAGAGAAATAATGCCAACTCTGGATCGGTAGATCATTCTGTGGCCGTTGGATACGCCTCCTTGTTAGCCAGGGTTTACTTAGTCCTGTGACGCTGCTACGACGTGCGTTACGCCCGCTAATAGCCCACCGGTAACGAACTACCGTCGGCATTTTTCGACGACCTTTTAAAGCGAAAACGAACGCGTCTCTCCTCTCGCCAGAGCCTCTTATCGATCATCCTCTTGGTCCACCGTTCGCGAAAAAAGAATCGCTCGCCTCTGGAAACGAATACCTCACCAATCTGTGTTCCCTTTTCTTTCTTTTCTTTTGCTCTCTCTTTCTCTTTCTCTCTTCTTCTTTCATCTTTCTGTTTAAGTACGTTATTCGACGATGATGTACCACGTGAGAGACACAGTGTAGCCTGAGGACGTTTACTTTTACATGTACACCGCTGTTTGTAAGTATTCGAAGGTGTATTTGAGGATTTTACATAAGTATCTTTGAAATTAACTTTTTCTGTGGATTTATTATTTTGTTCTGGTATCTTGATGTTCTTCTACAGTGATATAATTTATTTATCGAATAGTAATTATTATATACTGTATTTATCTTGGAGGGAGAACTATGAGGGTGTTAGGTTTATAGATAATTTTGTCATCTGTGCATTTCTTTTCCGCGATGCTATCTATGGATCATCTAATTTACACGCCTACGTGTTTCTTTTTAGTAAAACACGAACTATTTGGAATTTTTTCAAGTTTTTTTGAAAGTATGATCCATTATAATTATACGTGGATCAGAATTTTATTCAAATGTGCACCATAATTGTGTCTGCAGTTGTCTATTTGATTATCGTTTATAGTTTAACATTGCTAGCGATTACAACTTCTGATTTCTGACTAATAAAGTCTATTCCATTAGAACGAAAATTTCGAAGTATATAGTGTATGATACTTCAGTAAAATACCATGATACCGGAGATTTTATCTTCAAAAGCAAGGATCAGGCAGACCTCGAAAAATCACAAAATAAAATACATCGAAGCCCTGAGAGAACGTAACATACGAATGTCAGCACTAGAAATTGCAGCAGAAATGAACAAAAACAGAATAAATCCTATTGGCGTTACCACGGTAAAAAGACAATTGTTAAAACCGTTTTTACGAGGATGCGTGGCAGTCAAACCCCCACTACTAGGTCTGCAAAATAAAAAGAAGAGACTTGATTGAACTAAGAAACATTCGAATTGAACCACTACAAATCCAGAAACTTTTCTCTATCTGATACTTAATGGGTCAATTTAAAACAATTAAAGATTTCATTTCGTAGAAACAAAAATTGAATGATATGTGCCATGCGCGTGATAAAGCAGAGACTGTCTCAAGAATGAAGAAAACAGTCACCAACTTCAGATTGTGACTATGTTAGGTAAAAAGCCTAGTGTGAATAATTGTGAAAGTTGATGACTAATTATAGACACAGATAAAACTAAGCCTAAGGAGGAAAATATTCGAGGGTACAACAATTCGACGAGTTCGACGATCAAGGTTCCTCGTGGCGATTTAATTACTCTTATCTGCGAGATTTTTCTCAGCGCGGCGTATCACGGCAACAGGTTATCGAGAGTGAGCTTAGAAAAAGACGAACGGCAACAGTGGCGTTGAAACACTCATAACAGGTGGACCGATGCTCTCCAGCCGCAGATGCATCTTCGAGGTGGGCGGTCCCACACTCCTTAAATCAGCCTGCAGCCACCATAACATTAAACCATGCCTCTCACGATGCCCTCAGAGTCTTTCTCTTCTCAACCTCCCCTCCCCCGTTTCAGGCCGGAACGTTTATTTGTTTGCTTAGAGCGAGTAATTAGAATCCGATACAAATGGTTATTATTTATCGAGGTAAAGGCGGGAGGCGTGGGGGCAGCGAATGCAGAAGTAAGGTAGGAGGGAACACACCTTCTGATTGCCTGGCGTTATTAAACCAACCGATACCAGCAGATAAATACACGTACGAACGTTGAATGCCGTGGCTCTGATCATCGAAGTCGATATATAACGCGGCAAATCGTTCTTAACAGCTTTCCACTTCGATCTCCTCGTTCTTCTCATTCTTTCTTTCACCACCATCGCTTACTTCATTTTTAATCCGTGCTTCTTCTACCGTTAATGCGTTCGAGACTGATTCCTAACGAGGGAACATCAATTATCGATACGTTGATACGATTTTCATGAAATTTTACACGAGTGTTCATTTAGATCTATTCATGTGAGTGAGATTGTTTTTATTGTATGCGAGGTTTAAAAGCGAACGGTACGAGAGAGAGAGATAATGGAATGAGTGAGAGAGTGAAAAAGACGAGAAACGTCTGAATGGAAAGGTGGAAAAAGGAAATGGATAAAAAATATAGATAAATTGATCATTTATCGTTTTATACGGGTCCGTGCTAACTAAAAATCCTAATTTTATAAAATTAGATTCAATCTCTCGCCTTACAATTTTTTAATCGCTACGTATGTTAGTCTCAAATATTCGCTAAATTTAGTAAAAAATTTATTAAAATTTTTGTATTAATAGTATGTTAATTTCAAATATTCATTGTACATCGTTAAGTAAAAAGAAATCGCGATATTATACACAATTTTTGTTTGACAATCCTCAATCTTAAATTCATACTCCAGGTGGAGGAAAAATACAAATTTGATAGACATATGATACTTCTCTTGTCACACTTTGGCCACAATTTGCGTCACGAGTGTACCTAGCCGTTTAAAGCCAACTGATTAATAAATAAAAAATTGTCCACGTTGTTTTTTTCTTGTCCCAATCATGTATTCGGTATATTCTACCTATTTTCTCCAGTTCGCAGGTGTAGAAAGATCAAAAAACACTATTCTAGAGATATTAAACGCGTATCTTTCGCTACACTCTTCGCGTGGTAAAATCTGCCATGGCGAAAGGGTGAAAAAGATCGAGAAACCAGGGTGAGTTACTAACTCGCGCAGCACCTGTCGAGGTTGGTAAAAAAGGATTCCTAACGATTTCATGGAATCGTGTATAATGGTGTGCGGCGAGCAAAGAGAAAGAGAGGAAGAGATCGGCACACGTCAGACTCGATGCAGCCGTCCTGTGCATTGCAGGGGGACGAACGGACGAATCGAACGAGCGAATCTATCTCGATGCCAGACGCGTCCGTTAATAAAGTATAATGGGCACACGGTACCCGGACGACGACGGTACACCTGACCCACCGAACACAATGGCCGTCTACGACGCTTGCCCATGGATCACGTAGGCCACGTGTGTGCGAACGGCTCTTTAATACGGGCTCGTAAACCATCCGCGAGAGAGGAAAAGAAAGAAAAAAAAAGAAAGAAATCTACGCGATTCGACTGTCAACACTTGTGAACGAACAATCGCGCCCAAAAGCGCGAGAATACCAAATAATCCGGCTTAATTAATGCTGGACTAACCGATGACAGAGAAAAAAAAAAAAGAAGAAGGCCAAATGGAACGTTCGCAGTGAATTTTTTATCAGACCAACAGGTTATCGATCCTCGTGAAATTTTGTATGGATACTGTCGAAATATTTCGTGAAATTTGTGCACGTGTGTGTAGAGTGAAACGGAAAAAATCAGTCGACGTATTAAGAAAGATTTATTGTAAATATAAATAGAAGAATGAATTTAATAAACATCTGTTCGTAGTTAAGGATATAGATAAAGATGTATAGAAGTGTTTTTCTCGAATATAAATTGAAATAAAGATTTTCTTTTTTTTTTTTTCTGTCGAGGAAACTAAACTAATAAACTTGTATTATTATTTAGATATACAATAAATGCACATCGAAGGATTTGATTAATTTTAACGAGCCATTGAGATCCTTTCAGATTATTCGGTGATATATTGAAACCGTGAGATCGCGATTTTCTGTTTGATTATCGCTGGTAATCGTTCGATTTATTTATCTAGGCAAAAAAATTGGTATAAAAAGGGGGGAGAGAGCGAGAGAAAACCCATAGGGCACACGGTATACGTTGATTAGCCTCCGTGTTGATTTAATTACCTAGAGGGGGAGTAATTGGAATGCCTACCGAGGTTTCTCCTACCCAACTCCCACCAAACGACACCCCCATGTCGTTTGCTTCACTTTGTCTCCCGCATCCCATCGCCCCCGCATTCTCACCGTCTGACCGTTGCATATTCATCGATGGATTATTATATATATATGTGTATGTATCCATGTATCGAAGCCTAGACGAATAATGTCTACAGGTATCCGTACTACCTGACCATATCGGTTGAAAAACAAATTTTTACATCGATACCGATTAATTCTCGAAGAAAAAAGGGAACTTCATCAAAGGATAAACGTAGATAATGTGAAATTCTTGGAAATCAGTGATAGATGAATACAGTAAATGCTTGTTAAAAGCAGAGAAATTTTTTCTTCTGCTTTTTTTTTCTTTTTTTAAAGTTGCACGAGAGGGCAATTAATTCTTAAAAAAGAAGAAACTTCGTCAAAGGATAAACGTAGATAATGTGAAATTCTTGAAAATCAGTAATAGATGAATACAGAGAATGTTTATTAAAAGCAGAGAAATTTTTTCTTCTATCTGCTTCTTTTTTTATAAACCTTGCATGAGGAGACGAAGGAAATAACGAAAAGATAAAACTCTTCTCTTTCAACAATGAAATTCCTGTTTGACACTCAACGAACGATACAATTGTCTATTAATTCCAAGAAATTGCTACACACGATTGCCTGGAGATTTACATCTTCATAGAAATACTACAATGTTCCATAATATCCACGTCTACTCTACACACCATCTCCTACAAGGAACTACGAATTTCGGTATAAAAGAGACGACGAGACGAATGAAAGCACGATTTCCAGCAGCAAAAACATTTTTCCACGTTTCCTCCTCCTCCAGGTTTGGTGGTCGCCATGCAAAAGCAGTCGCGTGATAGACGGCGCGCGTGTACGATGCTGGAACCAGGAACAGACGCGAAAAAGACAACGTTGAATAAAGAGAAAAGGAGAGAGAGATAGGGGATAGAAGAGAGAGTTCGTTCCCAATTTCCGCGAGCGCGAGACTCGTCGCAAAAAGGGAACCAACCGTGTATGGTTACGTTCGTACGGGGAAAGGCCGCCATAGGCGAGCGTATATCGCGGCGATGTTATCCGCAAACACGCGGGTTCGGCCAATTTATCCCAAGGGATGAGGCCGACGTTGCCTGAAGCTTGGTATGGGGCAACCTTGTCCAGTGGAATGAATTCAGCACGCAGCCCCTGTGTGGTTCAGGCCACCCTTTACCCCTTTAGCAAACCACCTCCTACATTCTATCCCCTCTCATCCTAGTTTCCATAGCTTCCATCCCTTGCTACCTTCCTTCTCCACCTTTTCCATCGGCCGCGGAACTGCCCGTTAAGGCCAGCTTCGAACTGTTCGGCCGGAAAACGACGTGTGTTAACAGCCATAGAGACCATCGTGGTGAATAGCTTTTCTCTTCTGTTCCTTGTTTTTTCTTTTTTTCTTTTCTTTTCAGAGTGTGACATTCGAGGATCATTCGACGATGCTGTCTACACGATTGTCGTTTTAGCTTAATTAACCGTTTTGGAGGAACGTGGGTTGCCATTCACGTGATATAAGGATTCTTTGATGTAAGAGGTTATATGGCGGGCCTTTTCTTCTTTTTTGGTGAGACTATTGCATAAGTTTTATCGATACTTGTAGCAAAAAAGTATATATTATACAATACAGTAGATTGTCTCATAACATGGAAGATACTTTTTATATTATGCGAGTCATATATGGAGTATCTTGAATTTTGTTTTTTGTTTTTTTAGTGTTTTTATTTACAACGTGATAATTTATTTATGGTAGGATTATTCATTTTTAAGCGTATTGTTATTTTAGTCTGTACTAAAAATAAAATACAGTATAATACTTTTTTAATTCGCTTTAAAGTAACGAAATATTAAAATTAAAAATGTTTCGTCGTGTGTACATTTCACTTGAAATAAACGAAACAATAAACGACATTTATTCTACAATTTTATAATTTTAATTCTTTCAATAGTTTCGTCAGAATGTTGACAATCCTACATTTCATTATTGCTATCGACATCGTTGATGATTTCTTGCAGGAAGTACACCATATAATACACCATTAATTATGGAAACTTTGTTGCACTGTGCAAATGTAAACTGTAATCTATCCACTATGCATCCTACCTATTCACATTTCGCAGAAATCGAAATACTCTATTACAATTTTTACTCATTTTTAATTATAAATCAGAGAAATTTAATTCTTGATTGAGGGGTAAAAAAGGGTAGAAGTTTCTCTTACCTTTTATTTCGCACAAAAAATATCTATCTACTATAAAAAGTTCCTCTAAACATCTTCAAACGATACATGAAATGATAAAAAATTTCTAAAAAGAATTATAAATATTCCTGTTCAACTGTTTGCTTCACGATAAATTAATAAACGTATAAAATATTCGAACCAGAAAATTTCTTACAAACACAGACAACTTCAGTCACACGTTGACCAATAATCTTCGACAAGAGTAACGGGATTTGACGTATTATAAGACAAGGTGTACCAAAGTGAAACGAGACAAGGGAGAGATAGTGCTCTTTGGCGATCCGTGTACGGATTATAACGAATATAGGTAGCGTTCTGTAATCCTTAACTCGTTCGCTATCGGACACTGGTGATCCGCTCCACATATTGGCGGTTTGGTATACACCGGCTGCCTGATTGCCACGGGGGCTCTTAGATTTATTGACCTGTCAATGGTGGCGCGCGAAAACGGCGAATTTACAACGCCGCAGGTGTTAAGTTCTGCCGTGCGTGTAATAACGGCCTGATCCCTGGGCCTACGGTAAGCCACACCGTAATTATATTTCCGAACCTCTGGCCCGCCACCTTTGTCATTATCACCCGAGGCGGCGTGGCCGTAACTCAATGAGATCCATTGCGCGAGGTACCCGCGTAAACCAACCCCCTTTTCCTAACACACACACACACACGTTCGACACACGTTGAACTTGATCGAAGACTAAATCGACCACGAGATCCAACAATTTTTATTTCAGTTTTACTCTCATCTTTGTTTCTTTACTGTTGATTTTCAAATCGACCGTAACACGCAACGAATTGCCTCGCGAGTTGAAAGAAATTTACGATCTGGCATACTTTTAAACACGGATCGTTCGTGCAGCAAGTTCAACTGCTCCGAAATTTATAATACGGAGAAATAAGAGTAAATGAAAGTTTTAACCGGTGAGAAATATGTCGACCCTCTGTAAACTGATTTTTCTTGGCTCGTGATAAGGAAAATTAACAGGTTCGCTACCATGGTTCCGTTTGAAGCGCTCCCCTGTTCTTCGTGCTACTTTCGTTTGCGTTTTTAATATGTACTGGGTGTCTTTTCTTTTTAAATGGACACGATGGATTATTTGAAAAGGAACTGAGGCTATTGTAAAAGTTTTTTTGATACACTGAGGGATGTAATATCATATAAATATCATAGTTTCGTCACGGGAAAAGTAGTAGAAACTTCAAGTTCCAATTGATTTGTTCAAAATACAGCGAACGTGTTAATTATAATTTTACATTACGATGGGAGAAGTAAAACTTTAATTGATAATCATAAAAAAAGAATTGGCTAAATTTATATTAAAAATTTTAAAAAAAGAATGAAATGAGATCGATAGAATATAGATATATATGTCACTTCCAAGTCATACAGAATTATAGAGGGTTCACTGGGAGACATTTGAAAACATCTACTCTTTTTTAGAGTATTTATAGTATCAATTACATAAAAAAATCGTGTAATATCTAACCGGTTAACAGGTGAAATAAAAAGAACTCATAAGCTGTCCTACCTTGAGCCTGGTGAGTCGAGGTTCCTCCGCGGCCAGTTTCGCCAATGCCTGATAATCCCCCTGCGCCGCTCTGACCAACCACTCCCGTGACTTCCCGTCCAGTTGCTGCTTCCCAAAGCAATAATTGCCTCAATTAACAGGGGTTACTCGCGATATCGAGCCAGCCGAGCGATAACGGCCAACACGAACGTGGGACGTCGTCCAGGAGAGAGAGATCCGTGGTGCCGATTAGAAGGGGGAAATTTTAATTAAGATCTCGATACCGTGATCACGTGCGTTTATCATACCACCACGCACAATCCGTTTCGCCATTCGACTAACCATGGAAGAAGCTTTTGCTAGCTCTCTCTCTTCTCTCAGATTTTTCTCATAGCGCTCTATTTCTGAGCGCCCTATTTCTCAGCGCTCTATGTTTTAACATTCTATTTTTAGCGGTCTATCTCCTAACGCTCTCTTTCTCACAACGCTATCTGTCTCTCAACGCTCTGTCCCTCAGCGCTTTGTCTTTCACAGCGCTCTCTGTCTCTGAGCGCCCATTTCTCAGCGCTCTGTCTCCTAACGTTCTCTCTCTTAGCGCTCTCTGTCTTTGAGCGTCCATTTCTCAGCGCTCTCTGTCTTTGAGCGCCCATTTCTCAGCGCTCTCTGTCTTTGAGCGCCCATTTCTCAGCGCTCTGTCTCCTAACGCTCTGTCCCTAGCTTCTTGGTCTCTCATAGCGCTCTCTGTCTCTGAACGCCCTATTTCTCAGCGCTCTCTCTTTCTCAGCGTTCCCTGTCTCTCAGCGCGCTCTCTCACCTGGATCACGTTACTCGCTCGTGAACTGGCTCCGACAATAAACCTCTCTAAGACTCGCACGATGGACTTACCGAGGCAACGGAAGCGCTGTCATCCTCGTCGGCTCCCTGCGGGGAAAAGAAGAAAGTCAGTGAGTCAGTCGTTCGAAAAATCAACATTACGCGGTACGTCACGCGCGGGGACGTGCGGCCTCAAGGAATCGGCCGTGAAACACCAACAGGAGAGAGAAAACCGGTCGCGATCGCTCTATATGGTCCTGGGTAGGAACCATACGAAGAACACCGTGCACACTTTCTCACTCTTTCTCACTAAGAGAAGAACGACGATGTGTACCCATCGTGGTTACGGAATGAACGACGGGGGAGGGACACATGGGGGCAAGGGGAGAAGAAAATGCGTAAAAGCAGCGGGATGCCGCGCGCCACGAACGCGCTTTGGTCATCAGATTGATATACGGATCCAATAATTGATTCTCTGACGCAAGACCGCGGGAGGTTGGACCAACTTACGCAACCCCTGTCGACCACCATAGGGCCACCATATCCAGGCGTTCTCGAACGGTATGAGGCAAACGACGTAGGGACAAAGTTTTGCTGGATTGAGTGGAAGCTCTCTTTCTCTTCGTCTCGCGGAACGTTCTGCTAATGGTTTTAACGGAGATTCGGGGAGATTGGGTGGCAGTTTCTGTCGATATGTTAGCTCTGGCTACGCGATGACTTTTCTCGTCGAGTGTTTGCACTCTCAGAGGAAATTGGGATTTCTCGATTTTATTAAACAGCTGTATCCTTGGTGAGAAATAAATTTGTAATTGTAGAATTAATTCGTTTGCATTTTCAGAAATTTCTTTGAACTTTTCACTTCTTCACTTATGACTTTTTTTTGCATGTGAGCGTTATTTATTTATTGTTTTAACACCGTGTCAGGTGAATAAAGAGAACTAATTGCAAATTATTTATTGTTTGATAATCTTCCTGTTTTATAAATTTAGAATGGCAATTAATATTAAATTTTGTTACTAATGTAAAAGTTTATGTCGGATTTTCGTCAACATCTGTGCATTACGTGTCTGCCTTGTTATTATAAGGCAAAGAGTTAACCATTCAAACGGAGAAACTATGGTAAATATAAGGGCTATATTCAGAGAATTGTTTTTGGCAAAATTAATCACTTTCTCTAAAACTTTCACATAAAAATATCAATTATCATAGTAATAATAATAACAAACGTGAGAGGGCGTCAAAAATTCATGGAAAAATGGCGAACGTGTAATTTTCCACTACGAATTGCAAAATGAAAACTTACGCAATTTTCTTAAACTGTGAAATAACAGATTCGACTATATTTTAATATTAAAAAAAAAAAAAAATAGATTATTACTAAATAGTGTGTCTTCAAAGAAACCATATAGAAAATCAGTGATAAAAATCAGTATACTTTTAAACACTATGTATATACTAATGATCTCATAAACAAACAAAAAAACATAGTTGCAGTCTGAAAATGTAGTTAACAATAAAATCAAACTGGAAAGAACCTTACAAAGTGAAAAGGCACTTCACGAACACGCGAAGAGCAAACTGCTCGATTTCCGCGATGCCTGCATTCACGAGACAGCAATCGGAAGAAGCAACTCAAGAAGAAGAAGAAGAAGAAGAAGTCGAAGAAGAAGAAGAAGAAGAAGAAGAAGAAGGAGAAGAGGGAAGAGGAGGTGGTGAGGATCGGCTGATCCCAAGAACGCTAAACGACTACTCATCCCTGTTAAACTGTTTGTATTTTCACTCGTCACGGCTGCATCGTCCGTTCGAGGTGCTCACATCGACACTCGTATCCGAATCAATCGTGACTCCTCGTAAATTACTTTCAACCATCGGACAGAGCAATGGTATAAGGTGGAAGGAAAGGGAAGAAGGATGAAGAAGAGGGATGCTGGACGAAATTCGGTCGAGTCATCATTAGCCGGGTCTGATATATCTCTATCGATCGACACCACCTTGCGTGTCCTTAAGTGAAATCGTGATTCAAGAGGGTGATCACAGTTACACAGGTCTTTTTAACAAACCTGTACACATACAACACTCGTACTCTTCGTTTTCATTCGATACGAGCCTGCTAATCTCTAAATAAACATATTTTACATTACCTTTAAGATAGTATGCAAATATATCGAATGATCTTTAAATGTATTTCAACCCTTTTCTACGAACCAAGGATAAAATAATGAGAACCACTGACCCCCCGTCGCGTCAGGTGGTGCAGCGAGCTACGTTCCCAGCTTTCGTGTGCTACGACCACTCAGAGTTCTCTGTACCCCGTGCAAATGCATCGATACACACACGAGGAAGATAGTCTTTATTATGGACGTGTCCCGCGCCGTTATCCTTCATCGGTGATTCGACAATCGTATTTTCAATAAGCGGTTGTTATTGACTGGCCCTGGTTCAACAATAACCGCGTGAATCGGCTCACGAATTCAGTTGCCGCTACTTCTTCTCCTTTATCTTGCTCGTCAGGACTGTTAGAAGAAACGATTTCACAGATTTCGCGAACGACCAATTGTACAGGTGTGATCTGTCCGGTGAATGAACATTTAACATAATCGCGACTGGTAGTTTTCGGACGAAACGTTTCACTGAACGTCTTATACAGCTTTTAAAAGTCTTTCTGGTATAGCTGAATGCTGCAAGGATTTACTATTCAAATGTGTGTGAATACAAAACATGTTACTTCTTGGTGTGATCCTTATAATCATTTGTTGTTTGAAATTTGAAATAACTTGAACATTAGAAACGCAAGGTTGACGAGGTTGACGAAATTTAGTGGCAATGTTAGATGCAACAGAGCTGCTAATTTTCAAAAATAAATATAAAGAATTATTTGCAAATTCTTGCAGATTTATTTCACAATGTTGCGTGGTATCTAATAATCGCTTGAAATACACGAGTTTTAATACTGAAGCAATTCAACAAGGTTAGCAATGAAATATAATATTTAACAATAATGCTCTGTGGTGTGATATTTGATTAAAAGAAAAATATTAAAATAGTATAATGTTTGATAAAAACGTGAAAAAATATATGGCAGAACTATGTTGCCGATACTTAGCTACAGAGTTTGAAATGGCTTTATTGGAATTCTTCTAAAAAATTAAAAAAGTCTTAGGACTACGTTATCGGTCTCTAATGTCTTAACTTGCATATCAATTAAAATTAATATTCCTTATTCAATCCCTTGAATGCTATTACTGCGAGCGAACTGTTTCATTACTAAGATATCTATGAATATCCACTGGAACTACCGTGTAAATTTCACCGCGAAGAACAACGCGACAGGTGTTGATATTTCCTATCATTCGAATCAACGTTCGTCCATCGGGGGTATGTTCATTTCTTAGACAAATCACCCAACAATGTCTAACACCATAGGCTTGTTCAGGAAGTTCTACGACGTGACATTCCCTTTCACGGTTCCCGATAAGTGGAACATCGGCAACGACGTATACTGGTTTCAAAACCAGTGACATTAAGATTCTTGTCCACCGGGTTAGGTATCGTTGATTCTTCAACGATCGTATATGCCCCCTTTGGTCGATGAGATTGGCCAAAGAGGGACACTTGTTTCTTCCCCTTCGTGGTATTCTACGGTTCGGCAAATATGCAAATGTTATCCTGTTAGTGTGCACGTTGGCGCAACGACGAGTTTGGTTGAACGATCAGAGAAGACAGACAGGACAAGTCACTGCGACTCTCTCTCTCTCCCGATGCCGCGCGAGAGACTTCTTCGACCATAATGGTCTGTTTATCTGATAAGCTTATAGACGGACGGTAATCGTAATAGCATCGCAACGATGGCTTCTCTTGATTCATCGTTCGCCTCGAACATCGAGAACTTGAAGAACGTAGGTAAGAGGAAGAGAACGACGGATGAAGAGGAATGGAAAAACGAATGAACGAAGAGAAGAAGAGGGAGGAGGAGGAGGAGGACATAGATCCATCCTCATCGGCGCCTCGACCCGTCAGCGGGTCATTGTTTCTCCGTAATTAATATTTTAATTGAGATCACCGGGAATTAATTAATGCAACGGGCGTCGTTAAACCCTCCGTCTGGACTGTTCGTTTAATCGATCGTAACACAGCCTGCCTGTCAGTGCTGTACAGGCCTCGTTCCATGAATTTCGTCGACTATCACGACTTCACGCTGCGCGTAGATCGCTCCACCCTCTACACCGTCCTTCAGATATTATCTCTACGTTCAGCTAATTTTTTATCTCATCGTTATTTATACAATTATTACACTATTCTATGCTCAACCAGTGATTTAAATTATGCTGTGCGAAGCTTTTCAATTTGATAAATGCTTATTAGCTACTGTAAAGGTACACAATGGGTGTATTGGACTTTTTTCAGTACGAATCTCGTTAGTATGTTTTATGGATAAAGGTGCACTGTATTCGCGATCAGAAGACAAGTGAAATTTTATAATTTTAATATTCTTTATGTCGCTATGTGTCGAGGACTGGAAATATATCTGAAAGTGTTTCTTTCATAAACGCATCTAACTAAAGTTCCACCTGTACTTGTCCTAATTATCTTGCTGAAAAATTTGCAAAGTGCATTGAATTCGCGATTACACGATTAGTGAAATACCATTATTCTTTATGTCACTATGTGTTAATTAGGACTGGAAATATGTCTGGAAGTGCTTCATTTCAATAACGCGTTTAACGATCTATTTTTTCGGAAAATTTTCAATATGCATTGAATTCATGATTCAATAATGGCAGACTTGTATCAATAAGAACGGGTGAGGCAGATTTTCCTCGCCTTTAGTTTTTCTATCGTAACTTTGTGATAACTCATTCACGAACTTTCCGTAACGTGACATTCCGGTCTCGTTTTTGTCTATAGATAAAACCTACCTCGGCAAAGTTTGTACATACGAAAAAAAAAAAACCCAAGACAACCTGTATACCTACTTGGAACAATTTGACTCGACGATCCCGAAGAAATACGTGTCTATATAACACGTATACACATAGAGCAGAAGGCGAACTTTCGAGGACCCGGACACGCACTTAAAAGTTCCGCGTACTCGTGCAGAACTTCTCGAGAGCTACTCGAGTATTCGGTGTCAAAAGATTTCCCTGGCTGTTTCACAGTTCCACAATTTACTCGAATTCTATTATCTTAGGTATTTCCTCTTATGACAAAAAATAGAAAGGGAACGAAAAACTAACAAAATACTCGACGCTCGATTACTACAAAACAAATCCACACTGTATAACAACCCCCCAACGAAACATCTCGAAAAATATATGGTAGCGCATGAGAAATTTCCAACGATGATCTACCCAGGTTCCGTTGTTAACGTTAACCAACCACGGTTCCGCGCGTTGATTCCGAAACATTCTCTCTCAGCTCTAATTAAATTAAATACGCTTCTACGGTTAATTCCGCAAGCCATAGGCAACGAGAACTGGAAGCCTGCACGTGCTGGCCAAGTGCTTTTCTCGGGACAATGAAAAGAACGCAAAAACTAAACGGAAAAAGAGAAACAGAGGGAGAAAGAGAAGGAAGAAAGAAGGGCGGAACGTGTGCGGTTGCTCCACAGGGTGGAAACGTTTTAATAAACGGACGTGTGCTACTCTCCTCTCTCTCTCCCTCCTCGAGGGGGCGTATAAATATATTCGGTTGTTCGAGCTCGGTATAATAGAAGAAGATGGTCTATAGAAAGAGGAACGAGAGAAACAGAGTAGCAAAGTGTAGAGAGTTGAAGAGTCGAGGGGGTAGGTTGGATATCGGTGAAATGGGCAAAAGGAGTGAAAAGAGGGGAAGGGCAAACGGTGGTGAGAGGAAGAGGTGGCGGAGGGAGGGATAGGGAGAGGCAAAACATGTTGCGGCACGAGCTGCCTCAAGAGCACCGCAGAATTAGCTTTATTATAACCTGGGGGCCATCCATACATGCCTAACAGAGCACGAACATTCGCCTGGCCAATAAGCCGAATGCTAACCAAACATTTTCGCGACTCGCCGCACCCTCGAATTTATCCCTGCCACACGACGGACGTAAAGCCACCGGCCGTGCTTACAGAGAGAGAAAGAGAGAAAGGGAGAGAGAGAAGCTCGTGGACCGTTGTCGGTTAGAGGAAGGAGAGGATCGATTCTCACGAATTAAAGCTAGATATCTATTTAACGCGGTCCGTTAATGTTCGACCGCAATTCACTATTAATATATCCCCAATTTGCATCGCCTCCCCCCCCCCCCCTGGAACCACTTAAAAGATTATGCACGGTTTACCGGGGGATTATTTCACGTGATCTGCATAGTTTGGTACTGGTAGCCGGCTTTTTCTGATAATTAAATTATCATTTGATCACTCAAGACATGAACCATTCGTCTTTCAGAAGGATTAATACAGTAACACCGTTGGCATAATTTAGTGGAAATGCAAGACAACGATATTGAACACAGTGCAAAAATATTTGAAAATTATTTGAAAAAAATTAGGGGGCAATGGAATATTTAAAAGTAGTGACTGTCATAATTTGGTATAAAATAACTGTCTAAGCTGCTATAAAAAAATAAGAAATTTCTGGGACTAATGTCTTCGTGCAGGATAAAAAGCAGGATTCATCTATAATTAATTATTAGGTGTAGAAATGAGTTCTCTCCGATTTTTGGGTACAATCTAAGTTTTATTTAAAAATTATCAAAATAATTACCATTCTTCTTGATGATTCTTCTATCATTTTATTCCCAGTTTGCCAATACCATCGCGAATATTTCGATTTGAATGGAAATATCACAGATTATGTGATATTAATCGAAAAGAATTCATTTCTAGAGGCTTTCGCTCATAAATATAGTATATTAAAAAGAAACTATACTTTCTTAAAAAATAAGCGTATGAAAAATTATAAAAATAGTCCAACTATCCCACGTACATTGTAGACTAATTGAATCACAATATACGAGGCAGATAGACCTCTTAAAAACTAAAATATACGTATTCTTTTTCAACAAAAATATACATTTATCTTTATTTGCAAAATCTAACGAATATTTCAAAAAGTCACATTGGCAGGTGGTCCATTACCTTACGATTTTCCCTAAACACGTGCAAAAAAAAATTCTCAGAAACCAAAGTCTCGCATAAAAAAAGAATTTCAGTCCACGTTTATCATTTACTTCTGCATAAAGAATCATCTCCTACTCGCTTGTGCAACATCTTCACCCTGTATTTTCCACAGAGGCTTCATAAAGACGATACCAACCGGTTGCACCTCTAGATCATCCCCTTTCCTCACAGTCCCACGCTACCCAATCTCATTGTCCTCCATCGTGGAACCGAGGATCCCTCTCTCTAACGAGGCTCATCATTAGGAGGAACTTTTCTGACAGCATTTTGGATGACGGTCGAACGATTAGGCCCTCGGATTAGCGAATGCGCGGCGAGATCGATTATGCGACGCTGCGGATAACGTTCGCCTGATTTATTCCCCTAATGGGCGTTCGCGCATTCATTTTCGTGGCCGTACGAGGCTATTCCACGAGGCTTCGTCCGGAATGGTGGCGACCGTACGTACTGCCGGTGACAGGAAAACTCTCGCTGGGTGATTCAGCGTTCGGTTCGGCGACGCCTCTCAACGACCACCATAATACCTAGCACCTAGCCCTGGTGCCCACCTACCTAAACGCCATTTCCATCGGCTGCTATCGTCCGTGATCATAATCCAAGGTTTAGCCCCGGAGTCGGACGAAATCGCGCCGAAGTGCAGACCGCTGTTTGAATTGGACACGCGGAATGGGTGAATCGCGCGCCTACATCCGCTCGACGCCTCCCCTGGATCTACGATACTGCCTTGTTCGTCCTCTAGTTCTCCCTTTGCCTGCTACCAATTCATCGACGAAAGGGATGGACGATGAACGTTGTAAAAATATATTTTCGTTCGAGATATCGGAGGATGTTTGCCTTGTTTTGTCTTGTAAATAACGTGTCACACTTGTGGATTGTAAGTGAGATGTTTAAGATGAAACTGTACTTTTGGAATTAATTTTAATTTTGACTGGAAGATTATTTAATATGAATTCGATTTAGGATTTTAATTCTTTGAACTTTACTGAGATATTCGTAATACGCGCCATAACTCCATTCAAATTAAGCAAATTAATATAATAAAGGAAAGTAAATCAATTCGTGAACGTGTACAATTTCTTTTTTCTAAAATGTAGCTTTTGTTTTTCCAATGATTCGTTGCAAATGTGTGATGGAGGTGATAAATCGATCGTATAGAAAAGATATTCGGAACGCAGAGGGTTAAATGTAAATTACTGAGATAAATATATGTATAAATTATGAAAGAATTGTAAGAATAGGAGTTCATTTGTGTTTTAAGATTGCATGGCTGTTGATGGTTTTTTTTTTAGACACAGATATTCATTATTTCTTTCTATTTTCTGTCTTTTTAAAGGTTTTTTGTATTCAGAGTGCAAAAGTTGCTGCAGAGCTAATTTATTCCCGCATTTTAACACCTCGCCAACCGATTAGGTAGATTTTCTATCATACTATTCGCAATAAATAGTATTTCATTCTCCCACCATTCTCTAGAAATTCCTTTGGTAATCAAAGACATGCTCATAATAAAATTTCCAGAAATTATTACCAATCTTGACACTAAATTTACCAACTTTTCTCATACACCTATTTCCACAGACACTTATAAAAATGACGAAGGAACGTAAGCCTTGAATTTTTATTTAAAACATCGATTTGCTTAGTTTAAACACCAACTTGCTCGTAAATTTCGAGTTGAATAGTCAGTAGAAATGACTGAAAAATAATACCAGTAGTCTCTTTAATTTTCTTCGATAATGGAAATGATAAATCCATCAAATTAACGAGTCTCATAAATCCAATATTAAACTCAAAAAAAAAAAAAAAAAAAAAAAAAAGAGTATGCAATTTTTACTACTTTCAATACACTGTTAAAGTGTTCCACTGAACGCTGCTTCATATACCAATAAAATTGATCGCGAAACTCGAATAAACCCATAAAGGTGGCGATCCTTGAACCGAGGCAATTTTTCATATTGAAATACGAAGCGGCTGGTTCCGGGGGCGCAGGTTCGACAAGGCGAGCATCGAACGATTACACGCCGCCAGAGAAATTCAGCATAGTAGACGATTATTAGCCGTGGCCAGTTCGCTATGGCCGGGCAAACGGGAGTAATTCATAACCGGTAGCTCGTATTTTCGCGAGCCGGCACGTCGAATTTGGTCCGGATGGAGAACATGGAGCATCGAGGCTGCTCGTCGTCCCTCTACCACCCCAAACCACTAGCCTGGCCTCCGTTGACAGGATTATATTCGTACGTACCTATCGTGTTCCTCGGTGTACCTCGGTCCCGCAATACGCGTCGCGCGATCATATTCCCGTCGGCTAATAAATTTACCATGGTGCTCGACGCGCATAGCCATCGTACGACTGTCGTCGGTCGATTGCCCCTGCCGGCAGTGTCACTGTTACGAGAATCTTCTACAACGTTAATCGACGCGATTATATCGTCGAGTAGAATCCTCTATGGTCACTGAATATTAGCATATCACTGTTTATTACTAAATGTAATCGTTGAAAAAGATTCCTTATTCGATGGAAATTTTCGAAATTCGAAACGAGTTAACCCTTTCGATTCATTATTACGATTGCCGCCTATAGGCTTTGGAGAAGTATCTTTTTATTTTTTGTTCTTAATGAAATCGGCAGTGAAGCGAAATCATACCTAATTTTTAAGAAAATTATTAGATCGTCGTTGCAGTTCCGAATCGTATCCTTTCGATAAAAAAGATTCAGCTGATAGTAGAAACAGTTTAATTAATCAATCTTTAATTTAATGTCTATAATTCAATTACACTCGATTTAGTTAAACGCTCGTTAAATTAATCTGAATTTTTTAATATTTATTTTAATCTTAATTGCAATTGAAGGTTTTTGTATATATATTTTTTAAACATTTTCCACGTGACAAACACCCGACAAAAAGTGTAATGTCACGTGGGAGGTGACATACGTCTGACAAGGGTTGAGTATGATGTGAAAATTGAAAATAAAAAATTCCTCGATAAATAAATTATCATATTCTAAGCACTGATAAACCAGCAACGACTTCGTCTGCTCCAATTAAAATAGATCAACATCAGTTACAACATAAAAAAAAAAGAAATTAATCAATTCTTCAAAAACTTTCCAAAATGAATGTTTTTTTAAATTATGAGCTTGGAACAAAAATATTTTTTCCAGCATATACATCAAACTGTACAAAAAAACATTCCTAATATCGTCACAACTGAAACAGATCCTTCATACAATCCCTTTCGAACCAATACACCCAGTATCGCGCAAAATCGCAACAGAGGTGATATTTAAAAGATAATTCACCGCATAAAGGAACGAACGAAAGTATCACGACAACAACAACAACGATCACCAGCTTAAACCATCCTCGTCAAAGTAGTTTCGTCTCCTAACGAGTTTATCGCATCCTCTTTAACGTTATTAACACGGGCTAACGAACTGGAAGTGCCGAGTCACCGTGGTCCTCCGCCAAACGCCCGGTACCACCGAGTTCTCCAACCAGGTAACGTCCTACCCCCGATGTGTACACCTGTGTACGTGTGTCCGCTGTATACACGGTGTAGTAACGGTCTATATATACACACACACACACATGGAGGCTTGTAAGTGCAGGGCGAGAGTAGTCGCTCGACGGGACAGGTTACGTGTATAAGGTGGGATAAAGGTACGTATAGGTACAGACTACGAGCTGTCTGTGCGGCCCTGATACTCCAGTCTCTGGGCTAATTCCGAGGTGTAATCTGCGGGTACCATCTCAATGGATTAGCATATAGATAGCGAGGTGGGCTGACCGTATATATATATAAACATATACATATATATACACACATATATATATATATATATATATATACACTCCTAGACCACGTCTGGGGAGACGCAGCAATGTCCGTTTTGGTCTCGTGTCCAACGAACGTAAGGGGGTCAGCTGCAACACCCCCGCAATTGCACCGAACGAACAACCCTGAGCACAGCTTGTACAATCGAACGGAGCTAATTAAGAAAACAACCCGGATCAATCGTCGTTGGGTTTAATGAACGGAGCAGCTTCGAGTTACCGTGTATCGAACTGTGGGAAAAACGTCATATAGCCAAGAAGAAAAAGAAGAAGAAGTTAAGCAACGGTTCGTAACTATCAAAAGGTAAAGGACAAGGATCAAGATATCATCTGCATTGTTTCCACGAGGACTTGGTCTTTCGAAGATAGAAGAAGAAGAAGAAAGAGGGAGTGTATAGACTGGCGCACACAGTGGAAGTGTGACCGACATGAATGGCAGTTTGCCATTGGCAGCGGCCACGTGGGGTGGAGTAGAAGAGAGGACGACTCGGACCGAATATTTCGCTGGAGGTGATTCGGTCGCGAGGTAATTTGTGCTCACAGCGGGGCTGAGCAAACATGCGCAACAGGGGTGCCTCGAAAAATTAAATAACTCGATGACTGGTCACATTCTCCGACACGCGGCATACATACCAGGCCCAAGAACGACGTTCAACGGTGTTATACACACACATATATATATATGTATATACGAATACTGATACGATACGAAAGATGTCCGCGAGAAAGGCGCCTCCACGTTTGAATGACGTGGCCCCTCTTCTACCATCGTCTTCCATTTTCTTCGACCATAGGTACTACTACCACCTTTAGGGATGGTCAAATATCCCTCGAGGGACCCGGGTGGAAGCTAGGACAGGGCCAAAGGAAGGACCAGAGGTAAGAAGCGAGCGCCGGCCTCCCGCGGACTTATGAATACAAATAGCCGCTCACTGCGCGACTCAGATTCCTGATAAGGTGCACCTCCTGGCTTACCGGTACCACTGGACTAACATAAAGTACGAGCTTAGACCCTGCACCGGCCACCGACGCGTCCGCCCGTTTAACGGAAGATTATCCTCGCGACGGAGAAAGATTCGCATCAGACTATATCGTTGTTGTATCGGTTTCGAAGAGAAAGAAAGGGGGTCCTATTGGTTGTAACAGACCAAGCTAGCGGAGTGAAGGTTATTGGACGATGTATCGGTTTCTTTACACGAATGGTGAAAGGGACATTGTTAGAGGATATGTCAGACATTTAATCCTTTACTTTATGATTTTTTTTTTTTTTCTATGGTTATGTACACACGGGGTGGTTGTAATATAGGTAGTAAGCGAATGCGGACGCAGGTGGCTCTGATCATGCAGTTTAACCTTCTAATTGCTTTCTAAATAAAGTGACTCATTGAGAGAAACACTGAATTTCTCTGATTTATAATTAAGAATTTCAACAAGTTACTTTATTTCGATTATTTTATGTTTGATATAGGTAGAACGGGACAGTTAAAACCTTCATTGCGAAATACTTCGAATTAAAACGCTCCATACGTAATTAAATCACCGTTTCGATTCTTTATTTATGATAAATTGAATTAAATATTTTTGTCGTTTTATGTGTTGTTTGATTTAAGGGAAGTAATGTTTTGAAAACACCATAACATGAAAATAAATTATAGCGAATCTGAATATTCGAACTTGAGGAATACATATACGTATTCACATTTAACAACCTTTCTCGTCAAATATTTCTAACACACGTGTAGCTAACAATTTCAATTATTTCCACTTAGATATCGTGTTAGATAGAAAGAAGTTAAAATACTACAAATTACAAGCATAAACCGAAGCTGATGTTGGAGTTACAATCCAAGTTTACATTACAGCTAGGGTACTTTGTCGTATCTCGACCACGATCTACATTACGAGTATGACTCGCTATTACAAAAGAAAAAAGGAAAAAAAAAAAAGAACTGATAAATTGAATGAGACACTCCGAATAAAAAGAAAAAACGTACACAATTTTTACAATACACTTGCTAAAGTGGTAAGCGAGAATACACTGGTCGATGGTGAGATAAAGTATAGCAAGTCTGCCAGATCAAAACGGAAGATACACCGTTTTGAAATAAAAAGAGAAGAAAAGGAGAGGAAAAAAAAAAGAAATAACGGGAGTATGGTACAAAATAATTATAGCATGCTCGTGGGCAATTTGTAAGGAACAGGACGTGCACGCGACGGAAGCGGATGCTTGTTAATTTTCATGTATTCAATACGAAGAATACGTATCAAAGTTTCGTTTGTAATTCCAATGATCTAGATAAAATAATGTATGAATATTCCAGCAGAAGTTAGTCGTGAAGGAGAACTATCTTCGTGCAGTTTCGGTATTCGCTACAATCCCCACCTTTCCCCCCCTTTTACGGTTCTGGAATGCATTTTACAGTGCCGATAACAAATTACGCGTCTTCATCCATGTTCTGCCTTCCAAGCAGAAAGGAATGCCATCGCTCGATCGGTCATTCCCCGGTTTCATCCGGTCGATCAGTAAGAAGATACCTACGCTCCTGCCGTGCGTTTCAGGATTGGAGACAGTATCTCCCTTTATCTGCGGCTAATGTCGTGTAAGAACTACGCCTCCTCCGATCTACTGACAACCATTTGTTCGGACACTCTTGACCACGAAACGACGCGACGCGGCCTCGCTCAGAACTTTCTAATGAATCTACATTGTATAATACTCTCCCTGCTGTCTGAGTTGAAAAAGAAGAGAGAGGAAGAATTGTTGTAACCTCACGATGAATTATTGTGTACGCGAAGAAGACAACGCGACGATTCTTTTATTTTTTTTTTTATGCTGGTTTTTGTAGGATGAAGTTTTATTTTTTCCATAAGTTATGGAACATAACTAACGGTTTAGAATAAATCAAGTTTAGATGAAATATCTGGTTAGTTGTTTCGATAACACTTTATCAACCCCGGAAGATTATTAACCTTTCAACTGGGAAAGACGAGTGAACTCGTCATTGGTTAATCGACACTTTGAACACAGTAATTTGTGTAAAGCTATTGTTAATTTTTAACTGTACTGTTATGGCTATATTATGTATGAAATACCACAAAATTGTATTTGCAAGAATCGATTGGAATTGTTACCCATTTTTTACTATAAATTAGAAACATTTATTTTCTGTTCGAGATGTGAATTCAGTTAATAGGTTAAATCGAATGATTAGGTATTCACAGGCACTTGCATCGAATACAGTTTTCTTTTTTCTAATTCTAACCCTTTCAAGAGAAAGGTAGATGTTCGACTTTCAACCGGAAAACTTGTCAAATTGGTTTTGAAAGTGTAAAAATTCGTAATTCTTCAATTCGTGAAAGTGTAGTATTTATTTCGTTAAATGAAAATGGAAGAGCAGAGAGAATATCAATTTCCAAAACACCAAACTTTTAAATTTTCATAATTTTCCGAAATTTCGCAGTATTCCGTCGAGATTTTTGAAAATTTCTTCCTACATTTCTGTCCCAAGTATTCTTAAATCAATGGCGAGTTTATAACACGGAAGTTTGACAGTGTTAATTTAAACGTAAAGTTCAAATTAGGTATTTCATGACTTATGAACGAGGATGTATAGACATTTGATAGGCTCCCACGTTCGTCTCCGAGAATAGGATTCGTTCAATTTGTCAACGGAAGGTCATCGAGTGGAATGACAGTTAGGCAGGAACGAAATAATCCATGTCCCATAACCGGACCACCAAGAAAGCCGTGACCCGGAAGGGTGGAGACTCGTTCGCTATCGTGACAGTCACAATCAGTTTTCGACGTACACCCTGACTGTCACTACGGGAGACGGACACCCGTGGAACGAAACTAGTCTCGAAACTTGAATGGCGCGTATATACAGACGAGGAAGAAATCAACGCGATCTGATTCGTTACGGTTCTACCTGTTGTGAATAAACTATACTCTCGCTTCGCCGAATCCTCCATTCATCCTGACTAAAAAGAAAACATCGATAACTCCAAAAATTTAGATTTCTCCTTAAACTTTGCAGATTTATAGATTTACAGATTTTTTTAAACTTCGCAAATTGATTCGAGCAATTTATTTTGTTACCCCCTTTCAATTTTTTCAAAATGTAGATATAGAACAAATATTATAGTAAACATTTGGCGATTTTCTTTGTCTACATAATTAATCAAAATTGTTTGTTTAAAGAAGAAATCTTCCAACACCGTTATTCAGAAAATACCGAATTTTCTGTCAAATAAATGCGAATAAATACGCTAAATATGTCAAACTTATGGGATAATGTAATACTTAAGTAAGTTTAATCGAGGATTTTTCATTGAAACGAAGAATTTTTACTATTTAACCCCTTGGAATTTCTTAGATGTTAAAGACGAAGCGCGGGAAATTTGAAAATTTAAACTTAACCGAAAATTACGATCTGATATTCCATTACTTCAACTAAACGCACAATTTATGTGAACTCGATAGGTCTCGGGATACTTATGAACAAAGGTGTACGTAACTTATCACCAGATAAGAACAATAGACACGTTACACACAAATTTTTCACCTTCCCAACCATATTTATTCGCACGAGTTACCTTTCACATAAAGACACAAAGAATTCCTCCGCGAGGAGAGGTGCTGTGTACAGCTAAGCAAACAAATTTTAACGGGCGTGTAGAACGGGACCAATTTAAATGATAATGCGCCGCTGTGTATGCTTCCAAGATTAACTCGTAATAGGCTGGAATAAATGTCGGCGGACCTGTTAGGCGTATCTAGCACTGTTACACAAGGAAAACAGTAGGTGCTAACTACTCCTGTAAGACAAGCCTGTTTATATTGGTTTCACGTGTGTGTGTGTACGTATGTGTATGTTTGAGACTGTTTGTACGCGTGAATTTACCCCCGTGCTCGATGATGGCGCCAAGGAAATTGGGTCGCGTATCATCGTGTCCGTCGATCTCGATGATATTCCCTTGCTCTTCGTAACGTCCATGAATTTATTATACGAACAAACGGTATATTACCGTGGTAACTTGTAATTATCCGGACCGGTTTATTAAAATCTTTACCGATCGCACGATTATCATTTGTTACGGTTCGTTGTACGTAACTGAACGTTGGATAGGTTTGGTTCGATGAAACGTTTACAGGATCTAATCTATTTATTTATTGCGTCACGTTGGATTATGTAGGAAGCAGAGAGAAATTTTCTTAATTATGGAACGTTATCATGCGCCACTCCTAAAGGATGTGGTTCGTTTAATTAAGAGAACAAGCTTGGCTGGCGTGATATGGAAGAATAAGCCATTGATAACATTCCCGAAATAGCCAGACTAACAACCCTATAACAGTCATTCTTTTCCCTAATTTCGATTCTCCCTAATTCAAAGAATACCGAACACAGCTCTAACCTGCAAACTCCAGGTAGTACAAACGAAACAATCCATCCCACTTCCGATTTTCCCTAATTTAAACAACACCAAGCAGAACTCTAACCCCAGAAGCTTCGAATAATAATTCAAACAAGCGTTCTATCTCGATCCTATTAAACAAAGCTCCACTCTCCCGTACAATTCGTTGGATCCCACAAAAACTAATCTCAAACACAGCCCAATCGATAATGAGACTCGAGAACACGTTTCGTAAGGGGCCTTATTGATTAAACCCGAGACAGAGGAGGAGCACGGTTCTCGTAACCGGGATAAAAAGCATCGCAACGACGACGATAGCGCGTGCAAAGGTCGAAGAGTCTTCGAACTATGAGGTAAGTTTGCCTCTGGGGGTGTCTTGTCGGTGTTGTCGCGGATGGGATCATGCAAGCTGTGCCCTCTCTCCCTCCCTTTCACCCCATACCGAAACCCGAACCTCTTCAGCTCTTCGCTAGGTTCACCGTCGGTGAACCTCTTTGCATATACATTCTGTAAGATTACTTTGTGCGGTTTACACCCTCGACCCAGCCTCGTCCGTGGCGGGTGCTCGTCCTTCAGGACGAAGCGCGCGCTTTCCTCGACGAGAGAGCCTCTTCTCTCTCCGGCTCCTTTCGCCAGGAGGCAAACTACCCTGTGCAAGTTTCGTACCGAGAGGGTCCCTAATGTATGCGGAACTATACGAGAGAAATTCCAAGTTCGGCATGGCCGTGTTAGCTGCCTTTACGATGAGTATCACCTAGCTACGTCTTCGTCTTGCTCGTCTAGCGAACAGAAGACCGAACCACCAGACAAGACTACGCCTTCGTGGAAGAGGTGAACACGCGTGATCCTAATTAGAACGCGTCCTACCTCCTTTCGGCGGAAGGTGTCGAAGGAAAAGCGGGTTTCTTGTTACGTCGTATCGCGAAACACTTGGAAACATTTTCGCAGCAGGAAAGGGTAAGTTTTCTTGGAGGAAGAAAACCGGTGAAGAACAGAGAGTTTCTTCGTTCGTTTGTTGATACGTTTGATATGAATTTTACATTGGAGGAAGTTCTAGTTCTAGTTTTGAAACACGCGGGTTTTTTGATGAAGGTATGAATACCGTGTTACAACGGATACCAGTGTTATTCGTGGAAAGGGGAACCATGGTACCGGTACGATTACGAAAATTCTCACGGAGATACAACCTCTTAATACTATTCTTTACCACCCACATTTTCAAAGGATTTACATAAAAACGAGCCAGGCCCACGTAGTTTAACCTCCCCTCTTCTATCCTCTCGAAAAGCAACGTTGACTACGAATAACCGCATTAACTTCGCTCGCGTCCTTTTGATATTTCGTTACGCTGCGACTACGGGACCGTGGTGTTAATTGTTCCAGAACGAAATCTGACTTGTACATCTTGTACGAGTGCAGTGTTCATTCGCGAGCTGAGAATCGTGGTGGTGTAGGGTGGAAATTTTAGGAAATTTGAATTAATCATGATTTCCAAGTGTGAAAGATGCGGGGTAATTAAGGAAATAGAATGCAGTTCTCACCGTTGAGAATTTCGAGTGTAACCTGTATCCTTGTAAGATTATTTTCCCAAAGTTTCGCCAGCGTTGCAACTGATTTCGTTAAGTAGACACACTGATAAGAATACGGCTTATAAATGATAGCCTCAACAGTGAGAACTATTATAATGTGTAATGGAAAGGCAGTGAAAGCCTCGAAATTTTAGAAACAGAGCGATTAAATGTGTCAGTGGAAAAAAAAATCCGTAGAAAGCAACTTTGATGTAATTCTCTGACTTATTCCACCATGAAAACCATTAACCCTCTGTAACCCGATTTTTCTGTGTTTATTTTATCGATAATATCTCGCGAGCTGTCTCGACCGCAAGCTTGATGATCGGTAGATCTAATGTAATTTCAAAACCGGAAGTACCACGTTCGAAAAGACAGTGAAAGAGCTCACGGGTGGCACGTGGACCCGCCAAAGTTAATTATTTATTATTCAGCTGTCATCATCTATTTGTGGCGGTCAGAGTCTTTCATGTAGAAATCCAGCTAGTTAATTTTTATTAGTCGTGGATAGGGTTTCGGGATACGCCGGGAGAATCCTCTCGCCTCCGGACATCCTGTAATCTCTTGGGAGCTCTCGAGAGGCAAGCAAGCAAGCAAGCAGGCAGGTCGGAGCTTTCTTCGCGGCAATTATCATGCGGCATGGCCACAGTATTCCGCCCTTCGCATCACTAATGAGTTCCTTCGTCTAGCGTTGTGTCGCGTGCCGCGTCGTTTGCCGGCCGATCGCCGCATCAACACGTTTCACGTAATTTTCCGTCGTGCTTTCCACGAAAGCCTCGTTATGGGCCATTGAATGCTACGGCCGCGGTTACGTGTCGATGAATGCTTATATCGCCGTGACGTCGACTATTAGGGAGCCATGGGAATCGTGATCGAGAGATCTCTCAGCTATACATGAGATAACTCGCACGTCTTTTCCTTTGCAACCTCGCGACGCTTTGGACGAGATGTCTAGTGACCCGATATCAATGAAAAGACACTTTGGACGAGATATTTCGCGACCCAAAGTCGCTCATAGAACACTATAGATGAGATATCTTTCACGTTTTTTAATTTGTACGCGAGAAACTTCGCGACGCTATGGACGAGATAACTCGCGATCCCATATCGATCATAAGACACTTTGGACGAGATATCTCGCGACGCGACGTGATACACGCGACGAGATATCTCGTCGAGAAACTGAGATAAAAATCAACCAGTGAGTTATCCCGACACCACTGATGATTAACAGCATTTTAACGATTCCTCTAATAAGAGGAGGAATCCTTTAATGTACGCAACGTTCTACAGCGAAAGAAAAAGAAAAAGGAAAAGAAAAAGAAAATTTCCGGAGATCGCTAGATCACATGTTGCAAAAATCACGAAGAATATAGTAGACAGTTCGAAACGATTAAAGCGTGTATTCTGCGAGTAAATTGCAGGTCGGTCGAGCTCCTTCCTTCCGACTCTGTATACCGGTGGAGGGGTTCCACGTGGCCGGTCCTTTTAATCGGTTCGGCACGATAAACATATCGAAATTATGATGGAGAATCGAGGGAGTAAAAGGACGAAGCCGGTGCACGCTTTGCGGCGGAAAAGGAACCTCTCTCTCGTTCCCTCTGCACACAGCGTCCGTCCTCCTCCACTTTTAATTTTCAGGCGCGGCTAATTATGATTTACGGCAACATCGACGCAACATCCTGATCGGTACGCGAGATACCGCCCGCAGGATATTCAAATGCGATGAATATTGCTCGCCGCGATAAACGGCGCACGAACAACGACAAACGAAGATCAAAAAGAGAAAGAGATAACTGTTGAAACGAGTAAGATGCAAAAAAGGAGCTGAGAGAGAAAGAGAGAGAGAACGTTTTAGCAAGGGAGGCTCGCGCGCGTGTAAAGGATACGAGAAAAGGATTCTTAGTAGTCTATTCGGTATGCAAGATGAGCAGTCAGACCTGTACGCACCGCGTCCCTTTCCTTCGCTAAAGGAAAAAAAGAAAAAGAAAAGAAAAAGGAAAAAACAGACAATAAAAAGAAGAAGAAGAAAAGGACGCGTATCCTCGCGTGTGGATTATTCGATGTATCGAGGGCCCCACGGTTGTCGAGGCAAGGAATCGTTCGCTTTTTTCCAACCGATAACTCACAGTGTCAAGCGTGAAGCACCCGCAGATGGGTAGTTATGATTTGAAGGCGAAAACGTTTAAAAACCGCCTGGTGTTATTAAGCCGATCTTATCTCGAGGAAATAAAAGATACTTATTTATAGCCGGGGAGTCGGTTGATGCGTGTTCTCACATGAATTACATCCGCGTGAAGATCATGGCCAGATAGTAGAAGCTTTCTGTTAGAGAGCAAAGTAATTTGTCGATATCTTATACCAGGACGAGGACTATGTTGGAACATTAGCCGCGTGATTACGCTGTTTGTGTACATTTAATAACTCTGTTTCTAAAGCTTACACTCGAATTGATATACATACATACACACGTAGTAAACGTGTACGTATGTTAATCGAATAATTAACTTAAAAACGTCTACTAATACATGTATATATATATATATATGTGTGTGTGTATTATAGTATTAATAATAGATATCAATATCTATTATTCCAGTGATTACACACCGGTCTCTATGTTGTATCAGTAATTTCTTTTTCACTCGAACCACGTGTTACTTTCCCTTCGCATATATTTTGCAATCGTTCGAACTCCGTTATTTCGTAGCAACGATTACCGATCGCGATTAGGCAGTTCTCTTACCAGGGCGCGCCTTATAACGCGGAATGTATCACGCGGGGCGGCGCATAGGAATTCTCGCACAATTTGTTAGTCAATGAACCGAATAGGTACAAGACATAATTCCATGGACGAACGGTGAAATAATTATAATAAACGAGAAAGAGAGATTACAATTTCTCAATTTGATGTTTCTTTTTTCCTTTTTATGCGATCTGAGTTTTTCAATCGATTTTTCTTCACGTTCGAGCAAATTGACACGAGAAAAGGTTCTTATTATTAGTAGAAAGATGATTAGAAGGTTACCTTGTCTGATCGCTTTTTAGTAGGTGTTATAGAGCCGTTAGGTCTGCCTTGGAGATCGGTTTCGCTAGCCATCCGGTTGAAACGTTGCATCCGCTCGCGGAAGCTTAATTGCTCGGTTGAGCCCGGATTCGCTGCGACAGTCTCATCTTCCTGTACGGTTTAATATCTCGAAATTGTCGTGTCTCTAAGGATACCGAGGCTACTACTCTAAGTACACATGTCCAACTACTGATTAAAAGGCGAAAAACAAAACACAACGGGAGAAAGAGACAAACAAACAAGACAAATACAGCTGAATGGAGTATAAAGGGGTGCGAAACGTATGGAAATTCGACAAGGCTATTATAAACGATGATACAGTGGAAATGAGTGCTTGTCTATTCATGCTACTAATTAAAGCGAGATAATACGGCTGGTACAGTTACTCTCGTTAATATCTGCGCACCGCTAAAACTAAATAACTATTTTAAAATTGACCGAAGAGACTTGAGTTTCTTTTTCCTTTTGTTTTTGAGAAGCTAGAAGGATTGGATCTTTGAGAAAATTGCTGATAATGAAAATATAAAAAATATTTGCTGTAGATTATTAAATAATTCGAAACATCACCGCTGCTCTTTTCATAATCGAATTAATAAATGTTTAGAAACCGAGGGAAACGAATTTGAACATTTATTACGATAAATTTTCCTTTGCAAATCTTTTCGTTGCAATTATTTCATTATTCCTGAGAAGTCACGAAAATTTATAAATTTTTCGCGTTCAAAAAAACCTCGATTACTGAAATATCAAAAAAAAAAAAAAAAAATGATCCTGAGGAAAAAATTATTTCCACCATAATGTGTGTTCTTTCGACATTTCCAAAAGAATTAACGAGACATCCTGTATACAACTGATATAAATCTACAAAACATATTTTTTAAATTTTTATTTCAGGCACAAATAAAAAAATTTGATAGAATTTGTAAAAAGTAATCTTTATTAATACAACTACAATTTTATAAAAAAAAAAAAACTTTTACACGTTATTTAGTACACTAACTCTAATTTCCAAAAGAAATTTCCAAGAGAAAAGAGACTAAAAAAATTTCACGTCGTTTGGAACAATTTTAAAAAATTCTTTTTTTTAAAGAGTGCGAATATTAGTGAGAATGACGTATGTATATACGTGTGGATGTCTAAGCATGCCAAAATGACTTCGAACTACGTCCGAACGGAACTGCACAAGGGAGAAAAGAAAAGAAAAGGGTACGATCGTTTTGCAAATATGGATTCCGAGTGTCGTTTTATTGCAAGGACGTTGAAGCTTTCGACAGAGAATGAGGAACACCACCAGTTCGTGTGTACTATAGTACAGTAACGCTATCGTACTGCTTAAGTGACATTTACTGTAACCATGAACACCTTTCTACATAACCGAACCGTGTACACACGCAACACTATTGCTCAATAATACCCAAATTATCTGGTCTCGGTAATTACGCGATAAAGCGAAAACGTGTTCAACTATTTTATCGTTTGCACACTTATTTACATGTACTACCACCAACTAGGAAACGGTGAGCATAACATATACACTACGTGGCGTGCATGTGCATTGAAAAGAAACAAAAGAAAAAGAGAAAACGTGAAATTTTATCGAATTACTCGTCGACATATAATCGCGCTATTATAAAAAAAATTCTAATTAATTCTAGTAACCTCTTTAACCTCTTCGAAGACATTCAGACGCACACTCCCGTTCATAAGTACGAGAACTTTGCAAAATAAACCTAAACAGTCATTACAAATTGTTAAAAGACAGTCTAAAATCTTATAGTACAAGTACATCTGACAGAAAAGCTGTCTAAGATTGCTATCTATAGGCATCATTATGATAACACTTGCAACATACTTCTTTACTTCATACAAGTCTTGTTTACATTAAAATAAAGCAAAGTGACAAACTAAATGAAAATATATAAATTCACAAGTACCTATCATCTTCTCGTTTTCAAAAGTTCTATCACAACAGTGTATTGAAATTTATAATCGATCTTATTAAAAAAAAAAAAATGCTTGACGTGCAAAGGGTTAAAATACAGCAATATAAAAAACTCTCTTTTTCTAACCTCCAAAAAAAAATCGTCCGCGAAGAGGTTAATTAACGCCATCTATATCGCGACACATCTCCCCCCACCGCGCCCTTTCCTCACGTTTGGTAACGTCGAGAAGATTTCACGTTCTTCCCTTTTTAAGCCTATTGCGTGTACAGAAAGAAAAACTCACCTTGATAACCGCCTCTGATCCTCCCCTATTCCTGTCGACGTTCTCCTTATTCTCGATCTTGATCTTATCTTGACTTTTACGGCGAGGCGGCACGGGAGGCGACGACGTTGAAAATCCGGTCTCGACATGGTCAACACCATTTTTCCGCGCATTGATACCGGCCTCGTCGCGGGCGAAATTCGAACACGACTCCTCGCGGTATGTGTTCGAGTTATTCGCCGGAGGACTGAGGGGCGCGGGAGGCGGAGGTCGGTAAGGTGGTGGAACGCGTAAAGGAGAAACCGGGGTGGCTAGGTCGGGAGTGGCGATCGGCGATGCGATTTGTTCCGTGGATAATATTTCGACAGGATTCTGACGGTACTTCTTCTTCAACACCAAATACTTCTCACCCTACGTGAACAATGTTCTTACTGATACACAGTGACAGCCCTCAACACAGAATAACTCTTTTTTCAAAACTGGACAAACTGAATTGTATCCTCGTGAGAGGTTAGGAGAATTAGTTTGCTAGATTACGCGTAGAAACATTTTTGAAAAGATCCAATTGGTCGGAATTAAACAATATTCACGGTTGCTCTTTGCAACTTTTTTATCTGAGCCTGTAATGAAAATTTAAAAAATAGGTTTCGTAGATTTATGTCAGGTGTATACATGCCAAAAGTTTCATCGAAATCGGTTAACGTTAGTGCGAATTACAAACGGTTAAAGATAGCGTGAACCGAAGTTTTCCATGATCTTTCAACTTAATGCTGTAATAAATAGAAAGACTCATATCATCTCTTGAAAAAATGAGAAGAAGCGATATTTACTACCTTTTTCGTAATTCCGACTAACCACTATTTTGTCAAAAACTTGTCTACACGTTGTCGAAGAAACTAATTTTCATTCCTCAAAGAAAATTCACGTTACTTCGTCTAATTTTGAAAAAGTTGTTTTATTACAAAAGGTGTTCGAATATCAACCCTTTGCACTCCAAGCACTTTTTCTATATGATCGATTATCAATTTCAACACACTTCTTTCAAGAAACTTTTGAGAACGAACAATGATCTCATATATTTTTATTTATTTCGTCAATTTGCTTTGTTTTAATAAAAATAAGATTTATATGAAAAAATAGTTCCTGTTACAAATACCATAGCGTTGCTTATGGAGTGCAAAGGGTTAATGAGAGCCACTGTATACAAACTCGCAAAAATACCATGTATTTCGTGACAGCAGTAAACGTAGATACTATGTTTACGAATTCTTTGCTACAAAACTGTTTAAGCTATCGTTCTTACAAATTTCAAAGTGATAACTACAAGGTGTAACGAAAACTAAATGCAACACGCGACATCAGATAAGGCACAGAATAAAATATTGCAAGAGAAAACGGAAAAAAAAAGGGGAAAGAAAAACGTTAGCAGATAAACGTGAACTTTATCTATCAACCGCGCGCGAGCCGCTATTGAAAGCTGGCAACGTCGCGCCAACGCGCAACAAGTCGCTCCTGTCAAGGCGGAAGGGAAATTGCTACTCGATGACGCACCTCTTCGTTCTTTATAGTTGCCAGGGTGTTTACATATTCCTTGAAACGATTCCGTGCTTCCACTGTAACGAAAATTTCATCCCTCGTTCACTCGTTGTCCTTTGATTCGACGATTGGTGCGAAAGGTTATTAAACGTCTATCCCTCGTGTTTACACATGAGAGGACACATACACATCACATCGTGTAACATCGGGGTCACACCTTGGCGAGAACGTAGACAGTTTACCTGGGCACGATCTGCACAGGATTTTCAACGTACCTCGAGTCTCCGGATCTGTGAGGAACTTCTTGAAGTACTTCACCACGTCGTGATTACGTGCAGTACCGCCGTTTTCCAATATATATTGACGAATCTCTTCGAGAGACAGCTCACTGGGCGTCGCCATCTTGTCACTACTAGTCAGCGCAGCAGCGCCACTACGCTCACCAGCGTTGTTCGTTGATGCTGTCGATAAAAACGGCCTCTGTTTAACACCGAACACGGTCTAACGAATTCACGTCGTGCGTGTATTAAAATTAACTCTTTGCACTCGAAGTGTTAATTTTTTTTTTTGCATAATTGCTTGTGCTTCACCTGTGGTTTCCATCGATTAAAATTCGAAAAATATGTTGTTATGTCCAATTTACAGCTACTTGCGATTCTACAGTTTTTTTTTTTTTTTTCGTTATCTGAACTTCATTCTTGCCGATCTTTCCTTGGAATCTGTAGCATTTGAATTTCCTGTGTTTCCTGTATACTGTCAGAATCAATTTCACTTTTTATTGATATTTTAATCTTCGATTTTCTTCAACCAATTATTTCATTCGAATCTCTCGTTTACGAAATTCTTGATTTGGTCTTTAAGTAATTTATAATCGATCTTATCTTCGCTGTTAATGTATATATATTAACATACGTATAGTATAATATTATAACTTTTTTTGTTTATCTAGTACCATAATTAAATATTATTAATATTTCATTTTTAAACATTATATATATATAAATATTGTATTAAATTAATAAATTAAATAAAATTAATATTTATTCGTATATATAAAAATTATTATTATTTCTTAATTTAGTAATATATTCATATGATGAACACTTATTCATATTTATTTTTCGTTAACATTTTTTTTAACATTTCCTTCTCGATGAAAAGGAAACTTAGTTTCAAGAGTGCTTGATATATTTCTGTTTGAATATCGTTCAATCATTCACGCTTAATTCGTCAACTTCGTGGTTGCACAATGAAAAACTGTTAAAAAATAACATCATTTTGTGTTACGCATTTTTCGCGCTTTTTCTTCTACTTTCTCTTGAACTTTTCAAGTGTCCACGCTTTCACGAGCGGTAATTGCATACACACACACACACACACACACACAGAATGTAAAACGTTGTACATGCTCGGATAGATGTTACGAAAAGCTTTCGTCGCGTTACACATCATCGGAACAAGCGGACGATGTCTAATTGCAGCTAGAGAATGCAAATAAAAATTACGTATGCGTGAAAATGCATACACGCATGCCAACGTGTAATTTCTTCCGTTAATAACGTACTAACGAGCTGTAATCATATTGCGCTTGCAAGAGAAGAAAAAAGAGAGAAATGAAAAGAGTAACAAAATTAAAAAAACAAAAAAAAAGAAGGAAAAAAAGGAGGATTGTTAACATCATTAGTAACGAGTGCAATCGTTACACCTCATGCATAACGCATAATACCAGTCAATTTAATTGCATTATAATTGTGTAGGACGCGATGGAATATGTAACGCGCGATCCAGCTGTTAGCTTGCATCCCACGTCGCCTCGATGCACGTTCATAGGGGAGGGAGAAAAAAAAAAGGAAAGACGAAAAAAAGAGAGAGAAAGAGAGAAAACGAAGCGACGGGGCCACGCAAAAACCGATTTTTCACCTCGTCCACCAAGCCGTATTTAAACCAAGCGCGTACGATAGCTCAGCTAGATATTTGATTCTACCCCCTCCGCGCAAATAGACGATTCGTAAAACCTTTTAGCAGTCCGACGCGTTATATTCCATCGATGCAAACATCCGGCCGACGGACCCCGTCGCACAAACTAATGTGAATAACCAGCCGTAGCATAGATGGAGTTTTAAATACCACGATTTAACTGCTCCAACACGCATCCACGATGGCCGATTGATTCTGCTTTTTATTAACGCGATTTCTACGCTCGATTCGTTTGCAAACAGGAGACATTCAGCGAAACATGTTTGTTTCGTAAACTATACCATATTTGCGTTGAATTATCTTATGAATAGTTAATATTATAATTAGAGCGAGAGAGTGACACATTTAGGGATCATTTCTATCTAACTTTAAGTAAATTTGTCAATCGATTTTTTATGATACTACCGATTTGAAAAGGCTTATTTCGAGGATAAACGCGATTGAATTTTCAAACGATTCGACTTTCTCTTTCGCGCCATTTCGCTAAGTCTTGCCATATCTTTGCCAATTTTAAGAATTCATCTGTGATACTTTGAAATGATCATTTTGAGATGTTAAACTGTCGGAAAATCGGCGTTTATAGTAAGAAGCTCGGCTATTATCGCGTGGGAATGGATATCATCGCTCAAAGCGTGTCTGACAAAGTGATTTAAATATAGACTTCGAAGCTGGTTTCAAATATGAGCTAGCCAAAATTTTAATCATTTTTTAGTATATGTTTCAAGATGCTCAGAAAAGTACTTCAAGGTGTATTAGACAAAAGGAAACAATGCAAGAAAATATTGTAATAAGGAGGATATGGAAAAAGTTATTATATTCGTTGGTGAAAAGAATATTGGAAAAATCTGGAAGCGGCAAAGTATTTAATGCTTTCTTTATTTATATCATAAATAGTTTATATAAATTTTGAACCTGAGAATATGTAGCTTTTAATTTTCATTTCGATTGTTTTACGGAGTGGCTCATATTTAGACCACTCTTCAAAAAATAAAGATTTTTCCTTTTATTTCAAACGTATAATTTGCAACGCACATTTCTTTTGTTCAGCTCGTTATAATTTTGTATCTGAAGTGTTGTATCTTGAGAATCATCAACAGGTTAGGCAAAAAAAAAAAATCCTGAAACGAAAATTCCCCGCGAATATTTAAATCCTCCTCTGCGGTAATTCATCGACCAATTAAACGATGCAAATGAAACATTGAAACATCTGTGTCGGAATGGCGTTAGCAAACTAGCTGAAAGGGTGCTGTTAAGATCTACAAAATCCTACGTTCTCGATTTCCGTGCTCATTACACGGTGCAAAAAAAAATATATATATGTACGAGCGTTATTACGATTCGTTCCGATGAGATATGAAAGGAAGAAAAAAAAAAGGGGGGGAAACGATACGATCTTGGTGAACGGGTTACCTAATTTACAAGCAGATCGAATAGTCAAATATTTTTAATGGTGTCGATGTAATCGTAACGCGCCGTTAAGATTGGCGAGTATCTGCTGCGAGCCGAAAAAACAAGCCTGTGATTTGCATAATATACGTACATACGTATAATCTTCAACGAGATAATCTTAGTTATATCACGATGGTGCTGTAATAAGAACCACTTCTTCGCAACAATGTTTTGTAATGAAGAAAATAGTCTTGCTAATCAACAACTATGTATACTGGGTGAGTCTCGAAACACGATGACTTCAAATAATTCGTAAATGATTTGTTTCGAACAAAAATTGCGTAGTTTCCAGAGATACGTGTAGTAACCTAATCGAGTTCTTATTTCTTTGCTCTTTCATCGAGATATGAAAATCACCTTTGTTCAATATTTTATTCAAATTCTAGAAAAAGTGTTAGACATTCCATTGAAAGAAAAAAAAAAAAAGCTGAAGACGACCACCATATAAAAAAGCAAAGAAATAAGAAATCGATTAGAGTCCTCCATGGAACATTCGTTCGAAAAATTGAAAAAATCGTCATGCTACGAGACTCACCCTGTATATACATAATCGTAAGGTATAATACGAAAGACGAAGGGAACAGTAACTCAGTAGAAGGGACGAAAAGGGAATGGTGTGCGTGCAGCACGCATAACCACGCACGTACACAATGTGTGCGTACAGGAAGTGTCCCGGTACCTTTATAATTAAAACCCCTTTTATCGACGATATTCTAATGAAACGACGAGTAATGATTGAGCCCGACCCGCTTAACAAACCCCGTACAACGGTCAAAATGTGAAACAATTACTCTTTCTTCATTCTTCTTCTTTATTTTTTTTTTTTAAGTATCGCTAATGACCCACGATCAATCCTGTCCGAAATCTCTGATAAACGTTTGTTTGCACAAGCCCGCGAACGAGCATTAAACGTATTTTGTAACACCAATTACGCCGGGTCGTCACGATCAGAGATCGTCTCGATTAAAATAATTACAACCGCGAGTGTGCCTCTCTCTTAACACAGAAAAAGAACCTCCCTCAAAGAAAACAAAAAAGAAAAACAAGAAAGAAAGAAAACACGAACGTGAAGGAGAATTAAAGAAGAAAAGAAAAGTATCGTTCCAACGCAAATAACAATATCAGACATCTCGAATAAAGATCAGATGATAATCTCTCTCTCTCTCTCTCTCTCTCTCTCTCTCTCTCTTTTTCTCTCCGACGAGGCGGTAGCAAAACGCACGCAGTGTGTTCTTTGATACAATTCTAAACCTTGGACAGGATTGATGCACGAGATTGGCCGTGGTATTTCCGCGAACAAAATGTGTGTGCACCAAGAGGTCGTCCGGGGGCGAGATGGTTGGAGGTAAGAAGAACGAGCGGCCAGGAACGAGGACAAAGGAATCGCGTCGACGCCCCGTGGCCCCGTAGGTGCATCCACGATATCATCTACCCATGTTCCCCTTGCGTTATGCTTATGCTCGTGCATACGTAAAAGATGCGCGAGCCTGCAGCCGCTGCAGCGCTTTATCCGTCCGGTGCAAACTGCAAAAGAGTTCGTGTGATCTACCGCCCAGTGATATGTCGCCGCTGGGATTCCGACGAGAACCGCAAACCCCTTCCTTTTCTTTCTCTTATTCACAACTACAATCACCATCCTCGTCCTCCTCTCTTCACCAACTTCAACTCCCCACGGGCCGTTTGTTCTCGCGCCATTTTAATTAATTTCTGTACAATGCAACGAAGAAATGGTTATTTTGTTTCTTTCTTTCTTTCTCTTTCTCTTCTTTTTTTATTGTGTGTACACGTTTATCCGAGAATTCATTATGCAACGTACGGTTTCAGTGTGTCTTAGGTTTTCAACAAACTTTCGTAGCTGAGACTTCTGTACATAGGGGATGTACTGGTTTCATCGACGACAAGTGATCTCGAGGGAATCACGGGTTCGTTCATTTGTTACACTTGTTTGACTTTATCTTTCGACTTGTTCTCTTGGTACGATATCCTCCGTGGGATGTAACAGAAGTATTCCATATTCTGATGAGCCTTTTCCTACTGTAATAGCAAAGCTAACCCGACTCGTTCTTTCTTCAAAGAGTTTAGCGGTAGATGAAATGGAAAGTTGCGGTACTTACTCGTTGTATCGCAATTTTCTTTAAAACTACGGCGACCTGAGTTGTGTATAGTGTATTAGGGTATCAAAAAACTTCGAAATTAGAATATCTTCGAAGGATTTTGTTGTAGATGAAGACCTAACCTACGATACTTGTACTCCCTACCGCAATTTTCCTTGATACTAGAACAACCCGAGTTCAATGTAGTATATTTAGGTATGAGGTATAAAAAAACTTCGAAATTATGGTAATTATCTTTAGAGAGTTAATTACAAGTAAAAGGAAAAGCTGTATCGCAATTTTCCTTAACGCTAGAACAATCGGGATTAAATGCAGCACATTTTCTCAGTAATTCCTCGAATTCGAAGTGAAAAATCAGCGATTCGTAATTTTCCAAAAATCAACACGCCTAACCGACCGATGTATCGAGGTTGTTACACCCGATCGAGCTGTTCGCATAAACGAACCCCTTTCTATATACGCGGAAGAACATCAGCGATAAGGGGGCTGCGTTTTCTGCGTTTAGCTCCTTTTTCAAATGAGATTCCCTTCCTGTTGTGGTCTACCGGAATGTGTTCCCCGAGCTGGAGAACAGGGTGGAACGATGGCATTAGCGCCAGAGCGTGGTTTTTTGCCGAAGAATTCCAACGATGTTTCGCGAGTTCCTTCCGCGATCTACGTTCGTGCACGCACGAAAGCGACACGAAGGCGCAAATGCAATCTCCCGCTAGACCTGTGTCAAGTAAAATAAAAAAAAAAAGAGACAGAAAAAGATAGCTAGATCATGCTGTACTTTCCATGGATGGCAAAAGGTACGTCGATGCGTAATAGTAAATTCAAACGGGGAACACGGAATGACAGACCTCGCGCACTCTATCGTTTTTACCGTATAAAGGGTCGTCGCAATGGTAGCGCGGAAAGTGACTTTTTGTTAAGTAGCTCACGAAAGTATTCGAATCTCATTTAAAACAGAATAACTTTTTTTTATAATTGAACCAAACGATTTGAGATTTGTTGAGAAGTTAGAACTACTTTACTAGAAAATTTGGAAAACGTTATAATTGATGGGAATCGCGAAGAAATTAATGAAAGTCATCTTTAACCTTATTTCACGTAACACTTTTTTACGTAAATCGTCATCTTAATGTTTCACTTAACGCTAAATTAAATTAAATCTTTCTGTTTTCCTCAACGTTAAAATTAACATTTTAAAAGCGTCATGAATTAAAAAATGAATCAGTACGAATCTGAATGTTCTAATAACGAAACTGAAGGTCTCTATGAAAAGGAAAGGAAAGAAAGAAATAAGAAATCGATTAGAGTCCCCCATAGAAACCGCATTTTCTCGTACGGGCAAATCATCGACGAGATATTCGAAGTCGTCATGTTACCAGGCTCATCCAGTATATATTCACCCATAATTGGAACGCTCACTCGAATTGGCTACGATATAAAACATCCCGTATAAAGAGCGTACTTTGGTAGGTTTCTTGCGTGGTTTTTAGTCCCTGTACCTTTGGTGGTCTCGTTAGAAGGACAGTGGGAGGTCCGCGGTGAAAAAGCGGCAATAACACGCGTAACAAAAGCCGCTCTCTTCGAGTATCTAGTCGAACTCGTTGGTTCGAACTGTCGAAAAACTGTCTCAAGAACAAACGAAGAAAAAGAAAAAGAAAAAAAGAAAAACAGAAGAAAAATACAACATTCTTTCTGCGTTCTGTTCGTTACGTCGAGGTCGATCCGGTACAATTATTACGGTATTATACGTTGCATTATATACGTTAAAAGTCCCTCGGAATCACTTTCCGAAACAGTTATCGCGATTAATGTTAGACCGGGTGTGTAACGAGTTCCGTACACTTCCCGACGGAGGAATAAATTTTCGTTCGGAAACATGAGAGATACGCGTCCGCGCCACGGTAAAAGTACAGTATAATGTACATCGTGGGCTTCCTTTCGGTTACTGGCTACTCGGTAGACAGTCTCTCTTTCTCTTTCTCTCTCGCTCTCTCTCTCTCTCTCTCTCAGGTACATGAACACACACCGAACTGAACGAACGTAAAACGTTTCGCTGAACAGAGTTATGGGCTCTAATGAGTCGAGGGGTTAAAAGCGCGAGTCCACGATCCTCCATGGCAAAAGAAGAGAGCTAAAACCCTATCGGACCGTTCAATCTATCCTGACTACCGTTTACCACGGCATCGTTTAAAGTGGCCACAGGTGCTCGCCCGTATATACTCCTCTCGTACCACGTACCAAAAAAAGAAATAAAAAGGGACTGCGAGGAGGAAGAAGGAGGGGGATGAAGAGGAACGGATATAAGGACTTCGAAGCAAGTCGTCGACGTATGATCTGTCTTTCTCTTTCCCTTTTTTTCTTTTATATGTATATACGTGAGGTGTATGTTTGGCTTTCTCATAGTTTTACCGATCATTTTTACCACTTGATCCATAGAACCGGCTAGGAGGTTGTCGGCGGAAAGGCAGTTCGAACTTCAAAGATTCGCGATCGAACCACTCGCCTCCCTCTATACAGGCATTACATATTATCATGGCTGGTATCCAACCGAAGAGAGCGTGTCCCCTTGGTTGACGTCGTAAAGCGGCTTTCCGTGCATACAAAGTCGAGGGCTCGACCAACACTCTACAGGGTCGCGTTGTCGTTGGTGGTTAGAGGTCTATGAAAAGAGCAAAGTATACCTTGGTGCGGCTAATAGCTAGTCGTTTTTCTTCTTATTTTTTCTTTTTCGTTCCTTTTTCCTTTGTTTTTAGTGTTTTTCTTTCGGTGGGACGCGTACCGCGGAAATTGAACGATTATTTGCTCGAACGTTTCGCGGAGAATTATTAATTTGCATTGCTAAAGTGATATCCTGCAGGGGGATATTTTATCCCTGAGAGAGTGATCTGTGAGTTTATCTCTTTGATCTTCTTAAATTAGAAGTATCATATTGGAAGTGTTTTTTTTTTTTTTCTAAATGATCGTAGATGTAAAGTTCATTTGAAACTTTGAATTGTTTCATTGCTGCTATAAGTGTTTTCGAAATTTACTCGTTTTTCGTTATTTGTGTCTTCTGATGTATACTTATTTTAATCGGGTACTTAATTTTATCCTTCGTTTGCTTCCATTTTAGTTTTATAAAAGAAATTATAAAATTATAGAGGTGAAATAATAGCGAAAGAGCTAATTTGCATTTCAAAATTAACGCCCTGTATAAGGTATTTTATTCTAAACAGAGGAAAGTATGAAAAATCCATAAATATTGCAAAATATTAAAAATTTTGAAAATAAGATTAGATGATAAATATTTATAAGCACTGTCGAATATATAATATGCAATACAACTTTATTGTCTTTATTGCAAACTATTGTGACAAATTATTTGCGAATGATCTTTGCACACATTTTTCACAAATCTGAAATACTAAATTTTTGTTAAATTTTTCACAAATCTGAAATACTCGTTCGTTTTTGCTTCATCTAAACTGTAAAGGAACGTTTTCTATTACAACCTGAACGTATTAAATCCAGAATAACTTCAAAAGTCCAACAACACAATTATCGTATATAATACTAATTTTCACTCAACTGGTAAACAGAAATCAATTTTCCTTTGCAACGTTAAAAACAGAATAACATAATAGAGAACAACATATATCTTCAAGCAACTATATCAAACGATTACCTCAAAATTGCATAAATTCAGAGAATAATCTACTTCAGAAACAATAACACAAATTTTATATTATTTAAAATTTTGTGTTATCGTTTCTTAAGTGGATTATCGGGACCACTAAAGATCGATGCAACTTTGAAATAATAATTATGTGATATAATTGCTTTAAGATATACGTAATCCTCCATTATTTCATTATCTTTCTCTCTTTTCTCTGTCCCTTTAAATCAACAGCGTCAAATGCATACTGCAGAAGAATTTTTCAAAATAACCATAGATGAAAGATTCGCACGTTACGTTTTCGATGCAGCTAACCGAGCGGCAATATACGTTTATCGATGCGCCGACGTTCCACGAGAATGTCGCAGCTCCGACGCGATCAATCTTTGACGTCGATGTGGCAGCCGATGGTGCTATTTCAGAGTGTGTCTGCTGGCGATAATAGCGACTCTGCCAAGTGGCGACTATTAGTAGCGTTTTAAGCCAGGTATACTGTGCTGTGTGAACGCGAACGATAGGAGGGGGTCAAAAATTAAAACTCGAACGGTCAATTCAACCAGAGGGGGATGAAAGAGCGAGAGAAAGAGAGGGTAGAATTGGAAAATAAAAATTGGAACAAAAAGAAAAAAAAAAAAATAGAAAAAAAAGCACACATAGGAAGGGTTGATCGAAGCTGTAACGTTAAAGCAAACTCACGTTCGATCGGGTTGAATTCACTTGTGGAAAAGAGACGAGAGATCGAGTACGGAAGAGGGCCGCGAAAGTACTATCAACGATTCGTGTCGCTGTCAGTAACGATGCATTAACGCATTCATATCGCATTCCAACCCTTCGTTTCGAGACTAACACGCGCTCGCGTTCTCTCGTGAACTCGCGTCCCTTGTAACAGGTACTCTCCCTCTTTCTCTCTCTTTCTCTCTTTGGCAGGAACGTTCGTGTAAGTTCGCCATCGTGTTGTGTTAAAGCTCGCGAGGTAAAAAGTATCCGTGGTAATCAAACGTGTAACGTAACGTTCGGGACTCTTACGTGTTAAATATATAGCAGAGTATGTTGTATGCTCGCGAAAACTTTGTCGTATTATACAGCGCCGTTGCCACTCTCGCGACGCGACGCTTGCCAACGTATGTACACCTACTTACGTCTGTACGGGCTGGCATAAAAGAAAAAAAAGTGTGTCACTAAATATAGGGGTACAGTTGACGTACGCGAGCTACCATTACGCCCGAGGTGCAACACGCGTTTTCGAGCCGCGCGTGCACTTATCGCGTGTCGTTCCCCTCGCTGACTGTCTTGCAATTTGTACGTGGATATAACAAACGTCACTAAGAATTCATCCTGAGAGAGGAGAGAAGAGGAGGGAAAAGGTCGCGGTCAGATTCAACGTTGACAACGTGTAATAGAACGGCTGGCAAAGTAGCAGCTTGTGTAATAAATAATAGCGAAATGTTGCGAGACTTCTGTGAAATATTAAAACGGAGCAGAGAATCCAAGACGCTTGACACTCGAATCTTATCGTGGATTTATTTTTTTATCGTTGAAGATGAGTAAATTCAATGATTAATCCATTTCAAATTTTTATTTAAAAGTCCCTCTTAAACTCAATTTAAAGTTAGAACAGAAATACACATTTGACAGACGTATAAATACTTCTTTTGTAACACTTTGATCATAATCTGCAGCACGAGTGAGACTCGTTATTATAAGGCAAGGTGTTAATGCAACACAAATTCACTCGATCGTTTGATCGATTCAGTCAGAATGAGGGAAGTACATCGATGCAAATGCTACGTATCGGCGACGGAGAGGTATTCACCTTGGTGGTATCGAAAGAAGGAACATCCGGATCGTGGAAGAGGAGGGCGTTCGTCCACGAGAACCACGAGGCACCCTTTGTAAGTTCGCGCACGAGGTTCGCGTCGTCCCGTAGAGTCTGCCACGCCGCCCACGTCGTCGCCGATTATCTGTAGGTATACGTGAAAGGTAAGGGCAGCCCCGATCGAGGATAACGATCGTTTATCGGCGCCAACGCGGTATCCTTCCCTCCGGTCCCCTTGTCGACAGATCGATTCGAGGAAATGGAGAATTGCGGTAATTGCGATAAGTAACGCGATACATGTCCGCAAACGAAGGACCGATCCGTAGTTGGAGCTACGCGGAGAAAGGTGTTAATCCCGGTGGGAAGATTTACGAGGCGAATCGATATCTCTGTTTCGATTTACCGATGAGAATGATGCATCGGCGACAATTCACGACGCGTCGTACCGCTTCATGTATATGGTCTTCCAATAAGAACCATAGAACTTCAAATTGAAACGAAATGAAAAATACGAAAGATAATCTAATACTAACTAGGTTATATTAAATTGCATTTCATGACATTATACGTGAAATACAATATCATATAAATGTTGTAATTAAAGCGATCGGCATGTTTCGTTTCCAAGTATTCCGCAGTCAAAGGGCTAAACTAAACGCGTCTGTCTCTGTTTCCGGTTCAGAGCAGTCTGATAAATCTATGATCGATAATGACCAACAGTTTTCTTGTTTTCCGGAGTGTATTATTATAATATATTAAAATTCCTTTGAATGCCCGCGAGGCTCGTGTTGCCTATCTCCCAGCTCTGCAATCAGAATAGGAAACCGCGTGGAAAGCAGTGTTTCCAAGTAATACACGCAGCAATAAAAAAAGAAAAAAGAAAAAAGAGGAAAAAGAAGGGGATATCTCCTGAATGACTGAGGTAAAGCAAACCGAAGGAACGCAAAAGAAGAACACATAGGTGTATAGCTATAATATAAGTGAAATTGTAATAATCACCGGCGGCACGGATCACAAATCCTGCAATACGGTAGTCGGTAGGCGGTATGGCCTACCAACAGGCGCATACAGGTATACGCAAGCTCTTTGTCGGACGGAGGTGGAGTACGGGTTATATTGGCGCCACCTCCTGCACGGTTAAGCGAGCGACTAGGGCAGACTTACGCCTTACGCCTCTCTCTCTCTACCCCACCCCTTACTATCTCACGCTCGCGCACTATTCCCCTCTCTCTCTGTTCCCCTTTCAAACCGATCGTTCTCTCCTCTCTCTCTCCACGTTCTCCCTCGCTGCTTCTCCCCCTCAAACACCTCCTCGCGCCCTCTCATTCTGCTCGGCGCACCGTTCTGTTCTACTCTTCTCTCCGCTCCTCTCCTCTCCTCTCTCTACACCACTCCTCTCTACCCTCCCTTCTCCAGTGTTCGGTTGCTCGACTCGGCTGTTCGCTCGCTCTGCTTGCTCGCTCGCGCGCGCTCTGCCCTCACCCGTCCCTCTCCTCTGATGCTGCAACTCCGGCACGGCTAACCCAACCTAACCCGCGGGCCAACTTCATTCCACGCCGACTGACCACCACCGACGGCCGTCGTCGTCCTCGACGCCGTCGTCGTCGTCATAGAACGCGGGTCACGCGACACACGCCGTGTCGACGGGATTGTTAACCGTGTGTTCGTGCGTCTACTTTGCCGGCACCTTTTTTTTTTCGCACGCGCGATCGCTTCGGGTTTTACTCTCCTCTCTCTCTCTGCTCGAGGCACCGGCCACCTTGCCTATACACGTATCCCGGTTCACGGAGTGACAGGGTTCCTCGGCTACCGCGAGAGGGAGAAACAGAGAGAGATAGAGAGACAGATAGACAGAGGGGTAGAGGGGGAGAGAAAGAGAGAAAGGAAGACGTAGAGAGAGAGACAGAAAAGATAAGGTGGAAGAGGAGTGTTTCAGTTCAAGTGCGTGTCGAGATAGTTCCCGGGTTTTTTTCTCCACAGAACGCACTGTTACCTTCCGGTTGAAAATCAAGAATAATCTGTTCCACGACGAATCGGTTTCGATCTGATCCACGGAACCGCGTGGTTCACGGTGTCCTGTTTACCACGCTCGAGATCGTCAGACAGGAAGGAAGAAGAGGAGGAGGTGGAGAAGGTTACGGAGGAGGAACGATCATGGACATATCGGAAGATTGCTGGGACCACGTGGGACTGCTTCAAGAGGTCTCCGGTTCGGAACCACCCCCGCCTCCGCCTGCACCGGACTTCCTAATTCAACAACAGGAGGTGAGCTGATTTCTTTTACTCCTGCGTAGCCACGACGGCTTCGCCGTTCGCGTGACCGAGATTCTATCTGTCGCGTAAAAAAGCGCGGGAGATCGTGTTTGACGTTGTTTGACGTTGAAGAATAGGTTCGTTTAGGAAGTTTCGAAAGAAATCACGGTGTTTCACGGTGTCGGGTTAACTGTTTTGGGAGTGTTTCGCGAGAGCTTGAGTTCTCGTTTGATTTTCCAGTGAAAACACAGCGTTCGGTGTAACCAGAGAGCACGTCCACTCGCCGAGATGGTGTATTTAAAATAATCCACCAGAGCTCGTGTGTCACGTGTTATGATAATAATACGTACGATAGTGCGCTTTGATTTCGTTACACAGAGTGACTCCCGTTGCTGGATTCTCAGGTTTTTATTGAAACGTATATGGCGAACATTCGGTAGAAATATAGTACACTATCTGTCGAAATTACAAACAAACTACAAAAAGCAAGTTTCGCCATTTTTCTTGCGATTTCTCGCAATTGCAATTTCTCAGAAACGGCTCACCCCGGTTGATCCAATTTTAAAAAAGTTATTCTACTTCCAAGGGTGTTCGAATATCGACGAGAACTATTGGAGATGGAGAATCGCGTTTTAGCGACGTTCGTGGAAATTGACAACAACAGTCACGTGTGTATCAATTCGAAAATCCGCCGCGCGAATATTTTACTAACACGCCAAGAATTTCGAAATGGAGGAGGAAGCTTGAGGGAGATCGATAGTTTAATAGGATCGGTAAAAAGCTGTTCTATCCTCGGAAACGATGTTTTATATTAACAGTTTCCCGGGGTTTGGTTGTAGGATATGAAATCAAATCTCTGTTAGCCTCTAATTGGCGTATTATGAATTGAAGCCGGCTGAGCCGTGCACGCGATCGTCGGGGCTAATTTGCCCGTCGTTCCATCGGATGGCCATCGACGTTCTCCATTTTTCTCTCGCGCGATTCCCCTCCGTCGAACGACACCGGATCAGTTTTACACCGATTAATTATTCGATATATACTCCTATAACACGGTTAAATCCTATCGAGCTTATCATTCTGAACATATGGAGAATGTATCGCGAGGAGCGTGGATTTGATATCTCGGTGAAAGTTAGTTCTTTTTGTAAAAATTTTTTGTACAAATGAAAAATATGCTTAATTAATCGTACGTCCAATCTCCATCGTTAGCGATTCTTGCTTTTGACGATGTCTAGGCACGTATTTATCTCCGATTTACGCGGAAAATCGGTTCTTCGAGATACCGTGCAATCGAAATTGCGACTTTTTGTACGAAAAACCTCGTAAATAGAAAGGGAAACCCAAATGCGCATAATTCAGAAGGTTGTTTAGTTAAATTCACTTACTTTAAGGTAAAATAAAAATAAAACAAGTGAAATATTAAATCAATTTTTCCTTTTTTTGTTACGATCAAGAATTTCTTGCGCAGTATAGGTGACAGAAATTATATTAAGTGTTTACAAAAGTTTTCGTCGACTGTTTTGAAATCGAGTCGCGTTATTTTCTGAAACAACTGCTTCTTAAAAATGGCAGTGCTGATGATCCTGTTTTCAACCTGTTAATATAAGACAGAAGAACGTTATAGGAAGCGAGGGAAAATGTTGCACCAATTCTGTGTCAAATAAATGAATTTTACTAAAAAAAAAAAAAGAAGAAAAACGGTGGAAACTTTTGCAAACATCTAGAATTAATAAATTTTAGGCGATCGCTTATCGAAAGATATTGCAAATATTAATATCGCGTTCGCGCTTTTGCGAGACTGATTGTACATGCACACACGCGTTGACTTAAAATTGTCAGCGCGAACTTTTCAATACGATCCTCTCGATTTCGATAAGATACGTCGCCTGGTTAACCGCTCTTCGTTATTAATTCGTTCGCTTCTCCGCGTTTCCAAGTGGAACGTGACGCGGGTACAGAAGGAACTCGGTTAGCCTCTCGAGCTGGAAATTAATTGAACGACGCTCGTGACGAATCATAAGATATAAAAGGCCATTCAATTGTTATTATAAACGTTTCTTCCTATCTACTGTAGTTTTAAAGATATACAGGGAACTAGGATAACACTAATCTTCATTCAGGGGCTGTTTTCACCTCGAAGAACCCCGAAAAAATTACCAGATACTTCTCTTGAAATGTCCTATGAACTTGCAAAGTTTCAAAAAAATTCATTTTTCGTTGGTTACCAAAGTTCCCTCCGATTTTTCGACAGAATTTCGCTTTACGATCGAATAATACTAATCAATTGTCCGAGAAAACACAGAGATATTTTCTAATAACACACCGATCAACCTTTCTGCTCCAGATCGACAGTAAAGTGTACCTTAATGGAATTAATTATACTTTCAAATACTTTCAAATTTTTACTTAAGTTTCGCATTTATTCAAATTATTCAATATACAACCATTTATATTTTATATTCTAATCATTGTTTCCTAATTTTAGGGCGTCGCTTATATAAATAAAATCAGTAAAAATATCATTCACAGCCATACTTTTAATACACAATAAAAATTACAATTTCAACTCACCAAAGGAGGTACAAAAAAATTAAAATTTCGTTGGATATCCTTTGTTTTTTTAGAACAGCTTCGATTCGTCTAGGCATTGTGTGCAAAAATAAAAATAACAACACAGTTTAGATTTTTTTAAACTAAAATTTTAAAACATTTACAAACCGAATCACGTGAAAATATTAAGTATAAACATTATAGATTACAATAAAAATATTACGGTATCAATTTAGCATAGCAGTATACACATTTTCTGCACAAATATGAAATAAAGAATATTTATATTCTAAGTGTCCAGAATTAATTCCACCACTCTATATAGAAGGTAGAGAAGAAGAAGAAAAAGTGAGAGAAGTGAAGAACGGAAGACGAGGAAGAGAAGGCCTCATTCCGTTTCAATTTCGGGGGTCCCACGTAACGAGCTCTCGCGGTCGAACAGCATGGGTCCATAGGGCGTTGGTTATACGTTGCCCTGTAATCATCCCGGAAATTATAGGCATTTAGCTGGGCATGAATGAGCGGATAGGAAAGTTTAAGAAGATATCGGTGGCATCGGTACGTCAGAGGCGCGTGCAGCATCGTTTCCCTTTGCTTCTCTTCCCTTCTCTTTGGTCCTCGATATACCACCATTGGCCCTGGCCACGCCGCCAATTTCTAGAAGCACCTGCAGCTGCTCGCGATGCATCGTTTGCGATCGAAAAAGCGGCCAGATTCACCATCGATGTATACACACGTTTATTCACCTTCTTTCGTTCGATCCACGAGCAAACGTGTGCGTGTATCGGCTCACAAAATTCTGGGACACGAACTATCAGCTCGGTTAATCCTTCCCTTAACTCCGGTTAAGGACGAACGACGACGGTAATAACTACGGCAACATAAGTTGCAATCAGCTGTCCGTTCGTGTGTATAAAGGTGTATATACATGTATAGTATGTATATGTGTTATAAGCGGCACACGCATACTTAATAGCGTAGCATTATTATGATAAACGATTATGTACGCGTACACGCGTGTATAGATACACGTTGATTGAGCACGGCTGACCGCGTAGAATCTGTGTTGCTGACGTTATTATTATTATTAAATTGCTTCCTTGGTGTACGCGAGGAATTATAAACAACCCGATCGAGCGTGGATTCGCGACGATACCGGACGCGGCCCGGAACTCGATGCGCCTTTCCTCGCGGCCATTTTAAACGGCTTGTGAAGATTAAAACATTAAATGCTTCTCCTGTCGATACGTTGAGTAAGGGAACTCGATTACTCGGTGTGTTTTTCAAAAGGAAAAAGAAAAAGGGAGGAAAGGAAAAAGAAGGAAAATTCGTTTCTTTCGACGATGTTGTGTTAGCTAGGTAAGTTGATTACCGTCGCAAATTGCAATGGGGACGGGTGAATCGTGAACGAAGGTACACTGATCGACGCCGGTCCGGTTTCCATGTAAATAACGAGCCCAATTAAAACGTCGACTCGTATTTCTTTAATTGAACCACGGAGACAAATATGCGCCGCGGATATAGCGCAGCTGCAACGATGAGAAATACGTCCACGTCGAGAAATATGGCAGCTGTTAAGGTAGCGCGAAAAAATAGTTTTTCGGGTAAGAAAGAAGTTAAAGTGAGGAATGGGTAAAGTCTCCTCTGACTAACTGTGGCGCGCCACCGTCTGCCTCACGTATGAGTTTCCCACGGCGGGCCAGGATGGGCCCGTGTGGGAATATCGGGGGCTTATTACTCGCTCGCATAGGTAACACGTTCGATCGTCGATCGGCCGCCGATTTTCGTATTCCTTCCTCGTGTGCGTTTTCTCCTCTCGCCTCTCTCTTTTTCGCCTTGTCCCGCTTTTATTCTTCCTCCCTCGCCACGGACATTCCCACCTCGCTCTTTTCTCCTCCATAAATTTTTATCGTGCCTCTCCCTCTCTCTCTCGCTCTCAGCGTTCTCTCTTTCAGCGCTCTCTCTCTCTCAACGCTTTCTCTCCCTCAGCGTTCTCTCTCTCAGCGCTCTGTCTCCCAACGCGCGCTCTCTCAGAGTTCTCTCTCAGCGCTCTTTCTCTCAACGCTTTCTCTCCCTCAGCGCTCTGTCTCTCAGCGCTCTGTCTCTCAACGCATTCTCTCTCAACGCATCCTCTCTCAACGCATTCTCTCTCAACGCGCGCTCTCTCTCAATGCGTTCTCTCTCAGCGCGCTCACTCTCAGCGCTTTTTTCTCCGCTCGCTGTCTGTCTCTCACTTTAACTCGTTGAAAAGTCCTTCCTTTGCATTTTTTCTTTAATATTATACCCTCCGGTTGATAGCCATCTCTGTATTATTTCCATTTCCATCGTTGCCCGTATTCCATTGACCCCTTTGTACCCACTTGTGCAACACAGCGCACCGATTCAAGCACAAGGGGGTGGTGAGAGGGTGAAGTTGCACGCGACATTCCTTCGAGCAACCGCCCCCCGCTCGAAGGTGTAAGTACGTGCACCGGTTAAGGTCCCGTTCACACCGAAAATCCTGGATAAAAAATCTGGGTAAGAGAAAGAAGAAAAGTAAGAAACAGTAGGAAAAGAAAAAAGAAAAGAAAAGGAAGAGAAGTCAGGCTCGATGCAGTCACAGAGACACGTACGCGTTCCGTGAGAGAACTCGGCCGATTCGTACGATAACGACGGCGTACGGGCTGCTTCCGAATTGCTGTGTTTCGCTCGGACACAACACCGGCCGGGCGTCGCCTTGTGAAAATGAAATGAGAAGTGGAACGAGGCCTGGCACGTCTCTGGAATTCCACGCGATTTCCAAGACAGATTGCAAGAACGCCCGACTTCTGATCCCCGATGCAAAGTGTTTCGCGTTGCTAAACGCCTTGCCTACGCGTCGTCGTCCTTTTTTCGTCGTCGTTTCTCTAAATATTCGCCGTTCGTAGTAACCATCCGTCGAAATCGGAATGCAACGAGCGCGAATAACGCCCGAGTATAGTATATATAAATGTTCAATTGTCGGGGGGTGGGAAATGAGAAACGAGAATCGGTGCATTTTCACCGCGGTGTTTGAAGAACCGTCCCAAGTGTTATACGCGATAAATCAAGCGAATCGTTTACACAGCAATGAACCAGGTAGTATCTTTACTTGTGTTAGAGTAAGAGGATCGTGTCTAGCAATCATCCTAGTGTCCAAACGACCAGGCCATTAACGCATTTCATCCTTATCAATGGCTAACGTTCTCGTGACAATTATTTTTCCTCTTAATGTCACCTCTAAATATCACCCCGATGGTTCTCGGTTTATGTGTTCTAACCCGCGTTAGAAGTGGCGCGCGACGGAGCTTAGAGGCGCGACACCGACGACCAGCTCCGGCCTACGATACGACTCCAGATTCGAGCGTAAACCGACGAACAAGATTCCACCGGTTGAAATTTATTAGCTAGCTTGTAAATTATGGCGCGGTACACCTGTGCTTTACCGCGCAAGGACTTGTCTTCAGCCTGATCACACCGACAACTCTACCGTCTCTCTCGTTCTCTCTCTCTCTCTCTCTCTCTTTATATAGCCACCCGACTTCTACTTCCGGCCGTACCTCTAAAGCAAACCCCTCGATTCGATATCAGTGCACCCAATCCTCTTCGCTACACTTTCGAGTAGCCGCGAAGGAGAGTCTTCGTTATCTCGGATAATCTGGACGTTTCGACAGAGTCCGGTAGAGAGAGGATACGTAACACCTTTGCCTCCTTTTTAATCCTCGCCAGCTGCCACGGTGCCTTTCATGTCCTCCCCGGTCCAGATCTGATCGCCGCGCGTATTAATTAGGCCTGATTAAGAGCCCGATTAAAGACCACCGCTGAGATAATCATTTTTCTTTTCTTTTTTTCATAACTGCAATCTTCGTTTCTCTCTCGGTTTCGCGTTGAACATTGTTCCCTGAGATTTGTAATTCGTTTCGGTCGAAATTCATCTGTACCCATGAGTCTGTGTAACATAACCACCTAGTAGTATGTTGAATCTACAGTGTGAATTTATTCTGCGTTTAAAATAGAATAACTTTTCTTCTAAATTGAATCAAACGACTGGAGCTTCTTGTTTTTGAAAAATTGAAGGATTAATTCAGCGATGATGTGTACGAAAAACTTTGAAAGTGACTCTTCTTTTTCCATGTAACAATTTTTATATCATATTTGATGAATAAATTTATGTAGAAGTTTGGAAAAAATTTTCAACAAACATCGAGATACTTTGGCAATTAATTCATGTTCCCTGTTCAATTTCGTAATTACCATTTAAAACTGAACGTTGTTTTCTGAAACTTTATTAAACTACATCTATTTGGCACGGCGCTGAAAGCTATAGCCTATCTGAAACTTTTCACGTCGTTCGAATTTAGGTGACGTGGCAGTCAGAAAGTGTTAAATGAAATACGAACACTTCCATGATCCATTGTTCCTCTTTGAACGAGTAATCATCGTTCGCCAGTTTCGAAGATGGCTCAGAAGCATTAAACAGACAATTCCTGTCTCGCTAACTGACCCATTTCGAAGATTCCACGGAGCCTGATGTCGCATCCGCGATGGCTATTGTGTCTGTTATGTCGGCGTTGAACGGGCGACAACCGTAATGGCCGCGTTTTACGATTTCGAGATTTAATATTCGCCAGGGCTGGGTAAGTGGTTCGCGAGAGGTTTTACACCGCGTCCGAAAACAGATTTAGCCGTTTACAGTCGAATTTACTGTCGGCGCAGTTAAACCAACGTCGCGAATGTGAATCATCCAGCTTGAAAAGAATCTCGCCGTTTCTATCGAACCCATACATAAATCCCCTCATATACATCGTTTATATTCGTAGGAAAATTCTGCACGTACCAACCAGAGGGTCTATAACCTTGTCGAAAATGACCATAGGAATGCGCATAATTAGAAACCGCTACCGATGAAATATGAACGCACTTAATCAACCGTTTTATTCGTGGGCTGTTCCCTCTTCAGGGGAAAAGAAGCAGTTAAAAGAAATAAAATAGAAAAGAGAGAGAGAGAGAGAAAAGAAGAAAAAAGGAACTAATGGAAAAGTTACACGCTACACACACCTCTGGCATCAATCTTCTCCAAATCGGGCTGGAATTATCGGGCATCGCGCGCGCGAGATCCACGAAACGATACGATATATCTTCTCTCTCTCTTGACACTAAATTTCGTACCGGAGCGATACTATCTTCCCACAATCTAGCGTCCCACGCAGAGAGCTCCCATGGCGCGCACGAAGAGGGGAAAAGATGTCGCTAGACGGGACGCTCTCCATTCGAGAGATCGTTTCTACTCGCGACGATGATATCTCCTTTTTCCCGAACACTCGTTGCCAAGGTTCACACGCGTTCAAAGTATAAACTCCCCGATATTCCGCTATGTGAATTACACACATATATCTAGAATACGCACTTGTCGTTTCAAACCCACTTGTCTCCCGCCCTTCTTATTTTCAACCATCATACGTTCACCCTCCAACGACATACTGAACGAACGCTATTCTATCAACCTCCCTTTCTCCCTTTAGAAACTATTCGATAGAATAGGCTTTCTTCAACTGAAAACACACCACGCGACACGTGCATCACTTGAATCGACTGGACACGTGTCCTTTAAGGTTCCACGGTTAGCTTGGATACTCTTGTGTGGTTATGGTTCCACGATGGACGTTCTTACTGTATGTATATATGTGTGTGTAGAATGGTTCGTTCGAGTGCATCGACGCGCTTTCCGCTTGTAATAACATCGACCGTGTCGGAACTATGATCGACTTTCGGTTACGAGTCATTGAGAGTAATCTTGATAGAGGAAGGAGAAAAAGAAAGGAAACGAGGAAATGTTCTCGATCGAAACTTCCGTACGTGGGGTATACACCCTGGTTAAAGAAATAACGCTCGACCACTTGTTGCTAAAAAAGATTGCACCGGGGGAAACGTTGAATAGGATCTGCAGCGGAAAAGTTGGTGTCTTCGGTGTTTCGTTCGAAGAATCGTTGCAAGATGTGCTATGATATACAATGATTTATATGATATACAACGATGATGTTTGTTTTCTGTGATTTTTTCTACTTCTCATTCACCTGGACAAATTAACTCAAACTATTGTACCATTAGTCATTAACATTTCCAGCCTTGAAGCGTAAATTATACAGAATGTCATTAATCTGATAGTGTAAGTCGAAAGGAAGTGAATTTATACGGAAAAAATAAGTTCGAGAAAAGGAATATTTTTTCATTTTAAGGTTCATTTTCGAGTAAATCAGTGTTGAAGACTGGCACATTTTTGTTGAAGCGTGGGTACGCTTTCATGTGATCTTAATTGTGTTTATATTTGTGGGATATGCTGTTTTAATTACCATTCCGATTTCTAACATTAGGTATTAAGGGATAAACGTTGAAGTAAAATTATTTTTTTGATTAATTCAAATATTCTTAAAAAAGTCTCCGGTTTGTTTTTGTCTTTTTTTGCTCTTTCTTTTTTAAAACAACATTTTTAAACGTTCTTGAAAACGTTTTTAAATGTTCGAACGCAGACAGTACTTTCTGTTGAAATTTTATCCTACTTGCGATGTTTTCATCCTGAATAAATGATTTGTTGTTTCTTGAAAAGTGTCTTACAAAAGGGATAGCGAAGGTGTAAAATCGTTTAGAAGTCGAGAAAAAAAGAATCTCGAATATCGAGACACGATCGAATTGCCAGAAATATGAACAGTTGAAGATATGAAATTTCGGTCACGGCCGTGCGAGGGAATGTTTGAATATATCCGCTTGCAAATTGAACTTTGTCGGTCAAGTGTGTTTTATAAAATATCAATGACTATCCAGATACAAGGAAAAACTCAGATTTTACTTACAGATTTTCCTTTATTATGTGTATTCTTTTATTCTGCAGAAAACGAAAATGGAATACGGTATGCGATCCTAGAGGAGTGTTCAGACGAGTAATATCTACTGTCAATATTTCAAGGATCTCGTCATTATCGTATGTAAAAATAATCGATATACAAGATATTTCGTAACATGTTCGATATAATCCAATTCACCATACGTAGAAAGATAAACAAATTCCAAACGTGATTGTGAAACAAAGTAAAGGAAAAAGAAAAATATGTAGTTTGCCAATATATACTGACAATCAATAAAAAAAAAAGAATAAACAAATTCCAAACGTGATTATGAAACAATGAAAAAGAAAAAAAAATATAGTTTGCTATTACATACCGACAATTAATGAAAAAAAAAATAAACAAATTCCAAACGTGATTATGAAACAGTGGAAAAGAAGAAAAAAATGTAGTTTTCTAATACATGTTGACACTTTGTAATACTAAATTGTACTATATTTATAATGTAATATAAATTTTAGTAAGATTGGCAATCGTCTAAGCGTTCCTTACTTGCAAAAATATCGAGAATAAAAATAAAACATCTTCGCTCCACAAATACCGCGCGAACAATCGATCCTCCATTTCAAGAACCGGATGTACCTTGCTACACCGTAACCAGTGCAATATACCAACAGAGCAACAGAAGGATGATTACAGTTTACATCCCAGTGTACGGTACCTACACACCAAAAATCGTCCCCGAGACTGTTGTGAATCGTCGTGTAGACAAAAGTAGCAGATGCAAGAATACACTCCGGCACTCGTGACACGCAGTGAAAAGGAGTACCGTTCAATCTCTCCAGCGAGGAGTAAAAATCTTTTCTGTGTCGTTGCGGCCGCTCGTGTATCACGCACACCGAGTCTACAGGCAGCCTCTCCATTTTCCGACAAGCGCACTTTCTCCCCTTGTGTCTCTTTTCCTTCTTTTTTCTCTCTCTCTCTCTCTATCTCTTTGACTTTTCTCTGAGGCAAAGAGCAAAAGGGAGAGGGACCAAGCGATCCAGAAAGAGAAAAAGAGAGGCAGAAATGAGAAGGAAGGCCTCTGCAGTCGTTGTGTCCCATTCCTTGAAAAGTTTTCGACCCTTGCCGTAAACGGCGAGTTGCCTCTCGGCTAGAGAAGGGGCTTTTGCTCTAATTGAACGACCCTCGGTTGGCTGGCACACGCTCCACGCCACGAGGGTGAGTTTATCTCGACGCGCGTTAACGCGCGCCTAGACGTAAGTGGGAGTACACGTTATATGTATGTATGTGTATATATATATATATATATATATATATGTACGTGGCTCAGAGAGCAGAGCAACTCCGCCTTTATTCTGGCCTCACGGACTACACGGTTCCCGCTCCGCTTCGTCGCCGCTTTATTAACCCGCACACGCGGCCCTCTCGCTATTTTCACGCAACAGTTTGCGGTCCAGCCCCTTTCTCGCCGTCGAACCTGATGGAACGTGATGGGTGTCGACGGTAGACAATTTTCCTCCACGATGAACATTTCTTGTGAAACGGCGGAATCGAGGAATGGGTGGGAAAGGATCCTAGCAATCAAGGGAGTTCAGTGAACTTTGGTGATTTGAATTCTTGTCAATTGTATAAGTTAGAAGGTGACGATTCTTGATTGGTGATTCCTCTTCTTCGTTTCGAGTGTTCTTACGCTATGTTTTTAAGCGGGGTTTGGATTTTCTGTTTTTATTTTATCGTATAAATTATTGATTTCAAATTTCCCGCGATTTGTGAGGTAATTGATTTTTTATTTTACGTAGTTCCTTCTTTTTGTCTTCCAGTATTGGTGATTTCTTGTAAGAGACAATAACCTAACTTGGGAAATTGTTAAGAACTCATGTGTGCTCAAAGATTTTCCAGTTTAAACGTTACTATCGTATTTCATCATATTTTTGGTTATTTGAAATTACTAACGAAGACTCAAAATACGTTTCCCTCTCGATTTATAAGAGTTTCGACTATGCAAAGTCAACGAAAGCATTTACGAATTTTCTCAAACCCCGTGGCTCTTCAATCGGGCAGAAAATATTGAACTGAACACTTTTTTAAATTCTTGCGAACATCTCTGTAGCTCCTATCACGATAATAAATTAAAAAAGATTATATACAAAATGGCAGATGATTAAATTTGAAACTACATCTTCTTGACATCTAACTTCCAAAAAAAAAATCAAGCTTTTGAAAATATTAAGCTACTTTTAATAGAAAATAGCGAAAGCAATATATCTAATATTTTCTGACAGTTATTGGAAAACTGGCATTGAAGAAAAGTATTTGCCTTTAAATATTTCCGAAGATCTACGATCCATTTGCACTTCAGTCGTTCAAACTCTCGCAGCTCTGACAATTTATCCAATTTCGAAAAATCGTTTAACAGACACATTCTCTAAGTTACAAGTGAAAAGATACGAAAAAAGAAATATCGATTCGGAAAACAAAAATACCCTCTTAACACCTTTCATCCTATTCGAACAAGTTTTACAGCTGTGCAACCTTTCAAAGTACTGTATCTCCCTCTTCAAAGCGAAACTAAATTAAGGATACTCGTTTACACGATCACCACAATATCTCCTCCCAGTGTACTACTCTCTTTAAACCAGAATGATTAACCTATTTCGAGTACGCTCTATCCGGCACCAACCTAGAAATTCCTATTCCTAAAGCTCTTTATGATTTCTAAAGGCTTCCGGATCGAAGCACTTCAACTCGATCATTCTCCGGCGAAACACATAGAGAAGAAATAGCGGCTGCTCTATACGAGAGAAAAAAGTTCCACTGAAGAAGAAGAAAGACAGATTCGCCGACATGACAGAGGAGGTGTACCAATGAGTCGGATGGAAAACGACCCTCGTCCATAGGGGGTTACTCTACTCTTCGGTTTCCTTCCTTCCTACCAACCAACCACCCAGCCAGCCAGCCACTTTCCCGCTTATTCAGCAATGATTCAATTCGGATGTGCTTTTTACGCCCTGCCAGCAACGACGATAGCGTTCGGTGGGTGGTTACCAAGCCGCGGTTGCAGTTCCAAGCTAACCGAAAAAGGGGAGAGACGACGAAGACGACGAAGACAGTGGGGGTTGAAAGAACGAAGAAGGGACGAAGAGGTTATTCGACGCTGAAAACAGATTGCTCGGCGTTCAGCAGCCCTCGTTTCGACTCTCTCGTGAGAGAAAAACCGAGTGGAAGATAGATAGATAGATAGAGAAAGTCGACTAACCAACAAGTCGTTCCTTTAATTCGGCTTACTCGATTCCTTTTCCTTTTTCTACCTTAGGTACCACGAACTCTGCCACTCGGCTTAAGTTCGATTCTTCCACCACCTGTCCGGATCCTTTTCACCCGATAAAACGGGGCTTCTTGAATGTTTTACATGTCGACCCTTATCGAATGCATCTACTTAACGTAATTTTTATGCATATCAAGAAGGAACCTCTCTTCATTGACTACACGTGAACTGGGACACGAAGTTCGGTGCTCTTTTGTTGGGCGTTCTTGTTCTTTGGTTCCCTTGGCGAACGGTACTTGGAATATTCAGGGGTAAATTACACGAAGTGGTTGTGTAATATTTTGGTAATGTTCGTGCGGTTTTTCTGGCGGCGATAATGTTGAACGTTAATTTCTTGTAGTAGCAATTTTTGCAATTCGCAATATAGGGTAATTTGGGCCTTCCAGTAAGAGCGATAGAACTTTCAATTGTCGTATAGTATTTCAAATATTGTACTTCATGTACAATGCCAGCGAATGTACCTTAAAATAATCAGTACTTGATTATTTTCCGTACTTTTCGTTTCGTTTCAATTCAACGTTCTATCGCTCTTATTCGAAGACCCTATACAAAGTTGGTAACAGTGTAAGATTTTATTTAATTGGTCACTGAAGCTCATTAAAAACTCGTAAATATTCAACTAGCGTATATTAATTTCTCACGATAATGTAGAGAGTGTTTCACGTGATTTTAACATTCTAATTTTCTCGCTATTATTATTCATAGCGAAAAAATGGTGTCGGGAAGAGCGCATTCTGATGTTATTAGTACTTTCATAAGTGGACGCGCAAAAATCTTTGCTCTCCTAAATGAAATTATGTACTTTTTAATACATCAATCGTTGCAGCTCGACATACTCTATAAAAAAGTATTTATTCATTTAACAATTCAGGAGATATTTCAACTTAAATAATCCTAAGACCCCATTGCTCTCTTACTCGTACAAAATTCTACTTTGAACTAAAATATTTCATTCACATCGGGAATATTAAAATAAATATCTAAAAATTCAGATTAATTTAATTAAAGATTAATTAAATAGAGAGAGATAAATTAAAGGTTAATTAATTGAACTCTTTCTACTGTCAGTTGAAGAATCTTTTTTATCGAAACGATACGAATTGGAACACACGCCGATAAATCTTCGAAATGAGGTATAATTCCCAGTGAAAGGGGACGATCGCCTCCAGTCACTATCGATTCCATTAAAAAAAAGGAAACTCGTACAAAGCTCGTGTCAAAACGCCTCCCCGAGTATAAAACGAGGGTATGTCACGGTGTCATGAGCGTGTTCTTTGCCGGCGGCCGAACTCGTCGCACGAAAAGGCTCCCTTTCTTAAGAAACTGTAATGACGGGATCGAGCACTGGTTCTCATCGGCGAAGTGTATCGACGGTTATCGAGATATGGTGTAAATCAGCGGATATTCGCCTAAAGGCGGGCCTGAATTTCTTACACGCGTAATTCTCTTCGCTGTAATCTAGAGAAAGAGCAGAGAATCTTTTGTTCCTTCGTTTGAAACTGTCATACACATCTCCATGTACGAGTAAAGTATTAATAAAGGAACAAATGTCCAACAGACAGCCTGTCAATCTTGTTCTTTGACTCGAGTTTCCATGCATTTAGCATCGAGAAAGAAGAATCGCGGATTCTTGCATCTTGAGTAGGTACGTTCGATGCCTGGGAGTAACATAGTTGTACGATGATGCGCCAACTACGTGTTCTGTCCTCAGGACACATCCATCTTTCTTCAGAGCTGTACACCTGCGCGAGGAATCACGCGAAGACGTCAATAACGCTCGCTTTTCAAGCTTCGACTCCCTGACTTCAGGTCGATAGATCGTTTTCTCTGGATGAAATTGATAGTGGACGATAAGTGGCTTTTAGATCGAACAATTTGCACTGATGACAAATTTACCATATAGGTTATTAACACTTTTATTGAAAATTTGGTTGCAATGTGTTTTCGACACTATTTTGGATAAAAACGGAGATTTTCTATTTTTAAGTTAGTTAAAACTAATTCACACTTCCAATCATCTTGAACTGTCGAGGCAAACGAAATGTCTATACAGAATAACGTCGTGCAGAATTAAAACAGGATTAAATAGTTTTTTTTTTCTCAGAAGAAGTATATTCTTAACCTATCGTTCAGATATAATCAGAAAATAGACGAATATAACAAGATTTCACAATAAAACTCGAGTCAAAAAGTTGTATTAGGTTGTCCCAAAAGTTCCTTTCGCTTTATTGTTAGACAGGAGGTGTAGAATCGTTGATTTTTGGTGTAATTCTATAGAATTCCGATTTTTCCAAAACTGCTATGGTTTTTCTAGCAAAATGTCAAGGTATTTTTTCATCTGATTAAAAATTTCCTACTCCAAACTTTCTGCATCGATAATGAACCATTTAAACAGTTCCAGTACGATCTCAATAGACAACACAAATCGAATTTGCAATATTCCGAGCACTATTGCTCTTCATAAAGCAACACAACGTCACATGTTACAATTCCAGATTTTCCATCTTTCAAGATGACACAGAAAAATCCAAGAGTCACTTTATCAAAAAAAAAAAAAAGAAACATACTGTTGGAAAACTAGAAGACAACCAAAGACCGTAAGTTCAATTTTAAACATATTGTACATGTTTACTCGAAACGCTGTCAGACAAAGGAGTTTGTGAATATAACGAAAAGAACTTTTTGGTCAACCTAATATTTACGTTCTAATGATTCTGCTCAAAGTCTTGGAGTGCAAATGATTCGTAACAATTTTCCGCGTAGCACCGGTTTGAAGAACACTGATCTATCCTCAGTTTGGAACGAATGTATCAGAAAGGGTGCTCGAAAATCAAAGGGTGCACGCGGTGCCGTGCAGTCGATTGACGTGACGTAATAGGACGGTTCGGTGTAAGAACGAAAGCATCAGGTCCCACTCGGTCAGTCGCATATTAATAGCTGGGACCGTGTAGCCAGGAGCGGGCAGCTGCCGGCTCGTTTGCAGCACGCGATACTCGCGCTCTCACCTGTAACGTATATCTCTTGCTCTCTGTTCATCCTTTCGATCCTCTTTTTCCCTTCCCTCCTCCACCATCTCTTTCTCCTCTTCCTCTTCGAACCACGGTCGTTCCTCTCCTCCTCTTCCCGCTTCCTCTTCTTCCCTTGGTATCTATCTCCGCGAGGAGCACTCGAAATTATTATTCCCGTTCGCCTGGCTAAAGGCCCCGGTATCTCGCTTAATGTGTACAGGATGTTCCGATATTCGAGTACGAGCGGCTACCTTTCTCTCTCTGTTTCTCTCAACTCTGTACACAGGCGATTTAATATAACACAGGCGTGGATATAATACACAAACGAGACGAGACTGAACGTGGTAAGTTCCGATGATTTCGCTGGTGAAATAAGCGCGTGTCAATGAAATACGCTCGCGGTTATTGCTCGCCTTTATCGCCGAGTTAATTATATCCCCTCACGTTATCTCTGAAGGCGTGAATTCATAAGGATCGTACTTAAGAGGCTCCTCCTTTATCTCGACGCGAGCATCTAGAAGTCAACCGATTTAAAACCGTGTGTCCTCACCGTGTTTTCGTGGATTCCTCTATAAATAGAGGTGATTTTCTGGATAGTGTTTTTTTTCTTTTTTCTTTTTCTCTCTCTCTCTCTTTTCACATTCTCGTCGATGAAAGAGAAGGAAAGAAGAAAAAAAAAAGGAATCGAACTGCTGCTGCCGGCGTGTCTATGCGTCCTCGAGCGGTCGTATAAGCGCGTCGTAGCGATTTCGATCACGCACCAAGCCCAGCCCGCGTTCAGTGATCGATGATCGGTCGCGAACCGTCTCTGGGAACGTTTTCAACCGATCCCATTGACAAAGAATATCGACGGCCAGTTTGCGAAACCGTGAGGCGCTCCTCGCAATCGGCAATCGAGGCACGATCGCGCTTAAACGATTGATAAAAGCTGCTGGCCCGATCCATCATGATGCTCGGCTCGTCGCGGCGCTCGATCGCGCGACGGTGAAGAGAAAGATAAAGAGAGAGAAAGAGAGAAAAGTTGCCCTGAACTCGGGGGATAATTTGTATTGCTTTCCTCGATCGAAACCGTCGTCGTTGTCGATTTTTAAACCGGAACGCCAGCTAGCGAAGTAATTATTGCTCCGGCTGATAAATTAATATCGCTTAATGCTCGCTGCCGGCGATGCTTCTCCTGGATGAACGATAATAGTTCGATAATGTATTCCATCGACGTGAGCACGGAGTGTGGTTTGACCGTGAAATGAAAAGGAAAATGTGCGTAGGAATGGTTTGGTAAGAATAAACAACATCTCTGTTACATTTGAAATTTGAAGACACTTGAAATATCATTTTGCACTGTTTCGAAAATACGAAAATAATTTCAGAAGACGAGCATATGTATGCTTTCTTCATAACGAAATGATTAATCGTAATAGACGAAAATTAACGTCTCGTTTAACCCTTTAATTACTATTGGCGCCTATAGACATTTTGATTAAATTAGGATTATTTCCTTTGTGTAAAAAATTCTCCAAAAATTATTTATTGTCGCATGTATATTTAAGTTTAGTATTCAGAAGTCCACAACATTGTATAAATAAAATGCAAAAAATTATATTGTTCAGAAAATATCACACGATCAAATACTACAGAACCATTTCCAAAAAACAATTGTTTTTTTTAGGATAAACGAGCAAAAAGTAGCGTGGGTGTGAGGAACTCTTTCGTTGGGACTCCGCGTGAGGGTTCAAGGCTTGGATTAATTATCGTAAAAGAATTGCCTAGCAATAACAGTGATATTAAAACAGTATACAACGATAAATAAATAAAATGAAACTTGTGAAACACAGACAAGTGGTATACGTAACTTCTGAAACACATAGAGCCACAGGGGATACAATTATAGAGAATAGATTTTAGTTGAGAGATATTATAGGGAATAGACACTTGAAATATCAGAAAATTCGCGTCATCTTGTGATGGATGTATATAGAAAAGGTTAATAACGCTTGTAAGGCGGAACGTTACAGGTCCAAAATGCATCGAACGATCGAACAAGAGGAACGGAACCCTTCTTTCCGATTCTTCACGGTGACCTGATATCAGCGCGCGTACGCGTGTACCCGGTACCGAACATAATGCCCTGTTCAGCTACGTCGGCACGATAAATTATCGTAAACGCATGTTAACCGCCCGCCTTGGATATTTGTTAACAGGTTAGAGTAGGCGGCGCGTGTGTACTCTCGTTCCGTCGTTACACGTACGTTTATACGCGCATAAAACGTGCTCGGTTATGGTCGGCTTCTCCGGTGCTCCTCCCGTGACCGCTTCTTCTTTTCCTTCACAGATGCTCCTCGCCGTGTCTTCCTTTCATCCCCCGATTATTATTACGCTTGTTAAATATCTCGTCGATGATTCTGATATGAATAACACTTTCGAAAACGATTATGAATATTGTTCAATTACTTCGAAGTATCGAAGTATCGATGTATCGATGTATCTAAGTATCTAAGTATCTAAGTATCGAAGTATCGATGTATCTAAGTATCTAAGTATCGAAGTATCGAAGTATCGATGTATCTAAGTATCTAAGTATCGAAGTATCGAAGTATCGAAGTACCGAAGTATCGAGGTATCGAAGTATCGAGGTATCGAAGTATCGAAGTATCGAGGTATCGAAGTATCGAAGTATCGAAGTATCAAAGTATCGAGGTATCGAAGTATCGAGGTATCGAAGTATCGAAGTATCGAAGAATCGAAGTATCGAAGTATCGAAGTACCGAAGTATTGAGGTATCGAAGTATCGAGGTATCGAAGTACCGAAGTATCGAAGTACCGAAGTATCGAGGTATCGAAGTATCGAGGTATCGAAGTATCGAAGTATCGAGGTATCGAAGTATCGAAGTATCGAAGAATCGAAGTATCGAAGTACCGAAGTATTGAGGTATCGAAGTATCGAAGTATCGAAGAATCGAAGTATCGAAGTATCGAAGTACCGAAGTATTGAGGTATCGAAGTGTCGAGGTATCGAAGTATTGAAGTATCGGAGTATCGAAGTAATCGAAGTACCGAAGCATCGTAGAATTTAAGAAAACAGAATGACTCGTATTATGATTTTTATTTAACATCTTTTTCGATTTTTCTTTTTTTTTTCTTTACATTTGTTACTGAAGTAACAATTTCATGAACAAAGCAAAGTTATGGCTAGATTAACCCATTTTGCGTCGCAGTTTTAAATACGCTAGTAACTTCGTAAATCAGTAACGCTCTACTAACAGTTGGTCCGTGTCACTGCGCATCGATAAGTTTTTCTTTACTTTCGATTTTACTTATAAATTACGTGTAATAATTAGAACGAAAGATAGTATTATCCGTTTGTACGGTAAATAAACTTAGCATAGTTTTTTAAACTTTATTAATTAGTATGGTACGGATTATTACGTGCTGGATGATAGGTGACAATCATCATGACAATCATTATTATATTTTGCGGATGCAAATGAGTTAATTGTGAAATTAGCCACTCCGGAGAAATAAGTGTACTATATAAAACAATTCGAGATTAGAGAGTTGAGGAGGAAGTGAATTTAGATTTAAAAATTTGTATCGTACGATTAATAAAACTCAGCACAAATTGTTAACAAATAACAGTAACACCTTTTGCAAATTTTACTCGAAAAATCAACGGGTAAATCTAGCGTTGAGTTAGAGAGATAGAGGCGCGAAAGAGGAATGTTTGAAACGAGTACTCGACAGTATCGTGCGAACGGAGAATGCGTGATTACCCAAAATCTCCAGTGAACGTGACTGAATGTTTTCGAAGAATATCTGTCTAGAGTGAAAGAAATGGAGGATCAGAGGTTAGAAACAATGTGGGGGTAGAGAAATAAACGAGGGTGGAAGAAGCGTGCGAGAATCAGTGAAAATGGTGAACGAAAATTGTGAGTCTAGATTTGTAATCGTCAGTTGAATAGTTACTAATTTATTTTTATCTGTTACATATAGTGTTTTCTTTCTTTGTTTCTAGTTTATTGAAATTTACCGTACTACAAGTAAAAAAAAAGTTATGAATACGCGTTTCAGTCTGGTTCCAGCTCTCTGCCAAAACTAGTTTCGAGGGGTGGTTCGCGACGAGATTTCATCTGGTACTTTTCGATGTTCCCGTTCGCAGACAGCAGCTTTTTTCGCCTATTATTGTGCTTTAACTTTCTATGAGCCGGGTTATTAGACGATGTAACGCGGAAACGTTCAGATTTTTACATGGTATTTCAACCAGTAGATGAACGTATGTATCTTCCCATAAATATCATCCTGAGTGTCAAGTGTTGAAAAGTTTCCAGTCAGCGATCATTATTCTCTGTTCAAGAGGTATCTATATAGGGCTATCCAAAAAACGCGCCTGGGTGTTTCTTTTTAATAAAACACAAACTATACGGAACTTTTTCAAGTTACTTTTTTTGTTGAAAGTATGATCCATTGCAATTATACGTGGATCAGAATATCATTCAAATTATAAAATTATGAATAGATATAAATTATGGACGCTAATAAACCAGTTCTATATATACTGATACTAAAATTAATATAAATGTGTTGTTTTATTATTCATGTATGCTGAAATGTGAGGTCATTCATGTTTCTTTCCAATAAAACACAGACTGTTTGAAATTTTTTCAAGTTATGTTTCTTTTCTCATTGAAAATATGATTAATAACAATTACACGCGGAACAAAACATGATTCAATTCGATTATTGCATTTTTCGATCAATTTTCTACATATTGCTGGAATTATTTCGCGAACCCTGTACATTCAAAAATTCTGTTTCCCCTGTCGTTCGATGTAACGATCAAAAATTTTCCGACTATACGATATACACATAATCGCGTTAATCTCGATCGATTGAAAAAATCGAACGACAACTAGCGCTTTAACGCTTCCAAGCATAAATCTCGATACACTCGAGGTGAAAAGGCGCGATTTAACGTAAAAATCGGTCCTTTTTATCCGAGCTATTAATCACTGATACGCGAAACCAAAAAGCTCGATAATAAAGAAAAGGAAAAATAAAAGTGAAGAAAAAGAACGGTGAAACGGTTTCCGGTTGTTGCACGCGAGTCTTAACCCCGTCGACCTCCGGTATAGGTAAGAGAGAACCGAAGCATTTCGAAAAAAAAATCGGTACGCATGATATATCGGTGGAAGAAATGTCATCTATCCGTATTATATATGATATCGGTTCGCGAACGATCGGCGGATATGTACGCGGAAACGGTGGGCCCCTGGCTGGTAGCAGGGGACCGTAACTCCCTGCTTAACCTAAGTTATCGCCGCGCTGCTGATTATTAATGTTGCCACTATTAATAACCGCAGGTTACGCGGATCGCGTACCGGTGAAATATTGCACGGTGCACCTGAATAAGTAACTTAAACGCAGCGCGGGAAAAAAAAGAGAAAAGAAAGAAAGAAAGAAGAAATATCCTCTCTCGGTTCGATCGCGAGCGAATCACGACGCCATTGCTTGGATTACGACGATACATTGAATTTCCACCGAAACGTGAAACTTCCGTTCTTAACGACGTGTAGGATATATATACATATACCTTGGGAAATCTGAACAAGTACCGGTTAAGTAATATCGGGCTTGATACAAGCACAGGTGACATCCTCTTCGTTTCCTTCTATTCGACGACGATCGTTTTAACGCGTTTTAGCGTAATGGTCGTTCCTTGTAAAGAAGTTAATTGGTTCCCGTGGCTAGTATGCATACCAGGGACGCCAAGTGTTGTTCCTGTTCGACGATTTTCACCAACGATGCTCACCTCCATGGTAAACTCACGAACAGGATGGAAGTTTTACGTCTAAATTATTCCGGCATCCGTTCGGTTAACGGAAGAAACGTTGGAACGAAAATTTCTCAATTGCTACTCCTAATGGTCCTTTTTCTTTCTGTTCAATTACTACTGTACACGTGATGCAAGTTTTCGTTTGTCAAATTAAACCTAAGCGTTAATCCTTTTGCTATTAGGAGCGTGTGTATAGGATGATAGAAAAGAGAAACTTTGGTAGCATATTTTATTGTTTCTGAGGATGGGAAAGTCTTCGATTGGAAGCAAAAAGTATCTATATTTAGAAATAGAAGAGTTCTCAAGTGTATGTTTATACGAAATTTATTTATCTTTAGGAAGAACAGAATACAACATTAAATTTTCGTCACTCATTCCCAAATTACTCTTTTTCTGTTTTTAATATTTTAATTTGAGGAAGACGAGTCAACTCGTCACTGGTTAATCAATACTTAGAACACAATAGTTTATGTACAAAGTAATTGTCATTAGGTGTAGAAATGAATTCCTTCCGACTTTTGGGTACGATCAAAGTCTTCTTCGAAACGAATGAAAACAGATTTTTGTTCTTTTCTTCAATGAAGAAATTCTTAACTTGCAAACTGAACCCTCAAAATGCAATACCGTACTGTGTTTCTACACAGTAAAAAATAATCACGATTTATGGCTAACATAAACATTTACTAAAAATTACTATTTGTAACATTAAGAATTTTTTCCTGTATTTGTGTAGTCAACGTAGCCATATTGTACGTGTACATTGACACTGGACTACAGATTTTTCCTCAAATTTCTGACCAAAATTTCAAGTCCTTCAACTATTTCTGTCAATTTGGTTGTTTCGACATCCGAAACATTTACTTTCTATGATTCTTACGTCCTCGCTATATCATGGTCCGGATTAAACGCGTCTCCATTTTGTCCAGTACTACACAGCGAGCAACATTTTGTCTCAAACATGGCGACAGCGTGAAATACTCAACCTGTACAATTTATCCTAACGTTGCATACACTCCAAACAGTAGGACCATTGAAATAATTTTCATTTCCACCTTAGACTGACAAATCTCTATGACCGAAACACCATATAGCTCTGCTTTCTAACACCATTTCCCGGAATTCGTTGCATTTTCATATTTTATCACGACACGATGTCCTTTTGGCCGTTTCAACGTCGATCTCGAAACGTTCACGTCGCAGTTCCACTCGAATCGCAGAGTTGACACGGGACGCGATCGCCGTCGCTTCGCGTTTCAAAAGGCGCGTCGACACGCACAGGTACGCGCGTCGCTTCGTGCATCAGGACGAATACGCGACGCGCTGTTAGTATCGGACGTTGGTCGCTCGAGTAGATGCTACTCGTCCGGTAATTTCAACCAGGATCTGCATATTTTAGCACGAAAACTTCCGTCGATTATTATCCTCGCGGCTTCTAACTCTCGCCTTCGTTTTCATAGCAGAGCCACGCGAACCCTTCGCTGCGATTTACGTGGAGAATCGTTGCACTGTGACCTAAGGCAACGTACGAAAAAGGTCTTTTGAACCCTCGAGCATGGAAATGTGATCCACTTTTCTGTCCACGCAATGTGATGACGAATATTCCTATTTCGATGGAGAATCTTTTACGTAACCCAATGTTTAAACGTTGAGAATGAGTTTCGTACGATATGTAGATACTACTTTCCACGTACACCTATCAGTATACATACAAATATTAGGTTGGGGAAAAAGAAATCCATTATTTTTTCGGTAGATAGCTGTAGTGATCGATATCTCGTAAAGTATCGATCAAACAATTTCAGATTTATGCTAGTTGGAAAGGTGACATTTCGCACTAAAAAAATTCTTTCGCTGTTTTTTGTTTGGTCCATTCAGTTGTGAGTTACAGGGTGTTAAAAATGGAAGCCAACAAAGAGAAAATTCGGTACATTTTACAGTTTTTCTTTGATAAAGGCGAAAATGCAAGCCAGGCGGCTGAAATTGTGCATGGTGTTTATGGCCCTGATACTGTAACAGCTAATTCCGTTCAGATATTTTTGATGTTAAAAATGCACCTCGCACAGGTAAGCCCGTCGTCGAAAATGTCGATATATTGGGTTGTCCGGAAAACTCGTGTCACATTTTTATTCAAATAAGTCAATTTCATACTTCAAAGCATTTTCTTTTTGTTCTGTTATGTATTATTCAATTGTACAATTTTTCGTCGTTCTTCCAGCAAATTGAAAAATTCCATTTTACCAAAAGCTTTGTTTCTTTATTTTCTTTAAGATGAAAATTCTCATTTTTATCTTCCCCACTGCGAGCAAAATACAATTTCGCAGCTATGTGCGTTTGTTACTTATAAAAGTAATTAAAGAGGCACTCTAATTTCCCACAAAATATAGAGATCGGTCGAATACGAAATAATGCAAATAAAAATGATCAAACGAAGTATTGCAAAAGTCTTGCGAAGTCCTCTCCTCTGTTCGTATATGTGTAAACGTTCATTTTGAAAGGAGAAATCGGAAAGAGATCGTACGATCGACAACCGATGGATTTGAAAGTCGGCTCTCTGTATTGTTGTAATTCGATAAGAGCGCTGGTGAAACAGAGCACGAAAATCCCGGTGGATCGCATGACGGTTATATCTATGTACATATGATTGTCGGTCGAATTCGTTCGTTTCGAAATTACCTGTTGATGGTCGCGAGATATTTTCTCACAAAGCGGCCAGAGATATCGCCGCGTTTTATCTGCACGCACCAGCCACGCCGTACTCTGACGCGCGCGGACTTACGGCCCTGTTTACAACGGGCAAAGACGCGTGGGTCAACGTTAGTAAGAACCCTTCTATAACCACGAACGACCTGGCTTAATTGTAATAACTATAATTAGCACCACTTATACGGACGATAAAGAATTGCGGTACGAAGGAGAGGAAAGTTGTGCGGTTGGTTCAAACGGCTGTGAAATTCATGTGTGTAGTACGTGTAGTTTGTTGCATGAAAAATATATAGGTGTTTAGAAGGGGAAAATCTGTGGCGATCATTTAGCGTTTCAAGTAACGAACTTTAACTCTTCGTGCTCTGTTACGAGGGAAAAAGAACGTTTTTTTGTTTTTTTAACTATTGCGCGCTGTTCGTAGAGTTTCACAGAGTGGAAAAAGTTTGTTAACTTTTCAGCTGAGCTATTAAGACCTTTGATTGCTATTGTTGGCTACAGATAATTTGGAAATTTGAATGGAACTCTTCTGTGTTCGCCCTTTTTGTCTGAATTTTATTCTTCACGCACTTCCACTTTAATTTGACGAAAGAAACATAGCAATTTGACGAGTTTGAACACTTTTTAATTTGATAATTTTAATAGAATATTCTTGAATTTTAATTTCATCGAGAATTCGATGATTTGAAATTCCGATGATCTTAGTTTAACGGGAAAAATGTAATTTTCGAATTGGCGAAAGTAATGCGCAAATTTTTCGCGGCTGAAAATTGTTCGTAATGTTTCACCGTTCTCCTAGATCTTTCGAATAATTTTTCAGAATTCAGGACAGTACGGTTTTTTATCACGTTCAAGTCTCAAAAGTATTCTTACGTACACTTATACACGGTCTGATGATAATGGCGAAGAAAATTGCGCGTACATATGCGTTAATTATACAAACGAGTCGAGAAGTAAATATCTCCTCGAATTTTCTTCTTCTTTTTTACCCCCGCTGTACCTACATCGCAGAGATTCATCCTTCAAGCGTGACATTTCAAAAAAACACACATACACCTAATCACCGTTCACAGTTTCTGTAGTGAAAAAGTAAAAGGATAAAAAAAAAAGAGAGAGAACAGAAGACGAAATAATAATAATAATTCATGTTGATTCTAATCAGCAAGTTGGCCAATAAAGTCCAATTATAAAACTCTCCGGCAAGTGTGAGCAGCGTTCTCTCGAGGCTGAGATACGACTTCAGAAGAGCGTCGTTTGGAACAAGAGGCGGAGAAGATAAGAGGCGCGGCGTGCAAAGAAAAAGAAAAGAAAGAAAAGAAACAAAGAACAAAAAAGAGAGGAAAGCCGCGAATGAATTTCAACGAGGTCCCGCGATTTGACTGTGACCATCGCGTACCAACGCCCATTTACCATTTCCAAGAACCGGCCACTCGAGGAGCAACAACCACCGCGAGACCTTGTCTCATGGCATTATGGATGCGTTATAATTACCTATTCATTTTCTATGGGCACGTAACACCGTGGTGCGCGTGCTACTCGTGCGACGCTTTGCACCTGATCGTAGATAAAAGACCGAGAGAGAGAAGCTGTGCTCCACGACGTAACCTGTCGTCGAAGCGCAGTGTACATTTGCGCGCCGGTGAATTTGATCTATGGTGGTTGTTGGGTAATTTACTGTTCGGGTCAATTGCAGAGTCCTTCGAGTCTCGAGTAATGTGAACGGTATCTGAATCTACAACTGTTACCCTTCGAAACTACCCTTGCGTTCAATCAACCTCTCACTGGGAAATGATGAAAAAATTGAAGTGATGATAATATCGATATATATGTACATGGGGAATATCTCGAAATAATCGTAAATTTTGTTTTTTTTTTTTTCTGATATCGATGCCTAGGGAACGTTTCCATCTGAGAGATTTTTTTAGAGGGAAATTGTGTGTCCAGCTCGCTATAATCGCTCTCACGATCAGTATTGTGGGTTTGGAAGCGAAAGTAACTATGTGGAAGAAAGTTTACTGAATTTTTTTATTTATTTATAAACAGTTAAGAACGACTTTGGTTCATTTACTAAATTTTGAAAATGTTGCAAAGGTGGAATTTCTGAAATCTTTCGAAACTTTGGTTTCTGAACGGCTCAAATTTGATTTTCGAGGACTCCTCGCGATTATGGTACATTTGATATGTACACTTACATCCAAAGCTGAATAAATCATATTTTTATTTATTTTCATGTAAAAAATTAGAAAAAAGCTGTAATGATATAGTATGAATATAAACTTTTTAATGTTTACATAATAATGTAACTGTGTGTGGTGTATTCTGAAACTGCTGCGCATAATTCTACGTCAAATTCGTGACGTATAACATCGCCGACCTTCGTCTTACATTATTTTCGGCGCGTGCTATACCTGTAATTTCGTAACGCTTCTTTGTTTGGCTGCTTGTACAAACAGATGAGAAATGTCTCTAATATATACTAACACAATGACCAACAGATTTTTTTACCGTTACTAAAAGTATTATTTACGTAGTATTTCTTTAATTATTTGAAGATAAATTTAAACATTTGTAAATATTAGCTATTTACATACTGTTTCAGTATTGTATTATGTTAGAGGAGATATTGTATTATTAATTAGATTTGGTAATGCTCAATCTTAATTAAAACTAAAATTACAATTAACTCCTTGCAGTCGTACTTCAGCTCTCAGCTTCTTTGTTTCGTTCTAAAGCAAAAAAATGCAATCTGAACAGTGAAACAACGCAACAACAGTATTTGTCGTCACTTGAATATCATTTTGTTTTCAATTACACTATTTTTTCAAAAATATAGAATATAAACTTTATGCAAAACGAAACCACGTAAAATTGAACAAAGAACAAAAATAATTTGTATCTACATATAATCTTGCATTATATTATTAGTATTTATTCAATGAAAATTAATTTCAATTAGCTCACATGTCACAACAAAACACGATTATTATTATTTTTTTTATCTAATTACACTATTTCCGAGAAATATAAAACACAATCCTTATACAAAACGAAACTATATATTACTGAGTTAAACACATGTAAAATTGCAGAAGAAATAGAGATAATAAACGTACTTATGATCTTACATTGTATTATCAGCAGAGTGTTGATTTTTTATGCATTTAGAGACAATTTAAAGGTGCACCTTCCTTTCAGGAAATCTCTTAACGAGAAGTCACTACAGTACCGAAAGATTCAAACCAAAGAACGAACCTAATTACAGCGGAATCGCCGTATCGCTAACTATTACAAACAATTTATAATAGTCTCGTGATGAGTCCATGATCGCGATATCAACCTGACATATGCTTCGTTAGTGTTCCTCCACAATCTTTTTGCTTTTTCACAACTGCCCCTTTCCTCTCGACGTTATTACTTACATATCTCGACGTTTTCCGCTCGGCGTGCATCGTTTCCCGTGCACGCCACAATTGGACTCGCTTCCACGCGAGTACATTCGCGAAACGGTAGCGTGCGTATCGCGAATTCTCTCAGCACAATGAGTAAAACTAAAAAAAAGACGAGTAGAGGAATAAAAAAAAGAGGAAAAATGGTCCTCGTTTTGCGAGTAAATTCGTAAAAATCATAGTTATGAAAACATGGTAGCAATTAACCGGTACAATCGGACAATATTTCTCGCGTTGCGTCACTGAAGGCAATAGAACGGAATCGCACGGGGCTTTTCGTTGCGAAAACAGCGACGCGTTTGTTCTTGCCGCGGGATTGAAAACTGTGGGCCTCGATGAAACGATGGATAATGATCTGAATGGTTGCGAGATCGTTTAGGTGGTTGCGTGCCGATTTCGCCGTTCGAACGGTTCGATCGAGCATTTCCGGTCTCTCGTTATGATACGCTGTGTTTCGTGTTAAACAGATAACAGTTCCCAGATTCGTCGTTTCTGTACTAGCATTTCACTTTGAATCGCTGTCAATGTTAATGGCAATAATTACTCATCTGCATGTTTTCTTTTTTTTTTCCTTCCTTTTTCTCTTTTTTAAGTTTGTATGGCGTTACTGAAGTAGAAACGTAATCTTTCTGATTTATGATTATAAATTAGTGGAAGTTGTAATTAGTTACAGTAAATCATTTTGATTTTTGCAAATGACAGTATGATATATTTTATATTTAATATAGCGTAATTGAAGATGATTAACGCCTTGATAAATAAACCGTTGTGTTCTAAGTATTAATTAACCAATTACAGACGACTTAACTCGTCTACTATAATTAACAGGTTAATGAGAGGTTTGAGACTTTCACCGCTTGGATTGTTTGAATTGTTAATTAAGGCATCCGGCTTTGAAGCTTTGTCGAGGTTTTTTAAATATTCGACGTTCCATCAAGATTGGATCTAACTTCGTTAGGATTCAAAGATACGCTGATGCTTACATAATCAGTTTGCTAGTAAAGTGACACAACTAACAAAAGTAATCAATTTTTCAGGAAATCTTTTATAATAGAAAATTATTAATTACTCAATTTTTCTTTTTTTACATAAATTAGCTAATAGTTTTCGCTTTTTGAGAGTAACAAATCATTCTTAATAAAAATACTGACAGTTTTCGTGTTCTATGAAATGTTATTATTTGAAATACCGATTACAAATTTTTTAACACACTGACTCAATAAATATAAATTTATTTATGCTCATAACTGTAAATTTAAATATAACTTTTTAAATATGTCCTCTTTCAGCAAATCAACGATATAAAAACTGTGTTCAGATCGCGGATTAATCAGCTGGGCAATTAAAAAATCAGGAAAAGTGTGTTTCGTATATACAAGGTTCAGTCAATATCCAGTGTCATTTATATTTTTTAAGTGTTTCCTTAATTGCTAAGGATCCATGTATACCCTTAAACAACACCGAATTTCTGGAACTCGATAAACCACTCGAAACATATCCACTTGACACAAAGGATAACACACGTCCAACTAATTAGCCAGTGGAAAAATTGTTTTCCGTCGGAGGGATCGATCTATCCTTCATCGAACGAGTCAAGTGGCAGAAGCGCACACCGTTCAGGCGACTATTTTTCAATGCCTGGTCCGTGAGTCGTTGAAGCCGCTTCTAGGAAATCGCTTCCTTCCAGTTGGAGCAGAACACCGAAGGGAGATGTCTTTCGCAATCTCTGGGACGTATCGACTGTCCTTTTCGTTTATAAATAAAGTTCGGCTGGAATATACGTGGGCGTCGATGTAGGTGTCTCCGTATAAAGTATAGGAAAGGAATCGCGACGCCCTTCGCCAGTGGGGTAAAATGGAAATTCTTTGGCAGCGGGCGGTATTAGATGAAACCCCGTGGTTCAGACTACCACGTTCATCTTCCACGAGCAATAGAAAATTATTTTACGCGAAATATAGAATCGTTCTGTACCGAGAACTCCTCTTCGATACTCAGGGTGGTTAAATCAGGGAAATTCTATTAACGAAAACCAGACGAAAATGAAGAGTAACGAAATTAACTCAGAAACATCGTTTTCCAGAAAAATGCATTTGAACTTTGCGACCTGTCTGTTCGAAATTAATAACTTAACCCTTTGACTGCTAATACATTACCCATATATGGATGACAGCTGTTTTTTTTCACTCAGCAGGATTTTACGAATAATTTGCAAGAGTTTTCATAATTTGATTAATAACATGTATATTTAATAAAGGGGATATACAGAATTTGTATGCAAATGGTTATAGATAATTTAAGCGTAAACAGAAGTATATAATAATACGGTTATATTTTATAATATTTTTCGAAGCAATGCAGGCAAAGTTATGAGATTTGAAAGTTGTAGTCTTTTCTACATTTCTTGCTATTTCTCGATGTACAGTAGCTCACGAAAGTATTCTTTCAAAACAGAATAACTTTCTTAAACTTAACTCAAACGACTTGAGTTTTTTCTGAGAAGTTAGAAGAATTAGTTTGCTAAATGACGAGTCAGAAATTGTTTGAGAAAACTGCAGTTTATCGGAATTACGAAGAAAATATAGAAGTTACTTTAAAAAAAAAAAACATTCAGAACGTTTATCAGGATCCTGTATCAGCTCTTCGTACAGTAAAAGAATGGCGATTTTCAATTAAAGAACGAGCCACTCTCTGGCCGAGTTTCTTTGACAAACGCCGATTATAAACGAAAGTAGTCCACGAATTTAAATCGAAGAAGTATCAAAGAAACTTAACTCGAAGATCATACTATAATTTCACACGCCAAATTCGTTTATACTTCAATCCAAAATCAAGCATAAATTAGTACAATTTCCAAGATCAGTGCGACCTAATCTATAAAGAAAGCTCGTTCTCTATCCCACCCTTTGCGGTCCTTTCATCAGGGGGTGGAAAACAGGTCGCCGAAAATTCCTCCATCCCGAACGTTCAATCGTCGTTGGGCGAGAACGATTCCTCGAGGATTCTTTTCGTGATTCTCTACAGCCTAGAGAACGCGCGGTAAAACGGTCTGGCCTGTGAAAAGGAAACGAAAGAGAAGAAGAGAAAGGATATCATGGGTGAACGAGAGGAAGGCAAGAGAAGAGCAAGCGAGCGAAGCGAACGGCGCTGAAGCGGCGCAGTTTATTTCGGTCGGGTTAATTAGTGTTGCCTCGCGAGGTTTACGGTTGACATTTCGTTGGTCGTTCGTTCCGTTCGTCGTTCCAGCAGTACAGCCAGAGGAGTACGGGGAAGGTGAGGAGGAGGACAGACAAGGGGAGACCGGCTTTTTTACGGCAACATACTGGTCGGCCATACCGAGAGAGTGCCGGTGGAGGAAGACGACGAAGACACGCCGCAGAAAGGAGCGGGTATATAGAGAGAAAGAAGAAGAAGAAGAAGAAGAAGATGAAGAAGAAGAAGAAGAAAGAGGTAGGAGGAGGTAAGAGGAGGAGGACGAGGAACAAGGACACACCGGCCAATAAAACTGCAGTGCCCCTCGAAGGTGCACCGAAGGCGCCAGGGTAGTCTGGACCTCCCTTATTAGCTCCCCTCTTTTCTGACTTTTACCGTCGACTTTTAAGGTCCCCGCAACAGCCTTTTGTTTTATCCTACGGTGTGAATATCGCACCGTTTTACGGCGTCCAGATTAGACCTGCCTTTTGTGATTCCGCCACGGGATGCCGGTAAATGGGGGACGAAAGAGCGTTTCTGAAGCCATCCAGAGAGTCTTGTATCTTACGAAACTGTGGATTCGAATTTTTTAGTAGTCGACTGAGGGAAATTTCTATATTTCTTTCAACACTGCTGAAGGATATAAGAGGGGAAACGGTGATAGATATTAGCTGAGGTTTTCTTTTTATTGACAAGTTAACACGTTCGCTATCATTGTTGAAGCATCGTCTATCTTTCGTGTTATTTTCACTTGTACACTTAATATCTACGTTTTCATTAGCTTCACGGAACGCAAGGTTTGTCTGCACTGATGAACACGTAAATGCATTTTGTGCAATGTATGTACACATATAGATAACAGCAATCAATCGCACGTTCTTTGAGGACTGATGCTAGATTTTTCATTTAAGCAGCATTAAGTACTTCAAAACTAATATCTTATCGTTCATTAATAGGATTAAAGTTAGAACTTTCTTAGGTAAATTTCTTGTAATGCTCTTAGCAAAGTTCTTCAAATTGGAAACTATACGCGCAGCATAGATTTCTGTTTCTAACAGTTTTTATGTTTGAGAACCGTGTAAATCGAGGGATAGGTGTGCTTCGAAATTCATCCCGATCAACCTCCGACCGAAGGAACGTTCGTTCCCAAGGAACATTCTCTCTCAGTTTACGATGCCACGAGGTCTCTGTGTCTCCTGATTTCCCTCTGTTTCTCTCCTTGAATTAGGTAGTTGAAATCTTTCCCTCGTTAGGCCAGGGTCCGAACGAACGTTTCTTCGCAGAGTAACGAATTACAAGAACCAGGCAACTGAAGGAGAGATAAGGGAGAGAAGGAAGAAGGAGGAAGAAGAATAAGAAGAAGACAGAGTCCTTACCTAACTGGGTCGAGGGTGAAACAAAGAAGGCATGGTCGTAAGAGGGACGGGTGAGATGAACGAGTAGTAAGGAAGGTGGATGGTTTGCTGCCTTATTAAGCGGTCTTATCGCTAGAGACAGCCTGGCCCGACACGGCCGTTTAACTTTTACTCGACCTGCAAACAAGTAGTGGACACACTGGCCGAGAAGATAGGGCTTGGCCACGCTCTACCCTCGCTCTCTACGAATCCTCTCTTTCTTTCTCTCTCTCTCTTCTGCCTTATCACCCAGTTGAAAAACTTGACGGCTGTAAACACGAAACGACGGTGCAACTGGCCCCGAGATACTCCCCGCGGACGAGATTTACAATGCGTCTTTAAGCGGCGTTAACTACGCAGCGGGATATTTAAGCGTTTCACTTAACAGAAGCTCTCGACGATGTACGATCCTGGATGGTATATACCTACGGTTCGGAACTGTTTTAAAATATCGTTGCTCCTTCGGTGAAACCGGCGACCATTCGCATCGTTGTAAGATGTATATGGTATGATGATCGATCCGCGATTCAATTTCTTCCTATTAATTGGCTAGGATAAATCGACGGTTCGAAAAGTATTGCCGAGTTCACTTCCGCGAACGTAAGAGTTGGAAAATTCTTTGAATTGGAATTGCCTCGCTTGAACATTGTTTATCTCTATAAAACAGTTAAGTGACGTACGCTAAAATGATTTTAAAAATATTTTTATTTGTTGGGATTCATTTTTGTGAGAATCGCGTTCGAGAAAACGAAATTTTTTCTTATAATCGAGGAATAAGAAGCGAATGCAGAAAGAAGAATCGAATTAAATAAGCAGAAAGTTAGGATAGAGTTGCAATCAGTTACAATCAAGTGTTCGATTAACATGGTACTTCGATATCTACGTTTGAGATCAAAGAAAGTCACACTTGGACTAGCTTCACGTTTAATATTTTGCAACACTGGTTTATTTTATAAACACATACATAAAATACGGTATACAATAAGTATGCAATGAATATTACAAAACTTCCTTTAAAACAATGATATTTTTCTGGACCCATGTGTAAAAATGTGTAAAAAGAAGTAATGGCTTCGAAGAACTTGTTGGGCTTCCATATAATTGCTCAGAGCTGAAAAGCAGATCAGTTTAAGTAACGTCCCATTTCTGAAGTAATTATTCACCAAACAGAACACGATTTTTACAAAATGCAGCAAGCTCAAACATTGCAAAACTCTCTTCAAAAACCCGCTCTTTTCAAAAGAAGCATGACTTCGACGAACCCATAAGCTTCCAACACTTGATTGTAATTGCTCAGAGCCGAAGAGCAGCTAAGTTTAAATAACTTTCCATTTTTGAAGTAATTATTCACCAAACAAGATAGAGCAAGCTCAAATATTACAACATTTTCTTCAAAAACCTGAATTTTTATATTCTTTTCTGAACAAATGTAAAAAGAACCATGTCTTTAAGAAATCCGTTAGACTTCCACGTAATTGTTCACAGCTGAAGAGCAGCCAAGTTTAAGTAACGTTTCATTTTCTTACGTAATTATTCATCAAACGATCTCGTTAATTTAATACTAATTAAAATAGCCTAGGATACGATTTCAAGAATACCCACGATTTTCTTGTAACATTTCAACCGCACGAAACTCTCACGTTCACGGATAATACTTACCTCGCTCGAGGATTCCCGTAGCTTCCTCTCGCGTCTGAACGCAGCCGGCAAAATATTTGCCGCGCAAACACAGGGGACATCGAACGGGCGAGGCTCCGTTTTGCGGCGGAACGGTAAACAAAGGTGTACGCGCGAGCGAAGGTGGAACAGGATTAAACGGGTTATTGTGCGGTTTTGACGGCTGGCTGCTTGAAAAGGTACATAGAACCGTGGCACGAGGACAGTGTCTCTTCGTTGTATTCTTGAAAAACTCGCGCGTATTATGTCGGCGACTGTTCGTCGACGGGGGCGTGATCGGCAGGTCACTAGGTTTACGCAGCGTAATAAATCATTCGAAAGTTGGAACCCGTAGTCCCCTACTCTACGTTCCTTCTCCCTGTTTAGAACTTGGGTCTCAGGTATCCTCGAGGTCCTCGAAAGGATCCTTATCTTCCAAGGACCTCGTCGACCTGTCAGCTAATCCTATTAGCGGCACTGAATCTTACGTTGCCACGCAACTACTATTTTCCCATTCTCTCCTTCTCTCTTTCGTAGATATTGGGATATTTTTACCTTTTAAAAACGCTTCCGTGTCTACCGTAAATCCTATAACGCGGAGTGAAAATTGCAATAGCTTTCCTTTAACGCGTTACTCTCATAACACGATTTTTATTACGCCTATTCCTCTGTTTACGCGGATTGTCTGTTCCACGTGGATTTTTTTTTTTTTTACGCGGATGAAAGTCGCGTAAATGGTACCTGCTGGTAAGAAAAACCTGTGTAAGTTTATTTCGCATAGGTTAACAAAAGAATAATATTTTTAAAAAAAGGAGAAAAGGGAAAAGCAAAATTGTTATTACTTGCACGATCAATTTTACACATTCTCACCGCAAATAAAATCAATAAAGGTGAGAGTTATGCAGTCAGTACGTTCAAATAAAAAATTGCGTCTCTATGTAATAAATTTAAAACATATTTTCTGACCACGTAAATTAATGCCGCGTATGAAAAGTACTGGGCAAATAAAGGGATGATTTATCGCATAAAAAAAAATTGCGTAAATGAAGGGATGAGTGTGTATTCCTATATTTCGGAGTTTCCTCGGTGCACACTTCAACGAAAGCTTTATTTAAATAACAACTCTAAACGTAAACGTTTATTGACAATTAATAAACTTTGCATCATCTCTTAGATCCTAGAAATATATTTTTATTAAAGATGAATTCTATCGTCGAACTAATTTCACGTTCAGATTTCGTGTCTCTAGTATTACCGTTTATCGAGGTTCTAGTAAATTAAAATCTTCGCTTTCGTCGAAGTTGTTGTCGAGCAGAATTTTCTTACTTATCAACCTGCAGATGTAACAAAAACGAAAAAGAAAAAGAGAAACGAAAGAAATCACATCGTTTGGCATTTTTCGACCGAATTTTTGCAAAAATCCGAGACACTCAAACGATTAAGAAATATTTAAAAACTTTCGTCTACAACTACACCATGAGAAAACAGAAATGATTAATGAAAGTTTGCCGCAAAAAAAAGATTGCAAGCGGGACTTAGCGAGTTAATTCGATTTGTACTAATTTCGAGGTTCTCGTAACGCTGTACGAATTAATCGCGTTATATCCACTATATTTTCTCTATTTTCATTTCATACGTGTGTATATACGTTTCCACGGAGTTCACGAAGCATTTCTCGCGCGATAGATCACCGATACGGTTTCTGGCGTGCGCGTACCACGCCGCGTGCGTTCAAATTGCTCGAGGCAACGTCGTGGAAAATCGTCCGCCACACGGGGCCGCATTGACACGAATAAGACACATGGCCAACCAAGCATGTTACGAGGAAAACGCGACCATTGGCACGAGAAACGTAATGGTTCGCCCGCGTTCTACACCGCGCCATTTTAGAAAGAGGCGCACGCCTCTACCCCGGTGGCCATTGTTAATAATCTCTTAGACAACTATAATTTGCCGGATAAATACTTCTTTTGCTCGGTAAAAGCGAGGTTGCCTTTAAACCACTGTCTAATAACCCGTGAAATTATTCTAAATGCCTGAACGATCCCTCCTGCGGCTAATCCTTCCTCTTCCGACGTCCACAGAAGCGGTAGGCTCGTGAGATCTCGAGCAACACGCTGTTTCCTCTTCGTAGAATATTTGTGTCGATTCAGAGCGGAGAGATTTATGCGCTGCTCGAAATAATTGCGAGATCCGGTGACTTTGTCGTATCCACGGATGGTATTCAGGTTTATAAACAAGCCTTCGTTTATGAGAATCCTCTGCGAGGAAAACGAGTGAGAGAATGTAACGCGATTCGGATCAAAGAGTTTGAGAGAACGGGGACGGTTCGTTGTTTCGAAAACGAGGTAAAAATCCTAAAAATATCACACCCATGAGAATAATGGATCTTTGTAATAATTTACAAACGAACTACTCTTTTTTTTTCTCCTCCTCTTTTACGAACGATGATTTAAACGAACCGAAGAAAAAGGGGGGAAAAAAAGATCAGGTGTTTAGCGAGTACTCGACAGGAAAACAAGAAACTCGTTTCGTAAATGGAGTACTATCCTACACAGGTAGATAGCTATCTAATGAATGCGGTTCGTACACCTTCTATTGTTTTATTGTTTCATTCATACACGTTCCAGGCTGTTTCTGTCTTCCTTCCTTACCGAATCCACATCGCGATCACAGAATGCCTGGAACCCGATCGAAACCTCAATTTCTCGCTGCTCGAACATTTCTTCCAACATTCTCCCCAACCAACGATCCAACTCTTTCCTCCAACTGTACGTACGGTGAAAAATTTTACGAGGTTCATTCTGCATTCATCCTCCGCCTCAGCGAACCAGCCACTTTTTATATTTATAAACCATTCACGAAGGACACCGTAGAGAGTCACTCTCGATCGACTCTCAAGATTCCTCGAATTGTTCCCCGTCGTCGATTGTTTCAGGACAGTTCGTTGTCACGGACGTTCCTATATCGACACTCCCCCGAAACTAAAACGGATCTATTCTGTCGTCGTCGCGGCAGCGAACTCCTCAACGAAGGGTTGTCCTTGCAATCTGGACGCTTGGACGTTCGTGTCACGTAGCTGGGTAACAAAGTTCCAAAGCTCGAGAAGCGTGGAAACAGCCGGCACAACGACGACGACGACGACGACGACGCGTCGTAGTACTCGGCGATTTCACGAGTCGGACAATGGCGCGATGTAAGCCGGAAGAAGGTAGCCTGGTCGCGGGATAAGGTGAATGAGAAAGAGAGACAGAGACAGGTGGGATTGGTATGAATCGGTGGGCGGAGTGGGGTTGGAACAAGGGTTAGAAGGGAAAAGATAGAAGGACGCGGCAGATTTATTTAAGTCCCTCGCCGTCGGGTTGACAAGAGTAGACTCGCGTAAACATACTCGTTTCTCCTTGTTCCGTCGTGGCCGTTTGTCGAGCCGCTTGCGGGGAAACGGCGGCGGCAGCGGCGGGATCGTTTCACGGTAGTTTCTCAGGTCAGGGTGGGGCAAGAGAAGGCGTCTACGTTCCCGTGGGCAAGTTCGATTCGAAAGGACGCCCGCGCGCGAAACGTTCCTCCAACCGTATTACGTGTACCGTCCCACGTGACACGCCCGCAGAGTACCGATATCGCATAGGATTGGACGATTCCACGATAGCCACATCCCATTTACCTAGAGTAGGGGTAACCCGGTGCTTTCAGTTTTCCTCGCCAGAGGGGGAACTGAGACGGAGCGGAGTGGAAGGCCCCGGTGAAGTGGTGTGAGTGGTGGCGAGTCAGTCGCAGACTGGAGTGCCCTGTGAGAGCAGGGGACGGACCGAACGAACGAACGAACTTCTATAACTAATCGCTCGTGACGCTTCGTCGTCTGTCCAAATGTCCGTCCCAACGCCCGACGCGCCGCTTACACACGGTTCTATTCCCGTTCTCTTTTTCTCGCGGTGACGTGACCCGACGAACGGAGAGGTTGTGACGTGTCCGCGGTGCCCAGTTTTACGATCCCTGGTGAGGAACAACCGAACGTTTTCTGCACACGATAAATCTTCGATCCGCTTCTGTTTTACTTCTCTGTATATTTAAACCGCGGTTCCTCATTGAAGTGCGGATGGTTTTTTTCGCTACAATCGTCGTATCGTCGTCGTTCTCTTCTTTACACAACACCTTCATTCTGGATTCACGTTTGTGGTGAGAACATTCCGTGAGAAGGGGGAACTGAAGTTGGATTTATCCTACGGTCTGGTCCGTCCGTCTGTCCGTCCGTCATACCGTCGGCGGTTACGGAACTGACCGGGCAAAAGGGGAGAAAAGTACCCGTGAGATCATACACTGGTGTGTTGGAACACGCTGAGTTTCAACGTAACATGTGGTCGCCACTCGGATTCCACGATCAGGACTTAAAGACACCCTGATGGCAATCGTGGTCCAAAGCGGGGTATCGCGAGATCGTTCGCCGTCACTCGGCTCGTTGTTACTACGTTCGCGTCGTTCACGGCGTCGCCGGGAGTAGTTTATAACACGATCAGCATTTGACTTTAGTGAGAGTAGTGTAGTGCGTGCAGGTGCGGTTGTGACCTATATTCTTCCGTTAGCCGCGAGAGACATCGAGAGAGAGAAAATAGGAGAGAGGACAGATCGACGACGCCCGTCGAGTAACAGGCCGTGAGAGATGTCTGCGTACGCGCAGTTCGGATACTCGTATCCGTCGGCGTCCCAGGTGAGTCTTAAATTAACATTCGAAACTTACGTGCTCTTCGATCGACTTTTCTTCCCCACCCTTTCATCCCGTTTTACACGCGTTGATCATTTTTATTTTATTTTTTTTATTTTTATTTTATTTTCTTGTAAGGTTGTCGCGAACTTTTTGCGTATGCAACGTTTCTTGTGTTTTCTTTTTTTTTTTCTTTCTTTCGATAAAAATCCAAGACGGATGGTAATTACCGTCGGGAGGGTTTTAGAGACGAACGATGCGGGTAACGGTTCTTCTCCCATTGTCTGTAAAATCGTAGCTCAATTATTCGTCTAATGATGGTCGTTTACCAGGTAGCAATTTCTGAATGGCTGTTAATCATGATCGTTCTTGCTCCTTTTTCGCGAAAGCGAGCACATTGTGGGATAGACAGCACGGTAATTAAACGTTACTCCCCCTGCTTGGATTGAGCTTTATCGTGATATCTGTTTCATCTTTGGTGGCTTCGAATTTTTCGCTCGATGTTCACTTCGTTCGAGCAATAAAATTGCTTGGTAATCGAGCACGTGCTACTGTTACTCGTAACTATACATTTTCTGATAATCCTCTGTGCGACTTGCTCGCGTTTCTCTGGGTGATTAATTTTCCAAGAAAAATACGAAAGACGTTGATAGAACGTCAGAGGCTCGATTGATGTTCACGGTGAAAGTTTCTTTCGATTAATTCTCGCGATGGAAATTGAAGTTTCGTATGATGAAGTTAATGGTGTTCCATAGGTACACCTGTTCCCCGTAAATGTACCGACGGCCGTCGCTCAAGCGTACGACACTACGTGCAAACTCTTGGACGAAAAATTTTTCCGTTACTCTCGTGTCGCGATAATAAAAGAGAATTAAACATTCCCCAAGAATTATTCGATCCTACTTGCGTTCCGTCTATTACACCATTTCATCGTTACAAACAACCGTTGTACACTATAGTTACTTAACTTTCTTTTTACTTGCTGAGAGGTTAACTCGAAAGGTCTGCGAGGTTGTAAAATGCTAGACGGTTGTGTCAATAGACACTCTCTAATTAGTAAATAAAGGGGGCTTGTTAGCCTTGCAAAAATTAAACAGCTATAGGGTAGCGAAGTGTTCTTTACACGCTTTCAACCCCAATATGGGATTATCTCCAAATCCCTTTTATATACATATAAACACATACATACTAAAACAATTTCTATAAAGAGGCACATTTGATATACCCATTCCTCGTGTATTCGAGAGATTTATACTACTCTGTGGTAGTAAGTGAAATTAATTACAGGGTGATTAAAATTCCTGTACCTAATGTGTGAATAGGTATTTCACCTATGCATCGCCCATTCTTACTTCAAAACATTAGACAACTCTTGTATAGGAAAAAAAAAACAAAAGAAGAAAAAAGGAAGAATTATGGAACAAGTTGAAGTATTCCCATAAATCACTCACTGTGGCTACACTATACCAAATCTCTGCCTGCCCACTAAGATAATTACACAAACCGGCTACTTCGCATTACTTAATTAAAACACTTTTATACAACACTCTGGCTGCACTATACTATACCAAACCATGCGCCTACCTCTCTGACATGGTTAATTGCCCAACAGTTACCTCATCTTGACACGTCGATTTCGTCACCCTGTAAATCCCTGTCCATATCAATAGCGAGAGAATGAAATTCTGATTCACGATCAAATCGTTGCGGGCCGGCGTGGCGATGGGGATGTTGCGGTCAGGGGCGCAGGCGCGGCGATGGCCCGTTACCGAAAAAAGGAAGGAGCGGAAAGAAAATAACATCGGGACGCAAAACGACGACGCAGTTGCGCGCAGGTGCAGCGGCGAGGCTAGATAATAATACGGGTAGCTTGTTCGCGTACCCGCATGGGCCCGCGAGAAAGGTGCGACTCGCCAGCGAGCGAGCGAGCGAGAGAGAGAGAGAGAGAGAGAGAGAGAGAGAGAGTTGTGAGCAAACAAGGGAGAGAGAGAGAGTCGAGAGCGAACGAGGAAGAGGGGGGAGAGAGAGAGAGAACGCTGACGCAGAGAGAGCGTTAAGGGAGAAGAAGAGAGAGAGTGAGTGAGAAAGAGAGAGAGAGAGTCGAGATTCTCTTATTGTTCCTTTCAGCCGCAACGTTCGCGCACGCTTAAAGCTCTCGGGGCTTTCCTTCGTTTTGATTAAACCGATGATAAAGGGGACGTGTCCCTTTTGTTCCCTTAGCGCCGCCTGAACCTGGCCAACTTGAGCTGAAACAGGCGCCATTAAAAGGCGCATTCAAATCGTCATTTCATTCGTGAACCAGCGTTTGCTTTATCGTCAAAATGTTACTTAAAGAGAGAGAGGAATATGTATACATGTATTTATATTGGTATATCTGATTTATGAACAAGTGATTTATGCTAGGTACACAGAGAATGGATTGAGTTGTTAGATCGCTCTTTGGAAATCGGCAATTAGCGCGCATACTTACCACGCGTTTCTTGGTTAATCGTCTAATTACATTTTCATAGGCGAACCTTATAGAAAGTTCGCGTATATATTACCATTTACCGAATGCATCGACTGTATATACATATACACGTACCGGTATTCAACCGTTAGATATTTCTTCACCTTTTGGTATTCGATTCTGTTGTACGATGTACGTCGTGTATAATAAGTGAAACGTCTCTTAAAATTATCCCGACGATCGTTGTGATTACCAACGTCGAGAGGGTAAACTTTTGAATTTAGTACCTGGAAGTGGCGTGAGTCCCCGTCGTCATCGATACTTTCGAGTCCCGATACCGACCGCGATACGAAACAACGATAATTGCTCGGTTATCTCGTATTCTTCGCCGCGCGTGTTCCGTATCTTAACGTATTCCCGATCGACGAATTACCGACGCGTTTACATTGCTGCGACGCAGGATCCAGCCAGCGCCTTCTTTCGCTGTGTACACGTAGCTGTTAACCACAGAACACTGGGCATAATTGCGATTATAGCCGAGAAAATAGTCGGGAATAGTCGAAAGGTTCCGATTGTTTCCGATCGTCTGAATTTAACATCACGACGTGTCCCTTCTCTCGTTACCGGATGCTTTACGTTCGCGTCGCCGATTCCTGTCGCGCAGGATAATAAATATTTTACGCGGATCATTTCCACGGAAACGCGAGTAACGATAATTGGAGTTTATAGCCTACTTACGAGAATTTATAATACTGGCGGTCGGTCGCGGCTGTGCCTCGGTCGAATCGTAAAATTCGCGATTACAGATTAGGCAGTTAATATATTTACTGCCACTAAGAGAGATTCCAGTAGTAATTCCCCTTGTTCTCTCTTTTCCACGTGCACGTCTCCTTTTCCTTTTTTTTTTATCCCCGTTGTTTTCTGGTTTTCTCGTTTTATATTTGTTTCCTTCTTTCCTGCTGGGACACGTTATTGCGCGGTTAAACACGACAGTCGCCGGTCGTTGAATTTTGCGCTAGGTTAGGAAGGAAAGCGGGTTTATCGTTTGACACGATTGAACGAACGGTCTCGTAATAGCGTCTTTAATTAAGCGAAAGAGGTGAATAGATATTGCCCAGGCGAACGCGTTATGTACTGTTTTATGAAGTTTCTGTCAGGTTTTCGCTGTCTCGTGTATTTTCCAACGTTTAACGTAAAAATATTCGAACGTTGCGTTGAACAACGACGATTAATCTTCGCGTGGCTCCCGTGCGGCCGCGCTCGACCTGCACGTTGCACCATACACGCACACACACGTACACAGAGAGACATACATATATACAAGGTCGATTCAATTTTCCGGCGTTTTCAGCGTTACGTGCTAATGAAATTCTCGAGGTGGAATGCGTGCGATTCGTTTTATGGATGGCCGTATAATGAACGGAAAAATGACGGCGAGGTTTATGCTCGAAATTTTACACGCCTCTAATAACGTACATTGTAAAACGAATTACACACCTTGGAAACTTTAATTCTCGTTGCTTCTTCTCCTTTTTCTTACACTTTTCTTTCTTTCTTTCTTTTCCCATTTTTTTCTCTTTTTTTCGAACAATGAAATCGTACGTTCTCAATCTAGTTACCACGATCAGTATCTTACCTAACTAATCCTTTAATTTCACGTTTATCTCTCGTTCCCGCGACCACACATAGTCACCGGTACGTGTACAACCGAAAAGTTTCATTTGAAACTTCAACGTGGATTAGGAAAAAATGATAAATTGCCGACAACCAGTCACGGTTCTTAGCAACGAAGAAGAAGAAAAAATAAAAGAATTATCTATCGATGTAAATAGTGTTTCATGGTAAGATAAATAAACTAGATTGAAGAAAGAACGAGAGGAGAGAGGTTTCTTTGTAAGCGTTGCATAGAAGCGAGCAAGGTGTTAACATAGATCTAACTAATATGATGTTAATGATATGCTGGCGTGCACCTGTGAAACGCGTCGCGTAAGCGGTACATTTACGTTGGATGCGTCTGTGGCTCGAGTTACGGGTTACCTGCATAATGATATTAATTAATTCACCGTCGAAGGAGGAACGGGATAATTGTTACGAAACAGTGGAACGACGGTGGTAGAGAGTGCACGGATAACGAAAGGAACGAACGCAGACTGTGTTTTTTCCGTTAGAAAAGAATCTCGAAAAGGAAGCGACGCGAGCGCCTCTAATGGCACGTTTAACGTTTGCCTATTTCGCGTGCAACGTCGCATTTCTCTCTCCCTGTACAACGTAAATTACAGGCAGAGAAAGAGGGTGATAGAGACGGAGAAGAGAGAGAGAGATAGTTTCAGAGCGGGAGAGCCTCAAAGCGAGAGAGTTTCAAAGCAAGAGAATCTCAGAGTGAGAGAGTCTCTGGGCGAGAGAATTTCAGAGCGAGAGAATCTGAGGGCGAGAGAGTCTCAGAGCGAGAGAAGAGAGAGAGAGAGAGAGAGAGAGAGAGAGGCAGCGGCGGTGAGAGAAAAGGTTGAGGGCGCACGTTTCGCAGGCACGATTTAAGAATTCGTTTGTTAACGCGTAATGAGAGGCGGCAATTGGCCGTGGCTCGTTAAGTTCACCCGACAACGCATCGATCGCGATCCTTCCGTTATTTGTCAGCAGCAACGGTGAACGTATCGTACGCCGTGGCCGCCGCGCTCTGACTTTCTTAGTAGGGAACATCTGTTCGTTGATTATAAGTGGCCCGGTAACGGCTCGTAATTACTTCTTCGTTCGGTGAATAATTGGTAACAGAGTTATTAGTAGCACTGCTCCTTTATGACGATGCTCGTTAACAAGTTTATGGATCAGCGTGTGTCGATTAATCTGTTGCGTTACAATGATTCTCATAATATCTTCTCGGACTAATAATGACTTAATTTTCCACTGATTTAATATCTCATCTTCTGTGTGAAAAAGTTGTTTCCATGTTGTATTATAAAATAGTCGTTCTTATAACGAGAGGAAATCAACGATTAAATGGAATGTTTTTAAACAAACGATACATCATTCCTACGTGTGTGTTTGTGTGTGTACATATATACCAGCTGATAAATCCGTAGGAAATTTGTAAAAATGGAAATCCTCTTGTTTACACGTTTAAACCTATCGATTGAAACAAAGTCGAATCCCCCGTTGACCGTGTGTAATGAAAACCCGTCGTCTGGACGGCGAAAGGCTAGAATTCGATCCGAGAAATCACGCTCGTGCACCGAGCGTGGATCCCCGTGCACCTCTCACGCCTAATGAACGACGTCGATTGGCCCCGCGTACAGCTAAATTTACGAGCACATCGGCTCGCGAGCCGGAGCCGAGTTAAGCCTCTCTCCCTCTCTCTTCACGTCACGTCCATCGTCTCGTATGTAACGGAGCGCATCGCGCGCGATTTCGATATCAACGGTCAAGCATCTGTTCGTCGCAAAGTTACGTCGTCCGGGATAGAACGTAATGGCAATAACGCGAAATGGCGCAATGGATACATCGGTACACCGTATAATTACGGCCCTGGACACGGAAGCGCTCGATATCTCCGTAATATCGGTTTTCAGGATCGTGGCCTACGCTCTCCTAGGGTCTCCTTTACCTTGTCTGACTCTTTCTCTATTCGATCTCCCTCTTTTTACACTCTCGTCCCCACCTTCCACCTCTCACTTGCTTCTTCTTCTGTCCCCGTTCCACATCTCTTTTTATTTACCGTACCACGGAACACTGTCAACGCACAGTGAACTTTCATATCGAAGGACAAGACTACGAGTGTCTTCCGATTTACGTTACACGCAGGTGGATTGTTTTTTGTTCGGTGCTGGCAAAAAGTGTAACGTTGTATTCAATTATAGTTTGTTATACTTTTTTCCCCTCTCTCCTCCGTTCGTGTAATCGGTATCGAATGTGAATTAAACGTTATTACGATCGTCACGACTTACAGTGTTGCATAGAGGTTAGGTAGACCGAGATGCAACTATGCTCGACAGCCTCGCGCAACTGATATTTACGAACCCGATCCCCATATACTACCACTCGGACGTAGTCTACACGGTTATACGAGCATAGAGAAATAGCCGAGTTCAGCAACGATTCATTCACGGTTCCCCTCCCCGGTGATTATTGGACGAAAAATTTAATTGCCCTCCATTTGCCACGTTTCAATTTTAGATTCGAGTAAAAATCACCGTATCCCTTTCTCGATGCTCGATCGGTAGTTTGTAATGATATACAGACAGTCCACAGTGGTTACGCGGATTACCCCAGTGAAATTATTACTTTGTCGACAAACTGTTCGTGTGTGTCGAACGGGGTTTTACAATAATGCCCGGCGAGATATCGGCTTTTCGTACGTACGTACCTATCTTTTCACATGTGTAACAACGCATGCTCTCTCTGGCTACCGACACAGGGAAGTTTCGTGATTCGTTCACTTCGTTAACTCGCGTTATTACAGCGCAGTTATCCGGTTATACTTTGTTATTACCCGGTGTGTTTATCCGGAAGATTCGGTGGAGGCACGAAGCGCTCACGAGGTTGCCCGATGATTGACGGAATCGGCAATTACGCCATGGATTCTCGCACGTACTTACCTACCGGGCGCGCCAGCGTCGTCCTGCTGCACCGACTTTACACCATGCACAGACGAAACCGGTTGCCGCCACTTTAAAGGTGCACATGTGCCTCATCCGCATAGGAACGGACCCTGGTTTCTGAAGCGACGCGAATTCGGCTGGGGCTTCTCTTTTTCACGATTTCTCGAAGAGCCGGGGGCGCTCTCTTGGCCACAGCTACACCCGTACCTGGTATATACCCGGTCGATCCGGCAGGAATGTCGTTTCGGAGAAAAACGATCGATATGTATATCGTACAGATTGAATTTCATTCGGGACAACGTCGAGTCCGAGTCGAATTTTTATTCTGCGCCGTAGAGGGCACACAGAGAGAGAAAGAGAACGTTCTGCACGGTGTTCGCGCTTCTTACGTACATACGACCTTTTTAACCCTTTGCTTACGATGCATAAGAGGAAACGAGTATTCACTGTGCAGCGTACAGATAATGTAGTTATTGTAGTACGTTGAAAACTTCAAGTAGAATCTCTCGTCTTTAGGTTATAGCTATCGGACGTCACGCGGTATATTTTAGGTTATGTCAGTTTAGTAGGGCGATGTGTTATACCGTTTCCAAATATATCTGACGTTTACATACGCCTCTTGTAAACATGTGACGATTTCGCGAGATTCTTCGTAGTTGGAGAATTGACATTCGTGCATCGCGAAACGAAGGAGAAAGGTAAACAAAATGGAAGACCGGTACCGTTTGTCTTTCACGACGCGGGGATAAAGTGAAACGATCAGAGCAGCCGGAGATATTCGAACGATTCTCCTGGACGTGGAATTCCTCGTAAAAATTCATTTGGTCGGTAAAGAAACGTTTTCGTCAAGACCGTGTAAAAATACCACTCGGAACCGTCACTCGTACCGTTAACGTTCACGCCTTCTTAACGTCGAGTTACAGCCACTTTAACGGAGTCTTTAGGGGCTTCAAATAGATTCCCGCCGCCGGCCCCTGCGCGACGCGCATCCTTTTCCATCTAGACGTTTTTAAAACCACACGCCACACGAAAATCGCTCGTGGCATTCCGTGTGGCGCCCCGTAACCTCCATAGGCTAATTAACGTTAAATTGTTGCCGTCATTACTATACGATATTTCACACTGCCATCTGGCGTTGGTCGTTGCACACCGGGTCACGTGACAGAGGGGGAAAAAAATCCGTGACTCCTTGTGTTTCGTACCTCGCCCGCTGTTTTCTTTCTCCGCCCGTTTCCATTGTTACGACTTTGTTTATACGAGAGTGTACAACATACCTGCTATAAATAAAGATTTTTACGGATTCGGAGCTTTCTTTGAACTTTCCCTCGAACGAGTGAACAAAGACCCAAGGTATCATTCTCACGCATAAACCAACTGTATCTTTTATTATCGATACAATTATATACTCGGTGTAAATCTGGACGATCGTGAAACCAGTATTAAAACGCACATACTTGTCGAGCAACGACGTTTAAGATAAAAATAATATTCTACATAACGGACAAAGAGAAAGAGAGAGATAAGGGAACTCGAAATTCGATTAACTTCTATTCGCGACAGATAGAGACAAATTGCGATATAAGCTTCGATGCTTCGACACCGTGTGTCGTGCTGCCGGTGGAAAGAGCAGAACCAGAGAGAAAAGAATCACCGTAACGGTTAATTTGTCGCGAAAAAGAAGGGCGGCCGGAGTCCGGGCCGTAATGCTGTTGTCGTACAAGATCTCGTGTGACTGCGTTGGAGGCGGGGAGGGGAGGAGGAAGGAGGGCTGAAGGAGTCTCCTGCGCTCCCTATGTACTTACTCGAGATTTCAGCGACGAGAAAAAAGCACATGGTGGAGGAAGACGGAAAGGAGGAAGGACGGAAGGGGAGGATCGGTCTAGAGAAGTCGAGTCTCTCTGTGTCCATTCGTATCTCCGACTCCGCCATCTTTCTCCTGCGAATTGCGCGCGCGTACTGCACTCCGATCTGTGTCTGTTTTGAACGCGTTACCCCTTCTCGAATGGAATTCAGAAATTTATTTTACACGTATTAATTTGACGACGTTAAGTTTCTCTGTAATTTTTTTTAGTTCAAATGCGTGGATTATTTTGCAATAAATTAAGCATAACGTAATCTCTTGTCGTAGAAACTCGGCCAGAGCGTGACTCGTCGTTTAATTGAAAATCTCCAAGATCTAAATTTTGCGAATTATTATTTTACGGTACGAAAAGCCGATGCACGGTCTTGGTAAACGTCTTGAATGTTTTTTAGAGCAATTCCTATCGTTGCATTTTTCCAGAATTTATAAAGTATGAATCTTTTCTCCGCTCATTTTCGAAATCTCTTTTTTATAACGTAAATACCGTCGAAACACAGAAGTCTGCTAATGAGATAACAATAGACTTTGACTCGTTTTATCCGCTGTGAAATTTGCACATGCAACAACAAGTGTCGCTTATAAATAAATGATTTAGCGTCGTCTATTGGAAACGGGGCGTGAACTTTTGCACTGACCCAATAGAATTTACAATTCTCACGTGAAATGGGTTATTGGTCGGTTATTATGCGATTGTGTGTGCCAGTGGCCGCATTGTCAAGTTTCTCCGGTTACTTTGCACGAACGGCGATAACTCGCGATCAAACCGCTACTTAGCTGAACTTGAACATGTGTAATCCTGTTTATGAAACAACCTTTCCAACTGCGGAGTCCTCTTCTCAAAGGATTCCGACGTTCAATTGCGTCTACGCAGTCTTTCTGAAAAATAATCTGTACAAATATCGCTCATTTTATTGAAATAATGCTCCCTCAGTATGGTTACAACGCTAAACACGATCAAACCAACAAACGAATAGATTTTTGGAGATCTACCTTGAATACTCTATTGTGTTTTTTTAAAAGAAGTTTCATTTCACTGTGCCTCGATCGTACGTAAATTTTACTTCAAAAAATAAATACCAACGTTCGCTTATCCACCTGTTTTGGTTCTCTGTGAATACTTTTTTATTTACAAAATTCGCTGAAGAGAGTACTCGAGATAATTCCCAAAGCATATCTGCAGGACTCTATTCGTTCGTTAATTTGATCATGTTCGCGTGGAATCGAAAAGAAGCTTTTGCTTTGAATAATACGAAAGATTTTTGCAAATATCATTGGTATTCGTATTATTATATCAACTATACCGTTATTCTTTTAAACTGCGCCTATGCACAAGGTGAAAATACATAGATCTCAATGGCGCGTTTCGTGACGCAAAAGTTCGCCGTCAACTTTTCAACCTAATCCCTTTCCCCTCTCTATCTTTGTGTTGGAAACTCGTTAGGGAATACGTATTGGTAGTTCTTCGAAACAATTATTGCTTCTAGATTAATCGGTCGTACGATTGTTGGGAGAAAGTTTGAAGAGCTGACCGAGTTTCGTTTTATCGGCCACGTGATTTCTAGCAACTGTTTCCACGATGTCTATCACGGTCCGATTAGAATAGCGCGATAACTCTCGTACGAAATTTTAATTTTACCTCAAGGTTACACCTCTCTTCTTTTTCCCCTCCTCGTCACAATGAAATCACCAATGTTTACCCAAGAAACGATCATCGTTAATAAAACGAACGATGTAGAGAACGATGCTTGGTACATCGTCGAGGGACGATACTTCCTCGATTTTCCACCGAGGGTTATTTAGCTCGATCGAACACGTTGTATCGTTACATTGTAAATTCACCGGCATAAGGAATGAGGGGGCTTCAGCGCAGTTACGTCGAAATTACACGTTCGTACCGGTAAATTATTCCTCATCATCGACGTCGGGAGAAGCACGGGGCCCCTGCTCTCGCTCTCTTTTACACCTGCGTCACGCATCGCCGCTACTTCCCCGGCCGTTTTGGATCATCGATAAACCATACTTAACGTTTTCCACGAACCGTACACTACTCATCGAGCTACCGGCTCGCGCGTACCTCGGACCACCAATTAAAACGTGTACGCTGTAATCATCAGAGCTGCCATAATCGGGCGTTTCTCTTTGAATTTTGAATTTTATTTCTCAATCATTTCGCATCAACATTTCGTCGCGGCACGACAGGCCCCTCTCGAACAGAACGTAGAAAAAGCACGAACGAACGAAGCCTCTCGCTTGGAGTTTCGTTCCACCCTTCGAGAGAGGGTTGATTTGCGAATGCCGCTGTCTTCGAATCGTCGACGAAAGGAAAGGGTATAGTACTGTGCAACACACACACACACACACATACACACAGAATAGAATCGTAGAGGTGGAAAAGTGGGAACGGTATCAGGAGTGTTCCTGCAGGCTCACGATCCATAGGGTTTTCGCGGCGGTGGTTGGTGCCGCGGGGGTGAAAGTGAGCTTTTAAAAGGTTCCGATGGGAAACCCAGCAGGGCGTGAATGGCTCCAGACGTGCTGGAGGAACGTTCGTGAGAGAGCAGAGAGAGAAATAAATGGAGAGAAAGACAGATAAGCTCTGGTAAGGGAAAGAAAAAGGATAGACGTATAGTATAGAGTTGAGAGAAAGAGTACGATGCGTGCACGGGGACACACACGCACGTTTGGCACGCATGTGTCACGGCCTCGAGGTGTTCCACCACCTCCTCCGCCTCCACCTCCGTGCTCTTTGTTCACGAAAGTTCGGTTTACCTCGTTCCCTTCCGAGGCCAGGTCCGTCCGGGTGTCTGCCTTTTTCTCGTCTATTTTTGCGCCAGCTTCGCTCTCTCTGAGCGCGCGAACGAGCCTCGAACGAGTTAAAGAGAGGAGAGAAAGAGAGAAAGAGAGACAGAGAGAGAGAGAGAGAGAAAAGAACTGTTTCACTCGTGGAAATAGAGAAACTGCACGACGATTATGGGTGAACGTGTGTGTCGGTTTAATTAAAGATTCCACTATGGGGGAGACATTATCGTGGAATCCTCGTGCATGCAACCACTGGTTATAGGGTTGAATATGGCGGACTTCTTTCCTTTCTCTTTTTTTTTTTCTTTCTTCTTTTCATTCTACGTTATCGTCGAAACGAAGAGGAGGCACGAGAGTGGCCGAAGCGACAAGAGGCTCGTTTCGCCGTGAAAGTTACGCGAATGTTGATCAAAATAAATTAAAAGTTGCATACAAATGGCGGTGGAATCAGAGCCGAAGGAGGAGATCACGATCCCTGTGTGGATCGTCCAATTTCACGGCGAGACGCTATTTAAGTATCCAAGGCGATAAATTATCAGGCGAAATTTGTAGCCGCCGGCAAACCGAGAGCGTCGAAATATCTTACGACTATTTAGCGCGACGTGGAATCCCGTTTTTCGTAAACACGTCCACGCCACGGAAGATATGGACGTGTTGGAAAAAACGGTGGCGACGTCTTCTTCCTTTCCCCTAATTTTCTTTTCCCTTCTTTTTTTTCCTTCTTCTCTTTTCTTCTCTTTATTTTTCCCTTCCACTTTGTTCTACGCCGGTACTCTTGTTCTCTGTTGGAAAATAAAAAAGAATTCGTGCGTGTGAGAATAATGTTTTCGTTGATCTCATTTATCACGTATCCCGTGGGCGTCCTACGGCATCCCGAATGATTTCAACACGGAACTCTACGAATAGAAAGGTGGCTACGTGAGTGAACCGTTTTCCCGTTTACTCTGGAGTTCTTCCCTCTTCACCCTTTACGTCTGGTTTTCGAAGGAACCGGAATACGCCGGGACGAGAACACTCTTTATCAACGATACACTGCGAGTATCGTTCTCCTCTTCCTCTTCTCTCTCTCGATCTTTCTCTCTCTCTCTCTCTCTCTTGCTGGAGCTCGTTCTCTCGAAATAACTCCGCGTCCCTGCCGTATTAATTACCAGGATTCATTTCATCCTCATTTACCGCGAGCTAATTTACCGCAGAGAAGCCTGCGCGATATATGTACGCAATCCTCCCCTCGTGAACGCTCGAGAGACGCGAGAGAGCTGCCTTTGGGAAGCGATTAATCGCGGAATCGCGCCACCGTTGCTTGCACAGTGTGTACCAGCAGCCTGGAGTTCTTCTCGTTTCACGAACCGTGCACGATAAAGTGTACAGAGGAGAAATAATAGTAACAGAGAGAGCGAGAAAGGAAAAGAATCTGTAAATCTCCTTCTGTTTGCAGAAAATTGGCTCGTTCGATTGATTCGCGTAGGTGTAGGTAAATTTTCTATCGCTGTTTTCATTGTAGATGGTTTAAAAGAAAAAGAAACGCTAGACTAGAAATAATTTATCTCGCTTGTCCGCTTTTTCACGCCGTCGTTAACCGTGTAGTCTACATGTTTAGATAATTTGTAAATGCTATAGCTTTAAATACGATTATCTAAAGAGGGAGGGCCGGGTGAATTATATCTCCTGATAGCGTGGATGCGTAGACATTCATGAGAATTCTATGCAAAAATTACAGGTATGGCTCTCGTCGAGTCGTATGATTATTCAAATGTAATGGAAGTTCCGGTGCACTCGAGGCGCTAGTTGTATGTGTTCAGATATCTTTTTCTCTCTCTCTCTCTTTCCCTGTCATCGAGCAGCCTCTCTGTCTGCAACGAAAGTTGTAGGGGAGCGACGGTTGCTCTGTGTACAGAATTATTAACACGGAATTATTATGTAAAACGTACTCCGTTGCTCGTAATTAAGACCTATTGACATATTTATTATCGTTGTTGTTGATTACATTTCGATATATATGATTATTTATATTTCTCGTGTTTCCCTCTGGTTTTTTTTCCTTCATTTTGTTGTCGAAGCGTGCAACAGGTATAACGAGAGACGCTATTATGATCGACGACGATAGACGGTGTTGCTCTCTTTTTTTTTCCTTTTTTTTTTTAAATTTTAATAACTCTGTTTCTCTCTCTGTTTAGCCGTGATGTAGATTGTAGGAATTATTAAGTTCAATTAAGCGGTTACCGTGGCGCTAATATCTCGTTCTCCTTGCGTGATATCGATCTCGTTTTCTTAGACGACCAAGTATAATGCAAATTACAAACATGTTCGATTACATACAGACACTGTGTTCCCTATCGACATTAATTACCGGCTACTTTTCGGAGTAGCCTGGTAACTGGGTGAATCGATCGGCTTCCGTTCGATATACAAGCAATAATGCAAGTTTATCACTTTAGTTTTTTTTATTTACAAGTAATGAAAGCAAATCTGTACTTCTTTATGTATAATCTTAACGCATATAGAGAATAAATAGACAAGAAAGAAAGAATATCAGCGTTATTAGGCTCATTTTCTTATTTATATTTGCAATAATCTTTCTGAGTATATTGGTTCATTTTTGCGGTCTCACGCTACACATATACGCACACGAAATAATTGAACGTAAATTGCACTGTTTCTCTTCGTTCGAATAGTGTTTCAACATTATCTTTTTTGCTTTTTTATTCGGAGAATAACGTCATAATTGGGTAACAAAATGCCACTCGGGTAACGTGTCGTTTATTTGCGTGTTGTATGTCGATAGCGCGACGGTAACATAATAATACTTTGTTACATAAAACACGGAACATTTTTTTGCCCGTGTTTGTACACCAATTACGCGCGAAAATGTGTACGCGACAAGATATTCGTTATCGTCGGTTTGTAACCGAATGTTCTTCCTCACCGCCGCCAAACGATAGCGCACCGCCTGACAAATGGCGGTGTTGCCTGTTTCTTCTTTCATTTTGACGAAAAACGCGCGAACACCGTCGCGTTTTCCTTCTTTTCTTTTCTTCGTCTTTTTGGTCTTTTACGTATGCTTCATTAAGATGCAAGCGGCTTAATTTTCGCGTTGGTATCTTGGTAAGAGTGCAAACATGATCCAACGACGTGGACGACGACGACGACGATGATGTTACCGAAAGCTGTGACCGACAATTCGACTCGGTCGACACGACACGATAATAAATTTCCGTTTAATTTATTCGAGCGGTCTCGAAAGCCTCGAGTGTTGTCCGCAGGTACGTTTGGACGTCATTACTTGAAATTACCAGACAATTATTGCTATCGAGCTTTCGCGATCTTCGGGGAACATTGGCGTGTCGCGTGCTTAATACTAACTTCAGCCAGAATTTGAATATATATATATATTTTTTTTTCCTCTTTTCTTTCATTAACACAGATCTCGATTAACGATTTTTCAACGAGATTACAGGTTCAATTTTCCTTTTCCACCGCTCTGTTTCATTTTTACACTCCCACCGTTCTCACGCACGATCATCCTTTTAAGGAGTTAATTGTCGAGTGTCATCTGTTGTTTAATAACGAAAGATACCGCTACTCCATCCCCGATTATCGTCCATTAAAGTAACACGAAATTGCTATCGAGTTATCGAGCACGCATTTATAATCGGATCCGCGGCGATAAGCGAGTATCACCTGCTTTCGAAATTACCGTCATTATCGCCATTAACCCTTTGCACTAGAATTATTATTATTTTTTTTTTTCTCTCTTCGATCAGCAACAACAGACTGAGGCTTTCGCTGCGTTTAACTTGAGAATTTATATCCTTGTACACTTCTTATTTCAAACGAACATTTATTTCTCTTCTCTTCACTTCTCCTTGATGGTATGCATTAATACACTGTGTAAACTAAAATGCTGTCGATGGTGAAACGACGTAATATGAATCACCGGTTATTGTGAGTCATGTTTGCGCGAAAGGGTTTAGTTACAAGATGTAGAAAAACGTAGGTTTCAGGTGAAATAAAGTGCACGTGAACATTTTTTATGATTTATTGATACGGTTATAATTTGTTTACGTATAGCTTTCGCTATCTAAGCTGAAACACTCGAACAAGATTACCTAAATGTAATTCGTTCGATCTGTCGGAGATTATTCCGAAACTCCCCTCCCGTTCTAATATTAATTCAATTAAATTTCTTATCTATCTGATTATCTTATTATTCGATGTTACTACCACTTATGCCAGCATTGACAAGATCTTCGCTCTTGTTATCGCGAGCGTTCGTCGGGAACGTCCGTTAGCCGAGTTCTTTGTCGAACCACCGACGACGCGTTCGTTCGCCAATATCTCTTCGCGAGATCGTGGAGAATTTAATGTGCACATGAACAAAAAAAAAAGTTTGCTATACCTTCTGTACTCGAAAACTGTCGATTCCATTATTCCCATAACGTCTTTGTTATGCTGGAAAAATTGTTCGAGCCATTAAACGTTCAATCACTTCTATTGTGTATTTCCACTGAAAAAACATCTTCAAACCACTGTCCACAGTTTATTCAAAATTTATGAAAATGACTATAAATGTCTTTGAGTACACTAGACACATAATTATTGTCTTACTCTATTTATTATCATTTTATATTTCCCACAAATATCCTAAATAAAATTGCAGCTGTAAAAATTTCTTCAAGCAATCAAATACCTAAATTCTCGCATCTGCTATTCCATGTAAAAATCCTTCAGTGAATCAAACACCTAATTATTGTTGCACTCGATTTATCATGCTACCATTTGTATCACAAACATTTCCAATAAAGATAAAATACTAAAAAAGTTACTCAAATAATCAAACACCTAATATTCTTGCATGTATGATTCTACTGTTATCATTAAACATTCTCAAACCATTAAAAACAGCTTCAAAAATTTCCGCGTTAACTAAAGAGGCTAATTATTTAAATATCCCACTTCTTTCACAAATATTCGAACAAAAATAAGTACTAAAAAAATTTCTCAAATAACCAAACACAGAAACACCTTCCATCTACTATCACTGAACAACATTTTCAAACCGTTCTCTACAGTTGCTCAAAAATTTATGAAAACAATTTTAAGATCAACAAGAGTAATCATCGTTTCGTTTCATTCACAAATATCTCAGACAGAAATGTAACACTAAAAAGTTAATCATAACACCTAATTACTGTCATACTTCATTCATCCTTCCATTTCTTCCACAAACATCTCAAACAAAGATGCAACACTAAAAGGTTCCTCGAGGAATCAAACACCTTATTTACGATCCTATTATTACCACAGAATATCCTCTCAAAAATTCTCCACAGATCCCTCCAAAATTCATAAAAAAAAAAAAAAAAAACAGCTCTAAAAATCCCTCATTTAACCAAACACCTAATTACCATCCTTTTTTTCCCCTTCACAAACAGACACATGCACACACATATGTTCCAGTCCCTAAAAGAGGAAGTACTAACGCGGGCAATTAAAAACTTTTTCAGCTGCTGGTGAGCGGCGGACAGCCAACGACGGCGACGTCGCCGGCGATGTCGTCAGGAGGCGCGCTCAGCCCTGGCGCGCTCTCACCATCCTCGACGGCGACGACGACCGGCGCCGCGGCGGCTGCAGCTTCTGGTGGGGCAAGTACTCCTGTGGCAGGGACCACGGGGCCTGGTTGTTGCGAGAACGGCAGGCCCATGATGACAGACCCTGTCACAGGGCAAACGGTATGCAGCTGTCAGTATGATAGCGCGGCAAGGTTGGCGCTGGGCGCGTATCCAAGGCTAGCGCCTACTGCAACCTCTTATTCGTCCTATCCAACGCCAACGCCATCCACCACCGATCAGGGGCCTTACTCTAGCATCGGTATGGACAGCTCAGCGTTCTACCCGCCTCTGGTGAGTAATTTTTACTACTTTTTTTATCTTTCTTTTTTTTTTTTAAATTTGTTTTTCTGGAAAACGTCGATTTATGGTTGATAATTGATTGGATGGTAATTAGTTACGTTTCCGTAGTTACGGATGAATTATTAATGGGTAATTACAGAGTCGAGTTATATGTGAGAACTAGTTCTAGTAATAAATGCGCTGTTACTGTTTTTTATTGAGTTTGATTGCTCATTAATACGCGACGATTGAAGAGATTCGTTTATTAACGCTGTTAGAGTATCATGTGTAATTGTTTCGGCACGTTAGGTGTGATCGTGTTGCTGATTTTTAGATCAGAAGTTTGAGCTCTGTAGGAAGATCAAATTTTTTTGTTGAATCTGTTGATTGTTCGTTGATACACGATAAAAATGTTCGTTTGTTAATATAATTCGAGTAGCATATGTAATTCCTTTCGCGTATCAGTTGTGATCGGATTGTTGATTCTCAAATCGGAAATTTCAGTTTTACTGAGAAGATAAACATTTTTCTGAGTTCATTGATTCTTATTGATACACGATGGAAAGGTTAATTTATTAATTTAATTGAAGTAACATATGAGATATACTTTTTGCCTATCGATTTTGATTACATGGCAGATTCTTAGATAAAAAATTCGTGCTTCATAGAGAGACCATGATTGCTAATTGAATTCATTAATTTCTAAATTAATTCATTGATCGTTAATTCAATTCCGACATACATTCCGAAAATACGAATTTACAAATTATCCATAAGTAACAACTAATTACAGTCACAACTACATAATAGCAAAATTTTTAAACACTCCCACCGAGAAAATTGAATCCCATCCAGACTGTGAAACGAGAAAAATCACATGTTACACCGTTCATCCTCCGTCATTCAACAAAATAGATCCCGGTCACCGTTGGGGCAATAAATTTATCCAAATTGTGCGTCCCACGGCTAATCGTAAGAGTTACGACCGTCGCGTATTTATAAACGCGATCATTAAACGGTTTATTAGCTACGTTTCGAAAACGTCCACCCTCGCCTGCCTAACCTACCGTTGCTGCTACACTTTTGCAATACGCTTTGTAACATTTCACGCGTGAAATATACGTGAACCATCCTGGTCACAGATTGATTGGCCCGTCGTGCTAGGCGTGCCGGACGATTATTACTCCCGCCGGTTGAACTCAAGACGGATTAGCGCGTGGTCTTGCCACGAATTAGCGTGGAATCTCGGTGATGGAAGCCTAAGGGACACCGCACACATCCTCTACGAATTCGTATTCTACTATCTGTCTCTCTCTTTCTCTCTCTAAATCCTCCTTTCTGGCTCCGTCTACGTTTCGTGAAATCTGGCTATGTGAACAGTGCACAGCTTTCTCTAGGTTCACCGTCGTCTTCGTCGTCTTCGCCGTCGTCGTCGTCGCTGCCTGCCGCCGGCTGCGTCGAATTATTCACGCGCGGCTGTCGAGAGCGGAGCGATAATCTCGTTTAAGTTTCGGTTCGCGGAAGACGCGTTGTCTCTCGCTGCCTCTAACGAGGGGCTCCGTGATGGATTCGCGGTTATATTTCAGGGGGCGAGATCCTCGTCGTTCGCGCTCTTTCGTTCTGCTCGTCTTCGTGCTCTAGAATCTTGTGAAACACACGTTTCTCGTGCAAAGACACACACCCCGTTCTCTTCTCTTCTTCCTTCTCTCTGTTAGAGCGAGCGTTTTCATCGCTCAAGGGGGAGAGAAAAAAGAAAAAAAAAGAAGAAAAGTAAAGGCTAAGAATAAGCTTATATAGGAGAGCTCGAAAGACGCGAGCAAGCTCGCGGTTTCCGCTTGTGGCCAGGACGTGACTCGCGCGATGATCTCGCGGTGATTTCTCGTGCATGTTAAGAAAATCTATGTATGCGTGTGTGTGTGTGTGTGTGTGTTTGGCCGTGGGTAATTAAGTTACTGCGGACATTGAAATTACATCGAATCGGTATCGCGTGCACGATGCACGGTGAAATGGGTGGGCGGGGTGAGGAACGTTCAAGATCGTTGTAAAACGTGTTCCTGGGTGAGCGAAGCCTCGAACCTCGACGTGACTGGCGAACCTTACACTTTGTCGCGCGCGTGTGCACCGGAGAACACGTTCCAGCTCTTTCGTTTCGTTATTCTTGAGCCGAGGGTTGAGATTTCAGGGGTAAATCGAAAGTGTTAGTTAAAGTGTCTTATTACACTGATTTATTTAACACAAATGATTTAAATAAAAAGGGGGATTGATATTATACGAAGATGAAGTATACGTACGTCTAGAAGAAAATACATTTTCTTCGCGCGTAAGATTTCGTTGCATCGAGCAACCGAGGAGTTGAAATCGTAAACGATGCAAGTGTCAAAATTAGCAAACGTCATTCGTTGTTTCAACTTCTCGATTGTTATTAACATTTAAAAGTACACGAAGTTAGCAGAAGATAGGTGCAATTTAAACGAAAACACCTTTTAATCACCTAAAATTATCCTCGTTGATATTTATACATTTTTTAGAACAGAATAATTTTTTCAAAATTGAACCACAAAATGGGAATTTTTTTGTGAAGATAAAAGGATTCGTCTATTGGGTATAAACAAATTTTTGAAAAATTCCAATTGGTTGAAATTACGAGGAAAATAATAAAGGTCGCTTTCTATTTCTTATCTGAGCTCGCAATGAAAATTAAGAAAAATATATTTTGCATATTTACGTCGATTATATACATCCTGTAAATTTCATCGAAATTGGCTGATCTCGTTATGAGTTGAAAACAATTAAAAATCACAAAAATCGAAGATTTTTCTGCAACAAATTTGAAGATTCTTGCATCTTTCAATGCCTGTCGTTTATTTTTTTCTACATCAACGGTTTCAATAAAATTTTCATGTACGCAACTAATATAAATCTGCAAAATAAACTCTTCCAATTTTCATTACAGGCTCAAATAAAAAAATTGCAAAAACGTAACTTGTCTATCTTCCTCGCGATTTCCACCAATTGCAATCTTTCTCTAATCTTTTCTTCACGTCATCTAGTAAACTAATCCTTCTAACTTCTAAAAAACAAACAAAAAAAAAGATCAAATTGGTCCAATTTTAAGAAAGTGATTTCCTTTTAAAAGCTGTTCAAATATTAATGAGAGTGACTTATACGTATCAACTTAATTACTCGATCGTTTTACGATCACTTTCGTCGCAAGGAAATCTGAATTCAATTTCTCAACCGAGTCACGTTCCCACATGTGACGTTTCCATCGAACTTATCACCGAATGATTACGTTACTCCCGGTGAAGTGTTTTTGAGCACACCTGAGAGTCTCCTCGTGTAGAACTGATCACGCGTCTAATAGTGGGGAAACTGCGTTTTAATCACGAGCCACATCTGAAACGATACCCGCTGATAAAACACAACTGACGTAGACGAGAACGTTCCTATCGCGGTTTCGACCAATTTCTATCTGCACTCGAGCGTGGATATTCACCACCAGGGAGGTACGTGAACGATAAAAAAGCTCGGTCTCGGGGAAAACACGCTACGCTTTGCCAGATGTTGCTAGCACCGTGTTCGAAGCGACTTTGAAAACGATAGAAAGAGATGGACGATAATTAAATTCTACATTTATTCCCCGCTACGACGTTCTCCTTTTTGCCCCGTTGTGCACGCTTGCTCCTGCTGCTGCTGCGAACGATAAAGTGCCATTAATCCTCACACGCCGGAGTGAAAGGTCAATTCAAACACGCCGTATCAAAAACGTAAGATATCGTGTCGAGAGAATTTCATTCTTTTTCTTTCGATTTTTTCCTTTATTTTATATATCGTACGAAACACGCGTTTCCTGTGGCGTGCAATCGCGTTACTTTCACGTGAAACACATGAAGAATTATTCGTGCAATTAGATCGAACGTTGCACCAAAAATACAGCTGGCTGCTGATGATAATAGGGGTGGATTATTATTATTTCGCTTTCGATTGTTACGAGCGAACACGATCAATGTTTCTTCGAGATACTAGATGAAGGATGCTTGGCCAATTAAATTCGAATTTATCGGCATAATTATACTAATTGGTTGTTTTGGATGGGATCGTGGAACAATCCGTCTTTTTACGCCCCCCTGCCAACGGGTCGAGACTGATTGGATTGTGGCAGGCAACGGTGTTCCTGGTATCATGCTCGCAAGAGTGATCATTCTTCAATTATTATTACGTGTGGAAGTGAATTCTTCAAAACGGATTATTCGCGGTGGTGTTTGCAAGCTGCTCGAAAAACATGGCGAAATGTCGAGAAAAATATCGACTTCCTGAAATTATTTCGTTCACCTGTTTTCGTTCTTCTTCGACGAAACTTCGATCGTACCTAAGAGACTTTCTGAACCCGATGATGAATCATCGATGACCCAAGAAATATCAACTGTTGTATTTCTTCGAAATAAAATTTGCTTTTTGTTGAACTCGATAGACGAGGAAATGGCGAAAGGTCGTCGAACATATCGACTTTTTGAAATTATTTCCACGAATTTTCCATTATTGAAATTTCCATTACTTCTGTTTTCGTTCCTTCTCGATAAAATTATGATTGTACCTAAAAATGGAACAGACATTCTGAAACTGGATCATCGATAACCCGAGAAATATTTTACTCTTGTATTTTTTTCAAAATTAACATTTATTTTTATTGGAAAATATTTAAAAAATCTTATTTGACGGAGACTTCGACGGTATTTCAGAATTTTTGTCGACTTTGCAAGTCTCGAATTGTGAAAAAATTCGACATTGATATAAAATAGTCGAATTGCTCGTGGAGTGTGAAATGAAATATTAAATAAAATAGGATCTATGGAGTAAGAAAAATCGTGTTCGAAGTAAAGTTCACTCGACAGTGTGAGAATAAACCATTTAAACGTTTCACAATTCTAAAATAACCATTCCCGTGACAAAAGTGCCTAGTTTCTTATCTCAACAGCCTCTCTCCGATTTAATTAACGGGACAGGCTGTCTTATAAATGGGACAAGGTGACGGGCGCTAGCCAGGCTGGAGTTTAATGAAGTATCGAACGTGTAAATGTGAGATATATCGGTGTTTCCATGTCGCGTTTATGACGAATTTCCACCCCTTTTTGACGCAACGAACGATTCGCTCGGAGAGCCAATCAGCGACGCGTGTCTCCCGATAACGAATCGAACACTTTTCATTGGGTGAAAAATTACACGACAGTTTTCTGCTTCGACAAACGAACGAACTGGATGAAATCGCAGATAACGAGCTATTTCGATCCCTCGGTCACTTCATTCGCTTCATATGAACTTGCCTTGATTGTTCTTTTTTTTTTCCCCCTCGCAAACGATTGTAGATTACGTCTACGATTCTCAAGATGAGATTTATCGCCAAGTTGTCTTCCTTAGATAGAATCTTTTTTTCTTCTATTTTCTTTTCTTTTCCTTTTTCGAAAATGACAGAGTCTTATCGCTCTTTCACCATAGCAAATGGTCCGCGGTCAGGTTTTTGATCTTCGCCGCGCGCAATCAGTTCTCGAACAGATAACGAAAGATACCATCGGTTTTTTCCGCTTATCTTACCTAGTTGCCGTTCAGCAAGGAAATTAACAATGATTCTTAGATTAGAAAAGGTGAACGGATCGTTCATGGGAGTATGAAAGAAGAAAAAATACTCGAAACAGAGCATTTTGGGTCTCGACGTGTCAGTTCGGAGGTCGCGCGTTCGATTCTCGTTGGATTTCTCGTATTTTTCTCTTGGCTTCTGCAGAGAATTGTGCTTTCTCGACACTTTATATTTATATTTAATTCTCAAACGGTTCTCAGGTGAATTTTCATCCATTTCTGGTTTTTTAAGTGTTGCATAATGTTCGATTTTTATCCGATTGTGATATAATTCGATGTATTACAGGATTATAAATAAAATACAGTTCGTTGACATCCCATTTTGACATATTAATATAGCAAAAAAAATAAAAAATGTAACTCACGTGAAATTTCATAAGAATATTGTAACATGTATAAATATATTATACATATACTATCAACAAAGAAAAAAAGAAAATTGTTTCTTTTGTTCATAAATATACCAAGTAGAAATCCAATGTTTTGGAACTAAATTAAACTATAATATCGCTTTCTGTTCTTAAATGGAGTCATACAAGGAAACATTAAATAAAATTCCATGAATTTATCGAATTATATTTATTTTCATATATTAAATTAAAGCTATAACAAAAATGCTCTTTTTTTCTATATTCAGTTTGCTGACGATTGAAAAAGGTTAATATTATAACATTTATACATATATTACCTTTTAAAAAATTATATCTCTTGCTCATATATCTAACTTTCCATAAAAAGAAGAAATGAAAAAGAATTCAAGTCGTTTGGTCCAGTTGAAAAAATTGTTATTCCGTTTAAAACAGAGGTGCGAATATTTCTGTGACTCAGTATATATCATCGCATGCTCGTTTGAAATTGCATTCGTTCGTTCAGCTTCCCCTAGCTACCAATCCTCGTAATCGTCGACCTTAAAACGTTTACGCACGATTCTGTATTATGAATGTGCCGGCGCTCGCCACACCGTATCGACTCGACAAATTAATTTAGATTGGCGTTTTATCGAGGCGGGGGAGTAAAAGAGAGAAAGAGAGAGAGAAAGAACGGTCAACGAGCGCAAGGAATGCAGATTTAATGCAGCTGTGTTCGCGATTTCTGGCCGGTTCGCACAGGCTTCGTTCCTCGCGGGCTAAAGCCGTGTTTCGACGCGGATGTTAATTGCTCGCGAGATATTTCGCGACACGCGGCACGCAGATTATGTCACCGTTCCTCGATAATGCCATTCATAAATCGTTAACTGTTGCACCGGGCGATTAGAATGTTATCAGTGTTGCTCGGACTTCGACGCCTCGTGATGCAAAAAAAAAGAAAAGAAAAAGAAAGAGAAAGAGAGAGAGAGAAAAAGAGGAAAAGAAATATTAACGATTCGTGTCTATATGTGAGGTCTTTACGGTTCTCGAAACGCAAGAAACACACGCGACGAAGCGAAAGAAATAGGCGCGGGAAGCAGAAGTAACACGCTGCCGGGTGAATCTACTTATGGAATCGATACTGGTTCCGCTGCGTTTGGTGTCGTCGTTCCAGGACGCGGTCGAGCTGTTCTGTTAATTAAATAGAATTGCGTATTAACGTGACTTTTAAGGCGTACGTAGAAACAGGTAGAAAACTACGGAGTTTCTGCTGCTGTACTGAATACGAAATGATATATCTCCTCTCTTTCGACAGAGGCGAGAAGAGACGCTGGTTATTGCTCGTACGAAATCTTCCCTCGCTTAAGGTCACTTTTCCCCACCACTTCTTGTGCACAGTCTGTAAAGTACAGTCTGAGCCACTCTGAATTCCGTAAAACGGTTTGTGCTTGGTGCTAAAAACATAGATGTACGTTGCATTTCGAAAATTTCATTTTTGGAACCCTTTTCACCTTTCTGGAGCGTCCAAACTTTATACTAAAAAAATTCCCCTATGTACCGTTTCATTTTTCCTCGCGTTGATTACTATATCACATGAAAATAACAACGAAATGCTTGTTGAAATGTAAGAAAATAAAATATTGTTATATAAGCGTTTCTTTGTTTATGAAATACGGATAGAAGAAGAAATAATTACAGTTGCTCAATTCTCTCAGGTTAAAGTTGATATTTGATATCAAGAATGTTATTGATTACCAAGAATAAATTATACAACAAAATGTACCACGCTACCTTCTTGCAAAAAATTCAATAAATCAATAAGATATCGATACATTAGTATGCAACTTCAAAGTTACATCGGGCTATGGAGGATTAAGGGAGTATAATTTTTTTTTCTTTTCTTTTTTTAAATACTTTATCTACAAAGGTAGGTTAGCGTGATTTCGCGCAATTCGTCGGCTAAATGGACTTAATACTCGACGTCTCCGCGGACGCGTCCGCTCGAATCGTAACGCTCGCATGTCTCCGGCGCGCGGCGCAACGAAAGACCCGTTGGAGGCATTCCGATCCGCGATATCGCGAAATGCGTTACTTTACGGCTCATTGATAAGCGTAACACACGTAGCACTCTTAATCGCGGACCGTTTACGCTCTTATAATTGGCAGTTACGCGTGGCTCGCATGCGATACAATGTGCCTACACGCTTATGTTTCTCTTTTACCTGGTGTTAAATGCATAGTAGTGGCTACGCTCGCATGGTTAAATGTATGTAAAATCGTCCACGGGTAAATAAGGACGCGTTACACCAGCGATCTTTATTCCCTTAGGATCGTTATGGTTGTCCAGGGGGGAACATGTCTTGGTAATGCTCACTGCACACGCCTCTTCTGCAACATCCTGTATATATTCGCGTCTAACCCGTGACGTTTGAAAAACGTACACCGAGTGGATTTAGAACGTTTCGAATGGGTCGTTCGGTGAAACTATAGCCACACTAAAAATCAGTTACACGTTCAAGGTTACCTCGTTCGGTATGGTAATAAGAGGTGACACATCCCCATCTATGTTTCTTACAACTTTATTAGGTGCTTCGTGGAACGTACGTCGACCTACGGGATTTTTGTCTCGCGTGCTGTGAGGGTATAGTCGCTGGAAGCGATACAACGAGGTCGTAAATTGAACCATTCGGCTGACATCCAAGGTTATCGTTATATTTGCGGATTGATATCACACATTTCTGTCTACATTTTTTTTTTTTGGCTATAATACACTTTTAACGCTATTATATTGAACAATTTTTGGTGAATTTTTGAACTCTGCAAACAGTTTCTATTTTACACGTCGATTGTTCTCTTTTTAATTTTACTTATTACTTATTTTACTTAGAGGGTAAGTGAGAGGTCTAACATATAAGAGTGATATTTTTATTATTAATAAAAGAAAATATTAATTTTTAATTTTTGACACATTTCTGTTTCTTTTGCTGACATCAACTATTTACTGGTTCATTTTACGTAAGAAACGCTGATGAATTATAGATTATTTACAATTGACAATCCTCTGTCTCATAAATTAAGATGAAAGTTAGAATTGAAATTAATGTTTTCTACTTATATAACTATTTTTGTCGAATTTATATAAAATCTGTGCCAGGAGCCTTGTTATAGGACAAAGAATTAAAACAATTTTTTTTTCTCAAACTGTATCAAACTATATCAGTTTGGCTCGGCAGTAAAAGAGTTAACTCGAATGTCAAAAATTAAAATAAAGGACAGTTTGTTACTTTTGATACTTTGACACACTTGATTGACGACTCATAATTTTACATTCATACTGTATCGCTTCGATCAACTGTACATTTTAAGGACCTCGAAAGATCAATTGAACCCTGGAGCGACTATGGCAAAGGCTAACGTGAAAAATCCCATACGGTTCCTCCACGGAAGACCATAGTTCGTGTTATTAGTCGAGCTTGACCGATCGACGCTCGAGGAATGCCATTTGTCGTGAGACGATGCGTCGAACGTCATAGTTTTGCACCTTTATCGCGATAAATTGCAGCCGGCCAGGCCTTCCGTTGGTCAGCCCTTCGTGGAATTTCAGCGGCGTCGTGCAATTTCGTGCACGCGACGCCAGATCGCTTCAGCCTCCCCGCGGTCTAGCGACTATCGAGCTTGGAATGTCATAAGCGGGACGGCCAACCGGGAATTTTGAGAATTTCGACGTGCTCGCGACCAACCGCCCTCTGTTCTCCGCGATATAGACGTTAATCTCGTTAGAGGGTTGGAGAGAATGCTTGAAAAGCGTAGCGTGAATCTTTTTTCTCCCCTTCCTCGTTTCTTCATATGCTTCGTCATACCGTGCTTATTAACTTCCAGCGAAGTTTCTCTTTATACAGAGTGTTTCATAAATGCATGTCAATACTTTAGATGGTAAATCTACACGCTAAGACAAAGTAAAAAATGTCGTATGGACATTTGATCGATATACCTCAATTTTTCGAGCTATGGAAAATTGAAGAAAATGTTCGAAGTGATCTCGTATCTCAGAACACACATATTGAGTTCCATACTTGTTGGAAAATTTCTGATATGCTTCGTATAGTCTGAAATGCATTTTGTATCCCTTGTTGTTGATCGTACACGTTATTGATTCGTGTTGCATACACGATAGTTTTTAAGTAGCTTCAAAAGTCTGATAGAAAATGGTCTAATCGAACATTCATTCTAATCATTCGTAACTTGGAAACTAAGGTACATTGGATATATTTTAACACCGGTATTCAAGGTGTTAAAAAGAAAAGTTTGCAAGGCTTTAACCTTTTTACAAGTGATTCATTTCGTTGCTTACTTCCCCTTAATTTGTACACTATTCCATTGTTGTAAGTTTTCCACTTTTTGCTGTATTAATAACACAGTTAGTTTTGAATATTTTTCACCGAATCTTCGAATTGGAAATTGATTTTGAACGAGTCACGAATTTTGCGATGGGTATTTTTCAAAGATCGCTCATTTTCATAAGAAATTTGAATAACGTGAAGATGTACACCTGTCTATAGTTAAAAATTGTACTACCTTCTACCAAAATAAAACAATTTATTTCGTTTGAAAAGACGTGACGTGCAAACTCTGGATGATTGTACAAGACTTATTACAGTGATTCGTCCGCAACTGTCTCCCTTGCACAAAACAGACGAGAAATAAAGCAAAAACCGTATAATACCGTCCAAAATCACGATATCCACGATTGTCACTATAGTGTCATATTGTTCAAATTAATGGTATCCATGTAAAGCCACTATACTGGCGTACAATTCAAATTGATGATACCCACAGAAAGCCACTATAATGGCGTACCGTTCAAATTGATGATTATCCACAGAAAGCCACTATAGTGGCGTATCGTACTCAAAAGGTGAAAATCTTGAACAATTTTTCTATTAACACCCTAGAAAAATTTACGCGACGGAATGTCAGGATCGATTGGCAAGTGTATACAGTTAAATCGTAAAACCTGGTGAAATCGTCTACGTAGGCGCGATAAACCGGGTAAAGTGTCGATGGCCGCGGTACTCGTGTTATACATATACAGTCCGCCAATACCGGAATCGGCAATAAAGCTTCGTTATCGTGTGAAAATAGTTGCTGCTCGCCGCGTAAACTAATCTTATCTGAGAGGGTGAAGTTATTAGTAACGTGTATCGAATATAATGTAATCTTATCGTCGTCGTAATACCTATGTATATATATATGTGTGTGTATAAATATATTGGCTACAAAGTGAAATGAAATGTAACTATACGATAAAGAATGAGTTCGCGTTCCGTGCAACGTGTCACAGGTGCTTCGTTCTATCCCTCTTTTCCTCCGTTCAATTTATTACATCCATGTAAAGTGCTCTTACATCACGTCACAGTAACTATTTGAACTTAAATCATCGAATAACATCGTTTTTATCCGTCGACATTTTTCCAAAAGTCTCATTCACGCTCGAAACGAAGAAAATTGAATAAAATTCTTCAGTTTCATCATACGACACGACTCCGTTTCTCTCTTTTTCTACTTGATAGATTACCTAAACAGTTACTCGCTCACGTACAACAAAATTCTTACATAATGAGGTGATTCAAATAAGGTCACCGAGAAACGGCACAGACTGTAACGACGACGCCGTTCATCCTCGACGCCGACGTCGTTGTTAAACCCTCCACAACCATTGCCAACCCAGTGAATTTCCTCGTTTCTTCAACCTGGTTGTTCCCCCTTTCTTCGTTCCTCATCTTTCCACCCTCGTTTCACCCGCGCTGACCTTTTCTCCCAGCGATAAAGAAAGAGAAAGAGGAAGAAGAAAAGAAGATCGTTAAGCAGGAAGAAGCACGTGCTTCCTTCCGACGATTCGAGGACCGTCGTTTCGACGAGCATTATAATATAATAAGAATCGGATTAGCATTGAATGAAGTGGGTGGCGCGAGACTTGGGGAGCGATAAAGGAACTAATAAAAAGCGGCACTCTTTAAGATGTTCATGGTGGTCCTTGTTCAACGAAAAAGCTCCTCTCTATTGGAATAAATAAATAAAAAGAAATGAGAGAGAGAGAGAGAAAGAGAGAAAGAAAAGAAACTTTATTATGAGGTGATTCATCCAGTGAATGAACGTTTTCTCGTATTGTACGAAAAATTAACCCTCTATGGGCCGAATTTTTGTTTTAAATCCAAGAAATTGAGGGAACGAAAAATCAGCAATTATAAACCTATATATGTAAATGAAAAAAATTTTTTCCGGTTAAACAATTTTATTGCAATATATTCACTATGTGACTTTCAGGTAACAACGGCCTATAATGTTTGCACTTCTGTGTAAAATGTCGATAAATTAAAATGTGACCTGAAAGTTACACGGGCCTATAGAGGGTTAACAACTATTCTCACGTTGAAATTTGCACGATAGTTCTAATAGAAATCGATGGATTTCTTGCATATGATAAATTTGTAAATTCAAACGTGAAATTTACAATATGATCTGTCATCTCGCGTTTACAACACGCGTGTGGATCGTTCCGTCAGAAGCTTCTGAAAGCTGCTGTCCCACGCGGACACTTCCTCTACGGCTTCATCATCGCCACGCATCGATACCAACTCGCTCCCCACTTCTCACCGTTAGCCCTTTAGTCGATCGTGCCAACGTTAATTAAATTATCGTCGAGCAACTGCTAGCCGAGCCTCGAACTCTCTAACTTCGAAGGCCTCGCGTTCACGTCCTTTCTACCCACCCCTCTTTATATTCGGCCAACTTTTCCGCCAGTTGTCTTTTGTCGCTGAACCCCCTTCTCATCTGGTATCGAACTCCGCGAAACGGCTCAGCCACAACTTCGCATTGTACTCTAGCTCGGTGAACTTTCAGGGGTGCGGCTACGCGTACTAATTGGCCACCGTGTGTATATGTGGGTGTGTATGTGTGTTTGATCCTGTGTGAGAATCCAGGAGGATTTCGAAAGGGTTGGAAAAGCACTTGGTTAAGTTTTACCAGCTTGGAAATTTGTTTTTGTTACCTTTTTGTCTAGTGTGAGATGAGAGGAAATTATTTTTAATTAGATTCCGTGTCACGTGATTAAATTTAGAAAGAAAAGAACGGAATTTCTGAAGCTGAGAAACATTCTATTTGTGAAGAAATCGTTTTTTTTTTTTTTTTTGTGATCGAGAAAATGGGGTAGCATAAATTTATGTTAAAAGAACGCATTATGAATTATATTTCGTTGACTGCAAGATTTTGTTAAAACTAAGCTTGTTAATCAATTCATTTTGGCAAACGGTGTATGTGAAGAAAAGGAACTTTTTATTAAATTTTAACTTTTGCGAGTGCAGCCTCCATTTCTGTATATATAACGAACAATTTTTACGTCTCTACTGTTTTAAAATAAAATAACGTGAAAATTGAAAAATTTTGTAATTTTACATTCGTAAAAAGAAAATTGTACGCTTTTATTATTTTAAGATAAAATAAAGTGCATACTATTTTTTGTTACACACTGTTCACGAAAAAAATTGCAGCAGCTAGAAATATGGACTGCACGGATCTATGTCAAGTTCGTATACATGAGTTTTTCCTTAACTGAATTTTAATCTTTTCCGTCTTTCAGTACCGCAAACGATATATATATATAAAATTTCAAATTTGTGCAAATTTCGTTTTGAAGGTGTTGCAATTTATTTTAATCAACAGTGTATATTTGAAAAAAGAAAAATTGTATCCCATTTTGATTTTTTATACTCTGAGTCCTGTATAATATGAAATTTGTAAAATTCTGAACGCAATTCTCGCGGTAAGATGTAACACGCACACATTTTGCTCTCTCTCTTATCACACCAAAAAGAACGTTTCAATAAATGCAGTACAATTCTCGAATCACTGGTAGCTCGCATGGTATGGTACGCTTAAATTTTCAAAATTCAATCGTCGAATGCCGTGCAAACATGCACGTGAACCTCGCAAAACCATCCTCTACTTTAATGCCAGCCACGGCAAATAACGATCGCGACGTAAGTTAAAAGCCGTGACAAATGGAAAAAACAAACGTTTCGTTTATCCTTCACATGGTGGTGTATATGACGTTAATCGAATATGATAACGCGTGTCTACCCACTATTTAATAATTCCTCGAGTCGTCATGTATAATATTCAGTCTGCTGCACGTCAAATGAACGAAACAGCTTCGTGCACACGTGGCCTGTGCCTGATAATCAGTCGCGACATCGCGTTTCTTCCTCCAAAGGGAGAGTAAAACCCGTGCGTGTCGTGACACACGCTTCGTAAAGCCACAGACAACAGATAACGGTCGCTGCAATTTTCACGAATTCGAAATCTGTCATTTCAACCAAGCAGATTGTAACGAACCACTTTGACGTACGTCATTCCGTTCACGATAGATTATTTTTTGTGCGAAAATTCGTGCATTTTTACGAGAAATGTCTCTATATTATCCACTATATAATTGTTTCTTAGTTGTTCTTTGATTTTATAAATTTATTCCGAATTCGGATGATGAAAAGTTCCCAATAGGCCATATAACCCGTACAATTATTTTTAAATTACACGTAGAGATCACAGCTTTTAATGTTATATATTCGTTTATATTTACGTTTCATAAATTACGAATAATCTTTTGTTTTATTAGGTCTGTGCAAAAATTTGTGCACAATTTCGTATTAAAATACAAGCAAATTCTGCACGTGACGTTTGTTTTATTATGCAAAATTTCTCTACAATTTCTTCAGTTCAAATTTGTGGATTATTTTGTAATAAATTAAGCACAACTTAATCGTTCATCGAAGAAACTCGACCAAAGCATGGCTCGCTGTTTAAATGAAAACCTTCGTGCCTAAATTTTGCAAACTATTTTTTTACTATACGAAAACCTGATGCACGATTTTCGCAAACATCACAAACGTTCTTTTTATAGCAGTTCCTATCGCTACACTTTTTCAAAATTCATCAAGTATCGCCTAAAGTGAATAATCTTCGCTCACTTTCAAAACCTTTTTCTTGTCGAAACACACTCTTTTTATCTTTTATGAAATTTCCACACACAAGTATCACTTGCAAACAAACAATTTAGCCACAAACTTTTACACTGACCCAATAGAAACAGCAAACACGATCTCACGAAAAAATCCGACAGTAGTCTATAGTCCAATCTAATATTTCCTTTTTTTTCTCACAGCCAATTTGAACGTGGCGCTTCGAGTATCCGCGCGATTTCAGTATTCGTACTGCGAAAAGAGGCATACTTGCAAAGTACATAGCCCTATCGAAAGATTTAAACTGAAGGTCCTTCACTGCAGGCCCTTAATGCGTTCAGAAAATTCGACTGTGGGGGCATGCTTATTGCTACCTTAATGCTCGGCCGGTCGTATAATCGGCTGCTGACCGAGCGCTCGTAACAATAGTCCGAGGCGTCGACGCTGGACCACCCGTGGTTCGCCATTAAAGTCGCCTCCGTGGAAAAGGGTACACGCGGGGAGAGACATCGGAGAGTCAGGAACAGGGGACAAATATGCGTGCCCTTTCTTTTCTCTCTGTCTCTTTCTTTTACAATGGAATAAAAGAATAGGAAAAGAAATAAATAAAGGGGTGGAGGAGAGAGAAGAAGAAGAAGAAGAAGAAGAAGAAGAAGAAGAAAAAAGGGGAAGATTACATATACACACAGCGGTATCACAAGAGGAGGGATACGATGGAGGAGAGAAAGATTTGGAAATCGAAACGAAGGGGAATAGGCCCGGTGGGAATTAAAGAGTCAGGAAAGCTATAGAGGAACAGAGTCGATCTTCTCTGTAACGCGAAACTTCCTGGCGCCAAACACCCTTAAAGCCTTCGCTCTAATAATATCCCATTGTGCTACCATTAGCCACTGAACACACCGCTACCTTCTCTCAGCCCAAACGTTGCTTTCTATTCTCTCTTTACTCCCTTGGTTCGTTTTTTTTCTTTCTTTCTTTCTTTCTTTCTTTCTTACGTGGGGACCAGGTCTCTCTCTTTTCCTCTTTATCTCTCGCTTTGCGCTTCGAGCGTCTTTATGACGAGCCTCGTAGAGACACTGCGAAAAATACGGCCGGTGTGCGAGGCGGTGTGAGAGCATATCCGGCCGAGACAGAGTTGCACCGTCTGCGTTGTCTCGTTAGACTTGTAGCTTTTCTTTGTCTTTTTTTTTTTCCTTTTTGCAAGAGTCTGACGCTTCTTTTCTCACGTGTGTACGCATAGCTGACTCTTGAGTTTGCAGGGATATATCGATTTACGAATCGTACGTAGTAGATAGTGTATTTTAACCCTTTGAGTGACGGTACGATTTAGCATCTGTTGTTGTGAGATGAACTTTTTAATAAAATTTAAGAAAATCAATAAGCTATTAAGTTTTTATTGTTCTTCTTTTTTTCTTCAACTGCTCTTTTCATTGTTTCGAAGACAAACCTGCTCAGCTTTTAAATGAATAACAATGCTTATTTTATTTTTATTTTTGGAATAAATAATGCGTTTATAAATAAACTTTAACTTTAGATATTTATTGTATGAATATATAACTGAATATATAAATAAATAATTTACATATTTTTTATTATTTATATATTTTATATTCTTGAATATATATATATCTATTTATTTATATTACTTATTCGAAAAATAAAAACGAAATAAACATTGCTATTAATTTTTAAATATGTACGTCGGATAACGAACATTCAAAGCTAGAATTTATTTATTTTATAATCCTAGCTTTAAATATTCGTTATCCAACTGTATTTAAACTCCCGCTGCTACCATCATATCGAACATTTTTTGCAATAAATTTTATGTGCAACTAATAAAATTCCTCGATAAAACGAAATTTTTGCGAAACACAATATTTTCTCTAGCGAAACGTTGGCTTTCGATATGTTCAGAAATACTTCACTTTTTGCATGGTATTTAAAAATTAGCGAATAAAATTTACAAACTAACAAAGTTGTAGAATAAAACTCGATATTGTGCATAACTTCAAATGCAGAAAGTTGAAATAGCGAATATACAATGTTAACAGAATTTATATATCGATCAAAAAATCACGAACCAAGTGATTAATACGAAAAGTAATTTCCAATTGAAACTCTCGATAATTAACAACTTTCTTATTCCTAAAAAATTCTTATTCCTCCGACGTTACATATTTACCAATTTTTATTAAGATGTAGCTACCGTTTTATAAATTAACCGTGTATAATTAAGAGTTGCTTGTATGTTTCTGTCTCTCGGTTGCGAATGAGAAGGAACGCGGTGAAATTCGCGATCTTTCGCGGCGATAATCGTTGTTGGAATCCGCGGCTCGGTGTAACGCTCGAATGAATTCACTTTTCGACGAACCATCGTCGTTCTGCTCGTGTTCATCGTGGGTGTAGATTCGATTAACGGATCGTCAGTCATTCAGTCGATGGATTGACTGATCTTCCTATGACCTCGTTGCGACCGAACTCGCCGCTTAAGATGATGGATCGAACGATTTTAATTCGGATGGCACGTTTGCATAAATCGCGAGTGGGTTGTTCCGTTTGTAGATACAACAGTATGTGTCATAAATGCACCATCCCACTGATATTCGAATATTTTAACAGTTTAAGGAAAACTTATGTCAGTGTTGCATTTTATATTAATATATAATACAGTTTAAGTAAATAAAAAGGACGAATTGCGATTGTTTAAAGTTTTTAAGGCTGGTATATTTATGATATGAACTATATTCATTTTTGCAGACGAATTTGCTGAGTAACATTGTCAAATAATGTACGAAAATAATATTACACGACGTGAAAATAGTAATAAAATTAAATACAATAATATATACAAATTTTGTATGCATACAAATTTTTAATTTGTAACATTTTTGTTATTTTGATTAATAGAATTAATTAACTATTGTTGTAAACATTGGAACATGATCGTGTCAATTCTTTCGCTAACCAATGAAATTTCGAAAATTGGTAAAAAAGTGTTCCAACTGTTTTTATTGCGTTTTGTCATAAAAATGAGAGAGAGGTATGCTTCACCTGTATTTCAACGTTACTTCTTGATGAGTTTTAGTAATCGTACCTTGTGCGGTTAAATCTTGAAGCATGATATACAAGCCAACGTATTGCACTCTATGCAATAGTATCGAGTGTCCTTTCTTACTTCTTTTCCCTTAACATGATTAGAACATAAAGCACATTGTTTCTGTGAGTTTCTTTTAGACTCTGTAGAAGGTATGAAATAACTTCTTTCAAGTTTTTCTTTACTTTGTGCGAAGTAAACTGAGCGAACTATGATGAATGCGAAAGCAGTTCTGAATAATAAAAGAGACGTTACTTTTCTTGTGTGTAACAGAATATACAAATTAAAAGGAACTAGTATAAACTATAAATAACGAGATAAACTAATTATAATAGCAGCTTAGAATAGCGAAAGAGTTAATAAATTGACGTACATCGCTGAGATTCGCGTCGGATATTTATTTCGGAAGGCTCGAGTCATTGTACAGTCGGTGGAAGAAATATAGCGAAGACGTATGTTAAAGAATGAACCTTTTCAATACTGTTTGCGTTTCTATGTGCTTTGTAAATTCGCTCATACTCTTCTGTTACCAACCTTTCGCTTTAATTTAATCTTCAATTTTATTCTGTGCATACTTCCATTTCAATTTTCCTTAATTCAATTAAATTTCTTTAATTTAACGAAATATTAAATTGTAGATTTTTACCTCTATTTTAATTTAACGAATTTAAGTTTTTAATTTTTACCCTACATTTAAAATTTTTACAAATTCGAAAGTTTTTGAAGATAATTGGACAAAGTTTGCATTGAAGATCAGAATTGAACGTCTACTTTTCTCTGTGAATATCTCGTAGTAAAATTTGCGGCAGCGAAAGAGTTAAGAAGATATAGAAACACACTCAGTTCTTATTTTTCCATTAAGAGTGAATTAAAGCTAAGGAATACTGTCTGAGGTTTCTTCTCAATTTTCTATCGATTCACTCGTCGATAAATTTCAAAATTTCTAAATATCTGAAGTTTAACATTTGGTCGAGTCTACGATCTCATTGTATTTCTTCCATGGACTATACCGTTGGTAACGATCGTCGCTTGTAGTTAATCGATCATCGTTTTAAAAGTCTCTGTTGCGCTGTCGTATGGTATCCAGTGTTAAACAATAAAGCTGCCTGTAACATTGCAGTTTTAAGCGTTCTTGGAACTGACCTTAATATATTCTGCGAGATAAGAGTCAGGAAGATGGATCGTACCCGCTTGTTTTCAACATTTCCCCGTGTACAAACCTCTTTACAAGCCTTTAACAATATTAATTCCCCGTGTAAAATTTCATTACATCGTAAATTCTACCGTACTTGAGATAAACAATCTTCTGCAATCTATCTCTTTTAATTTCAAGATAAAAGCAGACGTTAGTTTCAAAGAATCGAGGTTTTCACAGTTTTGTGGTACGTAGTTAAGTAGGATTTTAGGCAAGATTTAAAGAACCGAGCGGAAAACTAACGCGCGAGCTCCGGACTGACATGCCGGGAGACTCCAACGCCTGTAACCGAGGCGCCTTCTTCATTTTTTCACCGTTATTACTTTTTTTATATATAATAAAAGTCCTGAGCCTACAATTATTACCACACTACAAATTTTTATGCATTTAGAAAAAATTTACAGGCGCGAAATTCACAGAATGTAGGTAATACGAATAAAATGTACCAAATTTCCAAATTATAGTGCTTTTTATAATATCTAGTAGGTGAAATAATTTTCTATCGAAGCTCTACTGTTCTCTATATTCTCAAAAATGCGAATTTACAAAAAAAAAAAAAAAGAAAACATCAGCAGGCTAGTTATTATTGAAATTTCCCAGTGTAAACAGTATTTTTGTAAAAAAAAAAAAAAAAAAAAGAAAATAGATCTATCAGTGTGTCGTTCGAATCTCAACGAAGAGAATTGCGATCCTTACGCACGAAAACGTGAACAGCAATAACTAGAACGTCAGTTTAGCTTTTCAACCATTGAACAAACACACTACCACTCGCTAACCGTATTTCAGAGTAATTAATTTTCGAATTCGATTGCAGGGAAATCCGTACGGATTGAAGGACACGACGGGGATGGGCATGACGGCGGATATGGGTGCTGCATGGGGTACAGCCGCCCTTCAACCCGCTGCTACGGGTTACTACCCCTACGATCCAACCCTGGCCGCCTACGGGTAAGTTTATCACCAGGTTTCATGGTCTCTCGGCTCCATTAGATTAAACCACCAGCCGCGTTCCACTCGCTCCCTTGCGCGAGGCCACCTCTCGAGCACCGTTCCTCTCCCTGTGCCGCCATTAAAACAAGAGTCACGATCCTCTCGTACTCGCTACACATATCCCAGCCAGGAATGGTTATCGTTATCGCGAATCCGTAATATCTTTCCCTCCGATACTAAACGTACCGGTACACAATTTTAAGCGGCCCGTTGATGTTTATACGAAGCGGTCGATTGCCGTTTCTGAATTATTCTTGCTTTCTTCTTTTTTTTTTTTTTGGATTTTATCTGTGGACGTAAAAGCGTCGAATTGTGTGGAAGTGATAGAATATCGAGTGATTAGATCGAAACGAGGGTTGCGTGAACGGAGAATGCTTGAGCTGAGAGCGATAGAGGTAGGAAAAGTACTTGGAGCTGAGTATAATCGAAGGAAGAAATATAACGGGAGAAACAACAAGTTCAGACGATTCGATATTTTGACTGATTCGATGTTCATTGCTAAATGAGTAATGAAAAAGCGTTCACACGTTTTTCTGTATTTTCATCGCGTACTGAACTCTCAGACATATGAATTAAGAGGATACACGTCACAGATGGTTTTAAAAAATTGGTATTTTGGGAATTTTTGGTATACATAATTACAAAGTGGGATATTTCAAATTTTTTTCTTTTTAAACATTTATATGTAGATTTCTTCTCTATTCTCCAATTTTTTTTTAATTAAAAATACTACAAGGTGGTGAATTTATTCATTAATTCTGAAAAGAGCGTGTTGGCCGCCATCGCCGCCAAGGACTAGAATGCTTAAAATAAAGAATCCTCCTTGATTTATAAATAAGAATGTATTATTACAGTGTAGCGTAGGATTTAAAAAAAAAAAACTATTAATAATTGTAGAAATAGCAACACTTTGAAATCTCTTTTTATCAGAAAAGCGTTAAGTTTAAACGGTAGAACTTGAAGAGTAGAAGCAAGTTGTCCGCTCATTTTTCTCTTACTAGAACAGTAATTACGTCAGAGGTCTCACATTTACTGCGTTGAACATTTGAAGGATCTTACGACCTCGGTACATTTCTTCCATCGGCTATACTCGAGAACATCGCGTGAACGAAGGATTCGTGGCTACATAAGAATTTTGATGGACGTGACCGAACGTCGGTTAAAAATATCTGCATAAAGTGAAAATAATGGAGAAAGAGAGAGAAATGAGAGTGAAAGAGGGTGCCTTGAGGCGAGGGTCGAAGCGAGAACAGAGAGTATTGCGTGAGAGAGAATTTGAGAGACATTGCGAGCACAGTAACGCTGTTTATATTTAAATTGTACATGCAAAAGGGGAAATATTTATTGCATAATTGTCAAAATTACACAGCACAGTTTTCAGTTTTCAAAGCAACTGCATCGATAAATCACGTTGATAAAACAATCGGTATTTAGATTGTATTTTCAAACGAGATAGCGAGCTACATATTTTCGCCATAAATTTCAGTTTTAATTAATTTTAAATAGACGCGGATGGATCGTGTTACTTAGAAGAAGAATACAAGAAAGTGTAGCGAATTTTAATCGTTGCATCGTGAATTTTAATCACTTCCGTGGAAATTTCTTCGAGCTACATTTTACAGATTACTTCTTGCAATTCTTTCGCTTTTTTGCAGCCTATTGATCCTATCCAAATTTCCTGTAGCTTTGTAACTTTTCATTAATCTTGACGCGGTTGATTGATTAAATCCTACTCTTGTAATTACTCGTGCATAATTACAGATTTTTTTTACTTGGCGATAATTCAACACACTTAACCATGTTGCATTGTTAAAATAAAATCTTGATAATTTGTAGCTTTGTAACTCGAAAACCTCTATAAACGTAGAATTTCATTCAATCACGTGTATAAAATCTCTGTAAGTCTAATTTTAGTTCGAAATAACTCGAAAACTTCGATAAGTCTAAATCTCCATAACTCGAAAATTACAACTCTCTCAAAAATCCGAGTTTTCGAGATTCCACTGTATTTCCTCCCAAATAGTAGCAACTGAATTCTCATAAAAAAAAGTCACAATAAGAGAAATATAATTGATAGCATAACTCAATTTAATCATACTTAACATTTCCACTCTGGTGCATTATTTCTATTACTACACATGAAACTCCTAGAATTGTAAATAATTCAAATTTAAAATAACAAGAGTAGAAACATAAAATTCTTTCTATTTCAATCCACTGCTTATTAACTCCTTGCCGTATAATGAGTCTCACTCGTGATTATGATCAAGGTGCGACCAAAAAGTATTTATACGTCCATCAAATTTGCATTCTTGTTCTAACTTCAGTTTGAATTCAAGATAGAGTATTTTCAAATAAAAATCGATACGTAATATCTTGACTTTCTTTATTTGAAATTGTATTGGAACCGTGAAAATTCGAGACTAACATACGTAGTAACTAAAAATTCGTATAGCAAGGAGAAACTGATCGAAAGAAAAGTCAAATCATCGAAGTAAAATCACAATCGTCCGCCCTATTTCAATCTCTCCCCCTCTTTTCATCCCTCGAAGTCATATTTACAAAACGACGCGCGACCAGCGAAGGTGGGCGACAATTAATCGGTAAGAAGGGTGACGAGCAAACCGGATGCTCGTTCTTGCCGCTCGTGGATAAGAGTTACGAGGGTGCTGTCAACACGAGGACCCTTGTACTTCATCTTGTAGGGAAGCTCGGCGGAATATCGATGGCGAGAAGAAGGTTGTCTTTGTCACAACTCTCTTTCTTTCTCTCTTTCTCTAACGATTCCCGTTTGCGGTCGCAAACATTGTGTATCAAGTTGAGTAGAGTGATTTCATTCGGTGTGTATATTTCTACCAACTCCATATTGTGATAGAAAGAGGAGAAAAAAGAGGAGGGAGAAGCTCTAGCCTACGGGACCAGTATTTTCGTTACGGAACCGTGTTTTGATTAATAATAGGCAGCGCGCGGACGAAAAAGTGACGGGCGAATTTACGACGAGAATTTATTTCGTTCTCGCGTACCGTGCTTATGTGTCTATGTATGTGTGTGTGTGTGTGTGCATCGCGATACACCAGCGATATATCAAAATCTGTCAGAACGGTAGAACGATTATTTATCGGGGCGGAATTAAAATTACGAGAGAGAAAAAGTCGCTTTGTTGCCGCGGCGACACCGAGAGTCCGGCGGCGCGTTTATTCGAAATAAAAACGCCAGAGAGAGACCCCGGAGAACTGTGTTGGCTGCTTGCAATTTCGTTGTCGCTGTGAAACAAGCAGCAGCAACAGCAACACACGGAGAGAAAAATAAACCAGGTCGTGTTACTTTCGCGTTTCGCGCGAAAAAGGCGAAAAAGTATATACATCTCTTCGTTCTGGTAACCTGCATAAAATAAGACGATCCAAAGGTATATGAGATGAGTGTTTTTCTTACAACTAACATTCGAGAGTGTTAGTTCGTGAAACTTTCATGGTGGTGTTCGTGGGAACTGCGTGGAGGGTTATTTTGGAAAACCATGTGTCGCGTGCCGTTGACAAAATGAGACATTGACATAGATTTCGACGCTAGCCGTAATTGGAAACACTTGGTTCCCGTGGGTGCTCTCGATTTTTCTTGCTTAGCTCGTAAATCTAAATCCTCGTTTCTTTTTCTGCTTTTCTTTTCGTTTTATACACTGGAACCTCTATATTCGTTATTAATTCGGTCCTGAAGAACGGATGAAATATCGAATTGGACGAATTTAAAATCATCTTTTTCCGGAAGGATTAATGAGAAAGGAAAATAATTCTAAGCCTCGAATCGCGTCGATAAGTAAATCAAAATTTCAGCAGAAATTTGGGAAAAGTGAACAAGAAGAGAGATATTATTTGAAAGGGAGAATCGATGTCTATTAAAACGGAGAAACCATTGTAACAGTTTGCAAAAATTGAAAAAATTTTTTTTACGATTTCTAGCCCGACCTCTTAAAAAATTAAAGTTAAATTCGCAAGAATGAAGAAGTTACAAAAATTTTAACAATTTAGCGTATACTGATTAAGAATGATCTGTAATTTAAATGATTGTAATTACAGAAATGCATTATCAGAAAATGCACGATCCCTGTCATCATATTTTATGGAGCAGGATTAAATCCATGGAGCAGGAAAAATAACTTTCCATATTTAGATAGCTTTCCAATTAAAAGGAAAATTAAGAAATTTTAACATATCATAGATAACTTGTTGCAAGCTTTAAGACGAATATTTTTTATTTTTGGACGAATATCGAAGAATCTTCTTGCCGAAAAAATTCTGACGAAGAGAAATATAGCATTTGTGAAACAATAAGTCATTAATATTTTATTTTCTTAAGATCCACATAAATGTATTCCTAAAAAAGTTCTTTTCTCTGCTTATCTTGCGTTCGAATCAAACCGAAAGAAAATTAGTCTTCGTTATTCTCTCTTCACTGTGCAATTTACTTGACTTTATTTTTATTTAACATTCTTCTCAACCAGAAGAAAATAAAAAAAAAAATAAAGAACTGATTTGTTTCTATTTGAATGTTATTTAATTATTTACGCATAATTCGTTAACGTTACGTTTATATAATGAAAAGTTGATAAGAAATAGCATCGTTTTGCGTTACGCATTGTATGTATCCTTTCTTTCACTTTTCCTTCGACTTTTCAAGTCTCCACACTTCCACGAGCGATAGCGTTTACACACGTTTCCCCGTTATGCTTTCGTATTTCGTTTCACGAGCGGGAAATTCCGACTGATAATTAGGAGAAAAGATTCCAAAGCGGATAAGAATCGCGAACGAGAATTCAATAACTATATATCGAGCTAGAATCTCTGCAAAGAAAATACCGTTCCAATTCCTTTGATCTCACCGAGCGCGGCGCTCTCTCGTCATCTCGTCGAACCCGTACCATTCTTCTCTCTCTCCCTCTTTCCCTCTTTTTCTTCTTCTATCCTATATAAGGGGGATGAGGGAAGACACTGAGATTCGAGAGAAACCGTGCACGGCGAACGGTTACAAAATGGCTGTAGGCAGCCGAGTGGGCGTACGTAATGGAGGCTTCCAGGTTGCCTCTCTCTCTCCCTCTCTCTCTCTCTCTCTCTTCTATATATATAGTCGCATCGCGAGCGTAGGGAGAGCAGTAGGTCTCTCTCCGTAGGAGAGCGAGTGAGTGAGTTTATTGATTGGCTTCCTCCCGGGGTTGGCTCGCCTGTTCGCCAGGCCTCTCTCTACTCTCTACTCTCTATTCTCTCTCTCTCTCGCTACTTCCTCTCTCCCTACCCCACTCTACCTACACTAGCTTTCCTCGTTTCTCTCGTTGGGCATAGCTCTAACACACACGTATCGTACCTCGTTCTCTCTACTACCTTCTACGTGTACGTCGTTCATCTCTCTCTCCTCTCTCCCACCAATCTTCTCTTCCACCTCTAGTACGGGCGACCTCCTTCCACCCTCGAAACCGAGCCAGCAGCTCCCACAGGTGCTTTACTTACTTTGCTTAGCAACCCTCGTGTCCACACACAAACACGGCCCAGGTTTCTACTCTGTTTCTCTCTTTCTCTATCGTTCACGCGTGTCTACCTTTGCTCTAGCTTTTGCTCGTTGTTTGATTCACTTTCTCTCTCTCCCTCTCTCTCTCTCTCTCCCTAACAGTACCGCTTCTAGAGGATCCCCTGTTCGAACGAGCGAACCGTGTGTACGTCCCGGTGCAAAACTCCGAACTGTAGGCATTGTTTATCGTTGGAATATCCAACCCTCTCTTCGGCTCTCCATTCCGCGCTCGCGGAGCCTCTATTAATTTACTTGCTTAATAATACCAAGGCCCTCTACTCGACCCTCTTCCATTTGTCTCTTCCTCCTCCTCTTCTTCTCTTTGCCTCGTCACTTTCGTCGTTTGGCGACGGGACACCCGCTATTGTTTCAATCGACAGACGTGTTATATACGCGAACGTTCGCCAACCGCGTTTAACGAACGTTTTTTTTTTTTTTTTTTTTGTTTTCTTCGGATCGTTCGGTTTAATAGAGAATGGAGAAGTGCCGATTGGGAAGAATGAAACGAACCGGGTCTCTGATTAACGGGAAATGAGAAATACATCGTTTAGAGGCGCCAGATCCTTTGGGAATTGTCGTTCGCCTCGCGCCGTTTCCTTTCTTCCGTGACGGTGAATCCCTGGTCTGGTGTTTGCTTCCTTTTTCGTGGCTTCCTCTCTCGGTGTTGCCTAGCTTGTAAATACTCCACTGGGTAAACGTGGAGAATGAACGCGCGTAGAGGAAAATGGTTGTACCGGAGAGTTGGTTAGGTTAGAGATGGTGATTATGGAATGCTTCAAGAGGTTGCGGAACGAGTTAACATTTTGTTGAACGTTGTTCGTTACTGCGAGAGTGCGAAGGAATTCGTGTTTTATACACCTGCTTCGTTACTTTCGCTTTTCTTGGTGTAATTTAGAAAGATCGATTGTTGCTTCCTTAACAGATTGCTGATATTTTTTGTGAGAGATGTTTGCAGATTGAAAATTCGTCGAGATATGTCTGTGATAATGTTCGAGATATTAGATGAAGTATATTTACGATTCTTAATTTTGATATATTGCCTGTTGCGCGAATTCTAAGCGAGCGACGCTTGAAAATTCTGACGTTGAAATATAAAAAATTGGTCAGTATTCTTTTTTTTATGGAATTTTTGTGTATTTATAGAAAAATTAAAAATGGAAAATTGCACTAGAAAGCATCAAATTATAGTGCTTTTTATAATACCTGGCAGGTGCAATAATTTTCCACTAAAGTTCTACGTTTTTTTATTATATTCTGGAAAATATGAATTTGCATAAAAATCTATTAAGAGTCTGTTAATAATGTTCGAGATACTAATTCAAATAGGGTGGTTTTTGCCTCTTGACTGTGGACGATTCTCGATAAAAACAGAAAAATACGTCTAAAATATTTTTTCGAGAACTATTTATTACCAAAGTTTCATTAGTATCGGTGATTATCGCTTAAGAATATTGCCTAGTTAGTAAATAATAATTGTTTAATATTTCATATCACAATTTCATCAGATATGTTTAGTAAAATATTAAAATAAAGTAAAAATATGTCAAAGAACATTTGGAGCAGACAAATTTATGGAATAATTCATCACAAAATTCATAAATATATCAAGCATATTCATTTCTTTGTTTATAACACGAGATTGTAATGATTTCTGTCAAAGTTGAATTTCCCAATAATCTCTTACCTTCTAGTTTCTTTTCAACATAATTACCTACTTCTTTTGCTTCCACTTCAAACATTTAAAACAATACAAGGAAGGATATCTGTTTAAAAACAAAAATCATTATCGCCTCTTAATTTTCATTTGAATTGCTATCGCCTTTCGAATATTAATTTCGAATTTTTTTGTATTTCGTTGGTTAATGCATCGACAGATCGGTGTTTCCCTATTCTCCAAAACAATGTTCACAAAATGAGTAAAAACTCGCAAAGATCTCTGAAGCTTCCCCATTCGCGAGCGCTATTTTTCACGGAGGATCTCGCGACACCCTTCTTTTCTTATCCCCATAACCTCCCTCTTATTACACCGTAGAATGGAAAGGAAAAAAAGGTCACAGACAAACAGTGTCGATTTTCTCAAGGAATTTTTTCACGCTTTTTTTTTTGTTCTTTTCGAACGTTCGCAGAGCTGTACACGTTAATTGCGACGAATTCGATCAGCTCGTAGCTTTTCCTTCGTCGAGCCAAGAGAAAATCGGTCGCAATCAAGCAAGTTTCTCGTAGCTTCTCTGGCGGTCGTTAAACGATGCAATCGCGGCGATACCTTCGGATACTTAGGCTCGAGCTAACTCAATTCAATCTCAAAGCGGAGATACCGCTTTTTATATACATACTGTCAGAGATACAGACGTCTGCTATGGAGACGAGAAACTGCACGGTTCGAACGCTAGAGAGAGAGCTTTTTCCCGTGATGGAACCGCGACCGGTTGCCACGGTACGATTTTTCTCCGGCTTGTCGTCGTGTAGGTCGATCGCTATCTGCCCCCGGCAAGAAAACTCTCCGCTGGATCCTTAAAGGAGAAAAATCGTCAAGGAATTTTCCTTTTAGCCAAAGGTGTGTAAACGGTGAAATGAAGCTGCGTTATTTTTCAAGTAAGCCGTCTCGCTAAATACACCCGACCACTTTCCCTGTCGATCGATCCGGAGATCTTGATATTCTGGTAATTTCTGTGTTTGTTTTAAGCCGATATTGGCGCGAGGTGAACGATCCTCCTCCGGAGACTTTCACCTATCGATGGAGGATTTCGCGGCAGAGGATATTTTCACTGGAAAGTGAAAAGCGTAACCTTGGAAATATCGTCTTTTAACCTTCTACCTTGGAACCTCGGCTATTCCCTCGTTTAACCCTTCGCGCACCAAGTAAATTTTCTTAGACAATCGATTTATCAACTTTAACACACATTTGCAACGAAACTTTGGAAAATCGAAAGTTTCATTTTTTGGAAGAAATTTATTTACCTTTATTTGTCTCGTTAATCTGCTCTATTTCGGTATAAATAAAATTTGAACGGAGTTATGAATGTCTCTGTAGCTAACGTCAAGTACAAAGGGCTAATACAGTGTTAACACTAAGAGCATTGAACTATCAGGCTGAAAGGGACCTAGACTTCTTTTCATATGTACAGAGTGTTTCATAATATGCGGGATCCATACTGATTCTCATGTGCGCAGAGTGTTTCATAATATGCGGGACTCACTTAGTCTTTTCACTGCGGAATATTCAAGAATGAAACTATATAATTAAAAGGAAAAACAAATTAAAATTACTGTTCGAAGGTTTTCGCTTCAACCACATTTTCATTCACAAGAGCAGTATCACATCAAACAAATAAGCAAGTAAATGATCTATTCTTACTTTTCGAGCATCTTTCCCATTTTCCGACTCCTTTTGTAACCATTCATGCGAATCACTTTAGACCATTCGAGGAGCGTTGTTTCCAATCGATTTAACCTGGATTTTACCAAACTAAACGATACAACAAGGGTTTAATTAAATATCCTATAATACAAATCTACCTACACAGCGTCTGATATGTATGCTCAGAAATTGTGATCACGATTCTGTCTCGTTAAATTCGTATTCGCTCGAAAATCCTGATCACGAGTCAGTCTCGTTAAAGCACGGCAAAGGGGTTAAAGAACACCTTTCCCTCTTCCAAACATCGTCCAACGACTGAACTCGTTGCCGTCGGTCAGTCGAGCAACGATATATTCACTGCAAGGCGTATATTTCTCGTAAAGGAAGCGTCTGAACAGTGATGGAACGGGTACGGATTAGATAAGAGAGTGGCGAAGTTGTCGTCGTGTAGTTCTGCTGGATCAGGTCGCGTATAGCAGTTGCAGAAGAGAGAGAAGAGGGGGCGGGTCACTTGGATGCAGCGCGCGCGGAGCAGACGCGGCACGGCGGCGGTAGGTTGCGTGGTGCAAGCACAAGGTAGGTTGGCTGGCTAGTTGGTTGGTTGGTTGGTTGGTAGGTTGGTTGGTAGGTAGGTAGGTAGGAAACGTTTGCACATCCGGGACCGGGCGTAACTATCGGAGCTATATACACGGCCACTCTATACGAGGCCGGAGGACGTAATTACGCGCGTTCTGCCAATATTGGTTAACCTTTCGAGGTTGACGCCACCATATGCAAAGCCCCTAATGAGTCGCTCGAGTGGCCCCGGTGTCTAGTATTACGCGCTCATCTCCACCACCCCCCGCCCAATCCTCTACCGTTTGCGTCGTTATTACGAAGCTATTCGACGATATCCTCTCTTTTCCACTATTTCCTCACCCCTTCTCTTGCTTGTCTCTTTCGTCTCGTTTCTCCGCGTATTACAACGCTTCTCCACCCTTCTTTTCCATTCTTCTCTTTCTCTTTTTGAATAGAATTGGTCGCTATTTAACACCGTACAGCAGACAAATAGTGTACAAGGCGATTATCGCACCGCATTTTTCAATATTAAGGTTGACCGAGACGCAAATTAGTAAATTGCAAGTAGAACAATGGATGAATGGAAATTAGAAATTGGTGAAGGAAAAATAGTAGGGGTCATATGTATTTGATTTAAAAAGAGCGTTTGAAACTGTTGATAGAAAGAGATTATTAGAAAAATTGTGCCAGACTGGAATAACGGCTAGAGTATGGGATTGGTTAGAGTCATATCTAAAGAACAAAACACAGAAAGTTAGATTTAACAGCTAGTATTCTAAATTAACGACAGTAGATCATGGTGTTCCAGAGGGATCGGTTTTAGGACCGTTACTTTTTGTATTGTATAATATTTTAACCCCTTGCCCTACGAATTTTTAGTTACTACGCATATTAGTTTCGAATGTTCACTGTCTCAGTGTAATTTTAAATAAATAAAGTCGAAATATTATATATCAATTTTTAGTTCAAGATACTCTATCCTGAATTCAAACTGAACTTACAGCAAAAATACGTTATAAACATGTTTCATATCTATACTTCTCTCTACACATCGATCCAAAATAAAATTGTTGCTTTTCCTTTTGTCGAAGAAAGTTTTACAATATTTGAGTATATTATATTTTACAAAAAATCAACGTCACTCGTGATACACTTTGTCTTTCCATTTAAATTCGCTGAAAATTCCTTCACCGTTCATTCTGAAACATCGTTGAAAATCAAAAATCAGCCATAAGTAAAGATCTCGAAGTGAAACCATCCGAGGATCAAGAACTCTGATTCGAACGATCGACAAGGTACGAGATCACAAGCGAGAAAAAGCCCACGCAGTCGAGATTCCTCGCGATCCACCTTCGAAAGAACTTGCAAGCCCTTGTCACGGAACTTTTAAGATCGTACCAGAACGATCTTCTCTCTCCTGTTACATGATTCAACGCTCAGAGGAGCCACTGTACCCTCTCGTTGTCGCATCTGCATTGCATCGGTTACACACCGAGCGTCGCGGGGACGATCTCGCGTCGATACATCGCGAACGATTCTCCGTTGGCACGCAACGGCACACTTAGTATGTAAATCGCTGCCCTGCAACGTGAATATATATGCGTGTGTATGTGTTCACGAGAATATACGTGTGGATAATTGCGCGGCAGCGGACTGGCTTGGTCCCCGCGCGAGCGCGTGTGGGAGGCAGTCGAAATTGCGCATATCAATGAGGGAGGAGAGAGAGAGAGAGAGAGAGAGAGAGAAGAGAGGGTTGGTTCGATTAAATCTAGAGGTGGTGGCTACTGTCAATTTCTAACTTCCTGCCATGGCTATTCGCGGAACGAGCCGTTACGTTTTCAGCTCACAGTTACGCGCAACTTTATATGAAACCGTGTTCCCTGCGTCCAACGCGGACAAAGAAGCACTTCGTCGTCCATTTCGTTGGCGATTCGGTGCCGCGTATCGATGGAGATGCAGCGAGAAAAAGTTTCGTTCCGTCAGAGAGGAGGAACTATAATTTTGCTCGCCGATGAAATACAGAATGGCCGGACTGTGGATGTGTAAATTGATATTCGAGCAGGGAAGGAAATTTCGGAAAAATTTGGGAAATAGTTTTTTTTACAGAAGAAGATACTTCTTTTTATCATCGTATGATAAAAAGTTTGCTACAATGTTAAGACGGTACCTTGTTCTAACACCTACGCTTGATAGATTTTCAGAAAAATCGATATTTAGTTAGTATAGGAAAGGGAACTACCAATAAGAAAATGTTGAAAAATGTCAGAGAATAGTTTCTCACGAATGAAGCTACTTTTTAGTTTTCGTTGTTCTATAGTAAACAGTTTATTGCAATATTGGATAGTTAGAAACTTTGGGAACACGCCAGACTGTATCATTACACAATTATTATAATACAATATTAAATAATTAGAAATTATTGATTCTCGCTTAACTGCTCTATAAATGACGCTTGACAAATATTCAGAAAAATAAGTATTCTCGAAAGAAATTTAGAAAAATAGCAATAATTCCTGATAAAAGAAACAAATATATTTCATTAAACCACATGATAGAAAGTTTGCCACAATACTCAATAATTAGAATTAAATAATTAGAAATTGTCGATTCTCACTTAACTGCTCCATAACTGACGCTTGATAAATATTCAGAAAAATATTCTCAGGGGAGAAAAATGTTAGCAAAGAAATTTCGAAAAATAGCAATAATTCCTGACGGAAGAAAAAAATATATTTCGTTAAACCACATGATAGAAAGTTTGCCACAATATTCGATAGTTAGAAACTATGGGTCCACACCTGACTGCACCTTGTTTCAACATCGACGCTTGATAGATCTTCAGGCCGGCCCCTTCTCGCGGTCCATTTTCTTTCCATCCTACTCGGGTAATCTCGAACAATCTCGATCGAGCGGACGTTTTCAAACGAAAGCAAAAAGGAAGAAAAAAAGAAGGAACGATCGGGGAGAATTAGGGAGGGGAAGGAGAGAAAGAGAAAGAGAGTTGGAAGGTACAAACAAAAAGGTGGCTGATTTTATAGACGAGCTACGAGAACCACGGCGGCCGCCTTTCCCTTGTCCAAGGGAGTTTAATAGAGGGTGAAACGTCCTCGAAGTTGCAACGGGTCCGCTTCCTTCGGATCGCTGCCTCCTTCATCCCTGTCGACTCGGTCATCAGCAATCTCGAATGTGGATTGCAGTAACCTAGGGAAGGAACGGCTAGGATTCCGAAAAGGGGAATTACGGAATCTTCTCTGTTCCCTCAGCGACGGCACACGAACCTAATCGCTCGTTTTTCCTTGGATTTACTTCGATTTTATTCCCTATTACTTACTGCATATCAAGCGTCGCATTTCTATCGATAGTAGAAACTCTCAGTCTAAACTGTTTCAAATTTGCAATTTCTTTTTCTTCTTTTTTATTGAAAGATAATATCAATGCAGATGAAGAATATTACAAAAGAAAGAGGAAAGATATAATCTATAGGATTTAATTTAAAATTGCTTTAGAAACTATTGAAAATATAAATTCAATATTTGAGGAAATATTTCTACCGAACATTAATTTTTTAATAGTGCACTTGTTTCTTTTTTTTTTTTTTTATCGAAATGTCGTCTAATTATTTACCTCGTTCAAAACTCGTTAGTCGATAATATTTATCTAAATAATTAAAAAATGGCGGTCACAAAACTTTTCTTTATAATACACAATAAATAATTAGCAAAATGTTAGTTTCATTTTTTAATGAAAATCTGTAAATTTATTCTTAATCTAAATATACGAAGGAGAGTGTAACGTTAGCAAATTCTGCAACAATAGATAGAAATATTCAAGGGAAGAAGTTGCGGTTATTCCGCTAGGCAATGTTGCAACACATGGTGAATTTCGGTGAACTTGTAAACGTGGCCAATATTTTCATGGAGATGCTGGTCGTTCGGGTCGGCGAAAGCCTGAGATTAGATCACGTCTAAACTCGTAAGCCCGGACAGAAGATTTCATCGGACCATTTGTCGCAGTTCCCCCCTTTGCCGAACCAGAATCGGCTGGGATAGGCGCGCGATCGTAAAACGCGATTTAGTCCCGGGAAAACGTCTCCATTTGAATAAACTCGCGTCCGCGTAAAAAGGCCCGTTGATGATCTCGTCCGGCTAGGACGTAAAACACGGATAGATTCCTCCATTCGGAACGCTCGGTTGTAAAATTTTAGACAACGCTTTGAACGGTTCAACATCGATTGTTTTATATCGGTTCCTAGCGAACCGTCGAATCATCGCGCTTCTTTCTTTATCAATTTACAGTTGGCGATAAAACAACAACTTTCGTTCGGTTTCGGAAAGCGTCGTATCTCTGTGAAATATTACCGAACGCGAAAAAAGAATTCTTCGATTCGACTGTACGTTATCGTTTCTTAAATAAGCTGAAAGTGGATGGTTCTTTTTTTTCTTTTCGAGCTGAAACAACCGTTCGAAGGCTCGCAATGTGTTGTATAAATACAGGATGATATTCGAGGCTTCTGAAATGAGAGTCTTAATCTTTCGAAAGGTGTGATTTTATGGTCATTTACCACTGGAATTTTAGAGGAAGTTTTTTTTTGTTTTTTATGTATACAGAGTGATCAATTTTTCATGGCCAAACTTTGTCACTATATTCTACAGACATAACTAAGGAAAAATTAATAAATCTAATTTAACATTTTCGAACAGAAAAGTACGATACAACTATTAAGAACAATATCTTGAAACTCGAAAATCTCATTTTTCATTTTCCGAATTCTCAATAAGATTTTCCAACAGTGGTGTCAGTAATCGTACAGCCGTTTCCATTAATCGTTCGACAGAGGCGTATTCTCGTGTGTCCTTCCTGATTCTACGTATCCCGTCACTGTGCGTCACGGTTCGGTTACAATGTCGCTGGTAACCACCGCCTCGAACAGTACTCTACCACTACCACCATCGTAACCGCCATATCAGCCCCTCGCTGTGCCACCCTTCCACGTCCGATGGATCGTCGATAGGTATTTTAGGCTACAGTATATAATAGTACATACCTATAACAGGCTCGCGTGGAGCTCTCTCGGCAATAGGGGGAGGACACACGGGGAGGCAGAGCGAGAGTGAGCGAGTACGCGAGGGCGGACGGAAGAACAGGAGGTGTAGAGCGAGAGAGGGCTAACAGGAAAAGGGAGAGGGGGATCGATCGAATCGCCATTACGGCGAGTGAGTGCCGGGGTTGCTCGATGGAATCACGCCGCCGCTGGGGGTTTATTCTCCGTATATATTTGCCGGAGTATCACCCTCGACCCAGTAGGATGTCGCCCCCTATCCCAGAGGGTTCGATGCTCTGGCGCGCAACCCGCGGCCAGGGGAATGAATCTAGGAAGGCTCTCTCCTCCTCTGTCTTTCTCCCTTGCCCCGTCTCTCCCTCTCTCTCTCTCTCTCTCTCCTTCTGTGCTTTGTCAACTCTCGCTTTCTCTCTCTCAGTGCTCTGTCTCTCAACGCGTTCTCTCTCTCAGCGCTCTCTGTATCAACGCTCTCTGTATCAACGCTCTCTCTATCAACGCTCTCTCTCTCTCAACGTGCTCTCTCCCTTAGCGTGCACTGTCTCTCAGCGTTCTCTCCCTTAGCGCGCTCTCTCTCAGCATGCTCTCGACGCTGTTTCTCTCCTCTCTTTCTCTGTCTTTCTCTGGTTCTATTTCCGTCTCTCTCTTCCTCGCTCGCTGACTGCTATGAGCCCAGCACTTTGGACTTGCCAAAATCTGCGGGGAATTCGCACCCTCGACAGGATGCCACTTTTCGAGCAGAGTGGTTCGACTCGACAAATGTTGAACAATGGTTACGTTTTTACTATTGGAGTGGATAGACTGCTCGTTTTTCGAGCAGACGGCTGGCGGGCGACTTTGATCGTAGGATGAGTGGCGTATGATAGGGCTTGTTATGTGTAGGTTTACTTGGAGCGGTGATATTGATTCAAGACGTTGTTAGGTATACAGAAAGGAGGGTAATGATGTGTGTTAACACGTTGCAAACAGTACGTATTGCGGTTGAATAGATGATTGAGATTGATAAAGGCACTTGTGGAAAAGTTTGCTAGACAGCATGTGTCAGGCTTCGTGAACAATATCGTGGAGCAAAATTTATTAGAATTTCTTACGAATATCTATATAATATACCTGCAAAAAAGTAATATATAATCATTTCTAAGGTCTATAAATTTTTCAATTTGAATTTTACAAAATTTGCAAAACAGTTTTTATCGTAGTTCATGAACAATATTGTAAAGTAAGATTTCTCCCAATAATACATGCTTGTATAAAAATAAAATATTCGTTGTGAATCATGTAGTATGTAAATCATATATCTATCCAATAGTCCCATGAAATATCCGAGGCGTGAAATAATTGAAACCAACCCAAACCCAATTCAAACAACACCTTCAATTCACGAGACACGATACGATAATTCCAGATACGGCGCCGGATACGACCTCGCTGCACGGCGGAAGAACGCGACGAGGGAGTCCACGGCGACGCTGAAGGCCTGGCTGAACGACCACAAGAAGAACCCTTACCCTACAAAGGGTGAGAAGATCATGCTAGCGATCATCACGAAAATGACATTAACGCAAGTATCCACATGGTTCGCGAACGCGCGGCGACGTCTCAAGAAGGAGAACAAGATGACCTGGGAACCGAAGAACAAGACAGACGACGACGATGATACTGTTCTCACGGACTCGGAGGACAACAAGGAAAAGGATGATCTAGCGGGTGACAATCAAGGCGATAGGGTTGGTGAAGAGGCGAGGAGAGGTCTAGAAGAGAACGGTGAGTACACTCCTTTCACGAATAATTTCATCGTTAAGAAACAATCACAGCAGAGCGTCAATCATCCGAGTTGATAAATCATAAGTTTGCAATAGCTAATAAAAATCTTTTAAATAGAATACGATTACCAGAACGTAAATATAAGTCCAGCCATCAAAATGATAATAAATGCATATCGTTACTTCAAAGCATTTCTCCAATACATCAATATTTCATCGTTATTTTCTTCGATAATTACTACGCTTAATTTCTATAGTTATAAACCGACTAAGTATATATTCCGTTAACTGAACGGTTCAATTATCCAAATCATCTCGGTCTCAATTGGTTCAGATAATCGACGCTCTACTGTATTCCAGATCTGTTTATCCCGTGTAAAATTAGAACGTTCAATTCTACACGACAGAAATACACACACTTCACCTAGTTCAACCCCCTTTCAAATATCTTAAACAGCCCAAGATATATCGGAGCAGATAATCCGTCAATTATTCCAAACGACATGCTCCTTAAAACAGAAAGAAAAGAAAACGAAAAGAAAAATACACACCGTCCGTAAAGAACGTAGAAAAACCTCGTTCTAGCTTTCTTACGTGCTCCCCAAGTTTAGTCGATAAGCTATGCACGCGTGTAACGGCACGAAACGCAATAATCCATGCACCGGATAACATGTTATCCCACGGAAGGAATGCTCGAAACGATTGTCCCTGTATTTTTTCCGAATCCTCGAAGGAAACATCCGCCATTAAAGGCCAATTATCGATGTCCCGATGCGCGGCACAATAGCATCGCGTCGGTTCGAGGGTGAACTCTCGAAACGTGGCCGATCTCCTTCGTGGAATGTCTCTTGGTAGCGTGTATACAGCTCGCGTGACTAGTTTCCACGATATCGAGTAGCCATCGGTCGTCGGCGTTTCTTGATATTGCGCAAGCATCCATTCCGCGCACAATAACCGTACGCGACCTCACCCTGCACATGGATTTTGCGCGCGAGCAAGCGAATGAGCGAGCGCCACCATTCACGGAGATCCACCGCAAGATCCTTCACGGAAAAACCTTCTGGACGATCTTCTTACGAGTACCGGAGTACCGCTACTCACTTCTGCATGTGATTCACGATAAATATCGCTTCATTTCTGTTCACCTTGAACACGTGGACTGCCGGTGTTCCGTCGTGTTGTTCTCATGGTTGTTTCATGGTTATGTATTACTTCTACGAGGTGTTTCGTATTAACCCTTCGACGGTGTTAACAGGGGTAAATGATCGTTTGGTTACTTATAGAAGAGATGGTTTATATGTGGGACAGGTTATTTCTAGTTCTATTATAGAATCTATTTTTCACGAGCGATAGTTAGTTGACGTATTGAAAAATATAATTATGTAGAGATATGTGATATTGTGCTTCATGTATAATGCCGTTGAATGTATCTTAAAATAAAGTAGCGAGTAATAGATTATCTTTCGTAGTTTTCGTTTCATTTCGATTCAAAGTTCTATCGCTTTTATTGGAAAACCTTATATTAGCTGAAATCATATTTTAAAAGTGACTTTTCACTGCTTCCTTGTGGATTATTTCTGTAGAATTATCGATGTATTTTTGAGAACTATAATATATTAGAAACGACAAAATTATATATTTTCATGAATTTATGTATTTTCATTTATTTTATTAATTCGTTTCATTTTATCATAAATAAAGTTTGCATGTTACAAATGTCGTCTATGGAGTGCAAAGGGTTAAAGAAAGTTAAATTCGAAATTGCGTGGTTTTTTATGTTCTACACTGTTTTTCGAAAATTTCTAACTTCAATCTATGTTAACCGTTAGGATTGTATCATTATCAAAATGAATTTATCAAAATTATCAAAATTATTTCACTGTCAGTGAAATTCCGTTTCTGCAAAGTTTCAAATTTTGTTGAATTTTTTTATCAGTTGTCCTTAAGTTACACCAGGAAGTCTTAACAGTAATACCAACTCATATTACCATATCTACCGTGTAACTATAGTACACTATTAAAGAACGAAAACGATCTCTTCATCGACCACAAAGATTAAAATACTTCTAACCACACAACGTCCTCACGAAATTCTCCGAAGGCATGCAAAAACATTTCCCTCGAAAAACGTAACCATAGAACAACTTCCTCTTTCTTCCTGCCGTTCCCAAAATTCTCTACATTCACGTATCATCGTCCGGGCTCGTAAATCCCAAGCAAATGTATACGTCGCGCTTACTCTCCATTTGCAAGAAGCGAGGCTATTTCGACTTTGAAAGTCGCGTGGTACAAGCCGTTCGTCCCAGGTCAGCCTGTAAATTCAATTACCAACACGAATTCCTCGGCGACGCTGAAACTGGTGTGTATCGTTCCCCTATACCCCTCTTCTACCTTCCCCTCTCTTTTGGCCAAAGCGTCGCTCAGCCCGTCGCTAGTGCTCGATAGGCTACTTATTCAGGCATTTTGCCCAACGGCCGGAAACGGCGAGTTAGAAATTCGCTGCGAAACCGGCCGTGTGTCGGGCTCTATATCGCGGAGGCGGACATAATGGTTCACATGTGGGTAAACACAGTGACGGGTTGCGGGTTGCCGCGCAAAGAGATTAATGGCCTTCGGTTTGGTCCCCTGGTGGACCGTTGGTCCTGTTCCATGGTATTGGTACTACGTATCCATGCATACAATCACAGCTTTCACATAGATATATATGTATACAGAGTGAAAGGGTATGTATTTGTATATATGTTTGTATGTGTGTATATATTGGTGGTCGATCTCGCGCGCGTACGAGAGCGCTCGTCTCCCTAAGCGTGTCTCTCTGTGGGTGAGAGGCGGAGGGTGCGCCCGGGCTGAGTAGCCATCCGTAGGACCATATACACTCCGGTGCCACGGGCTCCATATATATATGGATGTATGTATATGTGTATATATATATATATATTATATATATATGTATATAGTCAGCTAGGGATGTATGTATATATATATATATATATATATAGGTATAGATAGAAGGGGAGAGTAGTGGTTCGAGGCACGGTGATGTATCGGCGCCCGCGGCGAGACGAATGGTACGGACCCTCCTATGGCCACCATTACCCCACCGCACATTGGCCAATATCGTCCCTCTCTGTCCCTTGCGTCCTCTTCCTCTCTGCTTCGCCGTTCGTCCTCCTTCCATCGCCCTCTCTCTCTCTTGCATTCTGTCGCGTTCTCTCTTGCATTCACTCTCTCTCACACTCTCTGCCTCTCTCGCATTCTCACTCTCTCGCTTTTTCTCTCTCTCGCGTCCTCTCTCTCGCGTTTTCTCTTTCACGCGTATTCTCTCTCTCGCGTCCACTCTCTCGCGTTTTCTCTCTCTCGCGTTCTCTCTCGCGCGTTTGTTCTCTCTCTCTCTCTCTCTCTCGATTCTCCATAACTTCGTTACATCACAGCCCAAGCTACACTTATAATTCGTTCACTCGGTACATACGGAACACGAAAAGGCAGAGTCCTACGTCCATACGTTCATATGTACGACGGTATACCTATACTGGTTTGAGACGAGGTTTGCTAAATTCAAGAGTGCCCTCGTGAATTTCCATGGCAAACGTTCCAAAAGAGAGGAGAGAGAGAGAGAGAAGGTCACTTGAGAAACATACGAGCTACGAGGGTTGCTACTCTCGACATGTAGTATCCTACTTGATACTTCCCCCCCCCCCCCCCCTAAATATATATATCAACATAGTTATCTCATATTCATTGAATATTCCATACATTTTCTAATTGAATCAGAGTAATTTATCCTGTTAGAGATACATCCTTACGACACCATGAGAGATTATGTGATTAACGTCTGATAAAATAGGAAGGGGGTAGAGACAGAAAGGGGGTCAAAAGTTAAAGAGCCACTTGTGGACTCGACGGTGGTATCTATTTAGTTGGCCCATAAGGTTCCCTTTATAAGGGAGAACCCTAAACCTAAACTCTCTGTATACTTCTCTCTTTCTCTGTTTTACCCTCATCGAGATCTATCTATCTGTCCATTTCTGTTTCCCTCTCTCGCGGGGGGGTAACGAGCCCCTTCTAGCTTGGGAATTATCGCTTGACGACCCATCAAGTAAACCCTCTGCCGACTCATTCGAACCTCTTAATGAAATTCTCACCCCTGACTGACTGGCTTGGCTCTGGCTCTGGCTTGGCTAGCTGGCAGACGCTTGGGACGATCCTAGAGTGCCCCGAGAGAGATTCTAAAAGGGGGAGAAAAGGAGAAAGGATACAGCTTCCCTATTCTCCCTGTCGGTGTTCTCCTGCCTCGAGGGGGAACTAAAATCTCTCGCGCCTCAAAGTGGTTGAAGGCTTCGCTCCCTTTTTTTTTTTCACAGCATCCCTTACAGCTTAACCGTATAAGGGTGCAACTAGAAAGGGAGGAGATAGAGAGAGAAAGAGAGAGATTCCGGCACGTTTCTCCACGGCGTCGAAAGAACCCTCGTCTGTTACCCAGAGGCTCTCTCTACTGATACATATATATATATATATACACATCTGCACACGCGTGGATCTCTCACTTTCACACCGAGGGATTATAAACCATTAATTCTGACATCTCGTCCTCGGGGGTGCTAAATAACAAGGGGGAAGGGAAAAGGAGGCGTAATGCGATATCGTTGACCGTACTGAATTTTCTATTAGTTCTATGTTGGAGAACGTTTCTCTCTGTTCCTCATCTCGGTATGTGTCTGTAATATGGAAAGGGAGAAGGAAATTTTACGAGCTATTAAGCTCGCCTTTATTCGATATACACTTACCTCACCAGCGGTCGGGGATATTCACGTTTATGACTGGTAGAGAATCTTTCCTTTTTTCTTCCGTTCCTTCTTTATTTTTTCCCCTCCCTCCTCTCGAACCACCATCAACGTCGAAGCTATCGAAGCTCAACGGGCAATTTACTAAATTGACGCGGCGCGGTCTGTTTGCAGAGCCGATGAGGCACGTGAAAGCGGAGCACTTGCAGCACGACAAGGACCTCGACGAGGAGGACGACCTCGATCTCGAGGAGGATCCACGGCGAGGAGAGCATCCCTTTCACCACGCGATGCAGCACCATCACCATCATCACCAAGGATACGCCGGTGAGGACCATCTGAAGGACGAGGTCATCAAGTCTGATTGTAGCGCGGCTGGTGTACCGATACCAGCCACGAAACCAAAAATCTGGTCGCTAGCTGACACGGCTGCTTGTAAAACACCACCACCACCATCCCATCCTCATCATCAACAATACCATCATCTACACCATCAACAACATTACGGGCAACAGCAGCATCATCTGTCCAACCAAGGTCATCATCATCATTCTCAACAACCTTGGCTTGGTTCTGGTGGTGGTGGAGGTGGTACCGGTACCGGTGGAGGTGGTGGAAATTTGAGCTCGTTCGCATTACCATCTTCAGCGTCTATGAGCCCGTCAGCTGCTGCAACAGCGCCTTATTCAACTGCAGCGACGAGGTACGGTGGTTTCTTATCGTCGTCATCCGGTGGACAACTTCACTACAATCCAAATTCATCGTCCGGTTCGACATCGAGCGCGTCATCATCAGCAGCGGCGGGGTTTCCCGAGGTTGGTACGGACACTCCACCTCAGACACCGCCCAACATGAAGGTGGCTACACCGAATGGAGTGATCCAGGCACCAGCGGCCGGTTACTGCACTACTGGCAACGGGAACGCCACGAGCAACGGTAATCCGAATCCGTATGGGCCAAGTCATCCGGCTGCAGGTGGTTATCTGTCGACCAGTTCCGGCTCGGCTAGCAGCGCTTCCTCCTTCAGCTCCAGGCTACAGGCGTCTCCTCACAAAGATTTCTCACCAGCGGGACAGAACTCGATTCTACATCAGCATCAGACCACTGCCAGCCTACCACCCACGGAAGCCACCACCGCCTTTAAACCGTTCTACAAGGGGTACGTTTCTTTTGGATTTTGCGCTGTTCTTGTTGTCGAACGGGTTGGACTACCTTGATCCGCTTGAAACGTTTTTTTTTATTTCTGGTTTTTGTATATTGACAGTGATTTGAAATGACGATAGAAGTGAGATGCAGTAGTAATTTATGGAAAAGAGAAGTTTAAATTCATCTTTTGTGAACCCACTTTTATGAAATTTTCTGCACATATTCTTAACCCTTTAACAGTTTAGCCCGTGACGGTTTAGATCGAGAAAGATTTTTAAGAAGAAAGTTAGAAAGGAACGAAATATTTTTAGGACTATGATGTAGGGTTATGTACTCAAAAATTATCACGCATAACGTAAAATATACATTTCTTTTATAATCTATACGATTTTATTAGACTCTTAAAGGGTTCACTCTTTATAGTTGACTTGACGTCACATTTCGTTTCGAAAGCGATCCCAGTTTTTCCAAGAACATTTTTCGTTGTGTTATAATTGCATAATAAAATGAAACAAATATATATTTTCTTTCTTTTATGTACAAAATCAAATAAAATAAAATACTCCCTTTAGAATAATAATCAATTAAGTTCTGGAAAGGTATAATATAAACAGATACTTAAAACAAAAAAGAAAGGAACACAGATTTTATTTTCCTGTTTCTAATTTGACATTCTTCGATCTATCACCAAAATAACAATGTTAATTTTTTCACCACACCCAATCGCCCTCCAAAATATTCAGAGCCCATGTTGGAAAACACTAATTTCATAGCTAACAAGCACCGATGCAGACTGAACACAGGTAAATGGTAAAAATTGCATGTTACAGCTCACAGTCCATGGGCAGCGGATTCGTGTCGCCGGTGTAAGCCACGCTAGCTCCATTCAGGATCATCGTCGCGTCTCTCGAGGTGAGTGAAACCTCTTGATCCGTATATTGTCAAGCTGGAGGCATGATTTTTTGCCACTTAACGAACTGGAATATCTATCCATCTCTGTCTCTCGAATATACATACAACACTTGCTCGAATCGCCTTAGGCTAGAGATTATCGTCACACGGAATTCCTAATATACGCGTCCTCGTGTCGTAAAAATATCACGAATGAATCACTTAGACGTTCTCCCAAAGCGATGGGGAAAAAAGAACGAGTCGAATTGTTGGTACCTGGAGGACACTCGATGACAAATCGTAATTACCTCGACGACGTTAATCCGCGTGGCGAGTAATTTCTTGGCTAATCGCGATCGTAATTCATCCCGATGTTGTAAAAATAAAAAACGAAAAAATAAATAAATAAATAAATAAAAAAGGAACACACGCGTTGAATACAGCCGTACGTTTGTATTAGTAATCGGTTTGCGAACATTCTGTTTCTCCCTTTCGTACGTAGTTTGAGGGGAGGAAAAATAATCGATAAGAAATTAATATCCGACGCGTCGATTGGTCGTTAAGGCTTAGCTCTCTCAGCCGTTGAAATAATAATGGCATTGAAGCAGCAGCAGCAGCAGCAGCAGCCAACGTATCGAAGCCCGTACTCGGTGAACGGTGAGAAGGAGCAACGGGGAAAGAAAAGAGGAGAGAAGAGAGAGGCTATCGCCACCTCCTTGACAGTGACAAATGGACGGAGATTTCAATCAGTGAATGGAATCACCACTGCCTGCCCGCCGCGTCTCTTTCTCTCGTGTACGGCCCACTGGCGTTATGGTCATGCTCTTGTGAGCCACCTCTGAGCTTGAGAGAGAGTGTGTGCGTGCGAGAGAGGTTTTCTCGTACTCTCTCGGGCACACCTCAACCTGTCGCGTTGCTGACTGAACGACCAAGCGTATACACTCTCCTCTCACGAGTGGGACACGCTCCAGGGACGCGTTCGAATTCATCCGTGCAAGTAGGCGCGCGCGTTTTTCGCGATAATTCGGCTGATGGCGCTTTTCAATGGCGGGGATTGCTGGTTTTTGGTCCCGGTTTAGAAAAATGATTAGTAGGTGAAGATTTGGTAGATTCTTTCTAGTTGAATTTACCCTGGAATTTGTATTTATTTGGGTAACTTTGTTTGGTGAAGATTTAGTAGTGATTGGAAGTAGACTTGATGGATCACGGAGATGGTGATTTCCGGTCTACGTTTGGAAAAGTGGTTAGCGAGGTTAAACCTCTTACAATGTCGTTCAAGTTGAATTGCAGAATTTTTATTTATTTGAACATCGTGAAAAACCGCGGTTTTTGGCAGTTTTAACGTAGCAACGTTAACCGATTTCGATTAAATTTTCGACGCCTATATAATTAACGTAAATCTACAAAACGTATTTTTCATGGGTTTAGCGACGATACAGTAGTGATTAGAAGTAGACAAGATGGATAACAAGGATGGTGGTTTTCAGACCCAGTTTTTGAAAAGTTGCTATCGAAGTTGAAGCTTTTACAGCTTCCTTAAAGTTGAATTTTGAACTTTTTATTTAGTTGAATGGTTTGGGATGATGAGTTTAGTGAGGATTTAGTAGTGATTAAAAATAAACATGATGGATGGCGGGAGATGATGGTTTCCAACCTCAGTTTGAGAAACTGTTTAGCGAACTTCTTACAGCTTCTTTCAAATTGAATTTGTTATGTAACTTTTACTTATTTAGATAATTTAATCAGAAGCATTGTCAAGTTTCAGAATTATCTAGTTAACGAGAAAAAATACTTCGTCAGATTCAGAACTATTAAAAGAGAAATAAGATCGTTTCCTAACAAACGCGACATTCAGCCTCTCAGAAATCTTTCTCCTCCTGGATTTTTTCCTGGTTCCTCTCATCGCGAAAGTATCGCGTCATTCAAGGCTATCAGATTCGTGGACGGTTGTAAACGCGTCGAAACCGGTCCTTTTTTCCCCTATTTCTTTACGGAGAAAATAAAACGCTAAACGTCATGATAGATCTGAATCTCAGCTCGGAAAAAAAGGACAATCAATTACATCGTTCGATGAAAATCCCGGCTGTTCGTCGACACTTTAACAATCCCAGCCACGCAAACTATCAAACAAGCTGACTCTACAGACAGTCAGGTATATCAATTAGCCTCTGATCATTCGTTTCGTCCGAAACGAGCAACTTTCCCGCATTATTCACCCAGAGATAGAGACGATCGCTACACCAAGCGCCAAACGAGAGTCAACTTAAGAAACAACTTGACCGGGTGCAACGAAGAGAACTCTTCCTCCTTTTCTTCTTCTTCTTCTTCTCCTCCTCCTCCTCCTCGTAGCTTGACCAGCTGAAAGAAATCGAGAAAGAGAGAGAGAAGAACAACGAGATGAAACACACGGCGAGACAGAGAGGTTAGCTTCGAAGGGAACCGGGTGTTAGCCGGTACTCTTATCGCGTGGCGATCTGATCCTAATTTATAGCCGCGTCCCAAATAAACTAGTTTTCGCTGTCGTCACCTCGACCCTCTCCACCTCTCTCACTCTCACTCTTTCTCTTTCTCTCTTTCACTGGTCCCGTAAACGCGGACCCAGAGGACCTTTCAGTTCCTCGTGGCCTGTGTAGACTCTTATAACGCGCTTCTCTCGCGTCCAAAAGACCAAACACACACTCTCCCTCCTGCTGGACCATCTCTCGATCTACCTCCTCTTCTACTCCCCTCAATCCTCTACTCAATCCTTCGAACTATGGCTACAGGGAGCCCAGGTATACGTATAAGCTCTAGATCGTACGAGAGAGTGCCTCTTGTTGCACCTCTACCTGCCTTCTGGACCTTTGCTCGTTTTTTCACCTCTCGTGTTCCCTCCTCGTTCGAAAGGAGTCGACGAGAGGTGAGAATGAAGGAGAGACAGAGTTTGGTTCGGATGTGTAGAAGAGAGACGATGAGAACACCTCGTGGCCTATAATTGCCAATTAGCGAGGGGATATTTAATTGCCATTAGGCTGGGTGGTGAACACCCGATCCTCTTTTCTTCTTCCTCTTCTTTCCTCTTCTTCTCTCTCCTCGTAAGTCTCCCTTTTCAGCCTGACCTCGACTGAATGTAGCATACCCCTTCCGGCCTCGATATTTACACGATCGAACAGAATCTGCATAAAATTTCGCGACCACCAAAGCAACCGTTGCCTGTAGCTCTGGCCTCCGCGAACGCGACAGGATAGCCGATCTTTTTAACGGCCACGAGATTCCGGGAGGATTCAGGTGTCTCCTCGATAAATCCTACCTGAACGTTCGTCCTCGCGATTCCTTCACCTCTACCACATTCGCTCTTCCACTTTCCTTGTGCTTCTACGTCCTGTTCTCGTCGTTTCATTTCAAACTGTCTCTCGGTGTTTTACACTTTTTTCTGTTCCGTTGTTTACTACATCTTCCAATAAGAACGATAGAAACACAAACTGCAAAGACATGACCTGATTTAACCCCTGTTTTAACTCCTATGAATCGCGAATACTCTAAGTACTACTTTACAAGCCTGTTTCGAGACGAACGTACACAAGAAACGAAATAGTTACGAAACAGAAGATATCGGTACCTGTGAAAATAAGCTATATCCGACTAAAGTTGTGAATCAATGTGAAATTTGAACGAGTGACTGTAGTCATCAGTAGGATACAGCGAACGTATGATGATGAGTGACTATAGTCATCAGTAGTATGGAAAAAGTCAAGTATCAGATTTCGAAAATTAGGTTCGTCGTATTCACTCCATCAAACGCAATTGTGGTGGTTATTTATATGATATTGTATTTCACGTATAATGTCATCGAATGTACTTTAAAATAAAGCAGCTTGCGTATTTAAAATAAATTATCTTGCGTACTTTTCGTTTCATTTCAATTTAAAGTTCCATCGCTGTTATTGGAAGATCCTGTATATACGATCGCGCGTTTCTGGAATTCCCGGCAGGCGTTCCGTATAGTTACAGAAGTCGAGAAACACCTCCGAGAGCGCGTCCTTCTTTGTCCTCGACCCTCATTTTTGCCTGGTGTGAGACTCCAGAGTGGCGAGATCGCGGTTCAGGCTTTATTACACCGCGGAGGAAGGATCGTGAGATCCTCAGGGACGAAACGGTAGCCCGGATTTACGTCTCGGCCGACGGCCGGTCGACTCTCTTGGCATCGTTGCTACCTGGGTAACCGGAGAACCTGCTAAAACCTCCCCGGCAGGCTCGTTCCTCTTCGTGGATGTTTGCAGAATCTCATACTCGCCACGGGGAATGAATTATTGTTCGGTATATTCTTAATGAATTCGTCGAGTGTTTGAGAAGTTTCTTCGTCCATTTAGAATGGTTCAAACGTTGGATGATAGCTTTACTTCGGTTTAGCGTGTCTTTTAAGATCGGTACATCGAGATCTGTAAGGTGGTCCGATATATTTCACCTGGTTTTCGTTCAGTTTAAATATCGTTTCCTGTCGAACTTCTTAGAAAGTGTTTAAATATACAGGGCGTGTCATAATGTGTGGACATAACTTCAGTCGTGGATTTAGCACACGTTAATAACGAAAAAAGTTCGTGTGAACTTTTGTTCTGTCGGATTTTCCGATGTTGTATCAGTGATTTATCTGTCTTCACAGAAATTGCTCGAAGAAACCACGTCCGACTTGAGTAGAAGAGAAAAACGTTTTATCGTTGCTCTTCTGACTTGTTTACAATTGTTTTTATAAACTGTTGAACGAAGAGACTAGTTTGTCAAAGGAATTAGTGGAAAACAGAAACGGATGTAACATGGAAGCATTTTTCAAATGTATGTGTACTGAATATAGTAATGAAATTTTGGACACTTATTATGGTAGAGCCTGTACTTCACCAAGTTTTCAACGAAGTCTTAAATTCTCTGTTTCATGTAGTTTCAGGAATAGGATAAATATTTATATGAACTGTTTCTGTTGCTTATATTTGTTATATCTGTGAGTGAAAGCTTGAACACATTTTATGGTACGCCCTGTATTTCACAAAGTTTCGAATAAACTCTAATTTTTCTTGTTTCATGTAGTTTTAAAATTTGGGTAAATATTTTGATGAACTTCTTTTATAAACCCACCAGTAAATTTATGTCCACATAATATGATACACCCTGTACTTCACCAAATCTTCAATAAATTAAGACATTCCTTGTTGCATATAGTTTCAAAAATAGAATAAATATTTTTCAATTTATGTGTGCTGAATCCATCAGTTATGTCCACATAATATGATGCACCCTGTATTTCACCAAATCTTTAATAAATTTTGATATTCCTTGTTTCACGTAATTTTAAAAGTAGGATAAACATTAGTATTCACTTCTGTTTAAATTTACTTGTATTAAATTCACAGCAGAAGTTATGTCCACATATTATGATACACCCTGTAGTCCACCAAATTCCACCGAATTTTCATATTTCTTGTTCAGTATAGTTTTAAGAATAGCATAAACATTTCTACAAATTTTTTTTACATTTATGAGTAGTGAATTCATCGATGAATTTATGGTCACATATTATGGTTCACCCTGTACTTCACCAAATCTTCAAAAAATTCTCATATTCTCTGTTACACGTAGCTCAAGAATAAAGGAAAAATTATCGAGTGAGTTTTCCACTCTCATAAAGATATCCCAGCACAAGTTCCCCCCATAATAGAGCAACAACATATCCAAGATTCCTCGAAAGAAATCTGTTGCTTTTCCTCGCGCCTTATCAGGCTAATTTCTAATTACTCTGCTCCTCCGTCAATTAATCACTTACGATCTCTCCGGAAAATGGGCTGCCAACGGTCGGTTGATACTCTCATCAAGACATCCGCGTATTGTAATTATACAATTAAACGACGAACAACATCACCGGTGGCGCAGAGAGTCACTCCTCAAGATTCCTCGAGGCTTATCAACACCGGAGTGTCGTCGATAAGATCTCGCGGAAAAACACGTCGACCGCGCGTCCGGTAATTTCGACGGGATCTAATACAACGGCGTACGACGATCAATTTTGTAATCTTCGTAATTTCACGCTCGTTCCCGCCATGGTATGCAAAAAGAAGAAGAAGAAGAAGAAGAAGAAAAAAAAACATGAAACACCAGGACAAGATAGCACTATGGCAGAGAGTAATTACTCGTGCTTTTCCATCGAACCAGGACGAATTCTGAACTTCTTGATGCGTGTACCTGCAACATGGTACACTACGACGAACGTTCGAAATTTCACCTTATCATAGATCGTTCGTCTCGTCTTGTTTTCGTAGCGTTTGCACGGCCGTCGTGGTCGGCGCACGTGTCGATTTCACGAAATCCCCGCTACCATCGGTGACCTTCCCTGTTCGCGTGAAATTACGACGTCGCGTTGCGCGCTGTCACGGAGGCTGGAGATCATCGTCGCGATTACGCGTAAATTACCGTCACGAGGCCTCTCCTCGCCTGAGAGAACACTTTTGCGCTCTTTCTCTCTCTCTCTCTCTCTCTCTCTCTCTCTCTCTCTCTCTCTCTCTCTCTCTCTTTCTACCAAGTGAGATCTTAATCCGGCTTATCCTCTTTCACCATTGGGCTACGGGAAGAGGATTCTTCGACGGGAAAATGGAAAATTCCTGGGGGATGCTGGTCACGTGTTTCGTCTGTCTTTTAGCGTTAAGTGTTAAGAAGAATATTATTTCTCCTCTGTTGATGTTAATCGGAGAAAGTTTAATTAAAATTATATTTCAATGTTTGTCGTATATCTTAGTGGGACAGTTTAGGTGTACATAAAGTATTTCAATAATTAGTGAACTGTTCGTTGATCTGAAAGACTGTTAACTTGATGATACTTTGACGTTCGTATGTTTGATAGAAAATCTTTTGTCTGTCGTTGAGTTAGGTCTGTCATCGACCGTTTTCGTGCACTCGTTCGTATTGTAATTTGCAATTTGTCGTAGTAAAATTATTTCATTTGAATTCTAAACAACAAAATAATTTGGAATACGTGAATACAGTTATTAAGAGTTTAATAACGAGACAGAAGGGTATGAGTCGAACAGCGCAGATTCATCTGATTAATATGCTTCTCTCTAAATTTACCTGTCTGGTAAGAGCAAGCAGGTTGAGGCAACGTTTCTTCGTTGGCCACCTCTGACGAAGAAACAATCCTCGAAGATTAAACGACTCTAATTCGCCTGTTGACAGTGTGAAATTCGAGCGTCGGGGAAATGGAAGATATGAGCTGAGAGGTTTCGTTCCCTGTTAGAAGAGATTAACCGCGAACCGCGTGTTTCGTAACGTTGCTTTTCGTGTTGAAGATAATGGAGAACGGATAAACTGGTTTCTCGCGCTCACAGATGAGAGAGAAGAAAAGTGTAACAGTATTGAAAGCTTCGCAATTACAACAACCGATAGCTCAAGCCACACTGCCATGGTTCCGCTTTGGAAGCCTCCCTTAGACCTCTCTCAGCTTTCTCTCTCGCTCTCTGAGCTCTCTCAGCGTTTAGCTTTCTAAGCGTTCGGTTCTTTCAGCGCTCAGCTCTCTAAGCGTTCGATTCTCTCAGCGCTCAGCTCTCTAAGCGTTCGGTTCTCTCAGTGTTCAGCTCTCTCAGCGCTCAGCTCTCTCAGCGTTGAACTCTTTAAGCGTTCGGTTCTCTCAGCGCTCAGCTCTCTCAGCGTTGAACTCTTTAAGCGTGCGGTTCTCTCAGCGCTCAGCTCTCTCAGTTCTCAACTCCCCCATCTGCCAGCTTTCTCAGTTCTCAGCTGTCCCAGAGCTCTCTCTCAGCTTTAAACTCTCTCTCTCTCTCACTCTCTCTCTTTCAGCTTTAAACCCTCTCTCCCCCTCTCTCATTCTCTCTCCCTCTCTGTCTCTGTCCGTGCCGCTCTCTGTCCTAACGGTTGTCGATTCGTCGGTGAAATTCCGTTTTTAGAAAGGCGACGGAGGACGCGAAGCGTACTCGCATGAAAGCCAGAATTTCGTGCGCCTAGCACGGGTACGCGTAGTTTCTTGCCTCGGTGATTCATGGGTGAAGCGTGTTCATGAATATTCCCCCGCTCGATTCTGGGACGCTCTTCTGTCCGTCGCGTTTGAATAAACGTACCGAAGTTGCAGACTCTGTACATCGTGTCCGGTGTCCGATGAATTTCATATAGATGAAAAATACACGGTGCGCCGTAGGCAGCCTTTGAGCCGAAGGAACAACGGGGCAGCAGCGTGTCTTTATTGGATAAACAAAGTAAAACGTGAAATGGGAGGGTGGAGAATTTTGTTTCGAATGGATAGGCAGGGAAGAGAGGTAGCGGCGGTAACATGGTTCAGCGATTCTGAATGAATAAAAGTGTCGTGATGCTCTACTTTACGAGTTTTACAACCTTCGTCAAAAATTTTAAACACCCTTTATATATAGTCTTCTATATACTCTGTTTGAACTGATAGAATATCACGTAAGATCTTTCGTTTAGTTTGTAATGCTCACAGTCGACAAATTTAACGAGCATTGTTGAATTCTTAGGATCATTATGGGTTAGGTTAATAAATAATTAGGCAAATAATTGATATATCGAAAAAATTATATGCTACATCTTAGACTATAGATTTTTATTCATAAATCAAGAAGAATGTTTTAATTCAGACGTTTCAATCGTTGCCAGAGCAATGGCGACCTTCTGGTCGATGCTGTAGCAGAAAATATTTGACAATGAATTCCTTATTTTGTAACATTTTCACTATATAAAATTTGAAGGAAAAAGTGGAAAGTGATATTTATATCTTCTGAAAAAATTGAAACTGTTCATTCGGTAGTTACCTATACAAAAAAATTCTAAACTCTATCTTTATGCTTAGACGCCTCAAGACGATGTACCACTTTAAATAAATTTGCATACTGTCGTATAAAATATTGCTATTTTATATATATATCAAAAAAAGAAATACTCCCTAGTTAATACAGAGTAAATAAAAGTTAAATCCTGAATAATGGCGGAGAAATTCCGCTCGAGCGTTTCATTTTCTAGATACACAGGTGAAACAAGAGGCATTTGTAAAACAAAAAAGACAGAAAAGAAAAGGGCAAAAGACACATACTGACCACTAATCATCTCACAATTACTTCCTCCATCCCTGAGCGAAAATTTCCAAAGAGAATCACCGGCACAAACGAGTCACCCGTGATGGACGTTTGACCAAGGGTGGCTCGCGTAAAAACCACCATGGAGAGGTAGTTGGTACACGGCGAGAAAGCACGCCGGACCTCTTCGAACGACTTGTCGCGTAATCGCGTGGCATTTGTCATCCGGTTTTGCGTCATTTCGGTTCACGCGAGGAAGAGTGTATGGTAGCCGGAGAACGAGCGGAATAAAGAGAGGCGCGGCCGAACGGACAGATAGCCTGTGGCGCTTTGAAATATTCGTCGGGCGCCGTTGGCCACTGTCACGCCCGTTGAAACGTCGAACAAATGGGTACACAACGTCTCGTTTAATCGAGCCTCCTGGCCCATGGTAAAAATCCCGCACGTACATACATCATACGCACCGCTGTCCGGGTAATTGTTTTCGCGCCGCTAATTTTAATTCAACGTGTGCAGTTGAAACTTTCATCCTCGTCTCGCTATAGTCTAACGCGAATTATTCCATTGCTCGAGGATTCGAGTGTCATACAGAGTGAACAGTTTGAAATGATCCCCTTAGATTATTAGTATTTAAATAATTATTTTCGCGAAGATAATTTTCGTTCAACGTGTGTAACTGAGATTTTGATCCTCGTTTTGCTATAGTCTGACGCGAATTATTCCATTGCTCGTGGATTCGAGTATCGTATAGAGTGAACAGTTTGAAATGATCCCCTTAGATTATTAGTATTTAAATAATTATTTTCGCGAAGATAATTTTAGTTCAACGTGTGTAACTGAGATTTGGATCCTTGTTTCGCTATAGTCTGACGCGAATTCGCCAACCGTATAATCTAAATTAATCGCTAAACTACGGATTTTTGTGCAAATTAAGATTTTCAAGAATGTAGAAGAAAAAAACAGAATTTCGGTAGAATTCACCCACCAAATATGATAAAAAACACTGCACTCTGGATGTTTTCTATATTTTGGTCAATTTTGCACCTTTAAATTTCCTATAAATGCATAAAAATTCGCAGTCCAGTGATCACATCACACAGTTCCACCCTGTGTTTTAATGTACAACTTTGTACCATTCAATTTCCCATAAATAAATCAATCGAAATCTAGTCTTGCAATCTGGATATTTTGTATATTTTAGTCAATTTTGCACCTTTAAATTTCCCATAAGTGTATAAAAATTCGCAGTCCAGTGATCAGATCACACAGTTCCACCCAGTGTCTTAATGTACAATTTTTCACCATTAAATTTCCCATAAATAAATCAAAATCTAACCTCTAGTGATCACATTACACAGTTCCACCCTGTCTCGTAATCTTCCCCTATATATTCCTCGAAATTTCGTCTCGCAGATCTCCTTTTTTCCTCTCCGCTCGCGACAGCGATACGTCGAAAGTTCAATTCTTCTGCAAATACCACGTTCCCAGCGCTTTCTATCTCTCCACCCTGAGAAGAAGGAAGCTCGATTCCCGGTGTATCGCTCCCGTTTCGAGGTATCTTCGGTCGTGAAGCGGCGGCGGCATTCCATCCGGAGCGTGCACAGAATCTCCGCGCGCGAGGTGGAGGCGGGTGTATCGGCCGTGGCGATCATGGCAGCGCACGTACACCAAGCTTGTACGCTAGGTGAGACACGGTAATCGCGTATCGATAGTCGCATACCGTGTAAAACGTCGATCCGCCGCGACGCTGGCATACATAACGCTCCGCTAACGGCCGTGATATATTCCAGCCACCTTCTTTTCTTTCTTTTTCTCTTTTTTTTTTTTTTTCCACCACTTGCCTCACGTTCCCCTTATTTCCATCGCCAGGTGTATTTTCGCGCACGTTCTACGTGCCATAGATGTTCGTTGTCATTGTTGCAAATTGCGCTGATTTTTACTCAATAACAGGGAATCGATCAAATTGTACTGAAAGAGATATTTAAGAGAATAAGGATGTATACAATGATCGTTTGTAATTTTTTTGCTTTTTCTCCTTTTCTTTCTTTAGACATGTTAAACGCAACGTCGGTCCCTGGGGAAATTAACATTTTTCTTTTCTCAGATAACGTCTTTATTGCTCCGCGGCTATTGTCTGACTGTTAGACGGCTCTTGCTCCGTTTCTGTGTTGTCTTTTGTTTGTACCAGGGTTGTGGAGTACTTGGTTGCAAGAAAATATGCTCTTCGACTGTGTATTAATCATTCAAGTACCACGAATCTTTGCAAAAATTCGAAGAATTCCAAGCGGTTGCGCTTCTTTCGTTCTTTTCTTTATTCTTTCGTTTTTGAGAAATGGACAAATTTCTTTTACCTATAGCTCTGGAGTTTATGAAAGCGTCGATGAAGTATAATAGTAAAAATATTGATGAGAGCTAAACATTTAGTTAGTTCAATTATACAAATCGATTAGCTGTGAAACTTTTAAACACCGAACAAGAGAAACGCGATAGTGAAGGTACTCAAATTGTAACTTAATACTGACAACTTTGTGGAACTCAAACGGTTAATAAATATTGTTATCTACAATGTTATTTAAGCGATGTAATTACTTTCGCCGCAACTTGACCATAATCTGAGACGCGAGCCTATCTCGGTGTCGTAAAATACAAGTTTAATAATACAAACCGAGTCTTAAAGTTTCATTTTCACATTTCACCCAATTAAATCCTCTCTCCACTTTTGTCTGCAATATTCCAGTACAAATGATTTTATAATTACGAAATATTGCATTGTGTGAAGCATTACGGTTCAACAAATTCTACGAAATTTTAGAAAAATGAAAAATATGTTGAAATAATTGAAAATTCCATCATAAATCGAAATCAGAATTGAGAATTTTTAATTGCCAATTTCGCAACCCTTTTCTATACAGTTTCTGTGTTTCTAAATGCCATCTGTTTGGAAAGTAAAACACAACTAGCTCCATGTTCAACGTGTCAATGCTCGCTGTACTCTGGTTTTCTCTTTTTACATCTGAACGAAGTAATTACGAATGATCAGGGAACAGCGTAATCGACAACGAGAGGTTAGGGTAAGATCGTTCGGAGAACACAGCCTCGAATTTCCCACGGGATAGATCGAACGCGCGATTCTCGAATGCCATAACGTCTGGAGCAACCGAGGCACCGATTCGCCCCGATAATCGGATGCCAGTGATTTTCGGCATTCGAGCGTGGAACCACGATCGGAATGTACCTCGGAGCTGTCGTTACGTATGCAAATTCAACGAAGACAGTCGAGAATTGAAATCCTCGTTCGTAGAATCCTTACGTAACTATGAGAGATGAAGATAGGGCGAGTTATTGAGCTCTCGCGTCGTCTCTTCTTCGTTTAATTAACTTTTCTACTCGTTCACTATGCTGTCTTTTATAATTCTTTGTAATCTGAAGTATCTCTCGAAAAACGTACAATTTCACTCCTTTTATTTGCCTCGGTATCAATCGTGACGATATAAACGACAGTAAATCATCTTTCCAGAAATTTTCTAGATATTTTCAATATTTTCTAATTGACAAACTCGACGAATTCACTCTTAGTCTTTTTTGAGTATCCAGGTATTGAATTGTCCGGAAAATTAACCGATTTTTATGTAAATAAGCTAATTTCATACTTCAAAGCATTTTCTTTTTGTTCCATAAAGTATGGATCTTTTAATTTCACAATTTTTCGTCGTTTTTCCAGCAAATTGAAAAATTCCATTTGACCAAACACTTTGTCTCTTTATTTTCTTTACAATCGAAATTCTTATTTTTAGATTTTGTCAACTGTTTGTAAAAAATTTTGTCTGATAAGTTACCGTCTTTTTAAACATTACATATCTCGCTCGATGTTTTTCCAGTACTTTTCCCTTTTCGTTGAAAGAAACATATTCAACGTCAGTGTACTCTAAATTCCTTTCGTCTTCAAAACAGAATAACACCGAGAAGAAACCAATAATTGCAACGAATAAATTTTTAAAAGACACGTGAAACAATAATCTTTCAGAATACACGCGAACTTTATGTTTTCGTACAATTTTATATGTTATAATATATTCAAATACTACATATCAAAAATCGACACGAACTTTCTGGACGATCGAATATTTTCCTCAGTATCAATCGTGACGATATAAACGACAGTAAATCATCTTTACAGAAATTTTCTAGATATTTCCAATATTTTCTAATTGACAAACTCGACGAGCTCATTTTTAATCTTTTTAGGGTTAAAAAGCCAGAACACCCGACACATTTCGCTCCCATAAACGTGTCCAAGTATTTTCTCTCGCAAAACTTCGATTTTCCTTCGATTTTCGTCGGGGAACACTTTTTAACGCGGAAGGGTCAGACGCTAAGTTAATCCCGTTAATCACATCGCTACGATAACGAGACAGAAGCGTAACACGCACATAAAGCACACACACACACACACACACACACACATATATAGGAAACCGGTATACTTTCCGTATATGACGAGCTGCGTTAGCGACGTACCCGATTTGCAACACGGTGTCGTGTAACTTTGGAAAGAAGGCAGAGAGGAAAGCAGCTTGGTATATCTGGCGATCGTAGTTGTGAGCGTGCACCACTTGTCTACCAGGTGAGACGCACGGTAATCGCGTATCGATAGCCAGCCACGACGTATATTGCTCCGATCCACCGCAACGCCGACGTGTATTGCTGCCCGCTAATAGTTAACTATCATCTTACAAGCCGTTTACATCGAGCCGATCTGGCCGCGGTTGAGAAAAGCTCAACTCTGCGCGGAAAGTTAATGTGGTCCCCAATAAAGGGATAAGAGTTCTGTGATAGATTTTTGCCTCCTTTCTTTTTTTCTTTTTTTTTTTTAATAAGCAGGATTTTTCGTTCGATGGGTTTTCAGGTTGATCGTGTGATATATGTTCTTTTTTTTCGGAAAAGTTCATTTAGTATCTTAGAAAGAGGAAACGAGGAACTTGGAAGGATCAGAAGGTTCCTGAACTTGACAGAAAACTGCGTTTAATTTGTTAACTAGGTTTAACTATTGAAGAATAATTAAATCTCTTTAATTTGTTAGGTGATTAGATAGTGTATATTTAATTATTTTGGTTCTTCGAAGTGTGAATTTGGCATATTTTACTTTTACAGTATAATTAAATATTAATGACGTCTCTGGATAAGTAAACTATTGTGTTTTAAATATTGATTAACCATTTTTCAGTGTGTCGTTGATGTTCTGGTGGCAGTAAACCTAACTTAGGTGATCGAAAGGAAATTATAAAGTCAGAAAGTGATAGAAAATGTGAAAAGTAATAATATTCAATTCTTATCGCTTTAGTCTGCTTTTGTAATTGGCAAATTTAAATTTCTACTCGAAGGGATTTGAAAATTGTTAATTGAAATAATCGTACGATCTCTTAATTCTTCACTTTTACAACTTTTTTTTCCTCAATAAACCAGATACTGATATTAATATTATAGTTAGAATCTATAATAATAATCTCGATTTGATTGCATGCTATAGCGACAGTAATAGTCCGGTTACCAGTGTAAGAACGATATTTTCGCGAGTCTTACCGCCAGTAGCAGCCACAGACCGGTTGGTCAGACCGTAGACGCGCGTCTAATTGCGAGATCCGCGATTGTCGTGGTTATCGTGCTCACCTAAGCGTCGAGACTTCGGAACGATTTTAGAGCCTGGCCCTAATCGCACGATAAACAGCCACCGTTCGACACCGGCGGCGTTCGCTTTGGCTAGAAACACACCACTATTCTGCAACGATATGCGTTAGGTTCTTCGAGGTGATTACGAAGCAGAGAACCTGGTTCTTAGCGTACACCTGCTGCTGCTGCTGGCCGAAGCGGGCTCGATTAACGGAGGAATTCGCGGAGGAATTTTTTAACAATAGGAATTTTATAGCGGAGATTGGAAAGTTGATGGGATAGTCTGCTACACTTTGAAATATTTCTTTTCTGTATTAAATGAAAAGGAGAAGTCAGTATGATAGTTTCTGACAGCCTAAAATGTTATTTTTCTGTATTGAAAAGAATGATAAGTCAGTATGATAGTCTGTTACATCCTCAAATATGATTTTTTTATGTTAGATGAAGAGGAAAAGTTAGTATGATAGTCTGTTACACCCTAAAATATTATTTTTCTGTATTGAATGAAAAAAAAATCAATATGATAATCAGAAAATTTATTACACTCTAAAATATCACTTTTCTATATTAAAAGAAAATTAAAAATTAGCGTGACAGTCTATTACAGCCTAAAATATTACTTTTCTGTATTGAAAAGAATGATAAGTCAGTATGATAGTCTATTACATCCTCAAATACGATTTTTCTATGTTAGATGAAGAGGAAAAATTAGTACGATAGTCTGTTACACCCTAAAATATTATTTTTCTGTATTGAATAAAAAAAAATCAATATGATTATCAGAAATATATATCATATTTCATCCTATCAATGCTGTCACACATAAATCGAGCCAAATCCTGTATTTCTCAAATTATTCTTCCTCACACACCCGAACCAAATTTTCTCTTACACATAACTTACTAGAACTCGAAAGATTTTATATAGAAATAAAAAAAAACAAAGCGAATCAAGATGGCGAGCAGTCAGCTAAGACCATCCTCGTCTCTCTGTTGCAGGATCTCGCGAAGGACGTGTAGAGGCCTGCGACCGGACTGTAAATACGTTCTGCTGAGAGGTCCCAGGATTTATTAGCACGATCTCAACTCCAGAAGGAGAGAGAGAGAGAGAGAGAGATAGAGAGAGAAAGAGAAAAGAGGGCGGAACCAGGAAGAGGAAGAGGCACGTGAAACGAAACGTTATAAAACGATAGGCGGGGACGGCCATAGTTGCGAAAGAAACGAAGAGGAGAGAAACAGTTTCCAGTGTGAAGAACGGAAAGAGGGTTCGTCCTTGAGATACATAAATTGTCTCAGTTCCCTGTAAGGTGCGACTACGAAAGACGAATGGGGTAGCTGTGGCGTACGCGCGCGAGCAAGCGAGCACCAGACTGGCTTAGAAGAGATTTAGGAATTAGGGGAATTACGTCGAAGTGCCTGCTTACGCACGAGTACTTAAAGGAAGAGAGGACGAGAAGGGTAGATATTCGGGAAAGGAGAAAACGTGTCTTGAATCACGCGTCTCTGAGTTTTCATCCTCTTGGACGGAGAATGCAAGCAGGTTTGTGTGTCCCTTGCATAGTAACACGAAGAGAAAGAGAGTTCGATGCACGGATACAAAAAGATCGTCCAAGTTTAACCCTCCTCGTATGATCACGCGCTCGAGGATAACCCTTAGTCAAACAATTTTTTCCTTTTCTTTTTTCTTTTTTTCCCTTTTTATTTTCCCAATCGTCGATCGGTTCCGCGCGTCGAAGAAACTGGTCTTCTAATTTCTCTTGTAAATAAACCAAGGATCGTCGTATATGCACTTCATTCTGAGACTTAATAGGATTTACACGCGTCGAGGATCGGTCGTCGAGCTTTTTGTACATAGAGATATCACGAATGGAAGAAGAACGAAGCTTTTATCGGGAAGCTTTATCGTTCGTTCATTTGTTCATCTCGCGGCTTGTACTTTCAGACGAATCTCTGAGTAATATCAGCCGCGAACAAATCACACACGGGCAACGTGCAAAGTAGCAGGCCGTTCAGGTCGTTCCTGAGAAATCTTAGACACCAAGTGTCAAGCGATCCTTGAATGAACGAGCAACCCTTGTTCTTTATCATCCTTCGACCGAAATCGTTTGACAAGCGAGAGTAGCTTTGTCTATCGTAAATGATCGAAGAGGAAGAAAAGTGGGACTTGGATCACCTGGACGCTACTCTATCCTTAAATTACCAGTAACTTTTTAATTAAAAAACTCCCGATGGAATATTCCTCGTATACACGAACACTGTTTCGCACAGACTGCAAAAGCGTGAATTTAACCAGAGTGAAAAGCTCGAATCGTCGGTAAATTCTGTCGACGACGATGATGCACAGAATATGCTACGACAATTAAGGATGAACCGAAGTGAAGAAGAAAAAAGGCGCTCGTGTGCAGTTACGATTAATGAATTATACTATACGAAGAAAGAGGAAATGTTGGCAAGTAAATGGTGAACTAATTAAGAATAAAATTAAAAAAAACAAAAACAAATAATTCGTCCTTTTTCGCGCGGGCACCGTGCACCCGCGATCCATAGGAAGGACTTCCGGTTTCCTGAGCTACGCGCAGCGCGCGCCACGAGAATTCAGCGACGCGGAAAAGCGATCGTACTTTTAATTAGTGTCGTTACTTTAAGCCCGTCGTTACTTTTTCAACCGTCTCTCTGTGCAATATATACATATAGATATTGTTTTTCTTCTTTTTTTTTTTTTTTTTTTTAATGTACACTCGTCGATCGTTTCGGTTTCTCGTGATCGCGCGCTTCCGCTAGACGGAGGCCAAAAAGTGGAAGCTTCCTCGCGAGGCTTTGCAAGCGTATGCGTGTGTGTGTTTCGATCTCCTTTGTTCTTGACTCGTTGACTTTTCCGATGGATTTTCGCGGCCTCGCGTGCACAAAACAGCGTCCCTCGATTTTCACTCGAAGAAGATGACGAAGATGTGAAATGAAATAACTGTGACGGGATAGCAAGGTGCGCGGTACTCGAGATTGTTGATATTTTTTTATAATACACGTAATATCGCATAAATCGTCCCTCCTTTCGAAGAGTCCGATCATTGAAACTGTGTTGAAAAATCGTCGTCGCGTTGAGGTGGCCGAATGATCTTCGGTTGGAGCAGAGTGGAGGAGCAAAGGAGTGAATGAGCGTGGGAAATGGAGAAAAGACGAGAGAAGGGAGTAGTTACAAAAAAATAAAACGAGAAAAAAAAACAAAAGAAAATCGACTATCATTTTGTACTTTGACATATGTAAGAGAGTGTTGTGCATGAGTGTTGAAGTCGCCGACGCCATAATGTCGTTCGCGCCGCGAGAGAAAGAGAATCGGAGCGAAAGGGGAGAGAAAGGGACACGGTGAGAAAGGTGGGAGGAAATTAGGCGAGAGTGAGGGTGAGAAAGAGAGAGAGCGATACGAGAAATTGTACATTGTTTTGTAAAGAGTACATTTATTTATATCTGTGATAATGGGCGAGGTTAGAGAGGATTAAGACAGAAGAGAAAAGATGCAAGCGAGAGAGAAATGATTGGATGAGAGAAAGAGAAAGAACGCGAGAGAAAGGAAGAATGATATGTATATTGATAAGAAAGAACGAAAGAAAGAAAGAAAGAAAGAAAGAAAGAAAAATATGAAAAATAGAAAAAAGCGAAGATGAAACATTACGGTGTTGGTGTATACTTTGACGAAAAGAAGAAATAGAAAAAAAAGGAAAAATTGTCGGTGCTCGTGCATTCGTTGACACGTATATCGTAATAGAATAATTCATAGAGACTCGATCGTGGTTTTTTTGTAAATAATTATCGGCAGCGTGTGTAGCCAGGGGAGGACAAGGCGCACCTGAGTGTCGAGTGTACCTTTCTGCGAATTCAGGCGGGAAACGAATAAATAAGAAAAGAAAAGAAAAGCAAAGAAAATGAGAGAAAAAAATAAAACGAAGAAAAAAGAATCGTAAAGTCACAGAAAGGAGGAAACAAGAGGAAATTATGCGCGTTTCGCGTACCACGACCGCACCCTCGACACGGGAGGAAAAATAACACGAGAAAGAGAACTATCTGTTGTGAATATATATGATACAGGTATTAGGTATATAGATATATATATAAATATAAATATATAAATATATATATATACATAACTACGATTAATAGGTTCTGTTTGGTTGTTCGTACGAATTCAATTGTAAATTAATTAAACTGTACATAGTTCTGAATGTGAATATAGACAGAATATATCTATTATTATTATTATTATTATTATTATTATATTAATTTTATTATTATTATCAGCATCACATTATTATTATTATTATTATTATTATTAATTATTATTATTATTATTATTGTCTATTACCATTATGAATTCATTATATTAAAATGGAGACTATTATGTTGTACGTTTACAATTTTTATTTTTGTTTCTTTTTTTTAACCCCTGATCATCCCACTCTACTTGTCCCTTCTTCCATTGTCGAACGAGGAAAGAATCACGGTCGTTGTGAAACTGACGGAGAAAGAAGGAACGTAAATTTGTAATAAAATTCGAATTGTTATCATTTTTACGCGAGAACGAGGGAAATTTCGACGATTCGACGTAGTATCGTTCAAGGCCGACAATTATTTCGGGAGATTCGTGTATTTTCGTAAGAGTAGAACTCGCGACACGGGAATCTAACAGCCGCCTCACGAGATTTTAGCGATGGCCGTTCGCCTCTCCGTTTCGAATGCACGAACAATGGAATTTTCGCGGTGGGCGGAGTTCCAGCGAGAAAATACCCCGTTCGGAGTACAATGGAGCCAGTCTGCGTCTTCGCTCGCTTCTTTCTCGAGGAAGAGACGCACGCTGTGCTTTTTGAAGGAAAAAAGAAAAGTGAAAGGAAATTTATCCAATTAACGAGAAATTCGAGCGATTTCTGATAATGTATACCTATTTATCATTGCATCATCACGCAATTATTTAACCGAGGAATGAACGAACGACCGTCGTAATTAAAACTCTTCCGCTTTCTACTTTCATATTCGAACGTGCCAATTTCGATGCGCGGCGATCTCTTAATCGTCCAATTTTCCACTGCGTTGAATATTGAAAAAAAAAAAAGAAACGAAGGAGCGCGTGGAAGAAAATTAGACGTCGACATTCGCGATTAAACCGCGATAAAATTGAACATCGAGGTGAGCAATAATTACGAGGACTCGATAAAATCGATGGTTAAACGGTCGAAAGGGAGGGGCAATTACCCGCGTCGTAAATTTATTAAAAACGAATTTCACGTCGGTTCGATGCACGAGTCAAGTGGAAAATTATCGCGAGAGGGTTGACTCTGTCGTTGCGTTTTTTTACGAGCGTTTCTCGTTCAAAAGTTCTCTTTGATCGCCCACGGCGTATTATTTCGCAGGTCGGATTTATGCGCGAGAACTTCCCACGAGGACTCAAGGTTCGCCGCTTCGTGACGCATAAATCAGCCGGTACGCTTGTCGCGCGTCGTTCGGAGAAAGCTCCGCTTCGAGCGAGTCTTCTTCCCGCCTCCTTCTCCCCTCCCCTTGAAAAATCGCGGAATTGTCTACTTTGTAGCCAACGATTTATGCTACACCGTGTATATACCAAATCGTCGGGAACTTATGGCAACCAACGATCTCGGCTCGTGTCTTCTTGGTTTTCACGAGGGAGTTGCTACACAGGTAGGAATTGTATCGTTGGAAGTGTCAATTGACGAGATGTTGACAGTGGAGCAGGTGAAAGATTGCAAATTTCAACATTTTTTTCTTCTTTGTTTAAACTCAGGTCGTGAAATATTTATTTATTTGATTATTTGAGGACTGAAAAATATTTTCAGATATTATTACATATATTTTTAGGTATTATTGTATGGATCCTAAGTTTCTTTCGTATTAACTCAAAGATTTTGCAATTCTTGGTAAGGCAGTGTTGAATTACTTATTTATTTGATTATTTGAGGGCTAAAAAGTATTTTCAGATTTTTTTTTTAATATATTATCATATGTATTCTAAGTTTCTTTCGTATTAACTCAAAGTTCATGTAATTCTTGGTAAGTCGCTTTAGAGAATTTTTAAAAGCACTCTCTTTCAGTGTAAAAAGGAATTTCCATTTCTCCTCAACACTATAACAACCAGAACACCGTTAATAAAAATGATCATTTACAAACAAAATATATTTTATCCCTTCAAGTAAATAAATTTACACATATGTTTTATTCCTTCAATTAAAAAAGAAAAAATTATACAGTTGAACAAAAGTATCCGAACAATTTGTATAAAACTGAAATTCGTTATTTTGATAGATTTACTTCCTTCTCTAGTACTAAAAAATCCGAAATTACCTATCACACGACCTACTACGCATAATCAGACCTCCAATCAAACCAATTACCCACCAAACCACTCCCAAAGAACACACTTCACACCAATCAACCTTACACGGAAATGATCTTCGCTCGAAAACTCCTGACGATCTTTCCCGTCTTTTAGAAAAAGAAAAATCTCCGTGTCGACAATAAAAAAGAAAAAAATCACCATTCCCCTTACATAACCCCATCGAGGTATCCAGAAATGGTACACGGCCATATTGCCGCGTCCTAAGACCCTAACAATCGTAAATTGGGTAACAAAAAGGGTCGACAATCCTCTCTAAGACAAAGGCTCCGACGTGGCTATAAAGTCGTAAAGCGACGGTGGCGCCCCCTATGCGGAGGCCGGTGTTTGCGTAGAGCGAGGCAGATGTGGCGTGGTTTACAAGAAGCGACGGCCCTTATATCATCCGCGAAGAAATATGAGATCTCGCAGCCGGCTGTTGAACGTGTCGCGAGGCACCGCGGGTGCGCGGAAACCTTTCGTAGCGTGCGCGCCGCGGTTAACCGTTCCACGATGCGGCGAACGGGCCGGATACGCCTCGCCACGTTTCGCTTCCTCCCGATGAATATGCACGCGCGCCCCTACCAGGGAAATACGCCGCGACGTATTGCGATGATTTAACGCGTGCGCCGCGCGTGCCTTGGAAACAGCCAAGGAAACGCAATGGAACGGAGGAAGGGCTTGTAAAGCTGCTTCAGAGGTTCGTTCCTTCGAGATTCTCTGACGGGTTTATTTGAAACGTTTGTCTTATGCACCGGGGATTAGTTTATACGCGTACGTTGCATACGGTTACTTTTGAAAATCTTTATTTTCATCAATTTGAATTTATACTTTTTACTATTGGATCCGTTCAGTGTGGAATGTTCTTTGGCAGAAAATTTAAAGAATCTGAGGAATTCACGAATTTAAATGTTTGGAGAATTCGAAGAATTTAAATTGTTGTCAGGAAAAAGGATAATTGAATTTAGATTAGATAACTTTATTATTTGATAGAGTCTTTTACTCTAAAACGTGTTTCTTCTTTTTGAGTCAAATTTTGGTTCATATTTTTATCCATACTTCAGTAATATTTACTGGAAAATAATTGAAATGTGTGGCATTACAAGTACTTGGAAAAAAGAGTCTTTCTATGGTTTCTGTGATTTTGGCTATTCTGCTTCTGTAAAATAAGAAGGTCAATGTGATTTTACGTTTTTACCTTTACGTTTCTCACGACAACGTAAGAACGCTCTCTACTACGTATAATTTCCAATATTATCACAAGAAACACACATTAGCCCGCGACATCAATAACCAAGAAGAGAACTTACCAAGAGCCAGCAACAAATCGCTAAACCGAACCAACAGAAGACTAATCTAAGGTCGCGACAAAGGTAGTAGTGGACCATCCCTCGCTCGGAAACAAAGGTTACGCTCGGTGGTCGTTCTTCAAAACCCTTCTCTTCCCCCTGTTCTCTCCAAGTTCGCAAAAAAAGGCACGCACGTGACCAGGTCCAAAGGCCCCGGGGCCCGTGAATATGGCAACGATAGTAATATTAATAATAGGAATAACAACGAGCAACGAGGAGCATATCGATAACCCCGTGCAGAGCGGTCGGGCATTACCATAAATTTGAATGTCCACGCGTTCCTCTTCGCCTCTTCGTCCATCCCTCTCTCTTCTCTCTCTCTCTCTCTCTGAGTTTGGGTATACGCCTGGCTGGCACCGGACACGGCCGGTGTTCTTTCTTCGCGCAGACTCACCTTCCTCGTGGTCGAAGCGTCTGCCCGCGACTGCAACCCCTTTTACGGCTTACTTTATGGCAAAGACTCAATTTGGCCACGGCAGTTGGTGCCCGTTCCCGGTGACTAATATACCGGGATGCACCGCGTGGGGTGCAGCCGTGATGCATCGTTCGCGGTGCTCCACGTTATGCCAAGGCCCCCACCTCTTCTATACTCAACCGAGATTGTTCATCCGGCCTGTGAGTCTTTCGAGCTCGTCGATTTTATTCCTCTTCGTTTGTTTTCGGTAGAGCGAAAGTTTTTCGGAGCAAATTGTTCGTTGTAAAACGCTTTTCGTTGCTGGGTGAATGATTTTTATGGGGGTGGGTGTATGTTTATATTTTGGTTTATCGATGCAAGTGTGCTGGGTTAACACGTTAATCGAATAGTATTCAATTATGAAATAATTAACAAGCTTATTGGAAGTAGTACGTAAGAAAATTTGAAGCTTGGATTTAATATGAAGAAATTGACTATTGTGAATAGTATAGTAATAAGGGAATAAAATATGATGTACAAATTAGTGATAAATGAAGATACACATGGTGCAACAGAAAAACTGCGGCTTACAGTAACAACCGATTTTAAACTTCTCACACACTTAAGCCCACACAAATGAACGATATTTTGGAATAGAATTTACTTTAAATTTTATATCAATTTTTCTCAGGCTTTCGAAGGAAATTTCTTGAATTTCTGTGAACTCTTGTGCAATTTTAATTGCAGGTTAATTTTAACTCGTCGCTTTGCAACCCTCTGCAAGGTTAATTTTAACTTACTGCTCTGATTTTATGCAGTTTTAGGAAATCATGGAATGCTGGTAAATTAAGTCTTTCGTGCGATTTTCTACGGAACGTATCTACCGCGTAAAAAGACACTCGACTGTACAGTTGAATGAAGAAAACAGTACAGAATCGTGGCGATATTCGAGAATTCCCAAAACACGGATATCCATCTTAGAATCATTAAACGTATCGACTTCAAGTAACACCAAACTTCCAATTGTTCTATACTCGCGTCACGAGGATAGTTCGATTAATGTCCAACGCGAGAGGTTAAGAAAACGTTCGATGGTGTCGTTGATGGTGATTGATATAAGCGCAAGGCACGATAGGTCTTAATCGTTCCTGGTATCTGATCGTAACGTTGTCGCGTTGCATTGGTTACGAAGTGTCGCTTATGAAATTAGTTTGATATGCTTGTTAGAGCAACGTTTCTATGTAGATTGTGTCGGAGATACCATTCGGCTCGCGTGCTTCATTCGGTAAGGATTTAATGAGCCGGTAATAAAGTCGAAATGGCGCTAGGGGATATTGCTATTAGAAAATTATCGTATCTCAATCTAACAATCTGTAACACCGAAAACAGAATGATCTCTCCTGTAATCCCGTTGTAAAACTACAAACGTCCAACGAAACGTAACACCATAGAACACCATCGTCGAATCGTTCGACTTCTCTTCAAGATTCAATGTTTCATGACTCGTTCGGTTCTCTTAGACCAACTCTTCGAAAAGCACTTCCCGAAGGAAGTGCAATTCGCTCGAAATTTTCCATCGTAAATCCAAGAGTCGAGAGCCTCGAGGCGTTTTATTTCTCAAGTTCCCGCGAGCCGGTGTATTCACGAGCGCACGCAGCTCTCGCGAAGGACCACGAAGAGCACACCACCGTTGGACCTCGTCTTCCTCGCCATGGGACATCGCTCCGCGCTAACTTACGCCGGATTACGGACACTATTTCATCGTGGACCGCGGACACCCCTCGGGCTCAACCACCATTTTCTTCCTCTGCTTCCACTTCTTCTTCTTCTTTTTTTTTCTTCTTCTTATTCTTCTTACACGCCGTGGGCAATGCAACGAGAAGTCGCCCTCCTCTTCGGAGAAAATGGGTTTTCAAGTTTTGTTGTGGATGTTACGAGCGATTTCTCTGCGCTCGAGTCGTGCTCCAGGTGTTCCAGATAATCGAAATGTTCTAAATATTATGGCTGTTAAGCGGAACTTGTATTACCAAGGATGACTAATGTTCTGCTTGGAATTAATCGTCTAGTGGCTGACCGCATGGCGAATACGAGGTCCCATAAGAAGATTTTAGTTGTATCATTGACAAAGAGCTTGTCGCTCAAATATTTAGTTTATTTTATATGTAGACTTTTAAAAGAATACTATTATTAAATATTGATAAAAAGAATACGAATGCATTTATGGTGTATAAAAACATACACTATTTGTTCATTTTTATCAATTAATAAACACTATGCTTTTGAGCGTTTGTTACATTTCTCTCGATATTTTGTCATGTTAATAACGCGTGAATAGAACATAAATAAAATGAATTCTGAATGAAACTCAAGTGATCGATACACAATGCTAGATCATGAATCTTCAAAGTGAAAGAGAAGTTGATTTATTCACAGAGACGAAGGACTTCTGTTGAGGCTAAGTTCAGTAACGTTGAAAGAGAATATCATCGAGAATGAAGGATAATAATGGCGGCTGAAACTGGGGCTGTTGTCGCGAAGGGTCGAGGCTGGCAACGGTTGAAGTATCAGAGTCAAAAATCTGTAAGCCAAGTATGCAAAGCGTGTGCGTGATTAAAGCGAGTCGCGCACCGCTTCGAATCGGGCCGGATTTGATCGGATTGGATCGGATCAGATCGGATCAGACATTGTATCGCAGAACTAGTTGTGCACTGGCGCGAATCGGATCGAATCAGACGTCGGTACCGTGCACCACCACGTCGGACAAGCAATAGCGCGAATAGATTGTCGCTGAAAGGAAAAGGAAAAAGCTGCCGATCGATCTATCTATCGAGTCCTACGTTTCCGGCTACAGGAAAAATCTGTATGATAGGAAAGCGTGTGGAAATTAATAGAACGATACCATGTGGATGAGAAACGTTTATTTCTAGTAGAAACGAGAAGAGAAAGAGAGAAAGAGAGAGAGAGAATGTTCGTTCTTTAGAAAACAGTTGAAATTGCCCGGATAAGATAAGCTTCCACCTGAAACGACACGAACACTCATGTTTCCAATGGTTTCTCAGCTTCTAAACGGGAGTTCTTTCAGCCTAGCTCGCGACAGACAACGAGGGTTTCGTTCAAGGTAGCTTTCTTATCGACGTGTAACTAGTACTTTTCGATTTGTGTGACACTTACGGAGTTGGGCGTTAATTGGTTTCGAATTTTTAGTCCGATCGATCCATCGATCGTGTACGATCAAAAATAGACGATTAATAAAATTAATTACGAATCGTTGATTGAAGAAAATCAATCTCTGACAAATCGACGATTGATTCGATCGATTCGATGAAATTAGTCGATTAATGAAAATTAATCGTTAATTATCAATTGGTGATCTTTAAATGGAGGTTGATTAAAATCTTGATTAAACTGGAATTCTGTTTAAATTTGTTGGATTTATTGTATTAAATTTTGATTTAGATTTATTAAACTAAATTTTGAGAAACAGCAGAAATATATTTCAATGAGAAAAAGTTGATTTCTAACAATGTTATTTACACATATTTTACTTATAATATTACCCTTTTTTCAAAATTACAATCTCGAGAAAAAATGCTAAAAATTAGACAAAAAAAAGTCACTATTTATGTTTAACTTTTATAATACAATATATAATGTTTTAATAAAAGTCATTAACTGTTGAACGGCGCATTTTCTATTTCATAATATTCTCTAGTTAGCTATAATGTTAAAAAATGTTTTAATTGACGATATTCATTTCAATTATTTTAAACATTCGAAGAGCTTCAGTCACACGTGATCAACATGGTAGTCGACGTGTTAATAAAAATTATATAGTTTCTCATAGCTTATAACACGCAGCAATTAAATTAATAAAAATTGTTTCTTTCAACCTGCAAAGTTTCAAAAAAGATCGAAATTTTCAGGTTACCGATGTTCTTTTCTTTCTCAGTGACAGTGGTGGGGGTAAAGCGACTCGGTGACCTCGAGCAAGCGAAAACTTCGAGTCAGCCTATAGAAAGATCTCTCGAGAAAGCAAAACGTTTCCCTCTACTTCGCTGTCGCAATTTTCCACGTGCAACTAGGATGTTTATTCGTTCACCGATGGTTGAAACACGCGTATAGGAACCGGTCGAAGAGAGAAACCAGCAGGATGGAGTCATCGAGGAAGAGAGGATCGTCGCGTTTCCAGAGGACACCCCCGACGGCGAGGCGTTGTCTAGAAGTAGGCCCCCGGATGAATGAAGAAAACCAAGAGAGCACAAGCAGCGGGTGCACGGACTAGGACGAGTCGGCTCATGCTGCGCTGGAATGCCAACTTCCATTTAGCCCAGGTTCCTCGTTCGACGACAGTGTCCGTGTACGCGTCTGTCGGCCTTCTCTCTGTGTTATACCGCGAGAACCGACCGATCGTAAAACCGATTGTTCCCTGGCAAATATTCGAATGGCTCTCTTCACCCCTTTTTTTCTTCTCGTTTCTTTTTTCCACCACCCTCTGCTTACCGCTGCGTTTCGAGGAGGAGGTCGATGCGCGCGAGAGGTGTTGAGACGTTTGAAGAAAGCTGAGGTAATAATAATTGCCGATGAGGTAATAATATTTGGGTAGTGGTACCTGTTCGCTGTGAAGGTTCGAGGATTTATTAGTTTCGCGTAAGTTGCAGGAGAATTGAACACTTTAACTCATTCGATGCCAAATATCTCGTAGCTTGCGCTGTAAGTTTGAATAAGCAAGAATAAGTGTACAGTTGTATGAAGCGAGAATATTGACGGAGAACGAACGATGATCTTATGAAACATTTTTATTAGTAACTAATTAATGCTAAATTTTAAGAAATTTCGTTTCCTTTCAAATCAATTTTTGACATTCAGGGCAAAATATTCTTAATTTCTCTGGCAGTGAATGGATTAGTTGTGAAAAATGTTGAATTTTTGAGTGGTTGGTTCGCAGAATGAATGTCCGGTTTGTTTGTACAACTATCTCAGTGTTACTATTTTTTTATTTATTATTACTCTGCAGATTTTTATAAAACTTGGAATTTTTGAAAATAAAGAGATAGAAAATTATTTTACCTACCAGGTGTTACGAAAAATGCTACAATCTAGATATTTTTACATTCTTTCTGTACTACTTTGCATCTTTAAATTTCCTGTAAACGTATAAAAATCCGCAATTTGTTTATTATTGTAACAAAATCTTTTATTAACGTGGAATTTATTGGTGTATTAAATTTTCACATCGCGTCACCAATTGAAGAATTACTCGAAACACGAAAATATAGGAAACTGGGGCAAGTTGAAATCGTAAAATCAATTTGAATAAAAAACTACAGAAAATTGAATATTTCAACGACCGTACATCAAAGATTAAAATACATTTTCACAAGTAAATTCGATAAATGATAAATCTCTTCTACGTGTATACAAGCTGAGTATAATAGATTTATCTTTACACTAGATTCATATAGTATTCGACATACTGTTTCGTTCTGCATAACAGAAAATCGCCAATTATTTCCATTGTTAGACATAATTGTGAATATTTTTCTATAACACATTATAAACAAAAGGCGAAAATTATTATTAAAGGCGACTAATTTTTGGCAAATAATAATAATAAAGGCGAATATTTCAAATAAGCAAGATACTGTATAATTTGCCTCTAAATTGTAGTTTAAATGAAAGGTTTAAAGAAATTGGTTTCCAGATTGAAATAATGGAAAAAATGAAGCCATTGCGAGAGGTGGATCGGTCAAAGCAGATGGCAATAATCCAATGAGCAAAATAATCGAGAGTACAAAATGGTGGTCAGATAAGAAAGAAGGAAAGAAAAAGAGAGAGACAGAGAGAGAGAGAGAGAGAAAGAAAGAAAGAGAAGTTGGCCGCGTGGCGATGGAACGCGCGGGAACGATACTCGTACGCTCGCACACTTATCTGGCAGTAAAGATGTTTACAGCGCGGTCTGCGCCGCCACTATCACTATCACCCCAAAAGAACGGACCACTCTAATTGATTTGTGGCACGGTCGCTATCGGCGCTCGTAACTTAAATTAAATTACACGGCCAGTTCGTCCGTAGCGGATGCTCACGCCTGCAGACCGGTCGCGGGAGGTCTTCCGGTCCACACTTTTCCACTAATTTTTCGCCACGATAGTCTCTCCTCACCTTTTTCCATCTTTCCTTCCATCGTTGATCAAATTGACCAACAATCGTTCAGGATAGCTTCAATTATATCAGCTCAACTCATAAACGATTAAAAATAATATAAAAATCCTTCTCCTTTGAAAAAAGTGAAATTAAAAAGCGATCTGCAAGATGACAACAAGGTATAGATAATAAACAAAAATATATCATTGATTGAAATAGTAAAATGCACGTTGCAAAATTTCAAAATTTCTCCAAAATACACGTAAACTCGTCCCGTTTGATGGAGGTATTTACAATTTTTATATGGTGTCACAAATAAGAAGAAACGAAGATTTATCAATCGTCAGAGTAAGGTGGAATATTTATGAAATTAAAGTTAAAATGTAAATTAACTGGAGATAAAAATCCTTCTCTATCACACGTTGACCATAGTCTACGAGTGTGACTCGTAGTATATAAGGCAGAGGGTTTAAGAATACGTATGTCGGACGATCTTGTACAAGAATTCCCTCGTTTCATAATGTACAAACAAATAATCATTTAACGGAGCCATTAATACCACCGAAAATCCTGCACGCTCGTCCCGCGAGGCCTCCTCTTTCATCCAGTTAATAGGGTGACAGAGTCAAGGATAGCGGTATCTAAATGGCCTTAATATATTACGATAAGTCGCCCGGGGACCAGAAAGACTTGTTCGTTAATCCCGATTTCCTTCAACCGGACGAAACGGAATTCATGAAAACGTAATGTCTTCGAGATAGTAGCGTTTAGATGCTGAAACACCTCCCACCTTCAATCTATCCGCCGCAACGTTTTTCAGTTAATACGAGTAGCCGGTTAGTAGCTTCGTTATTCCACCTCGAAATTGCCTTGTCGAATTTTGTCATGGCGCCATCGATGGCGTATCAACGTTCGCCGGAAATCATTGGTGCAACGAGGAAAGAGAAATGGAAATCATGGCGTGACGATACGATTATTCGTAAATAAGTTTATTATCATCTGTAGCCGATCGGTGTCAAACTTCTACGAGGAAGACTTTGTCAAGTTAATTACCGAAGACATGGCCAGTTTGAAAGACGATAATTGATTTCTGTCGATGAATCGACGGGAGATTTAATCGTTAGAAATAATCCCTGCTAGCTAGGTAACTTCCGTGGCAGATTTCTTTCAAACAAAATGATTTCAATTATGAGAATAATTGGAAATTATTTTTTGAGAATGAAGAAGATCGATGTTAAGCGATTTATCAGGTGGAATCGAATTGGAAAATGGATTTGGTTTATCAAACGAGAAGTTTAATCTTCTACACGTTTATTAACCCTTTCGTAACCAGTGGAACGTATTTGTTGCACTTAAGGATTTGAATAAAAATTGATTTTAAATTAGTGTCCACTATAGGTGTACAAAGGTTTGTCGGCAAGTAACAAATTCTTGAAGGAAAAAAGAAATGTCACAAAATGGTTAATATATGCGATCAATAAATTCTGTTCGGTGCAACATATGTTGCTACATGTCGCGTAGCAATCGATCAGATAATCGAGTACCTCACAGTTTATTACCTTTATATTTCATTCATAAGTAGGCACCTTGCATTGGTGAACGACGTTCGCGTTTCTAACAATGAGTACTATAACACGCCTCAGACAGTCTCAGCGACTTTCATTCGAATATGAAGAATGCTGATGGTTCTTTGTTAAACTGCATTCAGGGCTGGTTCTATCAACGATGCAACATATACATTTGTACTTAACCCGAGGTGGCAAATTTTTGGGAGTGGGAAAATTAATCTAAACTGTACGAAATTTAAATGTAATAAATCACAAAAATGCGCTACAGTCGAAGGATTAAATATGTCAAATGAAAAACTGCCAAAATGCTTCACAATATTTTTTACAATCTCCATAATTTAAACCAGCTACCACCATATAAAGAAAGAAAAATTTTTCTTGCAAGCGAAAAAATCTCACATTCGAAAGACTAAATATGTCAAATGAAAAACTGCCAAAATGCTTCACAATATTTTCTGCAATCTCCATAATGTAAACCAACCGTCGACATGCAAAAAAAGAAAAATTTGTCTAGCAAGCGAAAAAATTTCGCGCTAGAAACTGAAAGATGCAAAAATTCTTGGAGCCGATCCTGTGTGCGTCACGTTCAAAGAATTAAATCAAGAATCAAATAAAGCAGAAACTAAACACCTAAACAATACATTTCGTACACTCCACGATTAAAACAAACTGTCGCCATACAAAAAAAAAAGGCAGATTTTTTCCGATAGTCGAAGAAATCTCGCGCGAAACGTCGTTCGAAGGGCGACGAAAACGGCGCACACAGTAAACCAGCCAGTCGATCAATAAGGGCCCTCCGGTTTCCAGCGGTTTATCTACCAGTTTCCTGGTTCTAATGAAAAGGCCCAACGGCACAAAGTATCGCGTGGCTTCCGCAAACGAGATACGACCGGTCCCAAACCGCGTTCTACCCGATCGACTGAACCAAACGAGGGACCACCCTGTCCACATCGGAATTCGGCGTCGTCCCAGACTATCTGTTCCCGCGCGAGTAGGTACAAAACTGTCAGACGTGCTTGAAAGTGGGCACCGGATATTCCTTGTCCTCTAATTCTCTTTCTCTCTCTCTCCTCTCCTCCTATCTTATCGGTGAACGTCGCCCAGAAAAACAACCCTCGTGGACAACACGTTCTTCTCTTTCTTTCTCTCTCTCACTCTTTCTCTCCACGTTTCTTCTTCTTTCTTCTCTCATTTCCGCTGAGACCATCCTGCCGAAAAATCGTGATTTAAGGTCAAGCAGGCAAGAGAAGCGGACAGAGGTAAGCTTTCGCGAGGACATTTATCCTGGAAATGAGCCGACACACCAGGGGGAAAAACAAAAGGAACCTGGCTCGTAGCAAGGGCAAACGACAACGCTAGTTACTCGGTCACGGATTGTCCGGGATTAGCCCTCTTTCTCCACGCTAGCCGCTAGCCATGGCTGATCCTTGCTCGTTAAACGAAATTACGCGACACGTCGATCGTTCTCTACCTCCTCGGTGTTAAGTCGTTGTTAACTGTTTCTAGACAATGTATAGTTTCTCCTGTTCCTTTTTCTTCTTTTTTTTTTCTTTCCCTTTTTTTTTGAGGGGAAAGACTGACCGTGGGAAGGATATATCGGTGGCTTTCGTTGTCTCTGACAGGGTAAGAGTCGTGTGCATTTTGTAGGGACGTTGGGGAAAATTGATAGTGGTCTGTATGACCCTTTTTCCCCGAGATAAATTCCAACGATGGTGTACCGTGGTATTTTCAGTGGTAAACCGAGTGACGAGCACTTCGAATTACTTAGAGTGCATGAATAATATTTCCCTCCTGAATATCGTTCTACATGAACGATTTCTGTTTTTTTCCGTAAATGTTTCCTCCGGTAGAATTTTGAATCTGCAGTGTAAAATGATCCTATCAAATCTCGAATGGTACAATTAACCGTTTCACTGTCGATCTTCATTTTCTTCCCTGGTGAAATTTGTTTTCCATTTCATTTTATTTCCTCTTTAATCTTTACCGCTTAGTATAGCGAAAAGTGTAAAGAGGGACTGCATTGTATGTTCTAAACGGAAAGAAAAATATGGCAGGCGTCAAACGAGCAATTACTGTGACACTTGCTCAGGTAAACTCAAAATGCACATGGGGGATTGCTTCCAAAGATATCACACAATGGTGAATCACAAAATTTAAAATTTATGGTTTATTTACAAGAAAAAAATTACATATATATAAAATAAAATAAAAAAATACATTCACAAGCACGTGTAATTTTTTCCAATTAAAACAACACTTAAAACATGTACCGTATTTTAATCGAGAATTGTGCTTGCGTAAAGTTTAACATTACTTCGTATATGTCAGACGCTCCGTTGCAAAAATCTGTCAGAATTGCTGGTAAACGATGGTAGAGAAACAGGAGGAACGGTAAAGATTAATAATAAAGAAATCGAAAAAGAATTGCCAAAAAGAGGAACGTAATCGTCCTTGATAAAATGGGAGGAAATAGAAAAAGAAGAGGAATGAAAGTGCAATTGTGGTTGAAAAGGGAGGCGAAGCGAAGTTGGCCGGTTACGTATGGCGGGCCGTTAGTCGATAAGGATTTCAGGTGCGATGTTACGTGCATGTCGCGGGACAATAAACCTCGCGAGGCGAGGTAACGGCGGAGCCGGCTTTCCGCGGCATATCAAAATTTACGACTAAGATTAATATTCCTCTCGTGCCATGGCACGGTGTGTTTGTTGAGACTTTTCAAGATCGAACGATACCACCATTAAATATAATTACCGCACTACTAAATTACATCAAATTAACGAACGCTTCTCTACTCACGTGTACCCACGCGGCTCCAAGCTACGCCCTCGTGTTTCACGCTTCGAACCTCGTCTGCGAACCGTGTTCCTGTTGCTACGCGAGCCAATGGCGTCGGGGTACCACGATGGAGAACGCTGCGAGTTACCTATCTCAAGAATGGCGAAAAATGGATTACCTAACTCAACACTGCATTATTAAACAGTTTTAAATTCAATCAAAAATTAAATTAATCTTTCGTTTACTACTTTGATAGGGTAAAGTAGCCAAATATGAGACCCATTTCTTTAAGCAAGCAGAATTCTCGATTAAAAATACTTTGATTAAAATATGGTGCATGTTTTAAATGTAAGATGTGTACAGTTTTGTAATGTATTAGAAATTAGAACAAAACAGATAGAGTTCCATCGTAGTAAAATAAAAATGAAAAGTATGCAAAACCATGACTTGAAAAATTGGTCGCCTAATTTGAGACCCAGGTTTCATCTTGTCAAAACTTATTTTTCCCGTTTTTTTTTTTTTTTCACACATTGGAAAATTAATTTCGTTTGCACCGCAGTCTTCATGGGTCTATTGCTAATATTTTGTACATTGAATCCATTGTTCATCGTGTGCATCTGAAGAATCAAGTCCTGTGCAAAACAAGCATTCTGAATTATAATTTTCATATGTTTGATCAAGACACTACGTCGTTTTCAACGCCAGATTCGGATAATGCAACTGAACTACGGTTAATTTTGAAATAAATGGGTATCTTTGCGACGTTCGAGACTTTTTCGTAACGTAGATAGCCAGAGGTTTCGTATTAGGCTACTTTACCCTGTATATAGAACGTAGCTTTGAATTCGTAATCATTTTACGGATAATTTGAAAAACTATACTGTATAGAGAATTTGAATATTTATCCGAATAATTTGAATATTAATAATTTGATCGACACAACGCAAATTTGGTCGATCGAAGCTGTTGCAAGCTTTCTAGCTTGTATACAGGATTTTTCAGTTTTTTCTAGCCAAATTTTGTCAATTTCGTTCTACGAGTATAAATGAAAAAAAATATCGTATGAAATTTAGATTGTTTGAAATTTTGTTAAATATTTGTAACAAAAATAAGGAGTACCACTGTTAAGTCTACGTAATGATTGTACTTAACAGTGAAAATTGAACTCGAGATGTGACTAGAGAAGTGACATTATTGTCTAATGATATAATTAATCGAGAGTCCTGTTAAAACTAATACAGTAGTACAATTAGGACCGAATTAATTCGAAAACTCGAATTATTCCAATAATCGGGAACAATTCGAACAGCATTCAGAACTTACCCACTTTATTTCATAGGAATTAAGCCTTAAATTAACTATGGAATGCAAGAGTTACGACTGCAATTTGAAATACAGTGTATATAACGTAAAATGTTTTGAAATTCACTTCGAGCTCCCATTTCTAAAAGTTAGCGAGAATAACAACGATGTAGCACCAGTTCTGGTAATTGACGCTCTACTGTACTTTTCCCAAACACCAGAAAATACTCAGACAGAACAAAAAATACGTATAAATTTATTCCTACGCGACTTTCAAAAAGTTTCCTCGATTTCTTCCCTCTGGCAAAAAAGACCTCCGCAGTGCGAAGGGTTAAATCACGGTTTTCTAATACCGTGAGAGAGGTATTCCTCTCTCGAGATGCGTGCGAGGATCCCTCCCCTCTCTCCACGGTTCATTCACGCGTGAATTCCCATTGATGCAGCAGCCAGAAGGCTCGCGGCACCTCCAAAGGAGGGAAACTATGCGACGCGGATGGCGTAACGAGGAAGGTCCTCGCATTAATACTCGCCACTGTCCTCCTCCATTCCGTTTCCTTTTCTTTTCGCCGCGGCGTTGTAAAGAGAGAGAGAGAGAGAGAGAGAGAGAGAGAGCTGAAGGAGAGAGAATGGCAGAGAAAGAGAGAGCTGTGAGAGAGAGTTGAGGGTGAGAGAGAGAGCTGAAAGAGAGAGAGTGCCAGAGAAAGAGAGAGCTGTGAGAGAGACAGCTGAAAGAGAGAGAGTGGCAGAGAAAGAGAGAGCTGTGAGAGAGAGAGTTGAGAGAGATAGAGCTGAAAGACAGAGAGTGGCAGAGAAAGAGAGAGCTGTGAGAGAGAGAGAGAAAGTTGAGAGAGATAAAGCTGAAAGAGAGAGAGAAAGAGAGAGGAAGAGAGGGAGAGAGAAAGGGAGAAAGAGAGGGAGAGAGAAAGGGGGAGAGAGAGAAGGGAAAAGAAACAGCCGAATCGTCGGTGGCGCGGCTTCTAGGACACGCTCGACGAGAAAAAGCGGACGGATCGCGCGGCCAAGACGTTCCAAGGATGTCGCGGTCACACCTGGATGCGGAATGTACACTCGAGCTTTCGGCCCCCACTTGGACAGTTTTATAGTAATTGATCGTATCTGGCTGGCGGTTCCGTTCCTCGACTTCTGCTTTGTCTTCCGAGCGGTGCTCTTCCACCAGATACCGGTCAATGGGGGACTTTGGTTGCTCGTTTTTCATGGTGAATGGTCGGAATTTACGCGAACGTGCGAGATTGCGGCATTTCTCTCTTTTTTTTTTTCGTTTTGTTTTTTCTTACATATCAAATTGCCTCAAATATTTTCGCACAGATTTTTTACACGCAGTTCCTTTTTTATCTCTTTCATTATTGGTAGTTGCCCGTGAGAAACTATAGTCAGATAGGAAGTATTCTAACGATGAAGATGGTGACTTAATGAGAAGATTAATCGTTTTGAATTACAATTTGCACAGTCGACAACGAATCAAATTTATCATGATTTTAAGGATCATAATGGTTTCTTTCAATTTGGTTTTCTTTGTAAAAATGTATGGAATATACCTTTTTATAATTTATATAGTGTTCCTTTTTTAAGTATTTTTTCATACTTGTGATTTTCTTTCGCGTAAATCGAAGAACCTGTGTATACATAAGTGGATTTGTAACTTTCAAGTCACACAGAATTAAAGTGAATTAAGGAACTGTTGAAACTGGTATTTTCAAGTTTCCCAGAAATTAATCCACAGAAATGGAAAAATTTCATTCCAAATTTTTCATTTACTTTCGTACAAACAATCACCTCCTACATGATTGTACAATTATTTCGATTGCATCCTGTATCTGTGATAAATTTTTACAATCGAAACTGATAAAAACATAAATATTAAAAATACAAGCAAAAATAATACGAATAATTATTTTTAAATTAAGATGCCAAGACTTTTCAGTAAGACCTTTACCCGCGACGTGATTATAAAGTGAGTGTGAATTTTTCTCTTTAGTCGAAAAGAATTTCTTTCTACACCTAATACTAGGAACCGTACGCACAATCTGTTACCAGCTACACTATTCAACTCGAAATGATTTGTGGTAAAATGAGAAGCAGATGGATCCACACTTTTATCCGAAGAATTTTACCAAATAAAAAATACACCGGTATTAAAACACGAAAAGAAGAAAAATGATTAATTTACCAACGACACGAAATGAACCATTTTATTAAATTCCACCGTGACTCTGAAGAACGGCCGAACCTCTAGCAGCCTCGAAAAAGGCAGGTTCTCACGCGACACCTACGTTTTCCATCGAGCTTGATTTAAGATTTCCTGAGGGAGGTTGCTACGGTCCGTAGCGGTTTAGGAAACAATCCATGGCATCCAAAGGACGGGCGTGGAACCGCGGCTCGCGTTCCAAAGATATCTCCGCGACACCTGAAAGCCCCCTTTCGCCACAGTCTGTGGACAAATCCAACTCGTTACGTCAACCAATCCCTGGTCAGGCGATTTGTCACCGTCGATTCGTTTGCTAGAAAGCAGTCATTATTTTAGAATAATCTAAAACCGATGGTGATTAGTGGACGGAAGCGTCACCTGCGCGATCAGCTTCTCGTTTGTGTGGCGAGGCCGCAGCTTGACCCTTCCGCGACCGATTTCCAGCCACCTAGGACTATCCATCATCGCATCGATGCTGGATAATATCCTCGCGACGTTATCGAGGGGACGAAACGGAGGTAACGAGACTACGGTGTCGAAAAGTGAAGTGTTTTTAGGAAATGGAGGCTCAAAAGGTGGTATTTTTCGAGATAAACGCAGGTTCTCGTGTAATATTAATCTTTCGTCTAATAAAAACGTGTCAGATTTGTAAGAGAACGTCTTCAAGTGTCAATCACCGATTTTGACGAGATTTAAATACGATGTAGTAAATCTCGAAGAAATATTTGACACGTATTTACTTTTATGGGCCATCGTTCATGTTGAGGGATGAAAATAACCCTCTAAGTGACATTTTTCTTCTAATGATTCGAAAAATCAAAATTCTAATTTATCCGTATTCTGTGCTTTAATTAAAAATATTTGTATATCAATTTATCCGATAATAGACTGTGTCGTTAAAGTTGTAATACAAAGTCCATCGATTTCCAGTTTTCACAGTGAAAAGTTTCCTGCAATTTCTATCGCGATTCAACTTCTGCCGCGTGAAAACGCACCTTTAGAGGGTTGATGTGTGTATAACTGAATAAAGGGTAAGATAATAGCCAACGAATTCACGAAAGACCTATTCTTCCAAGCTGAACCGAATGAATGATCAACCGAGAGTTTCGAATTTTACCGATCGTTTCGGCAAGTCGAAAGTGTGGGATAAATTTGTGCGGCACGTCAGGAAAGCGACACGTCGGCGCTCGTTTTTCTGCGGCAAGGTCCGCAGAAATGGTCAGGTAAAGGAACCTGGAGAGTTTCACGAAAACCGACGTTAATTATTCGAAGATGGTCAAGGATATCCCGGACCCAAACGTGATCCCTCTTCGTCTCGTGGGCCACTTGGTGGGACGTCTCGTTCGCGCGCCACTTCGTCCCCTCGTAAACAGGGAGGCCTCGTGCCAAAATACGATATTTCACGGTGAGAAGCGGCTCTGAGAAGCGTGTAATATACGCCCGGTAATTTGTCCCGTTTCTCTACCTCAGCGCGGTTCAACGGGTCTAGAAACGAGGCTTTCATTGTACTTTCCAACGAGCCGTGTAACCAGAAAACTGCTCGTCCAAGTATCAGAAATATATAGGGTCATCCAACTTACACGCCTGTATGCTTCTTTTTAACCCTTTGACTACGAAAGGCGTATATACACGGTCTCATTGGTTCATCAATACATACGAAATAGGGCTTGCAAAAATCCGATAGTTTCAAAACCCGGTTTTCGGTTTTTTAGTCTGGTGTTTTAATAAACTATAAAAATAAATAGACTGTTACTCTGAATATACACCCTCGTATATCACATATACGCTCTCTAAATTTTTTTACTATCACTGTTTTCTAACATAAGTATGAACCAGCGATAGTAGTGTAAGTTATGATAACAAACAATTGCCTTATCGTTAAGAAACTTCACGGTAACGAAAAATTACAACTTGTTTCCTTGAGAAAACCCTCGGTACCGTTATCTACAATGAGAAAGTCTAACAGAGAACGTGTTAATTTCATAATAATTCTCTTTTCGCAAATTCGCTGAAATTCATATATCAAAGTCAAGCTTGACACGGAAAATTCATTCAGCCGAGACTCGTCAATTTCCACTTAAGAGCCTTAAGCACACCTCGTAACTGGGAACGTTTCGTTCTTGAAGCACTCCTCAGTCAAAGGTTCAAGACAACAATATGTCTTAAAAATACCTCCCATATCGCGAAAATTCAGGAACAAGCAAAGAGCCAAGACGAGGGAAGAGCACGTTGTTCCAGCAAAGAGAAAATCAACATTGCAATTCGCGGCGGCTGGTCGTCGTCGAGTCGCGGTGGTCCAGGTCCGCGCGATTTCGCCGGGCAATTTATTAGCCATTATCTGAGACAATGCGGCTACCTGGGCGCCAAAGGGCGCGTACGGTTTAAAACCTTGCGAGGGGAGAAAGGAGAGGGCGCACGAGGGCGCGTTCGAAGATGCTGGAAGAAACGTTGCAAGGTGAAACGAAAGAAGAAGAAGAAGAAGAAGAAGAAGAGGTTGGAGAGGAAGGAGAGATGCTCGAGCGTAAAAGCGGCGAGGAAAGAGAAAAAGGGTTAGGTGAAGTAGGGTGCGGAGAGAAGATTCGAGGGAGGAGGAGGGAAGTTGAAAAGGAGAGGCAGAAGAGGAGTACATAGGTGGGCCGCGCGTATAGGAGTATGCAACCTCCCCGATCCTCTTCTTTGACACGGCGAAACGAGAGGGAGGATGATCGCGCGGGCCAGCAGTGAGACGGAGAGGATAGGAGAAGTGGAAGAAAAAGTCGCCTAATTGATGCTTCGTCTTTGTTTTGGTTAATTCCAACATGGTTCGGCCATTAAAACGTCCCGCTGTATCGGCGGGCCCGATCTCCGGTGCGAGATAAATGATGACACCCGCTCCAGGGGTACCATACTTACCACCACCACCGCCACTACCACAAGTACCATCATCGTCCTCGTATCCTCGTATCCGTCACCACTACTACACCTTCTTCTTGCCGATCTTAAGAAGATGGTTATACGCTACGTTTCCCTCTCCCTCTCTTTCGTTCATGGTCAACGTATGCATTGATCTTTTCATTCTTTCCTTCATCCCTTAACCACTTGCGCTGGCAACTAATTCACAGATGCGCGTGTCAGAACTTTTTGCCATTACTATTTTCTTACAAAATAAAACATAGATATTAAAAAGTGCAATATCCACTAAATAACTGTACTTCGACAAATGATTTCAATCGATTACAAATCAATTACAATTGCCTATCGACGTGTACAACACGTCGTTTGGCGAATTTGAAAGAAAAATATCTCGACGTGTGTGGCACGTCTTTCCAGCGCAAGTGGTTAACCCCTTGGTGTACGATTTCTTTTGCTGGCTATACACTAAACGTTAGCTGTTCAGTGTTGTAATACCATTTTACGTAAAACAAGCTAACGTATTATTGATTAATTACAATTACCAGTCCTCGATTTTATAAATTGAAAGGAAAGGTAAAATTAAATTTAACGTTTGTTACTAATGTAACTGTTTCCGTCAAATCTTAGCTAGAATCTGTGTCACGGGTCTAGTACTTTGTTATTGGGTACATGGTTAATATTTCGATGGCCGTTCCTGTTTTTACAGTTTTCTGCAAGAGTGTGCAACCTTGTATGGGATAATTGGTATGGTTGGAGACAGAACGAAGGAATTAAAAAAATAAATAAATGAGGTAAACGTGTCCTTGGTTATCTTTGATTTCGAAATTTGCACTGTGTTGCTCGTTATTTACGTGAAAATCAGAAAATCAATGGGTGTGTTTGTCAGCTGGTTTGGTAAAAGATGTCATAGATATGTGACGTTGGAAAAATGTTGGTTTTTGAAGGAAACGTTTATCTTACACCGTCGATTAGTTACACACGTGCATACGATTCATTTTTTAAATACTTCAATATTAATTCGAGACAACCATTCTGATAATTTTTAAATTCTTTAAATTTTCGTCAGAAAGCAAGATAGTTTAATCGTCGCAGAAAGTCTTCTGCTATAAAACAGCTACACGAATTTTTCCGTCAAACTTTGGTTCATACATTTATCCACGTTTCAGTAATACGTAAAAATTTCCTTATAAAAAAATAATTGAAATTCGCAGCATTGCAACGGCTTGAACGTCCCCGTTAAAAATGTCGAGCGTTAGTTAATTCGTTTCGCGATGTGACCAATCGCCGAATTTTCAAATTTTCCCGCCAATATCAGTGGAGGACGAAAGAAAGATAGAGAACGCGTGGAATCGCGCGTATCTTCGAAAGGAAAGGTTCGTATTATTAATGACGCGTCACTGGAACGAAGAAACACACTTAGAGCGCGTCGAAGCGTTGCGCAACGAACGTTTGCACGGCCGCGGATCGGTGAAATTATCGGATCGCATCGATCATCGTGGTGTAGTTCCTTACCGGTGTTGGATCCTTCAGGTGGACGTCGAGGTCGTCGCACGGCGATCGACGGACCGGTGCCTGCCGGGAATAAGGTCAAGCGACACTCGCCTCGACTCGGCACGACCAGCTCGAACGTAGATATCATATCGGAGAGGACGAGCGAACGGGAGAGTGTATAAATTTGTAAAGCCGGGAGCCAGGCCACTCAAGCCGGAGTGGCATTAACGGCCGGCAATCGCCACTAAAACACTAAAGTATTAATGTAAAACACATTCTGATAGAGATACCCCCACGCCATCGCGAGAGCGGTCCTTGCTCATGGCCCGATGCCGCTCCTCGATTTTCGCGGCTTCTCGCAACCCCTACTTTTAATTATATTAAGGAAGCGTGGAGGAGAGTGTCGGTTATCTAGGAATTAAGAAAAGAGGCTTTGTTCTTTATTCGATGCTGTGCTTTACTTTCAATCAAGCGAATTACTCCGGAGAGATTAGCTTTTATTTGCGAGCGAATGATTTTTAAGCTTTAATTGTAATTTTTTTAAAAGGAGAAAAAGAGGCTTCAAGTACTACTATCATTATTAATGAACAAATACTGCTCCGCTTCTATTAGAGTCGCTTTCGTTTGCTGAAACGTTTAGCAAATGCATACGAGTGAATAATTTTTAAGTTTATATTGTAATTTCTTCTTTTAGAGAAAAGAATAGATATTGAAAGTAGAATATATCATTTTGTTTACGTCGTTTAAATATTATAAAGGGAAAATTGATTACAATTAGATCAAATATGAGGAAATCCCAATTAAACCTTGATTCTCCTTCTTTTTCTAATACTGTCTTCAAAAAATTAGATTAATATGTTTGATATTTCGTTATATTGAGAAAAACATAATTTAGAGAGTATAGAAAAAAAGGTTAAAGTAAATCTGACAATACAGGATTCTTTCCGTATACTTCTTAAGTGACCGCGATTTTTCCACTCTCCCTTGCGTATACAGGGTAATAAAAAATAGAAGTCTGAAACTTTATGCGGCAACACAGTGTACATGCATTTACAGATAAGTTTTGTCATTGTTTGCAACTTTGTACACTATTCTTGCGAAGCTCGTTCAGATATTTCATTCACAATTAGTACAGAATGATCACGTGTATTAAGGATGTCAAAGGATATTCTAAAATACTTATGGTGGAGGAAGTGCACCTTAGAAATACTGTATTGAAAAATTGGTAAAAAAGATCACTGAAAGTGCAGCACAAAAGTGCTTGAACGCCGACGACAGTAATTTTCAATAACTTCTTTGCAAATGTTCACAAATAAATAGCAAAAAAATAACAGTTAACGAGGATTGTTGAAATGTGAATCACCCTGCATTTAAAGACCACTAGAAATCACATTGGATATGAAAATACTTGGATACTAACGGCAGCCATTTGTAGCAAGTACCGTAGAACAATTTCTTTGCAAATACTCATAGAGAAATAGAAATAACATAATTAACGAGGAGCGTTAAAACGTGAATCACCCTGTATTTAACGATCACTGGAAATCACAGTGCATACAAAGGTACTTGGACGCTGATGGCAGCCATTTGCAACTATTTCACGAAGAACTCGTTTCGCAAAAGAAATAACACACTTAACAAGGAATGTGAATTACCCTACATAACATTTTAAAAACAAAACACAGCCACCTACGGGAAGAACAAACGAAAACATCAAGATTTTTCACCGATTTACCAATAATCCTTATCCAAGCATCATTACTATCAAACGATAGATCTTCCATAGTGTACACCGATAACTATTTACACTCTAACAACTCTCACTTCTCGTCTTGCCAACAACATCATCGATATTTACAATGATTCTTCTCTCTCCGCTACAAAGAACAAGCAAAAGAATCCTCTTTCGATTTCGAAATTGAAAGAGGAGCAGGCATTTCGCGTAAGCCAAGCCAAGACACGTGAATCGACGTCAAAACGTCGTGTTACAATCCATCCTATCTATCCAGCACACGATCCATAATTTCGCGTCGAGTGAAAGGGTGACGAACGTTTCGCAAGAGCGAGGCGCATCGAACAGAATCGGTTTGGGATCGTTCGGCGGAAGGTATCGAAGAAACGAATGGTCTCGAGCGTTCCTCTGGCGCGAACTAATTGCCGCCGCTCGTAATCAAACTCGATCGTCCCGCTTTTATCTGGCTCGACTCGCGAAACCTGTTGAGAAGCGTTTCGCTTTGCACGATTCGACGTGTTCGCGTATCGCTTCCTGTAATACGAGCATCGTTGTATTTTATATATATATATATATACACAGACATATATGTGTGTATATATAGACTATACGTACCGTAACCGTCTCGTTCTCTCGTTTCAGAAACGAGATTGATGAACGTCCACCTCGCGGTACTCGAAGCGCGGAGAAAAACGAGCGGAGAAATCGTAACGCGATTGATGTTAATCCAGTTCCAGCACGTGAACGTGAAATGGATCGATACAGAGAGCATGGATTGCTCGGAGTTAGGTTTAGAAGAATAGAGGGAAAAATTCGTGGAGGTTTTTCCATTTTCTTTTTTTCTGTTTGGTTACAGAGATCGAGAAGCGTGGATCGTTGGTTGAATTGGATGTTTCTGTAGAGGAAGAGAGAAAACAGCTGCAATTCGCTATGAAAGGGAAAGTTTCGTGATACTTCTTGATGTTGTTCTAAATGTTTTAAAACTGGTGAACTATTAATTCACCTATTCGATGCTGAACAAAGTCTTCTTGTACATCGTACAATTGTTATTTTACACTTGTGTAGTTCTAACGTTGTTGCCCAATTGCTCGTTAAACTTCCAGTTAACAGGAAGAAAAAGGTAGCGATGTTTTTAAAAATATTTCGAACATTATGTTGTTTAATCTACCGAGAAACCAGATTCCGAAACAAGCAGCAATGACACCGATCTGACCCGTTTCCCTATGCCATTCGACTACCAACTATCCTTTCACCTTAGAACACACCTGTGTGTACAGTGACTACCATTAACCCCTTGCATTACGATTTATTAGACATTACGAATATTAACCTCAGCTGCTCACTATTCAAATGCACCGGTATATAAAAAAAGTCGGGATATTATAAATGATTTGTATTTGGAGATCCTCAGTCTTAAATTTCAGCTGAAATTTGTGCAAAAATTCAAATTTAATGGGCATATAATTTTTCTTTTGCCACAGGTTGATCATAATCTACACTGCGATTGTGATTCGTCATTGTAAGGCAAGGAATTAATATTCGAACGGTATTTGAAAGAGAATAGCTTTTCTTAAATTGGACCAATGTGTAAAAGAAATTTTGAAAAAATTATAATTGATCGAAATTGCGAGGGAAAGATTAAAAATCGGTTTTTATCATTTTTTTTTTCTTCTTCTTTATCTGAGCTTGTAATGAAAAGTTGAAAAATATGTTTTGTAAATTTATATCAATTATATAGATGCTGAAAATTTCAACGAAATCGGTTAACACTGCTACGAGCAGCAAACGAGAATCAAGAAAAATTTAACAGCGATAAATCTAAAGATTTTTACGTCTTTCAATGCCTGTTGCTTATTTTTACATCGACAAATTTCGATGGAATTTTCATCATGTTGTACAACTGACATAAATCTACAATACGTATTTTTTAAATTTTCATTAGTGCTATCAAAAACGATACTATTTCCTTTGTTACTATTTTATATTCAATTCCGACCAATTGTAATTTTCTCAACATTTTTAATACACATTATCTAGCAAACTAATCCTCCTAACTTCCCAAAAAGAAAACAAAAATGTTCCGTCGATTGATCGAATTTAAAAAAGCTATTATTTAAAAGTGTGTCCGAATTTTATTTAAACACCAACTGTCAGACAAAAAAAAAGGCGACTATCACTATTTTCTTTGTCATTTCGACCAATTGCCATTTTTTCAACATTTTTAATATATATTATCTAGTAAACTAATCCTCTTAACTTACCAAAAAGAAAAAACAATGTTCCGTCGTTTGATCGAATTTAAAAAAAGCTATTATTTAAAAGTGTGTCCGAATGTTACTTAAACAACAACTGTCAGATAAAAAAGAAAACCAACGGTCACTATTTTCTTTGCAATTCCGACCAATAGCAATTTTTTCCAAATTTTCTGTACACCTCATCTACCAAACAAATCCTAACTTCTCAAGAAACCTCAAATCTCTTCGTCTACTCTTAAAAAAGTTATTATTTTCCTAAAACTGGCCGAATATTAATGAGAATAACTGTACATCCTACAAGCAATGGATGTTTGATTTTAACATCTTCGATAAACCGTCGGAGAACAATGCACTCCGACAATACGAAGAGAATCGTCGAAGAATCTTCCCCATACCGGAAACCAAAGTATCCAAAGATACACCAGGAGGAGTTACCCGTTTCCATAGGCGAATAATTTCATCAGGATAGCGAGAGAACGTTCCATCGCGAGCAGCGTTAATTACCGTGGGTCGCGCGGTATCTTCACCGTGGCTAAGCGGTGGGGCTGAAGAACCGATGGAAGAGGTGAGGTAGAGGAACAGAGGACAAGAGTGGAACGCAGAAACAGAATGAATGGTGCGGTCGCGCACCACGGAGGAGGCGTTTAATTAAATTAACGCTTAGCGAGATTAACAACGAAGGTGCGAGCAGAGATCCGAGATGCATAATGAGTAGCCCGAGTGACCCCACCCCCCTGGATACCCCCTTTTCAGGGCCCATGGAACCATCCCCGCCCCCTTCGTGCCGCCTCCTGTTCGAGATTCTTTGGGTGGTCCGCCGCCTCCGTTGCCGGCCCATTCGGGCTCGTTACCGAGCCTGGCGACACATTTTATTGCCACTTTTCGTCCGCTTGATTATTTCACGCTTTACGAGGGCCGCCTTGGCTCGTCTTCACTGGGACATCCGGTCGTTCGAATTCCCCCCTCCCCCATCCCTTTTACCGATTATAAACCTCCTCCGAGAGTTACATGTTAGGAATGGAAAGCACGAAAATCGAACGATCGTTCTGGGAGAATGTTGGACTTTTTAGATTCCTTTTTCCTTGGTTTCGTTTTTTTTTTTTTTTTTTTTTTTTTTTTGGTTAATTGTGGGGTTTGAAGTGGGAGTTTCTGGTTGGAGGAGATGTGCAACGGTACACAGTGGTTAGAAATTTCTAAAGAGTACTGTGTGAGATGAGAATTTTTGTTAGGTGGATTAATGATATTATCCGTTTCTCGAGATTCTTTGCTTTTTTTATTTTGGCTAATTATGGATTCTGAGTTGCGAGTTTCCAGCTGTTGGGATATGGACCAATGCACAATGAAAGGAATGTTAGAAATTTCTAAGCAATACTATATGCAATAAGAATTTTTGTGGAAAAGATCTACGAACTTTTTGTGCTTTTTATTTTTATTAATCGCGAGTACTAAAATGGGAGTTTCCGGTTGGAAAAAATGTTGAAATATGGTGCAACGCACGCTCAAATAAAGGTGAGAAATTTCTAAGCAATACTACATGCAACGAAAATCTTTTTTTTAGACTGATTACGTCGACTTGTATTTTCCGTTTCACAACAAATTTAATTTTCTCTTTTTTTTCTTTCTCCTTTCATTAATTATAAATTTTACCAGTTTCTGTTCGAAAAGAACTTTCTGCAATGGATCACAGCACATTGTTTAACAATTTCCAAACGATGCTACACAAGAAGAAAATTTTTATCAAATCGATTAGATCCGTTTGGATCATTCTAAGGGTTAAATCGTATTATCCGTTTGCATAACGAGTATCTAACGAAAATCACGATGTAACGCGACTAAAATTCCTACGTTCGAAGGGAAGCGTAAGTTGCAAGGACCTAGGGCTTTGTTTCTCCGGTTTGGTAATTGGACGGTCTATTATTTCGATGAACCGTACGAGCGGCTACAAATTTAATAAAGCCAGGTTAGTTTAATGGTTGCGCGGTGGTCCAACCGTGGCGTGGATTGTGGTGTGGAGAGGGTTTAATGATAAAACGACTAGATCCTCGGAAAGATAACGGCGCGTAATTAAATTCAACTTGATTTTATTGCCCACGGACAGGGCCCAGCGTTTATGTGGCTTTTATACTACAGCGAGCAAATTCTCAAGCCACGCTTCGATGCTACCCCGAGAGATGAGCATTATACGTCAGTCACTACGTTCTTCAACACTTTATCGCCGTAATTTCATACCGTCGACGCATATCTATCGTCCCTAAGTTGCCACGATTAAAACGCCCGACTGTCTTACGAATCCTCTTCTTTTTATACCATAAAATCCAACAAAGAACAATTAGTATGAAACTCATGCGTACGATGCAATTTCAACGGATATTTTTCTATCTGAAAGTCCATACTGTGAAAAATTTCTTTTTATTGGACATATCTTCTCACATTTATTACTAATAACAGCATAGCGTGTTCGCTGCCTCTGTCGAAGCATATGCGACACCAGAATCACTTCCACTTTCTGTCTTCGTCGACAATGTGTCGACTGTGTATTTATCGATCCCTATGTGATATGACAGTCTGAATTTGTATGCATTTATGGGAAATTTAACGGTGCAAATGTTGCATAGAATGTGTGTAATATGAAAAAATATATAAAATGTCTAAATCCTTGAGTTTTTTAGTTTTTACTAAATATACATTTATTAAACATATTATACAGAGCTAATATCTCGGGAATATAACAATTTCTTGACCAAAAGTTCCGTTAACTTTGATATTTTTATATTTTTATTTATCTTCTTGTCTGATAAAAATGTGCGCAGTGTGCACGTTTTTCAACAGAAGTTTCGACAGGTGAAAATAGTGCTGATTTCCGGTACCCATTTGAAACGCAGGAAGTTACGTTAACATCTACTTTAACCCATTTGCATCAGAGAAGTCCAACAGCCAATCAGCTCGTATCACCGTTCATCAACCAGTGTTTTACCTTCAGTTTTGCTTAGAAATTACGTATATTAATCAATTAAAGAGATAAATCTTATTGCTGACGATGCACTAAAAGCTTCGAATTTTATTCACGAGAAATTCGCAGACATTTTCACATTTGGCGATAAGCGACAGTCGTCGCTAGCGAATTATTCCGCGATCACTGATAAGTGACAATCGTCGTTTTCATTCTGCTAGAGGATACAGATGGGTTAATTACCATATTCTCAAAACTATGAATTTGCACGAAGAAACAAAAATGCGCAATCCAGTGATCAACGACCACCGTTACAAGAATCTCTATGAAAATCACGCGGCTAAATTTCAACACGTACCTCACGAATTTCTAGCGACAGTGAACATGTCAACCATGAACAGTTACATCTTCCCGAAACAGATAGGACAACGTCCGAAAAGTTACCAAGATAAAAGAGATTCTTTTTAAAAATGCATCGAACGTCGTCCGACGAATCTTCCGTCTATACTCATTGAACAATCATCGACGACCGATTCCTTTTCACCGTGGCTACAATAGGATCCGATTGTTTCCGTGTAAACAATAGCTCGACCATTGTCCCTGTTATTACGGAGTTTCGTGTCGCGTGCGGGAGCATGGAATACGCAGGAAATCGGCGAGATGTACGCGCGACCAACAGGCGTCGGTCACGTTGTATAATCCTGGTTGACTGAGTGGCCGATTGAAAATCAACGCGACGCCTCGTTCGACTTGTCTAGCCGTGAGTCACTGATTCAGCGGACGCCTGCTCTCTAGGCTGGTGCAGTCGCGCGCGTCGCCAGGTGCAACTGGAATAATTATCAATTGGACGCGTGGATCGGTGTATAATGTCTTCTTCGAAGTGGAAGTAGATACGTACCCCCTAGGTTTCTAGGATAAGCGATGGTTTTTAATACTATCTTCAACGAGGAAGATACTTTTGAAATATTCATGGGAATTTTAATACACAACTTTAACATTCATTTCTTCCCTTCTTGCTTATTTCTTTTTTTCATTTTTATAGTATTATGTGAGCTGTTTGGAAGTTGAAGTGACTAACAAAATTCGCCAAATTTATTTTATTCATAAAAAGTTACGGATAATTAGGTGCTCTCGTGTTGAAATTCGAGAACATTGGATAAGTATAATTAATCACTTTAGCTCGTATAATCTTGTAGCTTGCTGGTGTTTGTTCTTTGGTTCTTTATTGTACAAAGTGTTGTTCTTTAATAAACGAGAAGTGTAGCATCCCTTTTATCCATTATTTAAACATATCGAATGGAAAAGTGTACTCAATAATGTAAACGAATAAAAAATGTTTTATTACCGCTTATAATTTATAACTTTTTCATTTTTTAACGTGGTGGAAACCTTGCACAGTCTGTGAAAGCCTCCAGGTGTGAGATTCCTACTCACTAAAACCACCACGAATGGCCTTCCTCGATATTTCTAAGGGAAGACGTGGCAACTCTTACTTCAATAACTTATAATTTATTCTTGTAACTTAGCAATATCTCAAGTAAAAACTTCTTATGCTGACCTCAATTAAAATACGAAACGAAAGTAAGAAAATGCTCCATAGAGTTACGAATCTCCATAGAACTGGAGTGTTAAAGAACAAATATTTTTTACAATGTTAAATATCTGAAGGTAAAAATTTGTACGTCGAGTTAGCCTCGATTAAAATATGAAACGAAGTAAGAAAATGCTCCATAGTGTCACGAATCTCCATAGAACCTCGGTGTTAAAGAACAAATATTTATTATAATTTTAAATATCTGAAGGTAAAAATTTGTATGTCGAGTTAACCTCGATTGGACGCTGAAGTAACAAAATGTACCATACAGTCACAAATCGACATAGAACAGCAAAGTGTCTTTGTAAATATTCTTTACAATTTTAACATGGCCAGTTAACATGAAAGTGTTACAAAATTGAAACAAAGTGAACTAAAAATTGACATAAAATAACGAACAAAACAGTAATTTTTCTTTCCACAAAGAGCGTTGTTTTTTCTTAACGAAGCTCATTAAGAGGAAAGGGTAGGTAGCGTGTCGATTGACTAGATATCTACATGCAGCGTGTGCCACAGTGTCTTCCACGTACCCGATGACGAAGTTCCAGCGGTGTCTGCGGCAGCAACCACCCGCACAGCGGGCACGTGGCGGTGCATCCTGTCACGTACGACGCGCGACATCGTCATCGGCTTATGTCTCCCCACTCTCCTTTTCCCTCTTTTCTTCTCCACCAGGTTGCATTCGCGTGGCGGCTTATTGTCGCTAGGTTCGGTGGTTGTATTCCAGCTAAATCGTTACAACAGGCCATTGTCGTAGCCACTTGAACGCGACACGCCGACATTCCATGTCGCGCATAATAAACGCATTAAAGTGAATCATACTTCGATTCGTATGAAAATTTCTGTCGGCGTTCGTGTGCCACCACGAGGTGATCTCACGTAAATAAGGAATTTACAAAACCGACGGAAACCGCTTGTAGCTCGAGCATTTTGTCAAAAAAAAAAAAAAAGAAAGAAAAATTCCACGGTTAAGGTACCTTAACGTTTGAAATACTGTATCGATAAGGGATCTAACGATTATGCGAGAGAAGGTAATGAGCCGACCATGTTTCCGCGATTATTACTCAACAAGACAGATCGATCACCATGTCGTAGATATCGAAATATCTCTGGTTGATATATGGTAACCGATAATTTGGTCGTTAACAACCGATCCACTGGATTCCACGTTTTCGCCACGTGGAAAGGAGACACCTTCGCGTAGAATTTCACCAATTCGATAAACGTAGAGACGAAATTAGCTTAGGTTGTTGAACAAGATTCGTTGAAAATAGACAGTTCTATGTGGAATGTAAGCAAACGTACGACGATTGTGAGCATAGGAGAATGTTCATCTCTTTAATCTATGCTGCACAGGATGTGGAGGATATATGAAAAAAATGTTCAGTCACGGACAAAGATAATAGAGAAGGATTTCTCGACTTCCGACTTCGAGAAGGTATCCCGGAAAGCGAGGAAAAAAACTGGCCGTCCTTCTATCGCGCGATCTCATCTCGGGGAGATGGCGACAGGTCTCTGGTGGAAGGAAACAGCTTCAACCGAGGAACATCGGAAGAAGAAGAAAAGAGAATTGGCTGGCTGGTAAGTATTTCTCGAAGACAAAGAGAGAGGGAGGAAGAGAGAGAGAGAGAGAAAAAGAGCTGAGATCGCTGAAAGCACGTGAGTTGAGGACACGAGAGAGCTGAGAGCGTGAGAGAGCTGTAAGCATCAGAGTTGAGGGCGCGAGAGTTGAAAGCGCGAGAGTTGAAAGCGCAAGAAAGCTGAGAGCGCGAGAGAGCAGAAATCGCGAGAAAGCTGCAAGCGTGAGAGTTGAGAGCGCGAGAGAGTGAGAAAAGGAGGCGGAGAGCTCAGAAAGAGAAAGAGAAAAAGCACACAAGGCGAAGACATTCGACGACACAGGAGGAGAAGTAGAAGAAGAAGAAGAAGTCGGCGTATAGACTCGTGCGGCTGGCCTTGATTCATTCAGACCCTTTTTATCTTGAGAATTCGTCCCGGAAAGGACGCTCGATTTCTCGGAACGCTCTCTTCTCCGGTCCCTTCGACCACTCGGGAGATTTAGGCCGGCCCGGTGGACACGCTGATAGCGCAGCAGAGAAGAGAAGAAGCGGACGCATCAATGGGCTCCATTCAAACTTGGCCCCCGATCCTATCTTGCGAGTGGTTTCTCCAGGTCTGGGACATCGATCTTGGTCCCCCTAATTATTTCCAAGATGGAGATCGTTCCAGCCTAGCCACGGGTTTTAGTATCAGGGCTATTTTCGGTTCTTCCGATGTTCAGAGGGGTACCTGTTATCCTCCGGCACAAGAGACTGTATCCTTCTTTGAACGACGCCACGAGAATTGGTCACGCTCGCGAACCCTCTCGAAACGATTTCGCACGGTTTTCGTGGGCATGTCGCCACCGTTCGACTCTTTGTCCAAAATCACCGCGAAGATCGTCGTGTCTAATCGCCTCCTGGAATCATTCTGACGCTGTTGTATCAATTTAGCTTCCACTGAAGACTTCCGCTATGACTGAAGTTCGTTATTTATACTTTCAGAGAAAAACATCAAATTTTTTTTTATATCTGCTGTAGTTTTATACCAAGAAACAGAGTAACACAGGGATACATAGGGACACAGAAAGAAATATGGTAACGCTTATCTTCATCCAAGGACTCTTTTCACTTCGAAAATATGAAAAAGAGCCCAAAAAAAATTACCCGATATTTCTCGTAAGATTTTCTAAAAACTTGCAATGTTGGAAAAAAAAAATTTGCATTTTTGGATTACCAAAGTTCCCTTAAGGCTGGTATAATAAAATTAAAGATTATTCGAACGATCGTCTTACAATTCATCGAGCCCCCTGTGAGTATTATATCAACGTAATCGAGGCGGTACGATAACAACGCTGTTTAATATAACGTAGTAGAAAGCTTTCATCCATATTATTGCGTGCAAAGTTTCCATTACTCCAACTGTTCTCCCGCTAGATTAGAGTAGGAATAAGTAGACTCGTAGTTCGAGCTTGTTCACAGGCAATGTCATTGTACAAACAGACTAAAACACGCTATGAAAACGAACTCTCTGGTAACGTAATAGAGTGGACATTCTCTATCAGTCTACGGGGAGGGGGAGAAGGGGTGAGAGAAAAAAGCCCCGTGTCAAACGAGATCGACAACTCCGTGAATTCACCAGGTGAACTCTCTCGTCTAGCGGGCATCAGCGTATTCGCGTCTAATGAAAACGTATCGTTGAAAAAAACCGTGCAACGTGGAACACAGAAATGTCGTTTCGTTCTAGAACAATAAGGGGAGACAGTTTCGTTCGACAGCGACCCATCATCTCTCCTCCTCTTCCTCCTCCTCCTCTTCAACTTACCGGAGCAGGCTAACGGATGAAACAACACGCGACCACATCGAACCGCGAGCATTTTTCAATTACACGAGCAATAGGACAGGCCTGTTAGGAGGACTGGTCCGGTTCCATCGGTTAGATGGCTGATCGACAGGTTCGATACCTACGACATCCTCTCACCTGCCCTTCGCCCCCTTTCCTCGCTGGTGCGCGTCGTGACCCTCTGTGCGGCCTAATTTGATTATCGACTCTACGCCGCCATGCAATGGAGAGTAGCATGAGAATGGGAGGGAACAAGGTTTGTATGGCGGTTGGTTATGGGAGAAGGAATGAAATAGAAAGAGAGAGAATTGGCGGGAAAGGATAGATTCGTTTCGTTGTAGAATTTCTAATGGTTTGTCGGTAAGATTAAGTAACAGAATCGTGAACTCATGGATCGAAGGAAGGCAAAGGGCAATTATGTACAGTATCGTGCAAAAGTTTTAGGTCAACTGTATTATAAATTTCCGTTTTTGTTATTAAAGAATGTACGTAAAATTTATGATTTAGGAATTGCTGAATTTATGATTAGAAATTACTGTTTGATGGTAAAAAAATTATTGTTGGTAGTTTTTTTCATGAAAAATTCGTATCCAGTGTTCATTTGGCTTAAACATTAACAATGAAAAATATAAACGAACTTAAAAATTGCAAATTCGGCGAATATCGACTGAATTCTTATTTTGATCCGATTTTCCTCGGTCTACTCTATATATATTTTATTGTGTATATATAATAAATGAAATTATACAACTGCCAAATGTCATTTATCTGATGAAAATTATATAAAAATGCTATGAATTTGATGAAAACTTTGATCATTTCTGTGATCTCATTTTGCTTTTATTATAACGTCGATTTTTCTTAGTTTTAGCAGTTTTTTATTAACTTTAATTCTGTTTGCAATACCTCAAACAGTTCATTTGCATTTTTTGTTTTACCCTTTCTTCGCGCCGACATTAGCTTATATATAAAATCTAATTTCGTTTAAGTGGAAATTAGTTCCTCGTCTGGACTAATCGACATATCGCAGAAGGGAGTGCATCACGAAGCAATTTCCAAAGAAGAGAAGGTAGAAGTTCCATTAGAAGGGGCGCGCGATTCGTCGAATTGAGAAAACCCGAAATACAGGAGAGATTAAGAGATTACCAAGGAAAGCTCGCGCGAAAGAGATATAAAGAAAGCGGAGGTGGAGGAGGAGACGAGCTAATGGAAGCAAGTTGAAGCAACATACAGAGATCGCAGCTCATAGAGAGAGACAGAAAACGCGAGGGAGAACGCGAGAAGAAGAGATCGCAAAAGAGAGGAAACGCGAGGGAGAACGCGAGAAAAAGAAAACGCGAGAGAGAGAAAACGCGAGGGAGAGAACGCGAAGGAGAGAACGCGAGAGAGAGAGAGAGAGAGAGAGAGAACGCGAGTAAAAGAAAACGCGAGGGAAAGAACGAGAAAGAGAGAAAACGCGCGAGGGAGAGAGCGCGCGCGAAAGGAAGAAAACGCGAGGGGGAGAGAGCACGAGAGAGAGAAAACGCGAGAGAAAGAGAGAAGGAGAGAGGAAAGAAGGAGGAAGAGAAGGAGAGGAAGAACGTAGAGGTTTCGCTCGGATGATGGAACGTGGCGGAGAACGCGGTGGAGGAACGCGGTGCCCCGAGGCATGCGAGCGTAGTTTCGAGGGGGGGCCCTTGGCGGGGGGTGGTGACAGCGGGGCCCAGAGACCGCGGGGGGTCTCCTCGGAGGAACCAGGAATTTAACCACGAATGGCCACGCAACCAGCGGAGAGCCGTCACTTCCAGCGAGCCCGGGCATCCATTACCTCCTGGTGCCCTGCCAACCACTGCACCGCCACTCGTATCTTATATTAATATATTATTTACCTCGATCCGTGCCGCTATAACTCGCTCTGTGCGACTCTCGTTGTGCACCAACAGACACACAGATAGAAAGAAGAGAGGTCCGATGAACGGGGATAAAAGAAGGGGTGACGGTATAAGTAAAGAAACGACGAAGAGAGAGAGAGAAAAGTCGTCGGATAAGAATGGCCATACCGTCACGTGCCTCGCATTGTTCTCATTACGATCGTCTCCCTTTCGAAGCGGGAGATCGACGGTGATCTACAGGGCTTTGAAACTCAAGGCTAGTCGAATTCTAGAACGATGTTCGTTCCTTCGTTCGTTCTTTCCATCGTTCGATCGAGGATCTCTGTTCCATGAACCGTAGAACGCTCTTCTTCGTGTGTTTCTAATGTCATCGATGGTGGATGATCGTTTCACTCGATCAATTCTAACCAGGTGGTATTACTTGTTCGACGATTGATAGAATTCAGGTAACTACCTTCGCTTGGTGTTTACCGATGCACGCATTCATCAGTCATAGGGGAGGTACTTAACACGTTGATCACCATGTCACCCAAATTTGGGTGATAGCTATGTTTCCGCGGAATCCTCGTCACCCATAAGTGGATAACGTTTCCTGCATTCAATTAGACAGGATTTTGCGAGAAATTTGTCAGAGTTTTCATTAGTAACACGATTATTTAAAATTGAAATAATTTAAGACTGCTTAATGGTCATTATTGTCCCCTGTGACGTTTGTTGAAGCAATAAGAATTTTCTACTCCTCTTGGTGAGTACTGTAAGTTCTTAAAATGTTGAACACTTTTCACACCGTGTAAATTTCAATAAAAAAGAAGTTCCAAATAGTTCGTGTTTTATTAACCTATTGCACTCCACTACGCTGTTGAAAATGAAGCAAATTAGTAAAATAAATATAACTCACGATCGCGTGTAACTGTTTCTTTCCAAAACGAAACTTCCGATTCTCCGAACTTTCATTTGCAATTCATTTGCGATCATACAGAAAAATATTCAGAGCGTAAAGTTGGACCAACCTATACATTGTCGACAATATCAGAGCCTGAAGATCGTTTGGAGAGATGTTCAAGAAAGTAGCATCGTTTTAATCCGAATTCACGGTTCGTCATTGTTCGAGAACACGTTGGACCCACGTTCACGTTCTAACAGCTGCAATAATTGATTTATCCCGCATCTGTGTTCCGTGTTCTTGCGACACGCTGACGGAACAATGACGTCGTAGCGGTGTACTCGTGTAACTGTCAGCGGGGTACACGATATCGCGGCTAATTTTTCGCCGTTTGTTGCCCGCGGAACGTAGAACCGTTTGCAACAGTTTCACCGGCATCGTGTGCAATTCTTCGCCACCGGGCGTACTTTTTATCTAACCGTATATAGCCGGCTATAATTCGACTTGTTCCGCATTCGAATCGCGATCGTACGTAATTACGTTACATCTATGCATACACGTGAGACGGCAATATGGTTAGAACGACCTTTTTTTTTTTCTTTTCTCTTTCTCCTAGGGCTAATTAATTCGCAACGAGCAATTATCATGCCTCGAGGGTATTAAGGATAAGTTAAGTGGACGAAAAATTTCTCGGAACACGCAATCAACCGCGTATCTTTTCGTTTGCTCGTGGAACGGCTGGTTGTGTTCCACCAAGCCGTGCGCAATTTCGTTGGTCTCGCTCGAGTTACCTCTCGAAAGCTTCGAAACCGTTATCTCGAATCTTTGTTTGCTTATGTTTACTCCGGAAGATTGCTCGAGCGTAATTTCCGAAAGGCAAAAAGAAACCGATAAAATGAACGTTTCTACCTTGTACACTTAGATTCCTGCGGATCTCCTATAACCTAGTTCAAAAATGATCGTACGATCTGTTTTGCTATGTAGAAAAAAGATTTGTTAACTTTGATCGATTTATCAATTTACTAATTCGTGGACCATGTTCTCGCGTCCCTGTGAACGCGTTAAAATTTGCCACTTTTCAGGGAATTACGCATAAGTGGCGAAAGTGAGCGTGATCATGGTGACGTCGAAGCGTCGAAGATAAGGGAGGAACGCAAGCACGAAAGAAAGCCGCGCGTATCGTGGGTGCGTAGAGGCGCGTAAGTAGATACGCGCGAACCCGCTCGCTTTCGTGGCCGGTGGTCGTATCCGCGCGTTACGGTGATACGGCACAGTTTATGGTATCGCGTACCGAGGTAGGCATGGGGCGTGCGTTCATGCCGTGGCGTATTCATTTCCACGCCAACCTCGTAAACCTGACATAATTTAATGTACGTCCTCTCTTCTGCGCTCTTCCCCTTCGCTCCTTCCCCTCCGCACTCTTTCCCCTCCCGACAAACCCTATTTCTACCGAGCGTGGTTCGATTCATGCGTGGTAACGTCGAAAAGTGAGAAATTTTTATGGTCTCCCGTGACAGTTACTAATAATATAGCGGGTGTCGATTTTGATGGCGTCGGTTGGACCACTGTTTGTAGGCAACGCTGATGTTTCGTGTGTTATGGTGTACACATTGTTTCTGAAATATTCGAGAGGAGGAATGTCGAGAGGAGGAGTGTAATTGTTGAGGCTACTATGTTACGTTTATGAACAAAAGCTTGCAACTATAAATAGGACGGGAAATACGGAAGTTTCGTGGGTTGTTTATGGTGAACACAGTGGTCTTCTATTATTCGAGAGAGAAAAAGGTTGTTGAAGCAACTATCGCGTGTTCACAAACAAGAGCTTGCAGCTACAGAGTAGGGAACTCTGAAATTTCGGGTGTCGTTTAAGCTGAACTCGATGTTCTCAAATTATTCGAGAGAAGAAATGTCAATGAATGTAACCACTGATATCTAACTCATTTCGACCTAAAGTCTCGGATGATAACACAGAATCTGATTTTTTCAACAAAACAATCCTCAAACAATTCATCAGTTCACTTCATCACGTGTTTCTAACGAAACATCAAGCACGAAGACTAGGCGAATGATTAGGAACCAAGCTATAGGAACCGGTGCTGACCAGGTTGGTACCATGGTACTTAGAGTCGCCGTGGCAAGGTCGTATACTTACGTATCCGGTCGGTGGGCATATAAAACGCGGTTTCGGGTTTAATGCGACGGGGAAGAGCGGCGCGGCGCGGCGGCATGTTCTGCATCTCGCGGCCATGTTTTGGCCGGCTTATGAATTTATTGGGGGCCATTCATTAGACATTAGGGACAGCCCCGCGAGCGCGTAGGAGTCGGGAAAAAGGATAGCTACTCTCCCTGCGGGACCCCCGTTACGAGCATCTAGCTGCAAACCTGTGTGTAAGTATATATATACATATACACCTCTATCTCTCCCTCTTTCGGTTCTTCTCGTTACCTTTACCTTGTGTATATCTTATATGTACAAACGCATACTGTTTGCCACAAGCACCGCTCGTTGTATCTGCATATCGGCTTCGCGAACTCGGTCGTATCGTGGCGTGAAACAAAACGCGCCACCGCGAAACACGCGAGCTCGTTAGAAACTCGCGGCGCTAGTCTAGCGATAGCCAATCCTTTCTCTCTCTCTCTCTCTTTCTTTTACTCTCTGTTACTCTGTATACTCCGCGGATCGCTCGCGGATCGCCAGCTGATTTATCTGCACCGCTGAAGCTCAACCGGCCGCCTTTTTCGTCCGGAGTCCATGGCTTGCGTAGATCGCGGTGATTAAGTGGCGTGGTACCGCGGGACCGTTCGATAAATAAATAAACCGCGGTGAATTAATTGGCGCACTCTCGGCCCGGCTCGGGTTCGTGTCGAGCGTGTACCACCGTGGCCAGCCTCTTCGAAGCGCGCTCTTTATTTTTTTTCTTTTTTGTTTTTTTGCTTTTCTTTTTGCTTTTTTCTGCGATCGATCGACGCCACCTTGCCCTCCGCCATCCTCTTCACCTGATAAGCCCGAAATCGAGCAAACAGGTCCCTTTTCTCCATCTCTTTTCACTGCTTTTTGTTTCAGTATTTAAGGGTGACACGTTCTCGAATGCATTCGCGTTCAAAAGTTTGTATAGTTCAAGGCACATAAACGTATTTTAGTTTTACATACGTACGAGATCTTTCATCCAGTGTTAATGTATCTTGTATTATGTATGGGGGGAAAAATGATTCATAATTCACTTTGTAATTACGTTAGTGGTAAAGGTTTTACTACGGTTTTTAACATTTTACGGTCCACGATGTTTCGTTCCAGCCGGTACGCCCTCTATTTGCAACTTTATTTTATTTTATATGTATATATTCTCCTTATTATACGTTTATATTTACATAAATGTTTCGCCACATTAAACGTCGACTAAATATGGGCTGCTGAACTTGCTCGTTTACGAGAAATAGATGTTTGAAGGCAAATATATTGGAAATTTCACACATTTTCATAAAATCATGTATATTATATTTTTTCGAAAAATATATTATACTTCTGGTGAATGTTCGTCATGTGTGATTTAATCAAAATCAGATATCTATCAAAATTGATAAAATCAGATATCTGTACAATGTGTTAAATTATGTTAATTATGTATACAGATGTATATTAATATTTTGTATTATATATTAAATGTAGAAATGAATTTTTTACGCCGTGATCAACTATTCAGTTGAGCGTCCCTGGTTTATGAAATTAATAGCGTATTTAGAGCTGCGATGCAAATGGGTCAATTTACTATGTTATTGACTATGTTCTTCTTTAGTCTGCTAATTTTTATTACCGAAATATAGCGAACTTGAGGAGTGAACTTGGACTGACGAATGTTCCACTCTCGCGTTGTTTGTCTCCTTGCGATTTAATTCAAATCTCAGGTTAACGAGCACCGGCGAACAAGAGAACAATTACCAGGTACACCCGAATCACCTTAAACACACATAGAGGCACACATATACTCGCGCTATTACTCAAGAACGCCCACGTGCATTCCGTTCGAACGTGGTTAACGTTGCAAGTATACTATACAGGCACGGTTTGAATATCTCACCTTACGCGAACAAAAGAAGAAAAAAAATACAAGTATATACTTCACTAACAATGGACGTAGGTAGTAAATGATACGTAGAAATTCTCGTGTTTGTTCAATTTCGACGTAGCCACCTGAATTTCTAATTGACTTCGATTCGACAATTCTCGCGAACGACGAAGTTCATTGTTCTATTCAAGTAGTTTCAGATTTATCAGTGACAGATTTGCTTAGGATGAAATAGAATCTAACGACGTATAGTATTTGTATGTAGAATGTCGAAGATGTTTCTATACTAGTGTCAAGGATGTTTGTTAATGTTTGAAAGTTATCTTTTAATGACACACGTCGAATGAGACCAACGTTAGAGGAGTCGTAGAAAATGTATACGCAATAGAGAGTCTAGGTCTCGTTACCAAATTCTCTCCACCTTGTCGCGCTTTTACGACGAAACTTTCGCGCGTATTAAGACAACACGACGCGAGGGAAGACTCGAAAATGCTTGCTGCTATCAGGGTAATACAAGTCCCTTGTCGACTCGTTGCTTCAAATTTCGTCTGGGATAAAAGAAAATTTCTGGAGAACGGAAAGGCTCTCTGCCTCTATCGGGGACGAGTTGTACGTCGTTTCTTCGGAAAATTACTTTGTTCGCTAATACAACCTTACTTTCCTTACAAAAGAAGAAAATGATATTTGTAATTGGAAATAATAGTAAGAGTAAAATTTACGATGAAAAGGTTTGAAGAACACTGAAATCCTAATGAATCTCTCAGTATGAATAGAACAAAATTTTCCGATCATAAAAGATAGTATTTATAATTGGAAATAATACTTAATGCAATATTTATGCATACTGAAATACAAATTTTGAACAACTCTAAAGTCATTAAGAATCATTTACTTTCAACACAAATAGAAAGAAATGATTCGTTGATGAAAAATAGCATTCGTAATATTTGTAGAATCATTTTCACTGTATCTCAACATAATTGATCGCAAAATAAAAAAGAATCATTCGTTCACAGAAAACAGTATTTATACTGAAAATTTACGATAAGAAATTTAATTAACCCTAAATTTATAATGAGATACTTTTACTCTATTTAAACTTACGTACGTGCTGTTGAAGAAAATCATTTGTTCACGAAAAACAGTATTTACAATGAAAGTTTACATATTCCAAAATTTGCAATGAAAAATTTAAAATAACCTAACATCGTATTCAATCGCCTATTATTCTTTCTAAACATAATTATCATTCGTTCACGAGGAACAGTATCTTAAATTTACGATAAGAAATTGAAGCAACCCTAAAATCTTAATGAATCCCTCTTAGCCTCCCTCGACGTAGAATACCCTCGAAAAAAAATCAACACTCGTAAGCCCGCCACGAATTAACACCACATCCAACCAGAAGGAGCGTGCTCGAAAGTTCTTCGAGGGTGCGACGAGCTCTCGACAACAGGCTCGAAAATCGCGAACACATGGTTCCCGCAGCCCTTTTTACACGTTCGCCACTCTCAACATCCGGGCAACGCGACACGTTCTGTATATGCACGTCACACATCGGTGTGACGAAACTTCGGAGTACTTGTACAAACTGTACGTACAGGACGTTTCGACAGCGACTGAGTACGTATATAGGATGGGGTGTATAGGTGGCTAGAAGAAGAAGATGAAGAAGAAGAAGAAGAAGAAGAAGAGAAGAAGGGAGGGTTGGTATATAACGTCGTCGTAACGCAGCAAAACTTACACGAAACTTTCCTAAGGGAAAAGAGCAGAGCGAGAGCAGTCGGTGAAGCCGGCTGTGTGAATATACGCGGCCGGAAACTCAGCTTCGACGGAAACATAACGTCGCTCGCGAGAGCATGGAAACGGGGCGTAAGGCAGTTGGAGGAAGAAGAAATCGGAGTGTACGGGGTGCACGTGTCGTGCTTGGCAGGGGTGAAGTAGCTTCGAGAAACTGAGCGAGTTCGTGCTTTAAAGTTCTCTCTTTCTCTCTCTCTGCCACTCTCTCTCTCTCTCAGTTCTCTCTTTCTTAACTTTTCCTCTCTTAGCTCTCTCTCTCTCTCTCGGCTCTTCCTCTCTCAGCTCTCACTCTCTCATTCCGCTCTCTCCTTCTTTCTCTCTTTCCCTCTCTCCGAGCTCTATTTTTCTGAGCTCTCTCTCTCCTCGCTCTCCCTCTTCTCTTCCTCTCCCAGTTCTCTCTCTTTCTCCTCTTTCTCTCTTCTCTCTCCTCGCTCTCTCTCTTTCATCATCCGCTACACGAGGGTCGATGGAGGAAACTTCTATCTCGGATTAAGTACATTTTCGAAGCTTATACCACGACGTCGTTGAAATTATTCTTGGTCCGCGGTCGTGGATCTGATTGAATTTGCAACGCGTCCTCGTAACCGGTGGAAAGGAACGGAAGAACAGATAAGAGGGCGGGCAAGGCGGACCAGCTAATGGAAAATCATAAGGCGTTCAATCTTAATGGGTAGATGATTCGCGAGAGTCTTGTGCGCTCGTTTGAGTGATTCAGTTTAGCAGGTTGTGGTCGTCTGAGTGATTTAAGAGTTTCTTGTTAGTTGATGGTGAACCAATCGTGTCTTTGAATATGCATCATTATGGCTTTCCCCTGACGTTGTAAGGTAGATAATAGGCGTCTAATTAAAATCGTAATTAACTTAATCTCTTCAGGGACGAATTTATTAAAATCGAGAAGGAATGATTTAATTCTTCTTTCTTTCTTTCTTTTTTACTGTTATAGCTTATTCAATAAAAATAAAAAATTCGATATCTTTTTTGTTAAATCGTGAATTAAGGAAGTGATATTCATTTTTTTCAAGTTCTTTCAGGTGGAACATTTTCTACTTATTTCTCTTTTTCTTGAATCCTGAATTAAGAAAGAAGCGTTCTTCTTTTAAAAAAGATCAATTCTTTTAATAAGCTAGATCGTGATGTTTAGGATTCTAATATTGTATAATGCATACAGAAATCGACGTATTAAGTATGCATAATTAAATACCTTCATAATCGTTGAATATAAAAACGCAAATAGAAACATTAAACCTCTTAGTTTCTTTCTGTGTAGCATTTGAAAATACCTTGAGATATATTTTCGAAGATATTTACTAAACTTAAGCTTTCAAAATTTCTAGAGTGAATAAAACGATCCTTGCAATTAAAATAAAGCTTCTAAAACTACAAAAATTTCTCCTAAACATACAGCTAATTTTAAACCTCAAACTTTCTGTTTCCTTTGTTCAACAGTATTCTTCTCTACCATAAAAACAAATTTTCTAAAAAAATGAAACGTCATCACGTGTGTTAAAATTGTATTGCATACGAAAAGTCGAAAATCAGCTGAAAGAATTTATAAATTATTGGCTGCTAAAATGTTTAAAATACAAAACCAGCTTAATATTACAACATAAAAACACAAAAGTATGCGACGGACAAGGATCAATGAAGTTGGTCACTCTAAATTTTACAGAATCCAAATACACAGTTTTCTATCACAGTGAAACTTAACGAGTCTTTACTGCATGGAATCTTAAAAGCGTTGTTTTTAATATTCTAATTATTTACAATATTCACAATCACCCACTTTCACAAATTTCATTTTGCCATCCTATCCGCCATAATTTAACCACGATCGATCAATCTTTTCAAACATTTCCGCGACATTCACAAACAGCTTCGAACCAGTGTATCCAAGATCACCAATAAAAAAAAAGAGGAGAAAAGAAAGAAAGGGGGGGGGGGAAAGACGGTTAATTTTAACAACCATAGAGCGATTCACCCATCGACGCTAAGAGTAAACCTTGCGTATCCTCTGCGCGAGCGCGCGCGGCGGTACGAGAGGCATTACGAGCAGGCAATTTATCGTTATTACCGTTGACCGGCATGAATATCGTTCAGGAGCCGGGTTATAGCCGAGAGGCAATCGTGCCTCGTGATCTGTCTCCCCGTTTCGCTCTCGTGGCCGCGGCGTTGCACTACTCGCCCTGACCGAGGACTTGCACCGTCGGCGAGCATTAACGCTCGAGTTACGCGGCCCTATCTACATCGGAATAATTATTGCCGCGTCGAGCAGGACGCGAGCGATCCTTGCAACCAGCCACGTTCTCCCTCGGGCCTATACGCGGTTGATCCTGATCTACGGGCGACGAGACGAATCCTCAAGGACAGAGGAAATCTTCACCGGGGACTATATAAACGATTTTCAACGATCCGTTTATTATATATGATCGTTAACTACTTGGACGTATAGGCTATTCCGGTTAATTCTGTCGTTTAGTGTCTGTTTAATCCTTTGCTGAGAGAGATTCGTGTAAAACGGCTGCACGAGACGCGTACATTATGCAGTTACGCTTGTAATAATTTTGCACATTTATGCAGTGTCTCGGTTGTAATATGGTATTAGGATACCTATCGAATTCATATAAATTCTGTGTTTATGACATGATTATCTTAATGAAAGGAATGTTTATCGAAGAGGTAATTATCATAGTGGGAATGGAGTACGTGATATGTACAATTTTCATTAGAAAATTATGTGAAAATGTTTCAATCGGTTTTTCGAATGTTTCCCTCTTTTTCTGAAATGACCATTTGCAGTAGATGCAGCAGTTTTTTTTTTTGCACTTCTTTCTGAAGTTCTTTTCAACATTTTTACATTCCGTAAAATCATAAAAACCCATAGAAAATCCCTTTCCAACCTTAATTTCAAGGTCCTAGCAAAATATTTTAGGACGAAACTTTTGTTTATTAAAGTTGAGGATTCTTGATACGCGTTAGACGCATTTATAGTAGCGAAAGTAGTCTTCCTTTGATGTACATCTGCTGTTTTTTTTTTTTTATCATTTTTCTTCCAAAAATGTGTAACAATGGACAGAATGGGTTCCATTCTAAAATAAATAAAACTAGACTTTTGTTTAATGAAAGAGGAGATTTCCTATACGCGCCGGACGCATTTACATTTTTACAATGGACATTTTCTATAAAGCTTGTTTTCCTATAAATAATTAAGTAAATGGTATGTTAAAGTTACAAAGGGGCGAGACAGACGAAGTCGTCTCCCTCGTCGTAACGTTAAGGGCACGATCTGGACGGACATTATTCTCGAGTCACGGTCCATTGAATAAATCTGAATGGACTGCGATCGGGTTGCCGTGACTGAACCGTCAACGCGAGGTCCCTCTGATCGGTTGTTTCACCCGTGGCACGGTATTAAAATGTTCTTCATGCTGGACGGTTTGATTAATTCGGAGACGTATTTCTTTTCGATCTGCAACAGACGTGCTGATAAACCGCGATAAGGATTTGCCGTGTTGCACTCGAACCAGGTTTTATGCAACGAGATCAGAGAGAGAAATTTGTATGCGTATTTATAAGCGTTGTATTCGATATTGTATAGGATAGGCCGAGGCGAATTCGATCAAAATAAGAATTCAGTGCATGTTCTTCACGTTGCAACAGATAGGCGAATTGGATCAAAATAAGAATTCAGTGGAAATTTCTTTTATTGCAATAGATAACCAAATCGGATCAAAATAAGAATTCAGTGGAAATTTCTTTTATTGCAACAAATAAGCGAATCGAATCAAAATAAGAATTCAATGCAAATTTCTTTTATTGCAATAGATAACCAAATCGGATCAAAATAAGAATTCAGAGCAAATTTCTTTTATTGCAATAAATAAGCGAATCAGATAAAAATAAGCATTCAGTGCGTATTTTTTAAGTTGCAACAAATAGATAAATTGGATCAAAATAAGGATTCAGTGCAAATTTCTTTTATTGCAATAAATAAGCGAATCGGATCAAAATAAGAATTCAGTGCGTATTTTTTAAGTTGCAACAAATAGACGAATTGGATCAAAATAAGGATTGAGTGCAAATTTCTTTTATTGCAATAGATAACCAAATCGGATCAAAATAAGAATTCATTCATATTTTTTATACTGCAATAGATACGAGCATTCCGATTGTTCGTATCACCTGATTCCTCTTCATCGTATCCAACACAATAGTTAATTGTTTTCAATTTTTAGATCGAAAGTAATGGAAATTACTTTTTTTTTTTTATGAATGATCTGTTTCCATACCTTTTCAATAGAGCTTTGATTGTACTCGAAGGTAGGACTGAATTTATTACTACACCTAATATAATCTACTCACTTTGAAATCCTTATACATGGGGTTAATTGGATCATGTCATTTCGAATGTGTCGCATCACTCTTTTTCTTCATTTGAGTACTTTTACGATTATAAATATGATGATTATTACCATAAGAAAAAGATCAAGGACCAAGGTGTTCACAAAAAACGAAGGAAACTATGATAAAAGTTAAAACTAAAGAATAAACTACGTGCCAAGCTTCAAAAACGAATGATGCGCCTTACACAATTCTACGAAGAAGTAAAAATTGTCTGTCGTTAAATTACATATATATTTTGCGTTAATTCCAAAGATTTTGTTATAAAAATCTCAGTCTTTTTTCAGAGACTTCTGTGTTATCCAATTCACCCTAATTTTGGGTGAATTTGATATTTCTCACTCTCGTTTCTCGTTATCAATCTCCACGAATTCATAAGAAAAAATTAGCTTTCTAAAATCTGACCATTATTTCCTTACCATCGAACAGAAAGTGATCAGATTCGCCTCGACCATAAGTCCACCGAAGAATCGACGCAGGAAATATTCCCACGTGAGAAGACGACAGTTTCTTCTCTGTCTAGATGTGACACGAAGCTAAACAAAAACAAAAAATAGTCGTGGCGGAAAATGATAGACTAGGTTCGTTAAAGAACGCGAAAATTATGTTCGCGCGGCCAGGTAGACTGTAACGACCTAACGACACTTCGCACCTTTCGTCGCCTCCAGGCGACAGCTATAATTACCAACCGGCAAACATAGTGTTTTTCTGCACGTAACCGTTTCATTCTGTCGACGGTGGATTATATCGAGAGTTCGTGCTGACAATCTGAACTGGAATCAGATCGTATTCTCGAAGGAATCCACACTTACGCTACTGTTACACTCCATTATCGTTTCGCGGTGTCTACGTGTTCGATGCTCGAACGATAAACGCCCGTTTTCCTTTCGCTCGTTTCTGTCAAATGATTCGTTTAAAAGATCTATAGGTAAATTGCTGTGTACAGGAGAGATTGTATTGCAAAAGGAACGTTGCAAGTATCCGAAAAAATCCAAGATCTAACCAGGATGATAATTTATTTATTTTGTAGCAACATTCATGCATGGCGCAATCGCCGTGAATTTTAGAAATTTGAATCGTTGTTGTTTCAAGCATAACAATAATTTTCTTGATACCCAGAGTACAATTTTTGGAAGTTTCTATTGTCATTGACTAATTTGTTCATTGCTACGTCTGAACAGGTATTTATTCAACAATAACACGAAATCTCCGATATTTTTCGTTTAATATTTTACTAATTGTTAAAATTTTCAATTTCGTTGTCATATTTATAGAAGAAAGACAACGAAACGTTTGTGAATGAAATTTTGATCAATTTAGGAATATCGTACTTTTGATGCAAGGATCGTTTTCTCTTCTTTAATCTGAGGATTATCTTTGCTTTTCAAATAGGTGTATAAGTTTCATGTAGATTTTGTTACAAACACTTCGACAATAGCGTGATATTTACAAATCGATAATATTGTCACTTTGCTACCTGAAGATGTAATATTTGAAGAAATAATATTAATATTACCCGGTTCTATTACACTGTCCCATTCAATACAAGAAAAGAAACTTAAAAAAATTACAAATTCAATCATTCATGAACGGCAAAAACCGGATCATACTTATGAATGATAAAAATTGATTTCACGACAGCAGGATTGAGATCACAGAACTTATACCGATAAGAAACTTTTTGCTCCTCTAGCTGAGTACTATAAGCTCCTAACTTCTTGTACGCTTTTTTTTTTCACACTCTGCAAATTTCAATAAAAAGAAAAACAACTTAAGAAAGTCCCAAATAGTTTGTATTTTATTAAAAAATATATATATACGCGTATAAACTTAGATGATCTTATTAAATATTCTGTTATCTTCTTTAAAACAAAAATATCTCTTTCATCCCACGTCTCCGCTATTTACAAATCCCATTTCGTGAATTCGCGACGAAGAGACTCGCAGCAGTGTTAATTAAATTGTGTGAAATAATTCAATAAAAAGTGTAATAGATAATTTTTTGTTTGTAGTGTACAACAGATTACGTTGAAGAAAAGTTGAGAAGAGTAGAGTTGATTCGACGAAACGAGATCGCCTTGTTTGTTCATTAGCGGAGTTTTATCGTCGAATCTTGGTCGCAGCAATCCGGACTCGTGTACTCGTAGACATTTATTGCTGATAAGCCGGTGGGAAAAGGCGGTGTTTATCGACGTACGCGTAATGGCAGCTTTAGCGTTCATTATCAGCGAAATGGCAGCACACGTTGCGTGATCGCGTTTCGATTCCTATATGACGTATCTTTTCGGTGTGTTTGCGCGCGCGCGCGTGCTCGCGGAATTACCCGCGGATGCAAATCGTCCCGTGTCGGCATTTGCTCGAACATGGAACATCGTTTTCTGAGAGAAACTCTCCAATACGTTCGCGTGTTCGTCTAACAGCTATTCGATGATACTTCTTCGACGAGGAAACTTTCGAGATCGTACAATATACTTCGAACAGTATCTTCTTTTTCGTAGTTCTAACGAGAGTATTTTCTTACGTTTAATTCGCATGATTTTTTAGCAGTTATGACTAATTTTTGATTTCTCGTTATTTTATAGTGAAAATAAATAAATGGAATATATCAATTTTCCTTTGGAACAGTTGTAAATAGGAAAATTAAAGAGTACCGTTAATTAAATTATTACTTTGATTAATTCTCTCGAGTATATTTCTTATGGGATAGGTTTTTGTACGTTTTTATACGTCGAATTTTAATGTAACGAGAAATATACTGCTTTTACTTTATACCGGTTGCAGACGCGATAATTAGATGGTACGAAGTGACATGCTCGAGTAAGTAAAAAGGAAAGTGGGAAACATGTTAGGTGCATTTTCTCTAATACATCAATCCAGTTTTTGTATTTTAGTCACGAATTACGAGAAAAACTTGTATCTACAAAGACCACAAAATAATGTGAAAGAATGTACAAAATGCCGAATTTAATACGAACTAAAATCTAGGTATTACTTTATACCAGTTTCAGACACGAAAATTAAATAGTCTAAATTGTATTTCAGTAATAAAAAAAAATAATGAAACATACTAGATATATTAATTCAGTTTCTACAATATTTTAGCCATAATTTATTCCAATAATGCGAGACCACAGAATAATATGAAAGAACGTATAAAATGACTTTTTCTTATACCGAATCTCATGTAAACTAAAATATATTACTTTTCCTTTGTAGTTGATGCAGTCATGACAGTTAAATATTCTGAAGTATACTTTATTACTCTATTATTTAAGTCCACTTAAGTTCACTTAAATAACAAGAAAAGACATCAATTCAATTTTTATATTATCTTAGTAATAATCTATAACCTACCAAGACCACTAAATAATATGAAAGAATGCACAAAATGATCCTTTCTTACGTCAAATTTAATGTAAAGTAAAATATAGGTATTAAATCTCCTTTACAGCTTTTGCAAACACGAAAATAAAATAATTTATGACACGATCACTCAGGTAATAAAAAAGAACACTTTAGATACTTGCATTTTCTATAATACACCAATTCGATTTGCATAATATTTAAGTCATAATCGATAAGAAAAACAGGAGACTACAAAATAATATGAAAAATCGCACAAAATGACCTTTTTTATGTCGAATTTAATATAAACTAAAATATACTAGTCCCGATCACTCAATTAAAAAAGAAAAAAACACTTTAGATATATTTTCTGTAATAGATCAATCCGATTTACTTAAAATTTTACTCACAATCAATGTTCAAAATGTGGAATCACAAAATAATATGAAAAATCGCACAAAATGACCCTTTTTATGTCGAATTTAATGTAAACTAAAATATAGTATTCCATAAAATATCCAAAGTGACACGATCACTCAATTAAAAAATAGAACACTTTAGATCCTTATGCTTTACATACATTTTCCACAATAGACCAATCCGATTTATTATTCAAATTTTATTGAAAACCGTGGGACCACAAAATAATACGAACGAAACTCTCAAAATCCGCTCATAACATGGCGGACCATCCACGAGGAGAGCAAGACGAAACATCGCTTCCAATAACCGGCGCAGCGATCGAACCGCATTAAGCCTCGCGGAACGCGAAGCGTTGCACTTGCTTTCACGATAAATCATTTCGAAAGACCGATCACAGCTCCGTCTTCTCTCTCTCTCTCTCTCTCTCTCTCTCTCTACACCTCCACCTCTCAAAAACATCCACACACAACGGATGAAGAACGTAAAGATTCATCGGCGTGTTTAAACACACAATAACCAAAAGATTCGCAGAGTGTACAGAGCGGCAAGTGTTGCAACGCATAAAAACCGCTTAGTTCCCGCAAGTAACAGATGGCAGCACCGCACTGTGCCGCGTTGGAATTAAAAAAGGCCAGAGGAGGAACGGTCGCGGAGGCGGAGAGGAGAGATGAATGAAGCGAGAATCTCTCTGACCGAGCGAAGAGGGAATGGTAGACGAAGACGCGAACCATTAAACTATCCAAGTGAAAGAACGACAGAGAGAGAGAAGAAAACGGTGAAGAAAAAGAACAGAACTCCAAGTATTCCTCGAGAGAAAGAGAAAGAGATGCAGAATACTGTGCATGGAAGGGGTATTACAAAGAAAAGACAAAAACAAGAAAAGAAAATCAAGAAAGAACAGTAGAAAAGAAGAAGAAATCGAAAGAGAAAGACAGTGCTCATCGATGGGTGCGTGTAACCTGCGCCAGTGTGTGTTTAATCTTCCTCTATGGTATGGAGGAGGGCTGATGGAAGTCTGGTCCGCGCCTCCTTGGAGGGAGATGACTCGGTTGCCTTAATGATTCCGGGGGAAAATAATGAAACATGACCAGGTATCAGAAAGGGGCGTTACTTGTGCCTGGATGAGGTGGGTTTAGAGAGGATGGTACCGGATCGCCCTTTTCCTACGCGTCGTTGATATAAGGACCAAGGATACGACGTTAGTCTCGTCGGTTCGAAGAAGGTAGGAGGCCACTAATGAGGACCCTCTGAGCAACACGGATGGTGGAAAGACTTTACTCGTACGTTAGACGAAGAGCAGAGAATGTGAAAGACAGTTTGGTGAATAGAGAGGGAAAATGAAAGGAGGCTGTGGCACTGGACCAACGATCATCAACAGGGATTGGCTCGTGGGCCCGACCACTGGTGAAACCTGGTTGGACGAGACTGGGACCTCTTGGTACACCAGGTGAGAAAAACTCTGGCTGGAGAAACCATGCCTCCGTGGATGGGAGTGGTGAAAGGTTTTAGTATAGAGAGATACGTTTCGATCTGGGGGTTGTTAAGAGGTTTTAGCTACGATTTTAACCGTGGTTACTCTATACTAGCACCGTTCCTTAGAAGCGTTCACCAAACGCGTTCACCATTTGCTTTTGTCCCGCTACTAACCTAACTTAACAACCATCTTTCTAATCCTGTAAAGTCTGTTAGCGCCTGGGCACACTGGCTGGCCACGACGTTCGACGTTTATTCGCAATTTATGGAAGGACGCCGTGAGAAACTGTATAGACCTCTTGGTTCGTTGCTTTATCGGCGAGACCCCGTCCAACGATGGGAAACGACCGATGTTTTTCGAGACAGACGAAGAATCCTCGAACATACGTTGCTTCGGCTCGAGAATTTTTATGGATCGTGAGAAACGTGGGAGCCGTGGGTGGAAAGAGGAGGGAGGGAGTTGAAATTTCATGTGAAATCGCCGCCTATTATTTTGAATATTTTTTTCGTCATTTCTTCTTTCTTTTTTTTATTTCGTTTCGTGTTCCAATGTGAACCTTCGAAAAAATTGATTCTTTTTTTGTACTTTCTTGAAGCACGTAGTTTTAGAAATATATTTGCGAAAGTTTATGCTTGAACTCCTAAGATTAACAGAGTTATGGCTGTTTTAAGGACGTGACGAACAGCGGTACGATTTCCCTAAAGTTTCGCTGAAATTGTATTCAATAAATGATTTCAATTGATGAATGGGGATTAGCAAGACTTTTTTTCCTATCTAGAAAGGGAAATCGGTTTTCTTTTGGTAAAATTTTCAGTATGCAGTGAGAATTGCTATTAGTTAAACTTCTCGCTGAAACTTGCAACGCGTTTTAAGCAAATCTGTGCTTTTTATGACAAACGTGCAAAAAAATGAAATTGCACATTGGCTTAAAAAAAAAAAAAAACGGGGTGCAATCTGTAAATAATCATTTGAGTTACTAACATGGGTATCTAACAGTATTAATTTAAATATAAAGTTCCACTTACAAGTCAAATATTTTTTATATGATCCATATCATCGATTTTAGCACATTTTTGCAATAAAACTTTTGAAAACGAAAAGCTTTATTTTGACACAAGCTTATGAATTTCTATATTTCTATTTATTTTATCAATCTGCTTTACGTTAATACAAATACGATTTGCACGAAATTAATATTACAAATGTCGCCATAGCGGCGCCCATGGGGTGCAAATGGTTGATCTTTTATACACAGAAGTGCAAACATTGTACACCGTTGCAACTATTCGTTATAATAAAATCATCGATTATTAATTTATATTTGAAGATTGATATTTGTTAACATAAATTTCCTTTATAGCCACGAAAAAAAAAAAAAATTCGAGTTACAGAGGGTTAATAACTGGGTAATAAATTGATAACGGAGTCTACGGTGTTGAAAGGAAAGAAAAATGAGAACGACGGTTTTATCCATCTCTCGGCCGTATATACAACACGGGTCGAGCTTACAACAGGAAGCGATTGTTACTTTGTTATCGAGCGGATGCAAACTCACGCAATTACCTTTAATTACCGTTTAATAGCGAGTGGAACAGGAACGGTAGCGCACCTGTCTCTCATCGCCCGGGATCCTGATGCATCGACGCGCTGCCGGTTGATGTCGGTAAGGTATTTAATTGCTTTGATTATTTGAAAAGATCTTTCGTGATACCAACACACACGTCACGAAGGCTACAGTTCGTGCGTACGTTTAATTCTCGTAAATACACGTCGCGTAAGGTTGATCGTTTTCTGCCAGGATCTTTCAATGAGAGCAATAGAACTTTGAATTGAAATGAAACGAAAATTACGGAAGATAATCTAGTACTTCCTGCTCTATTTTAAAGTACGTTCGATGGTATTATACATAAAATACAATATCATATAAATAATCACCACGATTACGTTTGATAGAGCGAATACGGCGAACCCAATTTTCAATTATTCTGGCACGTAAATGAAGTAGTATCTGATCGATAACGCGAATAATTTTTGAGTTGAGATCATCGATAGTTTGTGGGTTGTTGGAATAAATGAAAGACTTAACATGACTCCGTAAAAAAAAGTTTAATGGCGTCAAGTCGCAAGATCTTAGTGGCTATATGTTACTACGAGAAGAATACCAAACTTTTAATTTTGTTTATTAAAAACATTGAGACTCTCTGGTAATTGTACGTTAAAGTGTGTAAATTATAATGCAAAAAAGTAATTTTCCATTTTCTTCGAAGTTCTTCTTTAAAAATATTAATTAATTAAGAAGTTGAAACGCCCCGAAACTAATGTGTTAATATTGGATTGGAAGAAACGTTCATAGCATTTTTCAAGTGAAACTCAAAAACAATATTTCGATACTTCTATACAGATTTATTCAACAAAGTGTACGCCATTTTGTTCCCACTCCCTTTCGCCATCTCTGACTCAGCTTCGTGATTCCATCCTCTTAGAACTTCGCGTACATCTTAGCATCTCTCTTTCAATTGTCTGATATTTCACTTTGGTGTTTAAATACAAAAAACTTTTCTTCCAATCTGATAATTTCGCTTCTAGCGTATCTGCTTTGCAAAAAAAATCAGAATTGTCGCGAAAAATGTGCGACTGAGTGTCGCTTCTTGAGTGCAAAGGGTTAATCTATTTCACTTATTTCTGATATTTCGAAGTTTGCAATTCTACGAACATGTTAATAAGGAAAATGTAAAATTATGTACAACAACGGAAGAAGGGAATATCGCTTCGAGTGGAATAGTTTCGAGTACCAAGAAACCGATAAAAACCACTTTCGACGTTAATTATTCGTGTGGTAATTATTAAAGCCGAACTTATCTAACTACCTGTGTGTCAACGTGTACAATAATTAGCGCCGGTATTTCAGTTCGTGGAAGTAATTTTCTTTTTAACAGTAACGCTTTTCAATTTCTCGTTCTGTTATCTACTGGCAAGTTCTCAATACTCCGATAGGTCTGTCGATTGTGAAATATTTACCGGCACTGCGCTAATTGATTCGTCGAGCAGAGAACACGCGGACGACGTGCTTCTCCCCGGGAACGACGCGATTAATTAGAAGAGGATTATTAATCCTTTCGATCCGGCTCGTTTAATAACAAAATGTGATCGTTATGAACGAAACCGTGAGAGTTACTCGAGAACGAAGCTTTAAACGCAAAAAAAAATTATTCTTTCTTTTTGACTTATTTTTTCACCTCTTTTCGGCTTCTATCATTAAATTGGCGACTTTCTGTGTATGGTTTCCTGGACAGAGTCATTATCATCATCTTGACTTTTCTAAATACTCCAAAAGAACGTTCAATGGTTCAACTAACTACCTAACCGTGTATAATTAGCAATATGCACGATTCTTACGGTCTTTTGAGGTGTTTTTCATGTACTACTTTTTGTATTATGATTGTCAGAGTGATTTTTTTTCTTTTTAATATAAAGGTGTTTCAGAACATGCGAAAATAATTTTACCGGTGAATTCAGAGCGCTAAAATGAGAGAAAAATGTTCGTACGAACATATCCCCGATATCACTTTGTTTCCGAGACCGATGATTCTTTCGATAAACCGAGTTAGCGTGCATAACTTTACTGGTGAATTCAGCACACTAAAATAAGAGAAAAAGTTCGTACGAACATATGCACGATATCACTTTGTTTCCGAGATACAGTCGAAGTTCCGTCTGCCAATGATTTCTCCGATAAACCGAGTTCTTCGGTTGACTGTTCGCAGATAACGTTTAATACGTCGTGTACGATCTTATAAACGCTCTACAATACGCTGCACTGCGTATACATTCCCTTCGTAACGATTTTAAATCTGTTGTAGAATTCGACGATAACAGTACGTGTACTAAGTGCATTAATCGCGTTTATTTATTACCAAGGAACTTTTAACGAGTCAGAATCTCAACGATAGGACGCCTAAGAAGCTTCCATTCGAATCGAAGATACTCATTTCGAGTAATTTCTATAAAAACACCTAAACAATTGATATAATACAAACACGGCTGTATCTCGGAAAACAAGGCGATATCGGGCACACGTTTACGTTAATCTTTTTTCCTCATTTCGATCAATTCACCGGTAAAATTATACCAACATGTTCTAAAACGTCCTGTATAACATCGTTTGTATCATTCTATACATAACGCGTGATAGAAACGTGTAGGTACACGTGGTCGAAATAAAAAGCGGGTCGTTCGTATCGTGGGATACGCCATGTCTCGGTGAAAATGGTATCGCGTATGGTGTTATCGGCTTTGGGGACATTACATTGTTAAGGCAAAGTGCCGTCATTAACGACGTAACGGTGCATAAGCGGCGTTCCTTGCTGGCAGCTTGATTCACTTAGCACCACGAGACGAAACGAGTGGAGAACAGAGAAAAAGGAAGAGAAGAGAGGGGGGAAAAAAAAGAATAGAGAGAAATGAAGAGACACCAATATATCCGTAGATAAGGGGGTGCAACGTGCTCGAAATACGATTATCGAGATTCGAGTGCTCGTCGATTAGCGAAATCCCCACCTTTCGTCCCTCTTCGCTTACCCCTCGTTTCTTCCACGCTCTGTCGATTTCAATCGCGATAAATATGTACGCCATTAACTCGGGACAGATACTGAATTTCGAGCTCGTTTCGCCGGATGTTGACGATCCGCGTCCGATTATTGGTCGTGAACGACCATCGTTCTCGTTTGGTATACTTGAATTGTAATTTTCTCTCTGTGTGTTGGTTTATTTGACGAGATTGTTACCTGTGCATCGATCATTATTGCTCCTTATCGTTGGAGAGTTTAACGAGAAACTTTCTCGAAGTATCTCGAGATAATTGAACGTTCGACGATAAAGTGAACGACGTTCTATAGGTTGTCGAAACGATAATACAGGAATGGTGGGAGAAGGGGGAAACTACCCTTGGTTTCAAAGCTGTCGAGAGATGCACGCGGTAATTTAGGCGAGACTCTGTGGAACCCGACTTCGAGCTATTACCGACTTGTCATTCGCCGTCTAAATCACGATCCATCAGCTTGGATGGATCGAACAAATTCGGAAGAAAGTCGAAGCTGTCCTTGATGAATGATGAATCGTCGAAGTGGCCGTGCGGTTTAGCAAACATGCGCGCGCAACACTTCGTCGCGAATTTTGTTTCGGCGAAATAAGCATCCTAATTGGTATTAGGATTTTCCGATTTCTCGAAGAGGAAAAATTCGAATCTTGAAAATTCTCATTGACGAGAATCTGGATTTTTCAAATTTCGCGAAGAGGAAATATCGAATCTTTAAAACTCTCGTCGACGAAAATTCAGATCCTCAGATCTCTCAAACAGGAAACACCAAAATTTGCAGACTTCTCGAAGATGAAAAATTATAATTTTAAAATTTCTCCAAGAGAAAAAATTTGGCTATTCCAAATTCCTATTAACGAAAAGATTCGAATTTTCCAATCAGTCAAGGAGGAAAGATCAAGATTTTCAGATCTCTCGGAGAGGAAAAATAAAAATTTCCAAATCTCTGAAAGACAAAAAATTACAATTTTCAATTTTTCATTGCTGAAAATTAAGGTTTTCATATCACTCGAGGAACAAAAATCAACACTTTCAAATTTCTCAAACAGAAAAAATAAAATTTCTCAGTTTTCCAAAAAGATCGAAAAATAATTTCCAGAATTCCCAAAAATTTCCTTAAGAAATTCATTTTAAAAACCTTCTGCGTATTCAGTCCGTCGACCCTTTGTTCGATCAGTGCCGGCAGTTTAACGCTCGGCGGGAAAAGAAGGGGAACTTACGGGACGGATTTACGAATCGGTCGATCGACTTTCTGGCAGATGATCGGCCGTGAGCGGCTCCTTCAGATCGTTTGCGGGGGTTGGCCGGTTTGGAACAAAGGAGAGAGGTGGGGCAAAGAAGGGACCGCGCTCCAGAGAGGGTTGGGAATCTCACGCTTCGTTTAATTAATGAGCGCCGGCACCGTTCCTCTCTTCTCTTTATAGGGTGGCCATGCCGCTGATCTAGGCCTCTCCTCCTCCTTTCTTCTTTCCTTCTTTCTTTCTTTCTTTCTTTCTTTCTTCTTCTTCCCTTCTGCTTCGATTCCTCTCACGATTACACGCGCGTCCTACGTTGCAGATAGCAACGATCACGCTGTTTATGGACCACTCAGCTCGCAGCGATGTATAGGGTTGGAGTGAAACACGGACGAATCCAACGGGCTTTTCTGCCGCGAACAATCTTTCATGTTGCCGCTCGATGAGATACGAGGCCACCTTTCCCGATGAACGGACATCGCGATGTCGAAGGAAGAACGCGTATCCACGGTGATCGGGATACATCGAAGCGTTTCTGGCCACTAGTTTGCCCGAATTTGCCATGGTCCTTTCGAGGAACGCGGGTACGCGTAAATCTGTCGGATGATTCATTTCCCTTCCGATTCTTTTAACTTTGAAAACTTCATTCGACCGGAAATTACGACGAATATATTATAATTTTCAGGTATTTCAATTCGATCATTAAACGTCTAAATAAATTAAAGGAATATGAAAGAGAATGTATTGAAAACATAAAGAGAAACTAATTTTAAATGTCAATGTAACTTCAGATTATTACGACGCGCCAATTTTAGTGGTTATTAATTAACACGTATTGCAGAAGGAAAAGAACAAAATTTTCTTACATTTTCATACTTGTAATGCAATCATATAAGATGCAGTGTTATAATAGGATACTTAAATGTGAATTTTTTATATTATATATTAAAAAAGAAATTGGAAAAGTTCGTTAATGTTCTCCCAGTTCACGGTATTTTCGACTTTAACAATTCGCAATTGTTGAAGCAGCCGCCATCTGTATAGAGAATATCATTTGACTTTTGACGCGACATACCGCCGACATATTTGCTCGGACCAGATTTCAAATTTATCAGTGATAGGCTGACAAAGGGTCGGCCGAAATCCTTTGAAGATATCGCGTATCGGTTGATTCGTTGTTTGATTTACGTCGAAACATGGACGTGCACTCCGTCCGTCATTGATAACGCAACGGTGATCGCCGATGGCACCGACGATCATGAGACATGCCACTCATACTCGCTTGACCCTTATCAAATACCACGTATTTGTACTTATGTCGCTTTAAAGTGTCGCTGAAAACCGGATCGGCAAATGGTTGACGAGAAATGTCTCCCCATTTTTTTTTTCTCTTTTTTTTGGTTCCTTAACACGGAACAAATGTTACGAAACGAGAGCAAACTGGGTTTATATCTTAAAAAGTTGTAAAAATGTTCCTAAATGTCCGCCATTTAATTTTTACCGTACACCTTATCCACCGATTTACACGCTATTTTTTTACACGGTTTTCAAATTGGGGATTTTCAAAAGTATAAAGTGTTAAAAATGGAAATTTATACCGCGCGTATATTTGTGCAGTAATTATTTTTTTTAGTACCGTTCGTTTGTTAATGTTGGCATTGAAACTAAAAAAGGGATTCTTTTGCTTTTGTAGACAATGTTGGAGAAATAGTGGTAGAAAAGCCACGCAAGTAACAACGAAATTTTGAAACAATTAAAATAACAATGTATACCAACTATAAATATCAAACTGAAACCAATTTCATGCATTGCATTTCCCAATTATTACACGAAATTCGATTTTCTGTTACTGCTAACGAATAAACTGGCACCTAACCTAACTGTCTAATTTTTTTTTATACACTTGTCACCCGATTTACACAGAAGATCGACGCCTTAGAATACAGTGTCAATCGAAACAAGACCAAAATGCGCGTAATTTAGTAAGTTATTTAATTGAATTCATTTATTTCAACGTAAAATAAACAATATCGGTCCATTCGTAAAATAACAAATATATAAATACATAATTTATTTTACAGAAACTGGAAATATAAAACTCGTAAAAGAATTAGTCCAAAGATTTAATTACTATCATCACTATTTTATAAGATAAATTTAAAATTAATTATTAATCTTTTCTTCCTGGTTGGTGAGATTTCATTTTCATCACTCGATTCTGATTCGATGGTTGATGAATTAGTTATACTTTCAAATCAAAGATATTTGGCAATAAAATCCCTAATTAACAGTTGTGTGTAATTTTTAGTTAGATCTTTATAAACTTCCATATACTAAACTAAACATTGATTAATATCTCGCTGTAAAAACGAGACCCTTGAACATTAGGGTCATTTTGTAAAAAATATCAGGGGAAATATATGGGGAAATTTCCTTTTTTTAAGTTTAATTTCAGTGTTAAAAAACGAACGGCACTAAAAAATAACTGTGCAAAAATATGCGCCGCATAAATTTTCATTTTTAAGTTTCTATTTTAAAAATTCGTCATTTTGAAAACCGTGTAATCGGCGAAGAGGTGTACACTGATAATTCAGTGAGAGCGTACACATACGCCTTTCGTAGTCAAAGGGTTAAACATGGCTACCGAGAGGTTAAAAATTCCTGTATTTATACTATACGAGTATAAAGTTATAAGTACAGAAATTATATATTATACATGCAAAATGTGCTGTAAGCGAAAAGACAGCACAAAAATATTTCAAACCGTTCGAACGATTTCAGCAAAAACGAAAAAATCTCCGTTTATTAATATCGTTCGTTAATTTTAATATCAATCCATTATTCAACGTTGGAAATATAATCAGAAGTTATAGTAAGCGTTATCTCATTAATAACCACGATATTACCAGGTGGTATAACGTCGCGCCCCCAACCGTACAATAAGTAAGCAGCAATGACTTGGCGATATCTTGCAGCGCACAAGATCGCGCAATCCGTTCGAATCCTAGCAGAATTCACAGCGTTGGATTTCATGGTGAAGTGATCGCGGACAATGGCGGCGTGGAAACACACCGTCGCAGATCACCTTGTGTCAACTACGCGCAACAACGCCGGTGCTTATGTACGGGGCGGCGGTATTAATTATCCCAGGGGCTCCTTATAACGTAATTTATGGGAGCACGAGTGTACCACCGAGGGGGAGCGTTATCAATCCGGCAAGATTAATCACTCAAGTTTATACCGTGCCTCCTATCCACTTCACTCTATAAGTAGTACACTTCGCTTTGCTTCCAAGGCTTTTCGTTGCTCTCGCCGTCTTTCGCTTCTATCGTCTTTGATTTATGAGCGGTCGCGCGTTAGGTCGCATTCTATGATGCTTTTGACGGGCAAACTGTTTTACCGGATCTCACGTGAAAAGAAGTTCGTCTCGAAACACAGGATTACATACGTGATTTATCTCTCGAAAAAATATATCGTCCTTTACGATATACGAGAATCTTAAATCATTCGTACATCTACGTACAACTACGTCGCGTATGTCGTATCGTTGTAAAAACTAACCTCACTATTAGCGGACAGCATTGTGGTCGATAGAAAATATTCCTTCGATCAAGTTCCTTGAAAATTAGAGGGAAGTAGTTGAAACCGTCGTTGTTCGAACACATTCTGAACCACAAAACGCCATGCACAAATCTTACTCCCTCTGATCATTCGTGTATCGCAATGCTCGTAAAAAGATTCACTGTAAAAGGCGGCACGGTGTCGGTATATCCGTTTCGAACGGAAACCGTGGTATTCGCGAGAAAAGTGCAAGATGGGAATTCAAAAGTGCAACGGGCGCGCACTCTATCGAGTGCACGCTGAACCCGTCCATGATTCTTTCCTCGTTGCACCGCGGTCTAGCGTTAGAAACGTCTCACTCGTGGAACCTGTCGAAGTGCGGGTATTCAACACGGTGACAACCGTTGCTGCACACATTGTCAAAAGTATACGTACCACCCCTTCCGTCCCTTCGAACATCAAGAGGGGTGGATCGCGAAGGAAAGTGGAAAGGGAAATATCCCCACTCTAACTACCTGGACCGAGAACTAACTCCCACCACTTTTCTCGTTGGCAACGATGCCTACGGGTACCAACGAGGAGGGTCTATAACCGTCCTTTGTCGAGTCGTGCTGCCACCTGTGCAGCCAGCTTTCGTCGACCTTGCCCATGACTGGTCGCGAACCACTTCGTACTGGTCGTACGACTTCGAGCTTCTTGACCGTCGATCTTGCGCAGGAAAGTCTCTCTTCTAACCGTCTTCCTTCGATTTTGTGCAAAGGAAACCCCGCAATACGTTCGATAGTATCTCGCCTTGGATTTTCAGTGTAACCTCGCTCGCAATACAACGAGCTAAGAAAAATTTACAAACGGAAGGGAGACGTTCGTGTGTCATTTGGAAATTCGACACCGTCGATCGCGAACGAATAAAACACGCTTTAATCGTTTCGAGAGACTTCGCTGTTTTTTAGATTTCTATATTTGTTTGGGGTATAAGGTGGGTTTATAGTTTTATCACGCGAGTGTACAGAGTTATCAACACCGTAAAGTGAATTGTCGAAGGAATCGGACGTAACGTGAAGCAAATCGAATTACGTGTGGCACGCGCGTCGGACGAATCAGATTATAGGCTTCGAGGGTAATTTAGACGAATTGACTACCTATGGATATTAGATAAACATTTTCACCTCACATGCGATACGTATACATGTCGTGCGAATAATTATCGAGTTCAACGGACGATGAGTCAAACGAGCGCGCGCGCGGACGACGGATGAACTTTTTTCGCTGAGGCGTTACGTGCGCTGTTAGTATCCGCGCACGATCTGTAATTATAGGTTATTGCCGTGACAGTTTTTACGTGTTTCCGAAGTGATAGATGGGGGATATACGGAGAGACAGAAACACACACTCGCATATACATAAGAGTACCATTGTTGTTAGCTGAAAAGTTACACCGGGCTTAACGTGAGAATTTTTATTGCCGCGTGTAACGCTTATTCTAGCCGCGATCTTAACCTATGTACGTTCCTCGTATTCTAGGGAAATCCGGCGATAAAGAACACGATAACCGTGTATAAATGTATTGTTACAAACGTACAGCGTGCCTTTACACAGTTTGATTAGCACACCCTGGTTCTGTTCGTCTATTTTTAACTTACGCATAAACCGTTTAATAAGAAGGAGAGGAATTTAATCGTAGCCATAAAGAATGTACATCAAGTTTAATAAATATGAATGATGTACGTAAAAATAACACAGTAGCGTACACGTCGCATCAAAGAGATGTAGAGGATCCTTTAATTATTGTTTCGTTTAATTATTTCTTACACAGTTTAATAACACTTGTTACATGCTCGAAAATGCGAAAAAGAACATCGAGTTCATGTACATGTATATACATACTATGCGTACCGCGGAGATAGAAGGAACGTTAAACCGTATCATCTTTCCTTTCATTTACATTCAAATTCGCGGCAAAGCGCGAATCATTAGTTGAAGCGTAACAATGCGTATAGCCGATGCATTTAACATGAATTGCATGTACGTACTGTGCCAGACTATAGGCTATAGAGTGTAGGAACGCATTAACATGTTAATGCCTTGTCTCGCGCTACAGTTAACTGTCTCATCTCACTGCAGCTAAACGTGTCGGTTGATCCATAGCATTAGTAATTCAAAGCGTGGAGACACCTATAGTGTTGCACAGTCATAATAAAACACCCTCGGTATACCACCGTTTGTAGATCGACTACTCGGTACAAATTGCTCTATTACGATTGATACAGTTTACCGATCGATACGCGTTGCTTAACGGGTAACACGACACACGAGATGAGAAACAAAGAGGGAGGGGAGGAACAACAGGAAGAAACGTCAGGCGTTGAGATGAAAAAAAAAAAAGAAAAATTTTTCAGAATGATATGATTTTCTTTGTAGGAATTCAACCAACCCGTTCACTTCGATGAATAATTCAACGTTTGTTAAACGATCGTGAGGGGCGGCGAGAATAACACACGGCCGTTTAAAACGGCCCCTTTACCGAGAATTCCGTGACACGGTTTATTCACTGACTACATCGGTACCTCGATTTATCGGTAACTCTGGGTACAGAGTATGAACGAGAGAGTGGAGCACGATACAAAGCCACTATTACTCCCTGTTGCCTCCTTAATTCCCGATTCCGAAGACGCACGGGTTGATCCTCCGGTAACACACGCACAGACGGGAAATCCAAAATCGATGGTGCGACGACATCGGTCAGCGGCTTAGCCTGGGCGTAGTCGTAGCGGAACGTCGACGTTCTGTGCCGTCGACAAATTCGGTGTCGCATTCTCGGAAAGTCACCGATGTAGGGATAGAAGGTGAATCGGGGAAGAGGAGGGAGAGGTTTAAGGTGGAGTCAAACAGCAGAGAAGAGAGAACACGACAGAGGAACAGAGCGAGAGAGAGAAAGAGAAAGAGGGAGAGAGAGGGGTTGGAATGAGGATGTTGAGTGAAACAAAGAGAGCGAATCCCTCGAAACAGAGAGAGAGAAAGAGAGAAGGCATACCCTACGACGAACACACACTGCAATGACACTCGCGTATATTGACTCATACACTTGCACCGTGAGCTTACAAAGCATATACGCATAGTAGCGGCCTCTTGAAGTCACCGGGTAGAGGAGGTGGGTAACGTAGGAGCCTTCGAAGGAGGGGGGAGGAGTGAGAGAGTTGCGCGCGGCTATGTGTAGACCGCGGTGTTAACAAACGGTACACTAATGTTTCACATCTCGGTGTGCCTCCGCCGTATGTTTCTATCTCTCTTCAACCACCAGGTAGCCTCTCTGTCCCGCAACGTGTTCCTCCGTCGACGTCGCCGTGGCGAGCAAGAGCGCGAAGTAGTAGCTCAACGTGCCGCGCACACTGCGGGGTGATGAGAAAGGCAGCGGCACACGGTTTGGTGGTAGTACGAGTAGCTTCGAGTACAAAAGGGAGGGGGTATGGGAAAGGTGGTAGGGGCGGGGCAAGGTTAGTCCGCGCCCACGGAGGGGAAAAAAGCAGAGCTCCGCACCCACCGCGGTGTATTAGAGGGGAGACGAAAGAAGTGTGGAAGGGGACGATTTATCCAGTTTGCTCACTCTCTCTCTCTCACTCTCTCTCACTCTCTCTTTGTCTCTACTATCTCTCTTCCTCTTTCACTCAACTCTGTACCACTACATAGATGCACGTTTAAGCGAGGGGGGGTAAGCAAAAGCGTGTGAGTTTCACCACGAAACGGCAAAAATATCTTCGCTGGCAGGTACTCTCGTAGGTAGGTGTGTATATCGGCAATCTGCCGGCCGGCGAAAAATGTCAGTGCACCTTTTTACCCACCCCGCGGAACCTCATCGTCCCCTTCGTATGCCCCCACCCGTACCATGCGAATATCCTCCCCCGCAACCTCTGGTGCTCGCGATCCGCCACCTACAGCCGCCCCTACCCGCCCCTTTGATCGGCGGTCGCGCCAGGAGGGCGACAAGTAAGCGCGAGGAGGCGAGTTCCCTTGAAAGAACTGCGCAAAACACACTTTCGCGAAGCCACGGCCGAAGTCGTCGTTGTCGTCATCGTATCCGTCGCTCGTCGTTGTCAACTTGTATATTGTTAGTGATCGTCGGCACGTTGCCGCAATCGCGTACAACGGTTACCCGCCACAGATTCGGTACTTCGATATTTCAGCCTGGCAATAGTGGTCGGGTCGAACTTGTCGCATCCGACGTGTATCAGTTTTCAAATACGTACGCCGAGGCTACGTGAAAAGAATCCGAATCTTTTAGGAGGATCAAAAGCGTCGTTTGTCATCGCGACTTTCTTCCAATAACCCAATGACAATTGCCGGTGAAACACGCGATGGGACATCGACGTATCATCGGTGCATTAAACTGCCGGTACGCGTTTATGCCGCGTAAACGTGCTCGTGTAATACGTTCGTCAGCCGGTGATCGTGTGTTTCACTGTATAAGTGTCAAGCGAGAGAGAAACGTCGCGGCTGTGGTAGAACGGAGTGAAAAGGAAACAGCACCAACGAAGTCGTAGTTCTCCGAGAGGAAGAGAGAAAGGTTGTGTGTAGTCAAGTGTCGCGTTGTGTGTGGAGCAAGGAGGAGGATCTCAGGAGGTGGGGGCAGAGCTATAGGCGAGGGGGTATGAAGTAGTTGACGATCGCCGCGCGGTGAAGGAGAAGAGAAAGAGAAATATATAGGGAGAAAGAGAGATAGAGAAAGAGGGAGAAAGAGAAAGAGAGTGGGAATATCTGGATGGTGGGGAGACACGTCAGAGTGTGCGGTCGTGTCCAAGAAAGAGGTGGAGAAGCGAACAGCAACGGGAGAGAGGGCAGCGAACAAACTACCGGGAAGAAGTCAGCGGCAAGTAAAGCAGCGCCGCCGAGGCTAAACTTCGGGATCTATCGAACTAAAATTGTCGTGTAGTTTCTGCCTCCTCTTCTCGCCCCTCCTAACACAACCTACCTCTCTCTCCCTTGACCCCACCAGAGAGCTGAACACGGTGGCAACGGCAGCATCTCGGCCGGTTGCGCCCCCTCTGGCTCGAGCACCCATCCCCTCCACCAAAACGAAAGCCGAACGAAGAGGGAAGAAAGCGGCGACGGTGGGGCGTCACGAGGGACGAGGAGCGTGGTACGAACGAGGGAGAAGAAGAGATCGGTACGTGTTGGGAAAGAGAGAGACGGAGAAACAGAAAGAGGAAAAGGAGAGAAAGAGAGGGACGAGGCAGGAGTCGGAGTGAGAGGGGGTAGGCAGGGAGCGCGTTAGCTGGCCCCACGGGCGACTCACCATATTTTATTGTCGCGTTTGCCGACGCTAACCGCCGGCGTACGGCTCCGTGCCCGATCTACGAAGATGCCGACCTGACTCGAGAGAAGAGAACTACACAGAACACTCGGCCTACTAGTAGAGTGCGGTACGAATTCGCGTGGGTACGAGGTGCCGGTAGTGGCATCATCAGCCACCAGCAGAGGTGGCACCAGCTCCCCCACCACACCGCGCGGCGTGCCAGGCCTGGACCCTCCCACCCGTCTCACCGAGGGCAAACCATCTCGCAAAAATCGTCCCCCTTTCCATGGAAGGAAAAGAACTACGGCGACGACTCTGCCACCACCACTGTCGAGCCGACCGTTTCTCGTCACTACCACCACCACCATCGGCACACTACCATCGTTATCGCCAGCGCCACCGTCACTGTACCGCCGCCTCCTCCTACACCGCGATCAACCGTCATCTCGCGGAACGAGGATACCAGAACTTACGGATTTCGATTACGTTGTTCGCTCCTTTGACGAACGCGCTACTTACAGGCTACCGCTGTCTTCAGGATTCACCGTCTCTTATTTACATACCCGGTGATTACCGATTGAACATCGGATTGTCAGTGACGATTTAGAAAGAAAGAAAAAAACGAAAAGAGAATAAAGTGCGCGTGTTTGTGGATACATATAATCAACGGATAATAGAGGATCAACCTATAACTCGTTTATCAAGTTCTCTATCATTTAACCCTGTACAGCGCGCGCAAAAGAAGTTTCCGCCAAGTTCAAAGAGAAGAAGGAGAGGGAAAGTAGCATCGTCGCATGGACACGCGCTCTCCTTCTTGTACCCCCTCTAAACACGAGTGAGAACATATGCATACATGTGGACGCACACGCACGCGGATCACGCAGAGGACGAAGACAGAAGTGCCGAGGCGTTGTACACGTGTGAGCCGCGCCAGTTTCTAGTTACTTGTTTAGAGTGCGCGCACAGCTTTAGTGGTAACTCTGTTAAAATTCGTGTGTCAAGAAACTTGTGATCGACGCAACTTTCAATTTATAAAGAAAAAGAGAGAGAAGGAGGAATAAAAAAAAAACGAAGAAACAAATACAAGTTTCACCGTTCCGTGTGAGTGTACTAGGGTGCTAAGCAATCCGTCGTGTGTTGGAAGGATTCTACGAGCGAGAGAAGCAGAAGAGAAGAAGAAAAAAGAATAGAGACAGAGAGAGAGAGAGAGAGAGAAGAACGGTGTGCACGAACAAGTCGATCCTCACCTTTCCTTTTTCACGAACGTCTCTCCGTCACCATCGCTCGAGTTCTCGACCTACCACTCTCTCCCTCTCTATCTCACGTTTCGCCTGTTGTCCGTCCCTCTAGCTCTCCCTCTCGCTCGCTCCTCCCTCTATTCCGTCTCGCTTTCTCATTTCCTCTCTCTCTGTATCGTGCTTTCTTCCTCGCTCTCGCACTTATGTACCTCCGCCTTCCTATCCACCGAGCGGAGGACTGGATTCCGTCGAAAAGAAACGACGATTCGGAGGATAGTCGCGACCGATCATAGCTGGCGCGTCGATCGGATCAACGGCGTGAGTTAGTCACACGAACCCATCCACCTGGCCGTGTATAATACGGGCACTTTACGTGTTACGTGTTTGTATCCGTTGTAATTAGTTTACGGTTTACCGGTTTCGGGCCCGTGCCACGTCCAACCTCCCACCATATACACCTGGACAAAAAACGATCTTCGTTTCACGTGGGCCTCGATCTCTCTATACCTCTAAAAGTGACTTAGTGTGAAAAGAAAAAAAAAGACTGTTCTTCTCATTGACTTATGATTGTCAACGGTGTGTAATAAGTTAGTCCCCGTGAAACGAGTTTCCGTGGCTGGGGAGTGTCATCTACAACTACGTTGTGGTCAGAGATCGGAAAACTGGTCCCTGTCTCTCGTTTGTGCCTGCGTTTGTGACAGTGCGAGTGTATATACGACCGAAGAATCCGTCTTCAGGGTCGAGAATACAGTCGGTTACTTAGACAGTGCAATAAAACGCGCGCGAGTTCACGGGTATCAAACAGTGAGAAAAAAATTTCTTTGTCCGTCAGTTTCTTTTTTTTCGTTTTCGCGCTCTTTCGTCGTCTGTGACTTAACCTGGTTCACGGGTTACACATTCCGGTACGACTCTTTCAATCCTCGTCATTCTAACCGTGGTGAGAAAAGAGAGAAAGTAAAACACGGATACCGGCGAAGGGAGAGAGAGAAAATTAGTGATCGGATAGTTGTTTTCGAGTGACTTGGTGTGTGAGACACTGCAACAGATGCCACGGTTTGAAAGGATGATCGCGTAGCGGCGCCCGACCATCACGGCCCTGAGTGGCCGACACATCATGTCACAGTTCTCTTTTCGAGGATCGCCAAATCTACAGGTGAGCCCTCGTCACTTTTCGTGCCCTAAACCCGCTCTAGTCGCGACTCGAATCCTATATCGTTTTACCACGGCAGTTTCACGATGCGACCGAGTGATACGATTTACCATAGTGATGGATGTACCCTCGAATCGATGTCTTTCGATGACATCAATCAACCCACCGTGACTGAAATCAATCGTATGGTTTGTGAACTTCGCTATACCTCCCCCCCCTCCCATGTTATCGTTGAAATCGTTTGTGGATATTTTGCCGAAGTTTCATCGTGTTTTAATTCACCCGAATCCGACGAGTAATCGTCGAAGAGCTAGGTTAAACGTTTCGCTATATCGTTTCGTTAGAAAAAACTTGTTACGTATTCCCCGTGAACAAACGACGTGGATTTCGTTTCGTTATCTATGACGTAACGAGCATCTAATCGGTTTATCAGGAAAGTAGAGAAAACAAGCGAAAATTTCATTCGATACACCGTACAGAATAAATTTATTCTACGATAGAGAGATCGTCTAACATCAATACACGATACAATGTTTATCGTATACCAAGTTTCCCCTCTGTCGTTTCTTTTTATCAGTGACACCATGAATTTCCAACTGAGCATAGGTTATACATAACGTCCGGCGAGTAGAAAGAAAACATACATACACGCGTGCTGTGTGCATAACGGCGGCAATTGTCGGAATAACAAAAGGCGATTATAGAGATATTCGCGACAAGTGCGCGGGTATATATTTCAGCGTTTTCAAGACGATTCGACGTGAAAGAGAAATACGGTGGAACCACGGGTTAGAGAAAACCATGACGGCAGTTGTCGCATTCGATTCGGTAGATGTATGAATCCGGATATAATTTCAACCGTTTGAAAGTCAAATGTATTCAACGGTCAAAAGCCTCACCTATTTGTGTCTATCTGTTCCTTCCTCGTGTGTGACTTCGCATATGCCAGGCTAACCAGGCGAATGAATCGTTTATGCTGTTGACTATTCACCGCGAAAGCGGATATCGTCCCAGTCGTTGCGGATGCGCTTTTACGAGCTGTCGAGGAAGCTGCCTTGCTTGCTTTGCTTGCTGCCTGTTTCACTGTTGCTTTCCTCGTTCCTCTTACAAGTTACGAGCGTTTGCTTGATTTCGTCTCGAAGTGGCTATTAACGAAATTGTGCACGCGATACGTTTTCAACTTCTTCTTCAACACACTCGGATTATCCAGATGTTCTTAATGTGTTTATCGTGTACGATGAAATTAACCGGTTACGATCTTTCTATGTACTCTCGTACGAGAATGTATGCCAAAAAGGACGAAGTAGGTTAGGTTAAATCGAAGGATAAAGACGTATTGTTATTTAGAGGTGGCGCTGCGGGAAATTTCTCGAGATCGTAATATGGCGTACGAATTTCGTCAAAGCCACGAGTTCGAACTTTTTAACGTATTCAGTCAACGTATCTCCGATATCTTTGGTATCTTTCAAATCGAGTGTTTCGATCAGAGATAAGTTTAAAAAAAAGGAGGGGAAAAGTAGAAATGAACGATTCGCAGATCGTAATCTCGATCGTGTGACATTTTTATTAGCCTCAGAGTTCGCGAAACGTTTGTAACGATAGAAATATAAATTGTACAAGATTTTAGAGATGGCGCTACAATAAAAAATCGAATGCTTTCGTGTTAACGTGCGTATACGAACATCGGTCATACGTGGCACGTGCAACATTATCGCATGCTCGCAATTTCTTTCATTTTCTTTAGACGTAAGGCTCGTCGTTTCGACACGTGTGTAGATAATAATAACGGTGAAAATATTCGCGAGGATATACGGAAAGCAACGTAGGAAGATTTAGTCGTTGGAACGATTCATTCCGATGCCGCGACCGCAACGGATAATTTGTAGCGTGGGATCTTGTTCGTTGCGAAAATGGATAGCCGTTGGCAAGCCTGAGAGATTCGGTACCACGTGTCCTGACATGTTGCATATAGGTGTAACGCTGCATACCTATGCGCTGTGCATAGCGTCGAGCTGAGAACATGTGTTGCCACGCCTAAAGCAACGTTCCGAAATGATCGAAGAGCTTGCGCCCCGCTAGAATAATTATCTCGTCTTACCATCAACCGAGCTTTTTGCACCTGAACGCGTCTTTGAAATGGGAATTCGAAGCTCTTCCTTTGCTTCTTTCTTAACCTATGAAATTCTTCGTTTATTCCATCTAGTCGCTGCTGTTTGTTTCGAATTCGTATTTTAAGGGAATTGGGAACTGTCGAATTGCAGGGAAATCACCGAATTCTCGATTTTTTTTTTTTTTTTGAGAATGAGGGAATTATAGAATTTCTAGAGAATTAGGGAATTCTCGAATTTTAAGGGAAGTAGAACAATTTTCGAAATGCAAGGAATTTGTGGACTTCTCGAATTGTTAGGAAATTAGAAAATTATCGAGTTTTAAGGGAATAGCAGAACTCTCGAGTTTCGAGGGAATTGCGGAATTCGCGAATTTTAGCGAATTAGAGAATTCTCGAATTGCAAGGGAATCGTGGAATTCTCGAATTTTAAAGGAGCTCGTGAATTTTTTAATTTTGAGGGAATTAGGGAATTCTCAAATTTTAAGAGAACGCTTAGCCCCTTTTAAACCAGCGATTCAATTCAGATGCGAAAATATCCTTCGTCTGGAAATATTTCTGTTTGCAATCAATTTTACGTTTCTCTTTAAATATTCTTCCATCATCCTGTAGCCCGTTAGATACGGAAAATTTCATTGAAATATCTGGAAAAATATGGCGATTTGACTTAGTTATACCAATAATTTCCTTCTTATGGTAACAATACACAGGTGTCTCCTGTCAAGAGCGAGATGATTAAAGTGAATTTAGAAATAGAGAATCTTAAAATTATCAACCTACTGCGAGTGATTTATTTCCATTAGAAACTCGTCAATTTTTAAACATTTTTCTTCATAAACTGAATTACTCAATTGTACAACGCCGAAAACTCCGGTGAACACTTCTCTTTCCAGTTAATTATAAGCTACAGTTGTGTAACTTCATAATCAGCCTCGACTAAACATACCGTATATGCGAAATAAAAAGCATGTTTCTAAGGAGGTAGTAATTTTTCACTCGAGCCAAACAAATCGTTAATGTCTCCTCCCGTGTTAAAGGTTCGGGGCACGGAGACCGCCTAGTGGAATCGTTTCGCGTATCATATTGTTTAAGTGCCGATAAAAATTAATGGTCTATTATCTATGAGTATTACTCCACTTATAACAGCGTTAAATAAACAAGCAAGCACTTTAGTCACGGTGTGTTGCCTTTTATCGTTGACACACTTTTCTTTCCAATTCCCCTTTCGACGTTACACGTTAATCATCGCGCCGCCGTGCCGTACCATCGTTCGTTACATCAAACATAGCTAAGGATAGTATCATAATCGTTTTACACAGGATTCAATATTCTGAACAACAGAAAGAGAGAGAGAGAGAGAGAAAGAATGAAAGAGAGATGAGAGTTAACGGGGACCTTTGAATCATCGAGACTCTACTTTCTCGAAGAGAGTGCGCGACACTTCTTATCATAATTATGTCATAGTCCAGCTAAAAAGCACCGATAAGACAGCAAACACTTTGTTCCATCGTTCATTTCAAGCCTAGTTTTCGCTCGTCGATCACTTATACACATGTTCCTTTCTTTCCCTTTTCTTTTTTTTTTTCCTTTTTCTTTTCTGTCTTTCTTTTCGTTTCTTCATCTCGTTGGTACAGACTTGCCTGGTAAACAATAAGTTGTTAATTACCAGTTCGATTCCTCTTATTGCCGTGATAATCCAGCAAGGCATGATAAAGTTGGCATTTGCGCCGGGGCGTCAATGATGTAACGAGTCGTTGCGCTCAACGAAGAAACTGCCGGCCATAAATACGTACGACACGCAAACCGTGTAAACTTATCATTAATAACCGTTAAAGCGCGTTCAGGTGTGTTCGACATCAGCATTCGCCATACACCTTCTTAATTTCCAACTATGTGAACGAACACTCTCCGGTTAAATCTCACACATAAACCGTTCAACTTTTATTTCTTCATCACGGCTAACCAGAGAGAAAATTTCACCCTGTAATACCTGTTTATTCTTATTACACCATCGTTGTTTCGATTCGAAATTCTTTATTACTGAAACTAGTGTATAATTGTACGCGTGTAGACATAGCTGAGGATAAAAGTTTTCCAACGATAGTGTTTCTCGTGTTTGATTCAATTTTCTGTATATTTCTTTTGGGAATAATTCAACGATCCTCAGGAATTACGCTAAAGCGAGTGTCTAAAAAGTATCTTTGTTATTTTATATTTAGCTTGCACATGTTTGAATAAAATATAACGCGACAGAAAGTTTCCGAACGATTCAAATACACGAAATTCTCGAAAATCCGTCAAATTTGGCGGTGGAAATGTAATGGTTTAAAGTTGCTTTTCATGGTATCGGTTCTATTTATCGTACTAATCGTAAAATGGATCAATTACAGTATGGAGACATTTTAGAAAATACAATGTTGCCTTAATGCTACTGACATGAGAGAAAACAGGATGTTTCCGCATGAAAACGATCTGAAACAATTAAAACATGGCTGAAACATAAAAAGATTAGTTTTTTCAGAATTTAATCCCACAGAAAATCTATAAGGTTGAGAATACAGAAAATTTAAAGGTTGTAAATATTCAAATTCAGACGATTTGTTCGTGGAACACCGAAATTGGAATGGTTTATCAGAATCGTAACTGAGAAAATTAATTAACAGCATGTCAAGGAAATTTGATTTAATTTTAGTCGTTTCGAAATTTTTGCTGCGCTATATTTTGCTCAAATATGTGCATGTTAAATATTAGACAGCAAACATTGGCATCCCACGAGTTCAAAGTAAAACATCGCTGCTTGACATCTACAATTTGTACTTTGAGGCGTGTTTAATAGTTCTATAATAAATTTGTTCTTTTAATTATATCGCTCAGGTGTTTCTTTAACGAAAAATTATGAATAACGAATTTCTAAGAATTTTCTAATTTTGTTTGATCTTCGTTCATCTATCATTGGTTCCATTTTCACTTAATCCTATGCCAGACTTTTAATTAACGTTACACATGTCAAATATTGCTATTATTATGTTCTGAGGTGTATAAAATTAGCAATGAAACAGTTCGCTTGCGATAAGAGGATTCAAGGGATTGAATAGCGATTTATGAATACTAATTTTAACGATTCTTTTTTTCACAACACCGGAAGCACTATATAAAATTGAATCAAACACGAAAAGCGGCTGTCACGAGGAGAAATCACGACAAGGAACGTGTTTCCAGTTTTTCACACGTTTTCAGTGTGTTTAACGCAAAGAAATCGGGAATGTTCCTCGTTTCGCGTCCGTTGTCGTTCCTCGACTTTAATTTTGGCATGAAAAATTCGTTGCACCCTCGAAGAATGAAGACTGCGGCGACGACGGATGCCTAAATTAAATTTAGAACGCGAACGAAATTCATATCGCTAATCTGCGTCACTCCGATCTAATTGAAGTAACGATTCCTTTCTTTCTTCGTTCATGTCAGGTGATGTATCAATGCTTACTTAATTCCATCGTGTTATTTTTGGAATTCACTGTTTGGATCGAGGTATCGTTTCGAACGTGTATCGAAGACGCGAATACTGCGTGGGCGAGATCGAGAAACCGAGTTCACACACTGATATCACCGGTGGCGATTGGCAACGAGTTGTTCGATTAGCCTTTGAGATTATCGGGGTTGTTGCGTACGCTGCAGTGAATTAGAGCAATTAAGTTAGCGTTTATAGCGAGTTTTTTGGTTATTTTTTTTAATACTTTGTTTCATTTAGGGAGTATAATGAATTTGTAGAGTAGGTGGTTTTATTTGTTAGGTGAAAATTAAAATTAACCCTTTGTTAGCTGAAATTACATGTCAGTTTTATTTGCGTTGCGAAATTGTTGCTTTGTATTGTATTTTTATATTATTATCAGTCAATTTCTTTGTATTAAATGCTATTTATTTCTTCCATCAAAATGTGAAAGTGTAATCAATCGTAATTTTTCTTCTTTTGAACGAAGAAAAATGGGATACTTTACAGTGTATTAGAATTATTTAAATACAGTCCCAAAATTAAACAAGGAATTTTTCTCATCGTGAACGAAGACAACGAGAATTCCTAATAGAGTATTAAAATTGTTTAAATACTGTTTCGAAGGTGAAAAAGTAATTTTTATTCTTATAAATTAAGAAAAATAAGATTCTTAACAGTGTATTAAAATTATTTAAACAGTGTCTCAAAATTGAACCTAATAATTTTTTATCTCATGAACGAGGAGAACAAGAATTCTCAACAGTGTACAAAAATTGTTTTGAGGACTAAACCATCTCGAGGCGTATAAAAATAAAGTTTGAGAATTTTTTCCATAGGTAACCACTAAATGAAAAGTTTCCATTTCCTCAGAGGATATAAATGTAACTTTCAACATTCTTCTCCAATTTTTAAAAAGTAAAAACATCGCAACAAGAAGGAGCTACTGTAGAAACATCTTCTGCTATAAAAATCAAAACGCCTGAGATAAAAAATTCTTTCCGATTCATAAATAAAAGTATATCACCTATAATATGGCGTACAATTTTTACGATATTTCAATTATTTCATTTTTCAGAAACCTTTAAACCTGATTTTTTTCTACTAAAAAGAGGTTTTATTTCTTCAAATTGCCACCATTTTTGTAATTACAATTTTTAAAAATACCTACGAAAAAGTCCCTATACTTAATGTATTTTTATACCCCTCCTAAATACAAAATGGAACATTCATAATTTCCATCTCGAACAAAACTAACACAGAATTCCTATCCACACAGTCGTATGAAAACTTAAACCTAACCACATCGTAAGTATCTATCACTTCTCGCACATTAATGAATCATTCCATCCACATCCACCTCTCGAACTTCCACTTCCTTTTAACATAATCAAACTCGACATATGTTCAGAGCACACCCACACACCAGATACAGATCTCTCTATAAACATTCTTTCCCCATGTGAAATACCGTGTGCAACATTGTCTTCGATTTGCAACGTGGCTCGTAAAACGCAGAAAAAAGGCGGCCCGTAAGGACGAGATGATAGCGCAAACTCGTCGCGAAACTTCGTTTCGCAGTGGCCAGCCCCTTTTGCGACGCCCCTCGAGGAATCGAATCGCCGAAACATCGCGACGGCGTAGAATTCACGAAAATGCGTGGCCTGCGTAAATCCTCGCCGATATTTCAACGATATGCAGAAAAATACTATTTCCAAGTTCTTTTTTTTTGTTTTTCATTTGTTTTAACTGAAAGGGTACATAAGAATACGAGTAGTCACGAAGTGACGACGCGACGAATCAAACTCTCTAAAGCAAGTCGAGTTAAAGGCGACCAGAATTCTTGAATGACGTTACCCGCGTAAAAATTATGAATGGCCATATTATTGCAAGTTGGCAAGCGCGATGTTCCGCGGCACGATACGTTGCTACATAGATACGATCTCCGGTAGTAGTTTGCACCCGGCAGTTAGCGCTGTTTCGCTCGCTGACTCGGCGCTACTCGATCCAATCGAGCTGACTCAGATCCTCCGCCCTCACTCTCTTGCACTCTGCTCGCTCCTCTTTCTTCCTCCTCTTCCTTTCCTCTTTCTCCTCTTTTCTCCGTCTCTTCCAACGCTGTGACCGTTGCATTCATTCACTCTCGCACGAGCTCCTCGCGTTCCTCACTTCGCAGCTCTCCTTTCCTTTCCTTTCTTTCTTTCTTTCTTTCTTTCTTTCTTTCTTTCTTTCTGCCCTCTTGTTCCTCGCGAGCGTTGTTTCCTCTCGCTCTACCACCTGTCACAACGTGTGCCCCCCTTTTTCTTTCCTTTCCTTCGACTATTCATTCACTCGCGCGCTCACGTTTGCGCCGTTTTGCCGCTGTTTCTTTGTCTCCTTTTTTTTGCCATCCTTTCCTTACGCCACCATTGACTTTTCTCTTGGTTTCATTTTGTTTCTTGCTTTTTTTCCCAACGCCATTTTTTGTCTTTGTTTGTTTGCCACTCGATGCAACTCTTCGTGTTCCTCTTTGTTTCAACTGAGTTCATTCAGTTTGTACTTCGCGATCATCTTTCTGAACTGTTGGATTCTATTGGTGGATTGTAGAATTAAATTATTTGCAATGGTACATGATGATGGACACTTGTCGTTTAGCATGTAATAATTCGCTCGCGAGGATGTCCACTTTTCGGCAAATTAGAAATGATTAAAAGGATCGAGCTTTCCATGTGTGTAAACGAAAACCAGAAATTATTGTAAAATATTTATAAAATACAACGTGCAACAAAAATTGCGAAAGCAATTCTATAACACTGTTTCTATGCAATACGATTTAATTAGCTTCGGCTGTCTCCTTATAGCATGAATTTTTCTACACTTTTTCCGATTGAAATTAACGAGGAATTCGTTCGTTTTTCAATTACAGTTCTCAGGGAATTTTCCTGAAAATGCAGAAACGACGTGACATTGTTGTTTCCTTTTTTTTTTTTTTTTTATCAAAATTAATGCTCAAAACAAATTGCACAGGTAGTACAATGACAGTGCCAGTCGCTCTGTTGCAATTTCTATGGATTTATCCAAAAACTGCGATTATTTAAGGCCAAGGAAACTAAATCAACGAATTACAGGTTTTGCATTCGAATCTACGGATTTAACACTTTTAAGGTAGTAAGCACTAAAATCTCTTCCTTCTGAGCTTGTTCTGAGTACGCAAAAGAATCAACCTGATTTACATGGTACTCACTTCTTAACCCCTTGCCTTACAATGACGAGTCACACTCGTAGCGTAGATTAAGATCAAGATGTGGGAAAAGAAAAATTATATACATATTAAATTTGCACTTTTGCACAAATTGCAGCTGAAATTTAATACCGAGGATCGCCAAATACAAATCATTTATAATATCCTGACTTTTTTTCATATAAAAGTGCTTTGGAACAGTGAAGAATTGATTACCATACGTAATGCCTAATAAATCGTAAGGGAAAGGGTTAACACGATGTGTGTTAATCTTATTTGTACTAATTTCGAGTTTCTTGGAACGCGATTTCCATGTAACACGGCTCGAATTAATCGCGTTATGGGAGGATCTAACTGTAAATATTTATAAGAGAAATTACACATCTGAATGAGTCATTTATAACTCAATACAGTCGACTACGATAAACAATTAGAAGGCTTCTGTCGATCTTCTAAATCCGAGTTACGAAGTTCATGCCTTAGGCATCGTCGCGAATTAGTATAAAAAGTCGATACAACGACACCGTTACATCTCTCCTTCCTTTTTCCCCTGTTACAATCCTCTGAAAGAGGAAACGTTCCTCGTTTATTGCACTCACGTGCACGAGCACGCACAATTCCGTGTTAGGTAGAGACGTTCCGACAGCAACATTGTTGCACGCTGACTATGTCTCCCCCTCCTGTGACTTCCGGTACTCCGATTACATTTCGACATAACTTCTCCAATTGTTACTACCGATAAATCCGTCGCTCTTTATCGTTTCACGATTAGCCACCATGGGACCTGCTTTAATACACCATCGTCTCGTCTCTTTTCCGCTTCGATTTAGTTCGCTGTCGATACGTAGAATCGGCAGATAAGAGAGGCGAACATTTTGCTGTTCGGCTGAGCGACGATGTCAACTGTAATTGCGAGGGTTAACGTTCCTTGTACACCTTATCTTGTTCTAACTGGAAGTATACTTTATATGAATGTATACTCTTTCGGGTTCTTTTATAATTAAAGAATTCGTGGAAAGCTCTATTGGTAAGTTACAAAGGGAACCATTCAGTAAAAATATATAGAAGAGATGTGTCTTCATTTTACGAAGATTAGATCTACTTAACGAAGTCTTGACAAGTTAACGATCACCGGTTACGAAAACACGGGAACCCCTTTTCTAAAGAGTTCATCAATACCTAAGGCTAACAGTCGTACTTCACTCAACCTCTGACTTTATCTCTCGAGTGGTTAGACCGTTTTTAAATAATTTATTGGAACTCTTGTTAGTGCCTTATTTTTTCAGAATGTGTCACGGTTTATTATCAGTACAATGAGACTTTAACATATCTGTTTTCAGAATTGAGAACTTTGTGCCACCTTAAGGGGGTGCTAAACAATCGATTTGTCGATATTATTGCGTTTAATTAATAATGACAATATATGTGGTTAATTTCTATGGGGATGTGATCAATCACTGCATTTTTTCCGATTTTGTTTTGTTTCTGAGAAGAAAAATTACAGTTGATTTTAATTTTACGTGTTCAAAAATTAATAATTATTAGAAGAAAGTTGACTGATAATAGTGTAATAATGTATAATTAAAATGAGACTTGTCAAATATAGATAAATGGAGATGTAATTTTCAAGTTACATAGAATTATAGAGAGTTGATCTTTTTAGCTTTGCACAGTATTACATCAATGTGCATTTGATATTACAAGTGCAAGAAAATCTGTTTTAGCAAAGAGCTTGAAGCAGGCTACTTAAAAAGTTAAACCACCCTCGAGGATTGAAAATGCCATTCAATTTTTGGCATCTTTTTTTGTTTTAAGAAAATAATTCATTCAATCGAAAATTGTTCATAAAACTTTTATTATGTTACTTTTGAAAATCACAAAAGTATTTTTTCGTTTAATTTTGTTGCATAATGGCGGTATTACGTCTGCATTGCCAGATCTAGAGGTCCAGACCGACGCCATTATGGTGCTATTTCCTTGCTGCTATACAGTTTAACTTGTTAGAACAAAATGCAAAAAATCTTCATCATCTACATATTAATGTCCACATATAAAATCGTCATCTAATGACAAGAAAAGTAATCAATGTACGTATTTCTTGAAATTACCGAATTCTTCAGAGAATCGAATGAATATTACAGAAATTGCAAACACAACGTCGACTTGAAAAATGTGATTCCAAGAAGTTTCAATTACTTATTGCGTAACGCGATTCTGATACCACGAAACAATCGGAACTTTGTATTAGAACTATCTGGATCATATTGTTAAAAATGTAAATAACAAATTTAAGCAAAATCTAACCATTCCACAAAATATATTCATTTTACACGATGTAAGAAAGCTCGACTATTTTTTCCATGGCACGTTCGACTCGGAGGAGTGTCTCAAACACAAATCAAATGGTTAAACCACCATAATATTTTTTTCCACAATAGAAACGCCTCTAAACAGAACGTTCCTCGTGTCGCGATAGAAAATCCTCGAGTAGTTTAAGAACGTCGAACAATAGGGATCAGAGAGAGGATGTTCGATCAGTTTTTACGGGAAGAAAAGAGAAAGAGAGAGACGTCGTTCCATGCATTCTCATCTCGAGGTGTCTACGATGCAGATTTAACGGTATGGCAGAGTTAGGGAATGCAGTTCTTGAAGAGAAGGAGAGAGATCGGTGTGTAATCGGTGTTCGAGGCATTCGAGGTAAAGTCAGAGAGACACGCACGCGGCGATCTCTGATCATTCGGTAGCTCGGATAATTTATTGAAATTGTCCTTACCGGTGTCGTTACTATTTTATCCTGGTCTCGTGGACCAAGAAACTCCTTGTACCGTGCTTTCCTCGCGTGTGTAACGATAGTAGTGTGTAGTGGTTGAACGTGAAAGAAGGGTTCAAGCCCGCGAATGCCTAATCTTTCTCACGGTATAAATCATTGGTTCGCGACTAACAGCTCTCTCTCTCTCTCTCTTTCTCTATCATTTCTCTACGTGTACGTAAGTTTACGCGCGGTGCAATAAATTCCGCGGAGTCGCTTGTAAACGAACCATTACGAATTCGGTGTCCCGTGACTTTCCTGTTCAACCGATTTTCTCGTCTCTCTCTCTCTCTCTCTCTCTCTCTCTCTCTCTCGGTCGGCTTCGATTCCGTTTAACCCCTTATAGCGGTTCGCGTTTACCGCCAGCTCCAATTCGTGTCGAAATGAAATTTTTTATTTCTCTCTGCTTTTTTACCCCTATCGAGTAAGCCAGCTTGTTCGAGGACTGGAAGAATGGCCACGTGTGTAGTCATGGTTGTCAGCTAGGACACTACGTGAAACTTGCTCACGAGAGCCAGATTTTCTGGTAATTGATGTCATTCGAGGTGTTCAAGCGTGGGCCTTGTGTACTCTTTTCGGCGTAACGTTTTGATTTTAGTTGGAATTAGCTGGGCTAGGTTGTGAAGAGAAAGGAGATACTTTGTAGTTTCCAGTGATGAATTTTATTCCATTTTTCATTCTTTTGCTTTTCTTTTTTCTTTGTTTTTTTCTTGATTAGCCTTGCTGCATGCTTACGTAAATTGGTACTGAACAAAGAGCAATTAACGATGTTGCGAGAAAGCGTGACGAAGATTGCTAATATCCTTTGTGAAGTTGTTTTTGACCTTCCTTTATCTACGATGAAATTTGTAACAACCCGAGTTCCTCGATTCCTTTTCTGCTCGCATGAAAGTCGCGTAAATTCAATCTGTCGTTACGAAAAAAGAAAAATACTAAATAAAAGAGCCAGTGTATGTTATAAAAATATTTATTGTATATCTACAAAAGGATTAATCCCTTGATCTATGATTTCTTTTGCAAACTATACATTCAAGCATCAGTTATTTACTCTTTTCGTACCATTTTACGCGAGAAACGCTAATGTCTCACAGTTTAATCACAATTGGCTATCCTCAGTATTATAAATTATAAGAGAATTGTTCATTATTAATATAATTGAATCTGTGCCATGAGTCTGACTCGTTATAGAGGCAAGGGGTTGATAAAAATTCAGAAAATCCAGAATTAATTCTAGTCGCTGTCAGAAGCGTTCCAAGTGTGAGCGCGTCATAGTGAATCGGTTAAATTATAATGTACAGTGTAAATTGAGGGATGAACGTACGAAAAAGAAGAAGAAACAGCAATAAATTTGAAAAGATTAGGAAGAGTTACAAAAAAAAAAAAAAAAAAAAGAAAAGTAGAAAAGCCGCTCTTTATCGAAGTTCCTTTATCTCTTCGCGAAGAAACGCAAATCTTCTCCTTCCATCCCCTCCAAAATGAAAAGAGCCAAGGCGAGAAAAACATCGTCGCGGACTGGTTGCAGGAAGAGAGTATCGGGTTTTGTTTCTGCGGGCCGCAACATCTAACACGCTGCTCGGCCAGATTACAAAGTAACTCTTTCGTGGCGATAAGACGGGCTATCGTGATCCAGTCCTCGGTTTGTATGTTTAATAAATAGAGACCGTGGAGAGAATGGCGGGAGGGAGGGAGCCATAGGTACGCGAAAGGAGAATACGATTATGCCGACGAGGACGAAAGTATCGCGCGACAATGCGTACAGCCGGACACACGGTGAACGCTATCGTTCGGCTGACGGCGTTAGCAAATGACGCCGGATGCGCCATTGTATCGTCGCGGCTTCTCTTCCGATAACGCCACTCACGCTGTTTAATCGCTTTACGGCGAAACTTTGGTGTCAGATGGCGATCCTCTAAGCTACTCGAGAGTCACACCATCTTCTTCACTTTGTCGAAACGCGTGCAAATTCTTTTCCTTTTTCTTCTTCTTCTTTTTGTCTTTTTCAACCCTTTACACTCGAGGGGTGACTTGGTTCGATGCAGCAACAGGAATGACAATTGAGGAGCGATAATAACTTTTCTTCTTTTTTTCTATAAGTGTCCTTCTTCTTTGCATTTTCAATGTTTCACGTATACGCACTTCACAATACAGCATTGTGTTCAATTAAAATTATTATTTTATACATTAGTCTGTCTTTGATGTTTACAAAGATCGAACCGAATGGCGGAAAGTTACATAATTTGTCGAAGAAAAGCATTTTGTTGAATTACAATTATTATTTTATACATTAGTCTGTCTTTGATGTTTACAAAGATCGAGCCGAATGGCGGCGGAATTAGTATCGGCGAAGAGAAGTACGATCTTAGATTATTTCAAAGACGAAATTAATAATTTCGCAAGTGCTTGAGTTGCATAATTTGTTAAAGAAAATGGAATATTAAAGTAACAGTGAAAAGTAAAATTGATTCTGACAACATACAGAAAAAACAGAGTCTTTGATGCTACAGATTCTGAGAAAAAATTAAAAAGAATAGAGTTCAACAACGATGAAAGGAATTACAGAATCGCAAAAAGTCGTAAATTGTAACAGAACCATTGGACTTTTCGAATTTCAATCGACGAAACTATAGCTGAAACACGAGTAGTTATGCTCAAAAGATACAGAAAAAAGAAAAGAAAATGGAAGTTCGGCACAAAAGCTTCGAGTTCAAAGGGTTAATATCTTCTTAGAGGAATCATGATTGTTCGTTGTGCCCACAAACAACAACCCCTTGGTTTGATTTGAGTTACGATAAACCTATTCTATCCGGGTGTTCCTTCCTCCCCTGCTAGTTCAACGTGTATACATAATAGTCGCGAGTGTGAAGGAGCGTAGCGATTAGTAAGGAGGAGCGAATTAATTTAGGTAGATATCGTGGCGCGAGGTACTACACGCCGCCACGGAGAAACCCCGTGAGAACGAACGATTTTACGGTTTATCAGATTTCGTTTACATTCGGGAACCCTAGAGCTTTCCTCTGCCTTAGTCGTGTTACGGTTTCCCTGGGATTCCCCCGAGCCTTCGGGGTACAACTTGAAGTGCTCGACGCGTCAAATTTGCTTTTTGGAATTTTTTTCTTCTATTGGTTCTAGAGTGAGATGCGTATGAGTTCTATGCGTAAAATTTGCTTTTTTTGGGGAATTTAGGAATTTTTCTACTTTCAGCTGTATGTGAGCTCTCGCCGCGTAAAATTTGCTTTTTTTGGGAATTTAGGAATTTTTCTAGTTTCAGCTGTATGTGAGTTCTCGACACATAAATTTGCTTTTTTTGGGGGAATTTAGGAATTTTTCTACTTTCAGCTGTATGTGAGCTCTCGCCGCGTAAAATTTGCTTTTTTTGGGAATTTAGGAATTTTTCTAGTTTCAGCTGTATGAGTTCTCGCCGCGTGAAATTTGCTTTTATGGGAATTTAGGAATTTTTCTAGTTTCAGCTGTATGTGAGCTCTCGATGCATAAATTTGCTTTTTGGGAATTTAGGAATTTTTCTAGTTTCAGCTGTATGAGTTCTCGACGCATAAATTTGCTTTTTGGGAATTTAGGAATTTTTCTAGTTTCAGCTGTATGTGAGCTCTCGACGCGTAAAGATTTGCTTTTTGGGAATTCCAGAATTTTCTTGTTTCATTGGTTTCAAAATACGGGATGTGTGTGATCTCGACGCATGGGATTTGTCTTTTGAGAAATTCGAAATTTTTGTCTTTTATTAGTTTTTGGGTGTGAAATATATGTGATCTGGACGCGCAGAATTTGCTTCTCGGAAATTGCGCAATTTCTTTGCTTCCCTTCTCCCATTGCTTCGAAAGAAAATCCAGATTTGCACATGCGTTTAATTATTTGTTACCATTCGGTGTTGTTCGATCATCATGTCTCGTTTCTTAACGAAAATGATGTACTTACAAATCAGTTGATTCTCGGAACATACGTGAGTTCCGTGCGTTACGTGTTCGATCGATGGACGATTTCGCAAACGTTTTCGGCCCTGCCTGGTGTAATTTACCCACGAATCGATCGATCGATCAATGATGCGTGCTTTTTTATTATTCAAACACAGTTATAATACAACGAACGATAGCGGAAGTGTTCCTCGTTAACAATATAAAACGCGTATCGATTTAAGAAATCCACGAATCGACGTTCCTCGAAATCCCAATCCACGAAGGCTATTAAGATCGGTGTTATTAAAATAATTACAGTTCCATAGAAACAGTTTCTTAATGTACCACCGAAAATCTTGCAAATCTCTGAATTTCATCAAACGATCTTCAAGATCGTGCTACAGTTAATCCAGAAATAGTAACCTTAATCCATACGTCTGAAAAACACTCGTTGCTCGTTCATTTAGAAACGTGCTTTGCTTTCTCTTTCGATCGAAGTGTAACAACCGAAATTACGATCGCCATCGGGTAACCATTATAAACCTCTTTCGAATCTTTCGCGTGTTTCCCGGAACGATAGCTATAAGAGGGGGGGGGGGGTCGAACTAAACAGGGAACTTAACGAGAAACAGGGTGGGAACATAAGTGAGTGCCGTAAGGCCTAAATACACACGCGAAGAAGGTCCATCAATCTGGACTGGAGTCAATATTGACTTGGCTGGGCCTCGTTGCAAAGAGGGCATCATCGTCGACCGGTCCCTTTTCTCTCGCCCAGGACACGCGTGACAAATGCTCCGTGTGCAAACACCGGCGCATCTGTGTCTACAGGATAACCGATTCTCTCTCTTTTCGGATCTATAAATCGTGGAAACGCTCGCTCGTTGGTCAAAATCCTCTGTATCCTTCTTACGGTTTCTCTACGGTTCTTCTTCCTTCTATGCACTGATTCACCTTTTTCCTCCATTTTTTTTTTCTCTCATTTTACTTTACACTCCTTTAATTCTCTCCGACACTTTGGCTTTTTTCATACGGCTCGAGTATTGCACAGCTAGCAGCGATTTCCTAAGACAACGGCGGCCTAATGGTCTCGAATTTTTTCTGCAGACGCGGTTTGTCGCGCGCGCGGCTCCCTTGCGTTTTTCAGGGGACGATCGATGAAACACGTTCGCGTCTTTCCTCCTTTGTCTCTCCTTCCTTTTTTCTACGCGCTTTTCTTCCCTCTCTCTCTCTCTCTCTCTCTCTCTCTCATTCTCTCTGTACTTCTCGTATTTGGACACACACAGTCTATTTTTCTCACTTTTTCTCTGTACTCGTTTCACGTGAAACAACGAGCGGCTAAGCGACAATGAACGCGTTAAAGCGAACGATCCTGGCGCGGCCGCTGAATATGGATACGCAATAAATTCGAACGAGCCGCGCGACGAGCACCGCGAAAAAAAGCCATTGGTCAATCTACCATCGCGATCGCGTGCCTTTCCTCTCTCTACTCGTACCTGGCTGGCCCCCAGGATGATCTTTACTCTTTCTCTCTCTCTCTCTCTCTCTCTCTTTCTTTCTCTCTCCCTTTTCCCGCGAGCGGGGAACAGAGTGCTCGAAAGGGAGAGAGGACAGTTCTTGTCGGTGCGAGGTAGAAGAAAGGAACGACACGAGATCGCGACGTTACGTGTTCCCACGTCGACGCGACTGTTACATTGTGCATATAAATCGCGTCATAAAACGCGTGTACCACCAGGGGCTGTGTGATCTTCTCTCGTGGTTGTGGCTGAATCGAGAGAGCCTGTATGCTAGGAAAAGAGAGAGAGGAAGAGAGAACGAACGGTAGAGAAGTTGTGTGTGTACATATATACTGGTTTGCTAGACGTTCCTCTACTCGATTGTGAAGCCAAGGCATTCGTTCCAACGACCGTTTCCACTCCGAGGACTTCCAGTTTTTTCCATAGCTCGGATCGGACATCCATCGATCATCCATCTCGTCTCGAACGTACGCACGATATATATCGGTTTTTCGTGAGGCCGCCGACACAGGTATGCCGAGCTTAGAATGGCCTTGCCCGTGAGTGGAATCGCGGAGAATTTTCTGCAGAGGTGTCATGTGATAAGTCCACAGTCTCCCTTCCTTGAAATTATCTCGCTTTGGTCATTTCCGTTACCCTGTTGCACTCTTTTTCACGTGATTTTTAGATGGTTGTGTCGCAGTACTGATTCTTTTAGGGTAACATTCACTTCTTGCCTTGGAATTTTCTTGTTTGTTCACCAATTTGTTCTCAGAGTTGCGCGTTTATGCAACATTTAGGGAAATGTTCTTTTTTCTTCGTACCAAATTTGTTCACCGATAGAAATTGTTCTTAAAAACAAAATCAGGCAGGTTTTTACACAATTGAAACGTGAAAATGCTGTAACTCTGATTCAGAGATATCACTTTTAACAATTCAGTAATCTAAATTGAAATTAATGTATTATCGGTACTTATAGTGACATTGCTGTCATTTGTCGGTACAAACATAATGTTGACAGATAGTCAAATACACTTGATGAATTTTCAAATTCAATTTGAAAAAAAAAATGAAACTTACGAATAAATTTTTGTTTATGATTTATTTATTTCGTACAAGAGAAAATTAATTATCAACAGACAAAAGAATATACAAAATATGTAATTAAATAAACATTAGAATACAACGAGGCACGGTATAATATTTTTTTAACAGAGCCAGAAGATTTCGAGAAAATATCGACTGCAATATAACATGATTATTAACAATCCAAGTTACACTACCTATATTATAACTTTATTATTTTTAATATATTAATATTTTATCGATAGTTTAATTATACATATCTCAGCTATGTAATATATTTTTTTGTGGTCACTAATAACCATAAGGTAGATGGAACCTTAAATAAATAAGAGAAAGTGATTGAAATTTATGGGCTACAGGATGAACACTGGTGCACAAATTTTCAATTTATTTCCACACATATATAAAATCACCCTGTGCCCTTTTGCACGCACCCATCTTTCCTGCGTAACAATTTTTTCCATCTGAACAGTGTGAGATTTCCACACGCCGTATCTTTCAACGAAACATCGAGTACCGTAGATCTAACCAAGAGAGTCCCATACCTTTCACACACAAGCTCCATTACCTCTAACAGTATATGGAATCCTCGGACAATTATCCACCAGAAACCTGCACCATCCACTCATCTACTCTCCCAACGCGCGACACCTATCCTACTACCTTCTTCTCGACATTTTAAATCGCGACACACGGCGAACATTTACTTCCCCCATCAAACAAAACCGAACGACTAAAAATTCTTTCCCAGCCACGAACGTACCATCGTCCATTATTTCTTACCATAGAACGTAAGTACTTTCCAAGTCGTGCAGTAATCGTATCGTAATGCATCCTCTTTCTCTCTCTCTCTCTCTCTCTCTCTCCCCTTGATACGTGACGATGCTCTCATAGCTTCCGTTTCCCGTTGCAAGCTTAGCTTCTGCTTGCTACGTACTTGCTACCCTTGGTAGAGAAATCGTACCGTTTGGCAATTAGCATGCTCAACGGAACAAACGAGCTATCGTATCGAGCTAATGCCTCGATATATCGATCCTCTGGGTGTACGAATAATTATCAGCCAGTTCGTGGTAGCCAGTCGCGACGTACTCACGACGTGGTTACAACCAAGACGACGACGACGACGACGTACGTTTTGCTACCTTGAACGCTACTTTAAAGGCGACGAGAACAGGAGGTGTACATATACCAGGGTGTGATATAGTTGCATGAGTTTGTGGATGGTTCGTAAGAGTATGTATGTATGTATGTATATATATACATTCACATGGTATCACACTCTTCTTCTTCGTTTCTTCAGTGTTCGATGCGATCGCGTGGAGTAACTCAGGGACCGTGGCGGCCGCTTCTTCTTCTCCACGGCCCCTAGGACTGAATTATGGCCCATGGCCCCGGACACTCGGCAACACGCTTCGTCGTTTAACCCCTTGCCCGATCCCGAGCCCCGAAGCGCATTCTTCCCGTCCTCCCGCGTTTTCTCGCGGACCTCGTGGCGGATTCTTACGATTCCCGGTGAGAACCGTCGGACTCGACGGTATATATTCTCTTTGCCCGCCCCGGGTACGCTCTTTGCGCGCCCTTCTTCTTGCCTCGGTTACTTTTGCCGAGCATAGGGACATACTGAATCTTTTGCCGTGTAAGAGAGGCTTATGTATCGTACGTATGCTACCACCCGACAGGGGAAACTTTGGAAGTGGTAGGAAAAAAAGAGGAAAGGAAGAATTCGTTGCTTCTTGGATCTCGCGATTTATCTGCGATCGTTGTTACAGAGCGTTTACCATAATCACGGAAATCGTTGAGAATCAGGATGCGTAGGGGAACGTGGAATTAAATTCAACTAATAATATTGACGATATTTAATCTTGTTTTTTTATCGATAACGAGACTTTAACACTTAGCTAACCGCGTAATTTTTCACAAACGACGCGGAGATAGTAATCTTCTTCGCTTGAAAGACTCAAATAGTTCTCAAAGGGATGCAACGAATCCTAAATGCAAAACTCTTCCCATAAGAAGCGTGTCTGTACATCTTATCAACGAATTCCAACAGAAATCTCGATTTACGATCGATCGTCGTCAACCGCGATTAAAATATCAACCGTTGTAAGCCATCCTAGCTTACAATCATCCTGACACTCGCGAGCCTAGCGTATTAGCAAACTGAAACGCTCGCAAAAATCGAAGAGCAAAAACACAACAGCACTAACATCCCCGCGTTGTTATCGAGTTTTATCGTTCGATCGAAATACTCTACGGTTCATGCTTGGTTTGAAACGCGTCGCATAGCCATGGCTGCCACGAATCCCTGATGATCCATGGTGTTATCCTGCAGACGGAACCGGGACACGCATTAACGCCACTCTCGAATGCTATAATGCCAGCCGTGTTGGGTCACGTTTTTCCTCCCAGTCGACACAATGCTATATATGCACAACCCTGCTTTTCGACAATATGTTCAGGACCATCGAAACGAGGCGAATGGATGGATAGATGGATGGATGGACGAACGAATGGGGATATGTTCCGCACAGGGGTTTGTTTAGGCTGTGCCGCGCGAAAGCCACTCAACCCGCTAATCTATTTAGCCGTGCTGTTTGATATGGAATTAATGAGGACCCACTGGTATTATGTACAGGCCTGATTTTCGGTTTACCTTTCATGGTGAAAAAGAAAGAGGGGGAGAAGCCTCTCCTCTGCCTTTTCACGCTGGAAAAGTCTAGTTTTAGGGCGTGCAGTTCTTTTGGATGCAGCTGCTCGTGTCGACGATTTTAAGGGGTCGTTCAAATGCGACGCCTAGGTGTCAGCATGGTGTAATTTTTACGCGTTATGTCTTTTCATGTGACAGTAGTCGTTTTGTTTTAGTAGACTGTGGTACAATTTTAGTTATGCAGCAGTATGCTTTTATATTGTTCGAAGTTATGGAAATTGGCGGTTTTGGAAACATTTGTGATTTATTTCGGTGTCTTCGATTCGAAGATTAGTCAAAAAATTCGAAGAAACTGATTTTGTTGTTGGTAAATCAAAAGGTGTAGTGAAAACATTGTTGCAATTAGTGAAATAAACTCGAGAAACATGCCGAAAAGTCAGTGAAAGTTTCGATTATCGAATTTACGTCTGCAGACAGTTGTGGTAATACTTCTATGGAGAAATGAGAAATATTTCGTTTAAAAAAATTGTTTCTTCCAAAAACGAAAGGGTTAATCAATGAAGAATCGTGAAACAGACAATTGACTGTTTTTCATGTCTCTTTATCTTTCGTTGTAATTCTGATCTCGTCTCGCTTATGCAAAATTAACCTTCCCCAAGACGATTTTTCTAAAATTAGAAAAAGAGTGATTTAATTTTCTGTGTAGCTATAATTTTAACTCTCTGCACTCTGAGCATTTTTTTTCGAAAACGATAAAAATGATACATTTTTACGAATTTATATATTTTTCTCTATCCTGCCAATTTGCTTCATTTTAATGTAAATAAAACTCATGTAAAATAATGGTTTACTTAACAAATGTTGCAACAGTGCCACCTATGGATTGCAAATGATTAATCACTTTAAATCGATAGCAATTTTAAACCGCTTTTCTGTCCGAAGATTATATTCACTATATTTTCATCTTTTTCCTATCACAAGTATCCAAATTAAAAATAATTTAACGGACACATACGTGTCTCATTATCCTCGAAAATGTCTCAGCTAAAGTTTTTCTATGCTCGCGCCTAATCGATAGAAACAATCACGCGGGCAAGTGTCTTTTTTCTTTCTTTTTTTAAATGTGCAAGTCGTTTGAGTCTGCCAGCTTTTCGTGTGCAGGAGAGACAGAGAGAAAAGGGTTTTATTTGGTACACTCGACGAGAGAAAGTTGGTGCACGATTAATATGGAAATGTTACATCGTTTATTGGCGTGTTCAGATAACGCCCGGTAAATTATTCAAGACTCGAGTTCTCCGGGAGCTTATTAAAATCTCAGGAACGTTTAGCATGATTTGCGACAGTTTTCAACGATCGATCGATAGATAGCCTGTTTATTTCACTGTGTTTTATATCACCGATGGGATCCGGTCGATCGATCTCGCTCTCTCATTTACGGGAAATGTTAAGACAAACCGGACCCGAAGCGGGAACACACGATAATTTCTTCTGTTTGGTATATACATTTACGTATACGTATACATATTCACACGTTTTCTAATAACGTGTCTCGATCAATTTTCCATAGCGATCTCAGCATCCATTAATTCGTTCTTAACGAGCAAAACCGAGAAACGTTCTCCTCCGATCACCATGCAGCAAAATGGTGAACTTAAATGTGGGCTGTTCTCCTCTACAGTTCGCGTGCAATCCCTCCGCAACCGGAGAACGTGTAACGCGCGGCAAGAGATCGAGTGACGATTAAAACGCGTCCGTCCAGTCCCGTTTGATGCCTCGTTTCCTGACGTCGTCAGCGAATCTTTTACGTTGATATACTACGCACAGCTTCTTCTAGTACGGAGTTAAACTTTGGTTAGGTTAATACGTGCCATTCTGTAACGTGTGTATATATGTTAAATGTACGTGTGTGGTGGTAACATGACGAAGTCAAGTGAGACGTGACGTGAAACGCGTTGTCGAACAGGTGTCTACGAACGTGAAAACATTCGCGGCTGCGAGTTTTCCCGATTTCGCAAGCGTTTTAATGGCGACGTTACTTTGGTGCGCGTATGCAGCTCGCGGAGGACGGCGGACGTCGGGAGGTAAATCTGCTTCCATTGTGAGTGGGTAAAGAGATCTGGGAGTGAAAGAGCGCTGAGAGAGTAAGAGAGCTGAACGCGAGAGAGTTGAGAGCGAGAGAGTTGAAAGCAAGAGAGCTGAGCGCGAGAGAGTTGAGAGCGTGAGAGAACTGAGAGTGAGAGAGTTGAAAGCGTGAGAGAACTGAGAGTGAGAGATCTGAGAGCGCGAGAGACCTGAGAGCGAGAGAGAGCTGAGTGCGAGAGAGTTGAGCGTGAGAGAGCTGAGAGTGAAAGAGTTGAGAACGAGAGAGTTGAGCGTGAGAGAGCTGAGAGTGAAAGAGTTGAGAACGAAAGAGAGAGCTGAGAGCGAGAGAGAGCTGAGTGCGAGAGAGTTGAGCGTGAGAGAGCTGAGAGTGAAAGAGTTGAGAACGAGAGAGTTGAGCGTGAGAGAGCTGAGAGTGAAAGAGTTGAGAACGAGAGAGAGAGCTGAGAGCGAGAGAGAGCTGAAAGTGCGAGAGAGATGGAGCGGAGAGGGATGGTAAATGTTAAGCAGGCGATAAAAAATTGCTGGGGGGAAAAAGAGGAGCAGTTAGCGTGTAACGCGAGAAGGTAAAGAGAAAAAGAGGGACCAGACGAGAGAGTGGGTGACCCACGGAACGTAAACGTGTACTCTTTCTCTACGCCAGGGTTGTTGTGTTTGCCCAGAAAGAGAGTAAAAGCAACGCGCAGTCGCCGGGAATTTCAAGCAAACAAACTGTCGACGTAACGCGTCGTTGTTTAAACGAGTCCGTTCTTGAAATGATTTGTGTCGAAAGACGTCGTATAACATCATGTTTTCGCAAAGATACGCGAGAGTTATCCTCGCTTCCCTTTGACGCACGCCGATACGCTTGTGCAGTGCAAATAGCTTTTTGCTCATGGTGTATCTTGTGTTTAGATTATGATACGCCACTGTGAATACTTTCAGTGACCATGGACAAGATCGATCACGTAGAGTTGTTTGGTAAATTCGGTAATATGTCACGTTTCGAACGAGCACCGGACAAATGTTTTTATATCTAGAGACATATTTTACTCTGGATATCACGGCTCATGTGGTATACTCGCAAAAACTTCTATTCCTCTTGTATATTGTACGAATGAATTTCACGTGGATTTTTCAAATTCTTTAAATACACTACGGGTTGGATAAAGATAGAAATTCAACGAACTTTCAATTTAATTTATTAACCGAAAATAGCAAAATGAAATAAATTACTGTTCTGTTCTGAATATTTATTCTAAATATTTATCCTGCGAGAATTGAATTATTTTCTTAAAGAATTTATTATGCATCTATTGATCGTTGCATCTGTAATGGAAGCTAAATTAGCACCAATTTCTATACGAGTATTCAACTGTCATACTAATCATGGAAGGAATATTACATTATCAATATTCAAATCGTCAAAAAATTGCTCGTTCTGTATAATCTGAAATGTACGTACACTCCCGTTCATAAATAAACGAATCGACTAATCATTAGAGAATTATTAACATAATTAATTTCCAATAGAAATGATTACGCGTGGAATTGAAACAAGAAAATATAATGAAGTCCAAATAATAATAGAAAAAAAAGTCGAATCGAAAGGGTTCAAATAGAATAAATGTTTGCTGATGTGTGTTACATCGACGAATCGAATCAAATAGCAAACAAAATTCCCTTTTAGTCCCTGCGCCGTCTCGCGAAATTTTTTCCCACCTCTGCATCCTGTACATCCCCTAATTAACCTCGATCGAAGGAAAACTAATTAATCAAGAATTTAATCCCTTGTTTCACTAAATTCCAGCTGCTCTGAAAACTTTTCCACGGCTTCAATACAACCTAAGAAAAAGGTGCATCTTTGGTTCCAGTGTCCTGTGACAGTGAGCTCGTCGCTGACGTCCTCTTCGGCCTCGCCAGTGTCCGGTACGATCCTGAGCGCAGGCGGTTCGTCGTTAGTCAGCGTAGCGGGCACCACCACGAATCATCCCCTCGGCGTAGCTGCCGGTCTGTCGAACGCGAGGATGGCGGTGACCAGCGCGGTGGTTAGGCCGCCAGGCAGCCCTACCACATCGGTCAGCCCGTCTCAGGGTCATCCGCCGCCGACGACCGGCGGCCCGACGCCTACTGGAAGGTGTTGCGACACCGGAAGACCAATTTTCACGGATCCGCTCACCGGTCAAACCCTATGCTCCTGCCAATACGAACTGTTAGGCGGTTATCAGCGGCTTGGCGCGCTACCGACGGCTGCTCTCTCGATGTATAGCGCGCCTTACGCGGCTGCGGCCGCCGCTGTCGCTTCTGAAGGCATGGCGGCGTATTTCCCGAGCCTTGGAGCTGAACAGGCACCCTTCTACACGCCTACGGTGAGTTTTTCTCTTTTTTTTTTTTTTTTTGAAGGTTTTGGATTTTATAGATTTAGGGTGATTGGAATCCTTGGTGGGTCACCGATGATCTTGTTTGTCGACGTGACCCACTGAGATGTGATACAGATGGCAAAAGGATTGATTAGAGTGACCCACTGGTGGGTCACTGACGCTTTTGTTTTGTCGACGTTATTGTGATATGAGTAATAAAAGGATCGATTAGATAGAGTGACCCATCGATGGGTCACCATGTTTTTAGATTGCATACTGATAAATTGAATATTAATACTTGCATAGTAGTTGAGGTCGGTTTTTGTAGATCCAGGAATCAGTACTTTTTTTTTAATTTATTCTTTTCTTCTATTTTCTGTATTTTTAAGGTTTCTGGTGTTTCTTATACAGTTTGTGACTGATTATACTTTATTAGTATTTTTAAAGCAGGGGTTAGTAGATGTGACTGTTTCGTTTACGCGATGTGTATACATTCAATTTTCGTTTATATATAAATTCGTCGACATTTTTGCCATACGGTGGCAAACATCTTAAGATGTAATAACGTTTTAAATGGAATCAAACCGCTTGAGTTTTTTTTTTTATTTCGAAAAGTTAGAAAGATTTTGAACATGTTACAGTTGTGGAAATCGTTTTTGCAACTTCTTCATCCGAGCCCGTGATAAAAATTTGTAAAATACATTTTGTAGGTTTATGCTGATTACGTACAGTAGCAGACAAAAGTTTAGGACAATAAGAAAGAAAGGAAAGTATTTATTTTGTATGGGGAAAAATATATACAGTGTTCTGTTTACGATACTAATTGATTAATTAATTATTTACACGTTTGAAAAAAAGAATTCTGTTTTCAATTATACAGCAATTGTACAATATACAAAAGAAAGGTAAATCTGTGGTTGAAACTCATTGCAGGCTCAAATTAAAAAAGTTGTGAGAAACTATTTCTATTATTTCCTTTGCAATTTTCTCAAAAAAATTATTTACCAATCTTCAAAAGGTTATTTTACTTTAAACAGAGGTACGAATACTTATGCAATCCACTGTATATATAGATCAAACTCTACTACTGTGAATTAAGTATTGAACGAAAATTAATAATACCCCAATCGACGAATAATCGACGAGAGAGAACCGCACAGCTCCGCCTGCCTATGTAAATTATACTCTAAACTTCGCCCCAGTCTATTCGATCTTTATGGCGTACTCGCTGGTGCGTACTTTCCCGATTTCGCCGTGCTTTGTTTAATTATGCTATCACAGCTCGCGCGACTGTTCCCGCGTAATAAACGTCAACGCAACGCGCGCGCGGCTCGCGCGCTCGATGTGCTCCATACGGCCTCGGGGCGCGTTCGTTTCAACGACAGCCTTAAAAGTTCGTTTTACTGCATCCACGAGCACTAGAAGGATCCTTTCCGCTTTATTACCATCCGCTGTAATTAATTTCGTCGAACGAATTTTCCTTCTTTTTCTTCTCCCCTTCAAATTTCTTCCTCATCTCCAACATTCGTTAAAACAACGGAAAATTTTCGTCTCTGTCTTTTTGTCTACGATAAACTTGAACTAATTTCTTACTAGAACTAATTCACAATCTTTGATACACAAGATTAATATCAGTGGAGAATTTTATTCATTTAATTGTTCACCGAAGCCTCTTCTATACTTGTAAATATTCAATTAGTATTAATTAACTTGAAAAAATGTATTTTTCTTTCATTGAAAATTTGTTTTTCATGAAAATTACCAAATTTTTACAAATCTGGAATAGATAAGTTACCATCTAGGTGGGACCAAGTAGTGATTAATAACAGAGAATACATTTTAGAATGAACACTTTTGTACGTTATTTCAAATACAAATAAAGTTGATACAAAGAAACGGCAATTACTTATAACTCAACTCGATATATCGTTTTCTAAATGTCCAGGAAAAAAGTTTGGCGAATTTTTCATCTCTACATTCTTTCCCCGAAAAGAGACACATCGAATGGTCCCGCGTTCTTTTCGCGTACCATCTCTCGCGATGCGTTCTACAATAATCGAGATGTTATCGCGGCGAAAGGTCCGGGACAGTGTGATGTTAATACAGGCGAGAAGAGAAGAAGAAGAAGAAGAAGAAGAAGAAAGAGCAGCAGCGGCGACCTGGGATCGGCAATCGCCTGTATTCGTCGGTCGGAGAGAGGTTATCGGACCACACACAAAGCGCATACACGGAGAAAATAGCCGCGAAGCGTAAATTTATGAATCCGTCCTGCCGTAACAGTGGGACACTGTCGTGTTCGAGCCGTCGCCGACCCAGACCTGTTATCGTCGCTCTTTATGATCGAGCTTAAGGGGCGAGCGTACGGAGTATGCTTGTGCCTCTACTCGTAACCGGGCAGCAGATTGCACACACAGGTTGCGCGGTACCGGTACCTTCTCTCACTCGTGGCTAATGTCCGCGAGACTCTTGTACCATCGTGCCATTCAGTACCGTTTTTAATGGGGACCGTTCGTTTCACCCTGACCCCCCACGATTCCTCTTCTTCTCTACTAGTCGATCATTGATTCCCGAGTTTATTGAATTTTCTACGATTTTCGAGTTTCTTCTATGTCTGTTAGTTTAGAAGTTAACTGGATGATGGTTGGTGACGCCATTTTGGTGTAATATGAATGTTTGGGGATTATTTCCTGATTTATGTACTGATTGATCACTGATTCCCGAGTTTATTGAATTTTCTACGATTTTCGAGTTTCTTCTATGTCTGTTAGTTTAAAAGTTAACTGGATGATGGTTGGTGACGCCATTTTGGTGTAACGTGAATTTTTGGGGATTAATTCCTAGTTTCTTTACTAGTTCATCAGTGATTCTCGAGTTTGTTGAATTTTCTACGATTTTCGTGTTTTTTCTTTGGTGATTAATTTAAAAATTAGCACAATGGCGATTGCCATTTTGGCGCAATACAAAATTTACGGGTTAACAGCTGATATTTTATCAAAAAAATTGTAAGAAACATAGGAAATAACAGAACAGTATTTATCTACTGTGTTAGTTTTTATAAACATGGAACTGACATCTATGAAAAATTTAATTATCATTGCATTACGAATTTCTGATTTATTTCCTTTCATTTCGGTGGATATATTACAAATTCTTCGCTTTAATAAAACGTTTTTGAGGCTATGTTTGTATAAAACGTTTCTTAAATTTCCTGCTCCCTAAAAATTCAGAATTATTCAACTTTTTTATATCGACAAAAATCGCCCTCCCTTGGTTAAAGTTTTTTTAAAACAGCCGATAGTCATATTGTTACACGAAGAATATAAAAGCCAACGAAACGAGGCTAGAAGTGAAACCTACAATACCGCCGATGAAATCGTGAAAACTGTACAGGGAAAATTTGCAAAAAAAAGCAAAAACACTTGGCGAAATTACTTCGCACATGGTTAAGCGGAGCATTGAATTTTCGAAATCGCGTGTCTCGAATACACGGTGTACCATCGTGGCGAGAATTTCCTCCATCGAGAAATTCCATTCGTCCACTATTTTCGAGTGCTAATTACGGCTGGTCCGGCGATGACTGTGCCATTCGAACACGGTGTATAATTAATGCCATTAATGCAAGACTAATGCAAACGGAACAAGGCGAGTGAGACGGAATTATTCGAGGGGAAGGTAGAAAGAAGGAGGGGGTGGGAGGGGTTCTATGGTTCTATTATTCCACCGGTTGATAGAGGTTTAAACGTGGCTGGTATATATGGAGTCGGAACCGTCGGGGTTCAACGGGTTACAGAAACAAACAACAATGGCACACATCGATTCTAATTATTATTATCGCTGCTTTGCCAGTCATTTTTCTCATTATCGCCGATGAATTGGTGATCGATCGCCAGTGGGCGCCGATTAATCATACCAGTCCTTATAAAACTGGATTATTTCCGTCGTTCAAACACTCAAACACTCTTTCGTACACTGAAATATCGACGATAGAAGTTTGATTGAAATTTTCTTTTCTTTTCTTTAATACTTTGACGACCGTTATCGCGAACGTTTGATTTCGCGAAAGCGTTTCAACGTATTTGAGCCGCTTAGAAGTTAGAGTGACTAAGTATGCGAAACTTTAATTTTGTTAAATTTATTTTATCTATAGAAAATTGAGATGGAATGATTAGGTACTGTGGTGCTAGATATTTTGCGAAACTTTACAACAGTGGAGTTAGTTACTCGTTGACTTCTGAACGCCTCATTTGTGACTTAATTCGCAGAACCGGATGAGCGAAAGACAAGTCGATTTTTGAATTTTTACGTATGTAACGAGTATTCGTATGCAAATTTAAGAATGAAAGATGGTCAAGGACACGTTTATTAAGCGTACTGCTTAGCTTATACAAAGTTGCAAACTCTCGTGAAAAATACCAGCGGCAAGTGTGTTTTTGCGCGTATTATTTCAGAAAACACTTCGATACGCTCGATTTATAGTTACCAGGCTGCAGATTTGTATCATTTTTATGAAATTTATAATGTTTTTCATAATATCTAGTAGGTGAAATAATTTTCCGTCGAGGTTCTACTTCTTTCTACTATATTCTCAGAAATAAGAATTTGCATAACAATCCACAGTCTAATAATTATTTTCCGTGAATAAAGATTGGATCCTTCAGAAGACGAATTAACTCGTCATTAATTTACAAATGCTTAAAATAAAATAGCTTATTTATCAGTTCTGTCTGTATTAAATATAAAACACGATATATTCACACTTGCAATAAACTAAATTAAATTTTAAAATTTCAAAATGTGTATTTGTAAAATATATAAAAGTATATTATAATTACATAAATAAAATTAATTTTCCATTATAAATTGAAGAGGATTTATTTTCTATTCGATAGGTGTACACGGTTAACAAGTTAATGACGTTTGAAATTCGAAAGATAGCACTACAATTTCGTTCTTTTCGCAGCTCCTTTTTCTTTCATCTGTTCATTATTTGTACCAAGTATCGCCACGTTATTAACAACTATAATTGATTCGGTTTACAGGCTGCTGGCCTCGATTTGAAGGAGAATCTTGGGGCAGGAGCCGCGGCAGCATGGCCTTATCCATCCGTGTACCATCCTTACGACGCCGCCTTCGCCAGCTATCCCTTCAATGGGTGAGTTTTCAATCTAATTTATAACTATTCCATCGTAGATAATTCAGCGATAAAAGCACGAAATAGTCATGTTATTCTTCGTCCAAGAAATTTTATAATAACATCCGCGGCAAATTCGAGGTTACTGATCGTTCGTACAATTACGAGAATGAAAAAAACATGTCAACAATCGGATAAATTTCCCATTTCGTTGATTAACACTATATTCACAGAATATTGTCTAATTGACAATTACAAAAAATTAAAACAAATTGTAGAAATTATTGCCATTATTCTTCGATAATTTTTGCTCACTTTTATTAATAAAACGATACAAACATATATTGATATTTATAAATAAGTTAGTAGTATAAAAATTAAGCTGCTTGTAAAAGAAATAAATCGATTTTTTTTTTTTTACTTCGGGTTTCCATACGCTCGTCAATTTTGACGGGTGTCTGTAGAATTAGTTGTGTAAGAAAAGTCTATAAATCTAGTGGTAACACTAAAGAAAAATAAATATTTTCTGATGTACCATAGCATAAACAAAGCGCGAATCGATTGGAACGAAATAGCGAAAATACCGCAGATCGCAGAGGATTAATATTTTAATCTAAATTTTGAAAAATTAGACGAGTCCTCGACTTTAACCTTATTCCTTCGTCTTTGTTCCAAGTTAACGCAAACGATCTCAGTATTTTTCTAATTCAAATTCACGCAAGAAATCAAACTCATCTTCGGGTGTCGGAAATTTATTCGATCCACGTAAGAAGCAATGAAACGCACGTTTTTCGTCCGAGGCCTGGCCGAACGCGCTAGGTAAACCTCCGTAATTATTTTAAGTAGCGTGCTCACGATAAAAGCCGCGAGGAACGATAACGCAGTGTCGTTACAAAGTCTTGGACACGGTCGTGTAGATAGCGGAACGAACAACACGAGGACAAGAGAAGAGTCAGTTGGAATGGTGGAGAAGAGGGAAGAGGGGAAGAGTTTTCTTCATTCTTTTACACCATCTTTTCAATCGAGCGTCGATATACGTGCAATTAGTTGTCATTGGACGGAGAAAAAACGGAGATCGGTCGGCGGAAAATTTTTCTCCTCGTCGAATCTGAAATTATCTATTATCGATGTTTCGCGCCGGTCGAATCTTCCTTCGTGTTTTCTCGCTACGAAATCACGACTCCGGACGATGTTACACGAGCAAATAGAAAGAGAAGAAGTATGTAAATGTTTCCCCCTTTTATTCTGACGGTGTGTTCTACCATTCGACTTGGCCGTGGTGTCGACGCGCGCTACCACGATAACAGAGCCAGAGAAACACATAAACATTCTAATAAATTAGCGCTTCGGTGACCCGGGACTGTCGCTTTGGGCGTTTTTATTCTCGCGCTTCGCAGCTCGACGCGGTCAACGCGTGTCACGATGCGGCGACCGGTGAAAGGTCTCGCCCGGTTTGATAAATCTGGAATCGTATTATCGCCGGTTGGGCCGAGATTACGAATAATTCGGTGCTTGCTCGTTCTCTTGCCTTTCTCGTTCGGCAATGGACGAAGAGAAGAGAGGTGGACCACCGTACTTGATAATTAGCTCTTAGCTTAATCTTTGTGTTTCCGATCCTCGTTCATCGAATTTTTCAATTCTTCATTCCTCTCCTTCTTTTTTTTCCTTTTCTTTTTTTTTTTCGTTCTTTCTTCGACGTTATCGTTATCGTTTAGTCTAGGGATACCAAAAGTATGTGATTTTACGACTCGTTAATGACCACCGATCACTGTAAACAATTCGAAAGCGAGGAATATAATTGAATGAATATTTTTCCACGTTGTATGTAAAGCAATTCGTAAATCGATCGGGTTGAATTGTGTACGAGCATATATCTCGCTCCATTTATGCCAGACGCATGAATGTGCAAATCTTCGTTCTTTTTAGTTGAGGTGTGTATCGAGTGAACTTTTCCGTAATTTATTTCACAGTTGCTGTTACGTGTGATACGAACGCCGATAAAGGAAGACAAAATTTCAGAATACGTTTTAGAGACTTATTTAAAAGTAATCGTAGGATTAATAATAACATATACTTAGAAATAATAATAGAATTAATAACAATAATATGTATTCAGAAATATAATGAAATATTATACAATATTCAGGAATGATAACAAAATTAATAATAATAATATATATTTAGACATAATGGTAGAATTAACAATAATAGTAACACTTACTTAGAAACAATGGAATTAATAAATAAATATATATTTAGAAACAATAATAGAATTAATAACAGTAATAGTGTTTATTCGGCAATGATAATAGAATTAATAATAATAAAGTTTATTTAGAAATAACGGAATTAATGATAATGATATACGTTAATAAATTACACAATACTCATTTTTGATATTCAGCTGTGAATTTCCACAGTTGACCGAAAAAGACGCATTCACGCCTCTGTCACAAAGGGGGCGGTATGTTTAAACGTTTCGATCGCAACAATAAAAATAATTGGCTCTTCCTCTTTTTAACAAAAGCGATATCAACCGACAATGACGAACAAACCGTTGTTGTATGTATCTACAAAACTCGAATTTTGTAAACATATTCTGGTTGGTTGGCAAATTGCTTTTAACACACATTGTTCCACGTGTCGACTGTTTCTCTCTCTCTCTCTCTTTTTTTTTCATGTGTGTATTTCGAACAAGCATATACGCCAAAGCATATCCGGTGCGTATCAGCGGTTTCGATCGATTTTTCTACGCGTGTTTTCGCGTTATCTGGTCCGGGAGAAACGCGACTCGGCTGTCACGTATTCGACGCGACCCGTTGACAGAGTACGACGACGTTGCCTCTCCTCGCGGGGCCGGTGTCACCTCGTGGTGGAATCTATACTGTCCGCGTGACGCACTTCCGGCGGAGACTGCTTCGTATGCAAGGAAGCGATCGGGTACTACAGCTTGCTTAGCATCCATTCGGTCTAGTCGCTTCGCGCACCGGGTCTTCCTTTACGGAGACCTACCGCCGGTCCACACCGGAACCGCCGGACTCCTCCGCACGATTACAATTACCGGAAGATATCGAAGATGCACCTGTGTGTGTCCTACGATTCGTTCTCGATACCCCGCGATCGACGTACGGTACATTGCTCTTCCTTTTCTTCGAATTTTTCATTTTTCTTTCCCGATTTTTTGACATTTGTTGATCTCCGTTCACGTGAAATTAACGAAAATCGAGTCTGAGAGTATTTAACAGCTGGTAATTTGAATAATTTCGTTTCTTATACAGTGGTAAATGTAGGATATATCATATTCTCAATCAGTGTTATCGAAGAATTTTAAGTATTGATATGTAGTAGAGATATTGAACCTGTAGACATCTTGGAATTGCTAATTTTGAGCCATTTTGTTCCTAATTACAGTGAGAAATGGAGAATCGTTTTTTTTTTTTAATTACTGTAAATGGAGGATTTATAAATATCAGTATTTTAGGGATATTAAGCATTTGTTTTTCTTTTAAAGTTATTAATTTAATATGGAATCGATGAAAATTGAATGTGCGGATATTTGTGAATTGCTAATTGGAACCATTTTGTTCCTTATATAGAAGAAAATTGAGAATCATTTTCTTTTTATTTACTACAGACGAGGGAATTACAAATGTTGATTAACAGAGCAATACAAAAATTTGTTCAAAACCACTGATTTCTGTGAATGCGGAGTTTTTAGAGTTAGTAATTCGTTCAACTTCGTTCTTTAACACAATAGCAAATGAACAATAATGTTCTTTTCTTAAATTACCAGAAACGAGGGATTATATAAATATCGATATGACAGAGAAATTGTTGCTACAAGTGATTCAAGTACTTTTGTTTCCTCAACTCTAGCGGGGTTAAGCTGTAGCTTCGTTACTTTGACGCGACACGTTATTAGGCACTTGTGTTTAAATTTCCCGCGGAATTGATTGATGCGGCATGTTACACGATTTGTCTCAATTTCTCGACCGAGCGTAATTCCATTTGTCAAGATAAACAGCGTTAACTGATACAACGTTTCTTTGCCTCGTTGTATACGTGCATGCAATATATGTGAGCGAGTGTCTCTTTTTTTTCCCCCTCCTCGGCGGAAACTCTCGTCTGAGAAATAACGTTTGATTAATGCAAAAGACGAATTGATAGGCGAAGATAAGCGTGTGCAACGATTTCGATTACAACGACACAGCCTATTGCTCGTTTCCCTGGCTAATCAAATTCACGTTTACCACCGTTTATTAATGAAATCAATATTCCTTTCGTTAACCGTACTTGCGCAACGTCGCTGAAACATCGAATAGTTTTAGCTCGGCTAACGACGACGTGTGCATTATTAACCGACAACAAGGCTAATTCATACTTAAACGCTAATTACGCTACGCTTAAGTGAAACAGGTGCATTATTCCTATGTTCGAAACGTTCTACGATAGGCTAGCTAACAGTAATAAAAATTGAAACAAGCTTATCGCACCGCTGTGACAATAAAGAATGCGAAACATTGTAGTTACACGATAATTGTCATTTCTTTCCCCACCGTTTTCGCGAAATCGCTTACGTACATGCGCCATTTGTCGCGGTCGAGCTTCGATACGTTATCGAAACTCTTATTCCCGCCGAGTGAATAATAAAGGTTGCAAATACAAGATTTATTCGCTGTACGTTAGATTCGACAACTGTGTGCTACCAAGTTTGTCACGACAAAGATATTTACCTCCACTTTTCCCTTCGTCGAGACAAATTCGTCCTTGATAACTTCGATACTTCATAAGCAACAATTGTTGCATCGACAATGCTAGACGCACGAGCCACCGTTCGAGCGAGACTTGCGTAACGCGACGGTGTTCTTATCGGTACACTGTGTAGAATTTTCGTTTCTTCGTAATTAACGTGTACAATTCCAACCTGTGTTTGTCGAACTGCCTTTTTATGCTGAAAACTACTTTATGTGACACGTTGCGTGCCGCCTTAATTACACGTCTTTGCGTGCGGGCCGTGTGAGTCACTGATGGCCCACGGTACGTGGGTACGTTAGTTAATAAATTGAAAGCATGGGACAAAGATGGCCCACGGATTGCACTATAAAGTCGTGACCCATCGACGACCCATGGATTACATTATAGAGACCGTGGCCCACCGCTGATCCGCTAATTGTACTGAGACGTGGGTTACTGATGACCCACGGATCGCATCAGAGATCTCGGCCACCAGTGACCCACGGATTGCGCTATAAAGTACGGTCGACGACTCACTGATTGCTCCATAGAGACGTGAAACACAAGATTTTGCTTATCAAAAAGAACTCTGTGATACCGGATTCTTTTCTCGGGTTAATCATGTGAATTTTCTCATCGAAAAGCAGACGAACAGGGTCGAAAAGTAACCGAATGAAAAATCGACGAGGTGGCAAGGATCTGAGAGAGCATTATGCCGCAGCGCGTTCCGTCGACCGCTTAACATAAGCATACAAAAAGCCAATAATGCAGAGTTGGCATGCATGGCCGCGAGGTCTCGGGATCGTGCGGGTTAACGGTCTCGTCTTTCCGGCGGATTGGCCCTGCTTCCGGGGACATATAGGGTAAACAATAAGAAACAAGCTGGGCCGGTGTGTAGCGGAGTCGATGCTTGTACGAACACACAGGGCCGTAACGCTTACGTACGCCACTGTTCCTATGTCCGGCTTCGGTTTCCTCCTGTCTTGCCCCCCTGTCTCTCGATCGACGACACGTATTATTAAGTGTGTCCGTACAACGACCGATGTGTCGGCACGCGCAACCAGCCTCGAACGCGTTTAAGGACGTCGCGACGAATCGCGAATCTTAATCGGCCACCACGGGAACAGGTGCACCAAGCGATTTCTGTCACGTGTCCCGTGGAAATCGATGATTGATTTGATTTATAGACGGTTTAACCATTCCGTTACAGCGGCAGTTTTGTCGCCGCTAATAGGCTGTCGATGCGGAATCGTTCAGTTTGTCCTCGAGCTGAGCGTAACATCGACTACTTCCTCGCATTCTGTGTTAATTATTGGTTCTCTTTCTTTTTTTTTTTTTTTTTATTCGAATCAGTTCACATTAACAGGAGATTTGTTGGAAATTTAAAAACACACATAAGCTATGAAACTTTTTTTATAAGAGACGAAAATCACGAATTCTTATGAGAAACTGTTGAACAGAGCAGAGGTAACATGTGCTGAATCAGCGCCGCCATTTCTAAGTAATTTCGCATCGAGAAAAGAGAATCTAGAGAATCTATGTTCACGCCAGTGTAGCCATAACATACTAGAAGAAAATTGTCCAAATTCCTTAATGATACAACTTTATCACCACGCTGGAAGATGGCTGACTATAGTCACATTTGGTGTACAGCGAGAGTGGATTGACTTCAGGTGATTAATTTGTACAGTCGGTGGAAGAAATATAGTGAGGTTGTAAATGAAAGCATTAACTCTGTGTACACCACTGGTACCGCAATAGCGACATTCGTAATATACACCGTACTTCTATCTACATTTTATTTACATTAAAAAAGAGGCAAGAGTGTAATCGGGGTCGATCGATAAAAAAAAAAAATGCTCAGAGTGCACGGGGTTAAATAAACAAATGCACCGATTAATGCATTGTTGTCGAAGCCAGGGTCGACGCTCAGAATTTCAAGTTTCTTAATTGGAATTGAATCGAAGCTAAAGCATACTTTTTATGCAGTCCTAATTGAAACGACGAGTCTTTATTTATCCAAATCACTGTCGATTCACTCGTTAATATACTTAAACCTTTAAATTTCGATGGTCGATCAGTTCTGCGACCTCACTATAAATATTGTGAGTGCTGTGGAAAAATTTGAGGGATCCAAGCGAGAATCGAACTCGTGAGTCCTCCGGACCGACAGGCCGCGAGACTCTAAAGCCCACAACGAAGGCGTTGTTGCTTCTTTTGATGGAAACTACGAATCTACAATATTCCTTTGACTTACTTCAAATATGTATACATCAGAAGCACGAATAACCCGTTCCAATCGTTAGAAAATCACTTTGATTATCCACGACAGAAATTGGCTCTTAGCCGAATCGATTTCTATCGCGATAGCTATTTTCCATGAATTCGATAAGATTGAACAACCTTTTTTCTATAGAATTGTCGCTTCGCGAGGCACGCGATTATGTAACCTCACTTCGTGGTACGTTACAGTCTTGCCAAACGAGCAACGGATAGTTTTACAATCGAGAGGATATTGTACAGCGCGTTATTTACCAAACGTAGAAACGATTGGAACGTACGATCCTATCGTAGAGCAACGTTTAGCGTTGCCAACAGCCGGTGTACGTTCCCAACGATAAGATCTCTTATTTGATTTACGCGATGAGTATGTTGGCAACCCCTTCTGAAAGCCCGACCAAATATTTGCTGTCTTCGCCTAGCAATGGAATTACATCGAATCACTGCGCGCTCGGCCGCCTGATTCATCCTTTAGGCCAGACATTTAACAAGATTGTCTGTCGATTCCTCCGCGCTATCTCCGCGATGTAGAACGTGTGCCATACTATTCAACTTCCGCGTTTGTATTTTCAAATCTTTATAGTCCTGGTTTACTCAGCTAGAGAGAGATAGATATGCTTCTAAATTTGAACTTACATCTCGGTTCCTTGTGCCTCGCGGAATTACAGTCAACTGAGAATAGAATGTGTCGAATATCTCGAAAGACTTGAAAGATATTTTACGTTGCGTAAGATTATAATTTATACATCGTTTTGAACTGTCTGCACAAAATTCTTCGCGACAGATTCAATAGCAACGTCGTCACAGTCACTCAGTTTAGACAGTGTGTCGTTAAATCTTCCTGTAGAGTAGGTTGGGTCGTTGGTGACCCAAGCAAGATGTCACTTGTCAAATATCAATATGCTTGTTTAATTTTTACGACTGTGTTAGGGGAGCTGCAATCAAATAAATATTGTAGACGCGTAATATAATTGTAATACACCATATTCACTAATTTATATGGAAAATCTGTTCATCAGAATATTGTGTAAATCGAATTCAAGTCTCTTTTGTGTGAAAAGTCAAAATGCCCATAATTTAGTTAGTTATTTAATTAAAATAAAAATAAAATAAGCTATTATTAAATCAGCTGAAATTAATTAAATTAGCTTTTTCCTTTTTGTGTAACAATGAAGCTTTTCCTTTTAAGGATCACATGCGTGCTTTTTCTGTCACAGTTTCCCTATTGTATATAAAAAAAAAAAGGGAATTCTCTTTTTTAGGTTTAATAATGCCAGTGTTAACAAGCGAACGTGCAAATAAATTTTTGCTTTTGAAAACCGTGTAAATCGAGGGATAAATGTGAGAATCAGGCGAGAAAGAGATTCGCTATATATCATTAATATTAACACTATTTATTCAATATTAATTACACATATACATATTACATTATTAATTAGTTTTTACAAGGTCGCGCTATTTTTATTTATTTTTTATTTATTATTCAGTAATCTGAAATCATGTTCGTGACAGGGCAGATTGATATCAATTAAAACACCTCACAAAATGTGTTACGAGAAATATTCTTGGAATAATTATCATCCCTTTCGAAACATGGCGTCGCAAAAAGGGCGAATTTGCGACGCCCTTTAGCTCATTGCTAATTCCAAGGCCAATTTTCATTCCATCGATCTCCATCCACGAAGAACGCGAAGGAACGAATTCATACTCACCGATACCGTTCCCGTGGGATACGTTCCCTCGATTCCATCACGAAAACGTGGAATATCCCGGGTGCTAATGAGCCTGAGCGCGTAACGTTCAGGACGTGTCACGTCCCGCGATGATGTACGGCCGTTTAATGACCCGGTTTCGTTCCTAACAGGGAGGAAGGGATGCTTTTTGTTCCGCAAGGGTTGTGAGCCGGTGGAAAAGTCCGGGACACGCGTTTTTCGTTAGCCAGAGACACTGTCCCTCCTCCTTTTCGACGTGCAGATGACAGCGTTTCGTCGAGTTGCAGCCGCGCCTCCTTGCGCTTTCCCCATTAGCCTTAATGGACGCAGATTAATCCTGTCGAGCGTTCCGTATGGATTTAATGAATTAGCCGCGCCCTTCTCTTCCTCTCTCTCTGTCTCTCTTTCGATATTCCAGGTGAACGCTTTTATAGATAACGCGTTATGTCGAAAGGTTACCTGGTCACGACAAGGTTGCAGGAAAGAATTGTCCTTAAGGATTTATAGGTTAATCGTGCAATTAACTCTTCTGATACCTGTCATTCGGAACCGTGAGATCCTCAAGCCCTTACACCGTGTTGTGTATACAGTCAACTTTCCTATAACGCGATTCGTTCGTATCGTGTTGTAAAGATCTCAGAATTAGTAAATAAAAATCAGACTAATTCGTATCACGTTAGATGGAAACTGTGTTAGGTGAAACGTAAAAGTAAGTACTATAAAATAGGTTGATTCGTTCTGAGCTATATGAAATGCTACGTTCTCAAACCACCATATTACGATGCATACGATTATGAAATAAATTTTTATGATTTTAAAAGGCAATTTCGTGCCAGAAATTGCTGTTGAACCTCATTATAGATATTCCAGTATTTTTTTTTATATTAATTATAATAAAATATCGGCCATATCAATAAAAATACGTTCCTCGAATATGATTGTTTGAAATAAGTAACTAAATCCTTCATTTAAGCTCGATTTATTGTAAAACTGTAAGGTGTCCCGTGACTCACGACGCGTGTATAAGAACTTCACGTCGAGCAAAGTGAAGTTGACCGGTAAATGGTAATATTTCCTCCTAATTACCATCGAGCCTGGACATTTTTAAGGTTCCTCGGTTAATATACATAAGATGCAAATTGCAAACGTCGCCGTCGACTCTCGTGTTCTTTATCGAGCTTAAATCGGTTGTCGACTAAGAAAAAGTCGAATGAGAAAGACCATAAGTATGTAACATGTAACGATGGGAACGTCGTTTGACTTTTGTAAATTTTCGCGAATAGTTTCACCGTAAACAGCAGTGCTGCACCGTCAGAGTATAATCTCTGTCGGTGATAATTCAACGGAGACTGACTTTAATCGTGGTCCCTTACGGCCCGTTCTGTGTCTCTCCTGATGGATTTAAACGATCGTATGACAAAGTAGAGAGCCGTGTATCATTTTATATAAACTCGGTTACTCGTGCAACGAGGAGAAAGAGGGATAGGATAGATAGAAAGGAAGATTATACAATCTCTCTCTCTCTTTTTCTCTTTTCGAGAAAGAGAGAGAGTGTTTGTGTCGCGGTTCTGCTCGTATGAATTCACGTACACGATCGTGTATAACGTATTCTTCCTCTGTGCACACAGTTTACGATCGATCTGTCACGTCGCGAGCAACTGGTAATAAAGTTGGATGTGGAACAACCGACTGTCACCACGTTCGCAAAACTTCGACTCACGACGTGTGTGTATACCGTTGTCTTCTCTCTCTTTCTCTCTTTCTAGTTGTTCCTAAAAGCTCAACGCGACGATATTTGTACATGCTGGTTATGTGAAGTCATCCTTTAATTCGCTGGGTGATTGTGCATGGGCAATTCGTATCCTTTGATTAATTTCTTCCTCACTTTATGTATTAGTCTGGAATCTCTAAAGACGAGTTAGGTCTGAAGAGAAGAGTAGAGTAATTTATTTATTGGAAAATTAAAATATATTGTCACGTTTGGATGGATCAAGATGGAGTTAGTTATCAGAGAGATTCAATTTCTGTTCGAGAAATGAACCCAGTTAAGAGGTTAATAGCAATTAATATAGATAAACTTTATATAGCTTCATGCAAGACTTTACTGTTATCTCTCAAACCTACACACTGATTTACGTATTTTCTCTTTTTCATACCGATTCTCTTTGTTATATACTATTCTTCTCGTTAAGTCCACTCAAATCCTTAGATAGCCTCGCATTCTACGTTCACAGGATATTTACAAGTGTCTACTCAGTTTCAAAGACTCTTCTTTGGCACCTCAAGTGTTCTTCGTTCACGCGACTCTTGTTTCAAACTAAACACTCGTCAGAAATTCTATCGTTCCTATGTATCAGTGCCCAATGTTCCAAAATAATTAGAACAGACTATGCTAAGGATACATTGCGAATCGTAAGATCGCGAGCTTGTAAACTGAACTCTCGCGACAGTGAGTTAAAAACGTTCAAGTATCACACAAGTTGCCTATAAACCCTGAGAACACAATTCGACAGTCAAAGAAAATCTCAGCACACAATTTGAGAGAAAACCTTACGATACTTTTACTCTCGAGATACAAATTCTTCAATATCGACGATATTAAAAATACTCTCAAATGATCACCAATAAAATTGACTCTCGAGAGTAACCTCAGTTTTACTCTCAGATGAACGCTAACCCCACGAGAAAAAGTCTGTCCACCTAACTGGTTCATTAAAACCACTTGTCCATTGGAAACAATCGACCGGTCGACTCCATTCTATGCCTCCGCCAATCGGATATACCTACCTTGATGCTTTCGGACATCACGAAACGGAAAGCGAAGAAGGATGGACAGATGAAAGGAGCCGCAGAAGGTTGGCGTGGCTTTGCGGTTGATTAAACCGAAACGCGACCACGAGACAGGGAGAAGAGGAACCTTCTAGGCGAGTGAACGGCTTGCAAGGTCTATAAGAAGTTCCTTCTAGTGTGCGTGAACACCGCGTATCGAGTATGTAGGGAAGATGGCGCCGTCACCGAAATGGCTGCACCTTTGCGTTGATAAAGCGCGCGAACCTACCTGGAAAGGTGTGCATCGACGATCGCAGAGTGTGTATATGTATGTGTAAGAGTGGGAAAAGGAAGGGGGGAGAGGGGAGACAGAGGTGGTAACGCGAGAACGACAGAGAGGGAAAGAAAGAAGTCGGATATCACCCCTAGTTACGAGCGGTAACGAGGGGCGGAGTCGTTCGTGCCGCACACCTGCCTCGTTTCGAACTGGCCATGGTCACTCACCCCCGTTTTTATCCCCCTTAAAGGCTACGCCATGACAAACGCGTTTACGTTTTAACCGACGTGGCGGCGTCGTCGAGGGGTCGCGAGAAATGGCCGTTTCAGCGTACTTTAATGGTTGATTCGGTGTGATCGTTCCTTCGGGTAACACGGGGATTGCCCCGGTGTTGTATCTCTTCCGTGTTTCGAGTGTTGTCCCGGAACGAAGGGTTGGGGCGGAGTTGTATTATTACCGTGGGATTATAGTTGCCGGAGTTTATGGGCCGATTTATTTTCCGGAAACCCTCGAGTAATGGGTCTCGATCATCTATAGGGTACTTTTATTTCTATATTCGATCGAGTACGACTGTTCTTTCTCCCGATCTCTCGTGGATTCGAGATTTTTCACATAAATTCTCGTAATTACCGGGAATTTCAACGTCCAGAACAGTTATTTTGCGTCTAGATCGTAACTAATTCGTCGTTCGAGAGTGGAATGATCACGAGAAACGCGTGAACAAAGGCCCCTCGAGGTTGAAAACGGGAGAAGAGAGAAGGACGGGGCCGATTAGCAATCGCCATGGAAACAAGCAGTTTGATGCGATCAAGCTCCGCACGAGAGAGAGAAGAAAACCGATCTGGCGTTGACGTACGGATCATAGCTGTCTATATACGCGTATATAATACGATTTGTATATAGATATACGCGACACGTCTCTATATTCGAGCGGGAAACGGCTTGGCGCGCATACAGCATCCGTATTTAAAGCGGTCAACGAAAACGCCACCCCTCTATGCGTGTGTATACGTGTACGCGTATGTACGAGTGTGGTGGTTGATACCGAAGCTCTCGAGCGAGAGATAGATTGGGAGGAAGCGTGTAGAGAAAACGAGGCATTCAGTGGAAAGAGAAGGAAAAAGTTGGAGCATGGGCACACGAGAAAAAGGAAACAGAGAAGGGATGAAAAAGAGAGAGATAGAAAGAGAGAGAGAGAGGCAGATGGACGCAGAAGAGGCGGAGAGATAGAGGCTCGACAACGAGAGGAGGTGGAGGTGTGGAGGAGGAGTGCAGGGAGACGGAATCGGTAGAAAGCAGCAGTTCCCGCTCTCGGGGGCGGCTGGCTGTTATCATGAGAAACAAGCTTCCACTCTGATTTTTTAATCCGATCCCGCACCCCCTGCCACCGGCTGAATTTTAAAATAACTGCAGAACGCCATTTGCTCCTCGCAAACAGACCGGGGTTAAGCCATCCTCCTCCTCCTCCTCCTCTTCCTCTCACCCTCGCCACTTTTCTATCTTCCTGTTCCTCTCTGTTTCACCGGTTATACCGTGCACACCATGCCTGGTCCCATCTCTCCTTTCATCCTCCGTTCCTTCTGTTTCGCAGCCTCGACTCTTTCGCTCGCGTACCAGCCTTCGACCCTCTCGCCGTTTGCTACAGGACGGATAGGATACGATGAGACAAACAGGATGAAGGGGAAACGCGTCTCTACATACACGCGCGGATAGCTAGACTTGCGATGTCCAAATTGAAATGTTTAGCGCCTCGTTTCAGCTGCTGCTGTTACTGTTGCGAATCTTCGCGGAGGAAGAAAGACAGATAGGGGCGTTAGCAAGGGAACAACCGGTAAGATAGGGGGTGGAAGGAAGATAGAAAAGCTGAGAGATAGCGAGTGTAGGCCTTCTGCCTCTAGGGGAAGGGTAGATAAGTGACAGTTTTATTAATTTCCCATCTCCTCTTGCTCTACCATCTCTCCCCCTCGCGATTCGTGAACGTCAGTCGCGCGCGTTTCCACACACGCCTGCTTGCCTTCTTCCTGCGAAAGAGGGTGGAATATAAAGCTCAATAATGGCGGATGCCCGTCACGAAACATTTGAAAAAGGTGTGTGAAGTTCAACTATTAGGTTGTCCGGATAATTCGTGCCGATTTTCGATAGATAATGTTTGAATATCAATAAATAAAATTAGATGAAAATATAAAGTTCGCGTATGCTCAAGTATTATTTGCTCGCGTGTTTTTCGAAAGTCTTTACAAAAGTGAAAGGAAAAAGAGCACTCTTCTGACATTGAATATTTCTGTTTTAACGAAAAGAGAAAAGCACCGGTAAAACACATAAAACGAGGTATGCAATGTTCAAAAAGGCGATAGCTTATCGGAAAAAAATTGTTCGTAAACGGTTAACAAATTCTGAGGATGAGAATTTCGATTTAAAAGAAAAAAAAAAATAAAGGAACAAAGTTCTCTGACAAAATAGAGTTTTCAAATTGCTAAAAGTACAACGAAAAATCGTTAAACTAAAGGATACCGATAGAACAAAAAAAAAAAAAACAAAAAGAAATTGACACTTTGAAATATAGAATTGGCTTATTCACTTAAATATAGTATTTACAGTTCAGCTCGACGATATCTTATCTCCAGAAATTGTCCATTCCTGTTAGTTTCGTAGAGCATAGGAATTTCCCGAGTTAAAGAAACGAAGTTAAAGATACGAAAAAGCTCTAACACACATAAGAAAGAAACACGGTGGAGCGGAAGACCGCAACGTCGAGATGTCGCGGCTTTCGTGGGGGTGGAAGTTGTGGAACAAGGAAAAAAGCCAGAAACCAGCGACAGAGGGTAGAAGAAGAAGAAGAAGAAGGAGAAGAAGGGAGTGAGCATCTCCCGGTAGCCACGCTCGCCGCTGGAAAATTTAATTTCGATCCCGTCGATTCAGCAGTTATACCGAAGTTTAATCTTTGATAAGGGTTAGTCTTTTAGTAATGGGATCCCAGGGGGTCGGTCGCTCCGGTCCGACTGGGCGAGGCGTACCAAGAGACGAGAGGGGAAAGATCACTTTCTCTCTCTTGCTCTCTCTCTCTCGAGTCTCCTTTCCACTCTATACTCCTCTCTTTAGCTGGTCGCGATGGAAGGAAGGAGCTTAAACCGTTAGATAGAGATCTGCTCTCGGGATGAAAGTAGTAGCTACCCGCTTATATCGTTCCTCTAACCGAGCAGGACTCGGACTTTTATACCAGGCTATAGGGGGGAAGGCGTAACGAGCCTCACGATTGGATAAGTTTCCCGACACGAGCTTCCACCCGGAGGCTTTGCTTCTTTCTCCTTCTTCTTCTTCTCCTTCATCTTAGTTTCTCTTCGTGATGTCCCTATATTCTTCTCCTTCTTCTTCTTCTTCTTTCTCCATAGTTGTGTGTGTCTCTGTTATATCCAGCTTGGTCGTGTAACGTATTGCGACTTGTATACGTCTCAGGTCGCCTTATATCCGGGTCACGTGCATCCCCTACGACGACGAGAACGACCGACGTCGAAGAATTTAATAAAAAGGATGGAATTCGGGGTACCGTTAAAGATATTTTACTCAATTCAACGCGTTTACCGGTGTCGCCGATTATCTATGCCAACTTGTATGCGCAACTCGTGTTTGCAAAAGTATCCCAATTTCACGAGATACGCCGAGGAGGCTTTCGGTCATTCAACAGATCCTTCGAATTTCTTTTGTTCCAGCTACGGGATGGATTTGAACGGCGCGAGACGGAAAAACGCGACGCGCGAAACGACCAGTACGCTGAAGGCTTGGTTGAACGACCACAAGAAGAACCCTTACCCTACCAAGGGCGAGAAGATCATGCTGGCGATCATCACGAAGATGACCTTGACTCAGGTGTCGACGTGGTTCGCGAACGCGCGGAGACGTCTCAAGAAGGAGAACAAGATGACTTGGGAGCCAAGGAACAGGGTCGAGGATGAGGATAACAACAACGAGGACGACGACAGCGGAAGAAAGAGCGTCGACGAGAAAGACCGGCTAGGTAAGTAGTAGGAACAACCTTGTCAAACCTTTCTCCTTCCTCACAAAACATCCCTCAGCATTCCAGCAGATCCTTTCCTCTTTCATCACCCAAAAAACACAAATCCTATTCTCTGTCACAGATTCAAAGGACTCTGGCACTGGATCGAGCGAGGATGGAGAACGACCAGCTCACAGGATGGACCTTCTAGGCACCAGTGGAGGATCCACCGGTGTTCAAGGTAGAACTGAGATCGAATGGAGCGAGTCACGAGCAGATAGTGGTCCAGACAGTCCCGAATGTCTGTACGATCAAAGAGAACCTAGGCATCCCTTGCAACTTCAACATCCAGCGTATCTAACGTCGTCCCACGGTCGATTGTTACGCCACCCGTCCCCAGAGAGCACACCTCCTAGTAATCATCATCTTCCTCCAAGCACCACTGCCTCGTCCACGGGTAGCGGTGTCACCACGAAGCCTAGGATCTGGTCTTTAGCCGATATGGCGAGCAAAGACGGTGAACAACAGAGTCCTACTCCAACCACCATGACTGGTCTCTCGTCACCTTACGGTGGAAGTGGCGGTGGTGGGGGAGGTGTTGGTGGCGGTGGTGGAGGTGGTGGAAAATTGGTGAGCCCTCTGGCAAGTCGTTTACCGCCTCATCATCCCCTTCATCCCGCGATGCATACGGGAACGCAGTTCGTACGACCTCATCCGGATTTCTATAGGAATCTCTATGGCGCATCTCACTTAGGATCGGGCGATATGTCATTATTGGAGACATACTCGAGGACCTTGAGTGGCCTCGGTGGTGTGATGCCACCTTCGACTGCTCCAAGTATACTGACGTCTTCCTCGTCAACTGTGTCGGCTAGTGGTAATGTTAAGCCTTTCACGATTAACGGCGGCAGTGGTGCTCCTGGTGGACCAGGTGTGCTGTTAACGACAGCTACCTCAGGCTTGTCCCCCTCGTCATTGTCGACAGCGTCCTCAGGTGGGTCTGATCAATCGCCTCATCCGAGCGGTAGTCTGCCGTCCACGCAGGAACTGAAATCCCCTGGACGTGTGTGATTATCCCCTGTAATCAGGGACGATGGACTGTAATGATAACCGTTATTAAACAAAACAAAAAAAGAAAAGAAAATGAAACGAAAAAAATAACACGAGGTAATAAATTCAAGGGACGGATCGCCGCGCGCCAGCTTTTTGACGTGCGACGTGCGGTGTGTGGTGGTGTGGATGACAATAATCAGAGACTACGATCCTTGTAATTAGTGTACAGTTTACTTGAACGAAGAACGTCGGAACGAGATATCACGAATATAAAAAGAATAATACTGCCCCCTCAGACATCATCCCTGGTCTCTCTCTCTCTCTTTCTGCTCGCAATTCCTAGTCTAATTTACCTTTTCGAATACCCTTTCGCTTTTCTCTTTGCTAATTATCCCCCTTTGTTCTCTCTTACTTTCTCTCTCTCAGCGTCCTCTCTTTCTCGGCGCCTACTCTTTCTCGGTACCCTCTTTCTCAGCGCTCTCACTCTTAGCGTTCTCTTAGTGCTCTCGTAGTGCTCTTTCAGCTTTCTCTCCCTCGCAGCTCTGTTTCTCAGCTTTCTGTCTCTTCCAGCTCTCTGTCTCACTCTCTTACTTTCTTTCTCTTTCTCCCTTTCTCTCTCCGTCTCTTTCTCTCTCTCTTCCTCTCGTTCTTCGTCGTCGTCGAAAAGGAAAGGAAAAGTTCTTCTCCTGTCCTCGACGAGAAACGAGCGACCAAGAACGCAGGGAAAGAAAGGAAAAAGAGGGAACAGGAGGCACACAGTCGAAGGAGAAGAGGAAATTTAAAAAAAAAACAGAAATCGCGGTTAGGCCTGTTTATCTCTTCCGTAGAGCAGCTAAAAAATCGTCGAGGTCCTTTTGAGAAGTGGAGAAATGAAAAAAAAAAAAAAGAAAGAAACCACGTAATTACGAGTAAAATGGAAAAAAGAATAAAAAAAAAACGAAAAAAACATGAACACACTATCCTAGAGGCGTGTCTACTCTGACAAGTAATATTATACATAAAGAATACTATATATATAAATACACACAGGATTAATAATAATGATTATTTATGCGTTTGTAAATAGTAGAGAAGGGCCCAATAGAGAGCGTCCGGCCAGTGTATGTATTGTATGTAGAGTAGGTACGATATTATTATTATAATATTTGAGATCATAATTCATACTAACGACGACGATGATTATTATTATTATTATTATTATTATTGGATTTATTATTATTATTATGACGAATTATTATTATTATAATTATTATTGTTATTGCAATGTTTATAATATTATCGATTCACGTCGAACTCGGTCGATCATGACGAGGTATGGATCGTTGATTGCTGTGACAGATTACGGAGGACGCGTGGAGCGCAAACCAACTGAGAGAGGATAACCAACCCCTCACTTACGTGAAAAAGAAAAAGAAAAATAAACGGTGGTTGGAATTGTACATGCGTCTCGCGCGCTCGAGTTTCTCCGTTCGTAAGTATTATTTATTTATTGTTCGAGCGTTTTCGTGCGAGAACGCGCGGTCCAAGGAAATCGTCGCTGTTTTCGTGATATCGAAAGAAAAAGAGAAACTATAAAGGATGAACTATGTATGTGTATATTTTCTTTTTTTTTCTGTTGCTTTTCTTTCTGGTATTTTTCTTTTATCTTTCTTTTTGGGGGGTTTTCTTCGTTTTCAAATTCGAACGATTTTCAATCCCAGAATGGACGCGCGGTTTCGTCGAACGCGCTCGAAATCCGGCCGTAATCTGACAGGAAAACCTTGGAAACTTCACGTTGCGCCCCGCTGTCGCTAGACAACGGTGGCTCGTTTCCTTTCTTCCGACCTTCACTCTCTTTCTCTCTTTTTTTTTTTCTTTCCTCGAGGAAAAAGGGGGATAGGGGAAAAGGTGGATAGAGAAGAGAGGAAAGTTTCTAAATGTTGTACGCGTACTATAATTCTGGAGGTGTGTGTTCTCGTTGGACGAGAGGGACGCGCGACAGCCGCAGGGGCGCAGCGACTGTCAACATATCATGTCATGTCGAGAGTGAACGATCGCCATCACCTTTTAGTCATTCGTGTCCAAAATTTCACGCGAGCTCGCTGATCCGCCACATTGGCAGATGGCTTGCAGACTGTGTCCTTTCGCAATAAACGAATCATTATAAAAAAAAAAACAAAAGTGGTGAAAAAATCTTGAAAAAATATCACACCGTTTCTCACCGCCTTTTTTTGTCACTTTCCCCTTTCCCTGTCCTCTTGGTTTACCTGTGCTTTCGATTCGATCGATCATCATCGAGATCTTGTGAGAAGAATGTTCGAAGAAGGGTGTCTTGCGATGGTGGGAAAAAGGTGAGTAATTTTTGGAAATAACTTCGTCCTTTCTGCTGCAACTGTGTTGCAATTCTCTTAACCCTAGTCTTTGTTACCATTTATCATTATACTAAATTCTGTTTTTTAATATTATTGGATGTAACGAACCATCGTTTAATCCGTTTAACCCTCTGCAATACGATTTTTCTATGTTTACGAAAAGAAAACTTACAATTAGTTGGAATTTTAGATTTTTAAAAATGTTGAGGGAAGAGAAATGAATTTTTTATGGAGAAGTTGGTAACTAGGTAATAGTACAGCAATATAATAATAAACAAATAAAATATAAACGACTCGATATGTAATTTTCAAGTCACACGGTGCTATAGGTTAAAACAGGGTTTTTTAAACATCTTTTTTAAGAATCTTTTAAACGATTTCTTAGCAGCTGTTTAATGGAAAGTAATCAAAGTACCTGAAACAGCTAATCATCAAAATTTAAAGAGTTGTGCAAAACAATTTCCCATTGTATCATTCACAATGATTAATTTTTCGTTTTTTCATACTATTTTAATTATTTTCTTTACTTATAGTGATCCGAGAATATTTGTGTGTATAATTTAAACAGTTTCAAAGGGTGAATATAATGGAAGAAATTTTTTTTTCTATAAATATCATTTTTATCTTCTTTTTCAAGATCGTCTACGTTTTTTTAATTGAATGCACATATTTTTTCCACTGGATTTTGTAGCAAATATTGACATGCATAAAAATACGACCTCAAAACGATTTTAGACTCTAAAATTCTCAAATCAAACGTGAAACTTCCTTTCGTTGAAATCTCTGGTTCTATTGACACTTCACTAGTACCTGAGTGAACTGGGTTACCTTATATATCCAGCAACTCAAGATATTCGAATTACTTCTGTGCCACTAGAATCTCCAATTTCAATGAAAGAAAATTCCACACACTGATTAAAAATTTTAGACTCCAAGTTCCCTCTTAAAGTCACATCATCGCACATTTTTCATTCACGAAACCCACTCTATATACAACAAACCATCGTTCAATACTCCCAACACAGAATTCTCCACCGATCTCTCCACAAATCTGTTAAACACTCTGCCAACATCTGTTCAATCACAAGTGCTACTCAATGCACGTAATAATCCTCGTTACCGAAAGTCATCCTCGATACCACCAACATTCCCACATCTGTACAACGAACGTCGTCGAGCAACGAAGAAGTTCGTCGTTCGTTCTTAACGAGACTCGACCCACGAACAAGCAACGAGAATGCGAATAATGATTATGCCGGTGGGCAGCTAATCGCGGGGTGCATGCATCGAGAGCGTGTAGAGAGACAATACGCGCGGCAGCGGAACGAGAAGAAGAAGAAGAAGAAGAAGAAGGAGAATTTCCTCTTGTTCTGGTGAACGAAGAGAAGGAGAAGAACGCGGTCGGCTGGCGGCGGCGACGGCCGCCACGGCGGATGAATATGAAACGTCCTCTCGTTCTCGGAACCGGCCGTAAGATGTACTTATAAAAATGCAAAGCGACCGACTTCTGGGTGGTTGCGGGACAAGCTTGGTTATTAGTAAACATTTAAATCGACAATCGCTATAGGTATACAGGGACAGGAACGGGGGAATGCGACGGCCTCCCAACTCTTCTTTTGCCCTCCTCTACCATTTACTGTTCTCCTCTGTCACTGTCTCACCGACTATCCTCGATACCTTTTCTCCATCTTCTTCCTTCACACACTAACTGGAGAAAGAGAGATGAAGAGAGTAAGAGAGAGAGAGAGAGAGAGAGAGAGAGAGAGAGCAAAGGGGGCCAGATCGAGCGTGGTGGAGGAAACAAGAAATCAAGCCGCGAGACCACCCGCCACGGCCTTGGGGGCACCGAGCCGCGGATCCCAAGGAGGTCCATCCCGTCTTCATGAATCAACTCGTTCCTGAATCGGCATAAACCTTCAAAGGGTTGTTGTGCGGGTCCTGCCTCTGTGCCCCAGCTCGAGCTAGATCCCGCAGAGTTATGTGGACGCTTGTGTCCCTTTCCGTTTGGCTCCCTCTGCGACGACGACCCTGTTCCATCTTTCTCTTTCTGTGCTTCTCTTCTCGTCTCTACCCTTGCATATACAGGCGGAGAATGTCGAAACTGTGGAAATTTGATCGACCTTTTCTGGTTTTCAGTTGAGATGAATTTTTTGAAGGGTTTGATTGTGCAAGTTTCAGAGGTAAATTTGTCTACCCTATGAAATTAACCCTTTGAACGCTATGTGCATTCGGTTAAAGTTACTAGAATCAATTATGGGTGTGTATATTTGCTAATCTTCTACGTACTACGAATTTGAAATAAATTATTTTAATTTCTTGGAGATTAAACAATTTTGATTTTATCGATGTGTATACAAATTTGTTTTTCTTTTTATGAAATGAATCTAATGTAGATATAAGTATTTATCTACGTGATTTAAAAATGAATACTTTGTTGTTTAAAATGTAAGTTTATCATTTTTTTCATTTCCATTTCTTTTTATTATTCGAACTATTTTTTCCATGATGTTTTGGACGATGTAACTCCTGTTGGCGACCCCTGTAGCACTTCTCGTAGTCATCTAATTACAATAAATCAAGTTTCTCGTTAACCACAGGCAACTAAGATTGAACTGAAATAAAAAATGGAAAACTACAAGTTGCGAAATTTATAGCGTATTAAGTATGAGAAGATTGTTGTAAATAATCAATGAAATAAAAATTGTCAAGTTCAGTCTCTACATAAATGTGCATCGAATAAAATGAATTTTCTTTGAAATTGTTCGATTAATTAATTTTTTAATTATCCTGGACGCCAGTTTGAAATGCTCAGTTTTCAGAAAAATTTTTTTTTAAACTTTTTAACAATATTTTAGAATTCCTACAGTTAAGTGTATTTATGAAACACTATGTATACCTATCGAGTTACAAACTATCATTTCACACTTGACAAGTGTTTCCAAATAGACTTCAATCCCGTTATTTTCACGAATTTGACGTTGCAATTTTTACAAATCTCTGAAGTATCGTACTATTGATTTTACAAAGGGAGGGAAAAAATGGAAAATCAACTTTTTGAACCTGTCGTTCGACTTAATTTGTCGGTGCACACGATTACGGGGACGCATACGAGGCGAGGCGGCGAGTCGTCTAATTTTAGAATTACAAAAATGTATTACGGCGCGCGGCTAATGCGGCGAACGGCATTTAAATTGCCCGGTAAACCCGTTTTATACCACCATAAAGATACCGATGTGCAAAAATCCACGGTGGTGTTATACGCTCGGAGAGGTCTAACGCAACGTTTTCACCGATCTCACGAGCCACGGTGGTGTTCCTCTGGGTTGCGCGACGTTTAGGTAGATAAAACCGTGGCCCATTACCCAATATATAGTAGCTCAGTTGTAAAATGATCGTGTCGCCGAGCACTAACCGAGACAACACTATCTACCGGTGGAGAACCGACGGGGGATGCAGTTTTCTTTATTTTTAGTGGCATTACCCGTTTCGAACAGACGATAATCGACTACTTATCTCTTTGCTCGTGTGTACACCACGTTGGATATACTATACGGAAACATCCCCCTTTATTTTGCATGGCGGTTTGTTACAACGATGGAATAACCTGTGCATTCGAGTCTTACAATGTTTCCCCCTCATCCTGTACATTGCTTCTTCTTGAGGTACGATAAAAGGTTAGGCCACGTGGCGATTAGCGTAATTCGTCCATTCAGATTTTGACAGCATTACATTTTTTCCTCTTAGACCACTCGGCTCCTTTATCGACGGTAAGTTTTCAAGAGTTAGACACTGCGCGCGTGTAAATACACTTTCTCGCTAGCTCGTGAATACATTTGGGAGCACTTAACCCTTTCGCGACGACAGTGGCCACTCGAATAAGCGCGCACGGTGTAACAGTCTGCTTGGATGCTACCAGGTTTTATCGTATACATAGAGTAGCACTGTTTTAGATTGAATCTTCTTCTTTTTTTTGTATTTGAAAATTGAGGAAAATTAAGAACACAGGATAGTAATTTGCAATCAGCTCTATTTAGAACAAAAAATATCTAAATTTGATCGCACACATGGAGTAGCATTGTTCTAGCACTTTTTTTTTTATCAAGTCTGTGTAGCAGATGAAGAGAAATTTGAGGGACCAAGCGAGGAGAATTGAGTTTGCGACTTTCGAACTGACAAGCCGGGAATCTTACGTTCACAGCTAAGAAGCTCTTTCAATTTCCTCGCTGTTAGTATTCTGTTTAATGGATATGGAGATCGTAAATTAAAGCATTAAGCAGTGACATAGAATTCGATGTGTCATTTTCCTTTTCTCGATTGGGATTGAATGGAGGTCTCAATCTTAACGGAGTTTCTAAGTCTCAGCTTCTCAAATTTAATTGGGCTACCATTAAGACTCTCTCTCCCTCTCAGTTCTTTCTTTCTCAGGCATTTCTTTCTCAGTTCCCTCTTTCTCAGTTCTCTCTTTCTCAGGTCTCTCAGCTCTCTCTCTCTCTCTCTCTCAGTTTCCTCCCTTTCTCAGCTTTCTCTCTCTCAGTTTCCTCCCTTTCTCAGCTCTCTCCCTCTCCCTCTCAGCTCTCTCTCAGTTTCCTCCCTTTCTCAGCTCTCCCTCTCTTTCTCTCAGCTCTCTCCAGGCGCCACTGCAGGATTAAGAAAATAAAAGATAACGAACTACAGGCCAATAAAAATTAACAGCTGGTCGTTGGATCCTTGCGAACAACACAGAAACGAGAGATCCAACGGACCCACAGGATCGGATCGGTCGGTCGTTTGGGAGGGAGGGAGGGTGGGGGCCGTGGGTCGTGGAGGTCCTCGAACTCGCCTTCCGTAGAATCCTCGTAAGTCTTATCCGAGGACGCTGCAAATGGGCGCAGGTTGGCAGCGGTTAGCCATGGACAGGCTGAGTCCGTGTGAGAGTTCGTGAAGGGGAAGGACGATAAACTATACTAAACTGCGCTCTCCGTGGCGATGCTTTATTGGCTTTTATCGAGTTTTAACGCAAGCACACCGGATTCCTTTATGGAAACGCCGTTAATTTTACGACGAGGGCATATTTAGCCCGCGGGCTTCTCGTAAAATCATACTTCGGTCGCGATAAAGTTAAAACATCGGCAGGCTTAAAGCAAAGTTCGCCTCGTAAATATGACGCGCGGGGGTGGGTGTATATCGGGGGGTGTTGGCGTCGCCTGCTGGCTTAGAGGCTGACGATACAGAAATACATCATACACACCGGTGTATCTACGGTGTGGTGGTTGTGAGAAGAGTGGAAAAAAGGGGTGGTGAAGCTGACTCTAAAGTGTAGATGGGTAGGTGGGTGGAGGAGGGGGGCTGGCTCTGCTTTCACGTCGTTGTAATTAACTTATGGTAATTAACGGAGTCGTAGGCGGGAAAAGATTTTTATTAGGCTTCCGCGTCTTTGCAACTTTTTTTATTACCCCGTTTAATTGAAGTCCCTCTTTCTCTTCTTTCTCTTTTTCTCTCTTTACTCGGTTGACGCGGCGGATCACGGGGGCTACGTCCACCCGTCACCCTTGCTTTCTCTTTGAACGGTTCCCCGGTGAAAGCAGCGAGTTTGCGCGATTTATTGTAATGAAAATTCAAAAGAAATTCACGTGCTTCTTCATTTTACATAGATCTTTCTAGTGGGCATTTATGAGCTCTGCAATGAATTATTTAATCCGAAGCTAAATAGACGGCGGATTTTCATGCGAATTCGTATTTCCGTGAAGGTAATGAGAAAAAAGTGGACGTTGGGTAGAAAATTATTTTACTTAACTAGGTATTCTAGAAGGTATAATTTGGATGTTTTGTACAGTTTTTCATATTACGTGCCTTCTCTGCAATTTCAGTTATTTCAGTTCTATCTCTGACTGTACTTTCACGATTGAATTATATTTAATTGCAGTTTTGTGAAGGATCAATTTTCATAATTTCTCAACACTTTGTATGCACATAATAGAATATTACCTAGTTTACTTTACTTTAATCGATTCGTTAATCGGGCATTACACATTATAAATGCTAATAATTAATTTTTTCTTTGGATATAAAGGAGACTCTGAAATGTATATTTTATTATGCTTTTACGCGACGATGTCGATAAATTGAAATTGCTGATAGTGATGAGTATAAATGAAAACGTTTCTTTAAATTTCAACAACTGTTATTTAAATTTTTATGGGGTCAAGTATATTTCGGTAGAAGGGTTAAAAATATCTCGCGACACGTACGCTAAGATGTACGTTAATAATGAATTTTTATATATGAATAAAAGAAACGATAAAATACCAATCATAAATCATAAGATTTCATTAAAAACTCCTGCGACAATTTCGAATGTTATACGAATTTTAATGTTGTCAACTCTACTTCGCAATAATCGTTAAAGGCAGGTGATAAAATTGTGCAAAGCACCCTGGAATATAAAGTGTCAAGCTCTAACCCTCGAATACACTTCCAAAATCTCGTTTGATAGAAGCATAACGTTCCTAGTCCCGAAACTCCCATTGTAAAACACACTATCGTTCCCCTTATCCTTTACTTGTCTTCGCGAGCTGCGTGCCGTGTGTCGAAAGGTAGCGTGGCCGTGTAGGAGGTGAATAATGAATGGCAGCGTCGAAACAACTTGCTGGACCAGCGTCGAGGACGTTGCTCGACCGTGGAGGCGGTGGAGACGGTGAAGGCGGGTGGTAGGGGCGCAGTTACCGCGCGAGTTCCGGGTGAAACGACATGAAAAATTAACGGGCTCGCGTTTTGACGTCGCGTCAAACTTTCGTTGTACGGGTGATAGATCGTCCCCGTGACCGTGTAGATTACTCTCACGGAACGGACATTCGAGCGCGACGAAGAACCTGAAACGAACGTGAAAAAGGCAGCGGTAATCGTGAGGGGGAGGAACAAACGAAAGACGGTTTTGAATTTCTCTCTCTTTCTTTCAGCTTTCTCTCTTTTAACGCCCTCTCAGCGTTCTCTCTCTCAACGCTCTCGCAGTCTCAACGCTCTCTCTTTATCATCGTCCTTTCTCTCAACGCTCTCTCTCTCTCTCTCTCTCTCTCTCTCTCAGCGTCCTCTTTCTCAACGCTTTCTCTCTCTCAGCGTCCTCTCACTCAGCGCGCTTTCTCTCTCTCAGCGTCCTCTCACTCAGCGCGCTCTCTCACTCTCAGCGTTACTTCTCTCAGCGCTCTCTCCTAGTGTCCTCTCTCTCAACGCGTTCTGTCACTCTCAGCGTTTACCTTTCTCAGCGTGCTCTTTCTTAGCGTCCTCTCTCTTAACGCTTTCTCTGTCTCTCGTTCTCTCTCTCAGCGTACTCTTTCTCAACGCTTTCTCTCTCTCAGCGTACTCTTTCTCAACGCTTTCTCTCTCTCAGCGTCCTTTCACTCAGCGCGCTCTCTCACTCTCAGCGTTACTTCTCTCAGCGCTCTCTCTTAGTGCCCTCTCTCTCAACGCGCTCTGTCACTCTCAGCGTTTACCTTTCCCAGCGCGCTCTTTCTTAGCGTCCTCTCTCTTAACGCTTTCTCTGTCTCAGCGTTCTCTCTCTCAATGCTCTCTCACTCTCCGCGTTATCTCTCTCAGCTTCCTTCTTTCTCAGTTCTCTGTCTCTCTCTCTCCCATTCTGTTAACGACCGTCAGACAAATCTGAATTTTACGAGCCCTCCGCAACCTGTCGCTTCTACGAATCTGGTCTGCGCGTTTTTCGGAAGATTTATCATCGTTCAATAGCAAAGGGGTGGGATACAAAACAGGAGTGTTTTGGCCTACCTGTAGATGACGAACGTCGTTTATGCAAGTCCATGGTGTACACGTTGATTCATATTAAAGAGGAATTGTTCCACCGATTGCATAATTCTTTGGTCATCGTCCGACGATACGAATTGCAAAACAAGAGCCTTCGATGGACAGTGGAGGACGTTGAACGTAATATGAAATAAAGAGGCCAGAGGGAAACCAACCGAGGGAACAAGCTTCCCTTTTCCTTTCTTTTTTCATCGTCTGCCTTTTTCTTTATATTTTTTCTTCTTCCTTTTTTATTTTTATTTTCTTTTTTTGTTTCTTTCCATCTCTTGTTCCGTCTTTCTCGACATGAATGCCCGAGTAACAGCAGCTGAATCGGTAAAGAACGCCGGGGACGTCCGTGACGATCATAATATATCGTCGACGTCTGGCTTCCCGATTTGTGGCCTCGGTATCGAATGTTTGATGCGGCCGCTCCTCTTCGACGTAGGTCCCGGATGCTGCAGGACTATCTATTGTTCCTGAATAAACCATCGTATGGCCGAATACCGACGGCAGGCAGTAACTCTTCGACTTCCTGCGCGATTACATGAAAAAGTCGCGTGTCTCTTCCCCTCCTCCGTTCCTATCTTCTTCAATTTTATCAACTATTACCTAAAAATTCCTCTAATACGTCCAGTCGGTGTATTTTTATTTTTTTATCAATATTCCAAGTCACCGGGAAGTTTCTTATTGTATAGCAATTCATCTCGGTGAAAATAGCTATCGTCCACGCGCTACACAAACAGAAAAGGAGAGGGAGAGACATAGCTGAGACAACGAGGGATCTGAGAGAATAAGAGAGCTGAGAAAAACAGAGCTTAGAGAGAGCTAAGAGAGAGTGAGAGCGCTGAGAGAGAGCTAAGAGAGGGACAGTGAGAGCGCTGAGAGACGCAGAGCTGAAAGAGAAAGAGCTAAGAGAGAGAGTGAGAACGCTGAGAAATGCAGAGCTGAGAGAGAGCTAAGAGAGGGAGAGTGAGAGCGCTGAGAGACGCAGAGCTGAAAGAGAAAGAGCTGAGAGAGAAAGAGTGAGAGCTCTGGGAGAGAAAGTGAGAGCGCTGAGAAACGCAGAGTTGAGAGACAGAGAACTAAGAGAGAGAAAGAGAGAGACGGGAGCGGAACAAATTTCTCGGAAGGTTCGCGAGAGCCGCGACTAAAGAGCGTCGTCGGGGGTTCGCTGTGCAATAAACCGATTGCGAGGAGAGAAACTAAGTAATCCCCGGTAAGCGGGACTTGGCTTGTATCCGGGCAGAGGATTCGTTGGAAGCTCAGGCCAGGCTAGAAAGAGAGGCCACGGCGATATTTCATTCGGCGTACGATCCCGCGAATTTGCCCGCTCAAAGACTTCAAAGGAAAATGCTCGCGAGTTGCCGGATGTCCGGCTAGCCGCGACACCATGGTTTCGTCGTCGACCGATCAAGCCAGAGAAGTATCAACCACAAGTAGAAGAAGAAGAAGAAGAGGAAAAAGAGGATGAAAGAGAAGAAGAGGACTACGAAGAAGAAGAAGAAGAAGAAGAAGAAGAAGAAGAAGAAGAAGGAGATGAAGAGGAGGAAAAAAGAAGATTGCAGAGGGAAGCTTACCGTTCAGCGAGGTACTCGAATTCGTCCGGGGCTTGTCGGCTGGCAAGTACGACATAAGTCACCTACTAAATTAGTGGGTAAGGGGCGGTGCATAATTCACCGCGGGTTAATTGGCGAGCGTTTTCACGCCAGCCGCCAGTCTGTCAAAGCGGCTACAGTTTAGAGAGAGGAACGAGAGGACGGACCTCGCCTAGCCACTGGTATAGAATCAATTTTTAAGCGGTTAACGGCCTGTCTCCGAGCTGAAATTCCGATGGAAACACGCGGACGTTTAAGAGGTGAATTAATGACCGACAGGGATAATAGTATGTGTGAAAGGGAGGCGGATTTGAGCTGTTGCGTAACCGTGATTGTTCGCATTGTTGGGTTTCGATGTTAGGATTTAACTGGAGAAGTCTATTTATTAGCTGGAAAACTTAATTGCTACTCAAGTTTTCTATTGTCCTCTATTTCGTGTATGTTATATATAAATTATGAATATATACGCTGTCATGGGAAATTTGAAGGTGCAAAATTGCACAAAAAGCAGGAAAATATCCAAATTATAGTGTTTTAGCGAAATTATTTTCTACCAAAATTCCATTGTTTTTTTTTACTGTATTCTTAAAAATACGAATTTGCAGAAAAGTTCCAAGTCTGCGTACGAGTCTACAAATTTTCGTTCAAAGATTCCATCTTCGTTAACTATAATGTAAACTATTTAAGAGTTGCTTCAAGCTCGTACAAAAATGGAAATGAATATACGCTTAAAATGAAACTTACATTATTCCAAATTTGCTTACAAATTTATTTAAAATTAAAAAAATACATATCGTTATACCATCCTTTACATCTACAAGTTACTTGAATAAATATCAATATAGTTTAAATATTTTTTCTACATTTTTCTTTTACTCCTCTGTCACTTTGCAATACCGATAGGAGTGTCTTTAATTAATTACTATTTATTAGTTACCACTTCTAATGCAATTCGACGTTTTAATAATTCCCATAAGTTTTTCACATCCGAAGAATGATCATTTTCTTTTCAAATTTTCTTTTTCCTTTAGCCTTACGACATACAGTAATTATATCACTAAAAACAGAATACCCATAACTTCTTCTTCCAATTATAATAACTTATTCATCCACTGTAATTTCATCTTGTCTAATGTCAAATAATTTCCCGCAAATTTTACGTATATCTATCTCCTTAAAAAGCAACTTCTACATTAAAAAAAGAAAAACAGTAAAGAAGAAGAGTAAATAAGTATTTAATACTTGTAATTCAAATATTGTTCCTCCTCAGAAAAATCGTTTCCATGCCACTGGTTTTCACAGCGAGAGAGACACCACGTGCTATAGTCCTCTTCACTGAATCTCTCTCTCACTCTTTCCCTCTTCGTTCCGGCACGCTCGTGCTTGTTTATAAATACTGTGTCTGGAGCACGCGGATCTCTCGACAGGCTGGAAGAAAGGAGCAGCAAGGAAAAAGAAGCTGGTTCTCCGTTTGGCCGAGAAGCCGCGTCAGACGACGCCGAGCGACGCGCAAGGATGCCGCCGCGCTTCGTTAGGGACCGCGACGATATGACTTATTTAATCGTCCGGGATGAACGTTGATGCGCTTCTCTACGAGGCTTCCACGAATGTTTCAGGGCTAGTGACGCGATTTACGAGTTCCTCCGCTGATTAATGTACAGAGTGTCGCATAATTGCCGATGTAATTGTAAAGGGGTAGGCTTATAAGGTTGAAAATCGCTATGTGCTGAGAAACAGTCTTTCTTTCGATTCTTCCTTGGATGCCTTCTGGAAGTACCTTTCAATCTTTCACGTTCATTCCTTCTGCTGATCTGCTGGATTCCTATTTCCTTTTTATTTCATTGATCTCTCTGTAATCAACGAGTATTTTATTTATTCCGCTGCAAATTGTTCAATAGACTCCGCTTTAATTTGAAAGAAAAGTTAGGTTTTCCTTGTGACTTATTTTTATTTATATTTAAACAGTTCGTGCAATATTTGAAACATTTAACAGTACAAAAATAATTTCTGTAAGTTTTATTAAATACAGTTTTTTCACATTTTGTGATTTTTTATATCTCGTATGAATTCGTGTTCTTTGTTACTTTATCCTTTTTTTAAACTAATACCAAAGAAGAAATATCAGCATATCGTCATAGAGAACGTGTTGATTTATGTGTAAATAATTATTCTGAACTATGTCACACCAATTTGAATAAAATTTGACTTTGTCAAATTTGATTTTGTAAGTTTTAAGGTTTAAGTTATTTCTAACTCTGATCTTGTAAATTTGAGTAAAAAATAATTTGATCGTAATGTCAACAAAGTTGATAAAAAAAAAAAAAATAAAATACATTTATCACGTTGTACACGATGTATAAAACGTTCATGATAAATTGAACAATTTATAATCACAATTAAATGCAACGCGAAATTTAAAATAAATTCCTCGTCCGTATGGAAAGAAATAGATTAAAAATAAATAAAAAGAATATAAAATGTTTCTTTTAATTTTGACATTGTCAGACATATAGGAGATACGAGAATTTTACAAGTGTTGAAAAGTATTACACGTTTCACGTTATTTCCAGCAGCTTAACCATCGGCCACACTTTTCAGCCCCAATACATTATACGAGACGGTTGCAGCATGTAAAACGTTGCCTGGCGAGGCGAGGCATTAGAACATTCGTCGGAGACGGTTTTGGATATGAAAGACATCAATCATTATAACGACCCAGTGAGACGGCTCCCTGTTTTGAGGCGAACTTGACAACTAAGGGGGGGACTTTTAATTTCTTTCGAACTTTTATAAACTTCTTCGATCGGCCATCTTCCCTATTACTACGACTATCGAACCCTCTTGAATTTCCTGTTACGTAGTTATTCTTCTAAATTCCCTACACCGTCATATTTTAACCTGCAATTAGTAGAAATTATAATAAAGACCGTGGCAACTGTCATTTTTATTTATTGATCACAATGAGAATAGTCTTCCTAGATTCAAAGATTGAGCAAACGTTCACTGACGCTTCCATTATTTTTCTGTGATTATTTTGGAAATTGTGAAGCTTTGAATTTACTGTTGGAAGCGAAGAAATCACAATGAAAGTAGTCTTCCAAGCTTTAAAGACAGAGTAAGCCTTCACTGACGCTTCCATTATTTTTCTGTGATTATTTTGGAAATTGTGAAGCTTTGAATTTACTGTTGGAAGCGAAGAAATCACAATGAAAGTAGTTTTCTAAGCTTTAAAGACAGAGTAAGCCTTCACTGACGCTTCCATTATTTTTCTGTGACTATTTTTGAAACGACGAATCTTGAAATTTGTCGTTAAAAGTGAAGAAATCGAAATTTTAATTTTTCGATCCCAAGAAGGTAGTCTTCCAAGCTCCACAGATTGAGTAAATCTTTTTTAACGCTTTCATCACTGCTCTGTGACTATTTTTCACATGGCAAATCTTTAAATTTACTATTGAAACCAAGTAAACCACAATTTTAATTTCTTGATCCCAAGAAGGTAGTCTTCCAAGCTCTACAGACTGTGTAAACCTTCATTAACGCTTTAATCAGTTCTCTGTGACTATTTTTTACATGATAAACCTTCAAATTTACAGTTGAAATCAAAGAAACCACAATTGTAATTTCTCCATCCCAATTAAAGTAATTTTCTAAATTCCAAAAACTGAGAAAGCCTTCACCGACTCTTCCATCAGTGTTCTATAGCTACATTTAAGACGATGAACCTTTTCACAAGATTTTTTCGCGAGTTTCCCTCAGGAACGCGATTGATACGTAGACATAGTCGATCGAGAGACACGCGCTGCCACTAATTATATCGGCGACTGGTGTTTGCGTTCCAGGAAGGCGACTCGTCTCCTCCTCGTTTCCCTTTTGATTTATTTGCCGCGGTTCCCTTCGTCCCAGCGGGGCGACCGCGGATTCGGCCTACCAGATGAAAAACTGTATTTAATTAAACGACTGGGACCGAACCCACTACGGCGTCCGAACAAGAACACGAAAACTACGACGTGGAAGATGACTGGTGACTAGTCGGGGGATCGCGGGCAAAAACACGATAGCCGTGGCCCCGATGGATGACGAATCAATCCTCTGGACATTCACGTCCCTCGATCCGGCGTTGACTTGTTCCATCGAATCGTATCGTGGAGAGGAAATGAAGTTCTCTGTGAGTCTGACCATGCTGGAGATCATGAATGAACTTGAGATATTAACCCTTTCAATATGGAATTCTCTCAAATCTAACGTTCTATGTGAATAGAATACTTTTCTACGTACACGTATTAATATGAAACGACGTATATAACTAAATCATCGTTTTAATCCTTTTATTCTGCTAAGTTAAACGAATGCGTTTCGATGAAGTTATCGAAAACATGCTGACAGATTCGGTGTTGTTTTTACGAAGTAGAGTCATGTCAAGTGCCATGTGAAACAGTAAAGTCTACTACTTGAAATACAAGATTTGTTTCGTTGCGTAGAAAATGGATTCTAATCGAATCCGAGTGATTTTCTCTTGCGAATTTAAAGTACAATTAATAAAAAATAGTGCACTTGAAATAAGAAAAACTAAGAAACAGACAAGGTTCATTTTTCAATCAAAATTGCCGCCATTCGACGATGCTTTCGTAAAATGTATTAAACAAATTTTAATTTGTACAATAGTAGATTAAATTCTGATAATTCCATCACAAAAATGTGTTCAATTTTCAGAAGCTTATTTTGATTAATAAAATTTACTTTCGACTACGTTATTGAAGTTTAAAATTTCATTCACGAATTCGCCATTACTCGTGCAGAGACCTACTCAATATTTATCAACAACAGTGTGAAAATTTGAAATTAGCTTCTGTAATGAATTTTCAGATATTAAATACTTTAAGAATGATCTAAAAATAACCATTTTTCCTAATCACCTAACCCATAGTGTCTTAGAAATAAAACAATCGCGCCAGTTTATCTCCATGGAGAATACAAATCTGTATTAGCCGTAGAAAAATTATTCCGCGGTCTCTAATGTACCGTTAAAGAGGTAGTATAACCCGGTTAATTGACGTACTCAAATGAGATTCAGAGTTCCAATCATGTAGTCGATGCTGGAATCTGAACAAAGAAGCAGCGGACATGAGTTACAGCTCGAAAGCAATTCTAACAGATCAAGTACACGATCCATGGGACTGTTGGGTAGCAAACAGACAAGCATTGGTGACATGTGGATGCCATCGACGAAGAACAGACGCGCATCGGTTGTCACAGGAGGACGCATTCCTGCAGAGAGATCGAGGAGTTCAGGTCAGGTTACGGGACGTTATGCTTCTAACCTTGGTTAGAAAAGCTTCGAAAATCAGATCTGCTTTAAAAACTGAAACTTCTTCGTCCTTTCTATCCATACAAATCTCTAAACTCTGGAGTAAGCTTAATAATAATCACCTAAGCTGCCAATAAAACATTCGAGCATTCATAAATCTTCAAATCAAGATTCAAAATCTTTGTTAAAATTTGCACATTTGTAACAATAAGTATACTTTTTATAAGTTAATCATTACTATTAGGCGTTTGAAAAAGTTCCCGACGACCATTTTGAAATCGAGTCGCGTTGTCTTTTGAACCAATTATTTTCTTAAACATAACAGTACTAATAATCTTGGTCTCATCCTGTTACCACAAGGCAGAAGAAAGTTATAGGAAGCGAGGGAAAATACTGTTAAATAAACGAACTTAATTAAAAAAAAAAAAAAAAAAAAGAGAAAAGCAATGGAAACTTTTACAATCTAATGAAACACCCGAAATCTGTATCCAACTTGACAAAACAGTGAATATCAGCGTTGAATATAAATTTGATCGTGAACTGACATGAGAAATATCATTTGAAAAACTAATTGTACTAATCCTGAGCGTCGGTATTGGACTTCGGTTGTTCGAAGTCCTCGAAGCAGCAAGGGGTGCAATAAACTTCAGATCAAAAAATGTCACTCCCAATTTAAACACCATAAGAAATGTGTATGCGTATCCTCTCGATGAATTCCAACAATCCCTTCGAATTTCTTCAATTTCCAATTAATTTCCTCTTTGTGGAATAATGAAGGATCATCGGAGGAGTGTCATCGACCGAGAAATCCGCACGTTCTCGTCCAAAGGGTTTAGCAAGGTAAGATACAAGTCAACGGTGGCACGTCATCCCGTGGTCACGTCTCAATCAGTGTCTGGCCAGGATGAAACGAAGAAGAGTAAAGGGTTGGTGAGGTAGCGGGGGAAAAGAGAGGGAAGAGGGATACGGACGGTGGCAAGAAGCTACTCGAAGACTGGCTAAACGTGCCGAATGTTAATTACGCCAGCGGGGTTCCCGATGTTCCGTAGGGGCCTAGGTGAAAAAGTTCTCGTTCGAATCTCGCCCCGACCTCCCCGCTCTACCACGGCACGATTATGGGACCTCGACCACACGATATCGGGACGAAAGAAACGCCACATCGTCCACCTTCTGGCTCACAGCCTTGGATTAACATTCTGCGTGAGCAGCGGGATATCGTCGTCTAACGAGATAATTGACCGTAAAAAGTGCAATTAAGCGGCTCATCGGTGGATTCTGGTTGTACCATTTCGCTCGAAATCACGGCAAGCTGATGCTAATTTCGTTGCAATTTCAACCGTTTCCTGGGGCCGTTGCACCCTTCTTATTCAATTGGAAAATTGCACGATTTTCTCCCATGCTCAATTTGTTTTTTCAACGCTCAATTTTGATATTCTACGTATTAGGTTCGCGTGGATTAATTTTAATCGGCTTAATTAACTTCTGATGGGTCTTTCTAGAGCCGAGAATTAATTTCTTTTTTTGTATTCTTTGTTTTCTTTACAAGTTCCATTTACTCGATTTAAGTAATGCATTTTTAATTTCTTCACGAGATTAATTTCTAAATGCATTTTAATATGTAACTAATATGTGATTAATATGTAATCCATTTTAATTTCTTCACGAGAGATACAATCCTTTGTATTTTAATTCTTTTCTTTTCGAATTACGTGTCAAAGGGTCTATTCTCAGATTTGATTTTCATTCGTGAAGTTCTCTACACTTAAATATTATACTTTCTTTGGTTAATTCAGTATGTATCGATGACGTAGGATACGAGGAAGTTGGTTCGAACGAGGGATCGCTTAGAAAATATCGTCGAATCTTTTAATTAGGTAATCAGCGCGTTGTGTTAATATTCAATTTTTTAATTGCTCTTGATGGATAAGAAAGAAGGAAGGAATCCGATGGTTCACATAGTTGAATTGAAGCGTTCGTCGAAGGAACGAAAGGATCAAGGTTCGAATTCCAATCCTGCGATCCGATCGGCCGATTTTTTCCCCCCTCAACTGTATTCAGAATCAATTCCTCGTGCCCTCACGTCCCACCTTCTTGCTGTTTCGAATTTTGGCTTTCGTGCGTGACCAACCCCGTTTTGTCATGCTGGCCGAGCAACAAATAGCAACCAATCTACCGATACTGTGGTCCTCATATTGCACAGATCTGTTTCTTCCTTTTACAAGCTCTTCCCTTGTCATCTATATTCTTTTTATTATTACTATTATCTTCCTCTTTCTCTAACGACAATCTGAACTCATCGTCAAGCATTTACCCCGTTAATTGAACGCTAATTATTTATAATTGACTGTACTATAATATGTAATTAACCCATTTGCATCACAGCTCTATATACGATACTAATTTGACAAATTCGAATGAAACTTGACTGATTAGGAATTAATAAATGGCGCGTATCATCGCGCATCGATCAATTTTTCTTACTTCCGGTTTCGCTTAGAAATTACATGCAAAAGATTACGCAAGTGAATTGTTACGCACTGAATAATAGGTGAGAATCGTCATATGGGGATTATTCTGCTTGCAGATGCAAATGGTTTAAATAAAAACACTGTAAGTTTAATTTTATTGTAATGAAAATTTCCAAATGTAATTCTTCCGATTGTCCAAATGTTTCAAAGTAATTATTCCACTTTTTGCGTCTTCTTTTTCAAGAAGAAGAAAAAGGAAACGGAGAAGAAAGGATCGCAATTATTCCCCACTTAAACGTGACACAACCAGATACAACGATGAGTCGAGATCGCGGCGCGAATTCATCGTTCCTTGAATGGTTAGACGGGGCGCGAACTCGGTTGCTCCTCGTTAAAGTGGCGAGCGCTACTTTGATCGTCCGCCACGGGAATCGTAATTCAACGAGGAAGCTTTTATATCCACCGAAAAGCTGGGCTACATCCGGCGACGCTTGTTGTGACACGTCCTCGACGCCGCGTCGTAACATAATTAGTAATACACACCGGTGTGCCGGGGGGTATGTCACCCCGTACTGACTAACAGTCCTTTCTATTAATGTTTGTTTTCCACGTGTGCACCCTGTATCCGTAATATACCGGGTGTCGTGTTCAGATGAAATTAGGGTGGAGAAATACATTTTTTTTTTATTTTTTAGTACCATCGAAGTGTGATTTAACCTGTTAAAACTGACTTTCATCTTTATTTAGAAAAAAAAAAAAGTGAAGGACTATTTTTAATTTTTAAAATAATTTTTATTATCTTGGATAACCTTTTCTCCATTTGTCAGATAAGTTTTCTATAAATTCGTCGAGATTTTGTGAAAAAATATACCTAATATACAAAGAAATGCCCTTTAACCCGTTAACTTGTGCGCTCGAGTTAATTCGAGCGCGCTAAACAGGCCAAACTATGCACACTCGAGATAATTCGTTGTATTTTATGCTGCTATAATTTTTCACACTCAAATATAATCGAGAATTGAAAACAACAATGTGAAAGCTAAGAAAAAATATCGTTTTATTGATATTTATCATTTACATAGGATTGTAAGCTATAACATTGCAATATTCGGCTCTTTTCTACAATGTAGATCAAAATCCAAAATTAAAATAAAAATTTTGATTAATTTTGTATTTTTTTTGTATTTTTTTACCAAGACAATGTTCTAAAGTGTATTTTTTACATAAAAAAAAATGGATTTTCTTTGGCCGGTTTTTTTCAAAAAATCTGTGCGTTAAGGGGTTAACACTTGATTTTTTTATGGGAATCGTCAATTTAACAAATAGCAAAATATTGCTATTGATTTTTATGACTGCAATGATACGAAAATACATCCAAATTTAAAGAAGGTTAATGGCATAATAATTACCTTCTTTCTAAATTAAATAAATCCATTTTTTGGGGGAAAAATTTGGATTCTCGTTCATACGTCAGCTTGACGAGTGCTCTAATGTTAACTTGAAAAATTTGGACGCGAAAAATTGTACAATTCTTTCTGTCGTATGCAGATTTTCATTATTTTCTGCGTAGACTGTTCCTCACGAAATATTGCAAACATAAACGTACGAGGAGAAGCAACACTTTCCGACCGAAACTTTAGGTTCAATTTTCTCAGAAACGAAGCCTCGCAGGAGAACGTTTCATTCTACATTTTCGATTTAGTTTTTCATGTGGAATCAGCAACATCCTGTTTGTAACACCAGTTACACGACACCCTGTATATCAGCTACGAATCCGTGCTCGCACCGCGATTTACGGTGACAACGTGTGTTCATTTTTCTTTCTTTTTTTTCTCTCCCTCTTTCTTGGTCGTCGATCTTTTCCTCCACCCTCGCGCGTGTATAAATAAATGACGTTTATTATGAGAGAATCGTCGCGAGAGAAGGGGAAAGGAGCGAGCGACAGCCGGTCGAGAAGCGTCAAAGTGGATTTATGATATTTTCCCACCGAACGGTGTCTTCCAACCGAGGAGACGCGTAGTCGCCTTTGATCTGCCCGGTTTTCGCGTTGAACGCCGACTGTTTTCAGCGTAACGTCGTCGTTACGCCGTTCACCACCGTTGCATCCCCCTTTTTCCTGCTTCCTTCGCTGCGAACCGCTTCGCTGAAATCGCGAATTGTACGAAGATGAATGGAACTGGTTAGGGAGAGGGTTAAATGATTGATTTTGAAGTATTGCGCCTTTCGTTTAGCGGAATCTTCAGTGCACTCGCGAAACGGCTGCGTTAATGATCTATGCGCAAAATTTTCTGATAGAAATTGGGCAATTTTTTTTAGTCAACATTTTATTTCGCGAAATTCGATTTTCATCGTCAAATGATCGATTTGTAATTGTGGTATCTTTCGTTTAGTGGAACTTTCAATGCATTTGTAAAACGATTGCATTAATAAACTGTACACCAAATTTTTCTAATAAACATTTCGTAACTTTTTAGTCAGTAGTGATTTTTTATTTTGCAGAATTCTATTTTCCGCCTAAACGATCAATTTTTAATTATAGTGTCTTTCGTTTAATGGAATTTTCAATGTGTTTGTCTTGTGAATACATTAATAATATATGCACAAAACTTTTTTAATAAAAATTGCATCATTTTTTAGTCCATAATGATATTTTACTTTGCAAAATTCGATTTTCTCCTTGAACGATTTATTTTGAAATATCGCGCCTTTCATTTAGTGGAACCTTCAATGTATTCTTCAAATGATTGCGTTAATGATCTATGCACAAATGATTCCCAATAAAAATTGCATAATTTCTTATTCGCTAGCCATATTTTATTTTCTAGTTTTTTATTATACTGTCTTTCGTTTAACAAAATCTTTTACACATTCGTCGAGCAATTACGATAATGATCCACGCACGAAATTTCTTTCAAACGAAAGACTGAACAATTTCACAGTGGATAATGTTATGTTATCTCGCAAAATTCATCCATATAAAGAGGTACACTTTTCATCCAGCGAGATCTTCCGTGGAACTCACGTGCACGGAATCGAAGAACGCATTGATCCATGGATCATGATGGATCGCTTGGAGCGGGACTGAACGATGCACGCGTTAAAATGTATGAGCCACGCGAAATAGATCGGCTAAATAAATCAACATTGGCCGGCGGCCGCGCGAGATGAATGGAAGTCGAACGCGAGCGGCCATCCGTCGCCGCGGACGATTTAATTCTTCGAGAGACTCCGGAGGAGTTTATCGCGTCCCTCTTGATATTCTCTTCCTCGGAGAAACGGAGCAGCTTGCTCGTTCCGCTCGGTGATATTTTCGTACCATTGTGCCATTGGCTTGGCGTTATCAATCTTGCATTTCGTCTATGGTTAACGAGTTTTTCTCTTTTTTTTGTTTAGAAGCGATCGCTATCACGGATTTATCTACTTCTTAACTATCAACATCGTGTCGCGATGTGAATAATTGAATCCTCTGTTAACCCCATTTTTTTCTGTGTTTACGAGAGGATGGAAATTACGGTTGATTAAAATTGTACACCTTGAGAATATTTTTGTGAAGCAAGAATTAATGATTAATATAAAAAAATTGTGTGATAGTAATGCGATAACGCAACGATGCAATGGTATTGCAATAAAAAAGAATAAACTGTGATTGATAAAATATATAGATAAATTTATTTTGCATTTCTGTTGATTATTTTTAAAATACAACGCTTGAAGATGTTTCAATAACAAAATCAACGTGTGTTTCAAAAGATCTTCATTTTTTAAAGTGTTGGAACACTTGGAAAATAATGGAAACGAAAAGTAAAAAGAACTGCGTGTTTTCAGGTTGAAATATTCAAAAACATGTTCTAATCGGAAAATTAGATAAAAACAGTAAAACATTTTACCGTTTTCAGAGCGTAAATTTTTTGTTCTTTAACGACTGTAATAATATTTTCCATATTCCACTTTCTTTCCTTCTGTCGTTGAAATATGTATAAAAAAAATAAGCTAGATTTATAAACCATATTTAGATCATTCGGTCAGAGACGCTTAAAGCAATGATATTTATTGCTACGCGATTATATTCATCATAAAACTTAAGAAAAAGTTTACAATATCAGCAATGTACTACTCTTAATTAATTAGCTTTTAATTTAACACATCATTGCTGAAAAATGTTTAGTTTAACACATCATTGCACTTACTTGAAAAATATTAAAAAATGGTGAAATAAAAGAAATTATTTTTTTATTCATAAATCATAGTTACTCGTAATTGGGCGAAATATCTAACACGATTCGATATTGCACCTAACCTATATTTAAATTTCAACACAATTCCTCTAATTTTTAAGTTCCAAGGCGCTATGAAAGAATTAAAAATCTTTCGAATTAAGTATAATTTTCAAGAATCGCTTTCTCTCTCTTTTTTTTTAATATTTTACGCGATACAGCAATTTTTCATAAGGAGAAAATCGACGATCTGAATTCCCCAAGTTTAATGAACGCTTGCGTCGGAAATAATACAAATACTTTTCCCGGTATAATTGGAGCCAGGAATTCCGGAATGAAAAAAAAAAGAAAGAAAAAACAGAAAGAATACTACTTCGTAACGAACATACTCTCCCACGAGTTTTTTGGTTCCGGTATAAAAAAGAAAAAAGACGAAGATTGATGCGTTTCACGGGAGAGGACGAGGAGGAAAAACCGACGATCGACGTTACAAATTATATACGCGATATCGTCGATGCACGGATGGATTCTTCGATCGTCGCCTATTGCGTACCGGGTTTAGGTAATTAATTATAAATAATTAGACGCGATTCGTTAAAATAACCGGGATAATTCGTGACGGGAGACGTTGCACGGCTCTAACGATCGTTGCCAGACAAACGACCGTCCTCCTTTCTGTCATCCTACTTCATCTTCGCCACGGAAAGAACCGACGCGTCACCAAGATCGTTACGTTGACGGATCCCGTGGCTCTTGGCCCGCGACGGAAGTCACGTGGTGGCGCCTCGTGTCCTTCTAACTCTCGTTTCTTTCTGTCCTGTTGCTATACGATACTTCACACGCGTGTCGAAAATTTGTGAAAGACCTTTCTTCCAATGATTACGAACAGCTGAATATTGAAAAGTTCAAGAGATCAAGAATACTGCGTTCGTTCGAATAATCGTGTTCTCATGTACAGTTTACTGGAATCGACTCCTGTGTTTTACATTTCGTTAAAACGTGTTGGAATATTGAGATTTCTTTCAAACTGTTAGGAATTATTTATTGAGTGAACAGTGTAAAAGAAAAATTAACATTTTATCAACTGGCTCTGTTTTTGCTATCATTTTTATTCTTACAGCTCTGAAAATTTTCGATCAAAACTCGTGAGAGAGCTAGTAAGCTCTATGTATCGTTCAATTTTTCTTGTTATGGGGTAATTCATTATTTTATTCATTATAGGGTAAAAAATCGATTAATCAGCTCCCTAGGTCGATACACAGTGGCAGCAAAAAGCTGATTAATAGACTTCCGGTCGATAAAGTGTTAACATTACAAGGAATAAATTAATATCAGTGGTAATCAAACTAATCAAAACTTGTATATAAATAAATTTGTAAAATTAATAAAATTTTGTAAACATAAAAATATTTAAGTAACTATTTATTAAAAAATAGAATTTTCTAAAGTTAAAAGTAACGTAAATGAACTTATTTAAATTCATAAAATTATTTTATCAAGTTGGTAAAGTGTTAAACTTACAAGGAATAAATTAATATGTAAATCAATAAGTGGTAAAGAAGTGGAAAAAGAACAAAGACGAGTCAATGCGTCTCTACACGACGATAGTCGCAAAACAAGGAGGACGAGTATGGTTGGAATCTTTACAAAAATGAAATAACTCTCTTCTCAGCTTTAACTACGCTAATACCGATCATGAGCATAACAATTCTTCACAAATGCAGCTTTAACGTTCTGTGTTGCAAATAATCATATGGAATCATGCAGGTTTTTTCTGCTCGTTGTGTTCAGTGTCTTTTTCGTTGTAATTTATTAAAAACATGTGTCTGTTAATGTGTCACTACGAGAGAATACATGTTTGAGTTTAATTTATTACAACTTTCAGGTTTGTTTTCTATCTGTTCTTAAAAATACCAGCCTGACAGACGGCACATGACCAATTTTACAGGAAAAATTTACATGACTAACTTCTTAGGAGAACTCAATTCATTTGGTTCAATTTAAAAAAAAAGGTATTTCTGTCTTAAAAAGTGTTCGAATATTAATGTATAAAGTTTCAAGTTCTTCACGAATGAGTCCATCATTCAAAATTTCTATTTTTACCATGCAATTAAACAAATTGCATCTAACGATAAAACATCTACACTTGTTTCCCTCAAAAATTAGTCTTTCTTCGCAAACGAGACTCTCGCAGATCTTCTGATCTTCTCGTTCAAAAGGAAGAGAATCGAGAAAATCGTCTCGCTTTGTGGTGTCTGCGACGCAAACGAGGCGAGGCACAAATCGCCGAGGTATCCGTTCGAAGAGCGCGGGATTTAACTGCGATTCTACCGCTCGTCTCAAAACGGCTCAGGACACTTCACGGGTTCCCTCCTCATCAATCACCGCAAGCCCGTTTATTTTAAGTCGGCCGCGTTTTTAATACACACGCGTCATTAACGGCGTGCTGGCAGCTAGCAGCGCGAGAACGAGTAAGAGGACCGTGTCGACGTGGCGTGCGATTAGGTATTCGATGTTCGCCCCAGCGAAGGAAGTGTCCCTCGGTTTGTCATGGTGGTGCACGTCCGCGGCCAAGGTTCCTCGCCAAATTTGACCTGGCCCGCCATGTACTCACCGACACTCCCCTCTTTTTACGTATGTTCGAACCTCTGTTGCATTTGCGGATGTACAGTTGATCGAATCGATGTAGAGAAACAGCGAGATCGGTTGAAATAATAAGGCAAAAGTGAAATTTTTTAGAGAACTTCAGCTCAGAAAGTGAGAAATGCAGAAGAACTTGCGACGTTGGATAATTATGTGAATTTAACGCTTAAAAAGTAAAAAAAAATGCGGCTTTGCTGTGTGCGTTAGTCTCCCGGCATGTCAGTCCGGAGAACTTGCTACTTCGATACTCGCTTGGTCTCTCAAATCTTTCCTCAGCTCCTACAATATTTCTAGAACTCACTATAGCACAACGAAGAAGAAGTAAAAAGGGCGCCAGTTGAAATTTGAAAATACTCTGGGTTGCTTGTCGAAGTTTTAATTACATTTCGCAATTATTAGTTAAGGCAAGCGTGTGAAAAGTTTCTCGACGAAAATTGGAGGAGGTAAAAGGAAATATTTCGATGGAAAGAAATGCAGAAGTGAAATTTCGCTTGGTTTATCGACGACCTAGATTGCTTACGGAGAGTTAATGTCGTATTTCATTAATGAAATGTTGTAAGTAAAAATTTCAAAGATAAAAAGTTTTAAATATTCATGTACAACGTCAACCCTGAGCGTGGCAACATTAATCTGCGTCGCTGCTTAGTGCTTTAATTTACGACCTCGCTACATCGCTTCCACCAACTGTACATTAACTTATTTCCTCTATATTTTATAAATACTTCCTCTATTTTCTTCGCGAATATTTTTTTTTTCATAAGATTCGTATTACAAATTGGAATTTCCAGATGTTATCGTTCTAAGAAAACGTACTTTTCTTTAATTTATTTATCATTTCACATGATACACTATAAAATTCGAATTCGATTAATATTACAAAAAGAAATTGATTAAAATGAAAGAGAGCATGTATTCGAGAAAGGATGATCTGAAAACATAATCGAGGTCGTTCTATAATCAACCAGAATAAAAGGTAGAACATTATTGACGAAACTTTAATCATTGAGCATCACCCTGAGGCAGTGTCACGTTCGTTTCCGTTCACCCGAACTCCTCGAAGCGATTCCGTCGCGAATCTACCGATTTCTCGTCACGTAATTGATCCTCGATTCTTCCACGACTATCCGTACTGCCAGAAGCATCCTAGCTACCAAGAGAAAACGTCTTAATCGTGTTCTTTGAATCCTTTCAAGCGAATCTCCATTGAACGATCTTTTCTCAATGTGTTTCAGAACGAGAGCGTTATTCGCTGAAGAGATCTTACAGTAATTTTTTAACTATTTCAAAGAGTAACTAGATGACCTAGAAAATAACGCCGTAGTTTCGTAGCAGTGTCGTTCGAGAATCGCTTTAAGATAGGTCTAGCGGTTATTAGAAACGATATATTCGTTGATTAACGAAAGAACGACTCCATTCATCGTTCTACTGAAAGATCCTTTAGACGTAACAAGTAACATGATTCAAAGATCTTTCGTATTTATTAATAGTATAGAGTGGATCGTGTTGGTTCTTCGTATATTTATTCGACGAGTCTGTCGATATAATACGTAACGGCATTAAAAGGCCGGAACTTATCGAGCGAAAGTTCTATCGGATGCTATGGCACAGGTGTGCACATACGCACAGCCCACCGGAACTGGTTCGTACATGGCTGTTTTTTCAAGTAGCCAATGCGCCCCGCTATCATTCCCGGCATTTGCATATTCGATGGAAACATGGCCGACCGTGGCCAACGTTCGCCCGCCAAGATTTTCGTCTTCAGATTAGTACTGCGTGAGGGAGTTTGTTCGGGATTAAATTTACAATATTACCGAAGAAACGTGTAAACGTGACTGCAGGTGTCTTTTGTAATCAGACACGGGAAATTTTATTAAATTATTGTACAGTTTAGCAAATAAAAATTTGCAGAGTAATCGGTTTAGTCACTTTTCAATTTAATGTAATTCGAAGCAACTCGTGTTCATAGATTTTTCGTTCATTTGTTTTTTCTTTTTACTTTACATAAAATGTTTGTTAAATTACAGTATAGTTCAGCGAATAAAAATTGTAGAGCAATTGTCTCAAAGTCACTTTGCAATTTAAGATATTACTAGTAAATTAGTAGTAATTCATATTTATCAATTTTTCTTCTATTTTCTACTTCTTTTCTTCGTACAAAATTTACTGTTAAATTACTGTATAGTTCAGCGAATAAATATTTGCAAAGTATTCGTTTTAAGATCATTTTGTAATTTAAGATCATTTCAAATAACACACGTTCATTATTTTTCCATGCATTCTCTCCTGTTTTCTTTACACAAAAATTACTATTAAATCATTGTATAGTTCAGCGAATAAAAATTTGCAAAGCAATCGCATCAAACTCATTTCGCAACTCAAACTAATTTTAATTTCGCATGTTCATTATTTCTCCACGAATTTTCCTCTTTCTCTTCGTACAGAAATTACTGTTAGATCATTGTATAGCTCAGCGAATAAAAATTTGCAAAGCAATCGCATCAAACTCATTTCGCAACTCAAACTAATTTTAATTTCGCATGTTCATTATTTCTCCACGAATTTTCCTCTTTCTCATCGCACAGAAATTACTGTTAGATCATTGTATAGCTCAGCGAATAAAAATTTGCAAAGCAATCGCATCAAACTCATTTTGCAACTCAAACTAATTTTAATTTCGCATGTTCATTATTTCTCCACGAATTTTCCTCTTTCTCATCGCACAGAAATTACTGTTAGATCATTGTATAGCTCAGCGAATAAAAATTTGCAAAGCAATCGCATCGAAGTCACTTTGCAAAATCAATATACTCGATTTCCCTCCAATAATACTCAGAGAACACAGAAAGCTACCGATAGACAGGAAAAAAGGGAGCTGGGCGAAATACGAAACGAGAAAGGTAGATTTATCGACTAGGCGGCGAATAGGCGCAAATCTTCGGAAGCGACGATTTAGAGGCGACGCGAGAGGCACGCGCAGAATGTTTCGTGTCACGGAGCCACCGTACATGGAAAACCATCGACGCTGCAATCTCTGCCATTGTCTGCCCGCCACACGGAACGTGTGTACACCGGCGCAATACACTTCTCTATAGTCGCGGCTATGAATTATAGTCGTGTAAGGCCGAGATTCTCGCGTTTTTACACGTGAAATTCGGCCAATGTGTTCTCCCTCTAACTGGATGAATCTCGGCTCTTTTGTTCTGCGGACCAATCTCTGTTCACGTTCAATTTACTTCCATTTTGAGAATTTAGTTTTAAGATTAGACAAAAGAATTTTATCGAATAATAAAAGTTTACGGTAAAATTGTTACTTTATGGTCATTGATGTATTATTAAGGAGTCGTTGAATAATAGGAAGCACAACATTCTAAATAATTCTAATGAATTTTGACTGATTAAATCCTTTTTGGAGACACACATTGGCTTCTTTAGAGACACTGACACATTTCTGTGGATTTAAAAAAACATTACAATACTATAAATTCTGACTGATTAAATACTTTTGAAGACACACGAAATTCTCAAAGAACATTGATACGTATGTAGGCTTTTTCAAAATTTACAGTACTTGTGAAACAAAAATACCTCCTAACAAGAGAAAAAGAAGGTTTAATCGATTACGTACACTTTCGAGACCCAAAGGTTCCATTTACCAGACGATTCGCCGCGAAACGAAGCAGAAAATCGGGGAATCTACGATAAATTCTTAAGACCTAATCGCGATCGTCCAGCATTCCCAAAAAATAAAAGAAAGAAAACAAAAAAAAGAAAGAAACAAAACCAGAAAAGCGAAAAAGATTCAGCAAACGCTGTCCTCTTAATTTACCGAAGGAAGACGTTTCTCGATACGTGGAGTAGATATCTACACGTCACTTGGGTCCCTTCTGTCTTGTCAGTCGGAGTACACATTTACGATCTCATATTTACCAGTCGATACGCCCACGCGGCTCGCGCCCCTTCGTGAAGAAGAGAAGCCAATTAACAGGGTGCTCTCATCGCGATCTCGGTGCCGATCTCTTGACGCAACGGGTCCCCCGATTAAAATTCATTAAACCCGACGAGATTAGTGCGGTTCTGGAAATGGACTCGAAAGGCCGCGCGACGCATATCAATCGGTTGTCGGGCCGAAGGGACGACAACGACGACAGGGAGACGCGGTTAGAGAAGAGAGAAAAAAGAGAAAGAAAAAAAAGAAGGAGAAAAAGTTGAGAGAGTGATGAAAAAAGAAATGTGGAAAGAGGGAGGAAAGGGTGACGGAGAGGACACCGGGATCTGTAGTCGAGAGGAATACAACGTGAAAGAGAGCAAGAGATGAAGGGAGAGAGAGAGAGAGAGAAGCGGGCCGAGTCGCTAATGAGAGCGACAATTCAGTGTGTCGAGCACAGGCAGCGTGGAATGCAGCCAGCCTCGGGTTCCAGCATTCATAAATTTATTCCTGCTGCCTTCCTTCTGCCAGCTTCGTTTTATCGCCTGACAATATGCCGCCGCGACCAGTTCAGAACGCTGCCACGAACTTTGAAAATCGACCGTGTATCGCGGGACCCGCTTCTCGAGACTTGTAGTACACGCGAATCGAACTTCCACATGGAGACAAAGATGGAAATCATTTTTGTTGATTATCCTGCTCTTATTTATTCGGTTAGAAGACGTCACGGTCTTTTTTTCAATCCAATGTGGAACGAGACGAAGGTTGTAGAAAATGTTTAGTTGCGGTTGTTTTTCACTTTTAAGTTTCTGTGCTTTATTGTAGAAGTTCAGCATCCGGTTACAATGGTTTACTATTACTGATTTGGTGTTTTGTGTGCAAGCCTTTTTTTGACTACTTTGTATGTTAAACAGGAGCTGCTTGTATGCTTATTTTCGAAACTCCAAGTTTAAGTAAAGGGCCAATCAACGCCTTTCCTGAAATAAGATCCTTTTCGCGAGCTTCAATTTTTCAATTTTTCGTGTTTAAGCACACGACAATTTTTTTTTGCGAGATTCTTCATCTGACATTTATAGAGTTTGTATTTCCACTCTTTCGTTGATTTTTTTTGTGCGTTGAATTTTTTTTTGGAGGTTGATGGATAATTTATTAACACTAACGAGTTGTGCACACTGCTAGCGCTAGTGACGTAGTGCTTTGTGCTTGTGCTTAAAAATGAAATAATATATTCGAATAATATTTCGAATTTTCATGTATTCAATTGCATCGTTCCACTTTCATTTATATATTTTGTCTGTTCGGTGTGATAATTACTGCCTCTACTGTCTCAGCTTAAAAATGTATACTAATTATGTGTTTTTCTTCTTCAGTACCAATCTTGATGACATAAACGACGATAAATAATTTTCCAGATACAAGAAATAACATATTTTCAATATTTTCCAATTAGTTGATTCTTTTAATTAGTGTTTATGCCTGCCTAATTGGTTTAATTTTCTAATTGTCATTTACGAGAAGAAAAATTACAATTGATCATAAATTTAGATCTTGAAAAATGTTGAAAAGCGAGAATAAATAATTAATATTAAAAAATATATGTTACATATGTACTTTGAAGTCACACGGGGCTATAGAGGGTTAACTTAAATTTATTTATTTCTTTTTCGAACGAGTCCTTCGTAAGTGGGTTCACGTGTCTTGTATTCCCGCTTCGACGAAGATCAGAGTATACAAATTAGCCGGGACAGATTCTTATTTATCCGAAGTCGGGGTAGAAACGTTGGGTAGAGATTAGCCAAAGGGGGGAAGTCCGCTAGAGGAAATCTGGTAACGATTCTCCCAGACTTAACCCGAGTTTTACGCACGGCTTTAGGTAAGACAATGGCGAGGTTCCAGGTTTACATTATTTAATGCCCCGCCGGCGACGGTGGTCGGGGCGTTAATTAGGCGGTGCTCATATGCTAATACGGGGGACTAAGCTCCGCTTATTCGCATAGTAGCTGCCATGAGCCGCGTACAAGCATACTGCGCTCACTTGGTTACTCGGTTATAGTACACGTAGCCTGCTGCGTGCCTTACCAATCCGAAACTAACACACCTAACCTCTTGGCCCTCTATATAACGACACGTTCGCGCCCCCTCAACCCACTGAGTTATTTGTCTCGCTAATATCTTCCTCCTGCGTTTGCCCACCTTCTCTTTACCTCCTATTCCCTGCTTCCGTGAACCTAACAAAGCTAACCAGCCCTTCTTACCTCCCTCTATTCACGAATGAACGTGTAACCACCTACTGGAACAATCTGGGCTACTTGGTGTACGCTTAGATATCAAAGTATATCTCGTGGTCGCGTAGGGTGGTAATGGAGAAATTATTTTGTGGAAAGGATTTCGTTTATTCTCATCTGTCGTAGAAAGATCTTTCAACTTTTCGAAGTTGAAGCTGGGGTTATGGTTGCAGCTCATTTGCGGTTATTATAGCGACTATGGTTTCAATTGAGATTGAAATTAAGGTTCAGTTGTAAACGATCTCTCAGATTGTAAAGACACGGAATTACTCTATGACTCTAAGGATATACATATATTTCAAACATTGTTATACTTGCTAATATACAGTTTTATACAAAGTGTGTTATTCCAATTCAATCAAAAATACAGTCCACTGTTACACAATTCGAGAAAAATCTACTTCAACGAGTATTTGCAACACTCAGAAGTAGCAAGCGTCATTTAATCGTTGGGAATCTCATCTGTCAATGCTGTGAGACACTCGTACAGTTAAAGTTATAGTAGTTGTGGCTGCGGTTGCGGCTTACTTGCCACTGCGGTTGCAGTTGCAGCTGCGGTTGTGGTTGTAGTAGAATTTTAAGTTAAAGTTGAGGTTTTAAGTTCAGATTATGGCTGCAGTTACGGTTGTGGTTACTTTGCAGTTGTGATTGCGGCTTAGTTGTCGTTGTGGCTGCGGTTGTGGTTAAGATTGAGGTTCAAGTTGAGTTTGTGACTGCAGTTACGGTTGTGGTTACTTTGCAGTTGTGATTGCAGCTTATTTGTCGTTGTGGCTGCGGTTGTGGTTTGATTGATGTTGAAGTTGAAGCTGTGGTTGCGGTTGTGGTTGAAATTGAGGCTAAAGTTGACGTTACGGTTGTGGTTGAGGCTGCGTGCGTGTTGGTGATCGAGCTTGCGGTTACGAAGTGAATGCTGCAGTTGTGGTTGAAATTGAAGTTGAGCTTGTAATTGAGATTAAAGTTGAAATTGAGGTTGCGATTGCTGTTGAAGTTGAAGTTGATTCTGCGATCGACACGCGTGTGCACGAACGATGCAATCACTGCTACTAATGAAAACACTTGCAACTGATATAATAGATAAATTTGCGCGATATATTAACCCGTTCCTTGTCGCGAGATAATTATAAGCTACACCATTGCAAAAGAGTTGAAAATACCACGCGATCCTCCCAAAAAATAATTATTAAAAATACTTGCACTTGCTCTACCTTATACTTCATCATTAAAACAAAAAAGAATATGTATACAAAATTCAGCCAATTCTTGTCGTAGAAAAGATTAAACAATTGTGAACCAACATCTCGAACACACCTATAACCATTATCCTCGACAAAATTGCTCACTGTGAAGCGCGACACCGAATCAAAGACTCAATAAATAACACCTAACATCTTCTATAGTCGTCTAATTCCCGTTTGAATAGTAGTCAGGTTCAGCTCGAAGCGGTCTGGATCAAGGCAGCTCTCGTCGCCTAAGATTTCAGCGATAGGAGAGAACCCTGTGCCCCCGTCGAGATCGGTATCTACAGACTAAATGGCCCCTCGAACGGATCCGTCATTCTAACACACAAGGATCGGTAGGGCCCGACGAACGGAACACTCTCTTGCCGCGCCATGGCCGCTTTAATTTATCCAGGCTGACGCCAAGGAAGCGCGAACTGTGCAGCCCGCTCGAATTGTTCGACTAATTCCAGGCCCAGAGGACCACCGTGAAATCGAACGTCCACCGCGCTCTGGCGAACTTTAAATTTAACACGGAGGATCGCTTCTGTGAGATCGCCGCGCGAAACTTTCCGAAAGGAATCGACGGTTCTTTATTCGACTCGGTTGTTAAGTGTGCCCTCTTTTTTCGTCGGAATGATTAGTGGCAGAAAGTGATCTGATAGAGAGAACTTTTACTTTATGTGTTATTCTGAGTGTGTGATTACGATTCGACGGCGAGTTTAAGCAATTTTTCAGATTATCGATGTCTTCGAAAGATTTAATCAAACAGTTACGATGCTTCGATTATTTTCTTTTTAGAGGAATCGTTCTTTTCTCTGTTGCGCCATAATGGCGCAGCTTCTAACGAAACGTCGATCAATTTTTGCAATTAATTATTGTCACGGATTTTTTATTTATAAAGAATTTCGTTAAACTCTCGTTAATTTTTAGAGCGATAATACCATCGAAAACTTGAGTATAAAGAATTTTACCATCTTTTTAAGAAGAGTCCATTTTCTGCGCCATAATGGCTTCCACGAAAATTCGATCAATTTTACAATTACTTTGGATTATACATATGGCACAATTTCACGAATCTTTTATTTACAGAGAACTTCCTTAGTTTAAACTCTTGTCTTAAAGTTATAATGCCATCGAAAACTTGAGTACAAAGAATTTGACCATTTTTTGAAGAAGAATCATTCCATTTTCTACATCACAATTTCTATAAATAATTACTTTATATTATATACACAGTTCAGTGACGTTAATTTTATATTTACGAAGAATTTCGTTAAACTCTCGTTAACACTTCGAAACATAATATCACTTGAGAAAGAAACAAAAAAAAGAAGGAAGTGCTTTCAATTCAATTAGGTCATCTTTACCTACTCCACACTTCTTCACCCATCAACCATCGTGTTTCTTAAACACCGTCCATCAACAACATTGTTCAAACGATTCCCGCAACACGGCCAAACGCGTCGACACCTGTATCTCACTTATCCATCATCCTTGACGACTTCCGTTTAAGAGTGGCCGCAAAAACTCGTGTATCCTCGTGCTATCCAGTTACCGATAATTAGCCCTGCATCATAATTCCCGACAAAACGGAACCGGTTCGCCGGTTTCAATTAACGTTCATTCAATGATGTTTCGTCGTTCTATGTAAGGAATCATTGCTACCTCGTATTCGTTACGTCAACCAAAGAAGAGGGAGAGAACGTGTGCTCGCGGCGATTCGTTTTATTTATCGATATAATAGGTAAGGTTCACTCTGATTGATCGGCCATGCGGTGTCTTGTCGCTGCACCCCTTACAAGACCGAGAAAAATAGATTAAAAGCTCATTAGATGTATTAGGCAGGATCGTGGCGGCGTGGTAAGTCACTCGTCTAGTGGTTACGGTTCGCTGCTCGCTATTTATTAGCCTCGAGTCCCATCGCGGCAGCGCGTACACCGTTTATGGCCAGAGACTTGTGTGTCATTCGCGGGTGGCTGGCAATTTCTCTCGTGCTTGACTGCCGCCGCTTTGTGATCCAGCTTCGATGCGGAGACCGTTCGCTTTGACGTCTATGCTTGCTTAAACGGTGTATCGAAAGAGACCAGATAAGAAAGAATCAAAGATTGTGTAATTTCTTTTTCCGTATTTTTTCCTTTTTTTAGATTATACAATTAGTAATGTGTAAAATTCTAAGTAAATCATGGAGGGATGATTTCGTTCGTGTGAGTACACTTGACACAGATTGATCACTTTAGAAATGTATTTGAATAGAATCTCTCGAGATCCATTTTATGGTCGATCATAGATTACACACAGAGTTATTTTAACAATTTTTTGGAGGAAGATCATTAAATAAAACTTAACTTTGAATTAAATCTAGTGATCAGAACAGTTAGTATATCATTTCACTTTTTAAAGAACTTTCATAAAAGATTTATCAACTGTCTCTTATTTAACTACAAATTCAGTTAACTAAATTCAACTAAAAAATTTAACTTAAATAAGAGATAGTTGATACATTTTTTACAGAAAGTTCTTCAAAAAGTGAAATGACCAAGAAATAATTATATACTAACTCTTCCGAATTACGAATAAACATTGTAAATGATGAAAATTTCTTGTGATTACTAGTTAATCGTTATTCGATGAACGATTCAAAGGCGATTCACTTAAAGTTCTAGTTCCTCCTCGTCACAAACAACCAGAATGAAGTAACAATTTTCAAAAGTACATCTCGCGATCTATAAAAACTCTCAAAAACCATGATCCATTCTATTCACGATCACACGCGATCACATCTCGTCCTTGCCCTAAACCTAACCAACAAATACAAACCCCCATAAAGCGGTGTCGTTGAAGGAGCGCGCGACTCTCGACACCTGTTTTTAAAAGCACCCGATCCCACTAGTTTCCAAATCCGTCCGCGGATCCCACGTGAGGTTCTCCTGTTCGAGTAGGTGTACGCTTTCGTAAGGGTCCGGTGGAGAGGCATTGTCGAGCCGACGACGCGTCGTGTCTACAGCTCACGCTTCGTCGGGTACAAATGCTAAGGGAGGAAGAGGAGAAGCTGCTCTTTTTTTTTTTCCACCGGAGGACGACTGAACTCGCGTTCACGTATAACTCCTCTCGTAAGCCAAGAAAATAAAGGGAGGGATATATGGTGGGTGGGGAGGGAGATAGATAAACCACGAAGAGTTCTCTTACTCGCTCGAGAGAGAAATAGAGAGAGAGAGAAAGTTCTCGTTTGGAGTGGTGGTTGGAAGGAACGGTTGGTTAAAGGCAGAGAAGGCACGAAACTGCCTATATACAGCCGTCCTAACCCAATACAGGCTATTAGGAGGAATAACCTGGCCTATGGCAGAGTCGGTAACCCTATATCCTGGTGGCGGCGTCTTTTGATGCACCGCGAGTCCCTCCACCTTCGCCATGGTGCTCACCCACCGCCGTGCTCCCCGTGGTCCATCCACCGAGGACAGGCTACAAGAGTCTCGAATACCTCTCCGGATACTCCCGGTGTCCGATCACCGCGAGTAGTGCCAAGAAGAAGGGAGTCCTCTACAGTCTTTACCATCCTTCTTACTCTTTCGCATTTCTTCCTCCTCTGTTTCTCGGTGAAGTTCGCCTGCTGCAGCATGTGGCCTGTGTTTCGCCCCGTGTATTCGGGGACCGTGTGTGTTCGTCTTCCCCCGAAGCCGCGACCTTGCTTTCCCCGTCGACGTCTTTCGTTATAAATGCGAAACATCGTTCGTTCGGACTTCTGCCCGTGAGCCGCTGGTTACAGGATGCGCACCCTACCTCTCGGGACTTACGAACCATGGGTTTCTACCATTGCTCCATGGACTTTTCTGCGTAGCTTTTATCTCGTGCATCTGTTGATCGTTTTTTTTGGGGGGCATTTTTGGAAAGAGGGCGATTGAGAGTTTTGAGAAATTCCTAGGACTAACATTCTTGAGAGTAGCACGAGGAATTGATTAATGTAAAGAAATTTGTGGGATTTCATTTAAAAGAACTAGTACAATTGCATTTTGCAACGATGCACTCTTGAAAAGGATCACGTTACCTTGTTGAACAATGCGAAATTGTCCTCTACGATTTCTTTTCTGTCTGAGAAAAGCATAGATTTTCGACAGGTAGAAAAGAGCAAAACGTGAAGAATTATTTAAAAGATAACAGCGTTGGTAGAAGATTGGATGGTTACAAAAAGTAGTCAACGATCGCGAGACACGTTAACGTTAACGAGATTCTAGGGGGTAGGACACCGATGAAAAATTAACGATCGAACGCGGAGGGATACGGTTTTGTTTGACGACGGGTGCCGCGGGGTAAAATAAAAGTCCGCACGAGGAGGGCCCGTGTCATGTAATCTTAATCGGTAAATGAGACATAACCAGTTCGAGGGCGGTGTTTGTGTCCATTAACCGCATACCCGGCCATTAAGCCATGCCCGTAAAGGTCTCCGAAACCTCGGCGTGTTTCCTCGAAACCAGAGACTGAGCGGAACATGCTCGAAGATGTGGAAGACCACGTTAGAGGAAAGGGAGAACCCGAGTGGACGCGACTTTTAGCGGTAACCGGAGCCTACGTACCACCACCTGAACTCAAAATGGATGTTGGACTACAGAAAAATATCCTCTGCTTGTTACACATATATCTCCGTTCCTCATTTTCTTTTTCTGGGATTGAACGATGATATACTTTCGCTCGTAAGTGTTGCAAATTTACGAAGACGCATGAGATTTTGAAGAAAATCACACGTATTGGTAAATAAAGTGTGTCGATACAAAAGAAAAAGTATTAGAAATAAAAGTTAGTACAGTTATTTCAAATAGCTTAACGAAAAAAAAAAAAAATAATGAAGTTTCAGTATCAGTTCTGTAATTAAAAACAATCAACCGTTTCTTTTTAATAGGCTTTTAAGTTACTGTATACACTTGCTATTTTTTTAAACTTTTAGGAAAATATACTTTTTGGCCGAGTAAATTAAGAACGCGCATAAAAATAAATTGTGTTATAATTTATCGCGCGAAAAAGAGACTCGCGTAATAAAAGTGTCGCGTGAATTGAGGGAGGAGTGTACTTCGAATTTGAAACTTCTAAATATGTAGAGGGAACAAAGTGATAGTCTCAGTTACTATAAACCTAATCCAAAAGTTTGGTAAAATTTGCATGAAAATTTACTCGATTATCAGCATTCAATTTTCTTTTCTTTTCCTACGAATGCCTCGAATTTATTCGCGGATCGTCAAATTCCCTTGTCAGAATAATTCTTGAATTTTTCAACACAATTAGCTGTCCCATTTATTGGGTCAGTATAAAAGTTCGTGTCCCATTTCGCATTGAAATACAAGCAAACTTGACATGTAAAATTTCTATATTAGTCAATTACCGTATTAAAAAATAATTCGTCCCTTCGTGGTAAAACAATAATTACCCTCGGTTAATAAAATTTTTATATCGCAAAATTTCCTCGTTGGTGGATCTTGTTAATAATACAAAATCACCGACCGATCACGCTGAAATAACGATCGACGGATTTAAAAACTTGAAGCGATCGACAGGGATCTCTCGTGAACACGAACCAGGAGACATTCGTTAATGTGTCCAGGCAATAAGATCCGTTTTCATGGATACACGAGATCGTGTCACCATCTACGGGGCAACCTGGACGACTCGCATCCACGATTTGATAAGAGGCCGCATTACGCTTCGCTGGAACGCGTGTTCGCCTCGCGATTATTCGCCGCTATCCTGATATAACCGCGAGACCTGGATCACTTTATAGAGCTCCGTCGAATTGAATGAAATCGAGGTTACACGATATCCTTCTGTCTTAATGCTAATTGAAGATAAGCGCAACGATCCGGAGAAACTGACCGAAGTACCGAGTACTAAGTGGTCGAGATTAATTGATACGATATACTACTACTACTACGTCAGCGTATTAAGAAAACGCACCGTTATCTGTTAATAGGAATTTGTATCGACGTCCTTAATACTTCATACGAATTCTACAGGAAACTCTCTAAATAATAATAGACTTTTTCCAAAGATACGTTTCATTCTTTCGTGTAACTTGAATCTTGTTCGCGCGATTAATTAGTATTATGTTCACAATAGTGGCTCAATGTTGATGATTGTCAAGAAACCATGAATAAGAATCTGAGCAATATACGTATTATTGTTCGTAAATATTAATAATCAAATTTAATTGAAAAAAAATTATAATCACTAACAGTTTTCAACATCTTTCGCGTTTTTAGTGATAGTTAAAAGTTAATAGTGACTTTTATTAACTACTGATGATACACACATACATTATATGGAGGGAATTACGAAATGTAACAACGTAAGTTTTAAATTAACAACGCGACAATTCACCTTTATTAATTTGAAGCAACATAATGCTCGCAAGAATGAACAATTGTTGTAAAAAGAATTTTTTATTAGTTATTCGTTGCGTGTGCTTCAAAATTAAGCACTTTTCTACTACACCGACAATGATAATCGCAAAGTATGTTTAAGATTCTTTCTTGAATCTTTCCAACACTTCTTCGAACATGACACTTGACATTTTGCTTCGTTAAAAAAAAAAAATACTATTACCAAAAACAAGTGAATTGAACGTTTCCGAAGATTCGAATAAATATCAGAATAAAAAGCAACGGGGATCATTCTGTATCTTTTTTCTCATTACAGCGCGCGAAAGCTCGCCTTTTCCTCGACTGAAATTCTTCGCGAAGGGAAGGAAAAGGAAGAAAACAAGGAAACCGCTCATTTCGCGAAAAAATATATCTCGAACTTCCCTCGTCTTCGAGGTGGCGTGAAACCACTGCACGCACATGTAACGGACGTGGCTCGATAACGAGAACCACTGCGTCTCGTCTCCGTGTGCACCGGATGCGACGATTATCCTTGCCGATACACACCGAGTCGATCGTTAAGGAGATGTCGGCTTGGCCGTTCGTGGAAACGGCTCGTCCACGTCCACGAATCCTTCTCTATATGTCGAGTCACACCATTCGCGTACTGCTGGACGAGCTTCTTGATTGGATGCAGATTACCGCTTGATGGAGTTGTGCTCGATCGAAAGTGGACGATCTCGCCGTTCAACGTTCTTCACCGACACAGGCGCCAGTTACTGCGTACTGTCCAGCAAAGCAGAAACCAGATTACCCTGGTTTTTTCGTGTACTTTTACGTTGGATTCTGTTCGAAAAATTTCCAATTTAAAAAAACAAAAATATTTCACTTTTCTCATTTTTTGACAGAACTCGAGATCTTGCAGTTTTCGAACGAAGAGGAGGAAAAGACAGACATTCGTATCTTGCACGCGCTATTCGAATATTAATCATTAAATTTACATGATTTTGTGATAGTTATATAGAACAGTTTGGTAGTTTAGAAAAGTTAGAAATAAAGTTCTCCCAGATGAGTTTTCAGATTGAGAATGATAATAAAAAAGAAACTTCTCCAAAAGACAAAATGTTTCTAAAAAGACACTGTTAATATTATCAACAGCTGTATTTGTCAATTTTAAATCAAACGTTTTCCTTAACGAAACCTGTTCACTGCTTTAAACAGGTATCTTTACTTTTCATCTAATCCAAAAGTGTGTTAGAACCGAGGTAAAGATGTATTTCACGATATACCGTCGAACAATGTGTTTAAAAAAAGGGATCCGATAATAATTCTTTATTGTTACGTGTTTCATTCAACTCTGTTTTACAATACACTCGGCGCGATCTCGCTGAAATTACTTTCATTTAAATATCGGTCACCATGCTACCCATTTAAACCGCTCATCGAACGAAGAGTCACCTTATCCAACCTCCCTCCTTCATGAAATAACCGAAACCTTTTCTCCAAACGTTACACCCTCTACCCCCGGCCATCATCGTCGTCGTAATCGCCGTCGTTCAGGTGGTAAGAGGCGAGTCTCGTGAGCGTAAAGGCTCGTCATTATTTATAATTTTCCGCTTGGCACGATCTAGCCAGAGTTCTGGCACCCTTCTGTTTTTTCACTCGCTTTGAAAGAATAGCCTAAAAGACAGAGAGAAAGGTTGCTTTTCTTCTCGTGTTCGTTCTCACTTCTAGAGGTCAGACGACGACGACGACGACGACGACGACGACGACGACGAGACGAGAGAGAAAAGAGAGGAAACGAGAGAACGGGGGTAAAAGAAAGAAAGGAAAAAGAAAAAGGAAAAGAAAGGAAGACGGGTATCGTTCGCCCCCGCAACTGGAAGAGGCGTCGAGAGATGCCCGTCTCGATAATACCTGAGACAATGACCGACCGGCATCGTTACTCGGCTGTGAAACGCGCGCAACTCGCGACGACGAGGACACTCTTACACCTGGAATCAATTTATCAAAGAGCGAAGAAGAGGCCGTGCAACGTCGTCAACGATGGAATTCCAAGTTCTTTCGCGTACGTATTGTTACAGGCCGGTAACGATGCTGGCCAGACGTTCAATGGATGAAATCGAGGGGTTAGGTTTCTTCCTCTTGCATCGTTGCGGCCTCTACGGTCGTTGCTTCTGACGGATAGGGTGTCACTTAGACCCGTTTTCTTTCGATCGGTTTAGGAAGCTTTCTACTTTGATAACAATTGTTGGATTTGATCAAGCTTCTGAAGATTTTTGGTAACACATTTGCATTATTAACTTAAATGTGCTTAAATGTGCAATTTTCTTGGAGCTCAATGATCAGCTAAATAGGATCACCTAAATATATGCAATATTTGTTGTCTTAAAACATCTCGAGAGAAAGTGTCACTAATTTGAGGTACACTTATAATAGTAGAAATAGTTATTTTTAGTAATAACTAATAAAATATATAAACGAGCTTAAAATTTTTTCAAAAACGAAAACGACCATTAGGAAAAAGTTATTCTAAATAATGATTAAAATTTTCTTCTCTTATCGAGACGTAAAGTTGCAATAAATTGTGATTGAACAGAGAAAAATCGGCTCGTAGAGGGTTGCAATAAATACATTTTTCAGCTGTCCATTCTGAAGAAATTCAGAAAGAAATCCTCGGTAAAATCACTTATGAATACGAAAGAAAAGAAAAGGAAGAAGAAGATACTGACTTCCGATGGCAAACAGTGCTTACGAATTTCCCGCAAGAAAAATAACAGGAAGGATAAAAAGAGGAAAGAAAAGAGGAAGAAGAAGGATCTCGATGAGAGACAGAGTTCGAAGAGGCACGACCTTTAACAGAAGATTTTTGCGCGATCCAGAGATGCGAGCTGGTGATTAAGTCACTGTTTAAGGGGCAGGTATCGCGGACACACGCACGTACAGGTCGGTGGGCCTCTCCGTTGAGCTCGGATAACGAGAGCATGCCGTTGGAGAACGTCGTAACACATCGTTCGCCGGAGCTCGTTAGGCGGCCTACGCGGTTCACGCGAGTTAAGCCGCGTTCGTTTCTCTTCTTGTTCGTGCGCGGGCCTCGCCCCGGCTGTCCGTCACCGGCCTCGAGGAACAACCTTCGCGAGTCCGTGCCATTTTCGCTATCCTCCTGGCCCCTCTTCTGACGCGAGAGAGGACGTTAATGACGCTTTCCGCCGCCATTCGGATCTTATCTTCGCGACACTGTGATCCATAGACAATTATCCGACGTTGGAAAATTATTTAATTTCCTACAAACGCATGAAATACACAATCTAGTTATCATCTAACTCTATCAGAGATTTTTACCTCTCCCATCGTAGTTTTAATGGTTAAGATCATTTAATTATATATTTTTACATTCTTTTGTCAGGGTTTCTCCTGTAGAAAGTAAATAAATAAATAATACAGTAAATTCTCACGATTTGTCGGATTTTAGACTTTTGCAGAGAACTTTAGAAAACACTTCGTGACTTTATGTAACTAATAATTAATTTTTTCAATTGTCTTTGATAAATTTTTTACCGAAGAATTCTTTCGTTCTTTCACGATTCATCTGGACTTTCGATTCACGCAATAGTGAATCAAATATTTTTCACTCACTGATAATGCACCGTAAGTTTATCTAATAAAACGCTGAATTTGTATAATTTATTGGCCTTTGCAAAGTACTTTAGAAAATACTGTGTAATTTTATTAAACGAACAATTAAATTTCTACATTTTCTCTGGCAAATGTTCACCAAAGGATTCCCGTGTCCTTCCATGATTCACCTAGGGTTTCGATTCACGCAACAGTGAATCAGATACTTTGCACGCATCTGATAACACATCACGATTATCAACACATCTAACAATAGTTAATTTTTCCTGTCTTTTTGACAGAATGTTTGCGAAGAAAATCTTGAAATTCTATTCCTCGCCTACTTCGAATTCCTCTTCGCTGAGTGTCCATCGAGGTTGGTAAAACATGTACTGCAAAAGATTCCAGTATCAATGGAAAACAGAGGTCGCGAAATTATTCAGCGTTGTCCCTCGCGGACAACGGGTTCGCAGCTTTTAAGCATAAACCGAAACCCGTGTATCGCGACGCGGCTATTAAAGCGATTACTTATGCGACAAGCCCGCGTTAGATCTGGCCGATCGTTCGCGGCGATAAGCTTGCCCTGTCGATGCATTATTAGCGCGGAACTGCGTACAGGTTACATTTTTCTCTGATTGAAATTCAGCTCGCCGGAACATTGCTACTTTCTGGGAAACGGAGCCTGAGAGTCGCGTCTCGTATTCATCGACTCGTCGATCAACTCCGTTCCTTTGGCGCACAGTGGATAGGATGTGCATTCGCGTTCACACGGCCCTTTGTTTCCGAGAAAATCGATCTCTCTTCGTTCTCTTACATCTTCTACTCGCGTTTGTTATTCAAGTTGCCCATGATTGTCTCTTTCGTTTGATTTGGGGTTGATTGTTCCAAGTATTCGATCATTTTCTTACTATTCGAATTAAATCTGTCGTTCTGATACGCTTGCAGGATAATACGTTCACTGTGAATGATCAATCGACGCATGCAGAGGACTTATAAGACACATGATTGTATTTTCTGATTTTTTATTTGGGGAATTTAGAGTTGCATCAAGATATCAGATTATTAACGACTATTTTACAAAGATGACTCGTTGACTAGCCAATTTTATTGGCTGTCGCGTGAGAATCGTTATCGTGAGTTATCGTTATTAACCCTTTGCACTTGAGTGGTGATTCTCAGTCATTGGTTCGATACAGCAACTTAAATGACAACTAAAAAATTCAAATAGTCTGAACTTTTTAGAAATATAATTTTATTTAACAAAGTTACTACCACTTGTTTCTATAATTATTTCTTAACACTCTATAAGCTGATGCATTCCAGTAGTATAACAGTCTGGTAGTTTCACTCGTAGAAAATAAATTAACTGGTGTATTAATCTCGGTATCATTTTTAAAGCGCTTATTAGCAAAAATATTTGACATCGACGGAAATAAGCAACAAATCACAAGGAGACAAATCTGGATCATAAGGAAGAAATGGTAAAACTTTATTTCTTGACAAGAAAGAGAAAAAATACTAAAAAAATATTTTCGAATAGGTTTGAGTAACAAATTAACTAAATAAAATCCTCCACCGATATCAACCTGATATTATGAATTAGTACTGCAACAAATTGGTTCAAATTTATCACTGACAGAAACGTCGCTCGACCATTTTCCCAGTGAATAATAATAAAAATGCATTGGGTTCATAAAAAGTAAACGCCTTTCTATACAAGTTGCTCCTCTCATCTCACCTAACCGCAGAAATAATCATCGAAACACGAATTACACTTTAGCGACTCTTTCTCGATCTCCAAAGAGCTCCCCATTCTCGAGAGTGTGTAATTTCTCTGTCTCGCGGAGGATCGTCGTCGTCGAAGAGATATTTCTCCCCCGGAGAGGTGGAGGCTGCTCGAAGTTTATTTAAATAAAACCGGCGTAAAGGCCGATATCGCCAGTTCGGGTTTATGCATTCGCGTATAACACGGGCCGTTTCACGTTTAATGATCGCGCGTAAAACATTCGGCCTTGATTAAACGAGACGTCGCGCGCAATCGTGTCGTTCGATGTCGCTGCGAAGCACCTGCACGAAGTAATCATAGATTTTATTTTTCGTACGTTCACTCTGGTTGTTCGTGTGCAACGGGTGTGTCGATGGAACGATGGAGGAGAGAAGGATTCGGGGGAGTGTTTGATGAAACCCAATGCAGATAGTAATTCCTCCGCGCCTCTATCGTTCAGTATTTTTTAACCATTCCGCCGTGTGCTTAACGTTCGTCATTAAAACTTCTCTCTCTCTCTCTCTCTTTCTTTGTCTCTCTTTCTCTCTCAGCCGACTGTTCGTGATTTCGACGCAGCTTTTGTTGCTCCACGCTCCCGCATCCGACACGCCGCGCTCGCTCGTTGCCGTTTCTTTTGTGGCCGAATTGTTCGGTACGGCACTCGTGAAACTCTTCCATGTTTTCGAGGATCCCGACAGATCTGCCTGTGTAATGAAATTGAGGTTACTCTCGGTATTATAGTTACTACAGACTTCGTTATACTACGTACTTTCGCGGGGTTAATTCTCCTTCTATTCTTAGACGCGAATGATTATTCCTAGATGTTCGAATTTTTGTATTTCGAGGATTGTTTTATTCACGGAGAGTCTGATTATTCGTATTTGAAACACTTTCCCAAAACACTGGGAAAGTTTTGGTGTTGTACTCTCAGGTATATCGATAATTTGCTGCACTGAAAAATCGAAATATTGTGATTTACAGTTAAATTTTGGTTGCATGTAATTTCATGTTTTATTGGTGACAGTTTTCAGCGAATTTTCATTTTAATAGTGGGTCATTCACGTTGCGTTAACAAATAATTAACGCCTCGAAGAAACACTCGCCGTCTGTCTGGTTCTGGTGAATGAGTAACGCGTTTCGCGGGAAACGTCGAGATTTCGCGAGCAAGCAGAACATGGAATCTAATGAAACGTTTGATGTGCAGGTGATAGGTATTAACTGTAATTCAATTGAAGTCTGTCCAAAGTGATTTTATGCTGATTGGGAATTTCTCTGAATGTTAATTATTTAAAATACTCAATACATCCTTCAGGTGAAATCTGTCTAAAGTGATTTTATGCTGAACGAGAATTACTGTGAATATTAATTATTAAAAATATTTCGTACACCTTTCAAATAAGCACACTTAATCACTCGCATTGAAAATTGATCGACGAGTCCAAATCAATTCTACAAAAATTTTAAACATAATTTTAAAAGGCGGGAAATTCAACGGTTAAATCACACAAGAATTTTAATTTATTAACAATTTTAATTACAATATCGCAGAGTCAACAATATTAATAATCTTTAAGTATCAAAATACTAAGTGCAAAGCAAAACTGAACAATTATTACTAGACTGCATTTTTTTATACGAATTCACATTTCTGAGAATATAATAAAAAAAAATAGAATTTCCATAGAAAATTCCTTCACTTACTGGATATTATAAAAATCACTATAATTTGAATATTCTGTACATTCTTTCACGTTACCTGCATTGTCAGCAATTTTCCACTTTTCAATTTCTCCTAAATAAATAAAAATCCCCAGTACACTTATTAACATTAATAATTCGAAACCATTCATTTTAAAGACCAAGAAAATTATTTCTCACGTTTCCTATCGTCCATCACTAATTTCGAACGCAACCTGAACGGAAAACTAATCGTTGTCGAACTCCCTAGTGACCCACAAATTACTTGAACGCGTTAAAGATTCTCATTGTCGGTTCAGAAGCTCAATTGCAACTGGTTTCATCGTATAACATCGATATTCAGCTGATATTTTGATGTGCATGTCTGGTATGGGCTACGAGTCAGTTGGTTTTTCGTAAGGCGCGTTAGTAGCGGCGTTCGCGTGGCACTTAAACGGATGAACAGGGTTGGCGGACACGGGTATAAATTGAAATTTACGAAGTTGCCAGTGGAATCGCGTGATACAGCCGTTCTGTTCGTCGTTTTTCTGCCGGACGTGGCAGCAGCAGCACCAACGATCGCACTGTGGAATCTCTCTCCTCTTGCCTTCGAGTAGAGTACACCTTCCCTTCTCGTTCCCTTTTCATTCACCACCTTCTCGTGCCGTCGTAAGTCTCGTTTCGTACGTTTCACCGGCTAAATTAACGTCAACCGTAATCGGCACCGTGGCTCACGATGCCACTCGGAATCGCTGACCTTCCACGCCACGCCGATAATTTATCCCCATTGTTCGAAAAACCACCTTCTTCCATCTGTACTATGGCTACGCGCCACCTTGTTGCGCAACTTCTTCGCGCTTCGTCAAGCGGAAACCAACGACCCTCTAGGTGGTTTCTACTGATAGAAGAAGAGGAAGATCGAGGTATTTTTTTTTATAAGAGGGAGTCAGAGGTAAGGAGAATTTTATGAGAGGTTTGTCGAGGTTTCTTTGGAGCTGGTTTAACCCTTTCGATACTGTGTACGGCTATAGTTGCTCGCTATGAAGTGATTTTTGTATACTAAGGGCGATTACGGTCGCTTGTTTCGAAATACTTACTGCGTCTTCAAATCATGTAATTGTAGATTCGAGAGTCGTTTTTTTTTTAATTTCAATAGCCTTTCGATACTATGAACAACTATAATCGATCGCTTTGAAGTGATTTCTGTGTATTACGGGCGATTTTGGTTGAGATAGTCTTTGCGTTCCTCAAACCATGTAACTAATACTCATTTTAATCACTTTTTTCTTTAATTGAATTTTCTTTTGATACTATAAACGACTACAGTCACTCACTATGAAATGATCTCCGTACACTATGGATGACTATGACAGGAATAGTGAATGCAGCCTCGAACCACGTAATCTTATACTCTTCTTGAAATGAATTTTCATCAGAATCCTGTTTTGTCTTAAAAGAGATTAACAGAAAAAAGAGTGGAAGCTCCACAGAAATGGAGTTTCATTGAAGTCAGTTTGTTTTTTTATTTTATTTTACTGTTATTCATTTTCTGACAAATGATAGGGTAAATAGAGGAAATACTTGTTTAACAAAAAGGGGCAAATGATGTTTGATCGAGGCGACGAAGATGGATAAGGGTGAAATTCCCAACAAAAACGGAATTTCATCGAAGTCAACTTTACTTTACTTTCCTGCTATTCACAAATTGCACGGTGGAAGAGAGGAGATTTTTATTTAACAGAAGAAGAGGAAGGATGTTCGATCGAGAAGGACGGGTGAAAGATAAAACGTATAAGGACGAGCGGGTGACCAGGGTGAAGGGAGAGAAAATTGAAGAAAAACGAACTGGAGAGAAGGCAGAAATCCAAAAAGGAAACAAAAAAAGAAGTGAAAGCCAAATGAAAAAACGACAGGGACGGAGGAAGAGATCCCAGGGAACATCGTGCGGCGGGATGAAGACAAGAGAAAAGAAGAAGAGGACGCGCGAAAGATAAAGAGCGAAATGAAAGACAAAAAATGAACAGGGCCCAGAAAGCGTGGATACAAGGCGAGAAGATTAAACTGTGGCTGGAGTGGAAGAAACAGAAAAAAGAGGAACTGAAGAGAACGGACGAGAGGAGGAGACGCGGTACGTTGAGTGCCAACCTGAGCAAATCTGCCAGCTAATTCAACCTTACCTCAAGCTGTTTTATCAATCTTCTAAACAACACAATACACACTTCTGTCTGTATTCTCTTTTTCTTTTTTTTTCAACAACTGAAATACGTTGAAACATTTCACTTCTCTCTCCAACTATCATCCTTTTACCCTAGAATCCTCATAGAAAGCACTTTGAACGCAACTTTACGACCTTCCTCTCGCGATATTTTCTTCTCAGCGTGTACAGAGAGGAACAGAGGGTTAGGTACAAATGTCTGAAAGCTCCTGCTATATCCAACTGTTCCAAATGTCCGCTCCGCTCGGAAAGTACTCTTCAACCCCCGAAACGCGTCGCCCAAGGACTCACTGTCATTCGAAACACGCGTGAATGGAAAAAGGCAAAGAAAACAAAAAAAAAAGAAAGAAAGAAATAAGAAAAAGAAAGAATCCTGAGGGAAGAGGTGACCAGGAGGAGACAAAGGACGAAAATTCCGTGGACAGACGGTCGACTATAAGTAGCGAGAGGATGGTTGGGAGGGAATGGTGGCCAGGGCAAGCGTGGGCGGCCTCGCATCCGGCCTAAACTCCAAGATAATATAGCGCCGGTCCGCCGAGACATTTGCACCATCATTAAAATTCGCGATAGCGGATCGAACAGGCACGGTGACATCACCCTCGTTCGCGCGAACCAACTAAACGAGCGTAGGGAACGTTCGCCCGTGTAAAACCTCCCTGCTCGTCTCCTCTGCTGCCCTCTCCACGTTTCCTCTCGCTCCGACAGTGGACGAAAAGGATTCAGCCTCGCGTTATACACCCGTAACGCAACGATACACGCAGCTGGTATGCGTATAATGAGATCGCCGATAACCTTCTGACAATTAGCGCGAAATATTCTTGGCGAGCTAGGACCAGCCGGCTGTATAACACCTAGATCACGATGGACAGATTGCAGGATGGATATGTTTCTCGTACGGTTGGATTATGGACATGCGATGTTAATATATTCGTCATACGTGCTTTTTCAGCCGATTCGTTTAGATTAATAAAAATTTGTAGCTGAATATTGTAAGAGTTTCCTATTTAATCCTCTAATTGAGACACTTTCTAATGAGAGAAGAATCTATGATTTCTGAAAATTAGAAGCATTCGTGAAAAATACTTGAAAAATCGAAACAATTCCAGATATTCGATCTACAGTCTGTCACCATTTAAAACAGAATAACTTTTTTTAAATTTAACTAAATGACTCGAGATTTTTTGAGAAGTTAGAAGGATTTGTTTGTTAGATGATACGTGAAAAAATTGGTGAAAATATTACAACTGATCGGAACAGTGCAAAGAAACGGTCGTTTTTTCAACTTTGTTATTTGAGTCTATAATACAAATTTAAAAAAATATCTTTTGTAGATTTATGTTAGATGCACGCTCGAAATTGCTTCTTGATATGACACGTATAATCATTTGCTGTTTAAAATTTGGAAAAAATTAAATACCATAAACGCAGTGATATTATTATCGTTTAAATAATCGTAATACGATTGAACTCGTATACACTAAAAGTTCACGTATTTATTAGACAAATGGCAGACGTATTTTTTTTTTTGCCATAAGCCTTATCGTTAAAATGTATCGGCAAAGTGTTAATTATATTCTTATTACTGAATACCTATAAAAATGGAATTCACAATATGAGAATTACGTTAGACAGGTTAAATTAGATCAAGTGAGATCAAATTAAGACAAATTACATTATATTTGGTTAGAATAAAAAGTGCTAATTTAAGAAGTCTATCTTCTCAACTGTATTTTTATCGTTGAATCCGTGTAAAAATAGGATTCGCGATATGTAAGAATTATATTAGACAGGTTAAGTCAGATCAGATGAGATCAGATCGAGACAGATCAGATTAGATTTAGTTAGAATGAGAAATTCTGATTTAAGAAGTCTATTGAAAATTAAAGAAAGGAGATTCCTGTTTTAATTCCAATTAATGAAAGACACACTTTGATGAAAGGCAGCATCCACTGAAGGCGACCAAGCAGTCGTTGGTACACTATAAAAATATGATAAAGACAGGTGGAAGGAGGTGGAATCGTAAAAAAGTATCTTGCGTGCCTAATGGACTTCCAGGGTGCCGTTATCTTTCAATTTCAATCTCATATTAACCGGTAAAGTATAAATTACGGAGGCAATCGCGAACGATCTTCCAGCCTCACGCTTCGTTGGCCGTCCTCCTCGCGTAATTTATGGCGCATCGACTCGCGATTTATCGCGATTTTATGGTTCACCGAGACGTTGATCGTCCCACCGGTGAGTTCGAGCCTCGCGCATTAGCCGAACGGCAAACAATTAACCTTAATGGCGGCAATAACACGTTACACCCTGTATTGCTCACCCGCTCGCCCATTGCTTGACCGTCGTTTTTGCTCGTAATTCGACGTGTTCCTCTCACTTTCCTCTCCCCTTTCTGTTCTCGCGAAAATCTTCACCTTTCGATCCGTACAAACCGGTGTTTACGAGTGATATCAGTTTCAACGAGACACGTTTCGATACGCTGTCTTCTTCTGTACTGGAAATATCGCCATTGATCCAGTTCGAATCGAATTAAATTTTTCTATTTCTATTTTTCTCCTTTAAATTATTTCCATTGGCAAGAATAAGAAAACAAAGAAGTTTTTCTTTAATATTTCACCGTTTGAGTCCCAAGCTGTGCTGGTAGATTTGTTAAATAAAAATCTTTTATTCTAACACAAAACTAATGTGACTTTCCTTGATCTGATGTTACTTGAAATTACTTAATCTGTTTAACATAATTCTTACATAAGTTCTAACATAATTTTCAAAACGTTAATCCGGTAGCCTCGAATAGTAATTTATCTCTGTCGTTACACTCGAAAATGTAAAGAATCGAATTTTAAATGACTAAATTCTAGACATTCATAACCCATAATTTTCATTGAAAAAGGGGGTGTGAAATTTCGTCAATAAAGTTTAACACAAAATTGTTAAAGATGAACAATTAAATAATCACAATTGTAACAATCGTTTAAAATATTTTCGAGTATTATATTCCTATAACTTTGACATATTATATTTCTTCTACCGACTGTACATTCTCAAATATAAAAAATCGTAATCAAGCCACCATTAACACTTCCCTTACGTCAACCAATCACACGAGTGCCACATTACCATCTTCCCACGCTGCACTCGCCTGGAAACACTTTGGCGCCACTTCTTCAACAATTAAAAAAACAAAAAAAGAAGAAGCATCTTCAAGGAAGTGCATACGCAAGCTTTCACCCTATTTCCTTCAGACTTGGCTAATCAACGGTTAGCCCGATCGACAGGCATCCTTGATGGGTTTGCTGACAGTGTCTTGGAGCGATCGGCTTCCTTCCAAGAATCTGCATAACCGTACGCGGGACGTCCATTAACGGCCGCCCGCTATGGAATTACACGTGTCAAAAAAATTAAGCCTCCGCCCTCTTCGCTCGAATATTTATGTAGATTCGAGAGGATCTTTCAAGAGAAGAGAGAGAGAGAGAGGCTAGCCTATCCTGCTAACGGTAGCCAGGTAGAATGTAAATGCGTCGTGCTTAAGCAGCGGCAAAATCTTGTGGTACGCGGCGCGAACGCGTCCCACAGGCGTTCCCTGTCTCTCCAGGGAATCGCAAACGAACCGTGATGCGATGCAACGACGTTCGTTTCCACTTTGCCTCGCGAGATCCGCCGCGTACACGCCTTCGGCTCCGCGAGATACGATTGTGCGTGCTAGCGTGCCTCCTTTTCGGGAACATCGCGTTCATCTCTCGAGGAAAAGGGTTGTTTCGAGTGTTATTGTTCAGATGTTTCGTAATAAGCATGAAATTCTTTGGAGAAGGATTTTGTTCAATTTGTACGGAAGCGTTCGAGCTACGATGTGATGTTTCTTTTTTTTTTTTCAAGTTTTACGAGACTTTGGAAATTAAACCTTCGACACATTTATAATACGAGTCATGATAAAAAGAGTGTGAATAGATGAAACGATTGTTTCAATTTCCGCAACGTGTGGAGCGTGGATTTTTCAACGGCGATTCCTCGAGTTTCCGGCGAGTACACGATTGCACGCTACTTTCACGGGGTAATTGTAATTTATCGTCGGGAACGGCGGAGCTCTGTAATAATCGAGGTAGTCGAGCGCGTTAATAGGATTCAGAACGTCTTGCACACTTCGTATTCGACGCATCGCCTCGCGTGCGCTCTCGTTAAAACGACGCACAATCGTATCTCGCGCGGGCAGATCCACCGGAAGCGTTCGACGGGTCCCTCCCGGAAGCATCTTCCCAAGAAGAATCTTCCTGAATTTACGAACAGATTAGAGATCTGCTCTCTCTCTCTCTCTCTCTCTCGCACTTTCTCTCGCACTCTCACGCGTTTTCTCTCTTTCTCGCTCTCGCTCTCTCACGCTCTCACACTCTCTCCCTTTCTCTCACACACTCTCGCACTCTTACGCGTTCTCTCTGGCTCGCTGTCTCTCTCAGATATTTTCTCTGGCTCGCTGTCTCTCTCAGATATTCTCTCTCTCACGCGTTCTCTCTCTCACGCGCTCTATCTCTCACGCGCTCTCTCTCTTTCTCGCTCTCGCTCTCTCACGCTCTCACACTCTCTCTCTATCTCTCATACACACTCTCGCACTCTCACGCGTTCTCTGTGGCTCGCTGTCTCTCTCACATATTCTCTCTCTCACGCGTTTTCTCTCTCACGCGTTTTCTCTCTTTCTTGCTCTCACTCTCTCACGCTCTCGCACTCTCACTCTCTCCCAGTTTCACGCGTTCTCTCTCTCTCTCTCTCTCTCTCTCTCTGTTTTTCTCTTTTTTCTTGTTCTTCCAGCTTCTCCTCTTCTTTTCCCTTCCCTTTCTCTTCCGCTTTCTCTTTCTCCTCCTCTCTTCTTTTTTCTTGCTTCTCTGCTTCTTCTTTCTCTTCCTCTTCTTCTTTCCCTTTCTCTTTTTTCTCACTCGTTCTCTTTTGCTTTCTCTTCCTCCTTCTCTTTTCCCTCCTCATTCTCTCTCTCTGTGTCTCTTCCGTTTCCCTTGGTCGCGAAGGAAGTCGCTATTGCTTTTATTAGCATACTAATTGTAAGATTTCTCTGGACGCGATGCGAGATAAGGCGGTGGCGTTGGCTAACGGTCGTAGGGAACGAGGTGAAAGCAGCTCGAGACATATTTTCGCGTTATTAAATTGATCTGATTGAGTTGGTATACCGTTTGAGAGGCTGAATTATTTTTGGACCTTGATGTATTTTCAGATTTCTTCGATAACATTCATCTTGTTGATGGAGAACTCGAAGGAGGCTGTGGATTGATTACATTGTAACGGAGTAATTTACTCAGGTATCACTTGCAATAACACGAATCTAGATCGACGTTGAATTAATCACGCTTTCAACAAATGAACAAAGAAGATAATTCGAGCCTTGTTAGAATTTAACACAGTTGAAATCTGCTTCAGTTCAGTCGATTATTGTCTGTTGAATTGTATAGGATGTACGAGTTTCTATTATTAAAATTAACAGTAGTTAATTAATCAATTATTAATGTTACAAATCCTCAAATTTCTAACAAAAGTGGCATAAATCAAAATATAGATACTTCGATACACGTGCACACATTACATTTAAATACAGGTGAAGTGAGAATCTCGAAGAGAAACATTACTTACAATATGAACACGAAAGGTACACTTGAAATAAGGATCTCTAATAAAAAATTACTTAAAACATGAATGAAAAAATCAGAATTGCTAAACAAAAATGCAGCTCTATTGACAAATTTTGCACAAAATGTGCCTGCTTGTAATTGTCCTGATTGGATTCGAGTGGCAGAAATTGGGTATTTTGCAGAATTCAGGAATTTAGCAACTTTTAAATTTAGCTTAGAAATTTGCTAAATAACGGTGCAGTGAATCAAGAGTTAAAAAATATACCTAATGTACAAACAGAAAAATGACAATACGACACAAGCATATATATGTCTTTCTTTTCCACCTGAAAGTACACAGAACGTCGACAGTTCCAGCAACAAAACGATATCGCTCAATTACCAGTGGTCCACCGAATCGTAGCAATAAGTACGATCGAGGGATTCCCATCTCGCGTCGTATCCTAATCCGAATTCTTTTGAATCGTCGGCGAGGCAGGGATAGATATCTCGGAGAATTTCCTGAGCGGTGCTCACTCTCGTTCGCCGCGCGAGCCGATCACGCTCTCCGGAGGCAATCAACGGCCGTGCTTCCGTAGGACACCGCGACCGGTCTCGCTGAATTATTCAGGAGACGTCGTTCGCGAGAGTTTGCCGGATTTGTAGCACGACCGCGCGCATCTCTCTCTCTCTCTCCTCCTTCTTTCACAAAAGAGACGAGAAAGAGGCGAGACGAGGACGCCTAGGAATGTTTGACGGCCCGTCACCCGATCTCCTGCGTCTTCTACGATCTATAGACTCCATGGATCCTCCTGCGACGCTCCCACGATCAGGGATTCGCAATTTCGTGCCCCGTTCTACCGTTTTCTTCCCTACTCCGCCGACCGCGGCGGGGATTAAAAATTACTGGCGTTCGACGCGTCGATGAGATTGAAATTCTCATATCGGTTTCTTAGGGGAACCGTGAATGGAAGAGGAGACGTCAACTTGTGCATGAAATAGAGGCTCTGTGTGTGTGTGTGTGTGTTTCTGTGTAGAGGAATTAGTGTAGAGAGAAATGAAAGAATTGGATTGAATTGAATTTCGAATTGGCGAGTTTCGGCAAGATTTATGGAATCATATTTCTGTAACCTCTGCAACCACTGTTTGCAGAAAATTTCAAAACCAACGCCAGAGAAATAAACCGAGTTTGGATACATTCACGTAAAAAATACCATTAATTGTTTAGAAGACACTAATATTTACTGAAAAATCCAAGTATTCCAATGCAAAAGAAGAACTGATAGGAGGAATTGGTTCACTTTCTGTTTGATTGTAAAGAAATAATAGTCAGACATCGAGAAACTAATTTTTTAATATAGATTCCTATTTAGCGCCTAGTCTGAATAAACGAAAAATGAAAAACTGGCATGGAAACATTCTTAAAGCTTCTGAAGATATGGAAAGAAATGATAAATCCGAATGGATCATGTACAATTCGCTAAAATTGTATTGAAAATAAAAGATTCTACTATTTCTGTCAGTAAAATAAAATATCTATCGTCTACCGGTAAAATGAAAAGCAACAACCTAATAAAATTCGCCGCTAATGATAATCGTAGCAATTCTGGAAAAATGGCGTCGTAAGTCTTCGGGAAAGATAAAGAAATGTGATCAATTCGAATAGATCATGTACAATTCGCTAGAATTGTATCGAAAATAAAAGATTCTAAAAGGGAAAAATAAAACAAAAAGGAAGATTTACGAAGTATTTCCAAACGATCCAAATTAGTCAATTTCCAACTTCAGACTTACAAAATAATCTTCTTACCTGAGATTACTCGGACACCAGCAATAATCCTACAAATCTACCCAAACAGGATTAACAGATTTCGCCAAGTGATGTTTATCCAAGAGTTAAATTCAAAAAATAGGAGAGAAAAAAAAGAAATTCATGTATTCATTTATGCGAGATCAGAAGAATCTTCTGTATACTTTCAAGGGTTGGTCGAACGGAACGAAAAGCTCTGAGATTTCGTTTGAAGGCGAGAAAGCGACGACAGCAAGGGAACAAGAGGAGAGAACATTAGCGGTTTGGTACCTGTCCGGTACAATCGCATTTCCATCGGCGTCGATCTGTTTATACACGATGCCGGACACGCCCGACAAATATTTTCCTTGGCGAAATTCTTCTGGTCCTGGCGTCGAACGTCCCCAGGGTGACGATAATGCCCGAGGACCGGGATTACCGGGCGCACAAGCGCGACGCGTTTTAAACAACCCTCTCTCACCACCATCTTTCGCGACGCAAGGTGAAACAACTTTCGTACGACTTTCCCAGCAGTGGAGGGATAAAATCCTGCTTGTGAAATGTTACTCGAGCATCCTTTCGATACAGTAGATCCTTTCTTTTTTTTTTTTTTTTGTACTTGGGATAAAATGTAATTATTCTGGTACGTTATGGTAGATTTGGTGTATGGAATTGTAAAGTAGTTTTGTGATTCATACAGCAGATCCTAAATTTTTTTCCCTTTTTTTTTAAATGTGTGTGTGTATGAAATAAAATATAATTTCTCTGTTATGTCAGATGTGGTGTATGGAATTATAGTGTTGTTATTTATACAGCAGATCCTTACTGCCTTTTCCTCTTTTTTTTTTTTTTTTATATGAAATAAAATGCAATTTCTTGGTTAGTTTATGTTAGATTTAGTGTATGAAATTACAAACTAGTGTTGTGGTACGAAACAGTGATAGTATCGGTAATATTGAATTGAAAGTGTGTGGTAACTGGTCATGTAAGAATCATTTATTTGTTGCGAAAAAATAAACTCTGGGAATTTTTCATGAATTTCTTTCTCGTGAATAATTTTTTTTTATAAAAAATTCACAAATAATTTTTCTCCGAATAAAATTGTTATTCGTTATTTATGACTAAATTCTGGGAGTTTAGTCGTTATTTGAGATAAATTGTGACCGACTCTAATTTTCTATGATATGAAAGTCGATTTACGAAAATAAAAATGGTGTTTCATTTGTAATGAACTTTTAAATTATTATCACTGGTGTTGAAGCTAAGAAGAGATATTTAAGAAGAGTTCGTACGGCTTGAAGACGTTCGAACGATCTCAAAGGCTCTTCTTATTCATTTATTATTAATTAGATATGAATATACAAAAAATATCAGTGACCGTGGAGTGACGTTTAAGAATTTTCTTATCAATTCATTATCAATTAGATATAAATACACAAAAAATGTCAGTGATCTTGGAATAATCTTCAAGATAATCCTAAATTCAAGATAATAAAAAGAATTTTTATATTTATTATCATCAGATGAACATCTCAAAACCACACAAATCCCTCTCAGTCATATACTCCTGCTTTCAACAACAGAGAAAATAATTCAGATGTTCCTCTCTAAGTGAGACACTTTTTCCATTACAATCTACACCGATCAATCGAAAAAAAGAAAAATTGCAAAATTCAAACTTGAAGTCCTAACTCCGTAAAATGAGCAGCTTGCAGTAAAGGACGATTTACTTTTCGAAACCCTCACAAACATTTTCGACAAGCTTGAAAGTATCACCGCCTGTCCGTCTCAAGTTTCTAAAATACAGCTTCAATAACCGTTCGCGAAACGGAACCAGGAAATCAAAGGCGCGCGCTCCCCGTGGCGATTCAGCCGTTCGAGGGGTTTCTCGCGCTCCTTCCAGCGCGTCAGGGTTGGTCAGACGCTCGTTAATCTTTTTTACGACGAGCGGAAGAACTCCGTTCTCATCCCCGCCTCTTTCAGCCGCCGTGGCGGGCGACGAAGGAGGTGTCCCGCGTTAATAAATAATTTCTCGCGTAGTCCCTGTAGATCTGGCGATGATAACCTCGCTGAAATACGCCGGACACAGGTCCTCGGGGAAGCTCGCTTATACCGCGTGCATCTCTGCCGCGAGTGCTCTCACGCGTACACACTGTGCTAGTGGATGGTTAATCGCGCGACGAAGAAAGGGTTGACCGCCTACAAGCGAGCGGAAATGATGAACGAGTGCTCTAGAATTTAGTCAGCAGGAAAATTTTACGCTGCTGCTTTGCTTGTTTGAACGTTCCAGTGTACTATTTGCATTTATTCTCTGATTTTTTTCTTTTTTCGTGAAGGAAGAGGATACTTGTGGGTTTTGTTTAAGGGTTGGAGAAATTGCTTTGTTAGATTATTGGTAATATCGGTAATATGGGTAAAATGAAGCGAGAATCTTCAGTAGAGCTATTAATTATTGTAACATTTAGTGTACAGTGCTGTACAGAATAACTATTAACTGTTGTACGCCTTTATAATTTATCTATGCAATTGAGAAAGACGTTTCATGATGCTTGATGAACTTGGATCAACGTCTGCAAAGATACAGTGCGTGAAAGAGTGATTGATCTATAAAAACTTGAAGGCAACCTTGAAAATATCGAAAAAATGGGCTAACAAAGAACATATTGTATACTTATAAATATAGTGCAGTATTAATAGCGTACTATTAACTTAAAGACCTCTTAGAACCGTAATATGGGGCACTAAAAACTGTTCGATCGATTCGTTAATAATCTAAGGTGATAATATCAGGTAGTTCACCATGTATAATAATCCGACTATAATCTGCACTATCGTTAAAAGTGGATACCACAAATCACGAGACTTCAGGTCGTTTCAACACTAGTCCTCTTAACACTTTGATGGCCGTTCATTTCTAACCGCCTACCGCCGGCAGTTTTCGCTCAATCTCTCAATGTTTCGTACTATAATTACAGTACACTTTTTGAAAAAAAAAAAAAAAAATAGCGTTGCCTTTGTAATTTGAATTTTACTCTACAACCTTCACATGTTTTATTAAACAATTACACAAATTTATAAATATTACAACGAGATCCAGTCAACGTGACAGCGATTGATAAGCCCTAAGTTGACGCGATATCAAGGTATTGGAAAAAAGTTTTAAACCAAACCCGCCTCTAAATCCTGCGACTCTCCCACAGGCAGCAGCCACCGTAGCGAAGACACCAAGGAGGTAGCCGCTCGCGTAGAAGCGCCATGGCGCCATCCTCGTCGATTCAAACGAAACAAAAAGAAGAAAAAAAGAAGAGAAATAAAACAAGAAACCGGCCCTGTAATTCGGTCCGTCTCGGTGTCCGCCGCCCTGATCCAGCACCTTCATTTCCCACGTCGTCGGCGTCGCGGTCGCGCATTATAAGCCTCGACTTGCACGGGCAGAGCGTGCAAGGTGACGAAGAGAGTGCAGGGGGATGAGAAAGAGGAGCGACGAGGATGAACGGCGGTCACAGAGAGAAATACGCGAGGTAGAAGTTGGAGGGGCTAACAGTGGAGAAGGAGGAGGAGGTGATTTGGTATAGAGAACAAGGCAGAAAAGGGGGAGCAGGCGGGCGAGTTGGAGATCGTGGAGGCGGCGTGCGGCTTCCTGGCAAAGAGGGTTGGCGCTGGAGAGGGGGTAGGAGGGCCCTGTGGGGCCAGCAGGCCGCCTGGAGGGCCCAGGAGTGCACGGTGCTGCTATAAGAGTGCAATTAAAATGCCGCGCTAGCGCCACTCAACGGCAACCGCCGATAAATAAACGCGACTACCGCCGCGCGACCAGGCGAATAAGTGTGCAGGAGGACTGTTCCACAGCCAACCAGCCAGTCAGAGGTGCTGGCTGCCAGCCTCCTCCGCAAAATTCCTCTCTCTTTCTGTCTTTCACTCTCTTTCTCTCCCACCCTCTTTCCTTTCATTCTCTCTGTTACTCCTTCTTCATCACCTTCGTTCGTTTCACTTTTCCCTACGCTTTGCTTTCACCGTTTCACTCTGTCGTTGTCGCGATGCCTACCACTGCTGGATCCGTTCTCTCTCCACTACCTCCACCACCTCCACCTCTTCTTTCTCCTCCTTCTCCTCCTCTTCCATAGTCCTCTTGCAGTTGGTGGTACTCTTCTTCTTCTTCTTTCTCGTTTGCTCACAGGCTCACGCGTACGCGAGCACACGGACGACGCACACACGCGTCCGATCGCAGCGGCAGACAGACATTCTGCCTTCTGCCTCTGGCGCTCACAATAAAAAGGTGGAGACGTCGAGCCTGTGCGGCCATGTTCCCCATCCCCTTTACGCTTGGTCTCTCCGTAACCTCCCTCCCACCCCCGACCTCCTCCTCTCCCTCTTTCCGCCAACGTCGCCACCCTACACTCGCGTTCCTCTACCGTTGCTTCTGCTGCTTCTGCTTCGCTTCTGGCCACCCTCGCGTATGGAAAAAACCTCGTAACGTATAGCCAGCGATCTAATTGTTGGAATTATTGTCCCGGCCGCGCCGTAAGAAAACCACCGGCGAAGGCGACGAAGGATAAAAGGGCTGCGAGCGACGGGGGTGGAGCGCGGCCTGGCACTCGCGGTACTCGCCGCCTCGCCACGACTTCTGGCTGCCGACTGGATGGTTCTACTCGTATTTCACTGCAGTTTTTTGTCTTTTCTTTTTTTTTTTTTTTCTAATTCTCTAGAAGTGTCGCAAGGTTCTTAGAGGTTCATTTGTTGGAAGGTTTATCCTTCGTTGCGAGAACGGTTCGCGAGAATTGAAAAATGTTTTGTTGTTTGTGGATATGATATTTGTAAGTGGTAACAGTTTTTTTTTTTTAGTGGGAGCAGTTTTAATTATCTTTGAACTGATAATTATTGTACCAATATTGAGCTACTTCGAGTGTGGCGGAAGAACTCTTTGACAGTCTCATTAAATTATTTTAGTTTTACACTCAATTTTTTAATTTAGGGGCGCACAATCCTATGTTAGAGTTCTAACAGTAATATCTCGTCTATTTCTCCATGTTTCTTTCCAAAAATCTTTGGAGGTAAACTGTCCACTACTTGACTCTGCTTAGAAACTGTTTCGCAGTTCGATCGTTTAATTCATCGTTATCAGAGTGTGTCGATGAAGCTAATTACACTCGCAGCGAAACGTCAGAATTTAAAAACTGTGTAATATTTCATTACTTATATTCTTTAGAATAATGAAAATTCTTGTCGAGAGATGAAAAATTCGCGTTGCAGCCACTGTGTTAAAATTACAATAGAAACAACTTCAAGTAATAGCTAACTTCCACCTGTCTCACTAACAAGTTCGAGCATTAAATCAATCACCTATCACCGAGGTTAAAAAGAAATATGTAGTCTTCTTTTTTGAATGACCTTATCAAACCCTACAAAATTTCAAACACACAAAAAATCGTTCGACGCAGTTCCGAGAGACTTAGCATAATCGTCGAGAAGTGTCGTCGGAGCACGTTAAGAAAATATGTCAGACATATCGTGGGGCGGGGGTGTGGAGGTAACAGAGGGGGAAATGATCTCGATAGGTGGCGCAAGCTCGAAACGCGGGGCCATTGTTCTTCCAAGACGGTCGGCTTTCTGGTTTTCTCGCTATCGCTCTATGAAAGAGTGCGGTAATTGCTGCGCTCGTTACCGTTCCTGCCGATCCGGCGCAATCGACCACCCTCCCTGACAGTAAGATAATAAGTGGTTTTCCTTTCGGTGCGCGGCGTACGCCTCATAACCGTGGCCATTGTGCTCTCGTCTGCTGTGAGAGTAGCCTTTTCGTGGCTGCCCTTCTCGCTCGCGTGCACGTGAACCGATTGTAAAGCATCGTCGAAACGCGGCGGGGATAATTAAGCCGCGCTGCTGCCTGAGTATTCGATCTAATTGGTCGCGCGGCAGTGATGCCTTCAGGGCACGTTTTCATCTCGCGACTCGAACGTAAACGACGGATTCTTCTCTCTCATTTTTTTTCCCCCCATCTGTGGAAATACTCGATATTCTTGGCATTTGTGAGATTTTCTTTTTTTCCCCTTTGCCGCTTATCTAATGGCGAAATAATAGCGGTACCGGAAAGTAATTTCGTTTTTCGCGACGTTTATCTTTGTTCGATTTACAACCTGATTTTACACACATTGGTGTTATATTTGTTCCTGTATAATCTAAAATCTCGTGGCTACGAACGGTTATCCCGATTAATTCAGTAATGCATAGATAAAAATAAATATATTTATTATAAATATATATAAATCGGTCCGCTGAAGAGTTTAGAAGATGTTCGACGTTGTACGCTTTATGAAGTTCGCAAAAGTGGCAGCAACGAATATTAACGATATTTGTCTACGAATTCTGAATTCTCGCCAAAATCTCGTTTAATTGCGAAGAGCGAAAGGTGGATCCTTTATAATAATCCCGCTAAGAAAAATCACCCCTTTGCAATATTATTTAGAGGGCAGAATATTCAGCAACTATGAAAACTCAGAAAATCGATTGTCCAGGTTAAATCTAGGGATTTTTATAAAAGCAAGATACAGCAATTACTTCCTCGGTGGTAAAAAGTTATTGTTAAACGGTAGATACTATTCGATTCATTAATTTTCTAAATATTTCGAAGCATTCAATGAAACTTGATCAGAAAGAACGAAATTACTTTTCAGTACCCCCTAATATATCGAGAAATTGACTACATTCTATTTTCACTTGAATTTTCGTGTCAAATAGATGATTTCGGGAGGATATCTGATTACAAAAGCAAGTTCCTCGACAAACAGAGGAGACGTCACGGAGTAAGCAGAATCTGAGGAACTTTTGCACCCTCTTTACACGCGCTGGAGAAGGAAAGAAAGATAGATAGATAGAAAAAGGAAGAGAGAGATGAACGGAAACGGTTCCGCGGCTCGAGGGCGAGGAGATATTTACGAGGCAATAATTTAACCGCCACTTAGCCGGCTATTAATTTCGGGAATCGCTGAGAAAGGAAGACGTTATAAGAACACGATCAGTGGACGCTGAGGAGTCAAGGGTTCCTCTGCTCGTCGCGAGTCCACCGTTTGCTCGACAGATATATCGTCGTCGACTCTTCTGACAACGGCTTCGTTCATATAAACCCTCTTCCTCCTCTCTCCTTCCTTCTTTCCCACCTCGAAAATTTTTTCCATCCTGTTTGAGGAACCTTTCACAAAAGAAGGAAGAAAAAAAGAGAGAAGGAAGAAAGGGTGTCTCGCGTCGCGCAATCTTTATTGCCAGCCCGTCATAAAATTCATAGTCGTTCCAACATGGAGCAACGTCGATTAATTACAAATTCTCCTCGTGGTTTTCTTGGCCGTGTCAACTGTGATTTTTACGAGTTTCGACGACCACAAACGTCGACGACGACGATGATGACGATGATGATGGTGGAGAAAGAAGAGGCGTAGAGCTAGGAAGAAGAGCATCGCGACAGATTGATTGGAGCACGGCCGATGCCGTGTTTGCCGGATGGATTCCAATTATGCCGTACTATTTGCGAAGCACTCCCTCGTCCGGCGCGATGATTTCATATCGGCCTGGTGGACGGCTCTGGCTGCCTCTGCCATGCCTGTCCGATATGCGATATTAATACGACTGACCCCCCGACCCCTGGTCTCTTTCCCATTCCTCTCGTCATTTCTCTCTGTTTCCCCGTGTTCGTCGCTTCTTTTCCACTTGCTCTATATACCAAACCACCTCTCTTTCTCTCTGATTCTCTTTAGTATACGTGTATGTATGTATGTGTATGTGTGTGTTGGTCTCTTTCGACACACTTTGACCCAACCGCGCATGGTATCACGTTATTGTATTCGTTCGCGGTGGCCATGCGAACCGCCCTGCGGTTAACCCTTTAATTCCCACATTTTTCGTGGCGAACAACGATCTCCTGGTTCCAGCTTGGTCCTATCGATGGAAAGGGAGATTCTTCGGGAATATTGAGAGTCGAAAGCGTGAGGAAATTGAAATGGTGATTATACTTTTAGGGTGTAGTTAGTAGCTGAAGAATAGTTTTCTTCTTATCAGGGTTGGAATGTCTGTAAAGTTCGGTAGTTTTGAAAATAGAGGAGATAGTTGAAACATGGGGTACTTCATCCTGTCGTTCCTTTTATTTCGCCATTTTAAAACATCTTTCATGTAAGTTCGTTTTATTTTTTCAACAATAATCGATCACACTAAGAGCTGATTAATTGAGAGTGCTACGTTGCTGGTGTTGTAAGCTATTTTTAGTATTATCAATGTCAGAGGGTCTTCTTTTTCTGTGATATATAATTTCCGTGTGTACGGTGATTGGTTGATAGTTGAGGGAGATACGAATGAGGACTCGGAAAATGCGAAAGTATAATTGAACCTTAGAAAATTCTAAGAGAAGAAAAAATGAGGTTGAAGGATATGGGGAAAACCGGAAAGAAGGGCAGTGAAAGTTTATGGTACAAAGCAATTTCTTCAAGCTTTGAAATTAATCTTCCAAAGCCAACACTTTTAAAACCAACACTGGAAAGACGTTTTCTATAGGGTTTTTGTGGTTTTACTCTCCGATCGGATACTTGAATCACACTGAGACTCTATATTTACAGCAACAAAACCCTCTCCTGTTGAAAGACACCACATATCAGTACCTCGAATTGATTAGAACCGTTCCACGAACGAATTTTCCAATTTCGACAGACAATTGTCCAAAAAAAAAAAAAAAAAAAACAGGGTACTCATTCATCGAGTTCTCCTCGAGGCCCCTCTCAGGCATTTGCAGAGCGCTTAAGAGCGTAAGTCAGCAATTAAGGGGTTCAACGAGTGTTCTCGTCGGGGGAGGCCTCGAGAGCACGGCCCATTTAATGTGACTTAATGTACGATAAAAGATAAGACAGCGAGTAAGATCAGCGGCGCGAAATAGAAAGAGGAAGGAAAAACACCGGGAAGCGCGCGTTAAAGAATTCACCTTCGTTTGATAAATCGCGATGCTCGTAGGTGTTCACTCCGATTAGACCTTCTCTTCCTCGTATTATCGCGAATCTACCTGTACGCCTGAAGGAAGCTACGCGTTCCTTCTTTTCTTTTCTTTTTTTCCCCCTCTCCTTTTTCTTTTCTTCTTCGTTTCGTTCTTTCCTTTCTTCCACCACCTCTTCCCTTTGCTTACTTTACCGCGCTCGAGGCGTTCCGGAATAGAAATGTTACACCGTGGCCCGATTATGGTATGAAAGGGACCTTATGCGAACGCGTTCGTAATGCACGGCGAGATAACAGGATTTACCACGAGTATCCGTTGATGCGGCTTCGGTACACGTGAGAAAACTCACTGTCGGCCCTCTACTGAGCGAAGGATCATCAATTAAATTAACACTGATCCCATGGTAACGATAAAGTGTGCCAAAGAGGGAGAAGAAACGGTTAGAAACTTCGTTCGCGGTGTTTTGCTTCTAATTTTAGCAAGTTTATCGCACGTTCGATCAAGATGGGAAACCGTCTCGTGGAAAGTTAACGAGTTAAAAGCAGCTCTTTTTTTTCCTTTTCTTCTTCCTTTTTTTTTTTTTTTTTACATATAATTGCACGAGGAGGTACATATATCACGTTATTCTTTACGGTAATCATCTTTTGTCTTGTGACGCAAGTCCACGCACCGTGGAGAACATGAAAGGAGGAGGAGGAGGATGAAGACACGCGTGTGTGTATAAATAATTTTAATGGACAGTGTTCGAGGAGAATGAACGCGGTCGAAAGTTTGACAGGGCCGATGGTTTACCACGATATTGATGGACGTGTCGAACGAAGAAACGCAGGGGTACATCTGCATCGTTGTTTCCAGATGAACCCACGCTGCGAGACGTATGCTTCTTTGGTTACAAGTTAAAATTTATCTCGTCCTGTCGGCGACAGAGGTCGAGGACTCTTTCGCGATACCGTCATATCGAGGAACCTTTCGATGAACTTTAGACTTCATTTAACTATCTGTGATAGGAAATTAGAGTTAGTTCGTTGATTGTAACGTGATTTCTTTATCAATTTCTGGAAGAATTTCATCTTTGGACGTTCTTGGAAAATTCGAAGATTACTGTCTTAGATTTGGAGAAATGAAAATATCGGACGATTATAGTTCAATCGTTCATCTCTTTCTCGAAGAAGAATGTTAATCTTCGGTAATACTACGAAGATTCAAAGATCCCTGCTTTAGAAAACTGAAACTTTTGAGGTTTTGAGACTTTTTCTCATTGTCAACGAGAAATGAAAATTTTGACGATTGTAGTTTAATTATTCCATTCTTTTCTTGAAAAAAACAAAATATTCTTCAGTAATTCTTTTAAGGTTCGAAGATTTTAGAGTGGGGGAAATTTAAAATTCTGATGATTATCGTTTAATCATTCCTTCCCTTCCTCGTAAAAAAATGTAACCTTTAGTAATTCTTTAAAGGTCTGTAAATTACTGTTATAGACTAGAAAAAATAAAAATTCTGACGATTACCTAATAGTTTAATCATTTCTTCCCTTCCTAAAACAAATTGTTGATTTTCAGTCATTTTTTCAGCGTCCAAAGATCACTGTCTTACGCTAGAAGTGAAAATTCTGACGCTTGTAGTTCAATCATTCACCTCTTTTTTGAAAAAGAAATTTTTAACATTCAGTTATATATTTAACAATCCAAAGATTACTGTCTTAGACTATAAGAAATGAAAACTGCAAGTGTCGCATCTCGTACATCACAATAAGAAAAAATTCATCACTCTTGCGACGCTACTTTCGTTCAAAGAAGTTTATAGCGATCCAAGATTTCATTACATTTACAAAAATAAAGATTTACATCCAAAAGTACACTTTGTTGTCTTACAAACACCGTCACAGCATCGTATCCTCTGAAACAAGAAAAAGAAAAAAAAGAATTCGTCAGAAGTCAGCCGGAAATCGTGCATCAGGGTGTGACGTTACGCGGCATGTCAGTCCGTCTTATGAAATATCGCGGCAATATACGTTTACCGTCGCCGTGTGGATTACCGTTCCGCTGAACGATATCTCATATCGGCCGCTGGACATCGTCGATATGCGACGAATGAGACCAGCTATGCCCGGCTCGCAGGTTTCAGATGATCGCCCCACCGTATTATTGCTTGTACCTTCTCTCTATATGATACCAATATTCTCAATAACGCTACCTAGTCCGGTGTACAGAACACCTCATCGAATACCGGACGGCATAGTCCACGTCTTTAACAATGGACCCAAGGGTCCTCGGAAAATTTCCAAAATTCCTTCACGATCGAAGGGAGAGAAACATTTACAGATACTTCGTGTAGACTCGGAAATAAAATTTTCATACTTCTGTGCAGTATTTTCGAAATCTTCAGGTTCAAGTTGATAGGGTAGAGTAGTCTAATATGAGACCCCAGTTACGAAGAAGTCTCGAACGTAGAGTGCAAAGGGTTAAACATGTTAGCGACGATATCTTTTCAAGGGTCAGATAATGGGATAACACTAAATTTGAATCAATTAAGGATCGTCGTTGGGTAGAAACAGAACTTTATTGAGTATATGGTATGTGACATGCGCGTGATAGAACAGAGACTGTGCCGAGGATGGAAAAATAGGGCTATTTAAGGGTTTTTGAAAGATGAACTTTGGGATGATGAGTCCAGTGTGACTAGTTGTGGATACAGATAATAGAAAAGATAAAAATATTTGAGGTTATAACAGTACCATTTATAGTAGAGACTTAGTCTGTGTGTAGCTAGTAAGAATGAGAATATGCAAACTATAGCTAATGACTCGAAGTTACGTAGCTATCGGGTGTCGTAGGTATGTTTATTTAGAAGAATGCAAGAGAAAGTTTGGGGGTGGCAAACAGCCCGATATTACGTTGCCTTAAGAGTGTAATTGTTCTTAAATTAGCTGACCATAGAGTGAGATGAGCAAGGGTGCCTTTTGGTAAGAGGACTGTGAGAAACAACATGGCACTTACCCCAGAATCTCAGAACAGAGTAAATCTAATAGTGTAATTGACCACCGCATTCTAATTCCTAAAAAAAAAAATCCTAACAAACACAATAAGTCGAACGCTAGGAAGATAAGAACAGAAATGAGTTCCTACATAGTAATCCATAGAAGTCACTTTGATATTACGAGCGTATCGATCGAGAATCCAAACAAACCCTGCAATAAGGGTGATCGTTAACGAAGCGTCGCGACGTAAGTTCACAGTGACACGGTTTAACACCTTGAACGCGTCGGTAGTTGGCAGGGCCGAGCTGCGAGCAATAAAACACAGTAACCCCGTGAATAATCATAACGCGTTGTCGAGCCCATAAACTGCACAAAGGACAATCGTCGTAGCACCCTTCGTGTCGTCGACGGTGGTCGTCGGTGTGGACGCCTGACCCCTCGCGATCTGCTCGAGAAATCGCGCACGATACGCGCGTGTCTCGCTCATTACGACCATTCGCTCCGCCAGTGCACGGGATACACGTTGTTTGACGATCATTCTCCACACGCCGTCATCAGGACCGGGGAGGAACACTTTGATCGGTCCGTGTGGGGAAAGGGCGTGTTTGTGTACGCCGTACCGAGAGGGAAGCTGCTTTATCCCGCGTGCACGGGGTGAACTTAACAAACGGGGATGACTATTTCGGTGTAATTAGAGTGGAATGCTGTTTGTTGGAAAGGAATTTTCTGTTTTCAAACAGATTTATCGAACTTTCGCCGAAATTCTGTTAACCGAACTATTGTCGAGTGTCATTTTTGTTGTGTATTTGCAATTAATAGTAAATCAACGCAATTTCTGTTTTCTGTAATTAATACAAAACATTATTTCTGTGTTATAATTGATATTTCATGAATGAATGAAAAGTAAAACTTTTTTTATTATTTATTGAAGTCCTGTTGAATTTATATTATTAGATACTACTGTTGAGTATTGTTTCTCTTGTGTATTCGTAATTAATAGTAAAACAACGCAATTTCTCGTTTTTGTAATTAATACAAAACATTTGTTCTGTGTTACAATTGATATTTCATTTTATGAACGAAAAATAAAACCTTTTTATTATTTATGGAGATCTTAATCATCATTCTTTTCATCTCAATCGTTATTAGGCACTATTGTCGAGTGTCGATGCTGTGTCAACATATGCAATTAACAGTAAACTAATATAAATTTTGTTTATAATTTACAGAAAATATTTTGTGTTCACTGTAATTGATATTTAATTTTGTAAATAAAAAGTAAATCTTTTTCTTTATATATTGAAATCTTATTGAATTCTTATTATCAGAACTGTTGTCTCGAAAGGGAAAGATTTTTACTACGGCTATTGGGACACCCTGTATACTGGTGTGCTCTTTTTTTTTTTTTTTTTGAGTGAAATTTGTGAAGGGTGAAGATGTGACAGAATAACAAAGAACGGTTTAGTAGAACAATCGAAGTGAATTATCTGGTTTCGTTCGAATTTTCCGTTTCTATTTGAAAACGTAGATCGAAAATTGTCTTCTGAGAGCAGGTTGAAATATTGGATACAACGTAGAGGAGCGACAGCGTCAGGGAACTACGAGAGTTTTCGACTACTGCTTACCACATCGAAATCCAAATACTAGCTACGTTTCGCAACGCTGCTTCCTGTTTCCTGGGCACACGGACTCGTGTACTAATGCAGAAACTTGTACTTCCTGTGTAATGCAACTTGATCGTTTTCGGGAACGTCAGCGAATTTCGCGGAACGCGCCGTCCCGTCGACACGATACCGATTTTATAGCGAGCTGTGCTCGATCCCGCGAATTCTCGAAGAAAAACCAGATCGCTTCCACGATGCGATCTCTGCAATCCTTCCTAACCGTTTCTCCGATATGAAAATTCAGAAAATTAATCTCACAAAGCAAAATCTCTAAAGAAAGATCTCAAAGGAAATAATCTCTCTAAAAAAAAAAGAATCTCAAAGGAAAAATTCCTCTCAAAAGAAAAATCTCCTCAAAAAAACGATCTCAAAGTGAAACTCTCTCTCGAAAGGAAAATCTCAAAAGTAAAACCTCTCTCGAAAGCAAAATCTCATTTTCTCTTCAAAAATATTGTAAAATCGTTAGTTCCTTCATGGAAGGAAAGCTCATAATCCATCAGAAAATTAATCTCACAAAGAAAAATCTCCTCGAAAAAACGATCTCAAAGTGAAACTCTCTCTCGAAAGGAAAATCTCAAAAGTAAAACCTCTCTCAAAAGCAAAATCTCATTTTCTCTTTAAAAATATTGTAAAATCGTTAGTTCTCTCATGGAAGGAAAGCTCATAATCCAAAGCTCGATTTTTCTACGATAAAAAAAAACACAGATACGTCTAAATCACGCGATATTCCAAAATCTCAGCATATTACATTCCCCGATCGATTGGGGCCTCTCCATCCCCAACCAAGAATCACAACTAGCGATCAAACTCCTCCATCAGTCTCGTGCCAGCGAGAACAGCAATTTCCCGTCGGATTATCATTCTCCGTTGTATAACAAACCGATTTCACGGGGTCCGGGACGTGGGTACGGTCATCGAACACGACACACTTAACGCCACGGGCACGTGGTGTGGTGGTGTGGTGGGAGTGTGGAGGGGATCAGAAGGAGAACGGGCGATCGGGTGTTGCGACAGAGTAAAGAGGGGGATGGTGCTCCTTTTAATGCTCGGCCTTTGCTCCGAATTTATGTGCCGTCCTGTGCAGTTTAATTCGGATTAAACTTATACTGCAAGGAACGAATTAAAGGGATTTGCGATTGGACACGTTGTATATGGACGGTCGCCGTTCATGGCGGGGGCGGAGGAGGATCGGTAGGAGAGGAACGATCGGACCGGTGGATCCTGGCTGCGCTCGACGTCGCAACCAGTCAATTTGATTTATCGACACGGCGCCTCGCCTCGCCTCTCCTCGCGTCGCGACGCCACCCCGTTACCATCTCATCTCTCTCTCTCTCTCTCTTGTACACTGTCTCTCGTTTATATTCCTCTCTGCATCCTCCTCCTACGATCGCACGGTCGCAAGTAACAAGCGCGAGAGCGCTCGCGCGCTCGCAAGCAGCCCTGTCAGCTCGTTCGACGTTGTCTATGAGCATATCCGGTTTATCTTTTGCCGGTAGACAAGTCCATTTAACTTCCAGGGCACCTGGAACGTTGCATTTTCTCGTTTCGAAGAAACTGAGGGGATGAATTCTTCTAAGAGGTGGTCTTCGAAGTTGGGAATGTAAGAAAGTCAATTTTAAACGTATAAATCATTACGTATAACTGTGTACAATGTGTACAGTGGAATGTTGATTGTTTTAAATAACAGGGAGACAAATTTGTTCCGATGAAAATCATTTTTCGGATTATCGGACTTGGAGAGCTGAATTTGCAAATGTGCCACGACAGGAGTAAAGGTGAAAGTTCATTTCACATGGAATGGATTCGTTAATAAGCAAACTTGTCGTATATGAGCTAATGAAAATCCTCGTGTTATTTGTGAAAAATCTCTACAACCACAAATGGAGTCGTAAGACTATTTCTCTTCGAAAATGACGCGTTACTATTTTCTTCGTAACTCCGACCAATTGTAATTTCCTCAAAAATTTTTTTACACATCTTCTGACTTCACAAATAAAAAAAAATACTCACGTAGTTTGATCCAGGTTTAAAAAATTCCTCTTTTCTAAACAGTGTCCGAATATTAAAAGCAGCCACTGTATACTGTCCGTCAAATTCTCTAATTCATCATACTCTGTGTCAGACAGCCTCTCCTCGGAGAAGCTCTAATACAAAACAGACACGGAAGAATACAAGAAAACAGAAAAGGCAAACGGTTCGATAAACCGGAAGGGTGGATTCCTAGCTCGCGCAGACTTCTTTCTCGTTCTCCTTAAGCCGTTGGAAAATTATAAAGGGTGGCTTTTCACGGAACAGGGGGTGAAATAAGGTGGGGAAAGGAAGGGGAGAAGGTTTCGCACGGTACGGTGTTACTCGGCACTGGTACTCGCTGCTACCGGTGTATAACGCGTTTTAGAGATGACCCAGAACCGTGGAGGCGGGGCGAGTGTCGGCTGAGCGCGGATCAGCCGGATTAGCCCCTTACCCCCTTAGCTCGTGCCTATAACTGCTGATGAATACGGATTAAGGGAGGCACTGGCTGTGCACCGAGTGCGAGCCTGCCGATCTCGCGCGATTTCCACCCCCACTGTCGACGAAGAAAACCTGCTTCTTCTTCTTCTTTCTCTCTTCTTCCTCGAAAACGAGGGAAGCACGTTAATCCCTCTTGCAGGACCAAACACTTCTTACTTCGAGATTAACTTCCACGACTGCTCGATTCCCGGTGTGCAACTGTCGTTCCTTGGTGCTGCTGCTACGCGCCTAATTAATGCAAGAATTTGGCTCGCGGACACGCCGAAGAATTATCGCCACTTGGTCGAATTGTTTCGTCGTTGCTATCCTTGAATCCAGCGTGTTACTAAATCACCCGTGGTATCCGTGGACCACAGGAAAGAGATAGAATTCCTGGGATGTTCTTTCAGAGGGTACAGTAAAATCTTCCTACGATGTGGTACTTTTAACGTAATTTTAATATTTTTAATGAGACATTTTACTGTGACCAGTGTCTCGGAAAATATTCGAGTGGCAACAGTAGGATCTCGAAGAAATATGAAAGGTTGGTTCAGAGGCGAAGTTTTTCCCCAAGCCGGGGCGTCGTCAGTTTAAAGGCAAACTTTACCCCGGTCCGGATAAACACTGGGCGGGTTACGACGTTCCAGTTGAGAAAAATGCCCGAAAAGCTTCTGCGGCGGTAGATTTATTTAAACGAAGGATTACTAATTATTTGCGGATAATCCTCCGGCGTACCTTTGCCGAGTTCTCGGATTCACCGTGGCGATTCGTTTCGACGACGCCGGATTAACTTCTCGCCAGGCGACCGATAAATCTTTCGTAAACATTTGGTATCTGTTTTAGAATCCCAGTTCCTCTCTCTTTCTCCTCTCTGTAATATCCCTATTGAAATTTCACAAACTACTTCTCTTCGCTGGTACTCCGACAAACAACGAATTAACCTTTGAACAACAAACGATTTGACTCTATAACCTCCGCATTACCCTCTTTCCCTCTTCGGTTCTACTCTTTATAGGTCGCAGAAAAGAAAAAAAAAGAAGAAAATAAGAAGAACGGCGTCAAGTATCTTCATCCAAGTCCCGGATCTCTGCACAGAATCCGCAACATCGTCGACGAGGGGTCGTCGGCGGTGGATAGTAAAGAGGAATAAAGACGCGGAGGTGGCTCGTGCATCCGGCAACTCTTCTCGACCGACCTGAGACCCCGTCGATTGCACTTCCCTCTTTTCCTGATCCCCATCCTCCTTCACCACTTTCCACCATCCTCCTCCTCCTTCTCCTTCTTCTGCTTTTGCAAGGAGGAGGCTCTTACCGCGGTAGGGACGAAATGAAACCCTCAATATCGGTGATTGCTGCCGCAAGACGCTTCTTTGCCTCCGTGGAGAACGCTTCGAGCGGAAAAAGGAGGCTTGGATTCCACTTCCCTTCTTTTACCCCTCTTCTATCTAAAAACGCTCACCTTCTCGTCTCCAAACTCCCACCGAAAGCAAGTCTACGAGAAAAGAAGAGAAGAGAAAGAGAGAGAAAGAGAGAGGAAGGTTTCTCTCCCTGCTTCTTACGCGAAACGAAGGGATGTTGACTCGCTGCTCGGCTCGAACTTTTATGGAGATGCATCCTCTAATATATCCGGCAAGCCCCGCTTGCTCGCGCTTGTGTTTGACGAGCGTACTTCGCGAAGTATATTATCCGGGGCTAGGACCTCTTTTCTCTCCGTCGCCTCTCTCTTTCTCTCTCCTTTCTTCTTGGCCGACTTTGGCCAGCCTCTTTTCTCCTTAGCGATCTCGTGGCCGTCGCGAGAGTTCTTCACTTATCCGAGGGAATCACTCGAACGTGATTTCCGGCGAGGATAAGTTCAAGAGGCAGAAGCTGAGTCTCGCGCGCGCGACCATTCGTCTAAAGAGTTATCATATCTCTTTGAGGGTAGAACTTACTGTTATTCGAGATGTGAGATTGTCAAGGATGAATCTGTGACAAGAGCACAATCAGTTTCGTCTTATTTTTCGAATCGAAGAATGATTTGATCGATTATTCATATAAAAAGAATCATGAATTTTCCAGTGGCTAGTTTTCAAAATGTGCTCGTTCTCGTAATAAATTTGAATAAAATAAATAGATTGTTGCAATGTGTACTTATTCATCGTTAAAATTGTACTACCTTCTACTAAAAGAAAACGGTTTATTTGATTTGAGAAGACACGACGTGTAAAAATTATACAGCACTAATATCTAGGCGTCGAATCTGGATGACTCTTTAATTGAACGTTTCTTGGTGATTCGGGTAGAGTTGAGTTGTACGGTGCTTCTGGTTTTCGAATGATAAATTCATGAATTTTCATCGGATAAAAGGTCGGCTCAAAGGATCACTCGTGTCCGTGCAGGTGATTTTTGCCTCGTCATCGGACCACCGGTAAGCTAACCTTCCAGTTTCCGCCCTTTGGCTTTGACGTTCGAGGGGAGGAATAGAGTGGTTAAGGTAAATAGGAGAGGGTAGAATGCTTCTTTTCTGTCTTCTCTCTTTTTTTTTTTTTTCATCGATATAAATGGCCTCGCTTAGAAACTGTTCATTGGGTACAGTTAATGGATCGTCAAACTAGCTTTGCTATATTTATTACCTTTAAACCAGCGTATTTATCTATCAGTCTACTTCTTTTTCTTCTTCGTTTTCTACGATATTCTTTTCCTTTTTTTTTTGTTTTTTTTTTAGTAATTAATAACAGGATTTAATTCAAATGAATTTTCCCAAGGAATTTTCTTACCTATAACGTAGTGAATTTTATTTATACGAGTTGGTTGGTTATTTATCGCTGACAAAGGGAAAATCTCCTTGGAACGTGTTCCTTTCTTTCATTTAGCGAGAGAAGCCGCAACTACGGCGAAGATAATTGCATTCCAGAGTCACAGTGCTCGCGTGTATCCACGTATCGACAGTCATTTAAAGGCGGGGTTCTTGGTGCTAACGAAGCACCGGTGTCCAACCAGATATAAGCCGGTTTAATACCCTTAAATGAAAACAATACGGTGTCGGCGAGAGGATAATACTTCCGGCCATAAGTTAAGGCGAGCCACTCGGCCAAACCGACAGTCGAGATGGCCGATGCCGCGATACCATTCGACTTCGGGATCTTTAAGCTCCCATACATCGTTCCAGTCGGTTTCTGGAATCCATGTGTTTGTGTGTATATGTGTGTTTTGTTCCTTTTAAAGTAGCAGGAATTCACTTGCAACCGTGTTAGATTAATCAGATGACGATCGTCGAATGTTATCTTATACTTGTGTAGTTATCTCCTGCAGTTTGAAATGGAATATTATCGTTCTTTGCTGATCTCGATTTTCGTAAAACGTTTCTTCGAGAATTTGAACTTTAGCTCTATGGTACTTTAATAGTATTTAATAATTATAGAGAAACATCGATGGAATTGAATTCTTTACACTGTAATTCTTCCCAACAATTTGGAGAATGTTCTCTCTCCTCTTTCAAGGATTTCAACTTAAGCTCAACATTCTCTATATTTAATTAAATTTCAAGAACTTAAGGCGTTTCGTGTTTAATAATTATAATATTTCGATTGCAGAGAAATATCGATAGGATTGAGTTCTTTGCACAATAATTCCTCTCGGTAAGGCGAAGAATATCCTTTCTATTCCTTTAAGAAGTTCAACTTAAGTTCAACGATCTATATATTTAATCAAACTTCGAGTAACTTAAAGTGTTTCATGTTTAATAATTAAAATACCTAAATATAGAAGGATATTAATAGATCTCAATTCTTCACATATATTTTGCACGAGTATTAAATCGAACAACGTTCTTTTAAATTGGAATACATTCTTTATTTAATAATTAAAATATTTAATCACAAAACAAGAATATCGTTAAGGTTAAATTTTTCATATTTTATATTTTTCTGCATATAATTCTACAGAAACGACGAATCGAACCGTTTAACTTTTTGGCCGACGGTACCTGAGTCCATCAGAACTCGAACATTACAAAAAGAACCTTTTTTATATCGTTCAAAAATTAATAAATAGAGGTAAAATAAAAATCTACAAAATATAAAACTAATTCTCTAAAATATACACCGGAACATTCGCTAACTTGGGTCCCAATAGACCCAAGAATAGGTTTTCGTTCTTTTTCCTAAGATTAACTGAAGTTCCAATTCCAATAGAAACACGTACCAACACAAAACACAGAAACATTCTGATTAATTCACTTCTATCAAACACTTCGTAAATATCATTCGATAGAAAGTTCATTATTAGTACAAAACATCATTCAATTATATTCCTTTGCAATTTTCCCTCTTAACTTCGCTACTTATCCTCTAATAAACCAATCTACCCTAGCAACTCGTCAAATTTCAATCGTCTTAACACTTTACCAACTGGAAACCTATTAATCGGCTTCACGCTGCCAATGTTTATCGACCGAGAATTTATTAATCAGTTTCTTGTTATTAGCGCAATAAATAAATTAATTACCCTATAATAAGAGAAAGTGAACGATATTATAGTAAGCTCTCTCACGAATTTTGATTCAATCCTTTGCCTATAGGCATTTTGGAAGTTTAACTCGTACAGAGTTTTCTTCTTTTCGCCCTTTTAATTAAACGAAACAAATTTCACTCTTTTAGAAATTTGAAAATTTTCAATGTTTAAACATTCGAAAACAGTTTTAGAGAAATTTCGCGGTTGAAAATTGAACGTCTACCTTTCCACTGAAATCTGCCGTGGTGAAAGGGTTCAAACTTTTTAGAGCTGTAAGAATAAGCGGAATAGCAAATATCGAGCCAGTATTGAATAGAATGAGGCAGTCGGTAGTGTTAATTCCCCATCAGTTGAAGATCTGAAGCATGTATCTCGCAAGGGCTGAAAAGTGATCTGAAAGAAAGGGAACCAACGTTGAAGGAATCCGTGAAGAGTGAGACAAAAGGATGAAGAGGAAGGAGAAGAAGATAGTCCTGGGCAGGATTTATGCAGGCCGGAGCTGAAGTCGGCGCTGGCGCCAGCAGTGGACCGCTGCCGTTCCTCCAGGCCCGTGGATGCCGCAATAACTTGCATTGTGTACGCGAGGGGCTCCGCGTAGGAATCTAACCCGGCGGGCCCGCGGGTCAAGCCGGCAGAAGACAGCAAACGTTGGAGAGGAGAAGACACGGACCAGCGGGGACATTATGCCAGAGGATGCTTTTCTAGAAGCCTCCTTCTGCTCCTCCTGTTGTAATCGAGCCGCCTACTTCAGCTTCCTTCCTCCTCCGCGTGGTCCACCTTCGACTCCAGCCGTCACGAGTTTCTTGTTCCTGCTCGAAGGAAGTCTTTGATGCTCGGTCACATTGATCTGAAGCGGTGGATGTTCGAGGAACAGCTGACGAGGAATAATTATTGTTATGTACAGCGTGATAAAAAGAAAAGGCAGCTCTCGTCAAGTGGAAGAAAACGTTCAAAACGAGCATGGATGGAAGAATTTTTATTTTCGAAGTAATCAAAGAACATTCGTTATTCTATTTTTGATATCTTGTAACATTGATTTGGATGATTTAGATGGTGTGTGTTGGAGGAACAGCTGAGGAAGAATAATTATTATTGTATATAGTGTCATAAAAAACAGAAAATAATACTGGTAAAATGAAAGAAAAGAGTTTTAACGAGCATGAATCAAAGAATTGATATTTTTAAAGTTATTAATTAAATTTTCGTTATTCTTAATACCTCAAAATTCATATTTAAATTAAAAAATTTCGAACCCTTTTTTTTGGTTACCATCCTGTACTTCAAAGTAATTTTTCATTAAACATAATTTCCTTGCTAATGATCTTAATTCATTAATTCCTGACACTTATTCAATAACATTGTGCCATGTATATAGGGCAAGGCGTTTGAAGAAGAACGCCTAAGTACCACTGTAATTTATGATCGTACGAAAGAACATAGAACAAAGTACATGTACGCTATTCTAAAAATATTTTTTTCTCAATTTTATTTCTTTATGATATCTCAGAATTGTAAACGTTTTTATAAATGTGAATCATGTACACCTGAACTTTATTCAATAGACTTTGAATTCTGTTCGACAAATTTTTCAAACTATTTTACAAGTAGTAAATTTTCTAAGTGGCACTTTGTCCCTGTAATACCGAAAGGGTTAAAGACATCGAATGCTTGTTTGTATGCCTGTTTCGATAAATTTCAAGTTCCTCAATTTTACCATAAAATTCCTATCAATCGTACAATCCCAAATTATTACCAGCTGAGACTACAAAACGTGAAGCTCGTGAACACGAAGAAACCGTGAAGAAACACTCTTAAATACACGATTCCAGCCACGAAATCCTTCGCGAAGGATCCAGTAAGAGGGGGCGCACCTGCAGCGAGGAGATATCGTATTCGCGCGTGGCCACTCGGAGACCACACCATGAATGGAGCCACGATACGACGATCCAGTTCAGGCTTGTGTAACTGTGAGCACCATCAGAGAACCATCAGAGAAAGAGAGAGAAAGAGAGAGCAACAGATCCCTTTTTGCCAGCCGCGTAGCCGCCACGTTATTGTCCGTCCGACGAAAAAGGATTTATCCGTCCAAGGCATCTCGTACCCTCTTCACCCTTCCACGTTCAGCCTATCCCTTCGTCCATTCTCTCCTCAACGTACCGTTTGTCCCACCTCGAAGCGCGAGGCGCTGCTGCTGCTGCATAATGTAACAACGGTTCTTCGCCAGGGCGAAACGTCAAAGCCAGTGTGTTTCGCGAAGATTTAGGGAGGGTGGGGTAACCTACGTTGATGAGTTATGAGCTGGACGGTTCCCCCTTCGCGCCCATTTCACCCTCTGCCACCTTCCGTTTGTCTCTCTTACGCGTGGCCCCCTTGATCCAACGCGATATCGCGAGGAAGACTCATTGTGTCCCTAGGCTGACTCTCTGCGTTCTACCTCTCTCTGGTTCCCTCGAACAACGACCCTCGAACAACAACTGAAACTTCTTCTTCTTCTTCCTCCTCCTCCTCTTCTTCTTCTTCTTCTTCTTCTTCTTCTCGCCTGCCAGAGTGAATCGGTTCAGAGATTGCAGCCGGTTGATGAAGAGGTGGACGAGGAATCTGACCAGACCTTGGGGAAGGGGACGGAAGATGAACGCGAGAGAGGAGTGTTTCGGTTAGCTATTGTGTCGGTTACGATAATTCCCAAGTTGCACGCGATACCCCGGAGCTGAAATCCTAGAGGCATCTCGCTCGCGGATTCCATTCTTCCTGTCCAAAGGGCCAAGGATCGTTCGGGTGGTCCATTTGATGCCGCGGCACAAGGCGAGAGAAACTGGCAGCACGGTAGCTACCTCTTACCTACGTTGCGCACCTCTCTGAACTAAGCCTAAGGATGTTCTTATCTGACGCGTCATCTGCCTACCGACTTGACTCTATCTCTGCTGCGTCTTCCTCGTCTTCCACTTGGCCGGATGTTCTCCTTCGTCGACGGGGGAGGTAGGATCAGAAAAAGGGGGGGAAGAAGTTTCTGTTTGGCTAAGGCCACCGCGTAGCAAGTTTCTAATAGCTAGTCGCGCAGATATCTACGAGATATACGAGCCACCAGGATATTCCACGCTACGTCGAGATCATTACCGGCGATTGATTCCGCTGCGTGCCTCTTAATGGCGTGTCGCTTGCGCGGGAACGCGTGGTATCGGGGAATCTCGGAGCTTTAACAGAGGAGTCTCTTATTACCTTGTGATTTCGCTAGAAAGGAGCCGAGCGTGCTTACTGATTCGAGGCTGCTAGAGTGTGGTATCTTCATCGAGTAGATGCATGTTAATTCTACCGGGTAGATCATCGTTGGGACGTCTTCTCTTAGCTTTTGGGCTGTAATTTGACACGTGGACTAACGAGAAGGCGAGACCTTTATGTTTCGGTGGACGATAGATTGGTGTATCATTTCGAGTACCAAAAATTATGGTACCAAAGTTTACACTATATTATAATCTATAAATGGTGGATCGCAAAATTTTCTTATCATTGAAGAAAATTGATCTGATAAAGATTTGATAAACTCCTTCTTAACACGTTAAGAGCTACACCGATTTTGGTCGATTTTTCGTTCGTCGGTTCAGTTCCCAAAATTTTGCAGAAAGTGTTAGAATAAATTTAACGAAGAAAGTGGTAACTTTATAACGTTGTGACTTTGTTAAAACTGTTTTAATGAAACTCATCAACGAATGATAAGGAATTAATTTCTAAATTAGAAGTTGTTCATTTCATCAAACGCAATTATGGTGGTCATTTATGTGATACTGTATTTCATGTATGTATAATGCCATTGAATGTACATTAAAACAAAGCAAAGAGTACTAGATTATGTTTCATATTTTTCGTTTGATTTTAATTCAAAGTTCTATCGTTCTTACTGGAAGAACCTCTATTTCAAGTTTGAACATTATTCAGTTGTTCGTTAACGTGTGTATTAGCAGATCCACTTAATATCCGCAAGCTGACACTTCCGAAAACAGCGTCGAAATTCGTGGCGCGACACGCTCAGTCCCGGACAACATCTGCGGGCCTGCTTCGTTGTTCGCTCGCCCGGAAGTCCAGCGAGCTCTGATCCTGATTTAGATTTCTCCGGTAATCTGGCCTATCCTACATCGTCCTGACTCCCTCCCTCCGCGAACCTACGCGTTCCATCGAGGGTTACTATGTTCGGTTCGCAGCGTCAGCCTCTCGTGGACCCCCCAGTAGAGTCCCCTGGCTGGCAACTTACTATTCCACATAATACGCGCTCATATCTCAGGATTATAAGGCAGCCAGAGAGACGAGTTGTGCTTCTGAGGGAGGGGAACGGAGAGAGACGGAGAAAAAGCGAAAGAAGATGGAGAGTGGTCCATTCCAACGTGACTTCCAAACCGAGAGGAAGAGAGAGAGAAACACAGCGAAAGAGAGCAAGAGAGTGTGAAACACGGAGAAAGAGAGAGCAAGAGAGACAAAGAGCGCACGCGGAAGAGAGCGAAAGAGGGAGACAGAGAGAGCAAGAGAGAGGGGGAGAGAGAAGGAGAGAGAGAGAGAGAACGCGAAACAGAACGCGAAAGAAAGCGAGAGAGAACGCGAAAGAAAGCGAAACAGAGCGAGAGAGAACGCGAGAGAGAACGCGAAAGAAAGCGAAAGAGAGCGAAAGAGAGCGAGAGAGAATACGGGAGAGAGCGAGAAAGAGCGAGAGAGAACGTGAAAGAGAGCAAAAGAGGAAGAAAGAGCGCGCGGAAGACAGAGAGAGAGAGAGAGAGACGAGAAAGGGCGAGCGTGACGTGGCTTTACAGGCTTCTTCCTACCAAGGCTTGTACCTAGTGACGATACGCTTTAAATCCAGAGACACACGGTAGAAGGAAACAGGGGGTGGCTTTCAGCGTGCAACGCGAGCATGTGTAATAAGGACCGAAGAATTCGCTTGGCTGGCGTCGTCGGGAATGTCCGCTATGGCGTCCTCGTTCCCTCGATACCAGCATTTCCAGGACGCGATCTTTGCTTGAAAGTTCAGAGGAAAGATGTATAGCAATACAAGAGACTATTTAATCGATTCTTAGAAACATGAACTTCATATTCTGCATACTACTTAAATCTATCATTTTTCGTGTGATAAATTTACATTGAAAAGGCAGAAGTGTTTTGTGAAATCGCATAATTTATATGGTTACACGATTTTCACATATTTCTTCGAATCAAAGTGTCATAGACCTTATTTTCCACTCTCATTATTATAGTATTGTCTACACCTAACCAATTTCCCTATGAACTGATCGAAGATTCAAGTCACGATCGATCTATAGAGAAGTGTATGATTTTTAGCTCTAACTATTTAGATACACAGAGGGTATTGTATCGAAACGATGGACGGTCGAGGATCTTGAACAAACTCTGAGGAATAGGATGTAGGTGAGGTATAGAAATACATCTATATATATAAGAACACAATTTCGGATCAGAAACACGTACCGCTGGGGAAACTTGCTGTTTGTCCACTTCGTTCGGTCGGCCAGGATCCACGTACACACCATCAGGAAATTACTACTCGAAGTGTATGCCGGTGGAGGGCGGGGAAGGCACCGGGAAACACAGCTCACTGAGTTTAATTAACTTTGGACGGTTGTTTTCTGTCAATATTTTCACTTGCTCCCGAAGTCGCGGTTTGCAACCCCTTCCTTAGAGCGGTACCAAAATCGATCTTCCGATCGACTGTTAGATCCCTTTCAAGGGAAACCTTCGCACCACATCTTTACGTGACGTGATGCCGAAGTATCTTACCTAATGAATCGTTCCTTTCAAACGAGACAATTGCCCTTGTAACGGTACTTGAAATATTCAGTGTCCAAGATTGAACAATTACTGGAAAGAGAATATATTCGAGGAAATAATTAGCGAGAGATGAATATTACATGACAAGATGAATATACACACATACATATATTTCACGAATCGAATATACAGTCACTCTTTAATATTCGGACGCTCTTTAAAACTGAATAAGTTGCTTGAAATTAGCTAAATGACTTGAATTTCCTTGAGAAATCAGGATTAGTTGGTTAAGTGATGTGTACAAAAAAATTTTGACAAAATTGCAATTAATAAAGGGCCGCTTTTTTTTTAAAAAGATTGCAAAAAGTGATCTTTATTATTTTTTTCGCAATTCGGATAAATTACAATTTTCTCAATAATTATTCCACACGTTATTTAATAAACTAATCCCTTTACCTTCTTAAAAAAAAAAACTCACACTGTTTGGTCCAATTTTAAAAGCTGTCCGGATATTAACAACAGTCACTGTAATTGATATAAATCTACAGAAAATATTTTACAAATTTTTATTACAGGCGCAGGTACAAAAAATTGTACAAAGCGATTTTTATTATTTTCTCTACAATTCCGACCAATTGTAATTTTTTCAAAAATGTTTTTACCTCTAACTTCTAAAAAAAACAAAACCTCACTCTATTTGATCCAATTTAAAAAAAATTATTCTGCTTTAAATTGTGTCCGAATATTAACGAGAATGGCTGTATTCAAAAGTTAAGAATAAATCCACCGTAATAAAAGTGCAACCTATACAACACGAAGATCTGTCATTCGAACGGTGTAACAAATAAGTCACCCTCTTTTTTCCCTTACCTATCCGATCGATCTAATAAAGATGTCCTCCGAGCACGCAATTACTTTCAACAAGGCTCGCAATGATTACGAAAGGAATTGATTCGTAACCAAGTCGCATCGGGAGCCTCGCACAAAAAAGAACAGCGTACCGCCTCTGAACGTATTCCATCGGCATCCATCGAAATCGCAAAACGGGTCCTCGACGAGCTCTATCTAAGGTAAAGGTAAATTTCTTTCACTCCCTCTTTCTCTCTCTTTCTCACTTTCTCTTTCGAAGGTATATGTATATTGTATGCAGGTTACGTGTATACGGGACAAAGGTGGGCAACCGGGGTCCCAGGGCGTGTTTCACGCCCGAAACCGTATCGTGGTAAATACACATTGTGAAACACGCGTCACTTTGAATAATAAATCAATTTCGAGGGACAAAGACGGGCCATGATTATGTATGGACATCGGAGGTGGCGCGCGGACCGCCGTTCCCATATAACCGCTGCCCTGTTCGCCAGAGAAGGTCTTTGATGTATTGAGTTGGCCCGTGTCGATTTGGTAAGTACCACTCGAGCTCGGGGAAACGTCCACCCTCAACCCCCAGAACTTCCATTCGAAGGGCAAACAGTTGACGCCCCCTTTCGTCTCCGTGCACCACGATTCTCTACCCTTCTGCCACTCTGCTTTTCACTCTCTCTCTCTCTTGGTCTCTTACACTTACTCTCTCTTACTCTCTCGTTCTCTCTTTACGCCTCTGTTCCATCGTGTATCCTAGGCCGCGAAACTAGTTTCGTATCAACTGCCTTTCGGTGGCAGGCTAGTTTCCTTAACTCCTCGATCTGACTTTAACAGACGCGCCCTTGTATCCTAACTGGTCGTCGGTGTAATAACGTTCCACCCCTACCTTTTCACCCTCACGAGGTAGACTTTGAAGCATCGGAAGGAAGCTCTCTTGTAAACGAACCTGTTTTCCAATGGAGTTTCCACACATTGACAGACTCTGTGCTTTACTCTAACTCGCGGTACCGATGTGTTTACGCTTGCGGTTTCTCTATGGAGAAGATTGATACTTCAAACCTTTCTATTTAACGATGATTGTATATTGCTACCATGAAATTGTTCTCCAACGTCGTTTCGTGGATTTTCATATTTTTAAGCGTTAATTATCGAACCCTACTTTTTTTTATTTTTTCATTTTCGCTTTATATCGGCTTCTAGAATCATTCTTTCAATTTTCACTTACATCGAAGCTTTCGAGTTAGAACTCGTGCAAAACCTTCTTCTGATACGTCCAAGGAATAATGGACAAAATGAGCAAACATCTGAAGAAACTTAAAATAGAAACAATATTTAAAACAAGTGTCCAGCTTTTCGAAAGATCTAACGCCGCCGTTAGAAACACCAGAGGTACATGAATCATAATATCTCGTTTATATGGAGCAGTGTACATTAGTGAAACTGAGAAAAGCGTGAGTAAGGGACTCGAGGAATGTTAAACGTGCACAAGGCTAGAATATACGCAATCGATCATACTGGACCACCACTTAAACGCTAGATATAAAGTTGAATTTGATAAATCCAGAATTATTGCTAGGACAACTGGTTAGTTCCCCAGAAAATCGTCTGAAGATCTGATACCACTTTAAAATACTTTCCGTTTTGTAATTATTCGGCTGACCAATTAACATCAGAAAGACGTAACGAGACGTAGAAACCGAAACAATATTAGAAACAACTCTAACCCATAAGCCTCGAATGATAAATTCAAATAATCCCGACTGTGAAAGGCTGAAGAATCTTATCGATACACTTTTAAATCGTCAACTTTTGTACGTTCGACAATGCACGCCCTTACATATCAGAATCGTTAAAACGGCATCGAGAAACGAGGGGTGGTCGCGGCGGGTTGCAGAGATTCGGTCGGTGCTTTTGCGTGATCGCATGCAGCGGCAGAGCGGCGACGAGATTGATATTGGTTCCTGAAGCGAGTCGAGGAAAACGGTATGGGCTTGGAGGGCGGTTCGCTGATATTGGGCATTCAATCCTAGCCAACCCCGATTCTCTCACGCGCCCCTAACAACGCATTAACATGCATGAGGCCTGCGTGATTGTTTTACCCTAACCCACCGCTACCGCCGCCGCCTCTACCTCCACCTCCTCCTCCTCTTTTGCCCTCCAACCGGTCGCAGCAGCCCCTCCAAAACGTTCGCCCTCGAATCTGAGTAGGCAACGATCGTTGCTGGCTGGCCTCGCGAAAACTCTGTGCAATGCGTGCGTACGTGTGCGTACCGAATGCAAATTTAATGTTGAATATCAATGGACGCGACGCGTCGCGTCTCTCTCTCTCTCTCTCTCTCTTTCTCTCTTTGTTTCTCTTTCGATGTATGTGTGTGTTTGTATGTGCGTACAACGCGAGCAGAGATGAAACGGACGCCGCGACCAACCTCGTTAACGATATTCCCCGGTGTTGTTGACAGTTTTTTGCGCGACGCCCTCGTGATTTCCTGCACGCCGGCTAATTTCGCGTCCCACCGGGTAATTTCCGCGAAATTTTTATCGCTGCCATGCCACCGGACATCGCTTTGGACCAACGTGTCACAACGTATATTGAACTTTTCCAGAGAAATTTGTATATATGTACGATCCACGCTCGAACGAAATTGCTTTTCGGCTTTCGAGAGATAATCGTACGATAGAGATGGTTGATTTTTCTCTCCTCTCTCCCTTTTTTTTTTTTTTTTTTACTCTTTCTATTTCTCCTTTCCTTTCTCAGGGAGGAAATGTAGCGGTTAAGAGAGTGAGCTATATATAACAGTATAAATACAGGACGGTAATTCCACGGGACCACGCGATACGAGCCTGGTTATATTCGAAAGTATATATCCGCGAAACGATAACACGGATTCGACGATAAACGTTATCGATCGCCTTTCCCTCCTTTCGCCTCTTGCCGCTTTCCACGTTAGAACCGCGATAATATAGTCGTTGCAAAATTATGGCAGCCATCGTCGTCGTCGTCTCTTGCGGTACCGCGTTGCTGCTTCTTCCTCGCGTAAGAGATCGAACCCTCTCGTTCAACCGAACCAACCTCCACCTCCACCGAGCCTATGAATACTAAGCAGTTTATAAAAATGTTGATTTAGCACCTTTGCCAACTTATACGCTCTCCATGCGCGTCCTCTAACCTCTCTCACCCTTCCTCTCCACTCGAGAGCAGGAAGATCGTTGCTTTTTACACCGATCACCGTCGTCTCGTTCGACGTTGAATTTCTTCCAAAGAAGAGAAAGAGAGAGAGAGAGAGAGAGAGAGAGAGGAAGAAAGGAAAAAACCATAAAAGACTTCGATTAACGAAGAAAATATCAACGAAAAGGATAATTAGGAAAGGTACGGCTTTTACAAGTAAACCAGCCGTATCAAATGCTCGGTAGATTAGAGCTAGCCTAGCCTCTGATAATGTCACAAGGTAAACGAAAATTCCTCGAATTCGGGATTAATCGAATAAACCGTTGCGGAAGTCGTAATAACGTTCACCGTCGTGCACAAACCTAACCTCCCCCGTGGCCGACGCGGTGAAATCAGATAAGACGCCATGTTGGGGCACTTTCGTGTCATCCCGGCTGGCCAATCAGCAACCAGCCGGGAAGCCCCTTTCGCGCCGCTTAAAACGTGGGGGGAATGAGTTTTAAACTCGTCCGGGCTGATCCGCTGTAATTAGCGTTGGTGATCACTGGTGCGGCTAACCCGTTCGTAAGGATGCCCCTCAAATCAGAAACAAAGGCGGCCTCCTCCCACCTCCTCCAGCCCGCCCGCCCTCGTCCTTCCTCCACCCTCTTCACCCTGCCAATATTCGCCGATCCGAGGTGAACCTTCGGCTCTTCTTTCTCCGCCATCGCCCTCTCTCACCGACTCTGAAGGCCTCTTTCGCCTCGATTATATAGGCCCAGGAATCGATACCACCGCGGGATTTAATCTCTTTAATCGGTAATTATCCCCACCGAGGAGCTTTTGTGACTCTTTTGCCCGTGGCGGGAACCTGGTGGGACATAAAATTAGGTTATAGCCGACACACGAACCCGTGGCCCCCGTCCTCTTGAGAGGATCGGCTACGTTTAAAAACATCCGCACGAACGATCCTCACGGACCTTTGATCACCGTGAGCTGGATAGGGTTTCTTCTGGATCGAGGATCCTACGGCGACCATCACCCCCGGGGTAGAGACGGTTAATTGCTCTTTCGATGAAGATTGCGCTGTTGGTTTAAAGGTATGGTGTTTTAAACACCGGGATGATCTTTTCGTTAGAGGTTTCGGAGGTTCTTTTTGCATTGATCGCGTTGACTCTTCTTGTTTGCTTGCGTTTGGGAATGAGGTTCTTTCCGGAGATGTCTTTGAAAATGGCTGCTTTCAGCAAACGGCGAATATTATAGGGTTTCTGACAGTTGTCTCTAATCTTTTCGCCAATTTCTGAAGGCAGCATTGTAAAGATACATTTCTTCCGCTCTGCAAAGTCGCGAATACCACGATTTCTCTGACAGTTGCCTCTAATATTATATATGGAAGGGGAGATTTTTTTCACCATTGGTACTTTAAAATTCCCCTGGGACAGTGCTTAAAGAACCTCTTTTTCCCGTTCATGTGAAGAAAATTGAGACCTCTAGCAAGAGAATGATCCTATATTTCCATTGTTTCCTCTAAAAATTGCCTACATATCGTAGAATTCTTTTTCTCGTTCAACAGAATCCTCTACGAACTTCAACAGACGCGATTAAATGACAAATCCCATGGAACATTTGTTCGGGGTTCTGATTTGTCCAAACACCAAGTGAACTTGTCTAAAGGATCCTGTTGCTTGGAATTGACTTTTCCGAGATCAGGATTCACGGAGTTTTCATTGTAAGGAGGCGTCAGGAACACACCAGGAGACACGATCCCTAGGTTCCCTAGGTGTTTCGAAACTGTGAATGGCCAAGCGGAACACGGGAATCGACGGGACATCACGGGATACAGATGTTCTACAAAACAGCCATGCTATGGCACCGCTCATAATAGGCAACACCAGGGTTTATACGAGCACGCTAAGTAGCAATCCCGCAGGAGCCGCGTGACAATACCAGGACCCTTCGTATATTTTGACTTTTTGACAGATGGCTACTGGCAAGCGGTTCTCCAGCCGTTCCGTTCTGGCATTAGGATCGTCACGAATCATGATCGTGTAGAGATGGGAACCGTTTCGTGCGAAGCTGAAACGGATGCCTCTGATTCATTTATGGAGGGATTAAGGGGAAAAAAAGTCCTTTGCCATAGGGACGATCGTGAATACGTGTACTTTTTTTTCTTTTTACCGGACGATTCAGCGAACAAAAGGAAAGTCCGTAGTCACTCACGGATTAGACAATTTGCCTGCTTGCCTTTGGTGAACGACGTTCGCTGTCTCGTGGAAAAAAATGACGTCTCGATGAATTTTTAATTCGAAAGATGGTTGTCGTTGAGGTTTGTTGAGCGAGATTCTTAGCATTAGATAGCGGGTTTATAAACGTCTTGCAATGTGAAAGAAAACTCTTGGCTATTGAAATTCGCGTGTAATCTATTGGCAAAATGGACGCGTGGAAAACTTTCCGCGAAGAATTAACTTTGGTGATCTTCAAACGTTTTATTTGAATCTCAAACTATCAAAATCTAACCGTGAGTACTATTTTTTTACACTCGAAAATGCGATATTTCAAAGTTGAATGTTTAATCTTGAATCTCTGTATTAAGAAATTTCTGCAGAATTTGCATTGTGGGCAAATGGAACCATTGGAATATTTTTTTTTTTCGAAGATTACGAAATTTTGGAAAGTTCGAAGAGTAGTGCTACGTGTCACTCAACTGGAGGAAATATTCAGCTTGTGAAATCGAAATTTGTCAACGTGTAATTTCACGAAGTGTAGATTTCAATTGCCCTCAAATATCATGCGATTTGACACCGTTAGATATTTTTTTTGTAGGATTTTTTGAAAAGTCGAGTCTATCCTAACAAGCCAGAAACAACTAATGACTTGAAGAACAACATTCCAGTTAAAATTCGTGAAATAATTCCAGCAATATGTCGAAAAGTCATTGAAAATTTCGACGATTAAAATAATATCTGCTGGTACACATCTGAATAATATTCTGTTCCACGTATAATTATTATGGATCATAATTTCAATAAAAAGAAAAAAAAAACAACGTGACAAAATTTCGATTCATAAAAATCGAAATATTCGCAAGCTGACAGAAAAATATCAAAAAGATCATCGACAATAATGAAAATCATTTCGACGACTGATCTGCTACCATTCTTTATAAATAAAACTTTGATTATACTTAAACATAGAAAATAATTAATTTCTCCGCCTAATAGTTAGTGTTTTATCAAAAAGAAACACGTAGAAACATTTTTAGATGACCCTGTATATTAGCATTCAATGTGAAAACATCGTTACCCAAACGGTCACTTTCCCAAGTCTCCAAACCCCGAAATTCCAATGTTAGGAAGATGTTTAAACCTCGATCGATTGTCTCGTAAGCGTTTAAAGCCCCATAGCGTGTCCATTCACGAAAACTGACAACGATGAAACGGTCATCTGAACAATTTCTCGTCCGACCTAACCTAACCACCCTCTGGTAAACATCTCATCAGGCAAGAATAGCTCTACACCCACGAAAGAACCAGTGTTTACAAAAATCTGGTTGTCGAAAAGTGTCGCTAAACGTGCATCCTCGCGGCAGGTAGATGGTTAGGTTACACAAACAACACCAGCGTTCGTTCACAGCACGAGCTCATTGGAGACGTGTTACCGATTCTCAGCTTTGAAAAGCTATAGGAAGCTTGGTTGGTTAGGAAGGATGATTCGTCGAGCGTGGGGGCCACTAGCAGCGAAGGATAGAAATAATTGGCCGTAAAAGGCACGTTTCCCTGGGTAACTTCGTGACGTGGTTGAATGCAACGTGGCAACGGGGGACGATCTGTTGTGACCGTTGCCACAATGAGACCCTTTTGCTGGTGAACAGGACGCTGTTGTAAACGCTTCCGTGCGGGAGGTCAGCACGCTGATGACTCCTTTTTGCCGCGTGAGCTTCTTCTCTCATGGAGAATCTTTTTTCCCTTCGTCTACTCGCGTGATGCACAGAGGAAGACCGTGAAAGAGGAATTCGATTCTCTTTTGTCGACGTTTCTCACCGGGGAAACGATCACTCTATTCCCTCAGGGTTGTTCTCTTCTTCGTTCAGATTGCATAATCGCTTTCACTTTTCGACCTGAGACGTTCTTTTTAACAGTTGGAACAGGGTGATCGTCTTATCGTAAATTGTCGTTACGTGTTTGATACCGTTTGGGAATGTTTTACAGGTTAAGAGGTTGTAGATATCTTCGAACAATTCGATAACACTTTGAAACTTCGTGCCATAGATGGATTTTGGCCATTCTTAAGTATTAATTAAGTTTTTTTTATTAAGTTTTAAGGATTGGATTAATATGTAAAATATATAAAATGAAATGTATAAACATCTTTTATGTTAAATAAGTTTTTTGTAGTAAAGAAAAGATACTGTACTATATTATATAAATATATTATATTTTTCAATACACTATATTTTTCTTTTCATTGCCTTACAATGTATCTTTATTTAACCCTTTGAGTGGAAATGACGGACCTCGTACGTCAAAATTTTCTGTACCAAATTCGAATTTGACGAGCGACGCCCGTTGTATATTTTAATGTTTAAAAACCATTTATAAATTTCTTTGAACTTGTAACAATAAAACTATTATGATTGTTGCACATGGTCTTTTTTAATTTTCTAGGTAAAACGACCTTATTGTAGATAACAATTTTAAATAAACACTGGAATATTTCAAATTTTTATTTCATGATAACTCCACGCATAGAGTTGCGCTAAATTTAATTGTCTGCACGAGTAAGATTCTTCGAGATTTAATCGTAAGACAAGGGATTAAACTGACTCAATAAAATCTATTAACGAATGATAAGAAATTATTTTCTAAATTTGTATTAATTTACCAATTGACTTGTTAGGAATCAACGTTGCTTAAAGGAAAAATCTAGTTTAACGTGTTAAAAAGAAAAAGAAAAAAGAGAGATAGCGAGACGATCGTTCAATTTGCAGGCTGACGTGAGAACGAAGAAATCGTTCGTAGGATATTCGATATTAAATCGTAAGCTGTTTTGCGGCACGCCGAACTCTCTATCGGAAGCGCGCGGTTCCGCAAGGTGTTCACGGTGTAATTCCGCCGGCGTAATTCTCGTAAAGTTCAATCGTTCGCGCGGCCATTCCGACGGAAACGGGCTACTCCCCGCGGGCTGGCGATCAAATATCAGCCGCTCTCGCGCTTAAACCCTTATGCAAACTGCGTCTCGATGTGGCCGAAGCCAGTGCAATTTCGAACCGAGTGTCCGCCGATTTCCACGCCGAAATTATTATTGTGTACCATTATGAGCTGACGCTTTAACGTAGGCTATACGTGTGGATGTGTGTGTATGTGTGTGTTTAAAAGGATCTCCATTTCGAGTGTGTAATGGTAGTTGAAATCAAAGAGCAGTAAGAAACGTTTGAAGTTTGTCTATAAAATTCTTCGAGCTGATTTTCCTCGTTTGAACATTGAACTGCATACTAACTCACATCCTAACGCTCTAATAAATTTCACTATTAAACCAATTTAACGATTAACCTTAAATCTCCACTTTGATAGTAAACTTATAAACTTCTAATTTCCAATCCTTCCTCAGTCTACGTTAAATTGTGCCTCTGATTATCCTATTTTTATTCAGATATTTAAATATTTCGCGTTCGAGTTGATTTGAAAGTATTTCCTCATTATAATATACAATTGCCTATTAAATATTTTCTCTTATAGGGTGGATATTTATCTGTGGTTGTAAAATTTTATGAACATATGTTTTTCATAATTTTAAACGACTTAGATGATATTTAAAATTAACGATGCATCTGGAAAGTGACTTGCAACAATAAGAAATTGTAAATTTTATTTTAAAACACTAGTTAAAGACAAAAACGAGTTAAAGAAATATCAGTATAGCGTTTGAGACACGAGCAGATAATACAATTTGACATATTCAATAACGATACAAAGATTAAAAGTGTATTTAAAAAAAAATTACCGCCACCATTCAAATTTTTACAATAATAGGCTATATAATTGTAACACGTTTCCAAAAATGTGTTGAATCTATTAAAATTTACTTTGTTTAATAAAATTTAGTTCATACTACGTTACCGTGATTTGAAACTTACAATTTACGAATTCGTTGTTTCACGTACAACGAATTTATACAATCCAAATTTACCAACGGACCAAAATATTTCATACGATTTAAAGCATACAATAGCAACGAGCAAACGACACCATTTGACCAGCCTTTTTTTCCAACGAAGGTGGAACAAATCCTTTCCCAAAGGCAGAACAAAACGGGCTAGTGTCACCTGGGCGGGTTCCATTCAGTCTTGGACGCGTGTAGACACATTAGACGGTCATTTTTCGTCGTGGTCCGTTGCCGGGACAATTACAGAGGAGTTGGGGTAACGCGTACGGATTCTTCTCTTTTTCTTCCTCTTTTTTTTTATTTTTTTCAAGGCGCGCCACACGGAGATCCACGAACGGGTCTCGCGGAGGCTGACCACCCCGGAGAGCGGGCATGATTTATGGCCGTGGCCGTCGTAATAGCGCGCGATTCACCGCTCCACAGAAAATATTTGTGCCGGGGCCTCGATTGTGCGCCGCCGGAGTTCTGGCCAAACATTTTCATTTGTGGAAGACGAAGGTTGAAACGAGCCAAAAGGGAGAACGATTGAGAAAAGGAGAGGACGACAGCAAAAAGGGGCACGGAGGAAGAGGGCAGAAAAGAGCGCGCAGAAGAGTGAGAGCTGAAAGACAGAGCGCTGGGAGAGAGAGAGGGAGCGCTGAAAGAGAGCACACTGAGAGATAAAACGCTGAGAGAGAGAGCGCTCGAAGAGATAGAACGCTGAGAGAGAGAATGTTAAGAGAGAGAGCGCGCACGGAGAGATGGAACGCTGAGAGAGAGCGCACTGAGAGATAAAAAGCTGAGGGAGAGAGCGCGCGGAGAAATAGAGCGCATACTGGGAGATAAAAAGCTGAGAGGGAGAGCGCTCTGAGAAATAAAACGCTGAGAGAGAACGCTGAGAGAGAATACACGTAGGAGAGAGAGAGAGAGAGAGCTCTGAGAGAGCGAGGAGGCGCAGAAGAGGAAAAAGAGAAGCAGAAAGGCAAGAGGACACGGTGGGCGCACATAATAATGGGTCCAACGACTGGGAAAAGTGAAACGTCACGGGGCAGCGTCCTCCTGTGGTCGTCGTCCTTCTTCATCCCGCGCAACGAGCGTATATGGAGGACCACCTGCTCACGTGACGTCTTACTTCGTTCAAAGGCCCGTGGCGATTACCGTTCAACGATTACAAGCCTGTCCCTGGGATACCTGTAACGCCTTCATTCATTACCACCTACCGTTTGCAGGCCCACGGTCGCCAATTAATTAATCCTACCTTCTCCCGCTGGCTCGGTTAACGAGTCGTTGATCGGCCGTGCGCCAGGCTTTGATGGAGAACCGGTAGGAGTGTAAGAGGTGGAACGATTGTTACTTCTTAATTGAGTGTTTTGATTGATTGTACGAGTAAGAGGGAGGCTGATTGAGTGTGATGTGTTGGATTATCTGTGTGTTTGTATTTTATTGACGGTGCTAATGATGAGATACATTCAACTGCCTTCTAGAATCTCGTAAGCAGAGACACGTCGAACTTTTCTGCACTTCTGAAGACATTTCGTTGTCACGTTCAATTTGAACGAATCGTTATAATTCCAACTTTAGCTAATTAAATTTTTTCCATTTTTTCTGCTTTGTTTTGTTGCAATTTTATAACAATCACGAATGTACTGTTTCATTCTGAAATTACCAATTTACTAATTTACTCGAAGAACGTTTAAAAAAGTATTTGAATAAATATATTTAAAGAAAACGGTGTTTATATCAACCTTCCACTGAACGTGCTATTTCTAATCTCGACAACAAGATGCTAGATAAAAAATATTAGGTGATCTGTATCTAAACGTTCTTTCTCATTTCTAATATCGAAAATAAAACACCAGATGAAAAATAATTGAATTATCTGCATCTTCGTATTTTGTTAAAGACACTAGTAGCGAGATATTTCAAAAACTTCTTCAAGAATCTTGTAGTAAAGGAAGATCAAATTGTCCTGCACTTCTGAAGACAGTTCTCCATCTCCAATCGCGAAAAACAAGTAACAAGATAAAAATTGCCAGCCACAAAGGAGACAAACTTCTTTCACACCTCAACGAGAATCCACTCTATCTCCTTCGAAATCGAATTTCAGCCAGATTACCCGAGGTTAGCCGCCAGTCACTTTGCGACAGCCACGAAAGAGACGTCACACTTGGAATTAAACGGCGTTGCACGCGGAGCTTCCGACGAACAGCGGCATTGTACCACGAAGAAGTAGACGTTTCCATTCAACCGTCCATAGCGAGCCAAGGGTGGTATAGCAGCAGTGTGGGTGGCATTTTCTCGCTGCGAGTTTTTCGCTTCTTGCTCGTTGGAATCGTCGACGATCTCAGTGAATAGGTAAAGTCCTCTTCTTCTTTTCTTTCCTTCTGAACATCTCTCTCTCTCTCTCTCTCTCTCTCTCTCATTCTTCGCGGCACTGCTCAAATCGCATTTATGCGCGAGTTACGAGCCGACGACCCTCTTCTGCCTACTCCACTTTCGTATACCTTTATGGTAGCTCCATAGAGACGTCAATCAGTCGGCGTTGCCTTCCTTTCACGAATAATTCTAAAGTCTGTTCCCTTCGTCAATCGATCCAACCTTGCCTCTCTCCTTTTTACCATCCTCCTTCAGCACTTCGTTTACCTTTATTCCTTTCCTCGTTCTGTCTCTCTATTTCTTACGTGTACAATCCGACGCTTGTGCCGTCTATCGCGGAATCCGCAAATCGGAAAATGGGAACGTCTGCTTCCCTATGAATGTGACCAAACAGAGATAGAAAAAGAGAGGAGAAGAAAAGAAGGAGGAGAGTGTATCGCACATCTGCGAAGATCTGCTCGCTGCCAAGAATAGCGAGCGCAGCGTATCCGGTCAGTGTGATCTCACCGCCGGAAGACGTGCTAAAGCGGATGCGTTCGATCGGCCGCGAAAAGATTAAGCTCTTCCGCGAATCTACCGAATTCGCCCGCGCGATCGGTCTTCGTGATGTGTTTTTTGTTTTTTTTTTAGAACTTGTTTGCGTAGGAAATAATCGACGCGTTCAGATTTTACCTGGTTTGTTAAGGAACTTCAGACATGTTCGATATTTTTCGAACTTTTCTACCAGGATTTCATCAAAATTGGCGTATTCCTGGTTGATCTCCCTTGTTAGGTATAACGAACACGGTTGCCAATGCGTTCGATAGATCCATCGTTTTCTATCGTATCATTCGTTAATGAATGATAGTTCATTCTCATGTGAATCGTTTGATGCAAAAGTTGTGTAAATTGAAAATGTTGATTTTTGGATAATGAAGGGTGAAGTAGAAGTTTTGTAAAATTTAATATCACAGAATTTTATCGTTCGTTTTTTTCGTAAGACACTGCAAAGTTATGCTTTAAGATAATGCCATTTTACCGCGAAACTTGAGATGTATAATCATTTTATTCAATATTCTTCTGATTTACACCATTTTCTGCATATCTTCGCGGATGGTTCTTACTTATTCTGCTATCCACCGAATGAAGATATATTTGCATCGCTTCTGCACAATGCAGAATGAAGATTGAGCTTTGGAGATGTGTTAAATCAAATAGGCGAGCAATGTTATGTTCCATTTTAAGAAATTTTCTTCTAAATTCGTTCAATTTTTTTAACATGGAGTCTTGTATCAATTTCGTTAGATATTTTTCTAACAATTTCAAACCTTTGAGCAACGACGTGTTACACGTAGCCAAGGATAAACGTGTCGTTTAAATTTTAAGTCATAGTATTTTAGAAACATGCAAAATTTTCTGTTCGCGAAAAAATGACGGAATAAAAAAATGATTTACATTTGTAGATTTAGTTTATTTGCCTTTAAAGGTATTTATAGATTTAGTTTATTTACTTTTAATGCTTTCACTTTGATTACTCTCGCGAGATACTTGTTCTGAGTGAGGAAACAAGCAAATGAACACATGCGACTGTTAAAATTCATTATTTTTATTTCAAAATGGTATTATTGTACATCATTTTTGTACAAAAATAGGAATAACCAAATTTTCTAAAAGCCACGTAGTCAACGATTCAAACGTAGCAATATATTGAAGAAACTAAAACTCTCGACGCGAATTTCTCCTCACGAAGAATGAGAGAAACGAATAATCGAATTAATTAACCCTTTGACAGTCTAACAAACTTACGAATTACGGCAAAAAGAAATTTATATCCTAGATGAACTTCTGTAACAATTTTTTATGCACGAGATACAGGAACCTATACCGCATTTCTAACAATAATACTTCGTTCCTTTATAACTTTCTTCGTAAGAATCTCTTTCGAACTAAACTATTCGACACTCTGCCCTATTTTCACTCAGGACAAACTGTTAAAGAATTAATCGAAAAACGAAACGATGCACCATTCTATAAATTACAATCACACCTTCTATGAACCTAGTACTTTTTAATCTGTTTCCAGAAATGTTCTCAATTCCTAGCTTCTCCATCATTCCTTTCTCCACCGTAGCATATGACAACGATAGAAAACGACGAATCTTGTCATCCAGCAGCAAACGTTAGCCATCCTCCCGACGAAACCTCGCGGTACATCTCGAGAGGGGGCAGATGCACCTCTGGAACGAGAGAAGTTGTAGCCGGGAATCGATACGGCGATGGGTGGGCAGGGGCTGGAAGGTAGTTGACGGGGGTCGGAGGGGGTGGGTGTATGGAGGTGGTGGTGACGGTGGCGAACGAAAAAATGCAGCGGTCCAGCAGTGCAAGCGCGCGCGAGCGATTATCGGAGACGAGAGACGTACGGACGTGCGGACGGATGGACGAGAGTGGACGGACGGACGGTTTGACTTTGCATGAATGCGCAGATGCGGGTGCAACAGCTTGCGTAACGCGGCCGACAAAGAGCAAAAGGGAGACTTTCGCACAGCCATATTGCCTGCTGTCAATCACAACGGCCGCTTCGCGTCTCGTCTGCCGCGCGTCCTCGAATTTTCTCTCCTGCCTCTCTCATCCTCCCCAACATACACACACACACGCACACACAGACACATATACACATACACACCTCCACCTCCGGTGAATTGAACCCGCGTGACGCCGCTCTACTATCCTCCTCCCCCCGTCCCTTTTTCCTCTCCGTTGTGTGTGAACTGGAAAGCCTTCGACGGTGGCGCGTTGCAGAGGAAAACGAGAGCGAGGAGAGAAGCGAAACGGCGGCGCCGCGACAATTTCGCCGATTGGATACTTCTGTTTCCCTTCTGAGCAACCGAGCCGGTCCGATTCGACGCGATTTATTTGAATTCCGATGGTATTCCGATTGAACGAAGGGCCTCGGCTAGCACACGAGGACCGAATATACTCGGCCAATAAAACGTATTGGTGGAACGCTCGATGTTGGTAGGATAACGTGTGCGGAAGGAACAGGAGACAGTTTCGATAATTGAAATTTCTGCTACGATTCCTTTTTTTCTTTTCTTTTCCTTCCTTTCTCTTCTTTTTCTATATAGAAAGAGGATGGAACATTTCTGTACAAGCCGGAGCAGAGAAATTTCCTTCGAGACAACGTTCACCGTACACCTTGCGAATAGGGGAGTTCCTTTCATACGTATAAATTCCTCGACGAAGAAAGCGATCCTCGTATGTACATATATACACACACACACAGACATGTATATATGTATGTATATGTGCGAAGAACCGGAAGAGATTGTTCGAGGTGTGGTGCGCGTGTGCATGTACACGTCGCGGGCAGGATCGTTTGTTTCTGCGGACCGTTTAGCCAATTGCCGCAACAAAGGCGCTGCTGGCTCGCGGAGGGGTTGTTTGTAGCCGGAGTAATGGCCGCCGAGGTAACCCTCCCTTGTCCCTTCGTCGAGCTTCGGAGTCCGTCCCACCCCCTGGCGTCGCCCCTTGTTCCCTCGAGCTCACCTAGACGGCCACAGAGAAACGACGAGAGAGACAGAGAGAGAGAGAGCCAGAAAGAAAGACAGAGAGAACGATAGAAAGATAGAGAGAGAGAGAGAGAGAGAGAGAGAAGAAACCAGAGGGACACGGAGTAAAAGAGTGAGAGGACAAAAGAGGTGAAAGAGGTGGAGGTGGAGGAGAAGGGAACGGGAACGAAGCACTCGATCTACCCTCTACGGTAGAGCATTCCGCGCGGCTGCAGGTTTGTAGGTAGATATGGGGGCGGGTAAATCCGAACAGGAAAGCAGCCCGGCGCGTTCGAGAATCGGGGATTTATTCGGAAACTATTGCACGAGGGGGGAGGCGGTAGAGGTGTAGGTGGCGTAGGAATAGGTGGAGAGGCAAGTTTAGGGGGGCAGGGGTTATGAAACCGTACCATATATATATATATACACACATATACCCTACGTCGAAAATGGGGGGCGGTGATAGGGAGGGAGGGGGAGTGGAAGAGGAACCAGCTAGGCGATGAGGAGAAAGAGGTGGAGGTGAAGGTGGTAGTGGAAGGAGAAAGGGGGTGAACAGTTTGAAAAGGGAAAGAGAGAAACGAGAGTAGAGGGTAGATGGGTATATATCCGGTGTGCTCGTAGCTAAATGCTTCCACCTCTTTTCCGTCCCAGTCGGTCGCGCCTCGAGCATCCTGGATTCCCTTCTAAACAGCTCGAAAACGCTCAAACGTAATATATTATCGGACGTATACGGAGCAGAAGCGAACGGCGGCCTTATTTATCTGAGGCAGAGGAAGAACGACGAACTACGACGACGACGACGACGACGATGACGCTACTGCTGGTGCTGCTGTTGCCTGGCCGAAAGAGGGAGGCCGCCGTAAAGCTGCCAGCGCAAAGTATTGCATAAATAAGTACGCCAGCGAAATATTCATGGCCGTGCCAAACCGTCCTTCTACCTCTCGCCCATCCACCTCCACCTCCCCCTTTAGCTGCGTTTTCTGTCGACCACCGCAACCCAGCCTCCTATATCCTCCACTCTTCTATGCCTCTTCTATCTCTTTCTCTATCCTTTTTTCACTTGCCCCCTTGGTACACCATATCCATCTCGTTTCCTCTTCAGGACCATCAACCTCACCGGCTCAGCCGGATATCCCGCGCGTCGTTCCACCTCCGTATAACCCACACACCACACACCCTCCCCCCGAAAAGCGCGGATCTATTCATGAGCGTCTCTCTATCAGTAGCGGGCTCGTCGATAAATTTACTCGGTAGCCGAGGCGGTGTATCGCCCGACCAACCGCGCGGCCCCGAAGGCACGTATTTTTGCACGCGGGCCAAACCGAATACCGTAGCCAGACGAACGGTTTTCTCCTTCGGATAGACGCGCGAGTTTTCGCCCATAAATTTTCGCATCCAAGCTTCAACCATCCCTCGATGATTTCATTTGATCACCGTGCGCGCAAACCGTTCCTTGAGAACTCTGCCCTTGCGTTTCTTTTCTCTCGTTTGCTCGAGCGTTTCAGATGGAAACCTGATTTTACTTAATTTTACCATCATCGTGTGTGATAAAGGTTTGTTTTTCTTGGTGTACATAGGGTCTGAATGAAATCTACGTGACAAAATAAGTTTCGAGTAATTAATTAATTGTCTCTTAAAATTGAATTTTCTTTTTTCTCAAGCCTTAACTGCAGGAGTTTGGCTCGGCACTAAAAATGAAATTTATAAAAATGTTTTTCCTCTCTCTGATTAACATATTCGCTACCAGCGTCGCGCAAACGTGCAACCTGTGTTCTTGATCAGTTTATGCATTCGATATAAAAAATAAAATTCTCATTTGTATCCCAGCGTCGCATATATGCGCCAGTTTGTAAATTTACAAAAAAAGAAAATCATCCTGGTCTGTGCTGAAAGAACTTTTTCTCCATTAAGACCATTCAAACTACGTCAAAAATATTTCTTGCATCGCAGAAACTCGAAGAGATATTTAAAACAATTTCCCGGACTCAATATACAAATACACTTTATTCCAAAGTAACTGAGGTAAATCTCTCTTCTTCCTTCGACGACAAAATCACAGTCCCCAAGATCCAAGAAGAAGAAGAAGAAAAAAAAGACACTTTCATCGAGTGCAGTCGATAATTCCTTCGCGCAGAGTGATTATTCACGCGGCCATTTATATTTCCGCAATTAACCATCGTATAAGGTTTACCCGATCCATTCTTTAGGTAGAGCGCAAAAACCGCAGCGGGTGTCGGTGGTTGTGCTTGAAAACGCTCCTTATTCGTGGCGGGCGAGGAGAGGAATGCGATGAAAACCGTAGCAAGAGGGAAGGGAAGGGAAAAAGAAGAGCGGGTAGCCAGCCAGCCAGTCTCGCGGGTAAAAAGCGAGAAAAGGGGGATAAGTTTCGTGGCGCGGCCACGTTTGTTCGAAAGAGGCGGACGAGAGGCTCCTCCCGATTGTCGTGCGTACGGGTATAAACGTAGGCAAGAAAGCGAGAGAAGAAGGGTGATTAATCTTACGGTCTTCCACGTCTCAAGGCGCGGACGTGCGTTATTGATGGAGACTTCTTTCGACCTCCTCCGCCTCCATTCTCTTCTCCTTTATCCTCGCCTCTCCAACTCTTCACTTCTTCGTCTTTCTTGCCTTCCCTTTGGCTATCTTTCTCGAGAGAGAACGTTACGTACATCGTCTAAGTACCTCTGTAACGTGTTTGTTAGGGGATCAGGAGGATCGAGAATGGTTCTAGATCGAAAGAATTCCTCGAATTTGTCAGGGTTCTTATTGTGGCTGTATTTTCGGAGGTTTGAAGGTTTACAGGTTAGTAGAGTCCTTTTGTCGAATCTATTTCAACCGTGAAATGGAGCACGCGATTTATTCTTAGTTAAAATATTTACCAATATTATGTGGAAATTTGATTGAAACAATTTCTTGGATAATTTAAGCTGATATAATTCTTCCGTGATAACCTTAACCCTTTGCGTTACATTATTCATAATACAGACCGTACCTAAATTCAATTAATTTTACTAATATTACTAGAATACACCAGCTAACGAAGTGTCAGGGAAAAGTTATAGAATAAATCCGCACGAAATTTGTCCACTACTTGATATCATTCGTTCATTGTAATTAAGACAGAAAATACATTAGTCGTAGAAAATACAGCTTGCAATAATTAAAAGAAAATTCAGTGGCTAAATGTATCAATAGAAAAGAATAATTCTAAAATAATTTTCAAATTTACATCGTTAATGGTTATTTTATAATACTTACCAAGCTTAGAAAAGCGTAAGAAGATACAAAATCTTATCAAAATTCTTCTGCACACAGGGAACTGTCCTAATTTAACATTTCTCGACTTGTCAGTTCGGGGAAATCCTCACTGTTAGGAGTCCTAGGGTTAATATCTACCAACGGAACAGCAATGAATCATACCGCCTGTCACGATTGATAGAGTCATCGCGGGTGGAGATCAGCCAGTTCTCCGTGTCCACCTTCTACAAACCGTAATCGATAATTTACATGGCTCACCACAACGCGGAGAATCGCGATCTTTACACTGAGTTAGCGTGGATATCCAGCTGCGAGGAGGTTGATAACGCGAGCCATCCTCAACGCCTCTTTCAACGCGTAGGTAACCCCTCGACGAAGGAGGAAGAAGTTCGCCAGCGAAAAAGGGAGAGGTGGAGAAGGAGGAAGGAGGAAGGTGGTTGACGACCGCATCGTTTCTCTTCATCCGCAGCTGTAAGCCGAAGAAAGAGAGGGCGGAGCGGGTTTACGCGGTTTTTCTACCGCGCGTCATTAATATCCGTTGCCGCGACGCCTCCTCGCAATTTGTCAACATCTGATATTTAATTTCACGCCCTTTTACCTTGTCCCTCGCGTGGCTCGCGACGCACCAGCTGCTGACCATCCTTCGAAAAAGTTTCGCGAATAGAAATGCAACGACGGAAGTCTTTTTCTGCAAATTTTCTTTCTGTCTCGTTGGGAATTCAAGGAATTTCTTACAGTGTTATCGATGATATTCCGCTTAGCTGTGTTTGCACGTTGAATGTGTTCGTTTTAATTATCGGGAGAACAGTGACTGATAGATTCTTCGAAAGTGGGATAGATTGTTTTTAAAAGGATATTCTTATCTGAAGGATTAGTGGAATCGATGGGTTTCTCCTGCTTCCGTCAGTTGGCGAGATGTCAACGAGGCTCACGTGGCTGAAGTAATTCTCACAGCGTGGGTCCCACCCCCGGACAACGGAAATAGTCGCGTATTCGAGAAGATAAACAACCGGTGCGCAGTTCGCCACTTTGGTAATAGGTAACATATGTTTTAGCCTAGCTGTGTTTGCACTCTGGGATCGCTCAGCTGTCGATTTGTCGATTTCCTTCAGGATCTTATGAATCCGGCTACTAAACGTGCTACTTATTCGAGCTCAATCGAAGGATATTCGAATTTATACAATAGTTACTCGATAAGTCACCAAAGATCGTGTGAAATTCAAGTTTGTTCCTTTAATCCATGAAATATACTACACCAAGATACAACACTGCAATATTTATCTCCAAGATATTTCTCATAATGCTATAAAATGTCCAAACTATCGTCCATTTATTCGAAAAATCATCAAAAATTCTGTGAAATTCAAGTTTATTCTTTTACTCTATAAATCATGTTATATTAAGAGTGTATATTGCAATATTAATCCTTAAAACATTCCGTAATAAAAAATCGTTAAAAATCCCGTAAAATTCAAGTGTATTCCTTTGTTTCATAAAATATATTCCTATATTGTATAATAGTATTAATGCCCCATTACATCTATTTAGTCATAAAATTGCTCTAAAAATCTTATGAAATTCAAGCCTATTCCTTTACTCCATAAACTACATCACACCAAGATTCGCCACTTGAATATCAATCCTCAAAGTGTTCTTCGCAACGTTAAAAAGTTCTCGACCTAACCCCTAACGCTAATAACCAACAGAGCAACACATCTACCTCTCTCCACACCAACAAAACGCACAAAAGCACATGTATCAGCCTCCAAAGTGGGTTTATTAGTAAACAGCCACGCCTTAAGTCCTCGCTGAATGAAGCGGTCAACGAGAGATAATCAACGTAGGTCCCGATAATTAAATCAAGAGGGGTGAAACGGCCGCATGAATAGACAGCAGCACCGTTCACTCGAACGCGATTTGTAGTGATTAATTAAGCTTGGGGAAACATAGCTGGCGAGCGAGTGCAAGACGAAGGAAGAAACGACCGGCAGCGTCCATCAGCCAGCCCCACGGGATACCTATTGGGCCGGCGTGCGGTCACTTCCGTTTCCCTTGGAACTGACCATCTAACGCCATAACCTCGTCTATCCCCTTTCCACCAACAACCCGTCCCACGTGATGCCAACGTCGTATCCCTGTGGTTTCGCGTCCTGCTGTATCCGCGTGTATATATACAAGGCCTCATCCCTGATGATTAACGGCACCCGGGAGGCTGGCCGGCGTCTATTATCTTCGGGTTGCCGCTACGTTTATATCAACTCGCTACCACCTCGCCTGACCGTGTATATATCAGCGACGATGAAAAGGAAAAAAAGCTACGGAGTCTGTCGAACGATGAAAAATGTCTGGGAGAAAAGAGGGTAGGGGATGTTGGATACGCTGTTGCGACAATGTACGCGTTTGGTAATCTGACGGTGATTGGGAAAAGCTTGGGTGGTTTTGGGACGTTCTACGAAGATCTATTAAGTTGATTAATTCAGTAACAAAGCTTTCAAAATATCTTCTTAACCCTTTCGTTACTGTTGACGCCTATAGACGCTTTCCAGATTTTCTCATACTCTTCTGTTACCGTACTTTTATCGCAATTTAATCCTTATTTTTATTCTTTGCACACTTCTGATTTAATTATCAAGAAAAGGTTTAAATTTTGAAACTTTTGGAAACAATTTAGCAAATTCTGCGACTGTGAATTAAACATGTCTCTTTCGCTATAGTATACATTACGTATTAAAATCTGCCGTAGCGAAAGGGTTAATTGTTAACCTTTTAGTTGAGAAGCTTGCCAAAGACTATCACGAATTTCTGCAAGAATAAAACAAAAATGTACAAGCAACATCAAGTGGCCTGTAATATTTCTCATTCGCGAGAAACATTTCAAATAAGATTTTGCAAGGAAAATGAAACGACTAAATCATTGTATGATCTGTAAAAAATATGTCTGCGGAAAATGTATAAAAGAAAAACCTATTATCTGCAAGAAATGCAATTAACAAGACCAAAACATGCTTCATTTATCTCTAAATGAAATAAACGTTGCCCCTATCACCTTTTGCTCATATTACATATAAAAATAAAAACTATATAATTGATTATTCTATTAGTATTTAAAAGTTACGTTGTGAATTATTTCCTACAATAAATTGACAATTTCTTTCGAAGAAAACAACGTCTATTTCAAAATTTCAAATGATAGGACCATTCCCGCTTGATCCCTCAATTTCTTCCTCTCTAACCGAGAGTACGAATCAGCGAGTAGCAGTGAACACGTTAAACGTGTCTCATAATCCCCTCTTTGCACACCCACACGAGCTACAGGAACGAGATGAAATCGTTCTTGAGGTAGTAGCCGCGTGAGGCGGCGTGGATCGGCGGCGTGTGAAACACAATTGGTATTAATGCAGGAGGAGGTATAAGGTCGAGATAAATGATGGCTCGCTTTTAGCCTTTTGCTCCTTTTCCATTCGAATGGAAAATGGATATTAATGGGTTCCGGCTGGAGGTCTCAATGGAGGTCTCTCGCGCGCAGCCTGTTGCGGTGCAATACGCGGGCCGGCTCTAAAGCGTCGCGGATGGACTCATCAGGCTGGACATGCCTCGCTGATTATACAAGCCCGTTTGCCTCGTTACCGCCTCACCGAAAGCGACGGACGACGCTTAGCCGTGAACCTTCCTATCCGCCCTCTCTGTAAACACCTTTGAGCGATTGTGCCAGCCGTGAACGCGTAGATTTCCTTGGTAATTGGCTACGAGCAAGTGTTTCGTTATACGTCGTGAGATGCTAAAGAGAGAAAGAGAGAAAGAGAGGAAGTTTAATTGATCGTTAGCTACGTATATACACGAAGTTTGGTTGTTGCTTTTGCTAGATCGTAAGGGGATAAAGGTGGAGTATTTTCTACGAGAAGTGTTTATGTTTTGGTTCAAGTGTGACGTGGTAGAAGATGAGTTATGTGAATGTTCACTGACGATGATTAAAGTGTTCTCGTCCATTGTGAAAGTTGAACACTCTTTGAAGTTGTAGCTTCGTCGGTAGAGGGATAGAATCATGATCGTTCTCACTAGTTCTCGTTAAGCCTCTCCTTTCTATATATGGAACTTCTAATTTTTCTCACTTGTGAAGTTCAAGAGCATAGCCAACTTACTGAAAGCACCAAAGAACGCAAAATAGATTTCTAAGCGTATAATTCTCGATCTTCTAAGATGGAAGAGGAACTATTCTGTCTCCAAGCTTTTCAGGAGGAAGAAAAGTGAAGAAAGGCTAATATTTCTAGATTTCGACTCGTAAGCATCGAAGTTCTTAGAAGGGAATTATTAGGAAAATTGAAGCAATTACAGGAGGATTGTAGGAGAACAGTAATATTTTCCTCGATCGGTCTATTAATTTGCTCGAAAACCGTCGGTTTCATAAGCCGGCCGAACGTGTCATCGGATTTCAAGCGGGAGGGGCTTACGGCTCATCCCTCGAGGCCCGGAATTAGCCATCGATAGAGGACACGTCGGGCAATTACGAAAGCGCCGGCTTCATACACTCTAATTAGACCGGCACAGAAACCAATCGAACGGCTCGCGGAAAAGCGAGGACGGAAGCTGTCGTCGGCAATCCCGTTAGCGTGAGTATTAGGGTCAGCCGTGGTACGACATCGTCTCGTTTTATCCGATATTTCTACGATTTACCAAGTTTCACTCAACGAATCACCAACGTACTGCATAGAAACTTCAACAACATCGAATATTTCAACGATCGTCTATCAAAGACACGTATCAACGATCGTATATCAATTAAACTCCACTTTGTTTACAATTCTATGCGACGCCATAATAAAAAAATGTCCCGTTTAAAAAGTTCAAGATAACCTTGATATCTCAGAAAATTGAGGACACGATATTTCAAAATCAAATTTATGATATATTTATATCATTCGATGATCCCTTTCGAATACAACGTATTTTTGTATAAAACACTTTTGCAATAAAACTGTAAACATTTGTTGTATACAGATGACTTGAAGATTTTTCGCACTATTGGTAATTTCTCGTGTACACTTGAAATTCAAAATGAGCCAGCAAGACCTCAGATGTGGTGCATGAACGATAATTTATTTCTCAATTTTGAAAAAATGCAAAGTTGTGGCTTATTTGATCTCGAGCATCATCGTACATTGTACGGCTACTTTAATCCTTCCAACAAAATGTTTATTCACGCCAACATCGCTCATATCTCATCCAATCTATTCAACTTCTCGTCTGCTTTGCTTAAGACATCATTACCGTAATGTAACATTCTGTCTGCTGTTTGTCTCTAAATACTTTGTTTAAATACTATGTTTCCTCTGCTTTTTATGTAATTACTTTTTCACTAATAGCTGTATACTCGTAAATAAATAAATAAATAAATAAACAGCCAATGAGGTATTTTTTATGGCAATTTTTACCGACTCACCCTGTACACCATCCAAGCTACTAAAAGAATTGGTGAATAATTATTTCGATCCCTCTCATCAGAACACTCTTCGAACCGATTAAATTATTTCACACGTGATTCACACCGATCAAAGGAACAATATTCATAATTTTACAATAACATAATTATAAACACAGGCTAGTATTTCTCGTTCCTTCTTTATCCAACAGTCTCCAGACCGTTGTCGAAAGTTTTACAATACGAGACGAGATAACGAAGAAAAGGGAAGACTAAACGACACGAGGAACCTTGGCTGCAAGATGGTGGACGAAAGACGCGGCACGAGAAACGGAGAACCGAGAAAGCTGACTTGTCCCAAGTCCCACGGTGTGTAAAGGGAGAAGGGTGGGCAACTTTAGGTGTATATTAGGTGGCTACTGGTAAAGTAGGTACCCAGGCCACCGCACGGCGATAAGCTAATGCGTTTCGTGGCTTTAATGAGGTTGATTGGCGGCTATGGCGGGTCGCCGCTTAACCGTCCTCCTATCGCTCAGCCGAGTGTGTTCACCTCTGTTCGGGACCGAGCAACAGATTATTACTTACTTAAAAAGCTGTTAGCGACGGTTTCGTAGCTAAACTGCCCTGTCCAGCCGGATAACGCCGCGATCGTAACACACCGGCCTACAAGATCGAAATAGCCCTGGTCCCGAATTGAACAGCGCGAATGTCGCGCGCATCTAATGATCGACAGCTCGTGGAATCGTGTGTTAGAAGGGATTGACAGTTTTACTGATTGAGATAGTGTATAAGGTAAAACTGAAGAATATACATCAGGTGCAGAGAGAAATTTTTTCGGACTTTCCGAGTGAATTCGAAGTATTTATTTAAGACAGTAGGATTATCTCGAAAATGTGCTTTTATACGTGGTTTTAGAAAGAATTAAAATCCCTCGCGAAAAGTTTCCCACACGTCCATCTAGTGAATGCTTTTTTCAACCAGCTAACACAGCATTCTGAGCTAAGAGCTGAGGATTTACGGTTATTGCCCGGTGTTCTCGCTCGAATTAGTATAGAAGTGTTATTATCAGCTGCATTCGTCACGCTAGCGCGTTCCACGTATTTCTGTTTCGCGTGGGTGGTTCACACTTAAGAAAGGAAACCTTCTTTCGTGTATAAAGAGACAAAAGCGAGGGATTAAAGAAACCGAAAGATTTCGCGAGACAATACGATTGAAATTATAATCGGCGATTAAGGAGAGAAATCACGGTGGCAATTGAATATAAAGACTGTATTTGGGGATTTGTTTCTGGTGATATTAATTCTTTCTTTTAACAATCTTTGTGCCTTCGGAAAGTACGTTTCTTAAACTACTTTCTCTAAAAAGTTGATATAAAAATATTAATTATTGTAGCAATCGTAAGAGGTCCCCAGAAATTTATAAGAAACGAACATTCCAAGATGAAAAGTTACGCGATTTTCTTAAACTATACAAAAAAAACTTGTTTCACATACGAATTTCCGAAAAAAAATAATTTATCACCGCAGTGAATCTTCGAAGAGAAAATGTGGAAAATCAATAAAAAATCAGCATTTCTTTTAACATCCTAAATTTAAAGCAAATCGGACGAAAATTTTACTTTAATATTTCAACGGTTCCTGCCAAAAATTGCAAGTAATAAAAAAGAAGCATGAAAAAAAGAATTTCGAGTTTTTCAATCCGTCACAGTGATTTCCCATCTTAACTAAGTACTTTACACTCGAAACTGGTTGGACTCATTGATCATACTGGATCGAACGATTAACTGTACGAGTACGTAGATACTTTGTGCGCCTTCTTATCAACGTTCGCGGAACAATGAGCTAAATGTAATTAAACGACAGCCTTAATACGTTCGCGTGGACTCTGACTTTCACTCCGACATGTTCAAGATAATTTAGCGGAAATAAACCTGCTCGTACTCTCTTTCTCTCTTTCTCTTTCTTGAACAGGGGAATTTAATTACTGTTTACTTTCGAGAAACGAGAGACCAGCCACGGCGAGGCTAATTAGGACCAGCTAATAGAACAGTAATCAGAAAATTGACTGTCGACGTTCCGCGTGAACGAACCTCCGGACAAATTCATTAAAAGACACAGGGAAATTCTGTCGAGAGGCAGCTCAGAAGTGGCTGTTAGAGTATAGATAAGTTCCATCGGTCTGTTCGATGTATTACAGTTGGACGTGTTTCCAATGGTCCGGTACCTATTATCTAATTGCCAGAACAGCCAACTTGTGTCGATTACAACGACCTGGCTGCCACTTCTAACCGTCTGGCTTGGTCACCGTTAGCGATATAGCCCGATGGTTAGGTGTATACGTTTCGCGCGTTTAACGCTCATTGACTCATCCAACGTGGCGGGGGTTGTTGGCGTGCACTTTCGACGAGGGCATAATTAAACGCGATAAGAATTCGCTCGAGGGGAGCCTTGCAATCAGCGGAATGACTGGAAATTGAATCGAGGGGCTTTTCACGACTTCGGTGTAGCTATGTTGCGATCGAGATAAGATTATCCGACAGTTTACGTTCACAGACATTTTCTCCAGCTGTTGTCAACCGAAAACACACACTTACGATATTTTCTGAATTTTTCTGCCTCAAATATTGAGAATTGAAATATCGAAAACCGTGATTAACATCGATCCGTCATTTTAAAGACGTTTTTAAAGATAGCTTGTCCATACTATTATTAATAACTGTTCAAAATCTATAAAAGAAATTGTGTCTGCAGTTTTTATTTTACTGTCGAATTATATTGTCGAAAAATTCAAGCTTGAACTGTCCAGTCTGTTACATATATATATCTCCTTAACCCATTGCATACTCCTCCTGCATACTTTCATTAATAAAAAAAGAAACATTATTAGCACGGACTGTACTAATGCATTTATTTGTTTATTCTAAAAATGACTATAGTCTTCGCGACGGGCATAGCCGTCATTTGTTTTGAGTACAGAAAAAAAGTAACGATAAACAAATTACGGTTAGAGCCGTCGGGACTTTTTCCGGGAAAAACTATGGTAAAATTTCCATTTCCAAACATATAAACAATAAAAAAAAAAAACTGCGTTTCTAGACACGATTTTAAAACTAAAAATGTGCGGCAATAGGTTAAATCACAGCCAATAAGTAACATGTCAACAAGTTTCAATTTTTCTTCGCTAATTTTCCCGGAACTTTCACGTGGAATGTGAAATATCTCGGGTAACGGATCCAGCAAAGAAGTATCCGAGCATTGCGCGATCCGAACAAAAGATAACGTTACAATCTACACGTATCTGAGCGTGCAATGTACAAATAGAGACAGTAGCCAGAAGCCTAAAGGCAAATGAGAAAAATCTGGTTGAGAAGAGGGAGAGGAAGGTAGTGACTGTGCGAGCAGAGTCACAGATGGCCAATTACCTCCGACAATAAACACAATTTAATTTTCTATTCATTCCACTTAACGCTTAGGCAGAGGTAATCCATCACGCGGGATTATTTCGGCTATCTCGTGGCCGGCCCACAAGCACACCTACAGGCGCGAGATCGTGGTACGGTGCACCATGGCAATGTATTACCCTCACACGTGCGCTGCCGGGTTCTACCACGTCCTACGTGCCGGTGCTGCTCGCACGCACGATATCCGCCCCGGCTAATGCGTTCGTGCGCTACATATTTATGCCCCGAGATGGCTGATAGACCGGCTACTGGACGCGATTGCTCCTCCGGTGGGCCTCTGCATCCCAGCCCTCCCTCTGATCCTAATCGTTTCCATTGTGCCGGAAAGTCGGGCGTACAGTGGTGAAACGGGAACCAGCCACGCGATTAGAATTTCCTTGCCGCGAGGTGACAATTACCGGACGTGTTCACCGTAACGGGAAATTGATCAGAGATTGCTCGGTTTCGCTCGGTAGGTGTCAAAACAGGAAAACTGATTGATCGATCATCTCCGAGGAGAATTTTTCTCGTCACTTGCCGTCTGTCGAATCGTTCAACGCGGTCAGAACGGTATGATCCACCGTGGATCATTTGCAATACCCTTATTTAAAGAGACGAGTCTCAGTGGGTCACCTACGAGGCTCTTGTTTTCCCGGGTAACCCACTGGAAAGTCACTTGAAATTGCTCCTTTTTTCGGTGTGGTCCATTTCTCTGCGGTGGGTCATTTGCGATTCTCTCATTTTCCGAGGTGACCCACCGGTGTGATCCAATTCATAGATGCTCTTGTCGATCAGCGTAGCTCACCAGTGGGTCATTTGTAATACTCTTACTTGCCAGCGTGACCCACCCATGGGCCATTTGCGATGCTCTATTCTGTCGCGGTGGTTTTGACTCTTTTGCAATGCTTTTATTCGCCTGCGTGGTGGGTCACTTATGGTATTTCGTGACCCATCGAAATGAGAAAACAGATTCAATAAATGGTGTGACCCACTGGTAGGCCGCCATCATGAAAAAGACACATCTCTATATTTAACAGATGAAAAGATTACGAATCTAGGAAATTAAGCATCAATGATAATCAATATTTCGATCAACAATATTTCGTAACAAAAATTTCATGCATTTCGCTGAGATTTCTTTGTTTTCAAGAGATAATTGCGCGAAGAATTGTTGAAGCACAAAAGACGCGTCGAGCCAGGTACACAAGGAAGGATCAGTGGCCTCGCAGGTGGGACGCAGCTAGGCTGATTCGTGCAATTTGAATGGCGCGTGGGTGGAGAACCAGTTAATTTCACGCCGTACCCTTCCTCTTTCTTACCCTGGGCCGGGAGAATAAACACGAAAATACACAAGCATCGTACACAGTCGTAAATATCCTATGTAGTACACAAACACGTACACCATACATTTCTACTATGTATATATTGTATACATGTGTACACGTATATAAATACGTATATATATATATACTATCTGGAAAGGTAACGAAGTCGCCCGCTTCTTATGCAAATCAAGCGGAAAAACTCGCGTGTTTTCAACGTGTTTTAATTATTCAAGCGACAACTTTCCGCAATGAAATTAGAAGCGGCGCGCAGTCGTGACTCCCGGCGACAAGTGTTTTGCTTATGGCCGCCGTCGCCATCCTCCCCTCAAGCTTGGCGTTAAAGCGACCAAGCCGAGCGACGAAGGCGGTGTGTATCTAAAATCCGCGGCAAGAAACAGAGAGAAACCAGAGAGGTAGTAGCTTGGCTAGAACGGCAAAGTGAGGAGGAGGAGGTTTCTCAGGGGAACGGAAGAAAATTAAGAGAGTAAAGGAAAAGCCTGGGACGTTATCCCCGGCGGGTACAGAGGCAGCTCAGCTCGCCGGGAACGATGTCAAGCGGCTGTCTGCTCGAAACTTTTGAAGCAAAACGACGCCGCTCGCGGAATCTAGGTTGACGCGGACCGTCGCCGTCCCTTGCGGATCCGCCGGCTAAGGAGATTCCTCGACGCGAGGAGAAAATTGTACGTCGCCGATATCGTCGCTGTCGCCGACAAACTCCATACTTGTCCGGATCTGTGTCGTTCTAAAAAGTTGCCCGAGGAGCGGCTGCTTAAAAACGACTTCGTTAAGAGACAGCTGAACTAAATTCCCCCGTCTGTCTGATGTTTCGCGACGATCCGGTAATTCTACCGTGGATTTGTGTCTGACTCACGGGAAGTTTCTACTGCCGCGATTTGTTCACCGTACTTGCTGGTATGTGGTTACTGTACGTTTCACGGTTTTATCACGCTCGAGTTTGTTTCATCCGCTGATGAATATTTTCCTATGGAAGAAAGTTTATATTCGCTATTAATTAGTTACACGGTGTAATATCGAATACTATCGTGATACTACTGTTGGTCGATAAATGTTGTACGGAATAATTTTGTATACAATAATAAGCAACAATTGAGAAATACGTTGAAATTTACTTCTTTTCGATATGTCGCTACATGTAACAAAACTAAAACGCAGCGAATATTATTTAATTATTATGTAAGATTTAACGATTATTTTCTGTAGTATTAGGATTCTTGGTATTCCTTATGCACTTCACAATTGATTATATTAGGTTTTGAAAAATTAGTGTTTTGAAGTACGGGAATTAGCTCAGTTACTTAAAAATCTGCACGAATTTTCCTAACAACCCAATGTTTTACTGGTATCCTCAAAATAGCGACGGTCCTGCGTGTGTTAGGACATTGGCTGTCACTGACAGCGAGGAAAACGGAAGATCAAAAATACAGTGTTATACATGCATTCAACAATTGGCAACAAATCTTCGAAAAAAAAAAAAAAAACACTACTTCCGAACGGTTTGATTTGCGAACTAGATCCAGGACGCTTGTCCCACAGATAAATAATTTAAATTTCATTTATGAATTTTAAAACCACGAAAAGCCAAAAAAGTTCGAGTTGCTGTAAACTTTCGTAGAGGAAACATTCGAATGCAAGAAATCCTCTTGAGAATTTTCAATCTCATATCGCTACTTTATTTCGATAATCAATCGATCCTTAATTCCATTAAATCTTCGTATTCTCGTATCGTGTCCAACACAGTGAAACGATCACAGCCACGTCAGAGGTAGAATCGGTCGGTGCACCCGGACGAGCGTTCCGTTGCGGAGGAGCAGGCAAATATAGCGAGCTGCGACGTGCCGCTGCGAGAAGGGTGTACGGTCGCTGGTTATTCGGTAGTAACAATAGCAGTCGTGCCAGCCGGAGCATACAGGCCGTTTGTATGAATGAAATTATTCGCTTCTAGGAATATATAACCCGGCCGGAACGAGGCGAAGAAGGCGAACCACCGTTCGAGGAAAAGGGAAAGAGGGAAAGCACTCTCTCACTTCTCGCGAGTCCTTGGTTATACGGCTGTTGATTGCACGGCGGCAGCTGTGTTTTATGCGCTCACAGAGTCTCGCGACTCTCGCCTTTTCTTATATTATATATTATATCGGCGTGTTAAACGCCGGCACCTTCCTGTTCCGACAAACTGTGAATATTATATTCGACGCGAGGCGCCGCGTCGCGCACGTTTATACGCTCACCCTCTCTCTCTCTCTCTCTCTGTCTCTCTTCTCTCTTCAGACACGCGGAACGTTTTTACGGAATCGTGTTCGACGACGACGACGACAACGCCGTTTTGCATCCGTTGGAAAATACCTGGAGACAGAGGCTGTCTTTTTTTCTTCTTTGTTAATCCTGTAGATTCTCGGTAGACCGTTAAGGGAGGTAGAACACACTGAGGTAGTTTAAAAACAGGTGAATTTGGGGAATTTTATACTTATTTCTGGGATAATTAGTAAATGAAGTTCCAGTTTTGTTTTTTGGAGGATATGAATGTAACCTTCGGCTTTTCTCTTCACAATTTGAAGTAATTGAAGAGAACTTCAATGAGAAATAAGTGTTTCAATATGAAGGAGTTATTGAGAAATTCTTTTTGCTAATATTTGCATGATTTTTTTTCAGTATTTTTTTTAGAAATATCTGAAGTTGATGATTTTCTCATGAAAATAAATATTCTACCGTTTCTACAGTAAATGCAATTTTTGAAAAATCATATATTTCATGTAAAAATTTGTACATACAAATAAATTAATAATTTACGAGTAAAAATTGTTTCATTTATACAATTGGGAAAGAGAAAATTCTTCCCAGAGAGTTAACAATTTCTCATATATCCCTACAGTTTCATTTGTGCAAAAAATTACACCACAGTACAAATTTTCAACTACCATAAAAGTACGAGAAAAAAATTTTCAAGATCATCCTCACAGTTTCCACAATGTTAATACCTATCGCAACAAAAAATAGCGATTAGACAGTACGTTTCATTTCAAGCACAGTCCAAACGATTTCAACAATGGCGCAACAAATCGTCCCTGAAACTGGACTTCTCTCTCCATGTATATAACATTCCATCCCCAGACATTTAGTCACCGATCTACCTTCTCTCCCCCCTTTAAAAGAACAAGAAAAAAGAAAGGGGAAAAAAAAATGAAACGAAGATAGAAGTAGTCCAAAGAAAGGGATTCGTTGGTGGCTGCTGGTAGCTCATTGTGTCCAGCGGACTGGCAGCAGTCAGAAAGAGAGACGCTGCCAGCCAGAGGAGTCAGCCTTATTTATGGCTATATTAATCCTTAAATGGTATCTAATGTCACACCAGGCACGGACAGATCTATCTGACTGAGAGAAGAGTAGAGGAAGAGAAGAGGGGAAGAGAGAAGCGACAGAGCAAAGCAGACTCTCCCATCCAACAGTTCTCTGTAGGACTTGCTATTGTCGTACGTATTCATACGTGTGTTTTTGTGCGTCCGTGGCTGCCGCTGCCAGGCACTCCTATACCACACCGGAGTACAAACGACGGTGTCGAGTTACCGGATGGTACACCACGGGGTGTCCGTGACTTATACCCTGTTTGGTTACCCTGGTTCTCAGCCCCACCAGAAACCATCCAACTCTATCTCTATCTTCCTTTCTTTCCTCCTTTTTTTTCTTTCTTTCGACTATTTTCACGCGCTTTCTCTCGTTCTCTAAGCTTATAGTGTATGTATACAAAGTAAACCCGTGGTTCGTGACGTATATAACTAAGATGTTTTTGCGAAACAAATGTATATAGATATACGCACGCTCGACCGACCGAGAAACCCCATAAGTAACCAAGAGGGCGACGATAATAGGCGCACGACCTTTCGCCATTTTTGTAATTATCCCCTCCCCTGGTTGAGTCTTTTTTACAGTGTTCAATGGATTCAACGTGGGGACTGTCGAATTTTGACGATTAGGGATGCTGTTGCGAGGTTTAATTTACGGTGGGTAGGGGTTAAGGTCTGTTTAGAGCGAGCTCGAATTAGCTTATCGTTAGCTCTCGCTTGGATTGAGTGAGGATACTATACTATTCGATAGTCGTTCATATTAGCGAAAGGGTGAACGATATCAATCCACAGTTCTGGTACACAAGAGATGTATCGTCTTCTATCCGAACTCTATCAAATTCTTGACGATATCCCATAAAAAGAAATCTCACGAGTACGATATCAACGTTAGAAAATCTTCGACATAAGTCAACGTAGAACCGTTAAGTGGTCGTTACCGGAAACAAGCAGCTCGCTGAGAATGTCCGCGCAACGAATCGGAATCGGCCGATCAACGGGAACACGTAGCATTAGTCGAGGAAGAAGAGAAGGAGAAGAGGAATAAAACATCAGAAACAGAGAGAAAAAGAGAGAGAGAGAGAATTGGATAGAAGAAGAGAAACACAGAGGGGTTCGAAAAAGCGTATGGAAAGGAAGAAGAGGACGAGCGAGCAAGCAAGCAAGCAAGCGAGTAGTCGGGTATAGGTCGTGGTATAATGCACGGCGGGGTGCACGGAGCGCATTTAATCCAGCAATAACAGAAATATCAGTAGAGGAGCACAATGGCCGCTGCGCAGATATATCTGTTATATACGAGGTACGATGCCACCTATCCACATGTACGGTGTCGTGTAGCCAAACGTAGGAACGTATAACACACGGTGGTAGCCGTGTGCGCGCGTTCAGGCTGGTCGGTCGGTTATTGAGGTGTCACAGGCAGCGGCACCAACAACGTGCGAACCAACCGAGCCGGGGCTAATGAATGGCGTTCTCCCTTTTCTTTTCTGCCTATGAAAAATTATTGTTGTTGCCTTGCGTTCAGGGGCCCCGGAGAGAGGGCTCCTCTCACGGTGTCGACCTACCACCGTGTTTCTTTTCTATCTCTTTCTATCTTTCTCTGGTTTACTTTGCTCGCGACCCTGACGATGGCCCCGATACTCGCCGGTACCGTCTCTCTCTGGGCGTTTCTCTTTCTGCCGGTCTCTCAGCTCTCTCTCTCTTACTCTCTCTGAATCTCTCTTTCTGAGTTTCTCGCTCTTCGAGTCCTTCTCTCCCCGAGTCTCTTTTTCTCCGAGTCTCTCTCTCTCCCCGAGTCTCTCGCTCCACGAGTCTCTCTCTTCCTCTGAGCCTCTCTCTCCGCATCCCTCTTTCCCCGAGTCTCTCGCCGAGTCTCTCTCGCACTCTGTCTCTCTCAGCCAGATCCTGAAGCGGACCACGGTTGCAGCGTGCGCTATACCTACGAATCTGTCGCTGATGCTGGCGATGTTCATACTAGCGGTGGTAGTGGCGCCCCGCGGAGAAGCCAGCTGGAACCATTGCACTTCTCCACGGCGTTCCATTGTCGTCGCACACGCGTCTCTCCGCGTGCCCGATGTGTTCCCCTGCATCAGTATGCGTACCCGCCGCGTGTGTTTCGCGCGAATTTAAAGCAGCCTCGAGTATACACGATGGAGCACACACAAGGGGGAAGGGAAACGAGTGCAAGAGTTTCATCGTATTCATCCTGTACATGTTACCTGTGTGCGTGTATGTGTGTATGTACGTGCGAGCTCTACGTTCGATTGTTGAGCCAACGCAGAGCACATTTGTCTTGATAAAAGGGACGAGCAAATTAAAAGTAATGATTTGTAGAAATATTTTGGTCCAGAGCCCCTACCACCATTCCCTTCCTCCGCACATCTCTTCATTCCTCATCTGTCCTTTTCTTCAGCATTTGGTTAGCTGGTCCATAGTCTCTGTCTGTCTCGTACACTTCCTCCAGGGAAATGGAGCCATTACGGTGCCTAATGCCTCATCTGTTAGCCGTGCGAATCCGGCCTGCTCCTGTGGGGCATGCTTACAACGCTCCATTTATATAAAGCGAAAGGATATTCTCTCGACTGTGCTTACACGGACGAACAGGATACGAGGCGAAATATCAGCCGGACGCTGCACTAACGGCTGCCTTTTTCTATGGTCTTTTTACTACCTTGATTAAGTCTTTTCGTTGGTGTGACGAGAATAAAATATTTTCTACTAATTACGCGAACGTAACTTTACTGCATGAGCAGCATATGTAATTTAACATGTTCTATAGTAATAACACTTTATAATGTTGTTCGATAGTATAATTTTCTATGGAAGATTTCAAAACAGCGGTAGACACATAAACCTGCATAGTAAATCTTACAATCGTCGTGACTTTCTCGTCGTCAATCATTTTTTAGAGCAAAGAATTTTCTTACTGCGCTTTTTCAACGTTATGTTAGTATCAAGAGTCATATTGAACGTATAATAAAATAACCGACATCACTGACAGACTGTTAAACATAGAATTTATATCGTTCAAATAGAAGGAACTTTAAGGAGAATTAAAATCGTGAAGGAAGAGAAAGTTTTTAATCGAGACACTGCTAAACGTACCTACGATACACTTAAAACGAGAAGTTCTCAAGTTTTAACGCTAGTTTCTACTTAGAAAGAAGTATACATACTCGGAACAACTCAGGGCAATTACAACTAGATACTTCTAACGAGCAAGTTTCCTTCTTCAAACGCAAATTTCCAGGTGGTAACCATTCTACGTCGATGTTAATCGCATGATTTATCTAATATTAACAAATACCGTCTCAATATTGACGAGTCAATAAAATGAATTTTAGACTGAAAAGTATACATCAATATCTTTTCATTCACTTATACAATGATTAATTAATTAATCTATAATACATTAGCGTTTCACGTGTAATATGGTACTAAAACAATAAGTAGCTGATGCTTAAATGTACAGTCAGGAAAAGAAAACATATGTTAACGTGTTAAATAGTAACATTCTATCTGTTATACCCTCAAATATTTTCCTTATTATCTGTATCCATAACTAGTCACCAACTTTCTCCATTAGTCACACTGGATTCATCATCTTCCAACTCTCCTACACAGTCACATCTCAAAGTTCATCTTCCTAAAACCCTTAAATAGCCCTATCTTTCTATCCTCAAGCCAGTCTCTGTTTTATCACACGCAAGTCACATACCATAATATCTGTGTCTAATAAAGTTCCGTTTCTAATCCTTAATTGTCTTAAAAATTAGCATTACCTCAATATCTGGTTGAACTTCCAAATAATTGGTGCCAAGCGAGCATCGCGTATCGATCATTGTCACAAGTATCGACGTTACGATACCCTTTCTCTTATTCAACATTTCTTTCGATCCAACCTGAACGATAGCGATGAGCTACGGAGCAAGATCCTCGATTCGAGCAGAGAGTGAAAAAGGGTGCACGGGGTGAGTTGGTGGATATGCGGATAACAGCGTTCGTTCGGTTACGGTGGGGGTGTGTCCAGGACAAGGAACGGGCGGGCTCGGAATCGCGCTGCTGAGCTAGCTGACTCGCATCGTTCGCCAACATTGTTCCCCTTTATTTGATTACAGGGCATTCGTATACACGATTCCGCCGCGTGGCTTCTTCTTTCCGTTCCATTGATTCGCGTTATACGGTTCCACCGTTTGGTAGCGGAACAACCGAGGGAAAGAGAGTGAGAGAGAGAGAGAGAGAGAGAGAGAGAGAGAGAGAGAGAGAGAGAGAGAGGGAGAGAAGAGCGTACAATCGGAAGCGTGCAAGAAAACCTGCCAGCCCTCTGTCACGAGCAACCTGCGAATTTCTCTTGTTAAAGCGTGCCGTCCACCGACGGAAGAAATTGCATCGGTTAAGCTGGATCGAACGTATTATTCTTCACCCACTCCCCGAAGTGGGAGGGAACGTAAATCGTAGCTCGAAAGTTAACCGTGCGTTCAAATTGACGTCGTCCCAGGATTTTATTTCCCTGGTAAAGGGAAGGTTTTGTCGGTGTTTTAATTGCTTTTTGGGAAGGGTGATTAAAATCGTCGGATATGTTGGTTAATTTCTAGGATAGAAGGGAAAGTTCAACTTCTTTTTTCTTTAGAATTTTGTTAAGTTGAAATTGTGTACAGTTTTAATTAACCGTTCGATTACTGTTGGCGTCTATAATTTTATTCTAATTTAATTAAAGGAATTTTACATTTTTTACATATTTGAAAATTACAAGTTTCCAAACTTTCGAAGACAATTTGACAAATTTTACAACTGAAAGTTGAACATTTACCTTTCTACTGAAATCTGCCGAAAGGGTTGAACTAGTCAACTGAGGATGACGAGTTAACTCGTCGTTGGTTCAATAATACTACGTCAGTAGCTTATTTATTAATGGATTAATTATTTTTTAATTGCAGCGTTATGCCTCTATTAAATATAAAATACACCATATTCACACTTGCAAAAAGCAAAATGACGTAATTTACTGATTTTTAACTGTAAACTGCAGAGATTCAATTACTGTTTGAGAGGCAAACGTAGTTAAAAGAATACTAGATTCACGGGACCTGTCAATTTTATAGTAATTTTTTCCGACTTTTATTAACGATGCGATACGAATATAGATCGAAATTCATTTCCTCCTCAGCCCTCTAATTTCGAAATTTACAACAACAACAGATTTTGGCTGAGATTCGACAAAACCAATTATATTAATAACACACGTTAATTGTAATTCTAAATTTTCTTCTAATTTACAAGAGTCAGAATTGTCAGTTGTAATTAATCTACAATACATTAGCGTTTCGTATGTAAAATGGTATTGAAACAATAAATAGCAGATGCTTAGATGTATTATCAGGAAAAGAAATCATAGATTAAGGGTTTAATTAAATAAAACGATTTCTTTTTTTAAATACATATATTTCTTTTTTTTTGCTCGTCAATTTGATAAGATTCCATAGAAATAGGTATACAAGAAATGTCCGTAAACGTAGTGTTAATAGTTGTTGAAGACACAGCAGGCACGAAAAATGAAGTTGTAGGGCACGTATACAACCCCTCATCGTGGTTGGCAGAAGTTCACAGAAGCTCCTCCGTTCTCATCCTGATGAATATTCCCTGAAGACCGGGTGTCAAGGGGCAGAGGCAGGAAGCTCTCGATGGTAGATAGCGTCGGTACGTTTGTCTTCGTAATAATATTGGCCCGCGTCCCAGCGTCTCACTCGGCCGAGGTTACAAACGCAAACACGCCGGCCGAGCCGGTTAATTAATGTGCGACTTGTAACGTTGTTAATCTACAATAACGGCAACAGGGGCGTCGCGACGTCGTGTAGATTTGGGAAATCGTATCGCGTGATTTTGTGCACGCTTTCGAGATATCGCTGATAATGAACACTAGATTTTTCAACATTTAAATTTGTATTTGTCTCATTTTCGAATTTATAAGTTTTCCAATTACCTTGTATTCAAACTTTCAAACTGAAAGGTTTTCAAATATTCGAACTTTCAAATTTTCAAATTTCTCAATATTCAAATTTTCAAACTTTTGAATATTCAAATTTTCAAATATTCAAATTTTCGAATTTTTGAATACTCAAATTTTCGAACATTCAAATTTTCAAATAACAAAATGTCCAAATATTCAAATTACACAATTTTCAAGTACTCGAACTCTCAGATTTCCAAACATTCGCGTTTTCAAATAATCGAGCTATCAAATTGAGAGGTTTGGAATATTCAAACTTTCGAATATTCAAATCTTCGACTATTCAACCTTTCATATTTTCAAATTCAAGAAATTCTATTACTCCCAACCTTAAACATCTATACACTCCAATCTCCCGCGCAAAACACCATTAAACACGCAGAACTACACGCTCAATTACAACCTCTCACACACCGAATGAATCGCAATCACAGAAATGATCCAACGCGGTGACAATCCTTATTCGACGTACCACTGGGGGGATCCATCAGCGTCGCATCGTGCAAACGATAAAAAATGCATCCGCGCGAACGAGGCGAGGACAATACGTTTCCATCAGGAGCGGGGATCAATCTTGGAGAACGTGAGCCCACGTTATCGTGCTTCTCTCCGGATTACCTCTAGCCTGGGCTACGTGGGAGTTGTCCTCGTCGAGTGGACCAACGAGATGGTCAGAGGAGACATGGAACGTGAACTAGAAAGAGAAAGAAAGAAAGAGAAGAAGAGATAGAAAGACAGAGAGAAGGAAACGTCCACGAGAGGTTGGTCCTTTGATCAGACGCCGAAGACGTATGCGGTTTAATATTGCCTGACCCGGGAGAGAAAGGTCAGCTCTCCCGTTCGTGGTCTCGGCGGGATACACGTACGATCCACCGTGGTACGCCGGAGGTCCGGTCCACTCACCGCTCGTCTCGTTGACAAATGTCTCGAGCATCCCTTGGGCATCCTCCTCGAGGCCCGTCGTCATCCCTTAACTCGTGCCATCGAGTCACTCTCCGCCGCGCGGGAACTAGTGAACGTAATCTTACGAGAGAGAGAGAGAGAACGCGTGAGAGTGTGAGAGCGTGAGAGATAGAGAGCGAGAAAGAGAGGACGCGTGAGAGTGGGAACGCGTGAGAGTGCGAGAGCGTAAAAGTGAGCGTGAGAGAGAGAGAGAACGTGTGAGAGTGCGAGAGCGTTAGAGAGAGCGTTCGATTAATTTCCCGTGCAAGAGATTAAGTTTAGTATTGAGAGATGGAATTGCTGATGTACTTACCTGTAACGAGGAGTGTTATGTGGAAAATTGAAAGATTTTAGTGAAGTGGTGTCATAGCGTTTGATTAAGGGACCGTAATACAGAAGTCTTTGAAAGATATCTTCATTTTATTCGAGTGTTTGTACATTAGATCTGGGAGCCTAATTGGTCGAGGGGCGAGATGTGTTTGAACATGGTCCTATAATGATACGTTTAGGGGGGCTGTGTACATTCAGGCAGTTCATGTTTCATAAAAGTGGTTGTGTAAAACATATACAGGATATGCAGAGGTTTAGTGTTCAAACTTTTCCAGTGTGTATTTATAGATAAACCTAGGACTAAAAAATAAATCTTTCCTTAACAAATTATATAAAAAAAAATATATGAAACGTTAAACATAACAAATGTGTACGTCGATAGGTACTTTTTCTTTACAATTAATTTAATACTGGATAAAATAAGATTCACAATGTTCATAGTATATATTGATATGGGGCACATTGTATAACTCTGTGAAAAAATTAGATAAATTCACCATAAAATTCAGTAACACATCGATTTCAACTTTGTATTTATAAAGAGGTACGACACTTCGAAATGTACATTTAAATATTTAGTATGTGTAGCTTTATGTTTTTATTGTTTCATATTTTTAGTAATATTTTTTAGTAACTTTTTAATTATTTGTTTAATATTCTTTCGATCTACGACGCAAAAAATGTATGATTCTATTTCAAAGAAAGAAATTGACCTCAAAAACCATGCAACTTTTATATTCAAGAATTTTTCATTAAGTGTATAATTCAAAAGTTATTGGAAAGATGTAAATTATGTAAATCATCCTGTATATACTTATATATAGAACTGGATCTTCTACTTGCAATTCTAAATTTTTCATCAGGTAGAAAACGTCGAAAAGAACACTCTTACAATGGTATCTCATCAGGAGGAATAATTCAACCTTTATACCTTGTTTGTGATACTTCCATTAGCGGATCGAACAAGCGTGGACATGAAATAACCGTTGCCATTAGAACAACCTTTATTCCGGAGAGTGGTGGCGTAACGAGCTGCTAAAAATGCATTCCGCGAACGAGAGTATCGTGATACCAATAATCAGCGAATACTGTATCGAAGATCTGATTTTAGCTCGCTTTATTCCCGTCCACTAAATCAAATTATCGTTCTACCAAAAAAGAAAAAATGATCAATTTGCTTTCCGCGGTGAAAACTATTAGATCAACGTAAGTACGTATGTACAGTTGGTGTCAAAAATATTCGGAAATTGATGAAAGAAATGTAAAATATTCATAATATTAAATATGGAGAATTTTCATTGTGTATCAGATTTCCACTTTTGGAAATATTGTAATTTTTAAATATTTAAACTTTCGAATATTTAAATTTCTAGATATTTGAATTTTTGAAAAAATTCGAACTTTCAAGTTTTCATTCTTGCAAATATTTAAATATTTAAATACTCGACCTGTCAAATTTTCAAATTTTCAAATATTTAAACTTTCAACTATTTAAATTTTCAAATATTCAAATTTTCAAACATACAAATTTTCAAATATTTAGAATTGAATCCTTCTAATAAATATACCGTGTAAAAAGTATCCCAGGTGTAATCAGATACAATTTCAATAAATTTGTAACAGTAAATTAATCAGCATTAATTCTAAAAAAAAGAAAAAACAACAAATGACGTTTCCTATCGAAAAAGTATCAATCCAACCTTCTACAATTTATCCAAACAAATTACTCGAAACGCATACTTATACAGTTTGACACTAAATAAACATCTAATTCTCTTTCGTCATTCTCATTAGTCCACCTTCTGTACAATATCGAAATATTTCTTATACTGGCTATACATAACGTTCAAACGTACATATCTCATCTTGTATCCGTAAAAACGCTATCCATCGCGGCTCGTTAACATCGAGGGCAACGTATCTGTCCCGTTGTTTTCCGGTTGGTCGCCTAAATGATTTCATTATCCTCTGGCGAAATACGAGATCCCATCGATTTACTGTCCGGACATTGCGACGGCCACCTCCATTTTCGGCGTCGTAATTCTATTCTGCAACAACGACGCGATATTTTCGCGTTATCATTGACGAGGTATGGCGGAGAGGGGTTCGGTGAGTTTTCGGGTGGAAATAAATGTCAGTCGATTAATTTTTATTCGAGGCGAGCGCGGAAAAGCGATTCAATTACGCGCCGGTTCGAACGTGTGTCAATTTGCGACGCGGTACTGTAAATAGGAGGGTCGCCGGTTCGAAAATATCGACGTCGATGCGAATTTCCAACCGGAGAGACAATATCGAAGACGTGTATCGCGCGAGAACAATTGTACGCGATCTCGTTTCACGCGTTCGTCCCACCTTTTCAGCTTTCATACGCTTCGTGGAAATCAAAAATCGCGCGCTCTTCGCGTTTTTGCATTTCGCATTTTTCGATGATTTTCGAATTTCTCAGCTTCGAATCTTAGCTTTCCATACCTCCATATGACTTGAAATCTTCGCGTTTTTGCATTTTGCATTTTTCGATGATTTTCGAATTTCTCAGCTTCGAATCTTAGCTTCCCACACCTCCATATGATTTTAAAGTTACACATCTATTTATTTATATTTTATTTCTTTATTGTTGTACTGTTTTATCGTTGTTTTCTTACTAGATTGTGAGTTTTTACGCGTTTGTAGGAAATCTAGAGACATAAAATTGCATACGATACACCTAATATTGGAAAATTATGTAAAATATCGGAATAATAGTGCTTCTTGTAACACCTGATAGGTGAAATCATTTTCTACGTTCATAATAATTCTCTACCTAATCTAATCCGAAGTTCTAAGCTTTTTTCAAAAGGAAAAGTTACCAATAATTTAAAATAAGTAATTTAAAGTACATTCTGAATCTTTACAGATTGAAATAAAATGATTTCTACATATTATTTACCTTTTAGGTAAAAAATTATTCCTTCAGCTTAAGAATGATTTAAATTGAATTATTTAAAATAAGTAATTTAAAGTAAATTCTCAATCTTTATCGATTTAAACAATATGACTTCTACATATTATTCACTTTTAGATCAAGAATTATTTCTGCACATCATATAAATCTCGAAAATATTCGAACTTTCATATTTATCTCTCTTTTGCTTATTCTTCGTGTTTCGATGTATTCATAAAGACCAAACAGATTTGATTAATTCTATAATAATAAATCTGCTACTATCATAGAATTATAATAATAAGTGTGTTTGTACTAACGCGTGAGTAACTTTTCCACAAACCGTGAAACGCATAGTCACGTATTAAATCACAGTGCAAAAGGTTAAAGAAATATTTTTTAAATTAAAAGAAAAAAAAGAAAACGAACAGAATAGCACCGAAACGAATCCATCGAAATCTGCAGAATCCATCTCAAGTATCTACCCCTGAGAGCATTTTAAAACCATTCGAAGGGTCGAGTTCTCGATCGGTTCTCGCGAGCATAAACCGTCTGTGCATGTCCTTACGTATTCATGTTCGTGCAACGTATCGATATAGGGAAAAGAAGAAGAAAAAAAGAAAAAAGAACCCGTACGACGAAGGATCGTGTGTGGAAAAGGGCTAGATGATAGGTGGTTTGGGGATGAAAAGAAGGTTGTAGGGTAAAAAGGGAGGAAAAGTTTTGCAGGCCGCATGGTCCGAGGTTGGGCGACACGGGCCAGTCGATAAAAAATGTTTCTCGCGCCGAGATAATAAAAGTGCGAATACAGGGTGAGAAACGGAGGGTCGCTGCGATGTTTGAAATATTCGCCGTTCGACTAGAGAAGGTTCGCGATGGGAAATCTTTATTGATTCGTAGCCGTCGAGACTGTGTATAGGCTCGGGGTCAATATGATTTCTCTTCTCGTATATCCTACTTGTTCACATACTATCTCTTTTATCCTATAGAAAAGTGAGGATATTTCAATGGGAAATATGAAAAATAAATGAACATACACAGGGATGTGTTAGAAGATGGATAATATAAATCTTGGACGTGAAATTAGCGATGTAATCGATCAGGGAACAGTGATTGGTAACGACAAAGCACCCTGTGTTCTGTGTCTATGTGCTCGTCGCCTTCGAGTTTACCGACCAAGGAACCTTGCTCAAATGTTTGCCTCCAACGCGTTTACGCGGCTCAATATTAACTGCGAGGCCGTATACATAAATCGGTGGAGTACAGGTGGAAGACAAGGGCGACAGTGTGTGCCGGTTGGACTTGCTTACACGTTCACTCTTCGTGGGGAACGTATTGATGGAAGACGCGTACAGTGGCGGTCGACCTTTGCAAATATTGACGATCGAATCGGGTGGCAGAGGTGAGACTCGATCACTCGATTTCTTCTCGATTTATTGATCTCGCTTGGATTGAAAAAAAAAGGTGGGATGCGGAATAGTTTCTAAATTCTTCGTCATTTAATGCTTGCTTCGATGAGAGGGTGTTTCGCTTAACTCGAGCGGTTAAAAAATATCTTGGTTGCTTTTTACGATAGGTGAAAAATGTTCAGATAAAAAAAATGTATGTTTCTTTTTTTACAAGATTTCATTTTTTATTATATACCGTTGAATTTTTTTTTTGTGAGCTGTAATATTACAGTAATAACAATATATCGAACCTTTTTTTAAAGTTTGTAATGTTATTTTTCTATATTTATTTTTATCATTTAATCAATTATAACCATAGAAGTAGAATGATTAGTGTTATATTCCACACTTGAGTAAAAATAATTTGCACACCCTTAAAAATAAAAGAAACACGTCACAGCAGCTACAGAATATGATTTTATACAAGCAAAAAGTTTGAAGAAAAAGAGAAAGAAATTTTAACGTGAAGGGGTAAAGAACAGAATAATTATGTCCCGATACAAACGTCACGAAGAACAAATTCATATTATTACAGAAATATTCGATGATAAATGTTCAATTCGAGAAAAAATTTGAAACAAAAAAGATAGATAAATCCGAGCGTTAAGTGACGAAGAACAGAATAACGATGTTCCAATTCAAATTCATACCATTACAGAAATATCATTCCGAAATGATAAATGTTCAATTAGCCCTGTCCTTGATTTCACTACTCGGAATACATGGTACAAAGAGGCCATAAAAGCAATCGACGCTTTCTTGCTCGCACAGCAATCCCAATCCCGCCCTCTCCTCTAACATCTAGACTCTAGAAGTGAAACTCTTCGTCGCAGTCGTTCCGCCTGGCACAAAGAAACTGTTTGAATAACAATACTCCCAGTCCAATGATCCAACGAACTGGCTGGCAAATCTTTAAGTGGATAACACGCACAATCTCGCCCAAGCCTCCTCTTGGTTCGCCGAGGGGTAAATATTTCTGGGCGTGTCTCCATCTGGCGACTCGGCGCGTATTAATTAATCGACGCGCAGCCGAGACTAACTGCGAGTTAATAAGCAAATTGCCACGCAATAAAGTTAGGCGGCAAGTACGAAGTGAAGAGAAAGCTAAACGGTTGGAAGAGGAAGAGAATAGTTAAGGTGAAGGCGAGTCGACGCCCTTCGTCCCTTATAACGGTTACACCCTCTGCGGGGCCACAGATGTGGCTTGCTTATTCGCGACACCCTCCCCCTTTTAGCTTTTACTTACTGTACACCACCCTGTATAATTTAATGTTCATTCATCCGGCTATTGCTTACAACGCGTTGCAACAGCATCGAGATCTATCGTAAAAATTCCGCCCACACCGATGGACGATCCTCGGAGAGAGAGTTATCGCCCTTTCCTAATTTAATTAACCGGTAACAAATGGGCGAAAGCTTCGAATGGGTTAAAGTAAGATACGCTGCTGGCTAAAAGTTTGAGGTCACCTGCCAATTTTCATGAATATTCGATCTGTTCTTTGTGAGTTTAATACTGGTACTTCTAAAAAGTGAAATTGTAAACTAATAAAATGATAAGAAATTAAGGTTTTTAATTAAAGGCGGGAAATACTTGTATACCTCGAATCATTTTTTAATAGAAACTCTATTTCTGCGTTATGTATACTCCTTAACACTTGTTCGTGTTTTATAGAGAGTACAGAAACAGTATTTTTAAATAATCTATTTATTTACGAGATATCAGGGTGATAGCAATTTTAAATTGGAACGAAAACAAATTTTTTTATTTTTTAAATCGAAATTTTCTAGTATATAATTTTCTCTCCAGTATCTAGGGGAGGTGGAATAGTTTCAATATTTCCTAATTACTTCCAGATTTATGAGAAAACGTTTTCATAAGCACTTGGAAAAATATTAAAAATCGACATTTTTGATGTAATATTTATCACACGACAATCTCATCGCGGAATTCGAAGCAGTCGACGAATGAGATAGCTCGTAGACAGAAGGCAGAGGAGAATATCCAGAAATCGTCGATTGTACTTCGAAATTCAAACGAGTTTAATGCACGAATTTAACGGAACTCGTTTGTTTCACGGGGGGGGAACAATTGTACCCGCGCGATGTCCGCGTTGTTCTTACAGGCGAAACGATCGTCAACGGTAGGAAACGAACGGTCGTGGATAAATCGTCGAATCAATCATAATACCGAACCAATTAAATATCAGGAAAATTAGCACCGGCCAACACGGAATCGCACTCTCGGCTGGTGGAAAGCCGACAAGCGGATCGAGTGTCGAATAAAATTATCGTTCTTCCCCTCCCCCTTTCTCCCTCGTTTTTCCATCCTGTCGTAGTCGTCGTTTCACAGTCCCCTTTCCGTTCCATCGGATACGTTCGCAATAACGATAATAATACTTCATGCAAATCCTTTAATATCCGTTGATGAAGCTTGCACGGTATATTCCCCTCCCGCGACACAACCTCACGACACCCTCGGGGATGTTAGACGCGGCATCGCTCTTCTCTGGACACGACCCGACTGTCCTTTCGATTCAATGCAGTTGACAACTCTGAGAAATGACTCGAGTCGTTATTGTAATATCGTTCAACCGAGGTGTGTTACAAACTCATTGTGTGTCCATGCACACGCGTTGCATTTGTATCGTTCGTTTCAACGAAACCATCGAGGGTGTTCGAGTGACGACTTTACGTTTTGAAATACAGTTGGATACGATGGTAATTTAATTTCTGTGATATTCACTTCTCAGAGGAGTAATGAATGTATGGTACGAATCTGGAGTTTGGGAATTTTTGCAAAAGGATCAGTGCTAACACTATGCTGTCCGGTGACATCACGTTGGTGTCTCATGCAAAGCTATCGAAGGAATGTCGGTGATACAAATATTTCTATTGCAATCAAAAAGCTTAGATCTATTTATACAGATCCTCGAAATTTCGTGTAAATCGGGTGACAGGATCAAGTAAGAGTTATTAAAATTTGCATGTCTTGGTACATCGTAATTATAACATGAACTATCGGCGACAGACGAAAGATTTTCTATACACGTGCAGACGTCAAAGTCTTAACCTTTAACAAAAATATTTTACTAAAATCAAATCATAATACTAGACAATTCTAATTACTTTACAAATTACAAAAATTATACGAAGTATGAAAGTATCATATAATAAAGCGTAAACATACAAGTTGGCTATAATTTTAGTACATGGTATATAAACCGTTTAAAAGGTTTCTTTACGCAGTTAAAGGGTTGAAGATAGACGAATTCTAACATAGAAGAGACGAAAAAAGAACAAAAAGACACAAACAGCAACAACAGTTATTTCAGTGATAAGTTCATTTCGCTACAGAAACTGCAACCCTTCTCCTACAGCAATTCGAAAGCACGTGATGAGCGAAATCTCGTTCGCATCCCTTCACCGAGCAGATTCGTTAAAGCACGTTGTCGCGGCACGCGAGTCGGATTCACCATCTACGGCAACCTAACCCGTAGCACTGTCTCGTCAACGTGGTCCGGGAACGATCCAGGAACACGGGATTCCACGAGTATGGCGGGCGTTTGCTAATGAGCGCGATACGCGAAACGTCGTGTGTACACACCTGGCTGTTGTAACTGCGTGGGTACCGATGACACCTCGCGGTGTAAGTATGCCGATGGGTTATCACGCGGCCGGCGTACACGCCCGCTACGAGTGTATTCAGGTATTACATCTAGTAGACGAGTGTTCACCGGCTGGCTTATACAATCTCTCGCCCTCGCGCACAGCAAATCCCAGCGACTAGCGTCCCTTTCGCCCTATCCCATCGCAAACCGCCGCGATCTCTCGCTCACAGTCGGCCCCGACACGCTCCCGAACACCGGTTTAATTAATCGTGACCCGTACACCCGCGCGCAACGCCGTTTACCGTAATCTGCTACCTACTTATCGACATCTCTAACCTTTGTCAGAGTTCACCTGCTGAGTTCGCTTACCTATCATCCAGATTTTCTTATTAATTGATAAGAGTAGGATTTTGGAATTAATTTCAGTAAGTGGTAGCAGGATTTAGGGTAGGCAATTTTGGTGTAATTCAGATGGGATCTTCTTGAGGTTAGATTTTGTTATTGTGGGAAATGGAACCGTTGACAGAAGCCTGACGGTTGAAATTAAGGCAAAAGCTTTGTTTTGCCAGCTGATGAGACACGCATGTAACTTGCTCATCGGTGTCAGTGTAAATAAACCCTAAACACGGGTAATATGTGAGTGACTGCGGAAAGTGAGTGCGAGAGGACTGTGTGCGAGAGAGAAAAGAGAGTAAAGTGCGAGAATTGGTATGCAAACGAATGTGTGTGTTAGAATTAATTAATAATTCAAGAGTCATAGTGAGAGACACAGAGATAGAGAGTCAGCGAGCAGTGAGTGTAATATAAGTTAGCGAGTTATCCTTTATTATAGTAAGTAAAATTACCTACACCGACAACGCGTGGGATAATTATCTTAACCAATAATCAAAATTTATCTCTACATTATCGAGGAGAAATTGTGGATTACTGATCTTTTCTTTAAATTCTTTTCTTACGTTCATTTCTCAGATGTGACGAGCTTGCTTCTTAGGAAGAAGAAGAAACACTATCTCTGTTTCATTCGCCCCTTAGCACTGTCGATTCCACTTACCTTTGATCGAGATTTCTCGATTAGTTGACGAGAATAGGCTTTCAGAATTAATTTTGCTAAGGGGTAGCAGGATTTAGGGTAGATAATTTTGGTGTAATTCAGATAGGATCTTTTTGTGCTTGAATTTTCGTCGAAGGAACAGTATTTCGATAATTTATTGTTAATTTAACACTAATTTTCGTTCGCAAATTTTTTTCTATCCGATTATCAAAAGTACCTGAACAATCATGGCGGCTGCTATATTAATATTATGCTGTGTTAAAATTGATATAAAAAAACACTGAGTATTAGTGTACTTTTAACGATACAATAAATCGAACGAGATAACATAATAACACTTCTTTTTTTCACCGCAACTATTTCCTCCGAATCGACACAAGAAGTCTCAATACCTATTCCACCGGAATAACCAGCTTAATTTTATAATTACGCTAAAGAAAAAAAGGAAAAAGGAAGAAAGTACCTAGACTCTCCTTCCTCTGATAATATTTCACGGCAGTTACCCTCCGCGAAACGCGCTACTTGGAAAAGAGTCGTTCGCAGGATCCCAGGGAAGCATCGTCTTTCCGCGGAGAACCGCAAAGGAATTCAAGCGATCTCCTCTTTCTCTCTTTTTTTTTTCCTCCTTTCTTTCTTTCTTCCTCTCCCCTCGGTATATACGTCTGCTTATAACCCACGAACTGGCTGGTAGCTAGGGCGAAGAGGCAAAGGAGGAGGATGGAGGAGGAGGAGGAGAAGGTGGAAGAAGCCTTCCAGAAGTTCCCCCGATTCGCCAGCGTAGACTCTCGTAAAGCTTAAATAAAGATAACCGAGGCTTAGGGTTGATATCATGCTGAGGGGGCGTTACGGCTGGTTGAGTCAACGAAATCAATTTATTCTCCCCTCCCCGCGGCCGGCACCACCCCTCTTTGGTTCTCCTTTGCTTCGCCGAGCGAGCGGGGCACCGACGTTGGAAGGGAAAAAGAGGGTAGGTCGAAACAGGGTGGTGCACGTCGCCTAACACACACATGTATACACGCTTACAAATATACCGGCAACACTATGATACTTTCAACGTTATACACATATATACACACATGCAGAGAGAGAACATTTGTGGAAACGTAGAAGGTGGTTGAAGCGCGATCGCGCGGAGACTCATCTGGTTTAATGGTGAGTTTATTTGGGTCGATGCCCCACCTTTTAATCAACAGGATTGCCTCAGACCGCCTACCGACACGGCCACCACCGTGTAGGCCCGCGTTGTGCCTCGCCGCGTAAAATCATCCCCGTGAACCTAACCCTCCTCGCGCGTCTATCTCTCTCTTTCTACCCATTCCTGCCTCTGAAACGCTTTCGCCACTTTCTCCCGCAAAACCGTATCTCTTTCCTTCTCTCTCTCTCTCTCTCTCTCTCTCAGTTTTTCTCTGTCTGTGTGTGTGTTTCTGTCTCTCTCCTCGTAGAACAGACGAGAGCTTGTGGCTGCTGGTTGGCGAGCTTTCGAAACCGCGGAGACGGTTATTACCACCGGCTAATCCCGAGCTCGTTCGCTCGATTCTCTACTACCTCTTTCTCCCTCCTTTTTCACTCTCCTTCCCCTTACCCATCCTCCTACGGTCTCTCTTTCAGCCAGAAGTGTATATAGTTAACCCGAAGAGGAGAATATCTTTTCGTCGTTCAACCAGACGATCAAGTTGCCACTTAAAACGCGGTCGGTATCTCCGGGGGTTGTTTCGAGCGCGAACGAATAAATTGGGTTTCCTTAAATGGTTCTTGTCCTGGGAGTTTAACCGAGGATTCCCTGCGGGATACAGGTATCCCGGTTGGATTTGAACGGGGAAAACAGAGCCTGCTGGAAGATAAATTCACGTATAGTCGAGATCGCGATATAGCGAGGTCGTAAAATCAGTCAGGTGTCAAAGTGAACATGCTTTTAACTGTCTGGACAAGCAAATTGACAGAAATTCGACACAGATATAGACTCGAAATCAACGAATTCATCGTACGAAGAATTCTTGTATCCAGCATCAATGTATCTTGTATAATACATGAAACAAAAAATTCATATTCACGTAAGAACACCGTGGTCTTTAACATCTTGCTTTTCTTGTATACGTAAAGTAGAAAGTGCAAAGAGGTTGCGTAGTTGTGGTAAGAAATTCCAAATATTTCACATAGTAGCTAATATTTACGTATTTCCCATTTGCAAATGGAAACTCTATCTAATCTAACTATTCGCTAATTGAAATACCAAATTGTATGATACCGTTCATTTATTGTTAGACTGTAACACACGATCCTAAGTGTTGCAACATTAATCAATGCAGATTTTTTAGAGTTTAGTTTCGATGTTTCTATCGATGCCATATTTCTCGCGACAGTATCATCGTTTGCGTCTGTCTGTCTGTCTGTCTGTCTGTCTATTCGTGGTAATCCTTCAGACCACCGTGTGCGAGGGGTGGAAAGGAAAAGGTACACCAAAGGGGTCTCGAAAGAGGAAAGCCAATATGGACACTGGTCAATCCGATTTCACGGAACCCTCTATCGGCCGTCAAATATGTTATAAGATCGGCTAGCGTGATATAGACTGCTCACACTTCGAAGGATCAGAACCTTAGTTGTCTCGAAGTCGTGCACGTTCCAAGGGGTAAAAAGAGAGGCTTAGAAGGCCTGGATGACGATATCTCTCGAACACCGTTTCGACACGTAGCCACCGGTTCTACGTGGACTGCGATATGAGAACCTGTGATCTATTATTGACAATACGGAGTGGAGATCGTTGTAAGTCGTTGGTCAGCTGTCTCCTCGGACCCTTAGGTCCAGCGAACTTTCTCTCTGGACCGTCTTCGAGAGAGATTCCATGCAAATTTCAAGAGAGAATCGAAGAGGGTCTTGTCGTAAACTTGTCGATGAGAAATTTCACCATTCATAGATCTCTCTTGCTGATCGATGGGAAATTGTTCAAGCTCTATTTCTCTTTAGATATATATATTTAGAAGAAGGTAACAACGGAGACAGATTCGAGGTATAAATCTCTGAGAGTAGTAGTGGTAGTTCAGGTGGCACTCGAGAGCCAACGATTGAAACGGGGTGATCGGTAGAGAGGGGTTTCCGTTGCTCCTACTACATTTTCCCAGCCGTCTCTTTGACGTCAAGGAAAAACGGTAGCAATAGAGAGAGAGAGAGAGAGAGAGAGAGAGAATAGCGGACAAGCCAGCAGTTTTGCAACTCTTCCACTGGCACTCTCGAGTTAACTCAAACCTATAAATCGTACGTTCAGCAAGTAGTTACGCCCAGCTCGTTTCGGTCTGGTCACAATCGGAACAATGACGCGGAGAGTGTACCCTACCGGCGAGGCAGAAATATGGCGGGTCCTCCTGCTCGATTCAGCTCTGTCGGCTAGTCAAGGAGATAGGATAGAGGGCAAAGAGGCGAAACATGGTGAAAGAGAGCGAGAAACGATAAAGGTGGGAGAATAAGAGAGAGATAGAAAGAGAGAGAACATGGTAGAGAAGCTAGAAACGAAAGAGACAAGGACAACGACGACGACGAGGAGGAGAAAGTCGCGGGCTCCACCTTCTTAATTCAGGGAGAGGCGATAAAAATGACAGAGCCACTGCTCGCCCGCGCTGACTTATATCCATTTACTACACAACGGGCGGCTGACAAAAAATAAGAATGGAATAAATAATAGCTTGCTCCTCATTCAAAGGATAACAAATGCGTCTCTGAAAAGGCTCTGGCTGACAATGGGGTGGAGAGTCGCTTACACCGGCCTCCCTGTAACTCCTCTTGCCCTCTGTGTCTCGCTTCTCCCTCTCTCTCTCGTCTCCCTCGTTCACGTTTTTCCTCTTCATCCTCATCCTCCTTCTTCGTCGCCTAGAGAACGAGCGCACAACCGTGTAATGAGAATGCCCGTGTTTCTCCTGCTTTTCGAACCACTCGCTCGTCGCGGAAAAGCAACGAACAACCGGGTACTCGAGAGAACGAATTACCCCGGGACCTGGTTGCGCTCGCTTATGAAAAAGCTACAGAACACAGAGGGCTGTTTTCATTTTTCCGTAGACGAGCGACGACACGGTGTCTTGACTTCTCGAGGGCCATAGAAACTGGCCTGCTTGTAGAACCTGTCTGAAGGATGGAATTTCAACGGAACATTGTTCTACTGACTGTCTATGACTATTCAGCTAGCAATTGTCGCTTTATTAACACAGTGTCTGTTCGCTTGAAGATGGAAGAGCATTCTCTGCGAGGTGATTACGGTGCATTATACTCGTAATGATAATGTGGAAACAGTAGAAATAGGAAATTTTCAGAGAAACTCTGTAGGGAAAGTAGAAAAACTGTAAATTCGGGAGGAATACACTTTCGTCAACTGCGTTCTTTTGGACATCGATCCAAAACTATATCCGCTTTGCAATTTTTCTAGGAATTTTTTTGGAAACTTTAGACGTTTATTCAATTGTTATTCATTCATTCTGAGAAATTTATTCTACGGATTTTCATGATTATTTAGCTTATCAGTCAGTATCACACAAGTGTGATTTCATTTGCTATTGATCAGAACGATAAAATAAATAATTATATGTATTAAAATGGCCTTATTTCCCTACGTAGAACTTAATGGGTTAAACGGAATAATCCACTGTACCACGAAGCTAACAGAAGAATAATGACAGAAACTTTACTCCAACCCCGTCGACAAATCACGCTTTAATCCGACGAACACCTATACACAATCGAAAAACCTCTATTTATACGAATCAATCATCGCCGAGGCTAACAAAAATGTTTGACACATCTTCCACGTAGCGGCAAACAATCGGAAAGCGCGTGCAGTAAAACCAGAGAAGGGACGGCCATTTAAACGTACCAGAAGAGGGGAAGATTAACAATGAAAGGCTCGATCGCGTCTCGCACGAAAGGAGCATCGAGCGCGCGTCGACTTATGTTACGGTGTGTATGGAGCAGTCGTAAAGCGGCTAAATCCGCGTCACCGGTCCAAAATAGCGAGAACAGTGGGACAGTGAGGGGGTGAAGAGGGGTTAGTAGAGGCTTTTCTTTTTTTCTCTCTCTCTCTCTTTGTTCACAGAAGAGTAAGAGAGGGGAAAGTAAGGTGGGCCTGAGCACAATACGCGAGCAGCCGCGATGCATTGTAACGGGGCCGGGCCTAATCGGATTAGAGTGTGCACTAAAAAGAGCAAACGCCCAAATCGCATTTATATTAGCTTCGTGAATGAGTCGTAAATATTTATGTTGCAGCGGAGGAGCCGTGTGGAAGCGCGGTCACCGCTAATCGGTTCACGGGTGTCGTCACAATTGGATCCCTTTTCTCGCTGGCCATTCTACTCTCGAACGAGCCCTCTCGACCGGGAAAAAGAGGGGAACCGGATTTCTATTGCAAGCCACGATGTTTTCGGTATTATCACTGGCTATTGCTGCCATAAGGAAAAGTATAACGACACTTTTCTTGTACCTTGAAATCGGATTCTCTAGCCTAATATATTTGAGTGCAGTTCCGCCCCAAAGTATTTTCGTATATTAACGAAACAACCAGTGAATGCGGTATACACAGAAATATTTGTAACATTTGAAATGTTGAAAATATTAATATTTCGCTTAATCAGCGTTTTGCGAAAGATAAATCGCAAGTAACGTGTAAAAGAAATTGCAAATTTGAAAATGAAAGATGGTCCAGAATATGTCTACTCTATTTCTCAAGTTCAAACGAATTCAACGTTTCTAATTAAAGAGTATCGTATCCAGACACAAAGCTGTAGAATTCCCTGCGAATTACGATAAAATCACAACTTTATTCTTGTTCATTCTTGTGTACAATACACCAACACCAACAAAATTCGCGAGGAGTTGTCCCCATCAGACTCTCCTCAAGGCGTTCTAACTCTCGCGACGCGTGAAATAAGAAAAAAAAGAAAGAAGAGAAAAGAAAAATAAAGAAAGAAGCCAACACCTCCGGCGAAGTGTCGAAGAGCCACCCTCTAATTATTCGGCATCAGCGAGTCTTTAGTCCGTAGGACGCATCAATCACCAGAGGCTTGTCAACCACCGGTAGAAATACTGTCCCTTGCGAAAGGTGATTCTAAAACCTGCCACACCAGTCAAAACTTCCCCCGTTTCACGCCGGGTCGCGGCTGCAAATGAGTTTATAAAGGCAATATCTTCGTTCGTGGTGTAGTTCGTCGAACCACGTCGTCGCCACCCCTTCTCCTCGGTAGAGAGACTTCGTAGGGAAAGGAGGAAACGAGAGGAGGGGTGGGGTTCGGGCAGGGTGGCCGCTAATAATAAAGTTTCCTCGGGTGGTTCGACAACGCGTAGACAGATTTTTAAATTTCCCGTCACAAGAAAGCCCCGGCAGCGTGCCTCCTTCCCTTCTTTTCACCCTTTCTCTCTCCTACTCTCTCTCTCTCTTTTTCTCTTCGTTGTTCAGCCCCAACACTGGTAACGCCTAGGTTCTCGATATAAGCGTCGAGCGTAGGCGAGGAGGAGGAGAGGAGGAGGAGAGGGTGGTTGGTCCCCCAAGACCGAGGGAAAAATTAATAAAGTTGAGGAACAAAGTAAGTTGAATGGCGTAATGCTGCTGCTGCTGCCAAGAGAGAAGCTGGAGGAGGGTTGCAGGGCGAGCGGAAGGCTTCCAAGGGTGGACTTTATTATAACGGAGTGTCGAGTCTTTTATGCTCCCCCACTGCTAACCTCCACCATCTCCTCTCTCTTCTCTTCTTCTTCATCCCCAACTGAAACCTTCTTCCTCTTCCTTTTTCTTTCTTTCACGGTTTCCTCTTTTCGTCGCCTCTTCCACGAGGTGGTAATATACACGCGCAGCGTACTCTTACATGGCTTTGTCGGCCGCTCTTTCTTCCTTACCTTCGACCAGGATCTCTTCTTCCTCTTATTTCGTCGTTTCGCAAGTGTTCGTCGGTGGTTACTGGTTTTCTTTTTGTGTATGTGTGTGTGTGTGTGTGTGTTAGGCCTCCGTCATGGTTTTCCTCGTGTGTCGTCGACGAGACGGTTTCGACGGTGTTACAAAATTCACTTTGCTCAAGGGGGAATTCGGAGGAGTAGACAGAATACGCCTGGCGGCTGGCCAACCGCGACATTGTTCTACTCGTGTAATCATCTCCGTCCGAGATGCGGAATATTGTTTCGAAAATTTTCGAGAGTTATACCACTGGGATACGAGTTTCTCGTGTACGTACGGGGTGTCCCGTCGCATTTGGAGAACCGCTTCGATGGACGAATTTATACGTGAATAGAATACGAAAATATTTGTACAAAGATATGCTCTGTTTCATCTTCTTTCCGAGTTATCGTAAATTTCTCGTGGAACAATGAAATATTTAAAGTAACTCACGTGGAATAACAAAATGTTTAATATAACTCGCTTGTATTTGGATACAGGTTTGAATTCCAGGTTGACGATATTTTTTGAAAACTTTGTCTTCCGTAAAAGCAATTTGAAACAATTTTTTCGGTACTCCACGCAGTTAAAGACATTCTAATCCCAAGAAAATTGATAAATTGGTAGAGACCAATAGGTATAAAAATATTCCACAAATACCACAGAAAACCTACCAAAACCTAGTCAAGTAGAACTCAAAGAAAAGAGAAAAACAGAGGAAAAAGAACCTAGAGATCTCGAAACCTCCATCTGGCAAGCGTATTTACCAGGTAGTCGGTAGCTCTGGTAGCTCGCATGGAGTCCAGTTGAATCCAATGGCCGCCGCGGAAAAGGGTGCAAAAACGTGAGCATTAGATAGAAAGAGAGAGCAAGGGAAGTGTGTTAGAGAACGAAGAGACGGAAGGAAGGTGGAGAACGAGGCGGAAAGAGCGAAAGAGAGGCGATTGCTCGCACACCGGTTGATGGACAGCGGCGCCAATTTGACGGTCGGAGGCTTCGGCCACGTGGGGCTCTTTTTTTTCGTATGGCGAGGTAGGAGGAGGGGGAGAGAGGCAACGAGAGAGAACCAGGCAGCAGTAGCAGCCACCCTAGTGAACCTCCCCCACAGGCGACTGCCAAGAGCCGCTGAATATTGCATCGGCCGTTTGAAAGGGCTACTGCTGCTGCTGCTGCTGCTGCTGCAACGGCTAGAGAGAGCAGAGGGAACGAACAGCAGCATCAGCAGCAGCAGGAGGCAATGGAGGTGGATGGTATGAGTGAATCGGGTGGGTTCGGTGCAACCGGGACCAGGCATAGAACGAAAAAGAGAGGACATCACACACGCGGGCCAAGGGTGTAACGTTGGCTGGCGTCACACACGCTTCAGCCAAGCCTTCCCTACCAAAAACCCTCTCTCTCTCCTCCCCTGCCCGCTTGCACCACCTGTGCCTCGGCTGGAACCGCCGCCTCCATCACGGCTCGTCGCTGCATATCACACGTCGGTCAAACGCCACTCCGCGCCGGCAATGAAATCGCTATACCGTTCCCTACGTTCGTTCACCTACCGTATTATACGTGTCTATGTGTACACAGATGAGAGGAGAGTAGAGAGAGAGAGAAAGATAGAGAGAGATAGGTTGCAGAGCTTTCACTACTCGTTCTCATACTGTCTCGCTTCGTTCGACGTTATACGGGCCCATACGTGCATACCGGCGAATTATTTATTCCGCCGGGGCGTCGCTTGCCGCTCCGACGGCTACCAGACCCGATCGTCCCGACCGATTTTCGGCACGGCCGACCGTACATACACCTTTGTTTTCTACCCCTTTTTTCTACCTTTTTTTCGGGTATTTTTTTAGTTTTTTTCCTCCGTTCTCGACTATCCCCGTGCCGCTCTTTTTAGTTTTCGACAGGGAGGAACTGTGGGGAGCGGGGGCGGTCAGAGATAGCTTTTCTTCTTTTTCCTTTGACTGGTTCCTGTTTTTATTCCGACGATTCTTCTTCCTCTGTCGCATAAACACTCGATATGCGCGGTATTCGATGATTCTGGTCGCTGAATGGGACGATAGGATCGTTTCGAAGATAAGTTCAGTTCCCGATTCGACGAATTTTCCATTGTAGAATCTATAATACTGATGATAATAATCGTAGATATTTATTACATGTAAAGAATCGCGAATTTATGTATATTTCGTCGTTCGGGGATATATATTGGCGAATTCTCCCGTAGGGTGGTGAGAGTACTTTTACAGCCGTGAAAAGAAGAAGAAGAAGAAGAAGACGACGAGGCGCGAGAAAATTAAACGTCGAATCTCAGAGGGGTTCGTGTCCCTTCAAAGGAGGAAAGGCGTTACCAGCGAGATGGTATAATCGCAGTTAGGCTCAATTCATTAAGGAGTTTAAAGGGTGGCGGGGAAACGGACCGAGATCGAGCGAGAAAGAAAGCAAGGAAAACCCGTTTAATGGTTCTCCCAATTACCGGACAAAGTCGACGAATGCCAAAGTGGCGAACCAGTTCTATCCATAATGAAATAAATTAGTAGGGGGAAAAAAAAATAGCGCAATTATTGGCTTGCCAATCTTTCGACGAACGCGGCGGCGATCACTCACGATCGAGAAAGGGACGGTTGGTAAACTCCACGGTGGAAAACGTTGCCTGCCATCGATGGGAAGCGATTAAGCGAAGATAAGCCATTATCGGATGAATTTACCCCCTCGGAAAAGTAACCCGTTTATTCGTTCACTCCTTTTTTTATCGTCAAGCTACGCTAGCTCGTTGTCCGATCGAATTACGACAATTTCACCGATGACTGGCATCTCCGTATTCCTTTTTTCTGTTTTTGCAGCTGAAGAATATTTTAGCAAGCAGCATCATTGATAGTTGCTGCATCAATTCACGCTGCTCTTTGCAGGAACGAAGGAGAATCCTTTGAATACTCTAACGGTTAATTTTACCGTTCGCAAAAAGCTCGAGTTATACGTGAAACGCGTAAAATAGAGATCGTTTAACTGGTGTGTCATTAAGTTTCTGTTCTTTGTCTAAGTGATCCATGTAGATCATCAAATTTGCGCTCTATTCTCGAAGTAACTCTAGCGGGTCACCGAATTTGCGTTCTTTTGACGAAATAATTCTCCTGGATCGTATAGTAATATTTTTGTAGTTGTGAAAATGACCCACTGATGGGTCATTCTAACATGAATAGCAAAAAACAATTGAACAAACAGTGTGACCCATCGGCAAGGATCGCCATAGCGTAGAAACTGAGAAGTGAAGTATTAAAAATAATTAAATTGCCGATTGTTCTGCAAATTTATACTTCCTAAAATATAATAAAAAGCAGAAAAACTTTGGTAGAAAATAATGTTACCTACCAGGTACCACAAAAGGCATTATAATATGAAAATTATCCTGCGCAATTTTGCAGCTTTGAATTTCTTACAAATGCATAGACAAATAAAAAATACTCAAATAAAATCGAACGATCAGAATTTCCTTGCTACTCAGAACGTGTTAATAAAACGAAGAACCCCGACAGAAATTAATCCCGAAGATTCTATCCGTAAAACGATAAAACTCCGCCGACCGTAACATGGTAAACCGTGTCGAGATATCCAACACCACGATCGCTCACCCAAACGAACCTCTCACCGACATAACTTCACCATTCGCGAATCAAGCACCTTTAACCAATCGCTCTCGATCATCTAGCGAGAATATTACCGCCTCCTGCAGTTCGATCGACAGAGGCGCAGGCGATAAGCAATCCGGTCGCGTACAAGTCGAAGCAATCCCGCGGGGATAGCGACGAACGAGCCACCGGTGTTATCCGTGGAAAAGTCAGAATCTAGATGCGGCTGGCGTCCCGACGCCTAATGAACCCATCATCACGACGCGTGCCCTCCGCGGCAACTTGTGATTAGACTGGGCATTGGCTCTGGCGGACAATTCTGAAACTTGGCCGGACCTTACGCTGCGCTTCAATTACGCTCGAAGGTCCTTTCGACGAGCTTATTGCTCGGTATAATGTCGCGGTCATTCTGTCTGAACGAATGGATACGCTATATTAACTCGGATGTTGATGAAAGCGTATCGTAGAAATGGATAATCCCCCATACGGATGGAGGATGTGTCGTAAAATAGAGTGAAATTGGGGTTGATACTTCGAGAAGACGTGAAATTTTGGTTGATTGAAAGAATTCAGGTGATGTGAGCAACGTGGAGAGACATTTGGTAAATCTATTTAGGTGAAAGGGGATGATCGATAACACGTACCGCTGACAAACGATTAAGAGAAATTTGATTATCGAACGGACGGGTTATCAGCTACTTCATTCAACTGCACGATTTCAGAATAAACGTATCTCTAATCGAAGCAAAAAAGAAAACCTAAATATCCATCTGCAATTAAGAACTAAATGAAACGACTAGAACAATTCTTGAACAATTTTCTCTGTGCTCGTTACATTTTTATTTGTAGCCTCGTATAATTCGTTCTAGATTTCGTTAGTAGTGAAACGTTATCGAACACTCTAACCCAGTAATTAGCATGTTAAATTCCCACAGATCGTTTCCTTTCTCGGTAGAAGATCACAATGGAGGATGAGATGCACCGAAGGATCGACGCTCGATCATCCCGCAGACAAGCTGATTCCAAATATTGACGCGTCGGCCCACCGCAATCCGGTCGAAACTTCCTCGAAAGGCTCTGTGAATGCTTCGCGTGAATGTGAAACACGAGCGTGGCCGCCTTCTCCCTGCGAGACCCAGAAACCCACCAGAGAAATAGATAGAGAGAGAGAGAGAGAGAGCGCTGAGATACTGAGCACGCTGAGAGAGAGAGCGCTTAGAGAGAGAGACCGCTTAGAGAGAGAGAGAGCGCTTAGAGAGACAGCGCTCTGAAAGAGAGCATTGAGAGAGAGAGAGCGCTTAGGGAGACAACGCTCTAAAAAAGAGGGCGCTGAGAGAGAGCGCTGAGAGACAGAGCGCTGGGAGACTGAGCACGCTGAAAAAGAGAACGCTTAGAGAGAGAGAGCGCTTAGAGAGACAGCGCTCTGAAAGAGAGCATTGAGAGAGAGAGAGCGCTTAGGGAGACAACGCTCTAAAAGAGAGGGCGCTGAGAGAGAGCGCGCTCAGAGAGTCAGTGCTCTGAAAAAGAGAACGCTGAGAAAGAGAGAGCGTTGCAAAAGAGAGCGTTGATAGAGCAAGCGCTGAAAGAGAGCAGGGCCTGAGATGGAGAGCACGTTGAGAGAGAGAGAGAGAGAAGGAGAGAGAGCAGATAGAGAGAGAAATCGAAGCGGGCAGCGTGAGATAGGAGTGGGGGAGTCATTCGAAATGTGTTTTCACGAGTGACCGTGTAATGACGAATAATGGGGCCCTCCTGGACGGTTCGTTCCAGGATTCAACGCAGCATGATGTACGAGAAAAGCGATCCGGGATGACTGATGACCACGGCAAGGCCATCTTCTCTTCTCGAGAGAAAAGGGAGAGATGTGGAGGAGGAACAGGTAGCAGAGAGCCAGGCCAGCCTGCAGGAGCCACGTCCTGGATATCCTGAATGAAGAAGGAGTCCTTCCATTCCCAGAACCTGGACCTCCTTCTTCTCGCGTATCTCCTTCTTCTCCTCACTTCCCATTCCTCTTTTTCTTTCTCGTCATCTTCTCGTCTTTTCTCCTCATCCTCTGTGCCTCTTCTTTGCTCACTTAGCTAAGATGAAAGAACGGAACGAAGAGAGAGAGAGAGAGAGAAAGAGAAAAACACGCGAGAAAAGAGAAAAGCGTTCTTCCACGGTGGCCCAGCGAACAGCATATCGCGGCAAGTATTATATTATACGTCAGCCTTTTCGTAGCTTGTAAATACACACGCACGAGGATTATGGATGCTCGCGACTCGCGCCAACGTTTGCTGAATGGTTGGATCCCTCTCTTTCTCTCGGTTCTTCGGAGCTAGTCGAAAGTGGTAGGTATACCAAAGGATGAGAGGAGGTAATAGGCTTAACGAACAACCGGAAAGGGAGCTTGCTTGCCTCCTCCTCGATTTATTTCGAATCAGCTCTCCTCTGCCCCGCGTCACTGAACAACTCGAACGATAAAGACCGGTCACGTATGGAACTAAACGCGTGTTTACCCTGCACAGGCTTTTTCCTATGCATCACACGAGGATCGTATAAGCTTCTTCAATCTTTCTCGCTGTACGCTGCTTCCGGCAATAACTAAAAAGGACTTCTTTGCCTGTCAGACGTATTTTACGAGATAATCGAGACCCCGAAAAGTCTTTTGCTATCCTCTACACCCTCCCCTTTCTTTCTTTCTTTTCTCGAATGGTATTTCTTTTCAACGCAGATTTAGGAGACTAGCCTCTTAAATGCGACACCAAAGTGTGTTTTCCATAAGTTGGGATCGATGTGTACAAATATTTTGATACAGCGTTTGTAAACGTTGCGGCTGTTTATTGGGCATCGTGCATTCGTGTTGGTTTGCACGGTGTCGGTGACATTTGGAAAATGATTAATCGACGTGTAAGAAAGGGGATATCAATTATACGCGGACAGTCTGAAAGCGAGGCACCGAGCATCTGTTTCGTTCCGTTTCGTAGTGGACAATGGTGTATCTCGACGATCGTGTTGGTTCTATTCGTTTAGGATACACCTTTTTGTAGGAACGTTCAATGGGTTTCGGTTCTTGACATTACCGTAGAATTATGTCTCGTGGTTTTACGAAGGATAATTTGAAAGGTATTTAGGTATCGTTCGGAATCGTTGATTTATCAGGTGTAGGAATCAATTCTTTTCGACTGGATTCGCATAATTAGAGCCATTCCAAACGGAATATTCGCAAGTTGACGGAAAAATGGCAAAAGGTTGTCGACGATAGTGGAAATTATTTCGATAATTGATTTGTTTTCATTCTTTTTACATAAAACTTTGTATCTAAACAATTTGTACAGGGTCATCCAAATGTGATGCTTAGATTTTAGCACTGTATAACGTTTACAAGTTACGTTTATTCAAATGATGTAAACCGTTTTGGTTTAGTGGAAAGTAGTACAATTTGAACCATGGACAGGTATATATTGCAGCAACACTTTTACATTATTGAAACTGATTACAAAAGTGAACGTGCTTTGAAAAATACCCATCGTAAAATTCGCGACCTTTTTGGTGTAAATAATTAGCAAAATCAATCTTCAAATCAAAGATTACTAAAAAAAAAAATTCAAAAACACTGGTCGTATAATATTTTAGTCTTTTTTTTTTGTAGTATAGCATTGATCCTTTAAAATAAACCAACTACAATATCGAGACATAAAACTGGATCCCAAACACAAACAGTTAAAGCACGTCTGAAGTATAAAAAGATTAATATTTTCAATTGGCCTGCACAACCATCAGATCTTAACCCCATAGAAAATTCATGGGATGAAGTAGAAAATTTGTGGAAAATATTGAAATACTGGAAAGCGATAAATAAAGTGTTAATTAGCAAAGCAAGAGGTGGACATTATCGTAGAATTACATTTGGTCGTTTTCGAACGATAATTTGAAACATTTAGATATCATTCCGACCGGTTGATTTAGTATCACGTTAACATACGAGTAATCGAGTGGAATTTGTAGATTGGATCATTGGTAATGGTATCGATATTGATGGAGAATGGAGTCGGTTATTTGCGAATCGTGCTTAAAACACGCGACAGGTGTTTACCATCGTTTGCTGTGACTAGCGAGAACGATGGTTAATTAATCCTAGGAGGACGCGTCGCGGCACGAACAACCGTGAAACATCGATTCGACTACTCTATGAGATCGACTGACGAGGCTACCGTTATTTAGCTTTCATTATTACCTAGAAAGAAGAGCAGTTTATTGATATTGGGCTTAGAGAGAGCCGCGGATAGGATATTTCAGTCACGCGTGCATCGGTTCTTTTATTCCGCCATCGCGGAGACGGGAATTCTTCGCCGTCGATTACGTGAGGAAATGTACTCGTGACCTGCGTGTATTAATTCCGTCGCGATTTAATTGCGTCCACGGACGCAACCGGTATTTAGAAAATAACCTTATAACTGACTCCGTTGAATTATTTGCGGAAGCTTCGAGAATTATTTCGAGCCTCTGGATTTCACGAATAACACCTCAGAAAGTGTGAAAAGTTCGTTTGTAGACGTAGATTCTTGTTCAAATTTAAAAATACCTACTTTATTTTATTACTTAATTTATCTAATTTCGCTTTTGGTAAAACGCTTGTGTCTTGTTAAGATGCCTTTGTATTACAAAGGGTGGGCCACGTAAGTACATGGACCACGTTTGTTTTACGTGGCCCATCCTCCACTTTGTAAACGCAGAAATTATCTTCTCTAACTAAAGTAACATCGAAGAATTTGTGTACGCAATTTAAATGGTTTCAAAGTGTCAATAAATTGGGAGATCTGTTTATAGATGTAACTTTTTCCTGTTTCTTCGTTTACTTCATCGTAATTCGAACGGTGTAGAATGATTAAAGAAATATTTCTAGACATTTAAATGAAATTTCCCATATCTAACGATACTCGTCTGCAAGATTGCAAGTGTTAAAACTTCTCCGTATCTAACGATAATCTGTAAAAAGACTAAAAGTGTTAAAAATGTTTCGTATCTAACGCTGAAGGATTAAAACGGTTAATTTTAATCTGGATATCCTCGATGTCAACGGTATGAAGAAAGTTAGTCGAATAAGGGATACTCAGTGGAAAGGGAGGATTAAATTATCAAGAAAAGCATCGATGTCGAGAATCATTTCCCCGAATACTGAGCAAAAAGGGACGTTTTACCGATGGTTGGGCATAGCTACCCTCTGTAAGCGCGGAGGGCGTCGGCCCCGAACGAGAATTCTCATTCCCGAAACGACTCGACTTTTACGGGTGTAACGATCGCGGGTCGCGTTAAAAAGGAGTAGTCACCGAAACGAAGAGCGACTTTATAAGGGTCGCTCGAGACTATTACGAAGGCTGAATAGCGAGACGCAGGGCGCAGCTTTCCACTCTTTTTACGATTTGTTTACAGCTGCTTCGCTCTCCGCGCCGGCCATTACGCGTTTCAACGACTGCGTTCCTCAGACCGATTTAGCGATCGACTCGTGCGAGAACTGATCGCCGTTTTCTCGTTTCGCGGTGTCTTACACTCGATCGTGCCCGATAGCCAGCTTGGAATGTTAAATTTCTTTCCTACCGATTCGTGGTATCGAGAGTCTCTAAAAAATTTTGTTTACGCGTTCCGCTTACTATTAAAAAAGGGTTAAAACTTATTTAAAATTGTAAAAACACTGTTCTCGTTACATAATATAATTAGAATTTTAATACTAGTAATGTTCTTTTGAATAAAAATATCTCACTTATACAGTTAGATTTTCCAAGTGTTTCTAACAAACAAACCATAAGCAATTCGAAAGGAATCCGTGTGCACGTGCATGTATGTACACAAAACCTCGCAATATCGATCCACCAATAAATCTTCTGACATTTACAAAACATCGCCCACAATATCAAGTTTCCCAAAGTTACGTTTACCCAACGCTGAACCTAATCGCCTAATTTTCATAATACAAGTCATTCCTACAATCACGCGAACCTAATTAACCTCATTCCTCTATCAAACAAGCAAAAAAAGAAAGACCAGCCAAGAGTGCACGGATATGTCGCTTCTCTTCAAACACTCGCATAATTCACATCGATCTTATCCAAAACAATGCGCCCAACCTTCCAAGCTGACCTTATCTAATACCTGAATCCGGGCATTTTATCAAAAATGCTCATGGCGAACGATAAAGAGGCGGCTGTGCCGTATTAAAATCGATATAAAAAGACTGGACGAGAATGGAACTGCAGGGAGAAGAGGGCACGTTTCCACGTGCGATTTCACCTGAATACCGGTCGAAACCGATTCTGGTATGCTCGCCGTTACGTACATACGCGCGAATCCTCTTATCTTATCCGCGACGCTGGTTGCCGGTCACCGACGGGGTATTCGTACTTAATTCCTTATCTTGTAAAGCAGCGCACTTAAGATTGCCCCCCTCCGTCTCGCGTTCAGAACCGGCGAAGCTGTGGCAGTCGCGCGAGTCGCATTGTCTCTCGCGGAGAACGGACGCGTTGCGATCCTCTCGCGTGAACAGGTACGCGTGGGCGAACGTTGCGCAGGTAACCACCGGTCATTCTGATGGCAGCACCGGTCGAGCAGCCTGTTTCCACCTGAACGACCCTTTCCTTGGGTCCTGTTCTTTGTCTGACGCGTTCGAAATCCACGCTGTTTGACAATCTTCTGGTTTTTCTTTCTTTTTTGTGAGAGGAACGTTTAACGAGTGATAAATTTGTTATGGAAGTTACGTGGTAACGATGCAAGTTTGAATATGTACAGGGTGATTCAAGGAAAGTAAACGATGTTCGAGGAGATAGATACTCTGACAAATGAAAGTCAACTTAAGGTATCAGAATTTCACTGGACACTTCGTTTGATACGCCCTGTATACGAAGTGACATAAAGAAGCTTCAGTATTCGTATGAAAGCTCAAATGTTGACAAATTTTTAATGGAAGTCACGTGGTGCTGATATAAGTTTGAATATGTACAGGGTGGTTCATGGAAAGTGATCATGGTTTGGGAGAAAGATTCTAGAAAAAAAAACGGATGAAGGAATGTCAACTTGAGGTATCATAATTTCACTGGACACTTCGTTTGATACGCCCTGTACACGAGGTAACATAAAGAAGCTTCAGTACTCGCATGAGAGCTTAAATGTTGACAGATTTTTAATGGAAGTCACGTGGTGCTGATATAAGTTTGAATATGTACAGGGTGGTTCATGGAAAGTGACTATGCTTTGGGAGAAAGATTCTAGAGAAAAAACGGATAAACGAGGATTGATTTAAGGTATCAGAATTTCACTGGACACTTCGTTTGATACGCCCTGTATACGAAGTGACATAAAGAAGCTTCAGTATTCGTATGAAAGTTCAAATGTTGACAAATTTTTAATGGAAGTCACGTGGTGCTGATATAAGTTTGAATATGTACAGGGTGGTTCATGGAAAGTGATCATGCTTTGGGAGAAAGATTCTAGAAAAGAAAACGGATGAAGGAATGTCAACTTGAGGTATCATAATTTCACTGGACACTTCGTTTGATACGCCCTGTACACGAGGTAACATAAAGAAGCTTCAGTACTCGCATGAGAGCTTAAATGTTGACAGATTTTTAATGGAAGTCACGTGGTGCTGATATAAGTTTGAATATGTACAGGGTGGTTCATGGAAAGTGACTATGCTTTGGGAGAAAGATTCTAGAGAAAAAACGGATAAACGAGGATTGATTTAAGGTATTATAATTTTACTGGACACTTCGTATGATACGCCCTGTACACGAAGTGACATAAAGAAGCTTCAGTACTCGCATAAGAGCTTAAATGTTGAGAAATTTGTAATGGATGTTACGTAGTACCGATATAAGTTTGAATATGTACAGGGTAATTCATGAAAAGTGATCCATGCTTCAAGGAAAAATATTCTCCGACAGAGTTCAACTTATTATAATTTCGTAACGTTTGTATACAATTGTTTGTATAACGTTTGCACGTTTCGACGTATTATAATTTCACTGGACACTTCATATGATACGTCCTATATATAAGATGATAGAAAGAAGTTGCAGTACTCGCAAGAAACTTTAAAGGACGAGACACTTGTAACGACAGCTACACAATACCAATACAGGTCTATTGTTTTACAATTTTCGAATATGTACAGGGTGATTCATGGAAAATGGTTGATATTCGAAGAGGAAAATCCTCAGACAAATAAAAACCGACTAAATGTCTTTACTTGGGGTGTCAAGGTAATTTTATTGGACACTTCATACGATACAGGGTGATAAAAGAAAGAAGTTGAGCATTTTTATAGATTAGAATTAATTGTTCTACATACGTTTATTAAGAATTTCACCCTCCTACAAATTAGCTATCTGTAGCTACTTCAGCATGTCTAAAGATTACCTTCGACCAACACGTACTAAATGAAGAATAATCCTCTGTAAAGCAACTACAAAGGATAAGTGAAAAAATTCCCTCGAGCGTCAGACTGTAGCTCATCAGACACAGAGGGACTCGTGTTCCGAACGATGCTTTTCCAACTTTCCAGCAAAAGAAAGCTGCGAAGGTCTGTACAATGGTAGCAGATAACAGTCTAGCACGGACGCGTGTAAAGCGGGAAAGAGATTCGTCCGTGTGCCAGAGGCCGATACAACAGGAACGGTGTGTCCCGATTGCACAATGAAAAGCAGGAGCAACCACCTACCTTGCTCTACGGGATCACCACCCGCGGGCAAAACCTTTTAGTCCTTCCTTCGACACACGAGAAATACGAAGAGGACACGCTTGTCAAAGTAAAAATATTCAGAGGTGGGAGAGTTAGCCACCTTCGAAAAAGAAAAAAAAAAGAAAGAAGAGAAAAAGAAGGAAGAAGATTGTCCACCATTGGCGGCCAACAAATTGGCGGGACGACTTTTCTGGTTTTACGCGGTGGTCGTTCGCAGCACGGGGTAAAAATGGCATTATCGTTCGTCTGAAAGGGAAAAGTCATGTTCACCTTGTGCAACCGTATCTAAAGGAGCTGTCGTCTCCGTTTCTCCGCGGATACGTCTACATCTCTTCGTTCCTCGCGGAACGTGAAGAATCGTGTTTCCCTTCGACTTTCCTCTTCGAAGTGAAGAGAGGGGTTGCAAATACGATAATAGAATTAGCCGAAGTAAATTAACCCGATCCACCGTGTCTCCTTTTTCCCAAAAACACAATCGATATTCGTGACTCGAACCACTTATTCCCTCGGTGAATGCAAACGTTCGAACAAAGTCTCGAATAGCTCGCGTTACTCATTGAAACGGGCCACTTAAAGAAACACGCGAGACTCGTGTATAGCAACGGTAATCGCGCGCTACGTTCTTTGTGACGGCTCCGTAAGCGAGGTTCGTTGTCAGGAACGAAGAATTTATAGGATCTTCCAATAAGAACGACATAACTCTAAATTGAAATAAAACGAAAATTACTGAAGATAATCAGATACACACTGCTTTATTTTAAAGTACATTCGATGACATTATACATGAAATACCATATCATATAAATAACCACTACGATTGAGTTTAGTGAAGTGAACACTACAAACCCAATCATCTTCGTTGACGAAGCTCGGTTTTGGATGGATGATGAATTGAACAAGAACTTTGATAATAAATTCTAACACCTTCAACGCGTTAAACAATCGAGTCCACGATGATATACCAAGCACTACTGCGTACAAATGTCTCGTAACTCTGACAATTGAATAATAAACATGCCTACTGTGACAATTGAAAGATCTATCGTTCTTATTCGAAGATCCTTTGGCTACCGTTTCGAGGATGTGGACAAATGAAAAATCGTTTGACGAGTCGAAGGCTACGAGGTACGAGGCGCGACAGCGAAAAGGAGGAGGAAGAAGAAGACAGTGGAGTAAAGAAGAAACTCGAAGGATATAGCCAGCGTGGATGCACGGACAGAGGCAACTCGTTAGGTTCGAAATAGTTGGACCACTACTAATTCAGGCTGACATAATTGGGGGTGTTTGTTACCTGCACACCCTCGTACCAGCTCTCCTCGTACAAGATCGTATAACGAAGAAGAACATGGAAAACCTCTTCGGGCGATCCTAGGGGTCGATAGGCGATGCTATCGTCGCCCGACAGCTTGTAGCCCGGCCTGCCCTCATCCTCTTGCCCTCTCTTTCTCCTTCTATCTTTCAACTCGAGGCGGCTTCTTCGCCTCTGTCTCTTACCTTTCCTCTCGTATCCTAACCTCCCTTTTCCTTTTTGCCCTCAACGCCGTGTACACACCGTTGTTCCTTTCGCGTTCCTTTCTCCTCTCTCCTATCCACTTATAGACTTTTCCTTTCCCTTCTTCTCTATAATACGTATATACGTATATATATATATATATGTACTAGTATCTATCTCTTCGTTTGTCTTTTTCCCTTGGTTGCTTCGCTTTCGGTATGTCTCGTTTTGTCTATTTGGCCCTTGCTGTTGCTGCTGTTGCTGCTCTGGGTTTAGGTTCCTTCGTACACAGTTCTTCCTTCTTCGATATATACGTTGATGTATACCTATATAGGGAACCTAGCCGATGACCCTCCGATAGCCGAGAGATAGCCGCCAGATATTCGCAAACTGGAGACAGTCCTGCTGGCTCGTTCCACTGTGAAATTCATGCGTGTCTACAGGCCCTGTCAAAAGTGGCTCGCATCGAAGATCTAATGGAGATCGTGACGTTAACCCCTCTTGTTGTATAACGACGAGTCACCCTCGTGGTGGAGATTATGGTGAAGCTGTGACAAAAGGAGAATTATATGGCTATCAAATTTGTATTTCTGCTTTAACTTTGATTTCAATTTGAGAGTGATGATTTTCAAGTAAAGGCTACATATAGTAGCTTTTGTAATTTTGTTCGTAAAATCTAAATTTCATTTAATTGACGGGCCCCATAAATTTAGTGTTAATGTACTTGTAAAGTTTAGGGTATGATATAATCATTTGCAAACTTGCAGATTTTATGCGCTAAATATGTTATTGGTTAAGATATAATTGATACATCAATACTTTATTTATCGACTGATATTTAAATTAATAGGTATTTATTAATTAATACTTGTACTCATATTATAAGTAATTTGTAGGAATATGATAATTTAAATTATATGTTTTAAAGGATTAAATATTTGGTTATCCTTGTTGTCTTACAAATAATTTGTACTTTAAGATACCCTACGATTTGAATATTGAAATGTGAAATTTATCTTAACACATTGTCAGGCGCATGAATTTCTCGCAAGAGAAGCTGGAAGAATTAGTTTACTGAAGAATATTTAGTGTAAGAACATTTCTGAAAAAAATTGCAAAGAGAAGCTCGCATAAGAAAGTTGTAAAAAGTGACTTTTGCTCAATAATTATTAATACAATTTACTCAACAAATATTCCACAATCCTTTAAAAATGACTTTTCCTTCGCGATTCGAACCAATCGCAATTTTTTCCAAAATTCTTTTACTAACCTCTAAAAAAAAAAAAAACAGAAAGCTTAAGCGTAATTTTAAAAAAGTTATTCTATTTTAAAATAAGAGTCGTCGTATATTTTTCTGAAGTCAATAAAGTCCCTTCTAACCCAGTAATGCCGAGAGTTTTTTATATTTAAAATTTAAATTACTAAACATTTCTCGATCTGTCGGGAGATGAATTTTTCTTCGGAGGTAAATCAATTCGCCTGAATCATCCTGTACCTAGTCGCACCGTACGTTTCTCCATCTGGCCGTGAGTTTTGTTCCCGGCGATTACGGGCGGTCTGAATCAGAATGCGCGTGCTTTGTATTTCTGTATCGCCGGTCGCGGTCGCCCGGTAACCCCGGCTTGATTTACCGCACGGCGTGACGGCAGATCCTGTCTGATATTTCACGTATTGCACGAGCCGCATCCGCGCTGCATTTGCTTCAGAATCATGCCACCGCGGGTCCCCTTTTCTCGATAATTGATTTCGATAAGTCCCCCGATAATCGCAACCTATCCACACTGACGATACTCTTGATCGGATTAAGACGACACATCCTCGATTTACACCAGTTTATTAGGATAGAGGATAAACAAATTCGATAAGAATTACGTAAAATTATACGGAAGGTACAGAAGTATTTCTAGGTAAATTAATTTGAAAAAATGCTGAGATACTACTCCTTGAAGTCTCTATTACATTATCCAAAATTTTCTTAACACTTGTGACGACCGCTGTCACGTTGATTTCGTTCAACCAGCATCGCATAATTGATTTTCACGTAATGAGTAATAAAATGTAAATTTAAAAATCAACGATGGTTAAGGACACGTTTATTTTAAATTGTTTGGATTGTTTGTCTTGCAACATTTATCTTAGAATTTGTGAAAAATACCAGTGGCAAGATTCTTTTATTTTTACGTAAAGAATGGGTGATAAAATGCAAATTTAAAAATCAAAGATGATTAAGGACATTTATTCCACCTTTTGTTTTTTTAATTAGTTCAGTTTTCTTGTCTTCAAATTTGCGAAAAATACCAGTGGCAAGATTCTCTAATTTTCACACAAATAATCAGTAATAAAGTGCAAATTTAAAAATCGAAGATTATGAAAGACGCTTTTATTCTGTGTTCTTTTCTATTTGTTAGATTTTTTGTCTCAAAGTAAATTGTTTAGTCTACAATAAGGTCGCAAACTTGTGAAAAATAGGCGATATATGGAAATTTTAACACCAAAAGGGCGTCAAACTATTAAGTCACATGTTCCAAACTTTTTTCGTTAAAAATGAAAATTAATACATTTTCGCTTGGGAGAAAATGTACAAGAGTGAAATTCCTCTTGAGTCTTCGATGACCTAGGCTACCTATGAAATACTACAAATATCAGGAAAAATAATACCAAGTAAAAGCCAAACGTGAAAACGTTCAAAAGTGAAGATACTTATGATAGTCGCAAAAATGATTGAAACGAAAATACAACTGAAGAAACAGTTTGTTCTATCGTCGATTCACGAGAACTACTTCGTAACTTTATCACAACGAAACTTCCCTGAATTTTCCTACAGCGACTTGACGTTCGAAGAAGTTGAACTGTTTGCAAGACCGCACGAGTCAAGAAGAGAAACGGTGACGAGGTTCGACGCGCAAATATCTTGATCCCTGGACAAACAGCCGGTCACACGTATATTCGGGTCGAAAAGCAACCGGAAAAATCCACGATGTGTTGTCTCTGCCGCGTCTCGTGAAAGGAGAGGCTTATTTGCACGCCTCGGGGCGAGGCTGGTTTCGAACGAAAACCGACGGATTTAAACCTCGAGTCAAGTGTACCGGCTGATAAAGGCTGGAAAACATCGCGCGTACGTGTAAACCGCGCGAGCCCTGGCCCGAGTGTGTTGTTTCGCCCTTAGACCCTACTCGAGCTGCAACAACTTCTCTCTCTCTCTCTCTCTCTTTCTCTTCCTCTCTTTTTCAACCTGACACGTTTGTTACAGAGAAAACGTGCCTGACGAAGAAACACACGGAATTCTTTCGAATACCATAAGTCTTACGGGGTGAGTGACATTATTCTGATTAAATCTGATGATATTTAAATTTGTACAGGAATTGACAAAAGCAAATTGTTTCTAAGGTTTAAACTCACGACTAGTAGATCTAATTAATGATTAAGGAGGAATGAATATTTGAGAAGGTAAAGGAAAATATAGTTGAATTATTTGAACTATGGGACGATAGTTTTACGTAGAACTCCTAGAAGAAATATATCAGTCAAGTGAGATCGAATGATCTACGTAAAAGAGAACTCCACGCCATTAGAGTCACACATGTTTTCATTTCGACTGCGGACACACGATCTATTCCTTCGTATATATTTTCTTTACACGAAACGATACGACCACCCATGGGAGTACACGTGTTCCGCAAGTTTTCCAGAAAACAATCATTTTCCGAGAGGAAACCCCTGTGGAGCAAGTATAGTCATCCGAAAACTTTACCCTCTAAATGTGGAGTCTAATTGTATGTAGACTTTATCGCATAATAAATCTTTCCTTTAATAATTGCACCATACTGTGACTCTTATTAATATCTAGACACATTTAAGTCACAGTAATTTTTTTAAAATTCAACCAAATCGCGAGATTTTTTTTTTTTTTTGAGAAGTTAGAAGAAATAATTTACTAGATGACGTGTGAAAAAATTTCGAAAAAAGTTGGGATTGGTCCGAATCTCAAGGAAAAGTAGGTTAAAGTTACTATGAGCTGCAAAGTGATAAAAAATGGCGCAAATTGAAGTTTTTAGCGTCTTCCGGACAAATATTGTTCCTTGTTTTTGTACCAATAGAATTTGGTGAAGTTTTCTTACAGATTTTTAACAATTTTCTTTACTGACTCGCGTAAAAAAATATAAAAAGCGACTTTTACTATTTTCTTCGCGATTCAGAGCATTTTGAGATTTTTATTTTTGAGAAAAATGCAACTGGACGAAATGACGAAGAAAAGCTCAGTGGTGAAAAGTGGCTTTTACTATTTCCTTCGTGGTTCAGGATAATTGCAATTTTTCAAAAATTGTTTACTCATCTAATGAACTAAATCTTTCTAATATCTCAGAAAAAAATAGTCGAGAGTCCATTTTGATCTACTATTAACTCTCTATGCTCCAAGCAAACTGTTTTCATAAGATCGATTTGTCAACTTGAACACATTTTTCCAAGGAAACTTTCGAAAAGTTGAAAGTTTCACTTATGGGAAGAAGAAATTACACACGCTCATGAATTTCTTAACTTTTATATTTTTCGTTAATCTGTTTTGTTTCGATATAAATGAAATTCAAATTATGGTGCGTATTATGTCTCCATAACGATGTCAGCGGAGTGCAAAGGGTTAGAAATATTATTCCGCATTAAAATGTATCCGTTACTGTATACAATTCGATAAACTACGTCTCTAAAATCGTACTTCGTTAAATATTCTAATCGTAATTATTCAATTCGAAGCAATTATAACTGGATCGATTAATGCATTATATAACGCTTACATTACTTAGCATATAAGCAACAGGCCTGGGAAAACTAACATAAAGAATAGAATATTTAAACGATCAGGCGACAAATCATAACTTTATCGCGACTTCGACGAACCTCATTAGCGAGTGTGCCACATTGTACGCATTCTCTTCCTTCGATTCAATGCATCACAATTAAACGACGGTTAGAAACCTTCGCGATATGTCGTCATTGGAATAGTTCAAATGACTCGAATTAATTCCACGTTCACGTTTGTTTTCTCAAGAGGTTAAGTACAATGTGCATTGTAGTGACATTTGCAGAAACCAATACGAAAGTAACTAGTTTAACCTGTTAACTGGCTTCACTTTCCGAACAGAAATTAAATCCCTCTGGTTTATAATTAAAAAAGAAAAGTAAAAATTGCAACTAGTTACTTGATGTTGATTTTTCCAATTATAAATTCACTGTGTTTTTTTTTTTTCGATGTAAATTAAAGGTGAACGAATTCCATATTTTCAAAAAACTTTAGTTAAACTTAAATCGCCTCACAGTGTTTTTATATAATCCAACCTAAATCTAATTCATTGATGATATCGATATCCTAACTCGAATTCTAAAAAATTGTCCTTTCTTTCCTTTTAAATTTCTACCTATTTATTTATAATTTGCCTGACGGTAATAAATAAATATTCTAGATGGTGCAAATAATCAATTGATGGTGCAAACGCTAAAATAAGTTTGAGTATTTACATATTGTACGTAATATTTTATGTAATATTTGTATATTATGTAATATTTACTTAAATTTGACGAAATCTAATGAAATTCAAAGATCTTTAGTCTTTTGATCCTCTAATCTCTGCTTTTCCGCCCAGTAAATTTACAGCTAACCGATTTGTATAATTGTCAAGTCCTTTAGTGTATTTTCTATCAAAATTAATTATAATAACAAAATAAAAATAATATTTACATCTCCTTCCCTATTACTTCGTTCATAATGCAATTACTTTCGTACCACAGAACATTTACTATTATTTGTAGCATTTTTATTTGAAATATTTCTAACATTTCTAAGTTAGAATTCGTAGCTGGACCTCGCAACTGAATTCCATAAATCCAAATTAATTTTACTATAAACTGACAAACATAAGATTTTGTTCTCCAAATAAAATTTCGATTAGTCTTAAAATCCAATACATTTTCTATATCCCAATTGCTCCCTTCCAACGAATTAATTCGATTTTACTATCAATAGAACAGTTTTGCTCCTAAGATAAGACACAAAACGAGAACTGAACACAGTATAAACATTTTTTATACCTAAACACGAGCACAAATTACTGTCACGTGAACCCTGCGTTCACGATAGCGCGTGTCGAAGATGGAAGACGAGGAATAGTCGGTCTGGCGACGGTTCATCGTAAGAAACCCGTGTAATACGAGTCTGTGGCCCCTGACCGGGTCTCTCGTGTCGTGTTTACGGGTCTTTCTCGACAAGCGTGTTTCTCCTCGCGCCGCTTAATGGCCATATTTTTGGGCCCTGTGGGCCGTAAAAGTGACAAAAAGCGGCGACACTCGTGAGCGCATGTTCCGCGTCTGTCAACGCACGCTGGTCCTCTCCACGCGGTGATTTCACCGCAATCCTCACCGTGTCGCGTCCCTGTTTCTCCGCTAAATAAGCGATAAAACGCGAAACCACGTTTCCTCTTTCCACTGGCGAGACGAACACGAGAGAACAGTGTGTTTTCTTTGAGCAACGAGATCGTCTCGTATTCGATGAACGATAAATTCACTTCTCCGAATCCCCACCACTATGTTGCTCTTACTGTTCTACAATTTTTATAAGTTACGAGTTTCACTTTGTGCAGCTTTAACGTTGATCAAAGTGAAAGGCAATTATGCGGAAAAATTTCAGTGATCGATTTCAGTGATCTTCGAAATATATTTTCAAGATCATTATTTTGTTCAATTAAAGACTCTATTAAACCTTATATGGATAATCAAAATGTTCACGCTTGTCAGTTCCGATATATCAGATATACAGCGATAATTTTACTTCCATACTTTCATGCAACTCCCAATTTTTTCTTTCTATACTACGTCAAGAGCTGTTTTGAAACAGTTACTCGGAACTGTAATATAATTCAATGCTAAACCGTTCGTGTTGTAATTTTGTATTTTGCATAATTCTATTGTAAAACTTCCCTTCATAATTATCCAATTACAACTTGACTTATATGGGTGCCTGGATAGCCTAGTCATCCAACAAGTGTATAAATAAGATTGAAATCTTATTTGAAATATTTTGCGTAATTTTTTATTCCGAAACCGTAAATCAATGGCAAACCTTTCAACTAATGGGGATCATGTCTTGCGATATCTTCACAACATAAATTATTAATGGAAATATAGAAACATGGATATCAAATTGTCCACATAAGTGTTGAATTCTTATAATTATTATTCAACTGCAGATCTTCGAGCAAATTTATATTTTTGAGGATACAGTAAAACTATTAAATAATCAAAAGTTGGAATGAAGTATTTGCTGCATAGAGAATGAAAGATTCGCTGACTAAAACTGACACAATAAATATTACAAGTTTGGTACACACCACATAAAAAAAAAAAGAAAAGGGAGATGGAGATACTAAAATACGAGAAAGCGTCTGATCATTCTGTTTCTCATAAACGCAGCACCAACCTGAAATCGCTCTATAAGTCAGTCTACTCGACAAGTATTACGAAACGTCAAAACAAACGTGTTCCTCTCGCGAACAGAAATGTAACCTCGTCGCGTAAGTTCATCATCGTGCGACGTTCATTGCGTCGAATAAGCGCCAGCAGATTCGTAAGAATCGTAAAGGAGCATTAACCCGTCAGAAATAACGAAAACACTCGTAGATATTTAAATTTTATCAACTGTTCCTCGTAGTTAATAACAACACCTTCGATTACAAGTAAACAAGAGGAAATTCAACAAATCATACGAACCTTAAATTTGATCAAATCACTCGTCGAAGAGAAGAAAAGAAAAAGAGGAGAAGAGAATCGTCGCGAAAAGACACGTGAAACGGGAATGAACCTTGCGGTATTTCTAAGCAGCAAATGACAAAGGTGACAAGGCGAGAAAATCATGCCACGTACCCGAATTTATGTTCCGCCGTCAAACGAATAGCTCGCACGTTTCTCGCGCGCGCGCGCTCGCGCGTCTCGCTGAAAATACTCGCGCCGAGGGAGACGCGCCAGCATGTATACCGATACACGTGTACACGTGGACATCTAATGTTATCTCCTTGTCGTTCTCCCGGTCGGTTTGCCACGATTTACAAGGAAATTGCATCTCGACGCCACGCCTGGGAACCGCGCAGCCGACGTTATTCTAAACTACCCTCCTTTTTTCCACTTGCCCCCCCCCCCCCCCCTTGAACCCTCGCCGACTGGTATTATTTATAGATTCCTGAGGTATAAATCGTTCCACTCGACTTTAATTGCAAATTTTCCAATTGAAGAAACGAAAAATCAAAATGCACTTTTTCGCAGAGGTTAAAGAAAAATAAATAAATAAATGAATAAAATAGTATAGATTGTTAAATTTAATGTATAGGGCGAGGCGGAAATAGTACCACCCCTTACAAAATTCCATCGAACTCTTTTTCTTTTTGTTTTAAATCTTAGATGCGATCCCTGCAATTTGTCCTGTAATCCATCATATCGTGAATAAAAAAATTTCTTAACCACCACATTAGTTAGAAATTTCTCCAAGTCAAATAATCCTCTAACTTTCTGCCAATATGTAATTTCAACAAGCATTTTCTAATATAGAGCCAAATATAAAGCGTATATGTTCATCGAAACAAGCTCAAATATCTGATTAATAAATTAGTTATGTTTAAATTAACTTTGATTAAATAGGCGTAAGTAAATACCGAACAACAAACTTTATATTTAAATTTAAACAGGAAATTTTTAGAAATTAGACATAGAAAAGTGTGTATAATAAAGATTTGACTGTGTTTTATGCCTTACAAGACGATACTGTTCGACCAAAATTTTCAAAATTCTACTTTTCCAAAAATTAAGTCTCCAATGAACAAGTTTGTTTCAATTTTTCTGTCTTATTTATTCGTAAAAAATTATCGAATGCAAGCTTGTGTGTACATATTATTCGAACTTGGTACACTCGTCTCGTATTCACATCGAACCGCATGAAACAAAGTGGCGCCAGCCAGCCAAGACAGCGAAGCCCAAAAGGCAGCACGATATGTAAATACAAGCGCAAGAGACGTCACGTTCGGCGACGATTAGCATCCGACGTTTAACCCTCTAACCCTTTCTCAGCTATCGAATTTACGACCTCTGTCCCGAAAGAGAGAGAGAAAGATACACTCGGGAACTGTAGAAAGAGGGTGAATGAGAAGGCGTGAAATAATATACGATTTCACAGGAATCGAACGAATCCAACGGTTGTGCCTTCAGGAAGTTGAAAATCATTGAACGAGATAGGAGAACAAAGGCTGAAAGGTTAGAATGGCCGAGGGTCAGCGTACAGATTAGAAGGAAGCATTTCTCATCGATACGAGGTTCATCTAGATATCACGGTGCAACGGTCTGTGGAGAAAAGAAGAAAAAAAAGAAGAAGAAAAGAAGAAAACGAGTCCTTGAAGGATCGAGCTTGAACAATAACGACGCGAGAAGTGTGACATTCTTATTCGAAGCAGGGTGAACACGAGACTTCTTCCAACTCCTCCATCTCTGCTGTTATTTATCGACCAGATAAACCGTTCCGGCTGTTAAATGCGTCGGTTTAACATAAACACCGATAAGTCGACCACGAGAGTCTCCGACGACACTAACCAGACGCGAAAACCAGAACGTCGAGGAAGACTTGTCTTGTTTCCTCTCCCTCGTTGTTCATTGAATTTTTCACTCGTAGCTTCTCCAATCTCACGTTGTTCTCTGTCTCGTTCACAGATGAAAAAAAAGAGGGTCTCTTTTTTTCTCCTTTTTTTCGCTTGGACCGTTTTTATCTTCGAGATCAATTATCACCGAAAAATGATAAATACCATTAAATCACTCATAGCCTTTTCTTTCTCCTTTTTTCAATGTTTGCTCTGATCTATGCTTGTTTGAAAGATAAAGAAAGAACTGTGGTTCACATTTGATCTACTGGAAGCCTATTAATCGACCAACTTTTACCAATTGAGAGACTATTAATCAACTTTTAATAGATTATCGATCACATTGACGATTTATTTGCTATTTATTCTTTTTCATTTCTTTTTTATCGTGTGATAGTCAAACGCTGAATCGAAAGGGCGTAGTAAGTTCAACCATGAGCGATAAATAAAATGATAACACGTTCTCTGTGTAAAATGTATCAGATAATAGTGAGAAAAGTGAACATTTTCACATCGATTGGACATTTTTCTTTTTCTATTCGTCGGTGTTCCAGTTTCAAGTTTGATTTCTAGAGGATCAGCTGCCGCGAACGTGTACGCACTTAGGGTGCACAGTGTTTATGTCGCGCGTACTATGGACAGGCACTTAGGAGGTCCCTGAACAGCGATGTCATTGTAGCTGAACCACTTGACACATGCCAGATTAGAGCTGTACTAAAGTCTTGTGCCCTGAAGAGGCTACAAAGTGCGCGCTTAATTCAAACTATCACTCGTCGTTCAATTTCTTTCTACGCGTCTCTTTATCGTTTAGATTTGAATCAATCGTAAAAAATCTCAGTACTTCACCTCACTGAAACTCGAAAAGTTCTGTTTTTTCGTGATGTAACGCAGTAATCGTTGCCTAATTGTTACATACTTGAGTCTACGTGGCAATTACTATACAGGAAAGCAGATTTCCTCAACTTGCTATTTTAAAAAATTTTTTTTTAAATATTCAGAGTGTGAGTCAAATAGGGAAAATTATTAGAGATAACTCGGCGATTAGTAAATGGATAAAAATAGCTATTAAGTAAAAATTACTGTACTTTTCAAAGTCTCATAATTCGTTAGAGTCGCGGCTAATTTCAAAGGAGCATCGCGTGGAAAATAGGGGTGAGAAACATCAACTCTAAGTGAATTAGAGAGAATTGCGCGACTATCGAACGGGGAAAACTGTGACTATTACGCCAAAATTACTGTAATTCCCAAAGGCTCATAATTAGCGAGAGTCGCGGCTAAGTTCAAAGGAGCACTCCATGGAAAATAGGAATGGGAAACACTGAGTGTAACTGAAATAAAGAGAAGTGCAAGGATTACTGTCATTTCAAGAGACTCGTAATTCGCAAAAAAATCACAGTCAAGTTCAAACAAAGAATTGCGTGGAATATGAGAATGAGAAATACGGATTATGAGAGAAATAAAGAGAATTGAGGGACTATTAAACAAACAAACGAAAAAAAATTGACTATTAAACAACGTTTATTCTATAATTCCCAACAGCTTATAATTCACAAAAATCACACTTAAATTCACAGTAGCCTCGCTTGAAAAATAAAAGTAAGAAAGATCGAATACAAGTGAAACAGGCAGAATTAAACGACTATTAAACGCAGAAAAACGCGGCTATTAAGCTAGCCATACCGTAATTCCCAACAGCTCGTAATTCTCAAGGATCACGAGGCAAGTTCGAAGAAGAATCGCGTGGTGCGTGTCGTCACGCGGCGAACAAACGCGTGGGCGCGATATCTGATTGCGTGCGTGCACACCGATCGATATCACCCGCGCAGATATATTCGACGATCGGATGAGAGATGGCCGTTGTCACGTACACGTCCCAAACAGCTTCCAACAGCGCGTGCGTCTTGGATTCTTCTGGTTGTGCCCTGTGACGTAGGATCGATGAAGACAATCGATAACGTGCGTTCGTCATTGGACACGTCATACGCGTATCCGTGTACACGCGTTCCCTTCACAATTTGTCAAATTAGCATACGTTACACGATCCACCAGTCGAATGGCAGTTTCAACCGATATGGCGCACGTTTCGGTCTCCCGACTTATGGCTCATTAATGGAGATCGCGGTATCTTGTTGCTGATTATGTTCTGACCCAGTAATAATTACGATCTTCTTCTTTTTTCTTCATTATTTCGAGGATTGAGATACAACTACTTACTTAACGATCTTTTTTTAATTGTTAATATTAGTTTCGAACAGATTTCAATCGTGGAAATTGTCAAACTATTTTCAAATGTTTGAAAATTTGTTTAACCTTCGTTACTGATGTCTTATCACGCGTTAAAAAGAATCTGTACTGTGGGATTTATAACGTTGACCCTCTACAATTCGATTCTTTTTCGTTCGTGAGAAGAACTACCGTCGACTACGATTTTTCATCTTAATAGAAGAAAAAAGAATTGAATAATTATTAGTAAAAATAGTTGACTGGTAGTATGCGATAATATAGACTTAAAATATAAATAAATATGAATACGTAAGATTTAAGACACATGGTGCTATAAATTAAACGAAATGAAATTAACTTATTGTTATTTATCAAATTTGTAAAAAATACAATTCCCTGTTTTGTCACATCTTGGCAATAATCGGTACTAATCTGCGACTTTTTGATCTATGCTGGTTATCGATCGTGTTGTAGGAAAATTTAGCGATGGAAATTTCGAAAATGGAAAGAATAAAAATGACAAGTGAATTCTATGCGATGATCTTTCACTCCGTTCACTTCCTGCCACGATTGTTACATTGTCGTAACGTTGCCCTCGTCATTTCCATGAATATATGCGATGCGACATGTCTGGCGATAACGTCTGGGTCAAGGGGAAATTTCTTTTTCAAACTCCTAATCCGTTTAATATCATTCAATGATCTCTGTCTAACGCATTTCCCGTTATGAATATTTCATAATCGAATTAACCCTCGTTCGCGACAATGTTGCAGCATATTTTAAAAACCAACACCGTCTGTCATTATGCTGTTCTTCCTGTCGCGGTTTTCCCACGTTCCAAGTATCGAATCGTATCGATACGTCGCGAAATGTATAATGATAAGTGCAGCACGTTCCAAACAGAACTACAATTAACCTAAATTGAACAGTTCAAAAGAGAAAAGAGGAAAGAGAACGAGAAAATGTATAAAGTCATACACATCGCCATTAATAAGGATTCAATTCAATTCCACAGTGCACCTACCAATGTCGCACCTAAATATTCAGAAATGTACATAGAACACGAAATCGTCTGCGAAATTTGACTTGCCAAACGTGTGAAGTCTTCCAACAATGCGTCGTCAACGTCACATTCTTTATTCTTTGTCCTCATTTTTGCTTACTACTTTTTTCACTTGTACACGAGCGTTAAAAAAAAATAAATAAAAAGAAAGAATAACGAGACGAATAATAATCAATCATTTTTCAAATACCTCGCTGCACCTTCACCTAACACGGTATACCATCCAAACATTTCTGTGCAGCTATATGCGCCGTTAGCAAGCCAATGAAAAGAGAGAGAAAGAGCTTACATATTAACTCGATAAATCAAGAGTCCATTGAATTTACGATATCGCGGATAAGACGTTAACGGCACACGAATAAATCTCGCCGATCTATTTACTTATAAAATACAATCTGACGAGCGGTTATAGAGGATAGTCGGCAGGTCAGCTGTACGATTTAGCTGTGCGTTAGCCATGTGGTAATATATTAGAGGCAAAGTGGCGGTCGTTGACGCTCTCTTCGGGTTTGTTTGCCCATGGCTTAATGGATACACCTCAAGGACCTTCGCGGTGCTTTATAGCCCGCAGAATCGCTTGGACCCGATCCAACATCCGCCCCACTCGTCGACCAATCCGCCTCTAACATCCTTACTCGACCCTTTGATAACGAAAATCTCGAGAATCATTAACTTCCGCTCACCATCCTCATCGTCTACGCTCCTATTTTCCTCTCCCTTCTGCGCGCCCTCTCTCTCAGCGCTTTCTCTCTTTCTCGCACTCTCTCTCTCTCTCCCCAAGTCTCTCTCTCCCCGAGTCTCTCTCTTTCTCTGAGATTCTCTCGCCGAGTCTGCCGCTCACCAAATCTCTAGCTCTCTGAGTCTACTCTCCGAGTCTATTCTCGTTTTCTTCTGGTGTCTCTCTATCTCTCGCTCCCGTTCTCCGTTCTTGAGCGATTTTCGTATCTCTTTGCTTCGACAGAGTATACACTCTACATTGGAGTCAATTTAGACGTCGAAAAAAAAAATTAGCTTCCATCGAAAAGCTATATTTCACGGGAACAGGCTGCAAAGTGGCGTTTAGGCGAATCAAAACGAAGTTCTTGGCGAAGCAAGGGTACGTCTGTCAGCGAGGATCGTGAAAGAAGTTGAACCAGGGGGATGGTATTAAGTCACCGGGTAGGTTATTTATCGCGCACGAGCCACAACCCTTACCGCACTGTGTTTCTTCCCTCGCGAAGGGTGTGTCGCTGACAAGGCTGCTCCTAATGAAAGCTCACCCTCTTCTCGCGGCTTCTAGACTGCGCTTCCCGTCAAGACGCCGCGACGATCGCTCAAACGTGTCCATTATTTACGCTAGCCTCGATTTTATTCACCCCTTTTTTCCCCCCTCTCTCCTTCTCATCAGCGGTTTCGTATAATGAAACTTTCTTAAGCCTTGTTTACTACCATTTTATACCGTTCAATTACGACACTGTGTAGAACCGGCAAAGGAAATTCGGCGATCTGAGAATTCAAAGAAATTTGAAACTTTAAAAAAATGTAAAAGTGACGCTAATAACGAACACGTTTCCTGTTTTAATAATGAAATGCGATACTAAAACTGAATATTGGAATTGGACGATAATTAATTAAAATTTTTACTTTGATCGATCAACGCTTGCAGTTAAAAATACCAATCGTCGAGATGTCGGCTACTAATTTGATCGATCAGTCAAAAGAAAATTAATCATCGAAAAATCGACGACTAATTCGATTTATAACGTTAATCATTAATCGTTGATGAAATTTTTGCAACTCTAAGAAGAACACATTCTCGAAGAAAATGTGAATTATCATATTATCGTGAATTTAAAAAAGGAAAAATTAAATCCAACGTGTTAAAGAATTTTCAAAAAACATTTCAAAATGAAAAACTTCTCTTTCGTTAAATTAAGCGAAATATATGAAACCTGCTTTATTCGTTTCAAACACAGATTCTACAGATACATTTTATCACTGACGAAGTGTTAACTTTCATTGCAAATAATCTAGAGGACTCTCTGTTATCTTAATTCTCCGTTATACGCGTCGCGGACTGACAGTCCGCAAATTTTTATCTCCGCAAACTATTCACAACTCTCTGTAGCTTCGATACATACTTAACAACGCACAAAATAATCCACAAAACATTAAAATAAACTTGTTATTAAAAAAATAAATAAAAATACGAATAAACTATACATTGCAATGCGTAGATACGCGTGTAAAGTAAGTTTAAAATATTAAATAGCATTAAAATTCCTCATTACCTGTTCATCCAACTATCCTCTGTAATCTTTCAATGCAAGAAATGTCATTGCAAACGCAACGTGACTCTCCATCGGAGTTTACTGCGAAAAATAGTCGAACGAGACGGTAAACGTTCCGTCTGATTACACTCTTTTTACACCATATCTGGTGGGAATGTTGCAAACCCGATCGATCGAACGACCCTTCGATACGAAACCATCGAAACGTTTCCACGAGCATTCTAACGCACAGTTTCTCATCGTTTCCCTCGCTGTGTATACGAGGTGAAAACGACAGTTGCGTGTTATCGTACACAGCAGTCCTCGTATCGATGCAATATTCGTTCGTTCCACTCAGTTTCGAGCGTGGTAGCCGCTAATTGCGCGATTTGTTCGGCATCCTGGCCAGTCTCGCTTAATATCGAAGTCGATGATGAAACCTTCGAGGCAAGCCCGTTGCACGAGAAGCTGCCCCTCGTCCCTCTTATCTTTATAGATCCAGTTCCAACCATGGATACGTTGCTTTTGGCTACCGGACGCTCCTTTTTTCTTTTTTCTTCGATTTTCTCTCTTCTTCTCCTCCTCTGGCTTGTTCTCTCCTCGTGAATATATATCGACACGGTTAACGCCGCCACCGTAAGGCATGCAACGCGTTACGTACACCATGCACATTGTACCACACTTATCTGGTTAACGCGGACAACACCGTACACACGATGGAGCAGCTGTTAATTACGCCATTTGTCGCGATCGAGGAGGTTGAACCTTTGGAGAACGATCGGACCGTTTTCTAATGCGACGCCATCGAAGCTGGAATGTCGACGGGAAACCGACATTCGTTGCAATACTCGAGGCTGATCTGATCTTCTCGCTGTTATCGTATTTTACCTTGTTTCACTTTGCATCTCTTGCACTGTTTCTTTTCTTTTTTTTCTTGTTTTTTCTTGTACTCGATGAACAGACAGATACGCTGATGATTCGACGCGATGGAATTGCGATGACATTTTGATTTGATTAAAGGTGCGTTCGTACATAAACGCGTCGTGTCTGTTTTGTATTATGCTGCTTGTAGTTTTAACTCTTAACGCTTTTCTATGTCGAAAAGCAATGCTGGTTATTCCAAAGATATTCTTCCTTGTATTATAATTGTATAATTAAAAAAATAGTATATATTTTTATTTCTTTTTTTAATATAGAAGATAAAGTAAAATAAAATTGCGAATAAAGCGCGGACCGGTTCGAACGAAATTGTGAAAATATCATGGATAAAGGATTAAGTGTAACAATTTGTATGTCATACGTATTCCGGGCATGTTGAATAATTTTGGATATTTTTTGTATTTGCTGGATGAGACACGAACTTGCATAAATATATTTGATCGTGTCTCGTTAGTGCAGGACGCTATTTTTCATAGCGAAGAGCACTTGACGCGAGGACTGCGAACTGCATAGTAGAGTAGACCGAGGCGAATCGGATCAGAATAAGAATTCAGTCCAAGTTCGCCGCATCGCGAGAGATAAGAGCATTCTGATTGTTCATATTATCTCATCTCTGTCACTGGAAAATCGCAAAGGACGTTTCGTGTGCCACCAATTCGTAACTCTTAGACAAATATGTGATTTCTGACTGTGTCGACTTTGTAAAGGTGGTGAATTTTTGTGAGCGATCGATACGCTGTCGAGATACGGTCGATATCGAAATTCGGGGGCAAGTAACTCAGTGTCGACCCACTGTCGACTATGGCACACGAGGTGAGTGACTCTGTCGACACATTGTCGACGATGATACAGGAGGAAAATGACTCTGTGTCGACTTACTGTTGATAAATGACTCTGTCGACTCACTGTCGACAATGGCTCGCGGGGAAAGTGACTCTGTGTCGACTCACTGTCGACGATGGCACACGAGATAAGTGACTCTGTGTCGACAACGGCAGCGAACGCGTTAAAAAACGGTGAAATCCGAATTTTTAAAAATAGAAAAAAAAAGAACAATGTCCAGAATTAAGTATTCTCTATACGGTGTCAAAAAAGTGAACATCGAGGATCTCTTCTCGAGTGTTTTTCACCAAAATTAAATTCCTCTAATTTATGCGCGAAGGCGCACGCATTCCTCCAGCATAAAGCAACAAAAGTTGATCCCACGGTGCCATCGAGACGTCCATTTAGCTTCTCGTTCATGTATCAGTTCGCGCATCAACATCAAAATCCCCGATTCCTACTCAACACACCTATAAAGTATGTATCACTTGGGCCCAATGATGCACGCGCGATTCCGGTTTTCCGTTCGTCTTGCAGAGCAGAGCCACGCAAATTGAACAGGCCCATTAACGAGGCACAACTTCTCGAACATATATGTATATACTCGTTTATTTTACAGCTGGCTGTTCGACAAACGTGTTCATCAATACAGGAACAATAACCATAAACTATCGAGCGATAACTAGTAGAGAAACACGAATACGAAAGTGATCGAACGAAGACGTGAGAGAACAGGAAGGCCAAAGCGAGGACACGTGAAATGATATATCGTTGAATGAACTATACTCTCGTGGGTAAATCGATTCGTCGAATGAATGAAAGCCCTTTCCACGAGTCCTCTTCTTCCGGTTTTATTAATTTAGAGACGACACTCCCGTCGTTGATAACGTGAATCCGTTCCTTGTTGTATGAAACTACGTCGGCTAACCATTGATTATACAACGAGGAACAGTGGAAGCTGTTGTTCAATCCATTACCACGGAAATTATGTCAACCACGAGATTCCACGACATGAACAGAACCGTGAAGAACAATACGTTTGTTGTTCTCGATCCACGTGATCGCAAACTCATACTTTTTTCAACCGACGCGTCAACCCTCCTCCGATTAATTCGTACCGCTTTAAGTGAAACTCAGAAGTGAGTACGCATAAATCAGGTTGATTCTTTCTGCGTTCTCAGTGCACCATATTCTGTTCAATATGGTTATGAAATAAACTTTTATAGATAGAAAAATATTTCAGATGATATTTATCGAATTTAAGATTTCATGTAACAGAATTAAAAAAAAAAAATAAAATGAAATATAAATCGAAAAACTATTTTCCAACAAAAACGAGGAGCCTAATCTTGGAATGAAACGTTTTATCAACTCGCGTTGCATATTTTCTTGAAAGCTGAGCAATTTTGTAAGGATCATTTTCAACGAAATAAAGCTCTAATTCTCTGCCTATATTCAGTTCCCTTTTCATATCATTTAAATTTGCAATTCATTCCATATCTATATTTTCGTCTACTGGAAAAAAACTGGGGAATTCTTAGTTAATTTCAATCGTGAAAGTGTAATGGAAAAATTCATACTACAGAAAGATTGTTTAAACTAATTGTATCGTATTATTTAGAAACCAAGTTGTAGAAGGGTTTATAGTACGTGGATTATTATTCGAAAATGTTTCACGTCGAGCAAGCATAATCGAGGAAGCTCGTCTATCGTCAACGATCTCACCAACCGGATGGAACATTTTCATCGTGGAAAATCGCGTCGAGGGTCGAGTCTAAATCGATAGAAAAATTCCCAACTGGACGAGACACGTTTCTTCCTTCACGCCAATTACAAAACGCGCCGGTTCTACTCCGCCTCTCCCGGAATATTTATTCTGGTACGATTTTAAAAGTGGTTGGTCGGTGGTCGGCTCACAGAGTGGTACACCGCTCGTAAAGCATCCCCGACAGCGATGCCAGACGATAATTAAGTTCCGGCCGAGGAGTTTGCGGGCGAGTTTCTCTCCTCTTTCGAATCTTTATCTCCCGACAGCATCCTCCACCTCTTCTTTTCTTCCGTTCTCCTCCTACCTCTTTTTCCACCCCGGCTTTCCCTAGGCGAGAGCGGACGCTTCCTCCGCAGGAGGATTGTTACGAAAGGATTTGCGGTAATCCTCGATCTAATTTGCATGCTGATGGTAATGGATGTGTATCTTCCCCTATTCCTCTGGTTTTGTCGTCGCCTGTATTCTCTCTATTTCTCTATTTCTCTCTTTCTCTTGTATTCTTTCTCTCTTTCTCTCTTTTGGGTTGGTTTCGCGCGCTAACGACGCGACTCGTTCGTGGTGAACGCAGCTGGTTGGACACCTTATCTCAAGGTTAGTCGCACCTGTCCCTCGAAAGCGCCGTTTCTCGATAAAAAAAGTCCCGAAAGAGGATGGGTGGACGTAGTCGACGCTTTGAACGAACGTCCGTGCGATCGCGTGACCGAGGAGAGATCGAAGGTATATTCGAGCGATCCTCTCGATCCCGTAATTAGGGTGTCGACTCCTGAGATCCAGCCTTGAGGATGACGAGTTTCTGATATATGATACTTTAATGTATCGCGATCGTATGATTAAGAACCGAAGAACTTCGGTCACTTAAGGCGTAACGAAATTATGGAAATCACGTTAATCCGGCCTGGAATCGGTTTAGGACTTCTCGATACCTATGGGAGCTTTGCGTTGTTAGTGGTAGTATGTTTGGAAGAGCAATAGAAAATAGAGAAAAACGATGAAATTTTTGTCATTTGGTAGACTTGGAAAAATTTCCTATACTTTAAATATATTTGTTACTTGGTTGTTTATTGAGCTTCAATTCTGTATCGATTAACAAATAGGACAGAAGAATAGAAAACATTTTATACTGACCACGTAGTAATCCTTTTCTCATTTTTTGGTAGAAAATTATTTTACCTACCAGATATTAAATAAAAAGGTACTATAAGTAGAATATATTTTATACTTTTTAATATTGCACTTTTATAATTTTGCACTTTTGAATTTTCTATCGATGTATAAAAATCAACAGTCTGATCGTTACCAATGGATACCAAAGATAGCATTGTTGCTTTTACTTGTTTTACTTACTATATTATTATTATTATTATTATTATGTATTCAAGTATTTTCATAATTATCCTTTTCAGAAGCAAAGTTAGAGCAATTACAGTGCTCTTTGAAAATTTCGATTTTCCAGCTACGTAACAATTTGTATATTTGCTGCAAAATAACTCTGCATCCACCATACTATAATTAGAACGTGAAAAATTTCACATACAAAATTTTTAAAATAAAATTGTTATTATTTTAAAAATCCCAGCAGCTTCATAACTCTCCATCCTGAAGAATCCTTAAAAAAAAAAAATGTTACAGTTTCTGCACTTGCCTCAAAATAACCTTACATCCACTCTACTGGGATTAAAACTTGCAAAAATTCACATACAAAGTGATAATTTCAAAAATCCCGATCATCAGAACCTAAACCAGCCCCATAATTCTCCATCTTGAGGAATTCTTTTCGAAGAAAAAAGAAACGTAACAATTTCCACACTTGGCTCAAAATAACCTTACATCCACCCTACTAAGACTAAAACTTGCGAAATTTCACATACGAAATGATCATTTCAAAAATCCCGATCATCAGAACCTAAACCAGCCCCATAATTCTCCATCTTGAGGAATTCTTTTCGAAGAAAAGAGAAACGTAACAATTTCCACACTTGGCTCAAAATAACCTTACATCTACCCTACTAAGACTAAAACTTGCGAAATTTCACATACGAAATGATCATTTCAAAAATCCCGGTCATCAGAACCTAAACCAGCCCCATAATTCTCCATCTTGAGGAATTCTTTTCCAAGAAAAGAGAAACATAACAATTTCCACACTTGGCTCAAAATAACCTTACATCCACCCTACTAAGACTAAAACTTGCAAAATTTCACATACGAAATGATCATTTCAAAAATCCCTAACCTAACCATCAGAACCTAAAACAGCTCCATCCTGAAGAATCCTTAAAATAAAGAAAATAAAAAATAAAAAGGCACGCGCGATATAAAAATTAAAACAAAGCTCGTTACCAAGGCAAGAAGACAGGTGGTAGTAGCATCGGAGGGGACTCGTGTCGCGCGCAAGGACGTGGTCAAAGACGTTATACGAGGGAACTGGTCGGTGAGTGTATCCTCACGAAGCGGATCGGTCAGCGGAGCGTATAAGGGAACCGATGCTCGGGCGTACCAGCAACCGATCACGTGCAGGAGAAACCGTGTGGCTACCACACGAGGCGGAGCATGAACCGAGTGGACAAAATAGGAAGACGAGGAAGAACGCCCACCATGGCACCGTAGGCCTATCGGAGCCGACGCCGATGGAAAAAGAACTCGACTGTTAACAAGATGGTGCTCATTCTCGACACCGTTTGTGCCTGTGCCTTTCGCGGGGAAGCGAAGCAAGGTCTCCTCGTGGTCTCTTCTGGTCTCTTTCCATCGAGGACACGACCGAACATCGCCCTCTCTACTTTTCCTCTCTTTCTATGTCCACCCTCTTTCAATATGGCCGACTTCCCTCACCCTTTTTGCCGACCGCCCTAGCCACTGTCGCTTCCTGTCCCTTCGTAAGTTTCTTCTTCTTCTTCTTCTTCTTCTTTCTCTTCGACGATGCCGCTCTTTTCGAGCATTCGTGTAATCGGCCCGGCTGACAACACTTTGTTCGAACATTATCGAGTACACGTCGCTTATAGATAGGTTGTCCTTACGAAACGGCTTCCGCGGAGATTCTGAGTTGCTGAGTGACTGTTCAGAGGTGTAACGTGGTATTGAGAAATTGTAGCGTTCGAATTTCTTTCAGAGTTTTTCTTTTGTCGAGATTATGGTCTGTTTAGAATGGTTTGTTAGATAAGACGATATTGAGAAATTGTATTGTTCGAGTTTCTTTAACTTTTCTTTTTCTGTTGAAGTCACGAAGGCTGGTTGGATAGGATGATATTGAGAAATTGTAGCATTCGAGTTTCCTTAATTTTTGTTTCTTTTTTGTCGAGATTATGGAGATTTGTTTGGAAAGCTTGGTTGGATAGGACGATGTAGGAAAATTTTAGCCTTTGAATTTCTTTAAATTTTTTTTATTCTTGTCGAAATTGACATTGAGAAATTGTAGCGTTCGAGTTTCCTTAATTTTTGTTTCTTTTTGGTTGAGATTATGGAAGTCTGCTTGGAAAGCTTGGTTAGACAGGACGATCTAGAAAAATTTTAGCGTTTGAATTTCTTAAAATTTTTTTCATTTTTGTCGAGATTGATATTGGGAAATTGTAGTATTCGAATTTCTTTAATTTCGTTTTTTGTCAAGATCATGAAGTTTGAAAAGGCTGTTGGTAAAATGGTTATTAAAAATTAGCGTGACTGAGATCTATAATAGCAATACCATTCCGTGATACTCCTGTTTCTCAATTATTCGAACGAAAGTTGATTCTAATTTAGCATTCGTTAAATACACGTCTGATAAATAAACAAGAAAAATTCTGAAGAAGAAAAAAAGAAACGGAAAAAGAAAAGAAAAGAACATAATTCAGTCACGAAAAGGTTAAAATGGTTATTACAATACAAACGTAGGAAACGATGGAAAACATTCGACCTTAAAATCGATCGTTCAGAATAATGAAATAGTTTTCTTAAAGTAAACGCGAGCAACGATATCAGAACAGTTGAAAAGGTAATAAATTACGGTTGTACAGGGTGGTTTAGAGTCGTTGGGGCACCACCGTTCGCCATTTGTTTCGTCGCCATTTAATTCGAGCGTAGGCCGCGGGAAAATATTCCATTTCGTGTCGTTATTGATACCCGCCCAGGTTCTCCGCGAATATTTTTCCAACACCGAGCGAATATCGGGTGGCTTGCAGTTACCTGATACGAAATTATCAAGCGGCGACCACTCGCGTGTGAACGTTGTACTGATTACATGATAGGTTTAAAGGTTGAGAAACACGACATCTAGACATTTATAAGTGGGTCACGATATCTGTATCGGCTTGCAGAACGCGGACGTGGAAGAGATTAGGGTGCCTGTAATCTTAGCCTCGGTTTCCACTTAATGGCCACGCCGTACAACATCTAAGAATGTTCGCGTGCGATTTTACTCGCTAATAAAGAGAGGGGGAAAAAAAACGAGAGAAAGGATAGAAAGTAGGAAGAAAAAAGTGTGTGTAAGAGAAAGAGAAAGAATATTCCTTACTCGGGAACGTTTCGTCGACGCGAAACTCGCCGATCACTCGAGATTACTACAGGGGTTGCTTGTACGGCCCCGTTCAACGTAATTGAGAAAGGAAATTATCGCTTTCGCCTACGACGTCGCGGAGAGGAAATTTATCGTAACTGCGATCCCGTGTACTGTAATTTTCAATTATTGTAAGAAGCCGGCTGTGCTCGGCAATAATTCAGCTATGAAAGATACGCGTATACAGGGTGATAAAAAGGGGAAAAAAGAGTCCGAGAGCTTGGAAACTTGTAGATAGTACTTATAGAGAGAAGTGGAAAAAGTTTCTGACCAAGGTTTGAAAAATCGATCGTTTCTTTTCACGTGTTAGCGCATTGCCAATTGAGCACATTTTTCGCGAACGGCGATTAGAAATTTAAGAGCGAAAAATAGAAAATTCGTCGTGCAATATAGACAATTTCCTTTGACTACTATTATTTATTAGACTACTGTTACTCCAATACAAGGAGCAATAATTTTTCGAATCAAGAATATTCGTGGTACAAGCGTTCCTTTCCGAAAACAAATATCTCCGACGTAACGAAAAAGAGATCAGAGGCAGAGCAAAGCAGCACACGTCGATCCTTGTGTAAATTGCTTCATACCGCGAGGAATACGAGGCAGAGGACCACTCGCGAGTTCGCCAGAAACGTCCAAGTGCTTTCTCTGCTTTACGACCGCGAATATGACCTCGCTCGAGAACTTTATATCGCTTCGTGCCATTCGACTTCTTCACCTTCCACCAACGATCGATAAGCGAGCATCGTTCTGTTTCCTCGCGGATCACAATCCAAACTGGACCATTTGTGCTTTCTCCTACAGCTTTGAAAAAAAAAAAACGTTTCAATTTAGCTTGAACTGTATATACTATAGATAGGCTATACTATATGTTAGAATTGTAAACTTAGCGACGATTTGTTATCGTTGAGCACTTTCCAAAGGATTAATCTTTATTTATTGTACAACTTTTTATACCTCGGACTTAAATTCGACAGTTGACGTTCGTTAACAACAGATTGCGATTTTTTATATTTGTTGACAATATGTTGAATTACTTTTTTGCATAATTTCACCAATTTCGCAGAAGGATTTACCATCCTTGTGTAATTTAATTATAAAGTTTCTTTCTTTTAAATATATTTTTCTAACTTTGAGACACATTTTATTTGAGTAGACTTTTTCACGTCGCCCTAATCAGAATAATTAAACAAATAAATATCTAAGTCAAACGTTTCTTCGTTAAAGTGTTTTAAATCATCAATGGAACGAGTGTATGAATACTTTCTTCTTTCTAATTTTTGAAATTATTCTGTTATTTGTTATTGCTGATGAAATACGCCTTTTAAAACTGAATTCTTGTAAAATACTTTGACACAAACTATTTTTCATTTGGACTTGTATTTTAGAACTTATTATCATTATAAATCAATAGTTAACAGTGTGTAGATACCCTTTTCACTGTAAGTTCGATAACTATGAAAGTAGAGGATATTTCTGGCTCAGAAATCAGTAAAAAAATTGAACAACGATGTCGAAATTCAAAGATCAGTACTAGTAAAGAATTTGTTACTCAGAAATAAAAAAAAAATCAGTCGCTTTAAAATCAATAGATGTATGATAATTGTAGTATAAAACAATCTCTTCTCGTCAACAATCCTCCTCCTAAAAAAAAAATTCTACCAAGCCCATCCGGTCACAATCATTAGGACGTTTCCCACACAGCGACACGGTAGCGGTGAAGTTGCTAAGGAACAATTAACCCGGATGGTCGGAATCGAAACACTGTCCAGAGAAGAAGAAGAAGAGAGAAGCATTCCGATCTTCGAACACACACGGGCGGTCCGTTTCCCTTTGAAACAGCGGCTTTGAAACAGACGAACGAGTGCAGGAGAAGAGAATCGTCGGTTGTGGCGCTGCACGGCGCTAAAGGGTCCGACGCGGGGCGCCGTGGAATTTATTGGCGCGTCCCTCGCGCGTTTCAGCCTTCTAAATGTAAACGAAAATCTGTAACGCCCGGCGTGGCCGGCGAGGCGTGCACGGGAACGCAGTGTCCTCCCCTAAAAGGGCGCCTATCCTGTCGATGGAGAAGAAGAAGAGGAAGAAGAAGAAGAAGAAGAAGAAGCAGCAGCACCAACGTAGAAGGAGGTTGAGGAGAAGCGGGTGAGTGGCGATCGGATTTAAAGGGGGCCGCTGATCGACCAACAAGTGGTGGCGGCACCTTCAAAGGATCTTTCCACCTTGCTCTTTCGCTTCTACCTCGTGAATACTATCTCTCTTCCTCTATTCCTCTCTCTTTCCTACTACACGGTCCAGTGACAATCGGGTCGCCGTTGGTATTTTCTCCTAAAATGCCCCACACTCTCTCTCTTCGTTTCAACGGTGGCTCACCCATTAGATTAGACGGTCCTGGTGTGAGGATGCCGCGGCCTACGAAAAAAGGAGGCTCGCCTAACTCGACACGAACGCGAAACCCACCACCGGACAGAAACAGGCCCCCAAGGGAAAAAAGGAACCAAGCCGCGACAAGACTACTCTTTCGCTTAATGATGTGCCGCGCTAGCGATCCGTTGCGTTTCTTTCTCGCGGTCGACTCACCACCTCCCTCTTTTCCTAGTCGATTCCGTCGCTTCTTCGCTCGATTAATTTCGTATTCGATCAGGATTCAGACTGTGGAAGCTTCTGAGAATTTCTCCTGGAGTGCTGAGGTTTATGGTACGTCAATTGCTATCGAGACTAATTTTAACGACGTTGGAAACAAACTGTGCGCAAACTATTTGACAAACTTTCCCGTTCATCTTAATACCAGGCAAAAAGTCACGTTCACTGGAGAAACCTGACAACTTCCAACCCTACTGTTACCTCAAATTTATCACTAATCTTCAAAAAAAAATAAAAAAAACAAAGCAAATCTACAAAAGACACCGAAAAGAATCTCGAAAGTGGGTAATATTAGCGAAGTTACAGCGAAGATTAAAGTTTAAGGGTGTGAGAGGAGAGTATCGTGGTAATAAATTGTAGGTCGTTGCCATTAGCAGGGCATTTAGTGATAACGCAAGCGTGAACGCTAGCTCGCGCGATGGGGTTGGTGTAGGAGGGCGGTAAAAGGTACAACGCCAATCGCGGAGTGTACGCGGGGTCGCGGGTCCGCCTACATCTGTTGGCTCCATATAATCGTTTATACGGGCGAGCCAGCTGATGCCGGCCCCTGCCATATAACCAACTTGTATGCAAATTATATTCATGCAATGGGATCTCGTACGATTACGTAGCCGGTACCCGGGCGCGAGTTTACAGCGGCAACACGCGTATAAACCTCCGCCGGATAGATAGCCGTGTTTCCTCCGTACCTGTGTGAGAAGTGAGCCAACCACGCAAAGAGAGAGAGAGATAGATAGATAGATAGAGTAGTGTGTTCGTGTGTTCCACGATCCACTGCTGTTTCCGCGTGTCTCTCTTCCAACACACACACACACAAACAAGATAGAAACACGTACACACGTGTACGTACACTTAGTTTGGCGCGAAACCGTTGCACACGCGGCCGCGTCAGCCAAAACGCTGTTGCTGTCTCCTCGTAATGCGCGCATACGCACTCACCAACCAAGTAGTATCTGGCCAGTGTTCAATTATGTACCGGGCCCGCCGCTTACCAGTAATTTCCCGAATACCGCGATAATCGGTGTTATTATCATAGCGTTGCCTCTACCTATGCCACCTAACTCTCTCCTCTTTCAACTAACGCCTCGATGGATACCCACCATCACACCTCCTCTCTCCACCCCTCTTTATCGCCGCTTTCCTCGTGTCGTTCGCGTTATTGCTATATCAGCCGCCTTCCCTGCGTTAATTGGACGAGACCGTGTTACGGTTTAATTGTCGCTACTCTTAATTATGGGCCCGTGTACCGTACAGAGAGAAAGAGAGAGAGGGGTGTATGTCGCTGCTCTAAATTATCTTTCGAACCGTTTCCGCGTGACCGGCCACCGATAGTCGCTGATCAGCTAGCTTGAAATTAACAGGGCCGATTCTCGACGATTGTTCTGTACCCGTGACGATACTGTGCAACGGTTGATCTCTTGTTCGACTGTGTTTTAGATAGCCGAGGTTTGGTAGGGAATTGATGTCGGTTTTCGAATTGTGACGCTTAGTTCTGAGAGAACAGTTCATTTTGTAGGATCGTTTTACAGGGCAGATGTCACTTTATACGTTGGTAGATGTGCTTTTGTTTTTACTCTTGATTTTTACTCATTATAGACTATTTTTTTCGTGATGGACAGAAAGAAAATTAGTGTAATTTCCTTGTGTGAGCATAAAGTAGGCAATAGAGTCGTAGAAATGTAATATTGACGACGCAGGTGGACAAAATACCACGGAAAAACGTAACGTTGGTTCAAAAATGGTCAAAATGGAGATGAGAGTTGGGCTATCAAACTTTGCCTCGCCTATCGCAAACAGGCTACCACTTTCTCAAACATCTCGATCACTATCTGTAAGAGAAGATCTTCATCAATCAAGCTGCAGTGGAAAATGCGCTCAAGGAGTTCGTCAAATTCTGAAACATCAGAATTTTACGCTACTGGAATCGACGAAACTCGTTTCTCGTTGACGAGGAATGCGTAGATTGGATTTGATTTCGATTAAAAAAGTTTATCTCGAGTCAAGATATTTTGAAAACCGACGTGAACTTCTTACCAACCTAATAATTTACAGAAGAAAATACGTCGGGAATAACAATATCGTGGATAGAGAGATCGGAGTATCGTCTCTCGAGAGAAATTGCAACCGGACCGATTATTCACCGTCTGGCTGTTGTAATAGGCGAATATGTCAAACTTATTACGCGTTACGTTCTCGTCTGTGACAGCACGGTATGTGGAGCTCGAGGTTTATTCGAGTAGTTTCGTCATTTATAATGAACTGAATGCGCATCAAAGGGTGGACAGCATGGTACCGTGGATTCGTGTATAAAATCACGAAAGTCAACGAAAATCGTTAACACCGTTACCCATCGTCTGCCAAGTTGGCATCTTAACCGGTATACTTTAAATACATCCAACATCCAGCTTGTTACACTAATTATAACATCGACCCATTTCTGTTTTTCTCGATCGAGGTCTCTAACCGGTCCTTTGACTATTCCCACTGTTCACCACCTCTGGGGACAGTTGCTTCTTCTTCGAAACATGTTCTCAGCATGGTTAATAATGTTCTCCAAGCTGAGCGAGACTTTATGAACGAACGAGGAAATAATATTAATTAACGGTAATGGTACAACTGTGACCGTACAGTTTGCCACGTTTAATAGGTATCCTCGTTGAAAGAAACCGTGCTTTTATTGCCTTTGAAGTTTCGAGATACCGGTAGAGTTTCAAAGGAGATATATTTTTTTTTTTCTCTTTTATTGGTTGAAATGTAGCGTGTTGCAACTGAGTTACAATCTTTCGGGAGGAATAGACGGAAGCATCGTTTAAGACGGGAACATGCACGCGTGTATTACACGCCGGCAACGATGGATCCCTGTCACGGTAATTTCTAAGATTACAACCGCGTTTAACCGCGAATACACGACATCTGCCAGCGCCGGTTGGATGAAAGCGCGATATACCGTCGTATTGTTACGCAATTTCGTCGCGAGTGTGGCTCTCTTATCTTTGAACTGGGAACATGTTCCTGGTGTTTGAATTGTAAAGAACAAAAGGAAGAAAATACGCTCTCCTTCGTTATTTTTTTTAAATGTGACACGAAATTCTTTCTCTCGAGTCAGACTGACGTTCAAATTTAACTTTAATTCTATTGATAAATCTCTAATATTTTCAATAGCTGTGGATATCGTTAGTTATGAATTTTATTTCTCTCATTTGCTCGACCGTTTATAACAACAAGTAGACTGTGGATTTTTATGCAATTTTTTGTTTAGAATATAATAAAAAAACATTGATTTTTGTAGGATATAATTTCACCTACCAGGTATTACAAAAAGCAGTATAATTTATATAGTTTTGCATACTGTGTGCATTCTGTGTAATTTTATCGATAAAAATTGGCAGTTTAATCATAAGTAAGTTCAATATAAAAGCAGTTCTGGCTGAGTCTTTCTTTTGCACTTGTGTGAAAAGTGTAATAAAGACATTATTATTATTATAAATAGAAATTTTATAGAACCTTCCATACTGTAATATGTGTGATGAAAAATGATTAAAAATTTCAATGATCAGTTTTATTTTTATTCTCGTAAATATTCGTATAATGGGTTTGAACATTAGAAGAACCAGATGTCAAAAAATGACAATTTCAAGACATTAGCAATTTTCTAAAAAGAGAAAGTGCATTTTTGATCTGAGAAGTATTATCGTTCGCAACGTTTCGATTTTATTTCCTCCATATTTCCTTCTATTTCTATCAATACGAGGCAAACTTTCTCGTCACACTTCAAACTGCATGAAAATTCTCTTTCGAAAAGTTAAAGAACTAAACTAAAGTGTCATTTCGATGATTCGCGATGGTTCTCGTCATACAGGAACGTCATCGACTTCTTCCGTCGTACCAGTGTCGACGCTGCTTCGACTGTAACAGCAAAAGTATCAAGCAACTAAAATCTTGCCAGCGTATACCGTGTCAATTCCAAACGAAGCCAGAAATCACGTCGATCGTCATCGTAATCATCCCTACGTGGTCCTAGCTAATGCGTCTCGGTTTCCGCGTCGAGGAATCCGCGGAGCTAATTGGATGAAGGTCGCCAGCGTAGGAGATAATGGATATTAATTACCGCGTCTTACTTTCCGCGGCATTAAACATTTTCTTGAAGACGGGCGGCAGAAAAGAGAGAAAGAGAGAAAGAGAGAGAAAGAGACGAAGGAGGAGGAGGAGGAGGAGGAGGAGGAGGAGGAGGAGTTGCGGCCACCATCCCTCATTGTTAGCCCCTTTAAAAAGACGCCGTCCCCCGTTAAGTATAATAAGTACGAAGTCTGCCGCCCAGTAGACGTTTCTTCGTTCCGTCTCCGCGTCTTTTCGCAGCCCACCACTAACTCACCTCCTCTACCTCCACCCCCAACCTCTTTCAGCGTTATCCCTCGTTATAATCCATCTAAATTTTAAGAGCGGATCAGCGAATCCCCCGGAAAACTTTGCCACCGGAGTTGCCGCGGTAATCCATTTAAATAATTCCCGTCGAGGCAACACGGCGCGAAAGGGGTCTCCTCTTCCGCGTTCGACGCTGATCGTCTTTTACCAAAAGACGACGGAGAAGAGACGTTCGCCACGGAGAAGAGTCACAGAGTTGGCGGAGAAGCAACAGACGCCATCTATTTCTCTAAAGTTTACTTCCTTCTTTCGTCGATTGCACAGAGACGTATTGTCTCGATGACACTTCGTGGAATTAATTATTTGACGCTATACTTTCTGTTCCCTCTAGTTTCTTTCGACTTTTCAATGGGTGATATCGCGATCAAAAATTCGAGGATTTCGTCGTTTGCTATCGCACGTTTATTCCTTGTTCAAGCGTAAGCAGTGTCTTTATGGAAGAAACATTCCAGCGTTTCGTATTATTTAGAATTAATTACGATCTTCCACGTTTCAATAATTACGTCGCTTTATTTACCAAGGTTTTCATATTCCCGATTTTTCTAATAAATCTAGCTACTTGCGAACAAAATATAACAATACTCGAGAATTCTGAAAATACAGAAATCCATCTTGAAAAATCGTGATTAGATATCAAGTAACAGCTAATAGTTTTGGAGGAATCCGTCAGGAGCACGCGTTCAATTAATTTCCACCGGCAGGAGGTTAAACAGCGCGCGAATACCAAGGACAACAGCACGCTAAATCATCGAGGAACGAAAATTACGCTGGTGATGCGGCGCACAAAGGGGCTGGAAATTCATTTGTATCCTCGTTGCCACGGCATACGGTAACACGGCTCGTTTCGCATTCTCGGGCTAATGGATCGCGAGGCCGACGAAGTTGTCAGCGACGATGCACCAAGCTAGGGGCGCTGTTCGTCGTCGTAGAGGCAGTTCAAAGAGTTTTCACAAGGAGACCAGGCACAGTTAACTCTATCCTAGGAGGAGAAGAAGGGCCTGAACGGTTTACTCTTCGCTACACACACTCTTGGTGAGAGGAGCGGTACCGATAACTCATCGGGACCTCTGCCCTTTTACAACGAGCCATCACCGTGAGAGACGCGTCCAGGCACCGGGTACGCGAGAATGATTAATGGAACGGCCGCGAAAATGTACTCGGATTAGCGTCGTCCGGCGTGCCGGGGCTTGTTTCTCCGCGCAACTTGTAACAAAGATTCTTTTCATCAGTCATCCGGATATTTCTGGGCCGTTTAATGGACCGGACACGCTGCAGGAAATGTACCGGCCGCTTGTCGGGGATCGCTACGAACGATGCTCGCTTCTGGTCGGCTAATAACGATAGAGGGTTTATGTATATGTGTGTATGTGTACCTTTTCGCGGCGGTGAAAACGTGCTACGAGGATCTGAACGCGTGTAGATGAGTAGGAAGTTAACGACGATTGGAATTTATCGGAAATATCATTTATTTTCTTTTTCTTTCTTTTTTTTTTTCATTGACTTAGAGTATTTGTAATTCCTTCCACGGAATTGTAAGTTTGATGACGTTGTATGGTGACGTGTGAGGTAAATTACAGTGGTTATATTAGATTGTTGTATTTATATATAGAGTGTTTCACATATACAATGATTTTTCTGGAAGACAAAGCTTGGGATGAATGAATTTTATTGTACATTTTCGATTAGGATTATTATGATGTATCTGTTCACTAGATTTTGGGGAAAGTCGTTTGAAATTTGTGCTAGTCCATTCTAAGGCAAATGTGCTATGTTTTATTAAAAGTGAAGTGATAAATGTACGTGAAAAGCATATATGGTTTTTGTTAAAAAATTGTGGTTAGAAAGTTAGGTTTTCTCTGATACAGTTAAATACAAATTTATTTTGGACACAATTTCTGTTTCGTTTAATACCCCGTTAAAAATAGGATGGTGGAAATTATTCGTAAAAAGTAAATTCTACAAAAGATTCTCAGTTCTAGGTGTCTTTAAATAAATTTAATAGAAATTTATTTTTGAAAAATAATTTTTGTTTTACTTTATGTCTCAGGACATTCAAAAAACATATGAATTCCACGATTTTTGAAAAATCGTATGAGGATATATGAAAAGATAAGTTTAAAAAAACACTTCTTCAGAGAAACTACTTTTATAATACTATTTCTTCATCTAAGTAGTATAATATTAAAAAGGTACAGTAAAGTCATGTATTTCGAGCACTAAAACAATGTAACATCTCCATCTCACAAACTTCGTATTAATCGATCAAGTTTCCTATGAATTTTACAATCTCAATCTCAACATTCTTCCTCGAAAATATAATATTAAACAGATTAACACTTTCATCAGCAAGATACCTCTAGTCATTTATAGTAATTAATCCATCGATTAGTCTTTATCAAACTGTAATCGTATGAACCGAGCCAGATAAATTCCGCGGGTTTTTCGAGCATCTTCGTTTGATCTCTGGCTATCCTAATCTCAACTGTTGACGACCGGTAATTCGTCGACGCCTCGTTCCCCGGATGCTCGTTCCTCTACCTGACTTCTAACCTCAGCCGCGCGCGATTCAAAGCTAACCGACTTAATAGATGAACCGACGTCGCGTAAAATATACGCGTCGGCCATGGAACGAGGCTCACTCGAGCGTTTCGATGCTAGTTTACGCCGCGTTGCTTTGAAATAAAAGTGCATCGGTAGTGATGTGATTAAGCGCGATTAAACGAGCTCTTTATTCGTGAAAGTTCTACTGAAACATTTCTGATCTTTCGAAACTGAGCAGTTCCTTGTGTTCGAATGTTTTACTACAAATGAGTGTATTAATCGAGTCAGTCTAGGATGGATTTAATTAATTCGTAATAATAAGTAATAAATGCATCATAATTTTTCGAACAACCATCTTAATTATCTTACAATCTCAATTTCGAAGAGATTAGAAGTTCTTCCATACTTAAAGACTCGATGAGTCTTCAATTTTGAGTCTTCGAAGTTTCCATAGGTCTGGAAAGTCTTGATAAGTTCTGAGTCTTGACTTTTTGATGTTTCGATCAATTTTGAAAGTCCTAAAAATTCTGACAAGTCTTCAATTTCGGGCCTCGATAAGTCTTTAAAGTTTTGACAGATTTTGAAAGTCTTGAAAGTCTTGGTAAGTTTAGATAAGTGTCGAGTCTTCAAATTTCCGACAGATCTTGAAAATCTTAGAAATATTGAAAACCTGCAAAGTTTTACTAGATCTCGAAACCTCGATGAGTATTCAATCTCAAAATCGTTGCAAGCTACTGAATACTCATTAAACTTCTAAGTTCTGTCAAAATTTTCAAAACTATCAAATTTATCAAGACATTGTAGATTTCGAAAGCTCTCAAAATATATCGAAACATTAAAGACTCACCATTCTAGATTCACCAAAACTTTTACTAGTATCGAATCATAGTGAAAGCGATTGAAACTTTTCGCCACATCTGTATACTCGCAGATTTATATTCAAACTGTTTCAGAGTCCATCCCTAAATCTTACCACAATCATCGATCAAACCAAGTATTCCAACCTTTGAATTCTCCCAACGCATCAAATATAATCCAAAATTTAATCCTCGAATCAATCCCAACGCTATCCCTCGAGTTCACAGGCCGAGACAAGCGCATTCCGCGTCGTTCGTGAAGAGACCAAGCTGAGCATCGTCGTCGTAGTCTCTCGTCCGACGAAACTATTCCCGTCCGCCTGGTCCCATGAATCTTTTCCACCGTCTTCCCCGTCCCAGCTAAAACGTACACTTTTCGAACCGTCTGCCTGCATCTCTCTTCCTTCGTTGATGATTTGTTATCGAGGCGTGCCACGGAGGCGTGAGCACGTCTCACGCTCGATCTACGCGCGAGAAGCACGCGGCAGAACCAAGGTGAAACGTTCGAAGACGCCCCTCGACTTCGCGAATACTCGTTGAAAGCGCGTCGCGACGCGGACACGTGTTCCCTGCTGCTCTTACACTACGTTCCACGGACGACAACTCTCTTTTCGAAAAGAGACGCGTGCTTTCGTCGCGTGCATTCGGTTCCGCGACGGATTCTTTGATGTTCGAGTACGTTTTGCACAATCAAGCGGACCTTTTGTCGTTTAGAAATAGTCGTCTTTGAATCGTGGACGAGCCAACTACCATGGAAACTCGATTTTCGTAATATTCTAAATTACAAAGATATCTTATAATTTCATATATAATATTGTAAATTCCATTTTTCAATATTTGCTTTCATTTTACTCGCGATCGATGCTTAAAATCTGCAGAGAATCACAAATATCACTCAGAGCTCTGATAATTTTAGATATCAATCATTTGCAGTACTCTGAACACTGTTGCCCTTTCCAAAGCAATGCAGTGTCACGTATCGTAAATGCATCTTTCGAAATTGCACAGAAAAATTCTACAGACACTCTACTATCAACGAAACGTACTATTGAAAAATTAGAAGTATGGACACTTCGTTTAAAAGTTTTTCTGGGTAAATAATTATTCGTGATTTATATGAAATATGATTATATTACCATCCCTCTATCCATTTACCAAATAATAAGCGATTAATATTTTACTTTTCTTAAGATCTACATAAATTTATTCCTAAAACAAACTTTTCCCCTGCTTATCTTGCATTCAAACCGAAAAAAAATTAGTCTTTGTTATCGCTCTCTTCTTTCAACAAACATATTCTTAGCGAAAATTTAAAAAATTAAAAAGAATAAAATTTTAACGAGTCACAATAGTCAATGGTAATATCTACAGAATTAAACAGATCAGGCTGTACGTTTACGCGAAACGTTATCAGAGGCAAAGCAAGGCGTGAACGACAACGAAAAGAACTTCCGGGGCAACCTAACATAATGTGTCAAAGCATTACGTAACGGAGTTATACGGGGATTTATATTTGCCAGGTTCCTCGACTTCGGCCGCCACTTAAGAGGGCCTGTCGTCGAGCTATAAGGGCGGTATTTGACCACGACGCCACGTAAGCCACCGCCGCGCGACCCCTGTCCTCGAGGATTTGCCGCGAAAACCCTTCTCGGTTTCGGAGGTGATCAGTCATTGGTTCCCCTGGATCTAGTCGAAGAGCAAACAAACTTACCGCGTTAGGCCTGACCATGGGGGTGAAGGTGACGGGACTCGCAAACGATCTGTCGAACCACTGACGAATTTGACGAGAACGTAACGGATCGTTTCTAGGGCTAATGGAGAACTTATGAATGATGTACCTTCTGGTCATATAGGTTACAGTGGATGGAGTTTTCATTCGGGGGAAGTTAATGGTGCCAAAAGTGGTTTAACACGTTCTGGACGGTGACCCACCGCGTGATGATTTTGTTTTCCGTGTAATTCATCGGTGGGTCATCCTATTATAGATGACAGAGAAGGTTGAATAGGCAACGTGACCCACCGATGGGTCACCGATGATTTTATTTGCTGCAGTACTCTATAACAGAAGGCGTGACCCACCAGTGGGACACGGAGTAATTCCCTTACTCCCTGAGTTGACTCACCGATGAAGTTTATTCCAAAATAAATTGCTAAAAAAAACTGAATGGAAAGTGTGACTCATAGGTGGGACATGGAGTGACATTCTTGCTTGTCGATAAATCATTCTAAAATAAATTAGAGAAAAAATTAAATAGAAGGCTTGACTCATAGGTGGGACATGGAGTGATACTGTTATTTGTAGATCTGAAGAGCTATTCCAAAATAAATGACGTAAAAAATGGAATAGAAGACGTAATCCACGGTAGATCACAGAGAGATACATTTATTTGTGACTCATTGCATTAGTTTGTGATACATTCTACGAAAGAACGCGTATGTTGAACACGTGAAAGATTCAGAAACTGAAAGATGAAGTATTAACGCCAACGACAATAGCCAGGGACTCTCGAATTTCGCCGTCCTCCTGAACGTGTTAACAAATGATTATAATCTCGAGCCTTCCATCATCTTATTAAACACAATATCATCTCCGACGTATGCATATCTCATTTGTTGAAGGTCCAAAACGAACGTAAGCCTGTTCGAATACTCTCGCTCCTATCCTCTATCATTCTAATGAACATAAATATCCCACATCCAAGCAGGAACAGATCCCAAAGCTCTAGATTCGAGGCTCGTCGTCTCCTCTTATTTATAGTATTCCACGCAGCGTAACGCGTGGACTATGACGAACGATCCGAGTTTATCACAGTCGCATGGTTCGCGAACGGGCTAATTTTTAATCGTGCAAGACCACGGGTTAGGTTCGAAAGGAGGAAAGAAAGTTCTCGATGGTGGAACACCTCGACGCTTGCCAAAGTAGACCAACCGATACTGCCACTTAATGCCGTGGCTTGAAATTAATTAAACTTTTCCGTTCGTTTCACGGAGAAACGACGAGGGGCGGCAGGAAATAAAACGTTGATGACACGGCGAAGCCCCGCTTGGTTCCGCAAACCTCGACCCTGCCCGATATCCAACGCTAACCTCCCACCATTCGAGCTCCTTAATGGGAAAAAGGTAAACGAATTCTCACGCTGTTCCCATCGCGACTGATAAAATGAAACGGACTCCGCCGCCGGTTTTCGTTCGGCGGGCCAACGAGTCGGAGAACGAGGGCGGTAAACACGCGCTATTGAATAGGCGAGGGGTTCGCGCCCTCACAGTCTTTTTCCGCCATTCTGCTGCTTGGAAAATTTGCTGATACTTCGGGATAATTAAAAGAATCAAATTATCACTTTTTACGGGGTTGTTTTATTAAAATGTATACGTGTATTTTGACAAGCGAAATGGATTGTTAAGTGTTACGGGAGCAATGAGCAATTATTTATTGATCATTTGATCGGGAGCAGGAAATATAACAGTTTCCTTGAACGCATGACTTAACCAGTTAACTGTGGCGATCTTTTTGCAAAACGCGCACTAGTGTGTGTTACTGCACTGCTTACGAGTTAACTCTCAGGAAGTTATGAATTGAACTGAAATTATTTCTAATTTTTATTTGCTTGTTCCATTTCGTCTTGACCTCTAAATATTTTAAATATATTACAATTTACGAATATAATTTAGTTTTCGCCAAAATTACAATTTAAATATCAAATTGTAACTAAATTTTACGCATGACGGATATAGTCGTCATGACACCAAATTCTGCCACATCTCCATGACGGATATAGTCGTCAAACACACTTAACTGGTTAAAGAGGATTTTAAATAATTACAGAACATTTTTTATCGGTTCATATTTTTTCGAAGTTTTCAAGATCATATGTTGGACAGGTGTAAGTTTCTTGTTGGCAACTCGAAATTACAAATGTTCGATATTATTGCATATTCTAATTAAAAAAAAGAAGGATTATTAAATGTTATGAAAACAATGAAAAATAATGGATGATTTGATTCGAGGCAAAAAATATAAAGAGTGATCACTCCAGATTATTCTGTTGTTAATTAATCATTTATTAGAAATTCTGTTCTTTTTTTGAGTCGCATAATGTGGTTCAAAGAGATCCTCAAAATGATTATAAAACATTTTCTATCGGTTAATTTTGTCTCATAGTTATCAAGATCATATATGGGACAGGTGTAATTCTTTTGTTGTATTTATAACTTTGAAGTTACAAATATTCAACGCTACTATATATTTTAACAAATAAAATAGACTTAAATATTATTATAGAAGCAATGAGAAATAATTGACGATTTCATATGAAGCAAAAAGTATACAGAGATCACTTTGGATTATATTCTTGTTAGCATAATCGATAATAATTTCTTTTTGTGTCACGTAATGTGATTCAAAGAAGCCTTCAACATGATTGCAGTATATTTTCTATCAGTTACATGTTTTTCGAAGTTTCTAAGATCACGTGTTGGACAGCCTATTAGTTTTTTTTATCGTGTTGATTACCACGAAGTTACAAATGTTCAAAATGACCATCATTAACCCTAATGCATCGTTGACGACAACATGCAACAAAGCGACGTACATACTACATCGTTCCTACCGGAATATCAGCGTTACTTCCTCTTCATCCTATCCATCTCTCGTGTAAAGTGTTTACTCGTTTACACTGTTGCAGAAAGTACCAGTACTACCACCATTAAACATACAAACGCATAAGTATCGCGTTATTATCATTTCACATTCTCGCTATCACTCTATCTTCATTTTCGCTTGTGATATTAACCTTTAAAGTCTGTATAAATTTTATCGCGACACTTTTTGCACATATTACTTTCATACAAAGCAAAAGAAACGAAGAAAAAAAAAATGAAGAATATACACGAGGTATAGTTGGTTGCGGTTCGTTGTGTATCAGTACACGATAAATGGTAAATAATTTCATGAAGCTTGCGAGACGTAGATTTTTCATTCGCGTTGTTTCCTAACAGGAAGGACTAATTTGATACGACCAATAGATACACGAAGAAGAAAAAAAAAAGAACAGGAAAAAAAGGAGGAACTCGCAAATAATGGAAAACGCTACTTTACGGGAGAATGGCCTCGCTAACGAGGGCTCCCTATCGTCCAATTGCTATTAGATTCTCTGTCAAGTGGAATCCGTGTAAACGTCACGTACGAGAATAGTGTTCACAGTCACGAGTGTATCATTAAACTGAAAACGAAACTGAAGTTTCGCTGAGATTATAAACTCGCGAAGCCGTTTCTCCGATCGGTATCTACGAAAGCATAGCTTACACTTGAAGAAGTACATCTCGTAAAATACAAAGCACTAAACCGCGAATCACCATTGTTTCACATGAGATTCTTCGAATATATGGAAGAGATTATTACACTTGTGAAAAACGTCTTCATTTCGATCTACCTGAGAGATCGTTGCGTTTCGCGAGGCGTGGCTTCGTTCAATTAATGTTCCACGGAACAAGCGTGCTCATTATAGGCCTTCTATAATTATCGGGACATCGCTCTTATTCGCAGAAAAACGGGTCCGTTTCGCGAGGCCTAACCGAGGAGGGCCTCTTCCGGTTATTGAATCGCGTGCGCGCAAGTCACACGCCGGTTCAAAGCGAATGCATATTTATAGGTTCGTTAGCCGGGTGAAAAGGAAACGAAAGAAGAGCGGTCGAAATGCGTACGTTTCTCTTTCCTGCGTTCGTAGACCACCGTCCTTTTCCCACTTCCGCGAAACGTTTCGTTTGCGATTTGGATACGGAATGCAGCCGATCAAACGAGACCACGCCACTTCCGTTCCGGGAAGCCGTCGAACGTCGTGCTTCGAGCACGTGCTACGTGTGCACGAGATGGATTTCAACAACGATTTAACGTGCGATTGTGAGACCTGATCACTGGAACATTGCTCGTGGTTTTTTCTTTTCTTTTTTTTTTTTTTTTTCTTGGGAGTGTAAAACGATTTTTCGATGACGTTTTAACCCTTTCACTACGAAAGATGTATATATACGCCCTCATTGGTTTATCAATCCATGTGAAATAGGGCTTGCAAAAACCTGATTGTTTCAAAACCCGGTTTTCGGTTTTTCATAAAGTGAAAAAACAGGTTAACCGGTTTTTAGTCGGATTTTTTAATGAAGTATAAAAATAGATTATTAGTTTGAATACACAATAAAAGCTACTTTAAATATAGCGGAGCTATAAACCAAAGGAAAATAAATAAAAATATACAACACAAAATTTAGCAATTAGAATTATTTTTTATTTAAGAGTTATATCAAATGAAAAGAAAAATAACATATCTTTGTTATTAATATTTCATTAGGTGAAAGGAATAGAAAAGTAATATAAAACGTAACTTATAAATCTTGTTTTTTAGTAAAATAATATTTAAGGAAAACTAATGTGTCCAACAGGTTATATTTCATGGACGAACGTAATTTGGTATAGAAATTACCACCGATCGGAAAAACTCTCTCACTGTCTGTTGACGTAGATTGAATCGATACACTAAACGAAGAATAATTACAGCAAATAAGCGACAGAATTCCTAAAATCATCAAACTTGTGATTCAAAATCGTCTAAAATCATGAAGAACTTTGTTTACTCTACTAGTACGTGTTGAAAGAATTAAGTAGAACTTTTGAGCGTGTACAGGATGTTTCACAGAAAGTGATCAATGTTAAAAAAAAAAAAATTATAACATGAATAGGCAAATTAAGGTCAACTTAACTGTTTTAATAGAAGTATTAAGAAAATTTCATTAATTACACAATACGACACATCTTATATATGTATTATACTACACAATGTTCTTCTGACTGAGGATTATCTTCACCTACCAGTGAAGAACAACACTCTAGAAAGCATCTACAGCAAATTAGTTGCAGAATTCCCTCGAGTCTCAGACTGTAGCTCGTCAAACCCAGAAGCGTTACAAAAAAGAAGCTATATCTGTAATTTCAATACTGCAAACGCAATCCTATTCAGTTCTCCAGACACAAGAAACTCCCTGCAAGAAGATGGGAACAGTTTCTTCCTCGTCCCGTTTGTCTCCGCGTACAAATCGACCTGAGAACCTTTAAATCTCCTTTGGAATGGTATTTCGAGTGGTAAAAGTCCACCGCTAAAAGCGGGTCGAACACAGGGGTACGTAAAATAATCGTAGCTAGAAGCAGGGAGTTTTTCTTTTGCTCACCTCTCCCTCCGGTGCGAATGGTTGAACGTGGCGCCACCTTGGCGGCGGTAGTGGTTAAACAGTCGCCTTAAAAAGCAACGAAATCGAGAGTGTCGGTGGGTCCTGCTCGAGGAAGAGACATGGCGAGCGTTCAGAGGGAGGAGGATGTGGAAAGAGGGAACAGGCTATAAAACAATTGACGCGCGCGCGGGGAATCAAGGAGTATCCGGTAAACCTGTTTTCTACTCCGGCAGCCACCGTCGAAAATCCACCGTTGGACCGAGCTGTATTACAAAGAAGCTGAATGAAAAGAAGCGAAACGACCATTTAGAAAAGCATCTCTCCTACAACGACACTTTCCCTTCAACAGAGAGACGTCAGAAGAAAATACCAAACACAGTTTCCGTGAAAATTAATAAAATAAAACCGAGTCGAGTCTGTTTGAGTAGAAAAGAGGAGGGGAAAAAAGGAGGTACCACGCTTATTGGAAGAAATAAGGGAGAGAGGTGTTGGAAGAGATGCGTGTCCTTACAAAAGCTCTCCTCCCCCTTTCTCCCCGATAAAAGCAGAGAGAGAGTCGGATCTCATAAAGTCAGCCAAGCTCGTTGCGATGATCCAGCTCGAACGATTCAACGGACGGCCGGGGGCAAACACAATCGTGGCGAGCAATTTTTGCCAAGGTTTGACGACTCCCTCTTTCTTGCCTCCCTTCGCGGCTTCCGCGCTGCCGCGTCCTTATTCTCTAAATTGTTCCCATTCGAGGATCAGCCGAGTGGTGGTGGTGGTTCGTCCCTGAAAGGCTCGTTCGCGCTTATAAATCTCAGCCTGGAGCGTCGTCGAGAAAGAAGATACGTTCGAATAGACGAGCGAGAGATGTTGACGATAGGATAGAACGAAATCTGTATTGAAGCGAGATGGTAGAGGTGGGAGGACAGAGGAAACGGGGGAGGGAAACGTTTCCCCACAAAGAACCCTATCCGCCTCTCTCTCTCTCTCTCTCTCTGCTGCTGCAAACCACCTCTTTATGGAGTCGCAGGATCCGATCCGCGAGAGCTCGCGCGAGCAAGCGCGCGGGAACCAGAGAGGAAAAAAAAGGGGAGGAAAGGAGACGAGGAACCCGTCCTCGGAATTCCTAATTCTACGAAACCGTCGGTGAATTCCCGAAAGGTTCCATTCACCAACCTGGGGCCCGAGCATATCATTAGCACCGTTTCCAGGTACTCCAGGGGCCCGGCAGACTCGTGTGAATGGTGGTTTTAGCTTCGCCTCTCTCCATTCTACCTCGCGTTGTCTCGCTCGTCCTCTCTTTCCAGCTGATCGTTGTCTCCGGGTTACACCTTTCCTCCAACTCCCTCGAGAGTGTATATATATGTATATACATATTTGTAGATTCGTCTTTTTCCCTTCTTCTTGTTCCTTTCTGAATAACACGCGATAGTTACGAAAAGAGAAGTTGATTTTTTTCTTGTTTTTTGTTTTTTTATTCAAGAAAACGTTTCTCTCCAACGTTTCCCTCTCCACGAACTTCAGAAGAAACTTCATTCGAAGTAACCAAACGGTGATCGACGAAGATTTCTCGAAGAAGATTCCAACGAGTTAAGAAAGGTCGAACCTGGTGTCTTTGGTGGTGCTCGAACATCGGCCAAGAACATCGACGCGACACGACGCGTAGCCTGTTCGCCTCTCTCTTCTCGTTTCTTTCTGTTTCTTTCCCTTTCTTTTCTTTCTTCTTTTTTTACCACGGGGCGTGTTACACGTCTCGAGCGTGGTCGAACGAGAAACGAACGAGAAGAAGCGTAGCACGGTGGTCGTCGTCGAGTGGGCGGTTTTGTTCGTGAACCGTGGACCAAGCGGGTTTAACCATCGTACGTTCAGTTTCTAACCCGAGATGCAATGAACGTGGGGTGTACAGGGGCAGTGGTGAGAAGTGGGGTGAGAGGAGAGATCTCTCAGGTAAGCACCACAGGTACGTACCGAATCGACAACGACAACGACCAGAACGACGACAAGGGAACCCTGCTGCTGAATGGCCAGACGAGGACCTCGTTAACTATGGCCTTGGCGCCGTTCGAGATGCCCGCTTTGATATCGCGCCTGAAAACTTTCAGCCGGCTCGTGGCTGCTCCCTCACCTTTTTCTCTCTCCTTCTCTCTTCTTCTTCTTCTTCTTCTTCTTCTTCTTCTGCTTTCGTCGCCTTTTTTACACCGAGAGAAACAGAGTTTCACGTCCGTTCGATCGATCGAGCCGAAACATCCAGTTGTCGGTTGATCTACGAAAGTGTTATGGGGTTATGCAAGGATCTGTGATTGAAACCTCGGAAAGTGCACTCTTTTTTCTGCTGAGATATTTGTTAACCGTTTGCAGTCGAAGTTTTTGTGCTGAAGTTGAATTTTTTTATAATAAGTTGTTGAATTCTAGTTTCTTTTTAGTACAAAATTAGTTTTCTTCATGTATGATTCTCGTCGATTGATCCGTTGATAAAAAATCATTTGAGAAATCCCAAGATTTCGTGACAAGTTGAAACTTCTTGTGTTCCTGTAGTTTTTCATCGTTTCTGAACTTTATCCTTCGCGATCTTTCCTCGGAATCAGTGGGATCTGTCTGAATTCTTTCCTTTCTGTTTGCTATTGAAATTAGTTTCACCTTTATTATTATTCTAATCTTCCATTTTGTTTTAAATTAATTGCTTAATTCAAATTTCTCTAAACTCTAACTAATCTTCGCTGCTAATTCCATCATTTGGTTCCGATTTTTGCAAGTATTAAAAATAATTACTTTAATTAAACACAATGTTACACCATGAAATGTAACATACGTCGAACATTTTAAATATAACAAAGAATGATATTTATTTAAAAAACAAAACAAAAGAAAAGAGTGAGTGTAAACGATGGTTTGTTTGAGAATGCCTGAGCCTTCCTGCGAAAATAGGAAAGAAAATTCGATTCGACAGCACAATGTGAAAGATCATTTCATATCTCCAAAAATAAATCATACTGGTTACGGATATTTGTTTCAGCGAGCTATATCAAGCTGAATCATTGGTAAATCGACGAACGTGTACACCGGTACCCATTTGCTCTATATTTGCTCAATGAGTTTCGAAATCTCCATTCAGGCCGGGACGCGCGCGCGGCGAGGATGGCGAAACTGGAGAACGGTTGAATGATCGATGTCGTGGGTGGTCAACAGGCGAGGGACAGCTGTGTGAATGAGTCCAGTGTTCGATGACTCGTTTATGTAGGTCGTTATCAGCTTACACGCGAATATCCGAATGACCCTAGCTACCGATGGCCCCGGACAAAAACCATTTATTGTTCGACGCCGGTTTATGAATTCGACGCTGGTATAAAACGATCATCGATAAGGAAACGACCTCTTGGTGAAATTAAACGATCTCTTCCCTGGTTAAGATCGCCGCTTTTTTTACAGGCTACCGCAACAGACCGGGAAAATCGATCGATAACCATCGAACAAGATGATTTTTCAATATTTTTTTTCCCTCGAATAAAAAGGAGAAAAAAAAGGAAATAAAGGTAGCCTCACGATCGAAGGTAGATAAACGGGTAACGATGAAAAATTCGGGTACACGCGTGTGTGTATATACGGCGAGACCTGTCATTTAACGAAATTACACGTCCATGGTAAATTATTGATTCTTTAATCGTTTTGATTGCACCGACACGATACAACGTTCGGTGTATATCGAACACGCGATCATTACGCGAGATAAAAAAAGAGAGAGAGAGAGAGAGAAAGAGGGGGAAAGAGAGAGAGGGAGAGAAAAAACGTGTACGATAACGTAACACGCTCGATGCAAATTTATTCGCTGCTCGGCGGAACGCTTAAAAAATTATTTCAACATCGGCAAACAGTTTTACACAAATGGCCTCGTTGTCGTTCGAAATGTTTACTCGATCCCCGACCTGTGTACCGTTGTTGCGTAAAAATGCTTCGGAACTTTTCGATGATATTTTTCCGATATATCTTTCTTTTTTGTTTTCTCTCTCTATCATTTGTGCTTTTTTCTTTTTATTCGATGTACGCGTTAGTAGTGGGTTTATTATACATTAACGGCGAGAATTAGCTGGTTCGGAATAAAATTGGATTCGACGCCAGATCTTAAATCATACCGAGGAATTTTCGTTGAACGTTTCGCAAAAGACGTTCCCGATTTATCATCCAACTAACGTTCCTAAGATCGTGTAGGTACGCTTGTTCGTGAGTTCGCTTCTAATCAGCTTCACGATGTACAGGTTCCAGCGAGGGATTTTCGCCGCGAGCAGCTCGTTAGTTCCTCGTTTTAATGTCACTGACGTTTATAGATTCGATTATTAATAGTTTCGCCCGCTTATGATTGTTAGATATTCAAACGAGAGTAGGAAGAAGGAACGTTGGACTATCGGTCTCTTTTTAGGTATAAATTAACTCCAAAATTTGGGGTTAATCTGTGAAACCTTTGACTTTTGTGGAAAGGTAAAAAATAGATTAATATGATGTATTTGTGAATTTTGCGATGTACTGTTGCAATAAATTTATCTGTTGAAAAAAAATGCTACGTTGTTTAACAAGTTTTTTTATTACTTCACATTTCATCAAACACATTATTTTGATTTGTCTAAGTAGGTGATATGAAATATTAGATAATTATTTTATTGTTTGAAGACACTTATACATTTCATTTGACTGAGGAAAGAAAATTTTTAAATGACAATCAACGATATCGATGAAGCTTCGATGTATCAATAGTTCTCGAAAAATCTCTTTTTATCAGTAATCTCGAACATTGTTAGAAACAGAGAAACAATGTATATTGACGAATTTTATATTTTGCAACGTCGTATTTATAAGCGTCGAAAAAAACGCGCGAAAAATACACGAAAAAAAAGTTTGATAATTTTTGGAAAAGTAATTAGTGTTGTATATGACACGAAAAAATAAACGACGTGAAATTTAGAACTTGAGGGATTTTAAACGACCAATGTACATTATTAATAATGTCGAAAACATTGAAATATTGATAATACATATTATTCATCTGAGAATTCCTTTAGAAGAAGCTTTTCTCCTTTGAATTTAGTAACCCAAGTTTCGTTTACTTGGTCATATCGAAAGAAATTTTTCACCCTGTTCAGTACGTTAGTATTACAGTGTTTCAGTCTCGAAATTTCAGCCTAATTATACTAAATGATCGAGACGTTCTTAGTATGTCGAACATCGGTATACGATGATATAAGCAGTCACGTAGGAAACTGTTACCTTTAAAATAGTTGGCAGGTGACGGTTGAGCGGCATCCAAGATCGTGTTGAAACCAGTCGAGCCTGTAAACCGACGATTCGTATTAATAGTCTATTAAGGTAACAAGGTTACGGTGTATTAGTGGAACGGGTTGATACTAGTCGATGCGTGTTGCCAGAGCGCAACCCTAATTTCCGGACAAAGCTCTAGCAACGATGTTCTGAAAAACAGGGGAATTCCACTCGACTACGCTCTTTCACCATTGATACGAAAATTCGGAGATTAGGAACTTTCAAATTCTTATGGATACTTGTAACTCTTCGTTAAAAAGGTCACAGAGTCTTAAAAGACACGCACTCTTCATTAATCTCTTCATTAATGTCTCACACGTGCTCTCTGTCTTCAAATTCGCAACAAAAATAAATGCAAAATTCACACACTCTCAAAGCTCATCTGAGATGCAAAAATTGAGAGACCAGGGGTTTTCAGATTAGCGTGCTTTCTTCAAAAAGATCACAGGATCTCAAATAACACATTCTTTTTGTTCTCGAATTTTCAAGGAAGCTACTTCAAAAATTCCCACAGTCTCAGAGCTCATCTCAGTTAGGAAAACTGGAAGATCAGGAGTTTCCAAATTCTTATAGCAAGCTTTCATCAGAAAGATCACGAGACCTCAACAGATACTAATACTCTCTTCGTTAATCCCTCACAACCATTACCATAAACACTTACTCTACAATCTCACGCGTTCGTAACGACTCTACTCCACCTTCAAAATCCACACACTCCCGCAGCTCACCTAAGGTTTTTGTACCTATAACACTAGATACACGGTAACCAAATCTCTCACCTTCTCTCTTCAGATAGAGAGAAAGAGGGTTTAGGGCGTGTGCGTCGCGGGTTAATAATAATTCGCGGCCGGGTCGCCGGTGTTCGGATAAGATAACAGGAAAGGCTGTTGGTAATAGGTGGTAGGTGGTCGCGGCTCGGGGGCAGAAAGAGAGGGACGCGTATCAACGGTGGACGATGGAAAGAGGCGCGGCTGGGCAAAAGGGGGAGAGGTTCGGCCGCGGAATGGTGAACGCGAGAAGAGAACGGAAGAGAGAAACGATGGGGGCGTGGGGGAGACACAGAGACAAAGAGAGACAGAGAGAAACAGAGAGAGAAGGTATGAGAGAGAGAGAGAGAGAGAACTAGGCGTGTGCGCGGCGTAGAACATACGCTTCATTAACGGATCATCTCGTGTTAATATCTACTTTATCCTGGGGCTGACCGTATCAGCTCTGGCCAGGCGCACGGATACCAACGGATCGCAACAGGACGCGCGGCAGGCCTGCAATCTACCCTATCTCGCTGGCGCATCATCGTCCACAGCTCCAGCCAGTGCCGTACCTACAGACCAACAGAGAAACAGAGAGAGAGAGAGAGAAAGAGAAAAGAGAGACAGAGAGAGAGAGAGAATGAGAGTCTTCCCCTCTGGCTGGACGATTCTCTCGTTCGACCTCTCCACCTCGATCCTCTCTTCTTCCTCTTTCCAACCACCGCCACCTTCTCTCTCTCTTTCTCTCTCTCTCTCCCTCTCTCTCTCTCTCTGCCCCCTTTCGTCGTGTCCCACCTCCTGTGTTTCATCGGTAGAAACGCGTCGAACCGTCAACAACACTTTACTCCCACGATCCCAGCGCGCGCGCACACAGATTTCCTCATTAACGCGCGAGCTATGTCGACCGGGATGGAGGGGAAAGAGAAGCAGGGGATCGATAACGAAACTTCACCGGTGGCGATCGCCGCGGTAGGTGGTAAGGTTGCGTGTAATTGGACATTTGCGCCCGACCCTCCTATCTATCGCTCGCAGAGAGAAACGTAATTGCCGACTACGGACGAGTCGTAGTTGTGCTCGTTCACGTGTTGTTGTTGTTGCTGCTGTTGTCTATTAACCCTGGATTGACGGTAGAACCGGTAGAGACTGTTTCCTAACGGTAGGCCTGACTTTCGCGACAGAGAGTATTATTTGTGCGGACAAGATTGCCTGCTGTCAGCTTACGTCGATCGATAAGCTTATATCTGTCCTTCGAGCCTCTCTAATCACGAGGATAGTAAATTCGTTTCGACATCTATCTAATCTTCCTCTCCTCTTTATTAATAACACATTATTCGCGATAATAAATCTCTCTGCACGTTGGTTCGTGTAATTAAGATGTTTCATATTCTTCTGTCGTCGGATATTTAGAAAAAATTTCTTGGAAATACTATTTGAATAACAGATACTGTTGGATCATGAAATTAACGTTTCTAAAAGACCGTCCATATGTTACTGATTTAAAAAAAGGCATTAAATTATTATTTCATAGAAAGTTAAAAGAAGGAATAATTAAACTAAATTATCACGTATCTATAATTAATCAAAAAAATAAGTGTAATGCTCAACTGAAGAAAATCGAATGTTTAAACGCGGGGAATTCGTAAATTTTATTATTCAGCGCACATATAGAAACTGTAGTCGCAAAATCTTAGGCATTACAGAAACTCGCGTTAAACGACAATTTTCTGCATACAATAAACATTAGAAATACCACGTCTCAGAATCCCCGCGAATTATAGAAACAAATTATACCAATCAACGTAAAGACATCGCAGATCTCTTCAGTTTTCCATACTCAAACGAATCCACCAATCACCAACGCTATCACCACTTTTCAATAACAAACGAGCTGGTTCGAGAGGAACCTAACCGAATCAAAAAGTTGAAACCATCCTCACACATAGCTAAAAAGGTGGGACACGAGGCGTGCAAAAGGTGGTAGAGGCGGCCGAAGGTGGCTAAGAAAAGTGGAGCGGGGGGTTGGTCGAAGTTACGAGCGCCACGGGGCTATGCGCGCCCTGCGGCTCGTATAACATCGTAATCGCAACGACGGTAATAACGTCTCGTAAAGTCTTTTTACATAATCAGCATTACTCACAATTTAGGGGGCGGAATGGGCCGGCGAGAAGATAGCGTTACCACTCGTGACTAGGTATCGTGGTGGTGGTAGTTGCGATAGTAGTGGTGGTAGGGAACGTAGGGGTGGCTTGTGGCCTCGTAGCGCCGACTAACACCCTCTCTTCCTCTTCTATTCGTGCCTTCTGTGGCCGATGACGAAGTGGGCATAACCACGTGCTCGTGGATACGCTGGGTAACGTTGGATAGAGGAATGGGAGGGGGAGGGGGAGAGGCTGGTTAGACAAACGAGCCCCTTGTGGGGTGTTCCAAAGGATATCCTACCAACCGAGCGTATCGTGGCCATTGCTTGGCAGGATGTGTAATAGTATGTACGTACTCGCGTAATATTAGAAGGCTCCCTTCGCAGTTTGTCAGCAGCCAGTTGTTACTCGCGCCAGGGAAATCATTAACTTTCCTGAGACTCGCGTGGCGGTCCCACAAACCGATCAAATAGAAATTCGCTCATCTTTTTTGTTTTTGTTTTTTTTTGGAAACAATTGACGCTCCTTGCGTCTTTCTTGTACCTTCTTGAATAATTTTTATGCTGGCATTGGTAACCACGTGTGCATTGTTGGAAGTGACACGTTTTCTTATTTCAAGAGGATCAACTTCCATTTCAATTACCGAAATAAACTCGAAATTTTTAAACTTTTGATAAGAATGTGACAAATTTTGCGACTAAAAATTGAAGATCCGCCTTTCATTACACACGTTATATACTAAAATCTGCGAAATCTGTAGCGAAAGGGTTAAATATCTCGAAAGAAGAGACAAATGGACTTACACTACTTTTGAAAATAAACGATCCATATTATGAAACAGTGTGCATTCAGACCTAAATTCCAACGAACGTTCGAACGTTCGAACGTTCATAACGCTCGATAACGCGGATAATTTTATGTAACTCCGGAGAAAATATTTCGTACATGTATGGATCGTAGAGACGCCTGTCTTAAAAGGAGATCTTAACAGAAACGCGGCTCGGTTAGTCGAATTGGACGTGTAATGGAGGTAACTCTCGCTCGTCATTTCCCTCGTCGACCTAACGGCATAGAAACTGCGAGCTTCGTGTAATATTACGGAATACCTACATACCATTACACGTCCCGGGGTTATATAATCTGGCTGAGCACGGCTGAGGCTCCCTTCTTCGTAGGGAATAACAGAGTTTGTACGTATAAAAGAAGGAAAATTGAAGCCCGCCGTAACGAATACGACTCGACGTAATTATTTCTTATTCAAATTGCTAGCGAATGAACCGGCAAACACGACTAACGACCAAAGAACGAACTGCCGGCTTTGTGCTTACGTAAAGAGAATCCACGTTGGAAAGATATGCCTCTACAACGCGTTACCGCATCGTGAATAGATAATACCTTGTCCTTTTGTACCGATGCATCCGTCCAAGCGTACAGTAGCTCGCGAAAGTATTCGTATTACCTTTTAAACCATTTGCGTCATAGCTCTAAACACTCTAGTAACTTCATAAATCTTGTATTTTCATTTAACGAAACAAATATTACATTTTTACAAATTTGAAAATTACTAATTTTAAAAATTTCAATACCAATTTGGCAACTTTTCTCTTGAAATCTGTCGTAACGGAAGTTTTAAGTGATAGTTAGCGAGATGATGAGTAACTTATTTCCGATGTTGCAAAGTTTATCACCGGAACAACTCCGTGACTCAACATCGCTAACACATTTTCCTTCCAATTCACAAATTCATCCTTCCATCCCTCCTAATTTTCCAATTAATCCTTACTGCCGATATAAGTGATAACACCGGAACGAACCGATTAACATAACCTTCCCAATCAGTCGAGGATCTCGAACAACCAGTACGTATACGCCCACACACTCCCCAACTTAACCGTGAAAACGTTACAACGATGTAACGAAACCTAAAGGGACCAGACAGCGTCAAGAATGACAGAGAGAAACTACCATCTACAAACCGGGGGGTAGTTTCACTCGTAGAGTTCTCTAGGAGGATGTTTGTCTTGAAACCGATCTAACACAGAGAGAGAGAGAGAGAGAGAGAGAGGTTTGGCCAGGTCGAGGAAGAGGGACTATACCTAACACAGAGAGAAGAGCAAACCGAAGGTAGACGAACGTAGAGGGAGGAGGTGGGGGAGGGTTAGTAGGTTGGCAGAGGTGGTAGTCAGCTGCTGTCAGTCTAGTCCATCCGTCCCGTCCGTCCGTCTGTCCTGGCCTGGTCGTGGTCCGCAGTCCGTTACAGCCCAGACACAAACCCCACCGCCTTTCGAGGTCGGAGGTGGATACACGCTTTTCTACTTAGCGAACGGGCACCCCCAAGGGGGTTGAAGGCCGAGACCCACCCTAATTGCGTCCGAGAGACCGGACAAAGCGCGACTCGTGTATGTGTGCGCGAGCGAACGCTCACTCACCATCAACCTCCACCACCTCCGTCGTTGCCTCCACCGATAGAGCTACCACGGAGGAGGCTGCCGGTGTGCAAAGGAGGAAGGGTGGCCAGAGGTGGTTATGTCCGGAGCCAGCCGTTCAGTTCCGGTTCCCACCTCTTGTCCGTCGGCGTACTGCCCTCTGGCGGTCGACACGCTGTACTACAAAGTTTGGCGGACTGAATAAACTTGGCGGCCGACCCCTCGGAGAACTTGGAAAAACCGGACAAGCCTCCGGAGTGAAAAGCCTCGGTCTGCCCGGAAATAAAAGGGAACGGAGGGACGAGCGTTAGCACTGATACTTCGTGGCTCCCTTTTGCAGTTTCGTTCTCCCCTTCCTTTCACTCGTTCCTCATCTCCACCTCCTCATCCTCCTCAACAAACCACCTCGCGTGGCTTGGATACATTCTACGTTGGCCGCGGTGCCGATGAAACCGGGACTGGTTTGTTCGACGGTCAAAAAGTAAAGTTTCCTTGATACCTCGTATTAACGCTCGATACTTTCCGCCTTATACAAGCTCGGCCGGGCTCTCTCGACTTTTTAACAGTCGATGCCTTCCTTCCCCTTCCCCTCCCTACCACCTGCTATCGGTAAAGTTTTAATGTAATAGGAGAAAGAGCGTATTTTTCGAGCTGATACACCAGGAGTAAGGAACTCGAGAAGTTGGGATGTAAGCGAGGTTAGAGGTTGTAAGTTTTGTCCATTGTTGTATGGAAAGATCGAGAGAACAGTTCTGAATCGTATATGAGAAATATATACGCTTGTTCAGAACGAGTCTATAAATAGTACTACACGAATTACATAAAATAACTTTGTACCTATGGTAGTTGATATTCATACTAGCTTACAATCGTAATAACAACGCAATCGTAGTATCCTTCTTTAAATCAGTTGTCGTTAGAACGTAGCGACGTTTCTAACCTATTCGTTGTGTCGCGACGCGAGATCGAAACGTCTAATCCACTTCCTTCGAACGCGTAAAGAATGAGCAAACTTTACCTTTGTTCTACGTGTTACTCGTTACGAGCGTCCTCGAGCCTTTCGTTTGCACGCTCGTACAATTTGTCCTCGCAACCGTGTCGAGGAAGGAGAGTCAATCAAATCGCGGCGTCGTAAAAAAAGGAAAAGGAAAGGGGCAATCGTAAGATACGAAACGAGGAGAGGACACCGTGGCAGAAGGCCGGCGACGAGTGTAACGCGACATCGCGCTCGCAACGCCACCTGCAGTCGAAAGGAAATTCGATAGAGGCGGAGTTCGAGGTGCGGCCTCCTCGCATGCTCCTCCCATAAGCTCGAAAGCTGCCCGTGGCACAGTCGTCGAGCGGCGCCTATGGATCTCAGAAGCTTATCGCGACGACGGGACACCGTGGCGCGCCCTGGCGTCGCGTTTTGTAAACGAACCGGCATCTATTCCATTGGCAGGAACCGTGAGCCGCGGACCTGTCGTTGTTTCGGTGCCGGTTCGTTCCCGATCTTTCTTATTATTATTCTTTTTCTTACAACCATTATGAGTGAACGAACGGCGTGTTCATGGTATTCTTCACACACATTGTTTCTTCAACGTTAACGATTGCTATTAGAGAAAGAGATATACCGGAGCTGATGTTACAGTGGTCGTATGTTCGTGTGCAGCTTGGATGTTCTCTTGCAGAGTTTTTATGGGATAATAGGTATAGTACTTTGAAAATGTTCTTTTTAATACGTTAGAATGTAACGTTACAGGAGAAGCTTTAATCGAACAGCAGTCGAGAAACGAATGTTTGTACCTGTTCCGAGGTATTAAACGGCCAAAGTGGGAAAGAGATTCGCACGCGATTGAATAGGTTATGGTTATTGAATCGACACGTGTATACGATACGAGTGATGCAAATACGAGAGATATTCCGATGAAAGTTACAAATGAAACGAACGTGTGCGTGAGGTATACTGGTTTCTGGGAAAATAGAATCGTACCTATGGAACGCACAAACGCAGAAATGCAACACGCGCGTGCCTGAATATAAATGCAAATATTACAAACATCGTTGATAACCTCAAACTTCTACCGGAATTAATGAACCCGATTGTTATCGTACATATATATATTTTTTATGCATATCGTATTTTTAAAGTCTCTCTCTCCGGTGTTGAAACAATCGGACAAACGTCGAGATAAAAAGCGTCGCTTAATTGGCGAACGACGGTTGAACGATAAAAAACATTGTATCGAATTAAACGAATTAATACGCTTGAAAATTACGCACTGTTGATACACGCACCGTACCGCGAAACACACCGGAGATTCATGCGTATGCTGTTTTTCTTTTTCTCTTTTTCCCTTTTTTTTTTGTGCCAACGCTGTTTACACAGCCGTCGTTTTCAACGACAATTTAATTAGTCGGTTCGAATGAACGCAACGCGGAGCGATAATGTATACCTCGTTGCGTATTTATTATTACTTAAAAATCCTGCGATGATTTTCCAACGAGCTGGATTTACAGCTCGTTCCACGATGTCTTACATTTTCCATTCATAAACAGTCAAGCATGTCCTACCATGATAGATGCTGCCAGCTACCACCTGCAACTTAATCACGCTAATTAAGGACTTCGCCATCTTAGCCTATTATTCATCTTGTCCGTACGCTTCCCCTTCGTTGCCGGTAGATCGCGTTCAGCACCACTGGATCATGTTACACGTGTTACGAGCCAATTTAACGTTGCCCGTTATGAATTTTTTTTTTCCAACAAATATTGCGGAATCATTTTGAGTAAATAGACGTCGATATCCCACCGTATTGTTCTTCAGATGGAAATATCGATAAAGTTAACTCTTTTATAACGCGATTCATTTGCTACGATTTATAAAAAACTCAGAATTAGTAAATAAAAATCAATTTAATTTTTACCGCGTTATAAGATACTCAGAATTAGTAAATAAAAATCAGATTAATTCGTCACATCATGAGAAACTTAGAATTAGTACAACTAGATTAATTCGTATCGCGTTATATGGAAACTGTGTAAGTGAAGCACAGAAAGAAGTACATGTAAATTAGGTTGATTCTTTCTGCGTTATATAAAAGATTATACGTTACATAAAAGTCAATAAATATACGTTCACATATTTCAAATTACTCTTATCGAATCAAAGAGTTGACGAAAGAAACACAAAAACACAAAGTGAAATAGGAACTAAAAAACTATTTCTTAACAAAAACAAGAAATTCGAGCTTGAACTCAAATTCTCTATTAACATCTATCATCATTGTCAAACATGAGAAGTCTAACTCTTTTTCTTCTAACAGGCCAAATGTTCTTTTCACTTTGCACATCTTCATCTTCCTTTTCAAATGTAGTTTCAAGAATACCGCGTTATAGGAGGACTGTCGCAATTTCCGCACCGCGTTACGTCGATACACTGTTTAAAATTTGTTTCCATTAGCAGAAAAGAGCAAGAGAGAAGAAAAAAAGAGAAACAAAATAGAGAAAATTCAATTTACAGTGAAACGGACCGACACGTTACAACCGTGTATCCGACGTTTCGACCGGAATCGAGAGTAGGTTTCACAGATCGTTCTGTCCTATAGAAAATCGTTCGGTATGCCGGTCGTGAACGGCAATGAAATATAGGTTACCTTTTAGTAAACCGTTTTAGAGAACTGTAGCCGGAGGGAATGAAGATCAATAAAACAGCGAGAGAAAAAGAACGATTTGAGGGTGGCTCCGGTTTCAAGGCGACGATGCCAGCCAGGGTCGGTGGGTGGAGGTGGCGGAAGGGTGGACAAAATAGGGGTAGGTGGAGGAGGGGAACGATACTTCATTCAATTTAAATGAAACTCGTATTAACGGTGTGAAATCAGCGAATTCAATTAGGCGAGCTTTTATTAATACAACATGATTAATTAAACAATACAGCGATAGGGGGTGGTGGGTTGGTGAGATTGGAGGTGGAGGGGGATGAGAGGAGGTTCAGGGACTTGCAAAGGGTTGTCGGGAGAGCGGCAGATGTTCGTGGCGTCAACCAAATTATTAAATGTCGTAAGTTGCGCGCCCCACTTCAACACGGAGATTGTTGTAAATAAATTTCTCCCGTTTCTTGGACTTGTCGGACTTTTACCGATCTTTTTCACCTTTCGAGAGATCGTTGAACTGATCAGATGTGATCAATAAGATGTTCAGTTTTTTTCTTGTGATTTAAATTGCTTCCAATTACTATAAATAGTATGAAAATGTTGTAAAATATATATATTTTAATTTTCTTTTTTATTTAATTGTTTAATAGTTGCGACAAAGTGAGGATACATTCATTTTTAGATTTTTAATATATGTTTTTTTCCCCTTGTATTATAATGTAATATCTTATCAGCAACAAGTAAACTAGTTACTTTTAATTAATTTCTTAATCTTGAGAACACTTGAAAGTTGTTCCGTTAATTTTTCTTACTTAACTATTTAATAATTCGTATCAAGTGAGAATGTATTAATTTCAAGATCTTTGATGTATGTGTTTTTCCTTATATTGCAATGTGTTATCTTACCTACATCGAGTAACCTGTTTATATTAAATTAATTTTAATTGTATTTATTTTCATTCGGACTGAATACTCGAAGGGTTAATCTCGAGAATGCTCGGAAGTTGTTCGGTTAATTTTAAGCGATTAATTCGAATGATATATCGGTTTCCATTACCCTTGCAATTGTAACGTTCGTTTCTCATAATGTAGTTTGAAAATTTGCAACTACCGGTTACATGAAACGTGCACGACCCTTGGCCATCGCGTTATTCCTGATTATGCGGTTGCTCGTACGTTCTACGACCTTGACTTTAACGGGGTCAGATCAAGCACTTAACCGCTTTCTCATTAATGTAGAAGCAGATGTGAATGCACGCGGCAAACGACGCATGCAGCCTCGCATATCGTGTTTTAGCTATTAGTCAGCCACTCGAAATTTCATATAATGCCTGTCAATCATCCGACGGAGTTATTTGTCTCAGGCAATCGGCGTACTAACGAGACGGAACCGTGGACGATTATGCACGGATTTTAAAGGCATCGATCATTCAGTCACTCCCGATTTTTCAATATTCCCACCGGAGATCGGCCGTTCGGTTGATTGAATAGTTCAGATGTGAAAGAACGGGTGGAAGTAATGTTTCCGTTCAGTTTACCAGAAGTTACTCAAAATTCGAATTTGAGAAATTGAGGCGGATCGTTTCACTTTGAAAATTGGAATTTAATAATTTGAGTTTGAAAAATTGCATTCGAAAATTTGAATTTGAAAATTCGATTTTGAAAAACTTGAACCTGAAAATTTGAATTTGAAAAATTGCATTTAGAAATTTGATCTTGAAAATTCGAACTGGAAAATTTCAATTTAATAATTTGAATTGGGTGCAATTGCATTTGAAAATTTCACTTTAAAGGATTGCATTTGAAAATTTAAATTTGAAAATTCGAATTGAAAAATTTTAATTTGATAATCTGAATTTAGAAAATTCAAGTTGGAAAACTGCATTCGAAAATTCCAATTGGAAACTTTTAATTTAATAATTTGAATGTGGAAAATTGCACTTGAAAAGTTAAGTTTGAAAAATTGCACTCGAAAATTTGAATTTTAAAATTTAATTTTGCAAATTCGAACTTGAAAATTTAAATTCAACAATTGGAATTTGAAAACTACCTTGAAAATTCGGACTGGAAAATTTGAATTTGAAAACTCGCATTTGAAACTTCAAATTTGAAAATACGGCGTAAATTACACAATAGTGTCCTTCCCATCGAATAAACGCTGTTGGATAGGTTCCTCTCTCGCCGCCGATATTTTCACCTGCGCACTCGAAGACTTACACGGTAAACTAGCAGATGCTCGGAATCGGTACTCCTCGCGTCACGGTTACCAGCGAACATAAGCGTATTTGTTTACGAAGGGCTGGCGAAACGTGTTTATAAGTGGAGCGGAATTTCCCTTTGTTCTCGCCGAAGGGAAACCCGCGTTGCTCTACCTGAAGAAAAGTGACACGAAGGGAACTTAACCGAAAAATCATCCCCCCCTTTTGAAAACCGAGCCTCTTCAAACTCCTCCTATGTGATATTAACCATGAAACGACGCTTTAACAGATTATGTTTCCAAACGATGGATTTTAGATATCAGACCGAAATGCAAATGGCGCAGCTGTGTTGACCGTGAAACTTTTACTATTAGTCGTAAAAATAAATTCTTTCCACCATTTCGGTAAAATCAAAATTTCATAAAACAAAAAGAAAAGAAAAGGAAAGAAAGATTAATAAATTACGATGACATTTCACCATTTTCTTAACAGCTTGAGAATCCCTTCGTGAATATTTCAACTTGAACGTGGATGATTCTAATAGAAAAAAATTCATTTCTTTATCTAAAACACTTCTTTATTTTTTCCTTTGCGTTTTCAACGAGAATATCTCGAATAAACGTAATGTAACCATTGGCTCGTAGTATCTAGGAAGTGAGGTTGTCGCGTTTCACCGGAAAGATCTCCACGGTTGCCTTAGCCCCTTCATATCCGGCCAAGCACACACAAGCTCGGCCAGCGTTCTAAGGTTTAGACAAACTTTTTCAATGAAGATTATTCCGAAGTCTGCTAACTACTCGGCGGAGGTTCCCTTGAGGGCTCCCGCCAACTTTTTTCATTCGCCTAACTTTTTCCACTGGCCTGATGGTCTGTCGGTCTGCTTTATCTAAAAGGAGAAGGAGCGGAAGAACCCCACGAGCGCGTAGAGTACACCGGGAAAACACTGGAGACGAAGAAATCCGTGGTTATACGCGCATGTTGCGTTTATTGCCATCTTAAAAGTGTGTTCGCCGTCGGCGCGAGTAGATATTAGCCCTTGAACCGCGCAATATTTCCGGCGCTCGTGCGGCGCTCGGCACACTTCGGCCTTGTCGAGCGACGTTCCCGTGGTCTTTCATTGTGAAAAGTGCACGCCTGGAAAAAAAGATCGTAACGCCGATGTTTGATTAAACTTTCTACACGGGACTTTGTAATCTATGCGTGTATCCGAGGAAATGCTCGAAAGTGAAATATACAGGGTGGGCTTACGAATTATCTTCTTTGGCTAAGGGTCGTTCGAGGACATTTTTAGACGTAATTCGAATAATTGCAAGAAGGTGAATAAAATGGAAAAATTTGCCTCATTAGTGCTATTATTTTCTGTCTTTTTTGTTTCTTTTTTTGAAGTTGCCTATAATTTTTTACACGAATATATATATATTTTTTCTACTGATCTTAAAATGACATTGGACTTAAAATTTCAATTTTAACGTGAAAGAAACTTTCATTGAAATCCTGGGTTTTTAGTGACACTAGAAGTCAATTATTTTCTTTTTGGAATTGCTAATAATTTTTTATACGAATATATGTATTTTTTTGTCTACTGATCTTAGAGTGACATTGGACTTAAAATTTCAATTTTAACGTGAAAGAAACTTTCATTGCAGTTCTGGGTTTTTAGCGAAACTAGAAGTCAATTCGAGAGTCAAATAAATGATATATTATATTAATTTCAGTAAAAATTAAATCTAGTGTTCCCTAATGATAATATTTTTCGACATGAACAATGGCTGCCATAAATGTCACCACAGGCTCAAATTATTCGTTCTTTCATATTTTCTACTGTAACAGATAGGTCTTTATAAACTTTCTGCTTCAGTGTCCTTCACAAGAAGGAATCCAAAGCTGTGAGAATTTTTTTTTTTTAATTTTAAAGTATTCTTTTTTATAACAACTTTTCTGGAAATTTTTTGAAGATTTTTGTTTTTTGCGATAATTTTTCTGAGATCCATGAATTTTTCATTAAGTGTCCCTATTACAATACGTGAGTGATAACCATGCTTGTTTACAGACTCGAATTAACATTTACAATTTGTGTCACTACAAGTACATATGTCTCTCACTTTATTTAAAGTTCTAAAATCCAAGATCATATTATTGTGCACGCTCAAAAATGTCTGTTGTAACGCAAGTTAAAAAAAAAAAGATATACAAATTCGTACAAAAAAGACAAACAAAGAGTGATCTTAAAAAACAAAAGAGAGAGAAATGGCGTTTATGAGAACATTTCTCCTCCATCTTATTCACTCCTCGAAATCTTTCAAATAACACAAAAATGTAGTCTTACTTTCACCCGTTGAAATCATTTAAGTTAGTATAAAATCATAGTTAAAAGAAATAATAATTAACCAGCTTCTTCTATACGAATCACCCTGTAGAACGCTTGATAAGCCGCGTTCCTTCCAAACAGCCACGTTGCACGGTAAAATACAACCGATCGTACAGGCCTATGTTAACCATAATTGGAATAACACGCTTCTCTTCCGAACGCAAGTTTCGATCGTCTAAACTGCAAAAGGAAAAGAACCGTCGTACATTCTCCTCAAGTCTCGCTTCAGCTTCATGACCAAAAAGAGGGAAGACAATCTCGCGCATCCCGGAAGCGGCACGTTCGTGCCGAGTATCGAAGTCGGTAGATGACAGGTCTTCCTCAATTACGGCCAATTATCGATCTCACGTCGATCGAAAGACGCATTGCACGAACGCGTACGCGTGCACCGCATCCACGATCCTGATCGCGAGCACGTCCGGTGTGTTAGCTAACGTCTCCTCTCTTTCTCAACGAAGCTTCCGATTCTCAGCGATTTATCGCTCGTTAAGAAGTCGAACAGAGTTTCTGGTACGACCTGAACTCTCAGTTCTCTTCACTTCTCGTCTTCGTCGTCGTCGTTCTCGTCGTCGAATCGAAGCATAATGACCGTAAGAGGTATGCACACGCATTCAGGCGTCAAGGTTCGTGCTACGGCGCCTCTCCGTAATTGGTCCGTCATTCTTCCACGTGTCAAAATACACACGCGTCCGATAGACGAATGGAACGATGTACAAAAGGGGGAGCAAGAGAAGGCTGCTGAAGGATCTGATTAGCGACACGTGGATCTTCATGGACCTGGTCAGAGATCGTTTCGATGGTTCTTAAAGGTGAAACGAGAAGGGATGGATGAAGTTAGAGGGAGAGGAAGATCTTGGATGATTCTCGGTCGATCTTCTCTCAGACGTTTGACGTTCATTCAGGCTAACCTTTCCGTGGCGCGCAGCCTCTTTTCAGCGGTAGAATAAGCTGGCCAATGGGCCGTGACGCGGCCAGCGTAGATAATTGAACGTTTCAGTGGCTGGCTGCCACGAGTAATAACGGTATACATACATATATATACATGCATATAGTTGATTAAACGAGAATAGAAAGGTGGGAGGGTTGTAGTTAGGCAGCAGAGGGTTACACAGCCGAAAATTCACGAACGTCTTACACGTTTCTCGTCGAAACGTCTTCATTATACGCTGACAGACGGGACACGACCTCTCGAACGAAGTCAGGGAGAATGAATTTTCAAGTGGGGACACAGGAGGAGGGTTGCCGCACGTTCGACGAAGATATATAAAGTTTGTTGCAGCGAGACACGAATGACCGATTGATTTCGACGTGGTCACGGTGACTCTGTCCCGAAGGGGGGCATGACTTGCTAATTTCAGGGCAGTTTACAAGCTGCGGAAAATATTTTTGCTTCTTTTGTTGACACTCGCATCGGTCGTCGATGGGTCCTTTTAGACCCAGGGATCAATTTTTTTTTAATTCGTTTTTTCTCTCTATTTTGCGGAATTTTAAAGTTTCTGACATTTCTTGTGCACTTCGTGACTGATCATGCAAATTCATATTTCTGAGAATGTAAAAAAAGTAGAGTTTCGGTAGAAAATTATTTCACCTGGCATGTATTATGAAAAGCACTATAATCTGGGTATTTCGTATATTTTCTTCAAGCGAAATCAACTTCCATGTGAAATAAAAAAAGAAATAAATAAATATTTCAATGATCATTTATTCGTCAAATTTAACCGCGACAATATATTTTAGTCTTCGGTAAATGATTCTTGCAATATTCATGTTTTTTTATCCTTGTATGCAAGTTTATTTCCCATTAATCATTAAAATTTTATCAGAAAAAGATATATTTTCAAATCTCAAATAATAAATGATCTAATATCAATTATTCAACCGAACAATCAAAGAATCAGAAGAAGCGTGTTCCAAATAGGGCTAGCAATAAGATAATATCCACCATTTCTTTTAACGTTAATTTCAATCACATACTACTTTGTTTACAAACACAATATAAGCCCTAATACATCTAAACAGCATTATGCATCAACATAAAAGGTTTTAATTAACAGTAGATTAATTTTTCCAATTTACTTTTCCCCTTTTTCCCCCGCTTTTCGACGTTCCTACGGATCCTTTGACAAACCTATTCAAACATTAATTCCTTCGAGCAATAATCCACGTCGACAACCGTCAGAGGCGATGCAAGTCGAAAAAGGAGTTTTCCACGAGACGTGTGTGTACACGTACACGTGTGCTCGTGTCCGTATATGTGTGTATTTGAAACGCGGTTTGCACGCATCTATAGCGACACTCGAGCATAATTACGGGGTCGCATTTATATCCGGGCCGCTTGGCGCTGTCACAGCCACTCCCGGACTTTGTCTCCGCGGCCCCGTTGCAAATAACGGCGCGCTCGCGGTTGCATACACATTCCGAATATTGGCAATCGGGGCATCGCATTTAATTTGGCCTCAGCGTCAGCGTCAACGGCGGCGGCGGTGGCGGCAGCGGCGTCCACAGGAAACGACAAACATTTTGTTCAAACATTTGACAAACACTCGTTGCCCCAGTCGGGTCTCGTCGTTCCGCCGTCTGCCTCGTCCGAAACAACTCTGTCGCTTCGGCAAACAACAAGCGAAACGAACGAACGACGACGACGACGACGAAGACAACGAAGTTGTGTGGAAAAAGAAGAGAAAAAGATAGAAGATGAACCGAGGGGATGCTTGTTTTGCTACTATCCGCACGCCGAAGTTCGTTGGGTTGCATACCTTGGGGCGTTCGACCTCTTCACCGTGCTTCCACTCTCTTTTCCCATCCTCTTTATCCCACATTCACAATCCACCCACTCTCCTCTACCCTGTCACCTATAGTTTTCCTCTCTTTTCCACGCTTCTGTACCGTCTATTCTTTTTCTCGGCCCTGTTGGTCCCTCGGTGTGTCTCTCTCGATGTAGTTATTGGCCAAAGCTCTGCGTAACGTCGTTCAACCACTGTTTATCGTTCACCTGTGCGTTATATGTTCCCCTTGGTCGCGCGTTAGATTTTATTTATTCGCTACCAGGCCACGTTTCTTGATGTTTGCCCAGCGAGGAAGGGATGTTCTTCTTGGGATGGGGTTTTATATATGTATATCTGTGCATACATCGATTCAGAAAGCTTTTGGTTTGAGGTTGAATTATGTATGGAGATTCTTTTGCGTCAGGGATGAACGATGATGTGTCAATTATTAACTAAATAGAAGAATATTCTGTTTTCTTTTTAGTTTTGCTTTTAATGGAACTTCGCGGTGAGGTATCACAATGTCGCAGCGTTAGCGGGTAGTTTTACGGAATAAATGACGCTGAGTTTACCGAGTTTGATCGAGCAAGGACGTAGCGGATTGTGTTTTTGTATTACTCTGTTTGGTATCGTGGTTTGAGGACTGCGAATAAAATTCTTTGTCGTTGGAAAAGCAAGTGGTGGTGTTAGGAAGTAGAAATGTACTTTATGGAGGTACGAACATATAGCTGAGGGACTTCAGAGTGTTCAAACACGAGCAAACACAGATTGTATTTTTGTATATAACGAATAACACACTTTGATCATGAAACTTTGTATATTTTAACAGTGCATAAGGTATGAATACGTTTGTTATAACGATGTCTTAGGTGTGTTATTGTTCATTTATTAGTTGAATAGTTTCGATGTGTGGATATGTTTGAAGCCTGATTTCGTGTAGGTATATCCTTGATGCACAGGGTAAAAAAAGTGGAAATTTGAGAAAATTGCAAATAGATAGACTATATTTAACTAAAGACTATATATGATGGAATAATAATGTGATTGTCTGCGTTTGAAGTGGTATTCCCATTAGATGACATCATTTTTACATGCTTTGTACAATAGAAAATGAATCGCAATTTTTTCGTACACGTTTGACCATGTTTGAAGAAACCACAGTGTAATATTCACGTAACTGTCTCAATTACTATTTAAATTATCACGTATTTTCTCCACTTTGTTATTTCAACTAGCAATTAAGAATGATTTATCGATCAAATTACAAACCGTCCCTAAAGAATAAAACAGCGCAAATTCAAACGATGCTTAATTTTACGTTCCAATAGCAACGCGAACAACATCGACAGTAACACGCTGTAATTTCCGTGGCAAAAGGAACACTTTGTTAATACGAAGCGACTTCGTGACGTGAACACACGTCAGGTATCCTCGATCAAAGCCTCGTGTGAGTAGCGATACCCTTGAAGCAAGCCTGAAGGCACGAAAATGAAAATTTTAAGAAGCGTCGTCGTTACAGCTGTAGATCAATTACAAGCGATATGATATCTGTATCTTGCACGAATAAAAGGGGATCGTCTCTTTAACTTACAAACAAGATCCACGAGTTGTTTCATTCTGGAAAATAGACGAGTTACCGGTGCTATTGTAATAACTATTAATTAGCTTATCTTTCCGTCACTCACGGAATCCCTGTGCACGTAACGGCGCCAGCAGGCTTATCCTGCAGGCTAAATGGGAACGTCACGGTGCCCGTGTAAGTGGCTTGTCTAACATTTTGATTAACACGTCTCTACCAGTGAGACGAGCCAAGGTAGAAACGCAAAAGGCAAATCCCTCTCTCTCTCTCTCTCTCTCTCTCTCTCTCTTTCTCTCTCTACCCCGAAAACCTCTTTCACTCTGCTCCCTGATGCTTTTATTGTGCGTACGTAGCGACGTAGGTTCGTATTAGCTTGTCAAGAGGAAGGCGGACTGTCACTCAGAAACCTGAAAGACTGTCTGACTGTCAGAGCTGTTCGGCCACGGGGCCCTAGGTCCTGTGGATCGATCTGTTAAAAACATGTTTACACGCTACCACCTCGCTTTTCACCTCGTCTCTTACCTTTCGTCTCGCGCCACCTTCTCCCGCCTCTGCTAAATTCACCGATACACCTCTTGCTGTTCCCTTTTCTTTTTTCTTCTTCTTCTCGACACCCGTGTTTCACGATTCCCTCCCCTCTTCTATAGTCTAGCGAATCAAATTGAACGGGGCCAGGATTTTTTTTTCCATTGACTATTTGCTCTTTCGAACAAGCCCGGACGTTAGCAAAGGAATTAACCTTTCCCTCTACCTGCGAACAGGCTGCCTAGCTTTGACTGGGAGGTGTGAATGTAACGGGCGATCGAGAAATAATGCGAATCGATCTGAGTCTGATCGATCAAATCTCTGTGTGTTATCACTTTCTTCTCACTCAGAAGAGATTTGGAAAAGTTGTAGAAATTGATCGAGAAATAAGGCTGCTACGTCTGAGTCTAATAGCTAAGTCTTTGTATGTTTTATCAATTTTTCCTCGCTCGGAGAAAACACATGGGAAAATCGTCGAAATCGGTCGAAAGTTCTTCAGGGTCAATTTACCGTAATATTAAGCTAGATTTGACGAAGTTAAGAAATTATATATAGAGATTCTTCTGTATCAGGGATGAATAGATGATTTGTCAATTAGGTTGTATAGAGTTTTTAACAGTAGAATACTTTTCATGATAAAAGAATAATATCAATTTATGACAAATGCAAGAATACCACGTGAGACATCAAAGACACTTCTCAAGCCATTATAAAAATACAAAAAGCATACAGATACAGCAATCAAGCTGAGACACCCGTTACATTCATCGAGCCTCCATTTCGAACGATGCCAAAAATGTAACACACAGTTCCGCACGAAATATCATCGTCGAGGTTCAATTTTATACCGAACCAACACGTCCGGTATACGAATAGAACGTAAATGCACGCCGTAATCGTGGTCCAGTTCATTTAGCATTCTCGTCGGATCGTTCGGGTTTTGTATTTCGTCGTTTCGGCTTATCGTACGGTTCCCCTCAGAGCCGGATTAAATTTTCAACTGTGATACCGGTACGCTTATTTGCGATTCGTCTTAATAGGTCGTTCATTCGCCGTTGTAATCGTCGATTTCAAAAATAAAAGCATCATCGAACTGAAGCTTAACCAGAGCCAATCTTCAACCCTAACACGACGTTTACCGCATCTGAAGCCATTCGTTTTTTTCTCTCTCGTTAACCGTATTAAGAACGTCTAATTACCAAATGATCGATCGACACGAGGATTATGCGGTTCATTGAAATCTCATCGGATGCTTATTAAACCAGTTTCTATATTTCACGTTCTCTTCTCGTTTCCCCGACTCATTTTCCGCGGGGAATTTAAAATACTCACCGTATATAAACTGGACGTTCTAACAGGTGTACACCAATTAACGACATTCTTTTCGAGCTTAAAGAGTTAGGAGGAGAGAGGGGACGAAGGAAGAAGTTCGTTTATTCGGTTCAGGTTACATGATTAAAATTCCTTAGGCTTACGTCTCGATTTATAACTTCCCGTTACTTGTAAGACGTACCTTCATCGAGGACCACACTAATTGTTCTTTCTTTTACCCTTTCGCTGCGGCGCGCCTCCAGCTCGGTATTATCAGATTATGCGACATTATATTTACACGCACCATATGTCACTGGGTCTCTCTGGCTCGACGCGATTATAGCGATTACAAAATTGAAAGTGCAAAATGCACTGCAAACACAGGAAAATATCGAAATTAATAGAGAATGAAAGAAAATATTTAAGATATAAAAATACTAAGTAAATGATATTTTTACGTGGTCAAATAATAGTTAAAATGTTAAATAATTTAAATATAGTACATTAAATATGCATATTAAATAATACAAAATATTTTATTGGTCGTATATATGAATATGAACAATGTATAGAGTACTGTGTAAAAATTAGAACACCTACGTTGTATTGCAAATTTTCCTTTTTGCCATTAACCCTTTCTCTATGGTAGATTTCAAGAGAAACGATCGATTTTCAACCGGAAAATTTATCAAATTGGTTTTGAAAGTTTAAAAATTAATAGTTTTCAAATACGTAATGTTCGTTTCGTTCGATCAAAATGGAAGTGTACAAAGAATAAAATTCAGGCGAAAGGGCGATTGCAAAAGTGTACGAGACAAATTTCCAAAACTCCTATAGGCGCCAACAGTAATCAAAGGGTTAAAGAACGTACACAAATTTCGGTTAAGCATACACATTTTATTATACAATGCACTGTTAAAAATGATAAAAAAAGTAGCATAAATTTGGTGACAGTTTTTAATATTCTGTATCGCCTCGTTTTTCGTCACAACACAGGTTTTGTATAACTTTTCTATTTCAATTTGAATGTTTTACTATTCTGTTCACACATTAAACAGTTCATCTGCATTTTTCGGTACACTTTTCCTTTCCAAACAATCTCAAACCTGTTCGACAATCTTTAAATGAGTGGCTTCGAGGTGCGCTTTTCTCAAACAAATTTGTACACATCATCCAGTAAAGTAATCCTTCCAACTTCTCAAAAAAAAAAAAAAAAAAAAAAAAAAGAAAAAAGAAAAAAAATTCAAATCGTTTCGTCCACTTGAAAAAAAGATTTATTCTATTTCAAACGGGTTCACAAATAATTTCCTCCAGTGTGAAACAAATCTCGCATAGTGGCCTAAGACTTTTTGCACAGTCCCGCGTACGCCTTAACCAGTCAAAGGGTGAATACTCTGTTAATACACTGTTTTCTAATTCTCACGTACGACATACATCACTATTTAACTTAACGGTGGTGGTCCCCGTGGCATCCGGGACATTTTTCAAATAGGAGCAAGTGACGCACGCTCGACAAATGGTCGACCGCCTATTTCCAGGCCGTGGCTCTCCTCGCTTCTGCCGGGGCAAATAAGCACACGGTTTACAGTCGAGGGTCGCGAGGGGTTCACGACGTTACTTATGCAACGCAAAACGGCCCGGTGGAAGAAGAAGAAGGGAGGAGGGGTTAGAGGAAGGATGGCAGACTCGACCAAATTCATGCCCTCTTAGAATACAACCCCTTGTACGGAAGGGTCGCGGGCGCCCCTATATTACTTACGTTAGCCCGGCCTCTCGCCCCCTTTTATGTACGCAACAGAGTCCCGCACGTATATATAATACTCCTTTCTGCTTATAAGGCAATGGTAGAGGGTGGCTCGTTGCCTGGTTGGATCAGTCTCTTCTCAAATTACCCATCGTTTAGAACTCGTTTTCGCCTGTGAAGCGCAAGTGCATACAAATATCGTCTATGCTGATCGGTTAAAAGAGAGCGAAGATTAGGGTATATGGACGTGTACGTATATATCTGTGTGTATGTATGACTGTGGATATGTTCGAGGGGATGAATTAACGGTGAAGGAGATTCTCGTCGAGTCTATCAACGAGTAATTTAATCACCTGTTTTATTTTTTTAACGAAATTAAGTGATCTGTATAGTGAATGGATACTTGGAGTTGTTTATCTGTTGAAATTAGCATTCACAGATCTATTTGATCCTTTAAATGCTGTTACTGCGAGCGAGCTGTTTTACTACTCATGTTGTACAACCCAGAATATAATTAATTCTAGGAATATTTGATGCTTATAGCCTTTGTTGATCCTTTTAGTATTCTGCAAGCTTAGAAATATTCGAAAAATATGCACTAAAAATTGTTATTAAGATTAACATATTTTTCTTAAAAATGAAAATACCTTTACGTCTTTTGTTCTTAAATTTTATTATAAATTGAATGTAGCTTTGCATAAAAAACAAAAGGATTATTGTATCTGTGTTGAAAACAATTTTTTTTTTTTTTGGTCATTATTGCATAAACATTTTCACATTTTTGAGAAAGTGAAGACAATTATATTTAATGGAATATAAAAAAGTAGACATTTTTAAAATAAAATAATACAAATGCAAAGCCTATAACGAGTTTTTTTCTATGCACAAATGATGATGAAAATATTCTCCATATTTGGACCTAGAACATACAGTTAAAAATCTGTCATAGGATTAAGTGAAAAATGGACCGAATGCTCAACGAATGAACACGTAACAAAATTTTTAGAAACAAATTTTTAGAAATATATTATTCATAAGAGTATTTTTTTTATACGAATACATGTATTTCTCCTCGATAAAGGAACCATTCGAGGGAAAACTAATCTCTAGCTAATGCCTGTTCTTCATATTTCATAATTAAAGTGTCTCGATTTCCTGTTAATTACGGAATCATTTCGAAACGGCAGACGAGATAGAAACGAATGATCGACGAGCTTGTTCTACAGAATATCAACTCCCTTGATAACTAGAATCCACAATTTACTCGTGTATATTTAAGATAGAGTAGGAATTAGAGAAAAAAAGAGAAAGAAAGAACCCACGGATTACTCTCGTTACATCTTATAAGTAGTTCACATTCTATAGCCTAAGATTAATAGACACTTGGGAATCAATCGTGAATCGTTATACGAGATTCATCCACGGTAAATATCCACGGAGCCGCTTGTTATGTTAAAAAGTTAATTACACGTCAGTCGAAGAAGTTTCGTCGTTGATTCTCAGGTAATACCGGCTCGATCGGTCGTCAACGGGTACCGGTGATCCGATTATATCGCGCGCCGATCGCGAAATCCTCTCGTAACGTTAATCTGGCCTGTGTTGAGTTGTTCCTGTGGACAGGTTCCAAGCCTCGAAGAAAAGTCGATCGCGAACGAGTTTCACCGCGACAGAATCGGGCCAACGTTCGATCAACGCATATTTCCAACTGGTGATCGCGATTAAGGGTATTTAGACGCGTCCGACAAGTATGGATCTCTACAAGAATCGGCTGTTTCTTCGTCTCAGACTCGTCGTATAATGTTACGTGTGTACATAACGTCGCGTATATAATAGGTAGAGTTGGTTATTCGTGATTTTACGGCTATCACAGATTACACTCATCCAATTATTCCAGTTAAAGATCGTGACTCGACGATTCTGGATGAACAATATCTTTCCTGAAGAGAAATTTCTCTCTTTCCTTCTCTCTTTTTCTCTTTTACTCTTTTGTGGTTTGATGAATGCAAATTCTCCGACATGCCGCCGGTATTCTACATGGTTCGATCGATCTGTATACTTCATAAACGAACCAATTTTATCGTTTCTAATTCGGGAACCGTCTCTTTCATTCCTGTCCTCCATGATTAGTTAAACGGTATATCCGATTATAGACTGTAGAAATGTGTGATTTCTTTGACATGGTGATAAATTGACGAGCGTATATATCTGTACTATTTCAATATTAATTCGTGGTAAATATAGCAACTGTCGCTTTTATGGGAGTCTATCGAATTCCTGTTTAAATCGACTGCTACGGCTGTCACGAGTTTAGGTACTTCGACAGATCGAGTCGCATCGCTTAACACTGTCGTTTCGATCGTTGGAATAATAATGAGGAACTTGTGGTAGTCCAGACTACCATTATTTATTTATTTATTTTTTTTTTTTTGTAACTTTACGAACTTCTGTGAAAGGAAATTACTTTGTCAACATACACTATCATACTATGTTTAAAAAAATATAGTATTCCATTTAAAAAATTCAAATAGAGTTTGAAATATCCTCCATCATACTAGAAAAAAATATTTATACCTCATAACGTCTCCTTATATAACAAAAAATTTTTGTTGATACATATTTTTTGTAACATCACTTCCTTAACCCCCTATAATTCGATTTTTATTCGTTTGTAAAAAGAAAATTTACGATTCGATTGGAATTTTGCATTTTCCGATAATGTTGACAAGTAGGAATTAATAATGTTGCACAGGTGAGAATATAATAGTACAACAATATAACAATTATCAGGTTCATCCAAAACAAAAACATGCCGAATGTTTTCTGTTATACAAACTCAAACTCTTTGGAATATTTTCAAGTTGTTATCTTTTTTACTCTTGAAAATATGATCCAGTACAATTATTCGTGGAATGGAATATGATTCGAATATGCACCTCGACTGCGTCTGCAGACATGCACTCGATTATCGAAATTTTTAATATCATTTCGATATGTTGCGTCGCATGTGGATGATACTTTATAATAATAAATAAATAAAATTAGACGTGCAAAATATCAAATGTAATATACGTAATTTAGTCGTGTACTTTTCGAGTCACATAACGTTATAGAGGGTTCAAAGATATTTTGACAGACACCCCGTATAAGTTCAGAAAACACCATCCAACAGGAGCATGGTTATCAAACTCCAACCTAAGCTCAGACACGCGTGTGACACTTTTCCTCGGAAGAATCTTTACGCGTCCGATGCTAATGAATTTCTCTCTCTCTCTGTCCCATCCGCGTGCCATTTGACGTACATACCATTCGGAACACAGAATCCTCAAGTTCGAACTTGAACGGTTCACTCGTCCTGACGAGTGGTACGTTGTCGACAGCTGCTTTATTCTTCGAATTCCTTCGGTTCGAGTAGCTCGATGAAAAGCGTTCAACGATAGAAGAGCAACGTGGAAGGAAAGTGTGAAAGAGACGGGTAGAAAGGTGGTGGTTTCGATCGAAGAATTGAAAGAAGAACTGTGAGGAATAAGTAGGCAGAGAGGCGACGACGGCATCTTTGACAAATTCGATTCGCGTGTCACGGCACGCGGAACAAGCTGAGAGCCGGAAAAGTGGAGGGTGTTCCACTCTCGCAGTCGCTAAATCAGCTAAATGGCTGGCAGCCAGTGAGAAAGAGGGGTGGTGTGAGGGAGGAGAGGGATGGAAACCTGTGTAACGCGAGGTGTGACAGGCGTGGCTGACGCCATCGGCGAAATCTTGAATATTTGATGTCCCGCGTCTCGTCGACGACTCGCTCACCCACCGGCACCTCTCTTCCTTTCCTCAACGAGATAAAGAGAGCTAGCTAAGGTGGCTTTCAACGTCGTGCAACGGCAAGTCTCATCAGACTGTTCTCGCGGTGAAAATCACGTCTAGAGATGTAGGATTTCGTGCCACCCTTATCATTGCTACTTCGAGTTATATATACCCTCTTCCTGATGTTCCTCCCGATGGTATTTTACGGGAATTTAAACGAATTTAAAGGAATTTCAACGCGTCTGACGTTGGAGCACTTCGTGACGTCGATGTCGTAGAAGCTGGGGAAAAATTTGAGGGACAAATACGGGAATTGGACGCGCAACCTCCGGACTGACAGGACGGGACACTAAAACGGTCGTAGTCAAGGTGCCTTTTTAATTTCGATACTGTTTTCTGCACCTTCTGAGGAGTATGGAAGCTCTGGATTGTACAGCTAATATTCTCCACTCTTCTCTACTTTTTGTTATCAATATTTTTCTTAATAACATCTAGTTAAAAAATTCTGTTTCTCTCAACTTTTATCGAGAGACGTGCAAACTTTCTCACAAATGCTTCTTCACGATGCAACTTCTTCGTTTGGACAATATCAATCTACATCGATTACTAAGAGTATAAGAAACCTGAGACATCCTGTATTCTCCATATAAAAATAAGAAATTTAACCTAATTTGCCTAACCTACCGTTAATGTATTTTTCGAACACTAAAATAAAATGTAACGCACGACTTGTAGTGTCATAACATCAATCTACGCCGATTCTCATGTGTTTAATTTACAACCTTGTTATATCGTGGCCAGGATTACACTTTAGATTTCAGAAATGAAATATTTCTGCTTTATCGCTAGATCAAGTGATACTATGATTCCGTATTATGAGTCATTCGCGAGATATACGCGTGTTTTTACGACGTGTGTTCAGGACCATACGTTTCGTGATACGGATCATGGGGGTGGACGATTGAATTAAGCGTCTTAAAAGCAGAGTAGAGCTGGCCAACGGACGCGGAATCATCCCTATTTCGAAATGGTGCAAACAGACTTTTACTACCCTCTGGCAAACAGAGGCCGCAACCTGCACCATGCTCATCCTGGAACTCATCCAATTAATCATTTTACGATCCATCGGCTTTTTCTCGCTGGTGCCACGCCCACCGGTCGCATTCATTCTCCTCGTCCCGGCGTCGTCTTTTCCGCGGATGAAGTATGAAAACAAGCTTTGCCCCGTTTCGCCGGTGGCCGCTATTGATTTATATTCGCGCCGCGTTGCGTCCGACCACTTACTCCACTCGCAGAGTTCCATTCGAGAAAAAGAACACGCGATAGGAAGTCGATCCTCACCGAGTCTTCCAATTTCCACCGTAGCTGAACTTTAGTTAACCACTGAAATGTTACGACTCGTCGTTGAAAGTGTTCTCGGCATGAATTTTTTTCACTCTCTTCGTCAGATATAGTCTGTATGTTGAATTTATTATTGAAAAGGGAGAAACAAATTTGAACGTTCAATTTCTAACATATATACAGGGTAAGTCTCCTAATATGACAATTTCAAATAACTTATTTAATATGTAGGTTATTTGTTGTACGAAAAAATGTTGCAAACAAAAGTTTCATTGTTCCTAGGGGGCTATGCTGTGTTCTAATCTGTTTTTTATTACTTTATCTTTTTATTGAGATACTAAGGTCACTTTCAGATTTTTAAATGGAAAGTCTAATATTTTTTCTCGAATTCGGATAAATCGTCAAATTTTTCGTAAAAAAAGAATATGCAAAGTGAGACTGAAAATGAATAATTACTGAGATATACCACCAGTGACAGCCAAAGATACGCGAGAACGTATTATTGGTGTATGTGCTACGATAACTACAGGAATACTGGAAGAAGTTCTTCGTTCACTGATAATTCGAAGTCAGTAATTGATTCTGCGTGAAGAACTGAGTCAAAAATCTATAATAAAATTTGTTCACCTAATCATTTTGAAACTTCGTTAAGTACATCCCGCGTTCTGTACAATCTCCACTGAAAAACCGTACCTCAGCGTACCGAATGTTCGTGTCTCGCGACGATACGCGTCCATCCCCGATATAAATGCATATTAATGCAGAGAAGGGATGGAGTTGCGGCACGCAGTTATTCACTTCGTAACGTCGAGCGTAACATCGCCGCGTTTGTACCTGCCTCTACACGCCGATAGAAACGAAACTACGTATACGTATCCCGTGTTCTGAAAAGAGTACCAACGATAGAGGGAAACGGATGAATAGACAGAGACGAATAGAAACGAGTATCCCAGAGGTGGGGAAGTAGAACAAACGCGAAACGAGCGTGTTCGTGAAAAGTACGAAATCGTCGGTTGATAATGGGTGCAGTTTATCAGAACCCCTTCCCTCTTCCCATACCCACAACCAACCTCTGATCTATCCTCTCTAGTAAAATCCACCCACAGTTTTCCAACGGAGAACGCCGCCTATCTACCAACGATGCAATACAGCAGCAATGGTTAGGTTTGTAGAGGGGAGTGGGAGGTGGTGAAAGAGGAATAGAGGGATGGAGGCGCGTAGAGCGATTTCATTGTACACGCGGGCTGCAAACAATAATCATGACACGCCGGATTGGCCGGCAATGACAATGGAATTGATGATATATCGATTGCAGCGGACCGACGACACCGTATAATTGTTTTACAACGGCGCCGCCGTCGATAGAGAGGCAGCAAACGCGGTTACGTAAAACCGCTCTCGAACAGCGTAGCACACATGTGTGCACGCCTACACACCCTTTTCAAACGAACGACAAAAAGAGGAGAGGAAGGGAGATAGGACGATGGTGAATGAACGTGTGGAAGAAAGAAGGGTTGTAGTAGAGTGTAGATAGAGGAGAGAGGATGAAGGGAACGCGATCATTCGCGAATAATTATTATTGTCCGACGCATCGAATCGGTTGTTTACGAGATATGCACCCGGGCTTTACGGGTTGCAGCGACGCGGAACGATTGCGTGAGAATCGAAAGGTTGCTGAGAGAATGCGATTTCTGATGCTACCCGGTGAACGGACCAACAGATGCTCCCTCGCTTGTAGGTATATATGTACGTATTCCCGCCGATTGTTGTCTTCGGTTATCGTATAGGGATTTATGACAGCTTCTCTTTTTCTTTCTCACTCTCAGCGCCTTCTCTCCCTCAGTCCTTTCTCTCTCAGCGCTTTCTCTTCCTCAGCGTTCTCTCTATCTCTACACGCTCTCCCTCTTAGCGATCTCTTAGCACGCGTTCTCTCTCAACGAGTTTTCTCTCAGCACTTTCTCTCTCTCTCTCTCTCTCTCTTAGCGGTCTCTCAACGCGTTTTATCTCTCAGCGTTCCCTTTCTCTGCGCACTCTCAGCAATTTCTCTAAGCAGTGTCCCTCTGTGGTGTCTCCGTCTCTCCGCGGACGTCGGCGGAATTCTCGCTCGCGTGTAGTTTTCCACTGATACAGTTGATTGTTCTCCCCTAACTGTTATCGATTCTCGCGATATTAAACGGCTTCTTTCATCGTTCCGGCATTCAGTAACGATAGATATTCCTTCACATTCTATTACGGTTTGTTCGAACAAGGATAGTTCTCTTGTGAAATACAGACATCTCCTTCGTGAAAGTAGAAGAACTTCTCTACAGTAGATTCCTCTTTACAAGCATGGGAACAATTCTACAACAACCCTATCTGTTGCTATAAATTGTACAACCCTTTAACATTCCAATGGAAAGATACACCTGTAACGGTACAATTGTTACCGAAATTCCTTCGTAAACTTCTACTATGAATTTCCACCACGTTCGGTGTACATTTGTTGGCGGAAACTGGACGAGGGAAGAAGGCCCTCTGTTCTTGAGGGCCTCGTCGCGTCAGCCGCGTGGAGAAACAATCCCCTGGGCTCATAAGCAGCGTGTCACATGCAAGCGCGTTGTTGCGGCAACGGATGTGTTAGCTGCGCTAAGAACAGGTGGTGCCTAAAGGGCGGAGAGATTTGTAGTTTCATTAGGCAGCGGCTGCTGCTTATGACGCCAGGACCCGGTTGTCTACAACCACTTACATCGCTACTTACCTGCGTCGTAAGTAACATCTCTCTCTCTCTCTCACTCTTGTTCTGGATTTAACGACCACTGTCGCACTTGTACTCGAGCAGAGTAAAAAGTTCGTTGATACACCTACGTAGGAAGCTGGTCGATCGTTGTTGAACAATCAAGACTATTTCCTCTCTTTCTCTATTTACGAGAGAATATATCTAAAGCAGTCATGTGTCTTTGTTAGCGTAGGAGGTTGTCTCTGAGAAAAGATTGTTAACATATTGTAAACTGCATGTATTTTTAATGAGTGATGCTTGCAAATTTGACGGTGAAAAAATGTATAATTTATCAGTTTGTACTGTTTCTATGTCTGTAATGATTTTTGAGATTTTAGATAAAATATGTTTCGCTATTCTTAGCTTTGAGAGAACGATTTTTACCATTTGATTGTGGATGATTGGCGATGAAAGGAAGAACGTACGTGGCGAATTTTTTTTTTTTTTTTTTTTTTTTTTTTTTACGGAATATTGTGTATCAAAGTTTCATCAAAATCTGTGATTATCACTTAGGAAATTTTCTCTTATTAGTAACATTCCTCCATTTAAGTAACTTCAGTTAATTGTTTCAATTGAACTTTTCATTATGTAAAACTTCGAATGCGTTTTTTTTTTTTTCAAAACATTATTTTACGAATTGGTGGGACAAGTATTTCAGTAACTAACTGTCGAATATATAGATCAATCTTACTTTAAATTAAAGAACACTTTTCTACAGGAAGTGAACCTACAATATCTTGAATTTTTCTAAATTTACTAATTTTTAAGGGCAGTAGAATAGCGAAAAAGTGGGTGAAAAAATTCACTGAATATTAAAGCAACAAAAAAGTTAAGAAAAGTGTCTTTTTACTTTTACATAGCTTCACTCCTTTGAATATTTCATAGAGTTTAAAAATATGTACGATTCTTTTGTATCAAAACTTAAAACCCTTAATTTGACGAACTTCAGTTGTACAATTGGTAATAGTGACGTTATTTTATCGTTAACGTCTATAATTCGTCGATAGTTCATTTGTTCTTCGCAAACGGAAGGAAGTAACTAATTTAGCTGATAGAACAGTTAAACCAGCGGTACTTTAAAACTACCCCTGAACGCGAACAAGTACGTATCTTCAGGAGTTCGTTGCAAAGCTCCTCTCTCTCTCTCTCCTTTGTTACTTCCTAGATAGCGTGGATCAATTTCCAAGATCCCGCGAGATCCTCAAAAAATGGCGAGATCGAAAAGTTTGCCAGGCTGACGGGACCGCAAAATTGGCTTTTCAAGGGATCCCAGCTTGAAAGTTGCCTCGATTGCCTCTCGTGGCGGGCGCAGGTCAGGCGAGAGGGTGAAGAAGAGATTTTAAAGAAGTTCACCAAATTGCACGACGATCTCGTGGAAACGACACTCACCTACCTTGTTCCGCGCACCTGAAGACCACACGCCATCCTATGGAAACTTTCTGATGCTCTATGTCACCTTTGTATAGGTTAGCGACGATTTCAATTCCGCATTCATACATTCCCATACGAAAAAAAAAAAAGGAGATGCAGATGGTTGATCGTATAATACGTGACTGAGAAGGGCAGCTGGCATGGATTTACCGAATTTTGCGGAACGATCTGAATAAATACAGAGAGGTCCACCCTCTTCTCTCACACGTCACGGAACACGGACTATCGTCTATTGTGTCGCTTTGTCGATCAATTAGCCCTCGAACTAATCCTACACCACATCTCTTATGCTGTAAATATTTTAACCGAACACAGCGTGATACAGTTACCTACTTATTCTACTCTCATGCTCGATTTAACTGTAGAAAATAAAGAAAGAATATCACTTTTTTTTTTGAAGATATGGAAAGTCGATCGATCGATCCAAGATTTTCAATATTATTCAAAATTTCTATCAAGAAATGCACATTCTTTGTACGAATAGGAAAGGCGGAATAATTTTGGCAAAATTCAGAGCTGAACACTCAAGAAGTAGCTCTGAATATTAGCCTAACCTAATCTAACCTGTTGTATGAGCGTAAAAAATTCGAAACACAGAGAGAAAAATACAGATTTCACCGAAACACAGTTTTGACGTCACGAAAACACATTAACGATTATTTTTAACTCTTGCACACCGTTCTAATTTTTGTCACACTCGTGTCGGTCGAAAGTTAGTGAAATCTTACACTTTCCTATCTTTCTCGTGGTATTTCTAACCTCTAAAGTAACAGGCTACGAAAAAGAAAAGAGAAATAAACACGATTGCAGTTTTAGTAAATGCTCCATATCTTTATTAAACATCGTAGACATCGTATGTGAAAATTATCTAAATGTTCTCTTGTTTTAAGTGACACTGAAACGATTAATATCTAACAGCCTCGTAAATTGTATTGACTTTTAGTCACTAGGACTTGAAATTTCAAAATCTAACAGCAGCAAGATCCAAAGAAAGAATCAAGTCACACCTGTCGCTAATGACTCTGTCGTCGATACGACAGATTCTATGTTCCTTATAACGCAGAACAAATAAGAAGGAAGAACTATTTGAAACAGTTCACAAATCTCGCGACCCTCCGGGCGAAAACACCGCAGCTTCCGGCCGCAACAATTTACGGGGCGAAATCAATATTTATGGAGGCAAGCGGTTTCAGTTAAGCGACTCCCCTTCCCAGCTGCCTCATCCTCGTCGATAATGCCAGGTCATTTGCCAGAAATGGTAGCCATAAATACAGGATCCGTTCTCGAGGCGCGATTCTCGTCGCGGTTGTACAACCATCCTGTTACTTAAAATCCTAACCACGATGTTCCCATGATTGTCAAAACCCATAGAAACTCGTCAACGTCACGTTACATCTCGTAATCATTATTCCATCGTTTCCACGTTGCTCCTTTTTTTTCCCCCTATCCGTTGAACGTGCCACGGAGTCTGATCCGCGGATCTTGCCGCGTGACGCAACCGCAGCAAACGGTTCCTGAACGAGATTGCCGCGGTTGAAACAGCCCTTCTGATGATGCACACACCCCATAACACCCCGTTCGTTCAACAGACACGTTCACACATATACATATATGTATATACACACGAGTATCGACTCGATGGTTCGAAGTGTCGGACGTGTTTCTGCCCGAAGGCAGCGTAATTACGGGTATCTTTTATAGGCAGGAAGAAGATATTTATACAGCCGACGTATGGGATGATCGAGGAGGCTTCTCTTCTTCAGGATAGGATGACGAGACCTTTTTTTCTTCTTCTTTTTTTTTTCCTATCCCTCGAGGATCGTCCAGGATATATATTCGGTTTCTCTTTCTTTCTTTCTTTCTTTCTTCGACAGTATATCCTGTCTCTTCTCTTCTCTCGTTTTCGTTTGAAAGTTATTTCGTTCGTTTGGTCGAAAGTTCTCCCTACTGTGCTCTTAGGTGGTACGCGTGAACGTGCTTGCTGGTAAATTAAGCGGCCATTCAACGGAATTCGACGTCGGGAATGTTTCCTGGGTTGTTTGCTTAAACGGGCACAATGCTGACCCCGCTACTCGAGGATCCCCGATGAATCGATCGAACACCTCGCGTAACGAGGCGCCCCGCTTCAAGAAGAATCATCTGACGGATGTGATTGCTACATGACGCGGGGTATAATGAAACATGGAATCTGTGTGTGGATACCGTGATGGTTGGTTGTCACGGGTTTCGCCATTGTTGGATTTGCAGTGACTCTCATTAATATTCGGACGTATTTTAAAATGGAATCACCTTTTTTTGAGAATTGAACCAAACGAGTTGAAGAATTATTGAACAATTATTGTTGGTATTTGTTTAAGACGTTTCAAATTAGTATAGTACGAATTAGGGGGAAATACATTGAAAAATTGTTTAATAGTATAAATTCGTTGGTATGCTCAGCGATGAGGGATTATAATGATCTTTAGGATAAAACGAACGCTCAGTGTTGGATCATTATAGTTACTTTTAAATAACGAAAGGGTTAGGCACACTCCATTGACTAGCTTGTCGTTATCAGTAAACGATGATTATTAATGTTTTGTATTTTTTATTTATTCTTTTTCTGATGTCCATTTCATTCTCCATTTTCTTTTTATCTATCTCACTAGTATGGTGAAAAGAAATAATCTTTCTGTGCAAAATGTAGACAGTGATTCTCATTAATATTCAGACATGCTTTGAAACAGAATAACTTTTTTTAAATTCTACCAAATAACTTGATTTTCTTTTGAAAAATTAGAAGGATTAGTTTAATTTACTAATGACCTGTAAAAGCAATTTTTGAGAAAATTCCACTTGGTCGAAGTTGTGAGAGAATTAGTAAAAGCAATTGTTTACCACTTTTTTTATCCGAGTCTGTAATGAAAATTTGAAAAATACATTTTATAGAATTATTTCAGTTATATATTCTATATCAAAATTTTATTGAAATCAGTTAACGTTCCTCTAAAAAAAACTTCACTTTTATCAATCTTATTCGCAATTTCAATCAATAGCAATTTTCTCCAACATATTTTCTGCACTTCATTTAGTCAACTAATTCTTCCCAACGTCTTAAAAAACAACTCAAGTCATTTGCTCCAATTTTAAAGGAGCTATTCCACTTTCATTGTCTGAATATTAATAATACGTTCATCTACATGGCAGAATTCGAGTTTCCCACGGATCCTGTGGAATCTAGGCCGTTCTAAATTCCTCAAGTTTATCAATCCTCCTTGATATCTTCTCTATGAGAAATAACAACCAGTTTCTCTTTTCTTTTATCTTCGTAGTCCCCTAGGTTATCTTCACACTTCACCGCCTCATTTCAACGACCTGACGATCTTAATTCACAAGCAGGACGATCCGATTAATCGGCCCGAAAGAATGTAAAATTCGTGAGATAGCGGTGTGGGAGAAAAAAGGAGGGGATGTAGGAGAGGGAAAGGTAGAGGGTTGAGTTTAGATGAAGAGATAGAGGGAGAAACGGTGAGCGAGTTAATTTCATAGCTGATCACCCCGGGTAATCCAGGCAGGGGCGGCGCTACTGATGCGGAAAACAAAGCTGCAGGGTGCGACGAGAGTCACCCTAACCCAAGCTTTTCCGAGTCGTACGTCATAAGTGCTTCCGCGCTAGATTCATCATCTTAGCCGGAGCAGATTCCAACCCCGGGGTTATCCACTTTTTCCACCCTTGTCGACGATGCTAGACGGCACGGTGACGGGGATTATTCTGCTTGAACCGGCCCGGGATCTTCCTTTTCTCCGTGTAACAAATCTTCTGCTTACGAATCTCTCTTCTGTTCGCTCGCTGACTCTTCTCTTCTGCCTCTAGCTTCGATTCACAACGATTTTTGATCAATTTATGAATCGGTATCTTCGATGTCCTTTCACCTCTTCACCTATGATTTCTTTTGCTAATTTAACCCTTTGCACACTGAGCCATCCCGAACGTTATCTACCAGCAACTCGAGCCGTCATATTATATAGTATAGCTTTGGAACCAAGTAAGGTATTATAATGATATTTGATTTATATGAATTTATAGACATCGAGGAATGTATATTTGCAAAAAAATCAAAATCAACATTTTATTTCTTATAATTTTGTACAGTATGATCAATTTTGAAGCATTCCCCAATATGCATTGCAGGCTGATTAGTGCACGTTTTGCAATAATAAGTCGTCTGACGTCTTTCAAATGGTATTTTCTTGTCAGAACAGACAATACAGTCCCGTTTTCTTTTTCCCACATTGGGAATATGTAGTTTACTGTTCAGTCTATTGTCCGCCGAAGATGTGGATGGACGTGCTCTTGGTTTATTTTTGTTTTATATATTTTAGTAATTGTACTATATTTTGATTTAATTTCTTCTGCCATTTCAACAGAAAACTTCAGGGAAATATGCATTTCTGAAAAAGTTGCGCTGCAATAAGTTGATTCCTTATAATCATTAATAAACTTTGATGTCCTCTCAAAAGGAACAATGGAGTGCAAATGGTTAAGCATCAGCTGTTTACCGTTTTCGTGCCATTTTACGCAAAAAACGCTAATGTATTACAGTTAAATCACAATTGGCTATCCTCGGTGTTATAAATTATAAAAGAAGTTGGAATTAAAGTTGACATTTATTACTAATATGATTGTTTTTCTTGAATCTTAATTAGATTCTATGCCACGAGTTTGACTCGTTGTTACAGGGCAAGAGGTTAATTTTGGAACAGCGTTCTTACGAACGCAAGGATGCTGAAGTTGGCGTAACAAAATGTAAAAGTTCAAAGAGGAAGTTATTTTATCGTAATGTTATACTGGATCATATCCAAAATTCCACGTCTATTTATCTGTCCCGTAACACTTTCACAACCAATTCGTTAACGCCATTTAACGTTTTTATTTCCCTCGACAAGCAAAGCCACCGTGTGTATTCCTGCAATACTCGATACACTCGTGAACGTATCGAGGAGTAAAGTAATAAAGACGCTCACACGTTTTCCCTCCCCCTTTTACTTCGGTTGATTTTTACGCGTGCATAAACCGACGTCGTTAAACCACGTTGTGAAAGTGGTCTCGAATCGAGTGAGAACGAAGATTACGTGGACAGTGTCGACTAACGTGAAAAAAAAAAAAAAAAAATAAGGAGAAAACGACGAAGGAAAGAGGAGTATCGAAGGTGAAAAAAAGACGAAAGATGGAGAGAAAAAAGAAAAGAGAAGAGGCGCGTGGGGCGTGAGTTGCGTACACACCGCAGGACCCTAATGGTGGCTGCTTACGAGTTGATTTATTTATCGGAGTGGCAATACCACGACGAATCCACCCTAAGAGCATGCCAGATTAGCAGAGCCCCCGTGTGTATCTTTCTCGCGGCACTATGGACGCATAATAGACACGCGTGATAGACGAGAGAAACGACTCCGCGTGCGTCACACGTCGCCATAATGCCGAAGAAGTGACGAATGTGAGACCGTGGTTTATACAGGGTTGCAGAGTTTCTGTTAATATTTGCTTATACAAGATCGACACGTATTCTTTTCGTTGTTGGTATACGGTTAGTATGGATCACTCGTACGGCGTGTGAATATTGTCGTTGGTTCGAGGAGGAGATATGAATTTTTTATGACGTTTGTGGTCAATTTTATAGAGTGTTCTGTGATCATGATGCAATTGAGAAAGTGTCAATGTCTCGCGAAAAAATAAGTTACAAGTGTTGGAACCTTTTTTCGCGAGGAAAACGATCTTGAAGGGGAAATAGGAATTGTAAATTTTTAGAAAGAGGGTGTAACATTTTTTTGTACAGTTAACACTATGTTCAATATGTATTTTAAACAGTTATGCACTCATCCACCGATTTAGACGGTGCTTTTTCTACACGGTTTTCTAAACAACGAATTCTCAACAATGGACACTATTAAAAACATAAACTTGGATTGCGTATATATTTGCATAATCATTTTTTAGTACCGTTCGTTGGTTGATACTGTTGTTAAACCTAAAAAAGGGAATTCACCCTCTTTTTTTTTTTATGCAATGTTGAAGAAACTAGATTGCAGAGATACTGCGACAGAAAAACTACGGATTAGGTTAGGTCCTTAAAAGGAAACGTGTTGTTGTTACAAAAAAAGAAGGAGAAACTGATTTAATTAATTAGGTAATTTAATATTTAACACATGTTATTTTTAGTGTACGTCGAAATAAATGAATTTAATTAAATAACTAACTAAATTATGCACATTTGGTTTTTTTCCTATTTACAAAAAGCCATGCTTTCGATTTACCATGGTTTTTTTTTTACAAAAAGCCATGCTTTCGATTTACATGGTTTATTTTTCAAAAAGCCATGCTTTCGATTTACCATGGTTTTTATTTCAAAAAGCCATGCTTTCGATTTACACTGTATTCTCTGAGGAACCGATATTCCATGCAAATCGAGGAATAGGTGTACTGATAAAATGAATTTTGGACAAAAGGATAGACGTAGTTTATTGCAATTGCATTAGTATTACACTTGATATTTTAATAGTGTTACGATTGCAGACACTGTGTGTAATTTATCTATTTTTTTTTTTTTTCTGTGAACGACAGAGAAAGGAGTGAGATAAATTTTTCGAATTGATATATGCATTTGGATTTCATCTGTCTGTTGAATAATTAACAGATCAAGTGTAGAACGTAGGCGTGGATAAAGTTATTCATCGTGCTGATTTGATTTTCACTGGATGAAGTCGAACGTAACAGCGTTCGACCATTAATACGACGTGTACGCGCGTGCATTATTATGTGCGGCATAGTAATCGCTCTTGGGAGCGAGCCACTCGGCATCAGAATCACGTTTCCCATAATCTCCGGTAATCTCATAAATAATGCGTGGACTACGTGCGATCCTCTCGTCTGCCACCTATGAAAACCAGACATTCGTTTATCTGCCCTCAGTCTGTTTCGTTCGTGCCAATATCGTTCGCCACAGAAGCGTCAAATTTCAAAATTATTATTTAAACAATTTTTTTTTAAGCTTTACGCTTCTATGGTGAACGATATTGACACGAATAAAACAAACTAAATTTTGAAAATTACTTTTTTCAAATTTTCTCAGAGACACTAACATCAAGGAGTCTCAATTTTATCGAGATTTTTCTTTCTCAAATTTTACGCTTCTGTGGCGGGCGATATTGGCACGAACCCTCCAGAAAGTAAAATTTGAAAATTATTTTTTTCAAATTTTCTCAGAGAATTAACATCGACGAGTCTCAATTATATCGAGATTTTTCTTTCCCAATTTTTACGCTTCTATGGCGGACGATATTGGCACGAACCGTCCAGAAAGTACAATTTGAAAATTATTTTTCTCAAATTTTCTCAGAGAATTAACATCGATGAGTCGCAATATTATCGAGATTTTGATTACACTCTAGTTACAAGACACGTTTTATACTTCTTACAGTTGCACAAGTTTTCTTAGCGTTGCAAGTTATACATAACAAATAAACCATAGTCTTACATGCATTTATAGGAAATTTAAATGTGCAAAATTGCACATACTGCACGTAACATAAAAGGATACCTAAAACACTCAAATTACAGAGCTTTCCACAATCTCCAGTAACTAAACTAATTTTCTACCAAAATTCTACTTGATCTACCTCACTCTCAAAACAATAATCTGCATAAAAACCCATAATCTAATAATAAATAATCATTAAATTTCCTAATCCTCACAACAAACTGTACGAACAACACTAAACAACACAGACTCCAGAAAATGAATACGAAGAAAATCGCAGGACGATTTCCAATAAAAACCAACAATGGCGTCGAGCCGTTCTCTTTTTGCGAATGCAGCGGGGGAGAAACAAAAAAAAAAAAAGAAAAAAGAAAAAACAGACTTCTCGTCGATCTAGCTACACACAAAAGCACGTGTACACGCTGGTGCACATGGACGAAGAGGTTCACGAACGAGCGGAGTAGTCGCGTCCATATTCCCGCCGTTCGACCTCGATTTTCATCCCCGTGAATTTCGAGGGTGGGAAGGGAAGGAGGGAGGGAAAAAGCAGCACAGGGTGAGATTGCCGTGCGAGCGGATTGACCTCGCGATTTGACGCTGTGCAAACGCACCGGCCAATTATCTGCAGTTCTCCCCCTTTTTCGGATTTCATGCCCATTGTGTGCACCGACCCCAATGTCGGAGGATCGTGGGCGCAATTTCTGCCTCGTGCACTTTCTGGCTAGCATTGTTGCATACAGCTCGCGTCACTTTCTCTGTCGCCGTTTCAACCTACCAAATTGCTGCTTCAGTCTTTGTTCGAATTGTTAACAACCTATTCTTTCGAGAATACGACAGTTTAACACTTTGCGGTCGAATGACAAGACTGTCTTAATCTTGAATTATAGATGAATGTATATAAAATAACGAATATTTAGATAATAAATAATACGCATACAGCTTGGACAGAGTAGTTTGAGTAAAATTGATACGCTCGTTTGGGCAATAATTGACCGAATAAGAATAATTCCAACCATTTGTACTATTTAATGTTTAAACAGAAGGGGATCATCGTGTTTTGTGTTTATACACTGATATAATGTCAGGAATAAGTAATATATTTTATATTACTATAATGAAAATTTCAATGAAAGAGGTGACTTTGAGAAATACGATGAAAAAGTTATTAATGATCGTACAATTGACAACTATAGTGAATTACAAAGTGAAAATTATGAAGTAACGAACTAGAAAATGATAATAGTGAAATAATATCAAGATACCGACTTGTTTCGATAAATATCACACTTTTCTAAAATATTAGTAATTTGCTTCCTGTCATTCCTCGAATTTATTCATTTTCATTTTGTTTCTTTTATAAATTTATGTTTGTTTTACAACTCTAATTACTGTGGATATCATATCATTCAAATAAATGAATTCTCGCATAAGATCTACTGCCTTTACATACTATTCCGTGTATCAGCAAATTAAATCTGTTCCAAACGTAAAAATCTTCTGAAAATAAATCGATATCCAAAGGGTTAACTCCACGAAGATGTAAAAAAACACGATAAGACACTCTGTATTCATATTCCTGCATCGCTCTTTCCAAGAAACACTATTCCAACATGGAGCACCAATCTCTTCGTCATTTTTCACAAAAGGGTCGTCGCGAACGACGGATCGGACAATATTGACACTCGAGCTGAAATCAGCATGAGCGTAACACACATACACAGATCACGTCACGGCTGGTGACTCCATCTCGCAATCGTCAGGTTCCCCTTTCCTTTCTTTTTTCTTTTCTTTCAAGGACGTGGCGGCAACTCGGTTCCTCTCTGTCGAAATCCTTTCAATATGTACACGCGTACGCACACGCAAACACACATACACATATCTGGTGAAAAGGAAGAGGAAGAGGTCCTGGTTATTGGGGGATGAAAAACGAGGGGGTTGAAGTCCGTCAAGAGAAGTTATACGAGCGTAGTCCGAGTGGCGAGGACAAAAGGACCATTCTATTATCGAGTGCCACTATCCCTTGCGCGAATATCTCCTACGTTTGACACGCTGCAATAATATTTTCTCGTGTCTCGAACGTTCCTATCGGGACGCTAATTTATGTCGTGCTGCACTTAACGATTTCACCCTCCCTTGGCCACGAGGCCATCTTGACTGTCAGCCTCTCCTGCGCGTGTCACCGGAAACGCTGCGGCTTCGCTCTCGTGGTGTTTCAATGTGGGTTTTCATCGTGTCGCTCTGTCACTGGATTAAACGAAGCTACGATGGTATAGTTGAAGGAAGAAATATAGCGAAGTCGTAAATTTTTCGATTAAGATTAAATCGATGTTGACGCTTCGCTGTGTCTTGTGTTACTTGATTAATACTATCTAACATCGAGTAGCATACTCATTTCCAGACAACGAAAAAGTGTACGTTAACTTAATCGATAGATAATTAAATTCTGATACTATAAAGTAAAATATCTCCTTAAAAATATAATTAACAAATGTAACATTCTTTACGACACGAATGAAACGCCTTCAAAACAATGGAATCACGAAAGAAAGAAAAAAAGAGAAAGATCTCCTCAACCGTTATTCCTTTGCGAATATCACGAATTATTTAAAGCACTTTACTGTCACGGGGTTACGAACGCGCGTTATTCGCCTGAGAAAAAGGCGCTTCGTCCGTATAGATGGGGGCGGAGAGGAAGAGGAAGAGAGAGAGAAAAAGAGAAAGAGAGGGGAAAAAATGAAAATTTACCACGGCCCCTAACCGACCGCTGTAGAAACGAAATTCCGCACAACCGGCGAGCGTGTTCAACATAGTCGGTATTACGGCCGTTTTATTCCGTTAATGCCTCGTGCTCTGTCCGTCTACTCGCGCTTTTATTCATGAACACGCGAGGCGCTGCTGCTACCCGCGTATACATACACCACGCTCGTTTGCGTACAGCATTCTGCCAGCCATAGAACAACGGCCGGCGTTAATGAATGGCGGAGGATAAGAATCCTGGTATTCTATTCGATTATCATGATTCGATGATTCACCGGTATTACATTGGTATCTGCTTTATACAACTGTTCCGCTGATGTTTCATATCGTACATCTTATAATACATTTCAGATAAACGTTCTTATCAGAGGTTGTGTCTTCCACTAGCGATCAATTGTTTATTTCGCTTCGTTAAAAAATGACAGATGAAACGATATGTTGCTTAGAATCTTGAAACGTTAATTTTTTATAGCCCCATGTGACTTAAAAATTTATTAAATTTATAATATTAAAATTTAAATAAAACGTTCTTTGCAAAATTTTCAAAATTGCATCGTTGATCGAAGAGTCGACCGAAATTGGCGTGGCGCTTAACGTGTTAAAAAAAGAAAAGAAAAGAAAAACAAAAGCTACGATACACTCTATCAAGAGATTAAGTAATTAAAGGGGAGAAGGGTGGGGGTAGTGACGAAAGAAAAATACTAATCAGAATCACTTTGAAATACATTTATTACGCGTGACAAAAGCCAGCTAAAATTCCCCTTTGTCTCCTTCTAGCGGCGTCGCCGTTCCTCCGCATTCGGTACGCTTTCATCGCGCTTTATCAGAAAGGAACAAGCCCGGTTCGAGGAGTAAGGGGGCGAGGGGCGTCGGTGGCGGCGCATCGTCGCATATTTTTCCAGCGGCGGGACGCGTGGTGCGAGGGGGCATGAGAGAGAGAGAGAGAGAGAGAGAGAGAGAGAGAGGTGGGGGTGGGAGGTAATAATAAAACCGAAACCAGCCGCGTTATATATAAAACTGAAGCGGCGCACTTTTCCGGCCGGCCGCGGTGTATATTCGAGTCCTCGCTTTGAATACAGCGTCCGTGGAACGGCAATAAAGAGTTTTGACAAACGGTGGCCGGAGGTGGGAGTTGGTGGGTGGTCGGTGTGTGCAGGCCGTGCCACGCCGCCATGCATCGCCAGGCTTTTTCATTTGCCTCGGAAAAACGAATGAACGTCGCTCCCGTCGACAAACGGCGAGTACACGTCGGCTACACGAATACGCGAGACCGGCCGTTTGTGCGTTTTATTCGCGCGGAACGATCAAAATAATTCATGGCGCTGCGAGGAGACGCGGTGCGCGCCGCGACGCGGAAATGTGGAACGACCTCCCCGGCCGGAATCTGTTCGGCATTTTCAACAATCTGTGCGAAGATCGACATACACTTCTGCTTCGTTTAGCTTTTCGATTCTTTTTCTATTTCTTTCTTGTTTTTTTTTTTTTTATTTGTTGATAACTTGTAGCGGAGTTATGGTTTATGGTGCAAACTGAGAACTTTAATTGTAGAAATTACAATTAATATTGTTTGAGGCTTTCGAGTGTAAGGTGAAGATTTCGGGCTTCCGCTGTACGGATACTCGAATCGCGAATATTTGAATTGTTATTTTCAAAATGATCGTGACGGAACAGAAAAAATCGGTAGGTGTAGCGATAACACGCTGTGTTCGAGTAAAATTGTAAATCGATATGAATTGACGTTCAAGATAATTAAACGGATTTTTGAAACCATCTGAACTTCTCTTAGTTCATTCGTATGGTTTTTGATTTTTGAATTTCAATACCAACAAGGAAAAAATTCAGATTCTCATTACAGATGAAACACCCTGTACGTTTTCAAAGGATAATCCATTTTTCTTCCACGACTTTTTACAACCCTGCACGACCTTCGATATCCCGGCAGTTTAGACCTTCGTATTCTGTCCTCCTCGTATCCTTACAAGAGGGAAACCAAGGAAGGTCTTGATATCTTCCTAAAATATCAATCGTTCTCACCATATGGCGTCCCTCCTCCTTTGAATCGAATATTTTCCGTACAAATCATTCTCTTACATCGGTCAGCGTGTCACGTCCACCTGTTCTGCGCTTGTACCATTGAAAAAAAAAAAAATCTGAGTGGAAAGGAAGCAGTTAAGAGAAGAACTACAACCATCCCTATTCTCGGCGACTATATACGTTTAGCGGATGAACATCGGCAACGTATTCTCACATGCTCGTACCTGTTTCTCACACGAGCATTCAAACAAATCATCGTTCTGCGACGAATAATTCCGCGGCAGGCCGCGTGGCGAATCCGCTCCAGCTGCGTGCCTCTCGCGCGTCCATTTTTTACGGGAGCTCTAAAGCGGCGCGCTATGAAATTTTAATATCCGCGTTCCTCGCCTTCCGCGTTGGATTTATATTACGATTACCCTACGTGAAACTCGGCTCACCGGGCACCCGGCTAAATAATAAACACCGAGCATTAACATTTTACATCGCTTATCCTCGCATATGTATACAGGGTGGTTTCGGACTAATATTACAACCAAACCGCCTAGGTGATTGTACACGATAAAATATGTCGAAAACGTGAAGTAACATTTTTTCATAGAGTGCTTCGTTTCTGAGTAAATCGACGTTGAAATTCATGGTGTACGCACACGATCAAATATGGCGTTCGCCTGTATTTAAGACTTCTACAGCTTTCTTACGTCTAATAAAATAAATGTCTTATACCTCTACCCTCTAGGAGTTTAGAAACGCAAACTTAACCCGTAAATCGTAAATGCAATAAATCGCGCACACGCGTACGCCCTGAATTTTAACACGGTGTAACTTCGAAACGAAGCTTCGTACGAAAAAATGTTACTCCACATTTTCTCCTTATTTTATCACGTAAAATAACAATGCATATTCAAAAACACCCTATGTTACGTACAAGTGGTCGTGCAATAACGCGAGAGCGCGCGAAATTTGTAGCGACGCGACGGGCCAATTACACCTCGCAGTGACGACAAAAATTCCGCCGCGCGGCATCAATATACACGTTTGGCCGAATGACAACACGTTGTATCACATGTTGGATACACACACCTGCGCCCTCTCGTCATCCCGTGGGTTTTACCACTCTCTTCCTCTCCCTCTCTCTCTCTTCGCTGTTTCACTGGTATCCACGTACCCCCGCGCGAATCATCGAACGATGAAACACTCGATTACTGCATTAACAATGCTACTAATTCAGCACACACCGTGTCCCCGCCTCTCTGTACTCCAGCGATTCGTCTGGGCGTGAATTGGAATCGATATCGTAACGCTGCAGCGACCAGTGGCGATCTCTCTCCTCTCTCTCTCTCTCTCGTTTTCTCTCTTGTTCTCTTCTCGCCACTATCGTCAACGCTGCTGCTGGTCTCTCGCTGTGTGTACACGGCTTTCGGCGTGGCTAGGCTGCCGACACTCGTTTTCCGCTGGCCGTTAAAACGGTTAAAACGACCGCACGACCGATACGTCATTCCGCGATGTTCACGACCGCCGTGCACCGAAAACGGGCTGCCGACACGATCACCACCGGCTAAATCGTAATCGCTGACTCCCGATTTCCACGCCGTAATGAAACTGCGAGCCTCTACCCATGGCCTTGTTCCCCTCTCCCGATTGCACCGTTTATTCGATATGCCCCCGTGTATTCTCCACTGGATGCGTTACCTACGTTGGCACTGTTTTATTATTTTCAACCCTTCCCATGTTCGCCTCTATGCGTGTAAACGATTCTTTTGTCGACTTTTTCTTCTTACGAGTGTACATGTATTTTCATTTTTCTCTTGATTTCTGCTAACTCATCGAGGTACAGGGTGATTCGAATTGGTATGGGTTTTTGTTTGGAGGTGTTTGACGAAATTACTCGCAGTGTATTATCATTTGTAGGAAATTTAGGGGTGTCAAATTTAAACGTAACGCAGGTAATCACAAAATGTATACAAAATATCTGTATTATAGTGCTTTTTATAATACTTGATAAGTGAAATAATTTTCTATCGAAGTTGTATTCTGTTTTACTGTAATTTCAAGAATTCGAATTTGCATAAAAATCTACAGTCTAGATGAAACTCTAGTAGCTAGTGTATATAGTTGCAAACTAGAATTTCTTTTTCCTCTAAAAAATCTATTACAGTTTCCTTTTCGTATGCAATATTTACCAGTATTATACAGGTTGTTTATTATTAGGAATATCATCGAAACGTCATCATACTGGCATTTGTAATATTCAATTCTTTTATTGTGTTATTTTTTTAGTAAATATTTTAAGAGTATTTTTAATATTTCGTTTATAGTGTTTATTAATTTTTCAACTTTATTATCAAGTAGATAACAGTCAAATAATTCAGCGTGATTTTATTATCATTATATAGATATTTATTTGGTAACAGGAATTCTTAAGCCACATACTATATCTGTAGAATTATTAATACACCGTAACAAAACAAATGAATGATTCAATAGGTGACGTGCAATCTTCCAAAGAAATTCATTCATAGAATTAATCGAGTTATTCTCCATCAAAATAGACACATAATTCCTCCTATAATAGTACACATATGATTGTACTAGATCCACGATTAAATTCACCCGTTTGATTGCAATACAATTCCCCATGTTGTGTTACCATAAGTGATCAATTAAAGTGGCTTCGAGACAGCAGAACCGATCAGCCAAATTGATTTTTCATTCGGCACGGCAATTCGGCCGCGAAATCGAAATACGCTTTTGTAAATTTCGCCCAGTGTGTATCAGCATCGGTATATCAATCTTGATCGATCATCGAAATCGCTTTCGACATTGGTTGTCCACTTGCCGTGAAAACCGTTAAAACGTGTCGTTTCGCGACCGTCAGTGGGTGTCGACATCGAGCGTCAAACCTAAACGGCCCCGGCCACTCTCCCGGGGGTTTTCCCTGTCCAGAGCTTGGAAATCGCATTGTCCCGCGCTGACAATCATCGTGTCTGGCCTGGGTATGCATTAATGCAGACTGACGCGCGTAATAAATTCCATTAGAGGATCGTACAGTTTTTCATTATCTACTCCTGCGGCGATCATCCGTTTATGCAAAAAACTAAGAGCGAAACGTTTATCGTGCACTGGATTGCTGAAAGGGCCAAATCCTCTGTACATTCTATTTTCCATTCAGAGATTCTTCCTTTTCCGATGCTACGCGTACGATATTTACGAAAACACTTCGAACTCGAATTTTCTCTGTTATTATATGGGAAAATTGTTGAAAATAGTATTAATATCGGGAGGATTTCGTTAATCTAACAAAAACATCATATCTAATTAACACTCTAATAACTCCATGTGTTTTAAAAGTTACACATCCGATTATGTATTTATAATTTATATACCACATTTTATTTGTTTATTGCTATACTGTTGCATCGTTGTATTATTACGTTCTTATTGTTCTGCCAACTTTTATTTTCTGTGTCAAATAGGACAGTGTTTTAAAAATAAATGGCATATGTATATGTGCAGCTGATTAAAAAATATATATATATTATTTCATTGAAATTTAATAAAATGTAATTATACAAATTTATGTTATAACACATGGGTTACAATATCGTGTAAAATAAGTCTTTATTTATTAATAATTTAATATAACGTGAGCGTATGTCGTGTGTTCACTGGGAACTTCTTCTTTTTCGTTTGTGCTCCTTTTTATATATTATTTTACATGAGCTCTTTCGGATAGAGCTTGTCTTCGTCAAAAACTGTTTCCATTGGTTTTCTGAAAAAATTCTGAAACCTCCACCTTCGCTACTTTTTTGGCAGAGAGGTGAAAAACTTGGCTTTTCCTTAGACACGTGAATCAGTCACCACATGCTTGTTTTCACCTTAAAAAGGTTTGGTTTATGGTAGTGATATATCCGAGTTCACACGTCGTAAACTAATTTCAACAATTAAAGCTTTCAGCTTGCAACAGTCGTAAAATATCAAAGGCGAAATCTTCGACATCTGCAAGTTTATTTTTACTAACAATACTCAACTAAATCAAACTTAATTCTTAAACGCAGATCATTCCTGTCATTCGTCGCGTTGCACGAAGAATCGCGTTGTATGAAAACGGCAGTCGCAATATCTTCGGCTAAAAATTCGAGTTGTAAGAACTCTTCGTTATACAGGAGTCTACAGTCGATCTTTCACGAAGGGTTAAGAGAGAACCAGGCGAAAAAAGAGAGAAAAAAAAAGCAAGGTACACTAGAACGAACCGTAAGGTTTACCTCGCGAGTATAAAAGTGGTTGGTGGCAGCATCGGGACAAGAGAAACGCGATTGTATGGCTGCTCTGCGGATCGTGGCTGCCGCGGCTCTCTCCCCCATCTCTCAGGCAATGAATACGAATAGGTTTCGAGATACGATCTCTCTCTCGGGATCCGGCTGTATGGAGGGGTTAAATTAAATGATTTGCATAAGTAGGTGGGTGTCGACACCGGCAAACATTGACAAACGCGTGTGCAGCAGCCACTTTGTCTCTCTCCCCTTCTCTCTCTTTCTCTCTCTCATTTATCTCATCGTTTCTATTCGTTCCTCTTTTTTTTTCTCCTATACACACACGTATAACCATCCATTCTCCCCCTCTTTGTTTCTTTTCTGTTTCTCTGTTGCTACGTGTGCTATGTAAGCCGTAGGCGGGGAAAAAGGGCGGCTTGTTATACTACTTATATTGAAGAATATATTATTACGTATAATGGAAACAACGAGTTCGACGTGGAAGCAGTTGCGAGATAAGAGTTTAAGCGCGCACGAGTCGACACGTGTCGAACCAGGCTGCGGGTCACTGATACAGCCGTTCGCAATTACCCTACACACGTCGGTTGGCGAAAGCGAGGCAATCGGGACGATAATCTTCGCCTCGTTCCGGCACGACGAGAATTAGGTGGTTCCTTAATTACCGCGTTGCCTCCAAGGTTTCCAACACGGTTGGTAGATAAACTTGGTAATATCGTATTTATTGAAAAGGGAAACCACGCGAGATAGGTTTGCACGTTTAAACGAGAGATATAATGCTCTCTGTACCGTACACCGTGTACGGATTAATTAACGGTTACGAGTGTATGCTTTTTTTTTATTAACACATTGACGTAGGATGACGCGAAAATACGCCATTGAGATTTTTCACGTATCTGTCTGAAAATAAATTCACGAAACGTTGGAAATTATTCAATTTGCATTGGTGAATTGAAACAATTATATAAGTTTGCAAGTTTTATTGTTTCGTTTCGTAATTATCTGAAGCTACAAATCTTAATCCACGATGGAAAATGAAATTTTTCCGATGTAACTCAAGCTTGGTCGAAGGGAATCTTTGACACGTTGAATTTTAATATTGGAGACACAGTAATAATGGATGAACAATCAGATTAACTATACAAAGAAGATATAACGAACTTTGATAATCTGTGAGAAGAACGTCAAGTTTGTATCTTTCGGTAAAAAAGAAATTTTGAAAACCTCTGATTATTCCATGTTGAAAAGTGTAAATTGCGAAAGGAGTAATTTGCCACTTTCCTTAAAATTTCCTCGAAAAGTATTAAGTTTCAGTAGTTTTATTTAACGTAACACAATTCGATCTCTCGAAATCTCTCTGAGTACTCGTGTCACAAGCGCGTCTCCAAACGTCCCGACGCCAATGCGTTGATGGCCGAGTTGGACGAGAGAGAGATGCCTTTTTGCAGGTCTCAGGTGTGAGATTACATTCCAATTTCTCTTTTTTTAACCTTACAACTTTTATGTGGACGTGTTCGGTTTTATAGAATTTTTTGTTTTCTGTGGTAAATATTTTGCTGCGTATTTTTCATGTCTCTATGCAACTTTAAGGGTGAGAATGAGAAGATGCTGCAGAGAATGAAATGAAATTTTGGAAACGATTTCTGGAAGGTTGAAATTAGAATGATTAATGAGAAATAAAGTTATTTTTGTATTTCAACAAAAGTTTCTATATACTTTAATAAAAGCAGCTTAATTATTTTTGTAATTTAAGACGAGAAATTTGAAATTCGCTGTTTTGTACGAGCTTGCCTATTTTGGTGTTGGAAGTAGTATTCAAAATGAAGGAATTGATGAAAAAACAAGGAAAGCAATGTAATTATATACCAAATATGGTCACGAAATTTCAAGACTTCTTGAATTTTGCAAAGAAATTGTTTGAAACAAAAGTTAAACTGAATTTAAGTGCATATAACTTCCGTAAACCATGATATTTCTATCCACGTTTTTTCATATTTTCCTTTAGAATAAATAATGAAAAATCTATTTCTACATGTGTTAGAAAAATAAAATTCCTTAAGCCACTGATTATAATTGAATGTATAATAATAACAGAACGTCGTCAAACTTCTGTTCATTTTTCATGTTATTTGTGTCACTGTAGTTAAATTTATTCTAATAAAAAAATATTTTACAAATGCTCTGAGAATATCCCCAAAAGAAAAAAAGAAGTAGAAACAGAAACTTCAGTTTACAAAAATATAGTTTCGCTTTTACTTAAAACATTTGTCTAAAATTCACAAAAAGTCTCAAAATTTCACTAGCAACACTTGCACGAGACACTCTGTACACTTCTAAACCAACCCTAATTTACGCTACGTACGAAAGGGTGAAAGATTTCATCAAACATCCCCGGGCGAACTCGAAACAGAAGCACTTCTCTTCAATTCCACTTTCTTATTGTTTATCGAGATATCAAGAGAGGGGATGGATGGTCAGTTCGACGAAGAAATGACGCGCGACGAGGAAACGACGCGTCGTTGGTCGTGCATTTGGTTTTGTAAACGACTCTTACTCTCTTCAATCCTCTCCCCTTTCCGTCTCGAAACCACCCCTGTTGTCCGAGTGTTTGCCGTTGTTGCGACAACGGCGTCACGTGTCAATTCGCATTATTACTATTTGTCGAAGCGAGCGTTGTGTCGTTTCGTAGCCGTTGAACGGTGAAGGAAGGGACATCGTCGACCCTTCGTGGGAAAAGCCAACACAAACAAAATAAAATAGAGATAGATAAAGTGGCGCTAGGATATCGTTCACTTCGCAAGGGTGGCAACGCGTTTTACCCACTCTTTCATCCCTCTTCTCCTCCTTAATCCCGGATTGACTCGTGTCACTTATTAATATTTTATGCAAACACCATGATTTACGGCCACGCGGACGCATTTACGAGGCCTTCTAGGCCTTTTCGTCCGCCAGGCTTCACCCGATAACCGTGGCCGCGACAACGGTTTTATCTCGAGGCTTCATCGTGACGGATCGCATTACGTCTTGATTCGGGATGCAGAGAGCGAGAGAGAGAGAGAGAGAGAGAGATATCCTCTTCTACATCGCTTCGCTCCCCCTTCGCGATTATTGGATAAAGTCGTACGGCGCGATATCATCGCCGATTGTAGCTGGACTCGACTTCGAAGGGCAATCTCGCGTGGACTGGTTGTTCAACTTGGTGAATTGAAATTTTGTTTCCTTTTCTATGGCTAGTGTATAATTGACGTCGGGGAGATTGGAGATACTCGTGCGACACTTTTGCAACGTTGTAGTTGATGAATTTCTAATCTTATCTTTGCATACTTTTCAGATAGATTCTTATACTTCTTTTGATTTTTTAACTTTTTTAACTTCTTTATTTTGTTACCATGTATTTCTGATATTTATTAACCTGTTAACTGGAGATGGTAATTTGCCATTTGTTCAATAATACTTAAAATACTGCAGTTCATTTTTCCAGAGATTACATTTTTTAAATTATACTCTTACGACTTGTGTTAAACACAAAATACACTGTATTTGCATTTGCAAAAAGCAAACTAACCTATTTATAACTTCTACTAATTTTTATTTACAAACAGCGAAGATTCGATTATTCTTCGAGAGCTGACAAAATAAGATATTAACACAAAGAAATTCGTGAATACATTTTTCTATTTTTAATCAATTTGTTCATCTAGATCGTTTAAATCGATCACTGTACACCGTGTAGAATATATTATATTATAATGCTAGAATTAATACTAAAAATTAATTCAAACCTAACGTAATCCTAGAATTAATTCCAAAACAATTAATTCGAATGTTATCTCATGCCACTTTCTCAGATCGCCTCTCACATTTGTCAGAATCAAGTACTTCGAAACACATCTCCAACAATTCATCGCGTTAATGGCGCCCGCGGAAGACACCAGGCAATTTCGTTCGACGGTTGTTCCAACCATGTCCCGGCCATATTGTTCTCCTCCCGGTTTCCGTTGCTCGTGCAAATCGTAGGGCGAGGATGTCGATGTTGGGGGAAGTGGAAAAGGTGAAATCTGCAAGCCAAAACGAATCAGAGTAATCCTTCTCGACGCGTTCTCGAAAAACTCCCTCTCCTCTCTGTACTTCAGTTCACCGCGGGTGAACGGCATGATGAAGAAGGAAGGGAGGACGATAGCATCGAGAAAAGGGCCAACGACGGTCGATGAGCATTTTGCAAATGGATCTGTCTCTTTTTCCCCTTCTTCCCCACTTTCCATTTCTTCTTCTTCATCCTTCTTTCCTCTCCCTTGTCTCATTGCCTTTTTATCCCCCCTTTTTTCTCTGTCCACGTCGCGGTGGAAGTGGTTCACCACCGATGTACTTTCTCTCTCTCTCTCTCTCTCTCTTCAGTTCGCCAATTTTTTTCTCTCTTTTCTGCATTCTTATCGTCTCCTCTATCCTATAGGATCTTCCAATAGGAGCGATAGAACTTCGAATTGAAATAAAACGAAAAGTACGAAAGATAATCTAGTACCATCTACTTTATTCCAAAGTACATTCGATGGCATTATACAGGAAATAGAATCTTATACAAATAAGCACTATGATTGAGTTTGGAGAAGCGAATACGACAAACCCAATTTTCTCTTCAAAAATCATCTTCAGCGATGAAATTTATTTCTAGATGATAGAACTTAAACGCAATCATGGTGGTCATTTATAGAATATTGTATTTCACGTATAATGTCATAGAATGTAGTTTAAAATGGAGTACCGAGTACTAGATTATCTCCAGTACTTTTCGTTTCATTTCAATTCAAAGTTCTATAGTTCTTATTGAAAGACCTTATAGTTGCATCTCTCTTGCATTCGTGGTATACACACCAGGTTCCTCAACCCATCGTCGTCGTGTCGTATCTTTTTGCCAACCTCTTTAGTCGATCCTTCTCTCATTGTCTGTTTCCCTCGTTCCAGCGTGCTGGAAGCCACTCGTCGCCGTTCCGGCTGCTATTCCCTCTTCCTCTCCTCTCTCTCTCTCTCTCTCTCCCTTTTCTGTGCACCAAAGCGGGAGCCCCTGTCCTTCGAAGGAGCCCTCGACGCTTTAAATTGCTGATGAGCATTTTTAGATTGGTTACGTTAAGTGAATTGGTACATAGGCGGCGCTGTGTTCTCCCGATAAAAGTCTTTAATGAATCCGGGAGGAAGATGGCCCCGGCACGACCGCGATACCGTCGCCTCCGCGTTGTCCCGCGTCGATATACCGCTCTATCCGCTTATGTATACTTGATGTGGATACCATCGATTCCCTACGGCTCTCTGGACACTGATTTTTCGAAAGGCTGAGTCGATTTAACGAATCATTTCGCGACGTCCATTTTACGATCTCTGCGACATCAGGATTGATTATTTCTGTTAGATTATTTTGTCAGATAACGACGATAATTCTGGTGAAAAGATGTGAAGGCAATTGCTACTTTTCGATACAATCAAGCGAATATAGTTTTGAAACGAAATTTGGGTTTCGTGACTATTTCTTGGAGATTTTCGAAGGAGTTTGGGTTTGGCGTTCTTATTTTCTTGAACTTTTATTGTAGATCAAGTGGAATGGATGTCAGGATTACGAAATAAATGTTGCAATTATGGTTTAAGAAAAATGGATAACATTGTATTATTAATTAATGTAGGGATAGATTTTCGTTATCGGTTAAGATAATTAATTCTCGAACAAATTATTTAATTAGAATCTCTCATTTTTGAAATTACTGATTTGGTTTTTATATCATTTAAAATCGATCTTATCTTCATTGTTATTCATTTTGCTATTTGGCTCGATTTTTACAAGCATCGAAGACAGACTAATGTATGAAATGATCATTTTAATTAAGCAGAATGCTGTATTATGAAGTTCATATGCGTGAAACATTCAAAACATAAGAAAGAAAGACATTTTTCAAGAAAAAGAAAATATTGTCGCTCTTTAATTATTATTCGTGTTGCTGTATCGAACCAAGTGGTGACTGAGAGTCATCTCTCGACTGTAAAGGGTTAAATGGACTGCCTAACAGTTTTCTTCCGAGTTTGAACAGAAGATCGAATTCTGCCTGGAAAAATGAAAACATTTTTCGTTCGTTCACAATCCAATTATGCACAGCGTCAATTGCAATGGCTTGAAATAATAATTACTTTAAAAGCATCTCACTAACAATTAACTTTAGACACATTTTTTACGGTAGAATTCGACGTTTCATTCAAATTCGAGAGAAAATGTTAGGTATTTCATTAAAAAAACTAGATGTGATTTTTATATCTCGATAAAAAAAAGACAAAAGAACCGTGCAACTGTTCTCTGAAGTATTTTTCTGGAAATTCATTTACGAGATATTTGAAGTCGTCGTGTTACAAGACTCACCCAGTATACATTCCACTCGTTGCTCCGTGAAGTAAACGCAGTTCCCTGTCAATATCCTCGCGAATAAAGGAAACGTAACGAATGAAATTTCCAACAATAGCGCACAGCATCAATTATACATGTTCCCTATCGTTGGATTTCGAAACGTTGGTAACCACTGATGAATTGCACGCGATGATTGCCCGTGGTTTTTATGGGAATAGGAAAAAAAAAAGAGAAATATGTGGAAAGCAAGAGGCAAGAGGTTATGCAATGCCCGCGAGGGATGCACACGTATGTATATATACGTATTAATGCGGTTTTCTTTGGAACCGATTCCAGACACACCTGAAGAACTTGTAACATAGAAATACACGGACCGTGAAGCTACTCTTCTCGGTTCCCAGGAAAGAAGTTCGACCGAGTGAACGCTCTGGGTCGAGATACACGTTAATTGCTACTCTTGACAATCGTTCGTGAGCGTTACGATGATAAGCGTTAATTATAGACGAGCCAAGGTTTCAAACTGTAGATGTTTCTATGTAAATCGTGTATGTGTGCCTTTAGGGTGTGTACAAGGAATTAGATGATCATTGAAGAAATTGTAATTGCAGTGAAATTCATTTTATGGCGATAATTCTGTCGTGAAATGGTTAGAAATTGTGTACCAAAGTGCTTTATTTTTTTTTTTTTGAGACAAAAAACAAAATTTTCTTGTAATTCAAAAGGAAGAACGTGTATCACAGAAGGAAAAAAAAAAGAAACTTTCCAAGCTTAAAATTCATTCTCTAATTAACCCCGCGAGATTAAAACAATATATTCCAAACTTCGAACACCATCGCTTCACCAAAGTGCCTACTAAAAAAAACAAAACAAAAAAAAATACCCCTTGAACCATCATCCGTCCGTGGGATCAAGAACCGGGTCCAAGCTCAGTTTCATCAGAAAATTTGACTTTCTCTTTTGCAGAGAATCGAGGTGGCGAGGAGGAAAGCCGCTGACACACGTAAATACCAGGATGAAGGCAGGGGGTAGATAGGAGCGCGAGTTAATTAAAACCCTCTCGTCTGGCATTAGAGCGAAATCGTGGCACTCCCTTCCCCCGTTGAACCTGTCGTCCTCTAGCTCCTCACCCCATCGTATTCTTTGCCTGGTGTTGCCTTCTCTTGCACCCTTTTCTTCCCATCCGAACGAACTGTGAAGGGACGACGAAGAGAAAATCGTCCGGGACATCGAACCAGGGTACGTGCCTTCTGGCCTCATCCGATAAAAGGAACGGGTAGCTCTGGACGAATGCGTCCGGGATCGAGCAACAACAATAATGTCGTCGTCAGTTCGTTAAGCGCTTCTTTCACCATCTCTGCTTCTCTCGTTCTATCATCGTCTCACCTTCATCGGTGGCCAACAACCACACAGAGATAAATAACTAAACCTCTCTCGTTGTCAGGCCCACCTACACCTCCTCTACCAAGAGTTCGTGGCTCGTTACGACATCGGCACGCGTGACTGCGTGAGCTCGTGCATGCGTGACTTCGTCACCTGAGATAATATCGGTGAACCGTCCATCTATCATCCCGTGATTCCTCTACCCGTGGACATTCGCTGTAGAGGTGTGTATATATATATACGTCTTCGACTACAATCTCTGGGGTAGAGAGGACGCCTCCTCGTGTGTGTATATACGCGTCGACGCGATGAGAATGCACCGTGACGAAGCTACTGTTTTCATCCTGGTCCATTGTTGGACGCGAGAAGTGGTAGAAAATTTTGACACAACGTGCAGGCGAGGAATGAACGGAGATATTGTAGGTTGTTGGATTTGATTTGGCAGTTCGGTGGGTCGATTTGTGATAGGTTAGGTGTATTCAGAGATTAGAAATCGCAGGGAAATTAGAAACTTATGTGTCGAAAGATTCGATTGATCGTAAGGGAGACTATTGTCTGGGTCTGTTTGGACCCGAGTTAGCTGAGTGTTTTAAGTACACCTGAAAGTTGTGAAAGGTGATTGAAAATTCTAAGGTCTGGAATGTCGATCATCTCACACTGTGACACTATAATATACATAGAATCACCTATAAGTTATCAGTTAATTAAAATTGTTATCGCGAGTACGACACACAACTTGAACAAATTTTGTGCTAATCTTGGGTTCACTTAAAAATCACGAAAGATGATCAAGATTCTAAGTTTAGGTATCTCACATTCGAACGCTATAATATAGACAAAATCTCATATAAATCGACAACTAATTAAAATTATCATCGCAAGCATATGTCACGAAAATTTCCGACAATTTTACCAATTTTGTGTGAGTCTCAGATCCAGATAAAAGTGACGAAAAGTGGCTGAAGATTCAAAGGTTAGAAATATCGCGTATCTCACCATAAGATAGACCAAATCTCGTTTAAAATAGCAACTAGCTAAAAATTGTTTCAAACGCGACACATTCCAGAAATCTTCTGTCAACTTCGTCGAATTTTACGTAAAGTTCGCGGAGTGGCAGAGGGAGAGAGGAGAACCGAAGTGAACCGGTCGAACAGAGCGTGTTCGGGTTCAGTATGTTGCGAGTCACGTCGGTTCTCGGGACGAGAACGGGCGCGCGATAAATTCACGGAATAAATGCCGATATACAAAACACGGGGCAGCGCGCGTCGTACACGTGTGCGGTTTTGTAGCTGCGGGACCCGGGACCGATCAGCGTTAGGTGATTGATCGCTGACACGCAATGACTCATCGCGATTACCCGTGGCGCATTGTTCGCGGAGAAAAAGCCCTCACCAAGACGATAAGCAGCGTATTGCTCGTCATTCAACGTGACTTTCCAGCATGGTCCACGTGTCCCTCGTTTACCTCTCTCTTTCTCATTCTTTCTCTGTCTTTCTATCTATCCTTCTCACTTCTTCGTCTACCTTCGAGCCGCTGACGTCTACATTCAGCGAACACGCGGTGAGTACGTACAGGAAACTGTTTGTACCTTGAAGGAAGCGATCGTTGTACAAGTAACGGGATGATAAGATTCTTTTGGTTAAGTTTACGGGGTTGTTCGAAGAATATGAACATGTTGCGGTTGGAAAAGAAACAGATTCGCTCGATCCATGTTAAAATGTATACAGCGAGGCAAGCGTGAAATGTGGCAGGTGAGTAATGAAGATCAGGGGAAAATACTTTTTAGCGTAATTTGCATTTCTGAACGTGAAAACGTTGAAAACGCTTCGAGATCGTCAGCTTTTTTTTGTTAATGCAATTGTATTCTATTTTTAAATATGTGTTCTTATGAATATGACTATGTATACTTCCAAACTCACTCTGCTTTTTCCTTGAAGAGGCTTTTAAAACACCCCTATAGTAGATACATTGGAAAAATTATTTGGAGCATGAACTCTAAGATACCTAAAAAAATACCCAAAAATACTTAAAACAATATACTTTTAAAAAATCTAGTTAAATTATAATTAAAAATAGTGAACAATACGCGAGTTTTAATGAAAGAAGTTTCAAAAAGATTATTACTGTACATCCTTTTGTTATTTACTCGCAATGAGAATGTTAGGAAAATATGGAAATATAATTAGAAATAAGAAAATAAATAATTCTATGATAATTGCGCGTATATATGCACTAATGATACAAACAGGTTAACTAAAAACGTGAAATGAAGTTGCTTATTCAATGAATATTCACCACCAGTTACGTAACATTATCTCACCTTACCAGTTAGGAAGTCTATCAAACAAGCAGATACCTCTAAACGTCATCATGATTCCCAGAGTTACCAGTTTTTACATGCACTCGCATAACCAAACAAAGTATCTACACTAAGACAGCATTCAGAACCATAACAGGAAACCTTAGTAACTACATTCCTGACATGAATTACTCCCCTAGAATACATCCAACCCGTAAGACCAGATTTTTCCATACAGTTAATTTTCCATCCTCGTCGCGTGCCGATTCACCAACCCCCTGTCAGTCTTTTACGATCGCTTTGCATTCACTCTGCGACGTCGTTCGCTGTAGTAAACCGCTGCGCGTGTACAGTCGTCTTTGAAAGCCATCTCCATTTCGGTAGTCGAGCAGCTTCGCTAGACAAGCTTGACAATAACCGAACTCCTCCGTGTTGCGGTTCTAGTAGCAACTCGAATAATCGTGTCAACGGTATTATACGAGATACGATGCAACGAGGGGCTGTCTGTCATGGACGGAGACAGAGACAGAAAGAGAAAGAGAGACTCAGAGAGAGAGAGAGAGAGAGAGAGACTCAGAGAGAAAGATTCAGAGAGCGATAGACTCAGAAAGCGATAGACTCAGAGAGAGAGGCTTAGAGAGCGAGGGACTCAGAGAGCGAGAGACTCAGCAAGTGAGAGACTCAGAGAGAGAGATTCAGAGAGTGAGGGACTTAGAGAGCGAGTGACTCAGAGAGAAAGATTCAGAGAGCGATAGACTCAGAAAGCGATAGACTCAGAGAGAGAGACTTAGAGAGCGAGGGACTCAGAGAGCGAGAGACTCAGCAAGTGAGAGACTCAGAGAGAGAGATTCAGAGAGTGAGGGACTTAGAGAGCGAGAGACTCAGATTGCGAGAGACTCGGAGAGCGAGAGACTCGAAGAGCGAGAGAAATAGAGAGAGAAAGAGAGATCAGCGAGAGGGCGTTGAGCGATATCTCGTTAACAAAGCCAGGGCATATACATTCGGCAACAGATGCGAAACGATGTCAATCAGAGCGTGCACGCCGGGTTAGGGTCGCGCCAAGTGATTGACATATTTTCCGCGGTGAATTTATCCCAGCTCTCGGGAGCAAAGACTGGCTGGATCGGATATTCGCATAAAGCTCTCAACGTGACTAGCCTCGGTGTGTCACTTTTGTACAGAAAAGAAACTGGCTATGCTTGTACCAATTTGCCAATGGATGATAGACCCTACCGTTCTTCCACGTAATCCAACGATCTCACGGGATCTGATATTTCTACCATTCACTGGAATCAATCTGTGCTGTGAGTATAGTCTGATGTACAAATATTTTAAGGGATACATCGATGAAATATTAATATACAGTATTTCTAAAAAGAAAAAAGAAAAAAAAATACGTACGTATTTTTATTTTTTTTTTCTCAAAGTTGAAAGTAGTAAATATATTCGAGTTGATATTTCGAAAATTATTAGAGGCATATGAACGGTATATATTGACCAATTTTATATTTTTCAACGTTAAATTTGCTCACAAAAAATGCGCGTGATAAGGAATATGTTAAATTATCCTCGGTTGCCTAATATTTTGCGCCACGTGACATGGTTGGTGGTCACAGTAGCGGCAGATGGACCGACGTCATTCGAAATCCACCGACGCGTCCATTTGTACGTCCATCCCTTCGAAAATTCGCAAGCAGAGACCACACTGTCACCAGTATAACCAACCTTGTTAACTCGAAACGCGAATTTCATAGCCGGTGAAACGTCGAAGAAACGGTTTTAACGATAGGGTGGGTCGTGTCGTGTTTCGCGATGTGACAGCTAAGTATGCTCGCCACTTGGCAGCCGTACTGTACTTAAGCTGGACCAGCCTGTTGAGATTTGAAACGTTACACCCCATACATAGACAAAGGAGGCGAGAGAGAAAGAGAGATAAATCCAGAGATCGAGAGAGAAGAGGAGAGGAGAGATCGAGAAAAAGAGAGAAAAAAGGAGAGATTCAAAGCTCGAGAGAGAAAGAGAAATCGAAAGCTGAGAGGGAGCGCTGAGAGAGAGAATTGAGAGGGAGGCCGCTGAGAGACACAGAGCGTTAAGAGACAAAGAGCGCTGAGAGACTAAGACCGCTGAGAGCACGCTGAGAGACAGAGCGTTCAGAGACAAAGAGCGCTGAGAGACTAAGACCGCTAAGAGAGAGCGCGCTGAGAGACACAGAGCATTCAGAGACAAAGAGCGCTGAGAGACGCCAAACGTTTAGACTCAAAGAGTACTGAGAGACACCAAGCGTTCGGAGATATAGAGAATTCAGAAACAAAGGCGTTCAGAGACAAAGAGCGTTGGGAGAGAGCGCGCTGAAAAAGAGAACGCTGAGAGGCAGAGAGCGCTGAGAGAGAGAGAGAGATCCAGATGTCGAGAAAAGAGTGAGATATTTCGCGTGGACAACTTTGTCTCTCTTCTAGAGCAGAAAACTACATCCCTTCCCTCACGAAGACAAACTTACCTCGATTTCTCTCTCGTCGCACCCCCCGTTCCCCCCTTTGATCTCTGTCGCGCGTCTCTCAGCCTACGAAACAGGGCGACACGTTTAATTGGTAATCCGTTTAAAGGATTAGTAACTCACGATGGGTATTAGGACGTGTCGCTGTGCCGCCTGCAGCTTGTCCGTTTCGCACGGACAAGCCGAAGGACACGATCCCGGTCGCGTCGATGGATGAGCCTCTTCGACGTCCGATTCCTGTATTCCTCGAGATTGGCGGCTTGAATAATTTCTTCGAGATACTGCTTGGAATACAAAATCCAGTCTCAGGATACTGTGTGCTTGTTCTTATTTTTTCTTTTTCTTTTTTTGCTTTGGATAAAGGAATAATTGTCTTATTTTTCAAATGAATAATTCGTACTACCAATGATCAATTTTTCCTTAATGCACTTTCGAGAAGTATATAAAACTTGTAATAGATATAATGCTGTTGAATAAAGATTTTTAACCTTTTACAGATATAACACTATGCATTTATACAATTTTTTAATTAGGTTTCTACTCCAATTTCTTTTCCTTAAATCCTATCAAAATTATTCTTCAAATATTTATTGCTATTTAATTTTATATGAATTTATAGTTTTGAAAGGGTTAAGATTAAAAATAAAAAAATACTAATATTTAACTTTTCACGAAAGCAAAAATTGGAGAACAGGTACATGAAACTTCTAATAAAAGTAACAATATTGAATGTAACTTTTAAAATTGATAATCGAAAACACTAGTTTTTCCTGTATATACATACGTACAAATTACGGAACACGTTCATAACACAGTATCTCCCAGAATAATTCTAACAGTCTATTGAAAAAAGTACCCCAACGAAAATATCCTGCAGGAAGCATTAACCCTTTTCTTCCCCATTGATCACTTCGCTCCAGATTGTTTACAAGATTAACCAGAGCATCCACTTGATCGTCTCTGGACGAGGTTTTTCAAGCGATCACACGTCTCGTCGCGCACGTCAGTCGTGGCACAAAAGCCCGATGAATCTCTCTCTCTCTCTCTCTCTCTCTCTCTCTCCAGTAGTTTTCGATGCAAAGCGGGGCCCGAGGGTGCCTCGATTCTCTATCGCCTCGTCCCGTCGCTCTCTCTTCCGGAGAGAGTGTTCGACACGACACCGCGGGGCGTGCTCACTTTTCAAACGAGCTTACTCTTCGCCACGCAAGAGCACGTAGCCGGGGGGTAGGCTGGGTTTCAAATCCGGCCTGATCTAATAGGGATTAACAAAGTGACAAATGTAAGAGTTAGCGATGCCGGGGCTGTGCCACCCCTTGCTTCCCGCTTCGAACAAAAAAAAAAAAAAGAACATAAAACAAAATAGAAAGGAAGAAAGAAAAAAGAGAAAAATATCAAACGAGGAACTTAATCGAGCGCCTGGAGGTGAAGGTGTGATTTAAGGCTCCTGTGCATTTTTAATTGCACGAGAAACTTTCTCGATTGAGGAAATACCTGAGAAACGAATTTGTTGCAATAGTAATCTTGAGAAAATCTTGGTCTGCTAGATTTCGTTAGTCATATTCGACTTTTCAGCTCTCAAAATTAACATCGCCTTCAGTAATCCTTCCAAATTTCCAGATAATCTTATACAGAACGCCAACCAATAGCAATCTAGCATTCGAACAGTTCGATCACCGAGCGATAAAACAAGTTTGATTTATTATCATTCGAGAAATATTACACCGGATCTTCTTTAGGTCTCGTTAAAACCTTTACGATTCCTTTTCATTGCGATCTAAGTTTGCAACATACTGCAAACCGTCGCGAGTACACGACACTCTTTTACTACTCTTTAGTTTTCTTCGCGTTTCTTTCTTTTCTTCTTTTTTGTAGCTTTCCAAGCCATTCTGTGCTCTTTTTATCTCTTTTTCTATTTATTATTTCATCTACATTGATATTTTTATCAGTTTTCCTAGAATCTCGTTTGTTTAGGTGTTACAAATTTCTATCTAGCTCACAATTCCTCCTTTTCCCAGTATTTCCCACCAGTTTTCCAAGTTTCCGCAACGTCCTCGCGCTCTTAGCTTCTGTCCTTCTCAGGATCTCAGTAATACTGCTATTAAAATAGATTTGAAAGATCATTTAAACGTAGAAGGGGTACACAGCACACCCCTAACTCTTAGCTTTCACAGTGATTAGATTTTCCAAATGGAACTGCAGATTAGACAAACTTAGTTAGTCGAGAAAATCGTTTTAAATCTTAACAGAATAAAAACAACGTATATACGTATGCTCTACTCTAATCGTGATATTTCTGATCAACCGATAAGATCCTGTTTAAAACGAACAATCCTTAATGATCGAAACCGTTTCCTAAACGAAGGGCGGAGGACTTTTTTTCCGTTAGAAGGTGGAGGTTTTGCTAGTTCCATTCCATTCACGTTCCGCCAAGAAGGAAATTGATCGTTTAACTGCTCCCAGCGTTTCGAACGGTCCGGCATGAGTCTATATTTATATTCTTATGTAAGATATCGGGGGTAGATAGACGGAAGGGAATTATATATGAAGAAGAAGAGAGAGAGAGAGAGAGATGGTAGAGCGGCAGTTGCAAGCTGCTCCACAAAGAAATCGTTCATCGGACGAGCGATTTTTACGAAATTCTTCGATTCCGTAAAAATTTCAGACGATCGATAAATCCGCCCGATACCAACCAGCTCGAACGTATCAGATCGTTCCTTTAAATAACGAGGACAGGATCCCGGCTAGAATTATCGGCACTTCGTACGCGCTAAACTTCCCTCACCGGCCATCAATCAGCCACCGACCACCTGGCCCACTTTTATCGATACATCTCTTGTGGACCTTCGATCAGAGATTTCGCGTAATAATAGACGAACCTGCTTCTATGCCGACCTGTGTTTTTCTGGGTTATGATATGTTGTTTCAAGAATCTACGAATGTTAATTTTTCTTCCGGTTCACTTGTTGGCCAGTTGTTGTGGAAAAGGAAAGGAGATGTAGAAGGAGAGAAGATAAAATGGAAAGGGATGTGTGTTTGAAGATATCGCTGCAGTAGTCAGCCTTAATTCACAATTCTGGGTGATTTGATATTTCAGCAATGAGCCAGTTTGTATATAGGAGAACTTTAATTCATTGTTTAAGTATCCTCTCGAAAATGTACATGTGTGAAGTAAGCAAAGAGGTATAAAATCGTGAGAAAAAGAATTATATCACACTTTTCGAATACGTGTGATATAATTGTCTAGAATTGCTGTTGCGCGAAAAAATGTTTTCACTTTGAGGAATTAAAAAATAACAAAAAAAGAAATAACCTGATATCGATATATCTACGTATAATATATCTTGCATCTCTCTACACCATTATTCCCTTACGGAATATCACGATTAAATTTATTGTTAATGTAGATAGTTCTTGCAAATGAAGGTAAAGATCTTTTTGGATATACATTTTTATTCGAATTTTGTGTCGCATTTGCGGGTATTCTATCTAACGTTCGTTCTTCTTGTAACTTACTGGCAAGCTCTTTAGTTAATTGAAACAAATCACGACAGAAAGTGAAATATAAAATAACATTACGATTATCAGTTACAAACAGATTTGTACACGTCTATATAGAGCCACGATCGACGTCAATGGTACTGCAAAATACCAGTCAAAACGACTGGTTACGGTATATCTAGATATAGTATATACGTAACTTTAGAAAGAGCACCAATTTAATTCTTATCGTAATAAAAGTCACGAAGAAATTTCTGAAATGTAGAATTATAACATTCAGTAAATTTTCAATGAAACTTTAAAACCAGTCATTTTAACTGGTTTGTGTAGTTCTAGTGTTAATTCCTCTTTCCGCGAAGCGTAAAAGATACCACGGTATTCTTCCAACATAAATATATCCTTTCTCATTTCATTCAACAAACTACCTCCTCTCATATCGGAATACCACTTGCCAAGAACAAATCTCCGTCTCGTCACACATTCTCCGCGCAAGAAACTCAATTCACGTGCAATCGATGTTCTCGATGGATCGTCATCGAGCAAAACTCGAGCAGAAGACATAACGTAGGGGTTGGGTGATCGGTAGGCTCGCATCCTAAATCTCCTCGCGATGGTGTATTTTGCGTTCGTAAACGCGAAGATGTCAGCTATGCGGTTCGTGATGGCAATAAATCAAATGGTGTTTTTCAGGGCAACGGCCTGTTCGAGGCACGAATGGTAATGAAAACCGGCGGACGATACAGGCGCGATAACATTCCCCATGGCCGCGTGTCCCGCTCGCGACGATGCCAGCGACGACAAGCACGGCCGCGAGCACGGCGAATCGTCGCTGCAAAACCGACCGCGCCTCGCATCACTCGCATTCCCCTCCTGTTTCACGTTCGCGATCATGCGTTACACGTGTTCCCGCCTGCGTACGTGCACCGCCGTGCCGATATCAAAACCCAAACGAACGAGATCTCTTTCTACCGTGTCTTCTACCTGTTTCCGATCGTTCTTTCGAAACCATTACACCGAACCGTATTAACGATACTTATGGTGATTGATCGTTTCGGAGGAAGAAAAGTTCAGGAAGATGCTTTCGAGCTTTGAAACCTATTTACCTGAGTATCGCGATGAGCTTTTAAAACGTAGGTTTTGAATTGCAGTTCAAAGTTGCTTTCGATTTGAAACGATTTTGCACTCCATAGATATGGCAAAATTTCTAACATGTCTTCGTAGAAGTTTTGTTTATTTTAAAATAATACAAATTGATGAAATAATGATATAGAAATTTATGAGCGTGTCATTTTTTTTCGTTTCGAAATGAAATTTTTCGTATTCAAAAGTTTTTAGGTTTTTATAAGTTCGTTTTATAAAATTCAATCATGACCTACAGAGATTAAATAGTCCTTATTGGCATGCTCACACGATATTTCTGTTTTTATCACGCACACGTCTCACATTTTGCCAGTTTTTTCGTTAGTTGATAAAATTCTGTCTTCCAACGTCGATTCTTAATAATTCAGTTTAAGTGTTTCACGTCTGCTTCCAGTTTTGACAAATTTAGGTAAACAATCGTATTACATTAGAAATAAATTTTGTCGGACTTTTGGGTGCAATAGAAGGTTTATTTAAAAAGAATGAAAACAGATGAATCGTTAAAATAATTTATATTATTGTCGATTTTCCTCGAAAACGAAGTTCTGTACAGAAAAATTTTATTCTACGTTTTCAACTTATTTTTCTTTTTTATGTAGAATCACCCTTTTCTGGTTCTATCATCAGTTGTCAATAATTCTGTATATAAGAATGTTAAATTATAGACAGATTTTCTCAATACAGTTTAAGAACTCAATTTATATATTTAAATATTCAATAGTACAATATTTTCGATTCTCGATACTCTCAGAACTGTTGCTTTGAAATTTTACACCCTCTTTTGTTCCTTCACCCACTCGTTCTCTCTCTATTTCTCTATCTCTTTAATTTTTGAAACACAACGCCTTTAATCACGTCGATCTCAAGATTGAAATGATAATTATCACACATTAAGTCTAACGATTTTTGATATTTCACGTTGCAGCTAGTTTCATCAACGTTCAGAAAACATTAATAATCTTGTAATCCTCTACGAACAATTTAAATTCTTCCATTCATCTCGAATGCTTTTTCCGTGTATTGTAAATTGTTTCATTCAGAGGAACAGTTAGGATGTAATTTTAATTTCTTTTTTTCTCTTTTATTTTTCTTTTCTTTCCTTTTCTTATGAAACCAATTACTTATACATATTATACGATCGAACTTTTAAGGAGTTTAATATCCTCTTATGGCAATAAGGTAAATTACGTTTGGAAAGTCTCGAGTTCCTCTTAATCGCCGCCATATAAACTCGCCGCTATTACGTTTACGATCGTACGCAATTATCAAGATTATACAGGCGCATACGTTACAATCAAGTCTCACCGCGGCACACGCAGAAAGGAGACTATACAGTTACCTATCAGCAGAATATCGTCTCTCAATTATATAATTACTCCGAGCGAAGCACTTTCTAATTTCCCTGTATCCCGCTGTAAATCGTTCGATTTGTTCCATTAGCGAAATCGAAGTAACGCGTGTACTTAACGCCGTTGTAACGCGTATCACGCGTATCACGTGGACTAACTGCGAGTTAAACTAATAGCTGGTGAACAAGATAGATGTAACGAGTACCTTTGCTATTATACGATCTACCGTAATGCCAATATATATCCTAGTTATATCTGTGATATCTCTGATTAGAGGGGACGATAATATTTTGAGTAATTAAAAATATTCTATTATTTCTATATCACGCTCGGTCGTTTTATATTTTGGTGGAATTATACAGTAAATAATAGAAGATGTAAAATACAAAAATACTTTACCAGAAAGGTTCTTTTACCTGTTTTAGAAGTAATATATATGTATCTTTTGGGATTAAATTTCGTATTGGGTTGTCCGGAAAATTCGTGCTGATTTTTAAATAAATATACCAATTCAATAATTTAATAATTATTTTCTTTTATTTGCGAATAATTTTTCTTTCAATTTTACAATTTTTCGTCGTCTTCTCAGCAATTTCGAAAATTCCATCTTGCCAAAAATTGTGTTCCTTTATTTTTTTTTATTTTTTAAAGGAAATTCCCATCTTTAGACTTTGTTAGCAGTTTACGAACAATTGTTCTTGATAAACTACCATCTTTTTGAACATTGCATATCTCGTTTGACGTTTTACCAGTATTTTTCCCTTCTCGTTGAGAGAAAAATATTCAATGTCAGAAGTTTTCTATTTTTTTCTTTTCACCTTCAAAATAAGATAACACTGAGAAGAAACTGATAATTGTAATGAATAGACTTTTGAAAATCACGCGAGAAAATAATCCTTCAGAATATATGCGGACTTTATATTTTCATCTAATTTTATTCGTTGTAACATATTCAAATATTCTATGGAAACTTTCTAGACAACCTAATACATCTTACGAGTGGAAATAAGAAAGAAATTTCGTTCATGCAGCTTCGAACATAGATAATTTGAAACTTCGTTAAAAAATTATAAAAAAAATACCTAAAATACCTACAAATCTCTTATTTTTGCAATAACTCCTCAACGAACCTTCAAACGATCCACATTTACACGACACTTTCCTTTTATTTGTACCCATAGAATATACCAACGAAGTTTTACCTCAAAAAATGATGACATCCTTTATAACAAAATTCTAAAATCCAAATATACATCAGTGCAGCGATTATTCGCAGTAAATTCACCAAATCTAACACTTTTACAAATATCTATGAGAGTCTGATACGTGTATATTTATAAATGCATCCCCAAAAATAATCCTAAAGGATAATTTAAATAATTAAACAGTTCGTCTCTTACTGAATGATTCAGATTCGAGAATAATCAAATATTCCCTGCCCCCCTCTCTCTCTCTCTCTCTCTGTTCTTTCCAATCCTCCATTTGAATATTCTTCCCCCTTCCATCTCCAATCCTGCCAGTTCCACAAACGGATAATTAATGCACGCTGGAGAACTGGCCAGAAGAAGAAAAGCCGCTGGATCGCGTATATACGTATATATACGTCCGTCATCCGGAGAACGAAGCGAAACGAAACGCGTGTCCTCACGTGAGAACCGACTCGTTCCCGCTCGGCTCGAGGCTAGTATGTAAATGTTGGGTCCACTGGAACACCGAGTTACTCCACGAACGAGCTGATATTAATGCTTGTTGCGAACCTCGCGGCTTATCGTCCAACGCGCTAGCAAATATACGCGAGAATGATACGCCGGTGTGCTAAACAATTTCCTTCTTGCACAGTGAGAATCATCGTTCGTTGGGATTTGAAGGCGTTCCACGTGACGTTTCTCGCGATTTTAGGCTCGAGTTTCCTCTACCGTTTTATCGAGAAGGCGCTTAACAACAGGAACAGGTTTTCTGCTTTGAATGTTAAACGTGGCTTGAAATTTGCTTTCATGATAAACCTTGCGAACCACGAATGTGCCAATTATTAAATGCAGGAATTAATTTTTGTTTTTTTCTACGTCCTTTGGATGTACGATAGAAATTTGATTGGAAAAAAACGTAGATGAAATAATTTCGATTATCGTCGAAAAACTTTTGCTATTTTTTTGTTTTCTGGTAGCTTGCAAATGTCATCGCGAGTATTTGTATTTGAATTGATTTCTACATTGTATACTTTTCTGTCCAGCCTCCCAAATAACAGAAATTCCACTGGATTTTATTTACAACGATAAACTGTGTTTTTACTAACCGAGAAACGCTAATTGCTTAAACCTAACTGCCACCCGAAAGAGACATAGTACCAATTTTACCCGAACATTCTGCAAGAAAGTACATTACATCGTTCAATCTCGTCCAATCCATCGACTGTTACTTAAAATTCATCAGCTGCGATCCTCCCAACGATGGAACGCAGAAAAACCGTAAAGAGTTTCGAATACAAAGTGACCGATGTCAGAGCAAATACTATCAAGCGTCATAATATCGAGAGGGAAATCTTTAATTTCGAGCATTGCACGAAAGAAATCATCCCACTTGCTATCGTCGAATCAACAGAACGCGAAAAAGACGATCGAATAACGATTTCCCTCGCAGTCGACGAATTCCCTTTTAACGATCCTCTCTTCCTCTCATATCCTCGTCCATCGTTCGACCAATAATTCGCGTGATCCTTTCGTGCCTTTGTGATCCTCTCGGTTGAAATATGCTTGTTTCACGGTGGCCGGTATACGAATTTCACCGGGCAAAACCATCGGATCCTTCTTTCTCTATCAAAGATTTATCTGATCGGATCCGGTCAGAAGCGAATAATTCGATCGTCGGTGGAGCCTGTTGTTCCGTTTGCGACGACGACTCATTAACATTCCGGCGTGTATATCGCTTGGTCCCGAAAGAAGAAGAAGAAGAAGAAGACGACGAAGAAGAAGAAGAAGAAGAAGAAGAAGAAGAAGTGGAGGAGAAGCCAAGAGGCCAGCACATCCACCATAAAGGACTCTCTCTCGCTCGCCTTCCTTCCTGCTCGCCTTCTTTCCTCTACCCGTGGCAACTCGTTCTACCATCGAGCCGGCCGATCCGCCGCGGTTTCAGTGCCCAGATGCTACCTGCCGCAAACCGACACGCGTGCGATCCGCTCGCGACCGTTCCCGAATTTCTCTATGGACCTTGTCTCGTGCCTGTTCCCTCTGATCGACGTCCTTTGCACACGATTAGTACAAGATTCTTGGAGTAGAGAGAGAAAGAGAAAGAGAGCGAGAAGGAAAGATGGACGAGTAAAGAGGAAAAGAGGGTTCAAGATGAGATCTACGGTGAGTGTGAAAATTGTTCGATTATTAATGATTCGATTATTATGCATAGAGTATTTGTGTTTTCAGTGTCAGAGAATTTAGTGTTGTTTCGTTGTGTAATTCTTGTATAATCCGAGTATGGTACACGAATAGTTTCAGTGAGAATGTTATTTGTAACTTTGATTATGAGATACGAGCGAGGTTTTTTGACAGAGGTTTTGTTTGGATGGATACGCTGGTGGTTTGTGGTTGTTTCTTTAGAGGAGAACGGATAGGTTACGTGGTTATGGTATGTTGGTTATAGTAGAACCGTTGTACGTGTCATTCCTTCCTTTTTGTAACCGAGGGTGAAAGTGGGTTATTGCTGGAACGATGGCGCCACTGTACGGCACTCTATATTACGCTTGCTGTAGAACACGTTGCATCGTTGTTGCCTTGTGTAATTGAAATCGAGCGTTGAACTTGCGACGATGGGACTCGTTAATCTACGTTCAATTCACGTTTGTCGATTCGTGCAAAATATTCTTCCAATTTGTCGATGTTGTTTCTTGTTTCATTTTACACTTTCAGTGCGACAGAACATGTTGCCCTTGTGTTGTATGTAATTGACATCGATCCTCAACGATGAATTCGTAAATCTACGTTCATTCACATTTGTCAATTCTTGTTAAATATTCTTCCAATTTGTCGATGTTGTTTCTTGTTTCATTTTACACTTTCAGTGCGACAGAACATGGTGTCCTTGTGTTGTATATAATTGACATCGATTTAATCGATCCTCAACGATGAATTCGTAAATCCTCGTTCATTCACATTTGTCAATTCTTGTCAAGTGTTGTTCCAATTTTGTCGAAGTTGTTTCTTACTTAATATTATACTTCCAATACTGTACACGTTATTTTTTCGTCACACATAATTGATATTGGTACAATTAAACTTCAAAGGTTGGCTCGTAAATCGACGTCCAGTCACAATTTATCAATTTTTCTAAAATATTCTTTCTCCTGATTGAATTTGCTTCTTATTTAATATTAAACAACTTCTAACGATGGAAAACACGTCGTCATAATGTCGTTTCTAATTAAAACTGACTTAATTAAACTTGTACGATGAACTCGATTATCGATAACAATTGACCGTGATCAATTTTGTCAAAAAACTCTCTTCGACCTTGCTGAATTTACTCCTTATTCAATATTAAAGTTCCAATCCTGTAATACACGTTGTCATTGAATCATTTATACTTGAAATCAATCCAATTAAAGTACAACGATAAACTCGAAACACGATGTCACATCGATCAGTTTTCCCAAAACATTCTCCCCCCTCCTGAATTTGCTTCTTATTTAATCTTGAACTTCCAATACTGTGAAACAAGTTACCCTTGCATCGTCCATAATTGAAATAAATATAATTGAACTTTAACCATCCATTTTTCTCGTTATTTTCACAATTAATCCTCAAAAACCTCGTTCGTAAATTACCAAAAGCAACTAAACCGTCGTATCCGGTGCCATTCTTTTCCCACTAGCAAGAAGTTCAAATTAAATCACGAGAAGCTACCGATTTCATCGACACCTGTCCCCGGGAGATATCCTCCTTCCTCGAATTCCCCAAAGCACGAAAGAACGTTCCTAAGTAAGCGTATCCTTATTCAAAGATCCACGCGAAATTTCTTACCAATCCATTCTCCAAATCGTCAGACTTTCCTGTCGACGCGAGACATCGCGATTCAATATTCAGCGGGCGGTCGTTGTTTTACCTCGGTCCAGCTGCCCACGCACACCAACACACACGCGTGTAAGATACATACCAACACCCCGTTTTATCCACGTATACATAGCCGAAGAAGAACAGGCCCCGGTATAGAGAGATCCGAGACCGAGATTCTCGTTGCTTCAGGCCGCTTCGGAATAAAATCTGGCCGCATTATTCAATCGGTGTACCGTGGCCCGGAATGCAAGTGGATCAAACTTAATAATGCCAGTCGGCAAAAAGTGAGGCGCGTGCGGAATATCGGGTATCGACGACGCCGGGCATCGCGACGCCGTAGCTCGCCAGCCTCGCCACCGGCGCGCAAATTAATATAAACGACGCCATCCCTCCGACGGGTATGGGCCGCCTAGCGTTGGTTCATCGAGTATGCGTGCCGTGCGAGCAATCCGATTGCCTCGTCGTCCTTCGAAATACCTCGACGGTAGCCCGCGTCGCATCTTGATCGCTGGATTTCCCGTGCAGACGCTTTTCTTCCATTTTCCAACCCTGAGAATTACCAGAGAGGCTGATTAGAACCACGGTGCAGACTCTTAAGTGGAGCGTGGTACTCGATGAATTCGAAGTTGAAACAGTCTGCGTTGGATATCGTTTCAATCGCTCCTCGATTTACGTGCATCCGCTTTGCGCGAATGAAAATCGCGTAAATAAAGGTAGAAAAGGGAAAAACAGTGGAAATAAGAGGTAGTATATACATGTTTATTTCAAGTAGCTTGATCAAAAACAGTAATGAGGTTTTAAGAAACGAAAGCAAATTTTATTCGACGTCACTGTTGCTACTGTCATTCGAAACAGTCAATCTTCTTTTTTTTTTTTTTTTAATTAGCTTGAAAAGTTACTGTATACACTTGTTACTTTTGAAATTTCTAGGAAAATACATTTTCTGGCCGTGTACATTGTGTTTTAATTTACCGGGTATAATTCGATACTGAAACTTCTATACACAAAATTGCAAGAATTGTACGCTGTTGTAACTCCAAAGTACGCAAACCATAATCGTTAGAGCAAAATAATTCAGAAACTACTGAATTCGTTGTTAATTTGTCTTCAGAGATTGATATCTGTTAATTTCACATTACACCAATTTTTTCTTTCATACAGTCACAGAGAAGCAGAACAGTTTTGCTATCCTCCACGTCGTATTTTTTTCCTTTCTTACGCGTAGAATGGAAACGACGAAAGTCTGCTCACGCCAGGGGCAGCCTCGTAAGATAAATTCCTCATTAGCGCGACAAACCACGGTGGCTTAATTACCGCGTGACGGGTGGCCTATTCTCCAGATTAGGCTTTCAGCTATTCGTAATGTTCGCCTTGTCATAAAATCTTCTGTTCCCTGAGAATGATCTCGTACGATGCTTCTCTTTCGTTGCAATTCAAATTGTCGAACGTTCAAAAAACAATCTCTTCATATCGTCAAATTCCCAGCAAAATGTTTCCGAACGTGTATGAAGAAACATCTATCATGTATTATAGTTAAGCTCAGTCACGGAACCTTTTTAAATAACAGCTCAGGTATAATTATCGAGAAGCGATTATCGTGGAATTTTTACAGGTCAGGTAGTTGCTCCACATCGTTCGATTACATATATCTCTTCATTACGATCTCGCGTTTGCACGCGTTATGAATGGGCCCGGACAACGGGGAACGATAAATTTCTGCTAATGTTATGGCTACCCGGTAAGCCCACCTCATTTTGCCCGCCAGGGAACGCTTTAATAGGCTCCTCGCTGCTGTATACCTTCTTCTTCTTCTTCCTTTTCTTATCCTTTCTCTTCCTTCTTTCTTTCTTTCTTCGATGCTCACAAGTTTTGCTGAATTTTCTCGGCGCACTTGCTGGAAATTGGAAGACTCTTATCATGTGGTAAACTGTGATCGTTTCTTTTAACCCTTTTCTGTTGTTCAAACTGTGAAGTTTGGTCGATAGGTGTGAGATGCTCGATTTAATTCGTAGTCTGTATGTTCAATTTTTGTTTCAAGCCTTTCGTGACTGAATTAGAATAGTTTAATGTATGATTCGTGTAATATGATAAGTTTACATTTTCATGGTGTAGCGAGGCTGATGTAGTTGATGGTGTTCATGGGTGAGGCTTATCGTTGTATTGATAAAATGTAGGATAATTGCAGTGGGGTTTCGAAGTGGCTGTCGGAACACGCGAAACTATATTTCATCTTAGAAGTGTATAGATCATTGGGATCAGTGATTTATGAATTATTTAAAATCAGCCGATTAGATTCAAAATTATTCAGGAGTTGAATTCGACCAATCAAATACTAAGTATTCACCTGTGTAAATATTCAACTCGTAAATGTTCGAATCTAGTCAATAAAAGTCAAATCGTTCGGTCAGATAAAGTTGCACGACTGAAATTTGAATATCCCAATTTTGGAATTTAAATTCCTGCAATAACAAAAACATAAGAAATTAATTTCTATTACTTCCAAATAGTTCATGTAATTACGTAATGTTTAATCGAAACGTGTTTGTAAGGATTTATGAATTTTTGACCAGTAGATCGAACTGTTTTCTTTTTTTCTTTTTTTTTTAAAGGAATCTTATATCTACCGCTGTCACACTATGGTCAAAATTTTAATTTTAATTTCGGAAATGGAGAAAACCGCTGAAATTTAGAATTTCATCCTTCGTATCTGACTCAACCCCTCGGTCTATGATTTCTTTTCCCGACTATACATTTAAGCATCAGTTGCTTATTATTTTAATACCATTTTACATACGAAACGCTGATGTATTATAGATTAATTACAATTGACAATCCTCGATCTTACGACTTAAAAACAAAGTTAGAATTAAAATTAACGTTTGTTACTAATATAAACTGTTTTTATAGAATCTCAGCCACGAGTCTAACTCGTTGTTATAGGGTAAGGGGTTAAGCTTGAAAAAAAGCTAAATATATCTTCAATAAAAACAGTGTGATGACAAAATTAGTATTATATGTGAAGATCGTGTCGTTATAGAAGAATTAACTGTACAATCTTCCCTCAAACAGTTCAGAAACAAACGTCTGCCTCGGTTGTACAAAAGAAAAAGTACATGAAGAGAGGGGGAAACTGACTGGCGAGGATTTTGGGACAGTCTCGCGACGACGAGTCAAGACGAGATGAGACGAGACGGAACCAGACGGAATCCTCTTTTGCGCAATTTACACGGTTCACAGAGAAAAAGAGATGTCTAGATTTACGTGTGCCGCGCGGGACAAGAGATTGAAAACGTCAACACGTCGAGAGGCAGAAGGACAAATCCGGCACGTCCGTCGCGAAGGGTAGAAGGGTGAACAGGGAACGTAAAGCGCGCGGCCTTTCGAGTGCAGACTTTACATATTTGTATTCTACTTTCGTCTGTTTGCCGAAACATCATATTTCGGCCCCGTTCAGTTGCGTAAAAGAGGAGCCCCTCACCAACTCCTTTCTTGCTCCTCATCCACCAAAGTACCTTGGTATCCTCTGGCTGTGTCTCGTTTTTCAGACTTGGTATATTTTCGTGCAATCGATCCCTGTTCAACTTCTCTTAACCCTTTCGTCGCGGAGGATTTATACAGGGTGTTCAAGCAATGGTGCAATTGAAATGAGATTCATTTCTTAAGGAATATTTCGAAATTACAGAATAAAGTTCTTGGATATTAACACTATGACGTCTACACGTGTGATAGATTCTACTATCTGTTACCGGCCTTTTTCGCACGATCGTTCATATTGTAATTACAATGTACCGTATCGGAGCATGAAAATTTTAATAACTCTTACTTGATCCTGTCACCTGATTTACACGAAATTTCGAGGATCTGTATAAATAGATGTAAGGTTTTTTACTGCAATAGAAATATTTCTACGCGACACTAACGTGGTGTCACCGGACGGCATAGTGTTAATTCGTTTAAAAAACAAAGAAGAAGAGAACGAAGTTGGACTCGGTTTGAAGAATTTTTATATAGACTACTGTTTCTGCTTGTGTTTAATTTTGCAAGCATAAGCAATGTCATAATTTGTTCCTTATGTTATTTCATTGTGTCATGGAACAGTCAATTTTCAAAAATACGTATCGCTATTTTTACATTTTACTGTTTAACATGTTCAGAGTAGTGTGACCCACGGTGGGTCATCGAGTGAAGCTCTTATTTATCGACTTGGCCCGTCGATGGATTATTCCAAAATAAATTATAGACAAAATGTAATGGAAAGCGTGACCCACAAGTGGATTTGTTGATATGACCCACAGGTGGGACACGGAGTGATATTCTCACCTGTCACTGTGACCCACCAGTGGATCATTCTAAAATAAAAGACACAGAGAATTGAAGGCAAGAGTAGAAAGCATGACCCACAGGTGGGACACGGAGTAATTCTTTCACTTGTCACCGTGGCCCATCGATAGATCATTCCAAAATAAGAAAAATAGAAAGAATAGAATACACAGTTGAATAAAGACCATTTCCTCCAGTACACAGCGAGAATTTTTTGTTCCACACACGATACAGCGAAACGATTAATCTTTTCTTTTCTCTACCGTCTTCTTCGTGCCTCGCGAGCGTTTCGCCAGGTAACCCGATCACGGTAATTTTCGTCGATTTTGTTGATTCAGCGAAGGAGATTTCGCTACAAATTGATTCCATCGTAAATTCTCTTCGTTGCTTCCATCCACCTTCATCCCAAATTTACAAAAAAAGAAAAACTTGAAAAAAGTAAGAAAGAAAGGAAGAGAAGTTCCGGTTCTAGATTTCTTCTCTCCGGTTTCTCTTTACACGCTGCGACACGGTAACCAACTTGTCGTAGAAAATGCTAACAGCCAGGCGACTCACGATCGAACGCGAGACTGTGAAATTTCAGAGACTACCACTACCACTTGGTCATGTAACACGTACGCGTGTGGATCGAGCGGCAAAGAGGGTGGTCGAGGGAAAACCGGAGTTGCCTCCGCATAGACGATTGTACTCTCTCTCTCTCTCTTTCTCTCTCTTTCTCTAGGTTCTTTCTCCGGTAGCGCTTTGTAGCCCGTAAACTTTCTTCGTTCGACAACCCCTCGGTTGGTCTCGAGGCGGAGGAAACCGGAGAGAAACCGTAGGAATAGTCGAATCGAGCCGCTTCCACGGCCAAGTTTTTCCATGGCGGTAGCTGCGCAATCATTTGTTCAACACACCACCAACAAATCCAATACGCTGCCAACGAACGAACACACGGATTTCGTTTCTCCCTTATTCTCGTGTTCGATCTCCTCTCTCTCGTTCTCTCTATCCTTTGCTTTTCCTGTTTCTTCTTCGTTCGAGAGGGGAAATGTAGCAATGTCGTTTATATACGTGTGGGTTGTGCGTTGTTTCGTGAATTTCTCTCTGTGCATCCTGTAAGTGTTTTGTAGGATTTTGTGGACCAAGTTACTCAGATTTCTGTACAATGTACTTCTGTATAACTTTTTACCCTTTAACTATGAGTTTGATTCGCGACACAGATTTTAAATGTGATACAAGAGAAAATGTTATATTAAGAAGAAATATTAATTTTTTATTCTAATTTCGTTTTAATTTATGAGAGTGACAATTACCGTATGTAATTGATACAGAATATATTAGTTTTTCTGGTAAAAAAGATGCTGACGTTGAAATACATAATTAATGGAAAAATTACAAATGGAGAATTCAAGTAGATTTTAGAGTAGAATAATTGTTGACAATGTAAAATCGACGAACATAAGTCAGTTTATTTGGAGATTTTTTTAGACTGATAAACTTGGATATAATGACGTGAATGTCTGGGTATTTTATAAAGATGGTAAAAATTTTTTATACTTTCGGCTTTCCTAGTAAAATAGTTGACGCTTAAATAAACAATCAATAAAAAAAAATAAAAAATAATAAGTGAAGGGTTTAAGTAGATTTTAGTGTGAAATCGTCGAATGTGAATTAATTTATTTTTGAATATTTTTAAGGTTGATCAGTTTTTTAAATCAATGAAGAACAATGATAAGTGAAGGATTTAAGTAGATTTGAGCATAAAATTGTACAATGTAAATTACTTTACTTTTAGATATTTTTGAGATTGATCAATTGTTTGAATCAATAAAGAAAATTGATAAGTGAAGGATTTAAGTAGATTTTAGCATAAAATTGTACAATGTAAATTAGTTTATTTTTAGATATTTTTGAGATTGATCAATTGTTTGAATCAATAAAGGAAATTGATAAGTGAAGGATTTAAGTAGATTTTAGCATAAAATTGTACAATGTAAATTACTTTACTTTTAGATATTTTTGAGATTGATCAATTGTTTGAATCAATGAAGAAAAATGATAAGTGAGGGGTTTAAGTAGATTTCGTACAAAATTGTCGAATGTGAATCAGTTTATTTTTAGATTCTTTTTAAGAGTGACAAAAGTGGACACAACGAAGTGAACATCTGGGTAACTTTATAAAGATGCTAGAAATTTTTGATAGTTCCAGCATGTCTGACACGAGTCAGATAAGAATTATAAATCTAGACGAATACGTACTCGTAGAATATTTACTAGACCTAAGTAGAATTCATGATACACAGTGTGTACATATGTTGATACAAGGAGCAACACGAGCTCCTCCGGAATTACTTAATCCAACATCCAATTAAAACTTACTCAGGACGTTAATCGAAACTCCTAATCAAGACTGACGCCTTAAAACTTCGTTCGAGAAGAATTCATTACGACGAACTCTATTTCCATCCTCAGCTAACAATTTCCTCCTATGCTCTCTGTGCATGCACTATCGGTCAAGAATTTATAAAATAATAAAACTTTCAGAAACAATAGCGAACGGATACTTCTTTTAATCCCAATTTTAAATTTACAAAAAATGATCCCAGACGTTTGAGCAAGAGTACACATAAAATTCCCAGAAATAACAGCGAACGAATATTCAACTCAACAAACTCAACTCCAAATTGATAAGAAACAACGTTAATTGACGAGCGCTCAAACTTTCGTGCGTCAATGTGCAGAGAATTCCCAGAGGGACGGATCAGAGGAGAAAGAAATTGCGTCGTTCGTAGTGTCGCGAAAGAAAAAACAAGAAAAGCAGAGAAAAAGGAATGGCGTTCGAGCATCTCAGGGAGAGAACCAAACAAATCCGCGGTGACACGGAGGCGCTCGTGTTTCGCGTCCGCCCTTCCGCAGCGGAAACGGCGTTCTCCGCATGGAAATCAGTCGTTGTGTCACGGATCGATTTCACGCCGACACGGAATTTGTTTGTATCCAGTAGAAAAGCACCGGGGAGAGAAAACCTTTTTCCCCGTCGCGATTCAACCGACGAACGTGAGAGGACTTTGGATTTATTCGAAAACACTTCTCCTACTACGCGATACCGTTCTCGCGATGTTCGAGAAAAGAGAGGGGAGTATGGAGAAGGGCTGATTCCTTAATATCCCCACGAGAGAGACTCCGAGGGATTCAGATACACATCGCTCGACCTCGCCTATCTATTCAATATGCCTCCATTATTTCGTAGGTGATAAGGTGGTCTCTGACTTACTCCCTTTTTCTTCCTCCTCTTTCCCTTCCACCTAAATTCTTACCCCAACGACGTGACGCCCCTAGGATATATCTTGATCTCCCTAGGGACACGAACGATGAGCGATAGCCGCTGTTCACTTTCTTTTGTATCGGCGCAACCTGTTTCGGACTAGACCGAGTTGTTCTACAACCTTATCGTGCCCGTAGATTGAGATGTCGAAGTGGTTAGGTAAACATAGCGATTCTGTGAGATTGCTGGAATTGTTTATTGAAATTTTTCAATCTGAAACGGTGATTATTTTGATCTTCATTTTGATATCTCGAGGATTTTATAGCATAGATTGCTAGAATTGTTTTCAAATTTTAATCAGTTTTCCTTTTTAATACCCCACAGTTTCTCAGCAATATGTATTATTAGATTTGCGCGTTGCAATATTTTTGGCGCACCAGATTTTGTTAATAATATACGTTAACACTTTGACTGCCACGGTGGTCATTAGTGATTGGAGCGCTTGAACTTTTTACAATTGTAAAAATTGAATGAAAATTGACAGTTAGCGCATTCTGAATATAACTGATAAATAGAAGATACTTTGAAATAAAAAGTGCCCCATTGAACAGTTGAAAATTTTTATTAGATCAATAAAAGATTTAAAAGCCATTATATGCTTTGAATAATAAAAATACTCTCGTGGCGTTCTGAGCGAAAAATGTGATTTTGACGTGGCAGTAAAAGGGTTAATCTCTTTCAATTATTCTGGTACACCAAAATTTTCTACTCGATACGCATTAATCTGAAAAATTACCGCGTTGCAATTTCTAATTGGTGCGTTACGATCGAAGCTCTTGCAATTGTTTTGACGTGCAGTATATGTACGTATACGTACACTCCAATGTACTTACACATAATCTAGTACACACACACAACTTTTCCGCGTAGCTATTCATAAAAAAAAACAGAAAGAGAGACAAAATTCCAGATAAAAGATTCGACAACATTCTCCGTAAAGCAACCAACAGCACATGCGTACATCATACGAAGAAGATTCACCTTTTGAAGAGGATCCGTTTAACGGGTTGATTATCCCAATGCTCGTAATAAAGCAGAAACACCGTTGTACCGTATGCAAGAGCTCGCGTTTTTTCAATGGTGAATGAAAAGAGCTCGAACCGTGTGTAGAGAAAACGTGGCGGATTGTGCAACGGAAGGAAAGGAACGGAAGTGGAGTGGTGGTAAATAAGTGTAAAAAATAACGAGAGGGTGTAACGCTCGCGAAAGAACTAGAGAATCGAGGTAGAGTAAAAGAGAAAGTGTAAGAGAAAGATAGAAGAGAAAAAAAAGAAGAACTCTCTGACTTCATTTGTGCAAATCTATTCACTCGTTCGCGTATTCCACGGAACTCGTGACATTCGACCTTCCTTGCCGGATCACACACGCCGCATACAACCCGGCCGTTTTCATCCTCCTTCCTCCTCCTCCTCCTCCTCCTTCCTCTTTCACCCTCTTCTTGCACCCGATTTTCCCGCTAGAGAGGTTGTGCTAAGCAAGCCGACGACGAGTTTTCAGGCAACCTCGTGTGTATGCAGCTTTTCACTGAAGAAACATGGTGTACGCTCTATAAAAGCGGCCGTATCTCGGCTCGTATCTCTACGGCCCCGGTAAAACCGCCACAGGGTGTCAGCCCCTAAGGGTACACAATGGGGCCCATATGTTTGCGGGGGTGTAGAACGTTTCGAGTAACGCTGGAGACCTCGATCGAAACCTCACCTCCTTTTCCTACTCGAACGCACATTTTACTTTCGCTTCGATACGAGTTTTCTTTTTTTCTTTTTTCTGTCTGTTTCTTGTGAGGTCTCCTATGGTGAAAATACTATTTTTTTGTATTTTTTTAAATACTGTTTTTTAGTATTTTTAAACCCTTTCGCTACTGATGAATGAACGCTTTCGAGATTTTCTATATATAATATTCCTTTCTTACCGTTATTTTATCGCGTAATTTTATCTTGAGGGCAGTTCCTTTTTAATTATCGAAACATACTTTAAATTTTGACACCTTTGGAAACTATTTGACGAATTTTTCAACTGCCAATTGAACGTTTACCTTTAGCTATGCACATTACGCACTGAAATCTGTGGCAGTGAAAGGGTTAATTCTAAAAAATTATAGTTAACAATTAACTAGAATTTATTTTGTCTCGTAAAAAGTGGGGAAAAGTATGTTTAGCATGCAACTTTTTAACCCTTTCGTTACGAGCGTCGAATATAAGCGTCATCAATGCGATATCGAAGAAACGACTGTTTTTATTTGAGCACAAGTTAGATTAGAATTAAAATAAAAGCATGTTCGTTAATTTAACACTTGGAAAATTATTTCAGAGGGTTACAGATCTGATCTCGTCCTATCTATTCACACGTTTCACTGTATCCATGCAAAGTATACATTCTTCGTCTGACAATGAGTTTTTTCGAAGTATCTTTCCGAATTTCTTTCCACGCGTCTTGTAAATAAATCGGAAACTATTTTTCTAATCTCGAACTCTACTTTTTACTTTACGATCCACTTCGTCTAATTCAAATCTAACGATTCTGACAATCACAGCCATAATTTTTACATATTTTTTCAGCATGCTTGGGATCGTTTGTTACATAAATGTTTCATGCATTTCCAATAATGTGAAAATGTTCGAATACTTATGCACGGTAATGTATATCGTATCACATAATATTTCTTGTTAAATGAAAACAAGTAGGTATTCGCAGGTTAAAAAAATTCCTTAGATTACCTTAAATTAAGCGAAATGTTATGTTCCGTAATGTTAATGTCAATAATAAATAATTTATACGAAACCTGTGGTTATTGGCACAGTTCTGCTCTTCACTGTACTTGATCCAAAAAACGTGTGAGATGAATCGCGTTGGAAAGTTCTCGTGTATTTTATAGTCGTTCGATTCAGTTCGAGTGATTTCATATCGGAGAACAGATCGTCGAAAGTTTTTAATTTCAGACGCGCTTGCCACGCGTCGACTTTCCGTCAGGTGTCGTACGCCGCGATACGTACGTCGAGAATATTCAAGGAGGAAATGTTGCCGACACACGAAACTCCGTTTCTCGACAGACAGAATATTAAAAGTAACCCGGTTGATCCGTCGGGGATTTCTGACGAAAGTTTCACGAAAACTGAATCAGTTATGAACAAGTTTCTTCTGATATTTGCTTACATTGGATTATTATCCATAATTGCAGAGCTCTTATTGTTTTTTTTTTTCGTATTGTGTTATCCAAAAAACACGCCAACATTTTTCCTTTTTATAAAACACAATTTGAGATTTTTTCAATTTTTTTGTTTTTTTTTTTATTGAACCTAACCTTCACTTGCAACAGCTTTAAATTGCAAATAAAATGCTTTTATTTGTACGTACAATTTTTGGTTTATCAATAACATACTCAGTTTCTTCGAATTTTTTCACTAATCTTCAAATTGAAGAAAAATCTTAATTTTAATTTGAGGAAGTCACCTCTATACGTCTTTTTTATATATCCTTAACAACGCGTTTAAAGAATAAACAAGAAAAAAAGTATCATATCATACCAGACAGATGGTTACTAGGTTCATTCTCTTATTTATACTTACGATCATCTTTCTTAGTATGTTGACTCATTTTAGCAGCCTTATACTACACACACGCACACACAAATTTCACAAAATAATTCCACAGTTTGCCTATTCAGGGCAAACTCAGGGGAAATCTTCATAATTGAAATTGTACTACCTTCCGTTAAAAGAAAACATAATTATGTGATTTGGAAAGATACGACGCGTAAAAATTACAAATAAAATAACTTCTACGCGTTGCATTTGGACCGTTGTATAATTACACGAGCAACTCGACGGATTGATTCCTTCAATCTAAATTTAATCTCTGCACGAGGAGATTCGTGAAAGAAGGGGAGAAATTTCGTTGGATCCGGAGGTGGATCAACCTGATCAAAACAAAAAAAAAAAAAACCCACTCGCCGCGAGTAACGAAAGAGTAAAAAGGCCGAGGCTGGTGGAATACTTAACATGCATCACGTCCCACGTTCCCCGAAACCGCGTTTCTTTTCGCCGCGTGGAAGAAGCTCGCCGTGAACGAAACGACACGAAAGGGCCCACTTTCTTCGATTCGCGGTCTTCGAATCCGGGTGCACACGCCAACCGGAAGACGTCGTCGAAGGGGCCAAAGAGACGGTTACAAGTGGAAGCCAGGGCTACATTAAACGAGACATGTGAATATTTACGATTAGCCTGCAGGCCACTCAGGCTACCGCTGTGTAGAAACATATTTCGTGTGTCTTCGTTCTACCAGGTTAATTGCTGCCCACGGGATCCGCCATGCAGTTAAGGAGGTTGTATCTTGCACACTCGAGGGGGATTGGTGAACAATTTTTCCTGGTCTGATTGAAAAAGTTGAAATGGTAAACGATGTAAATGTCAAAGAAAGAAAGTTTCCATTATGAACGAGAAATATGCGTCTGTTCGTGGTGATACTTTTATGTCGTTTGTCACTTGAATGATGGGAACGTTTCAACATTTATTATCTTTATGGATTTAAAAGGGAAATAGGTGACAACGAGACCTGGCTGGTATTTTTATTTTACTTTCGTAAAGATTTTTGAAATTGTCAAGTATTCTTGTTAAGAATTACTCAAATTATCTCCTAGGAATGTTCTTTTGCTTGTAATATTCTTATATTTGAACAACAGTAAAGCAAGTAACTACAAAATAGTGAAATTCTTACACGATCATTTACACAAATGAAAGTAACGCGTGTGGTAACATGTGGAACAAAGTGAAAATATATTAAATACTATAGCATTTGTTAAAAGTGTGAAAACGTTCAAAAATTTATGCAATAGTACACTACAAAATTGAAAAATGTATCAAATATATGCATTTTTTTCCTGTAAAAAAATTATTTTTTATTCTTTTAGTATTTACTTTGTTTGCCGTTTCAACTCTTCAATTACGTATGTTTTCAGAAGATGAAATGTTGATAATTTTAAGCGAGTGTTCGTTGAAATTAATTTTTTGATTGGTTAGTGTTTGATTGCATCGGGAGGAATGGTAAATTGGCGATTTTAATTTTTCCGAGTTCAATTTGAAATTGAAAGCGTGTATAGATGAACTTACTAATTCTTGAAGGTTTTAATAATACTGCATGGCAATTATTTTACATGCTCTTAGAAATTCTGATCGATCTGGAATAGTAACTGTGTACAAAAGTCATTTTTTATATTAAATGTTTGCAAAAGTTTCCGTCGACTACTTTGAAATCGAGTTGCGTTGTTTTCTGAACAAATTGCTTTTTAAAAATGACAGTACTGATAATCTTGATACAAGAACGTTGTAGAAAGCGAGGGAAAATATTACACCAATTCTATGTGTCAAATAAATGAATTTTGTTAAAAAAAAAAAAAAAAAAAGAAGAAAAACGACCGAAACTTTTGCAAACACCTAATATTAAATCTAACGTACGTTATCTTGTTTTTGAGATCGTATCAATAAATCGGATAGGTAATTGTATGTGCTTACACGGTCAGCGATACATCATCTTTTCCTTTTTGCAACGTTGATCTAATTTTTCATGCATTCTTCCGGTACACGCACGCATCGCGTTTTTGTTCCCTTATCTACTTGTATCTCCTTTCGCTTTGTACATTTTATCTATTTGTATATCGTTCAATTGATTATCACTTGCTAAAGCTGTGACTAGAAAAACATTCCAAGAAAGGAAAACATTGAGAAACATTGAGAAGTATATTTTACATCTATTTACTGTCTCATTTTATCCTAACTAACAGTACAATAGAGAATTATCCTAATGTTATCAAAAATCTATTCGTACCTGTCTATCTACGTTTGAAAAATCCATCCTCAACATTCCGTAAAAATATTACGATAAGCAGACACTGAAAATCATTAAGCAGTATATTCTACATCTGCTGACCCTCTCACTTTATCCTAATTAACAGTAATGAACAAAATTATACCAATTTTATCGAAAATTTAATCAACACGTATATTTTACATTTGAAAAATTCATCAACAACATCTAGTGTATTATACTTGTAGCAATTCTACTATAATTAGACACTGAAAATCATCGAGCAGTAAATTTTGCAATTTGTAACGGTGCTATGAAAAGTCACTATCAATGTTAGCAATCATTTCTTCATCCCTTCCATTGTACATATGAAAAATCCATGATCAACATCCCAGAAAAATTACTTTTAGATATTCTACAATAATTTGGAACTGAAAATCATTAAAAAAGCAAATTTTGCAAATTCTTACGATGCTATAAAAAGTCACTATCAACGCTATCCAAAATTTCTTCACTCTTTTCATCCTACATTTGAAAAATCTATTATTAACACCCTATAAAAATTATTTTCAACAATTCTACTATTATTAGCCGCAAAAAATCATTAAAAAAATAAATTTTGCAAATTCTAACGATGTTATAAAAAGTCACTATTAATGTTATCGAAAATTGTTTCACTCTCTTTACCCTACGTTTGAAAAATTTATTATTAACACCCTATAAAAATTATTTTCAACAATTCTACTATTATTAGCCGCAAAAAATCATTAAAAAAATAAATTTTGCAAATTCTAACGATGTTATAAAAAGTCACTATCAATGTTATCGAAAATTGTTTCACTCTCTTCACCCTACATTTGAAAAATCCATGATTAATACCCCATAAACATTACTTTCAACAATTCTACTATTATCAACCACAAAAAATCATTGAAAAAGCAAATTTTGCAAATTGTAACGGGATTATAAGAAGTCATTGCCATTGTTACCAACAAATTTCTTCACCCTTTTCACCCTACATTTGAAGAATCCATGATTAACACCCCATAAAAATTACTTTCAACAATTCTACTATTATCAACCACAAAAAATCATTGAAAAAGCAAATTTTGCAAATTGTAACGGGATTATAAGAAGTCATTGCCATTGTTACCAACAAATTTCTTCACCCTTTTCACCCTACATTTGAAGAATCCATGATTAACACCCCATAAAAATTACTTTCAACAATTCTACTATTATCAACCACAAAAAATCATTGAAAAAGCAAATTTTGCAAATTGTAACGGGATTATAAGAAGTCATTGCCAATGTTACCAAATAATTCTTCACCCTTTTCACCATACACGTGAAAAATGCATCATCAACATCCAGTAAAAATTCACAAACCTGATCTAATCGCTCCTAATCTAATTCCTCCATCGAGGTTGTAACGTTCGAAAAGAAAATTGGCGAAAATTCTGCCGGTGACTTGGCGCTAGGAGATTATCCGAGGCAGGGCAAAAGAAAAACACAAAGTAGCGCAGCGACATCCAATTAGAGAGGGTGCGTGGCCGGACACTAACGAGTTTTAATGGACTCAGTCCGAATGGTAGAGCGGCGCATTGTCAGCTCGCGTCAATCAGATAGCGGCGGCGAAACGCAACGGACACAGAGGGTCGCTCAAGTGCCGATAGCCTTCGATCCGGCTTCCTGCTTTAATTTAATTGGACGATCGCCAGTCGCGCGTGCCACCTGATAAATAATTAACGCGTCTGGTCCGGATCGATTATCAAACTGCCTATCCAAACGCTTATCCCATCTATTCTACCATGGTTAAAGAATCTTCTATGCACAAGAGAGAAATCGAGAAAAACCGAATCCTCTTCGACGAACGTATCGAACGTATCGAACGTTCACGCGACTTAACACTTCCGTTCCGTCGCGCTTCTCACAAAATCTGATTTCTCTGTGAAGGAGAAACGTTTCGTTGAAATTTTGATGACGTTCACATTGTGTTCTCTCTTCTATATTCGAAAAACAACTGCTAAGCTCGCGTTTGTTAAACGAACTTCAAATTTGTTTACTTTAATAACTAAAAATTTCTAAAAGGAGCGTTTAAGTATTAGGGACTAGAATTTTTAACTTTCTTACAACTGGAGTGCAGATTTTTGTACATTTGCAGGAAATTTAAGGGTGCAAAATTGTACACAATGCACGTGATATGGAAAAATTACGAAGTATCCAAATTCTAGTGTATTTTTATAACTTCGTAAGCGAATTAATTTTTCTATCGAAGTTCTACTTTTTTTCTGCATTTTTAAGAATACGAATTTGCATAAAAATTCACAGGTCTATTTATAATGACTTCTAAGAAGCTTCTTGGAGCTCGTCTCTTTAGATACACGCTGATTGGTTGATAATGGACAATTTCAGATTCCAATCAGCGTGTCTAAAAATATCGCCAATACCCTTTCAGTACACCGCAAGTGTGCTTTTTTTTTGAAATAGTGAGAAAAAATTCGAAATTTAGAAAATGTTGTTTACAGCACAACAAACTCGTAGTTTATGCAGGATTATACAAAGTACATCGAGCTAAGAAATATCTAATGATCGTATCAAACATGTAACTCCAACAAAAAGAAAAGAAAAGAGAAAAAACCGGGCTCGTCGTATATGTAACAAAAAAAAAGAAAATTCAAATGTGCATAATACACGCTGGAACAAGTGTAAACAATCTTTATACATGTCATTTTAATTCATCCTTCGTGAAAAATGCGAAAAATCAACAGCTTAAATATTTACTTCCCTTATATTCGATAAAAAAAAGTTGACAAAATAAATGAATATTACCCTTTACGAAAAATGTGAAAAATCAATAGCTTAAACGTTTATTTCCCTTACATTCGATAAAAGAATTTTCAAAATTAATTAACATCGTTGATTCTTTACACCCAGAGACATGTTAAAACGTGAAGCTAAAGAGACGAGAATTAAAAAATAAAGTATCGTGAAAGCTTATCATTTGAATTTTTATGTTCTTATATACCATAAAAAAAAAAAAATTGGCAAAATTAATTATATACCGTTCCAGTTCCTTAATTTCCTTACCATTGTGTTAAATCGACACCAGGAGAACGTATTTATTAAAATGCGCAACTGAAGAGCGAACGAGGGATTAAGAAACCGAAGTATCGTAAATGTTAATCGTAAAAAGGTTACAGGATTCAACGATAATTCCCCGAAGGAATGACTTAATCGAACCAGTCCCAATTATCCAAATATAATATATAAAGTAACTGAACGTTAGATGAAGATTGTACGATGTCGCGTGTCGATTGGCCGTCAAGAAACTGATGGGTCTAATTACCTCTTAAAGGACTTGTAACGTGTACACAAGCTGTACGTGTACATACATACTCTTCCGTCCGGTTCCTAAAGGCAATTATTTCTTCATCGGCTCGAAAACTTCAGCTCCCGTCCATCGTTTATGTTTCGCACATTTAGTTCATTATCATTGATATATATATATATATATACACCAGAGGAAAGAGGGGAATCCAGTGATTGTGGTGAGGGGCGGTCGATCTCGCGTTTTACGAGGCAACGTGGCCAATTTTCGATACTCGAGCTCTCTTCTGGCCCGTTGCATTATAATTACAAATGCAAATTGCCAGCGGCAATAATCGAGGAACAAAAATCGATCCTGGCCCTCGATGTACAATCAATAATTGTAATACCACTGGATTATTATCTATGATACACGTTCGATGTTTGAATATCCATTTTTTTTTCTTTTTTTTTTTTGGTTCTTTTTGGTTGTGTTTTTTTTTTTTTGGTCATTTTTCTGTTATGTTGACGCGAGTAAAATGATTAAAAGGAAAGACGAAGAGGGGAAAATTGTTGGAGAAATGATCGTGTTAAACGTGTCCCATTGAGAAGATCTGGATGATGCTAATTGAGCTAATTTGAACAGACTCTGATCAGGAATAAAAGTTAATTTGTAATTGCGGCGCCCTGGTGTTTGAGAATTATCGAGACTTTTCAGGGAAGAAGAGTGAAAAAATTTGTGTAAATATATGGAGTGAGTAACGTAATTTGTTTGGCTGAAGTAACTTCTAGAAGAAAGGGTCTCAGATAGAAATTGTACGGTATCAAAGGCAATATATCATGCTGAAACGATTTGTTAGTGTAACTTATATTTTTTTTGTTTTTTTTTTACAAGATATCAGTGATCTTGAATTTCTTTTTTACCATTCTATATAACGATTTTAATTTTTCTCTCTGATAATCGTGCAATTTATGGAAAATTCAAGCGATTCATAGCTTTATATGAATTGTTATTGTATTTTGCTTTAAAAATATTTTATAATTCACTTCTGTTCTAAATTTTCATACAAAAATGTACGCATTTGTATTTAAAAAAAAAAAAAAATTCTAAACTCACCTTGATATATCGTAAATTCTTGATTATATAGAAAAACCGTTTCAGCATCGTATCGTGAAAATTTTATATAAAATACTTTTTTGCAAAACATATAATTTACAAACTTATTCGAGAGTGAGCAAGTTATGTGACTTGATTTTGTATCTTTATTTTGCAAAAATAAAGGTACGCAGAAAGGTATCGATTAACACGCGAGGTTTGTAATTGTACTATCTCCCTATCGAAGCGAGCTTTAATAAATTAACAATGGATGCTAATAAAAGCACCGCGGGTGAATAATAGAGAAGCTGATGATATTTGTAAAAGCACGAATAGAACACTTTATATGTGCATATATAAAACTACGTCGTTGGATAGAATTAGGCAGTGACGTTTCTTGAATAATTGAACAGGATAACAAAAATTTCGCGGATAAAAGTGATGTCTGAAGAACAGATAAGCACATAGTTGGCAGGCAATTCACCTTTTCATAAGAAAGTTCTTTTTATACAATCATCGATATTCATTAAATATGAGTTCTTTGTCTAAGGTAAAAATAAAATCACGTTCCAAAAACATCTCTTCGTATTCCAAAGTTGCATGCAAATATTATATTTGACACGTACAATCATCGGAATATGAATTATTTTTGCCACTTCATCTACTGTGTGCTCAGTTGCAACAGTTATCCTTCGATACAGAAAAATGCCTAACTAAAAAAAGTTATCAAAATTTTTTTGTACTCCTCATTGTTAATTAAAAGATTACAAGATACAAAATCCTTTTGAAATTTAGTTTCTTCTCCATTTATTAACAAGTTTCATTGTCAATTACAAGAGGGAATTACATGTAACGTCATCATAACGTCATGGTTTCTCCTCAATGGATAACCGGTGAACCCGCGTCTTTCGATGGGAATTTCGGGGCACACGGATCGATACACGCGGCGATCGTGGCGATTACGCGGACCTGGGTATCGCGTAAAATTGCTTAAACGTAGGAGAAGGGCTCGCCATTACGAGCGAGCCATTAAACGTAATGTACGATCGGATAATACGTGCTCAAGAGAGCGAGCGGTCTCGTTCGTGCAGAGCCGGTTTACTTTTCGGCTACGAGTTCCGCTGACGATTGCGAGCTCTTCGCTTCTCTCTCTCTCTCTCTCGATTTCTCTCGCTTTTGAGTTCTCTCTCTCTTTAGAGTTCTCTCACTCTCGATTTCTCTCTCTCGAGTTCTCCCTCTTTCGATTTCTCTTGATCTTTGAGTCTCTCTCTCGCTCTCTTTCTCTCGATTCTTGGGTCTCCCTATCCCTCTCTTTTTCTCCGTCTCTGAATTTCTCTTCCGCTGTTTCTCTCGATTGTTGAGTCTCTCGCTCTCTTTCTTTCGATCTCTGGGCCTCTCTCTCTCTCTCTCTCGCTTTGTTTCCCTCTCGATATGAATCTCTTTCAATTTCTCTCTCTCTCTGTCTCTCTCTTTCTCACCCTTTCTTACTCCGTCTACCGATAATTTCTACCTGTTTATCGGAAAACGAATAACGCACGTAAACAGCCGATGGTAGCGATACCAATGAAGCGGTTAATATTAGTATGCCGCGAGGTGAACACTTAATAATCCAATTACCCGCGAGCGGAAGCATATTCAAGGCACAGTAAAATAAAACACGGTCTTCCCGATCCCGTTTCACTTGCTTTCTCTCAAAAATATTAAGATAAGAAAGTGACAGATCTAAAAACACCAAAGAACTTAAAACTGTCGATCTAACAATTATATTTTCCCTCACCTCTTTGACATAAAAAATGAATTCTCCCATTCTATTCTCACATTAGCTTCACTTCTTTCTCCTCCGAGTCGCATAAACGTTCGTGCAAACCTAACTCCGTCAGGAAGGAATAGAATTCGCGGTACTCTTTTTCCTACCCTTCGTCACTTCGAGGCAAGGTATCCAACATCGGTGTAATGGCGTCGCTATGCAACTTGTGTTTTGCTAAAGGGAGACCCGGTTCGAAAGAGGTGCATTATGAGTTCCAGATAAGAGTTCACACGCGTCTGGCATCCAACAACCGCGAGACTACTTAACAAATAACTTCACCGTATAAAGGAGCGGGTTAATCTCGCGGCGTACCCCATAAAACGAGACCAAACCTGGTGGAACCATTCCCTGTTCGTTGTTTGAACATGGAATCGTACGAACAGTTTCGTTCCGGTGCTTCTGATCGCGGAATCGCGATCGATCCATCCTGTTTCAAGCTTAACTGAAGGAACGCGTTCGATCCTTTCTTAACCGGGAAGAAGAATGTCACGCATGTTTCTGCCATGAATAGTATCGTCTACTTATGCTACTGTATCCCCACTTCTCGCCGCTGCATCGAATACGACATTCCGCGACTAGATTCCTGAATTGAATGCCAGAACGGAACGAGACGAAAAACTGTCCAGGCTCGATAAGCCTTTAATATGCTGTAATTGGCGTTCGAAGGAGATTCTTTCGCGTGATACGTCGCCTTTCTTGGTCACCGACGACCCACAATTTGTACTCCCGTTTTTCGTCCGCGTTAATAGCACCGCTGTAAACCGCGCGTGGTCGTTCGAATTAATAAGAATCGACGAAGGTTTGTTATAATCGTGAGGTAAGACCCTTAAGCATGGAGTAATCACATTTCTTAACTTCTTCATCTTCCAAAATCAACTTCTACGTTCTCAATCGAAATTCTACTTTCTGTAAGCAGAAAGTAAAACAGTTGAATACGATGTCAAAGCTTGTCCATTCATTTCCCTGTGCTATTATCTAATCCTGACTGTATTAAAAAACGAAAACTATAAAAGAAAAATTAAAAAAAGAGTATCACTGAAAAAATTCTTCCAACAGGATTTTAATTTGCTACGATAAAAGGGACATTATCAACTTCGTCAAACTTTCGCAAACGAAGATGAACCATGTTTTTAACGTTAAATATCTCGCAAATTATTGACAGTCTGTTCTCAAAACGAAGTACTATTAGCTTCAGTATTTAAAGATCCACCATTCTCTAAAAACTCGTCGAAAAGTCAGCGTTACATCTCGAGATTCTTTCGTTTCTTGGACGAGCTTTGTACGACGTACATATATCGACCGTATGTGAAAAGAAACTCGAAGAAGTCCATGTGGTTGAAGGGTTAATGGTATCGTCGGAGTGTTAACAGAAGTAATGCTACGTAATGGTGAATCGGTGAGGGAACGGTGTTTTAGAAATGAAGGTAGTTAACGGTAGGATAGAGTGAGTGGACGTTGAGTAGCAGTAATGGGTAGTAATTGGAGGACGAGGCTTACCACGTGGATCGTTGATTAGCAGAGGAGAAAGGACACGTTTACGATCTCGTGCTATTATTATCATTAACGCTTACATACATTAAAACGTGAATCGTGTATTCCGCAGAGTTTAATAAACTCCTAGAAAGAGTTGTATTAAACCGTAGTAGAGCTTAACACTTCTATCTTTTCGACGAATCTAAAAAAAAAAAAAGGAAAGGAACGAAGAAAGAAAGAAACCAGTTGTTGGTCATTGTTAAAAAGCGCGCGTTATATCTAGTATAACGCTCTGACTCAATTATATCAACTCAATTAGGGGAAACAAGTGGAAAGGAGAGAGGCGAAGAAAGAAGAAGAAGAAGAGAAATAGAAAAAGAAAAAAGGTTGGAACGTAATAGCCGTAAGTACGCAGAAGAGCTGGAAATGCTTTATGGCGGAAGTGGAACATAAAATTAGTCTCCATAACATCCTTAAACATTGTTACACCGTGTGTTGTATAATGGTCTCGAAGGAAATCATTTAAAGTCCGTCTTGTATCTGTCTGATTCTCACACATCCATTTACGCTGATAGGAAACAATGTATAGTTCATGAGCGCCGGCAAAGTATAACTTCCGCTCGGCGTGTGTTGCAGGCTAGTTCCTCGACAACGCCGTTGCTTCGTATCCCGTACGCCCGTTTTATAAAACCAGCGCAAAACACCGTGGAACTATCTATGAGGTGTATATATATACATATACAGGGTGTTTCATAAATGTACCTCAACACTTCAGGGGGTAAATCTATGCACTTAACTCATTTGCATCGCAGCGTCGAATACGCTGCTAACTTCACAAATCAGCGCATCGACAAATCATTTTCATCACTTCCGATTCTGTTTACAAAATAAGGTGTTAGGTTAGTTAGGTTAGGTTAATAATCTATGCGCTTAACATATTTGCATCGCAACGCTGAATATGCTGCTAACTTCAGAAATCAGCGCATCGGCAAATCATTTTCTTTACTTTCGGTTCTACTTACAAAATAAGGTGTTATTTTAGTTAGGTTAGGTTAACAATCTGAGGAGACTTAACATATTTACATTGCAGCGCTGAATACGCTGCTAACTTCAGAAATCAGCGCATCGACAAACCATTTTCTTTATTTTCGATTCTGTTTACAAAATAAGGTGTTATTTTAGTTAGGTTAGGTTAACAATCTGTGCACTTAACATATTTGCATCGCAACGCCGAATACGCTGCTAACTTCAGAAATCAGCGTATCGATAAATCATTTTCTTCACTTTCGGTTCTACTTACAAAATAAGGTGTTAGGTTAGTTAGGTTAGGTTAATAATTGAAACAAAGGACAGTGTTATCCATTTGCACGGTAAATACACTTCGAATAGTTCGTATTGGACTTTATTAATTGGTACGATAATTTTTAAAATGATCGATAAACAGTTTAAGAACAAATTCTCTTCCAAGTGACTTAGATAGACGTGTAAGTCATCGCTTAGAAGTTTTCCTTCCCCTTGCTGCCGTAGATATTCTTATGAGAAGTTGTCGGCCAGTGTATCTTAATGTCATTTTAATTTTATTATTTTTTAAATATTTTATAATTCTTTTCCTCCAGTTTTTATTTGTAAACATAAAAAACTCGATGCTTTTTAGTGTTTTCAATTTGACGAGAAGTGAACATCCTCGCGAGCGGATTATTACGCGCTGGGTGATGTAGATGACAATCATGCGTGGATTATTCCGCTTAAAAATGGGTTAAACAAGCAAAAAATTGAGGGCAGTGAATACATGTAGATTAATACAGAGAAATAATGTAAATTGACGAATTTTCTATTTTTCAGGGTTTTTTTTTTTTTTTGAACGGTGTTTACGAACAATGATTTGCATGATTGGCAATCTGTCGAGATTCTCAAGCGATATTTTACCCATTTTCGCTTTACATTTAAATTAATCTTATTACTAGGATTAATCATCCATAGCTCGAAAACTAAGCTATATCGGACTTGTGTCCATACAACATTGTATACTCGCCTCAGCGTGCAAATTTACCCCCTGAAATATCGACACGGATTTATGAAACACCCTGTATACACAAAGGGAAAGATAGAGAATGAGAAACATAGTTTTCAGAAGGGAACACAACGGTGCACCGTGTATGCATGTGTATTGTGTATTTCTACCGTACGAGCGATAACGACGAAACGGGGCCCTGAGTTCGCTTGGTGGCATAAATTTACGAGTGGCTAGATAACGAAGTGCTAATTAGTCGCCGGTCATATCCTCGGCCAGATAAAATCTCTCGCGGTGGTTACTTCGTTTATACGATTAAGTTGCAGAACAAGTTTCGTGCATCAGAGTAGATCACAGGCGACACACGCCGAGCCAGGCGTGAAAATGAGATATTTTCTCGACAACATGTTCGATACACACTGTCACAAGGATGATATTGTTCCGAATAACTCGCTTCGATTAGATGTACGCTTTCGAACGATGTGAAATGGAAGATTCGTCGATTGCATCGAAGAGACAATGATACCGTTTCGTTGATTTAACGTAATATTGGGGGAAAGATGACTAAGATTTCATATTGAATTCATGAAAACTGAAATACAGTTAATTTTTTCTCAATCAGGCCATGTAAGTCTGGATCTCTGGTCGGATAAACGAATAGCCGAACGATATCACTCATTAGAATGTAAATAAAATAAAAAATGCATATATTGTTTACATATAAAACCTAAATATAACGTTTATTGAACATTTATTTACACAGAGGAATTAATCATTTTTCTTTGCTTCTTTGATTTCAATTCTTTTGCTAAAGTTACAATCTGTTTCTACGGAAACCATTGGCTAGTTAAAACAGAACCAAATGAAAAAGAATCTACTGTACACATATTTCTACCGATGTGTAACGAACTTTGATTGTTATCTAAATAGTACACTATTAAATGAAGAAAAATTAAATGTTAATGCATGAAAGTAATAATTTTTCTTATACACGATCTAGTTTCTTACGCAATGCATTTGCAATGTAAAGAACTTGCTCGTTAAACATCGTAATCTTATTATAACATCATTAAGCTGGGATGACGAGTTAACTCGTCATTCGATCGATCAGTATTTAACCCTCCTTCAGCCAAGCTGGGTTACTTTTAAGTTGCAATGGATAAAACTATGAAAAAAATAATTTTTTACTTCACTCCAAAGAGAACTTTGCTCTGTCAAAAATCGTGAGTCCAAAGATTTACGTTGGAAATCAACGAGTCTGAGATACTTTTCGATCGACCACCAAAGAGATCGTTTTCGATAAACAATGTATCATAATAATTCATCGCTGAGAATTTTTTATATTCAAATAGAATTCAGATTTCCAAGAGAATCAAGCGGTTTCGAGTAACTCTTGCACAACCGCCTCAGGACTTTTCCCCTTTCACATACGAATTCCAATTATAAATGAAAATTATTTATTATCCCAGAACACAAAGGAATCCACCGCCGTTACGAATAGCCCAATTAACAACTTCCATTGTAAACCCCGAACATATCTGTTCACCAACTCTGGTATCAGTAGCTGACGTGTATCTCTAGAAACCTACCGGCGAACGCAACAAATTGTTGCTGAAATCGTGGGCGTGTACCAGCTGGATTATAAGGATGTCGAGGGTGTTCTGTAAGGCAGTATATGGGCGTTGGTTTGTCGTAAATTTTACTCTGGCTCGCGGTTCTACGCGCTAATTACCAACAATCTTTATCAAACTATCGAGCGTGATCGCGTAACGAGGAAGAAGTTATGGTTTCAAGAACGTTAGGGAACGTACAACACACCATCACTTTTTTCCTTCCTCTATTCTCTTACAACTCTTTTCACAACAACGGCAATAAAGCATAATGAGAAACAATTTTTCTGATCGTCTCGATAACTCGAAGATTTGTTGATTATTCTACTAGCGAGCACTCGTTACGAATATACACGCACATACACACACACATATATGTATATATATCCATACAATTTTCACGGGCATAGGAGAGAAACAGCCGTGTGTGTATATTATAAAAGACGGCGAATGATCGCCGGGTTGGAAACGTAATGGGCAGCTGGCGATTGTAAAAGCTCGTTATTTCCGGAAACCGTGAACCGCTCGTTAGGCCTGTGTGTCGCGTCTCTCTGGCCACAGGTGTATCGTGGCCCGTTCTTTCCTGGCCATTTCGCCGCACGAGCTACGGGACATATCCTTTAAAAAGAAAAAAATAATAATAAAGGGAAAAAAAAGAAGAAGAAGAAGAAGAAGAAGAAGAAGAAGAGGAAGGGAAGGAAGGACCGTCCGGTATCTGCGCGTATAAAATTATACGCGTCTACAGGGTGTGTCGTGAATCACGCAAATTAATTATATCGCGATACACCTGCGCGAAAACGTGTCCAGCCGACAGCTTTACGGCCGTGAAGCTTTATTGTCTCGCGCGACCAGCCACCTCTCGTCGATCTTGCCGCCTCGACGCCGCCCGTGGAGATTGTTATTGAGCCCCGAGCGTAATTCACCGTACGACTGTTCAACCACCCATTCCCATTGGATTTATCTCCTTGTCGTAACTACTCTTGTACTTGATCTCGGCTTGTTAAGAACGGGACACCGTTCGGTTTCGAACAGTAAATGAATTTTTAAGATTTGAGCGCTGTTTTTTTTTTTTTTTTCCTTCCCGGGGGAGATATGTAATTTTGAGAGGACGAATTTATTCAGTTGTGTTGTACTGTACTGCTGATGAAGGAATAATTGACTGTCGATCTCAATTAGTAGGGTAAAGTAGCCTAATATGACACACCAGGCTATCTCCGGTACGAAGAAATCTCGAACGATTGTTCTTTGTTTCATAATTAATCGTAGTTCAGTTGCATTATCCGAATGTGACGTAGGAAACAACAATGTGTGAAAAAAGACAGGAAAAATAAGTTTTGACAAGATGAAACCTGGGTCTCATATTAGGCGACCAGTTTCTCAAGTCATGGTTTTGCATACTTTTCATTTTTCTTTTATTACCATGGAAATCTAACTGCTTTTTTTATTATTTCTAATATGTTGCAAACGATAGAACAATTTTTCTACACTGTTCTTTACATCTAGATTATTTTGATCAAATAAAATAAATAAAGCCGAGAGCAATTGAAACCTCTACTCTATCCATTCATCAATATTTTAATTACATATTCAGCATGAATCTAACGTAGATACAACTAAATGCATAGTTCAAAGCATATCGATACTACTATTTTTAATACACACCTTGCGTTACGATACAACTTCAACACCAGCTGATCCGTAGCATAAACATCAAACTGAGCCGAAGTGCAGCTGAATCATCTCGAAACACATAAACAATTAAATCGAATTAAAAGGAGGCTAATTTTTACAAAAATTAGAAGTGAAACGTATCGGTCGATTGCCTTATTGAAAAAACGTTATTAATACTAATGGTACGTCTTTTAATTGATGTCAATATTAAATGAAAAAGAAATGTCAATTTTATATGGTACGACTTAATAATAATCCATAGCGATGTACAATATTTCGAAGTAACATATCCGCAGCGCGTGTCATTTGTTGACGTCTATCCAGCTGATCATCTCAACAGATAGATACGCGATCATCAGCCAAGTTCTTACTTGTATTAATTGGCGAGCAATCGTCGTCACTTTAATTGGACTAATTAACGTACGTTGAATAACCGTACGATTCGACAGACCTTCTTTGCTCTCGAGAAGAAAGAGAAAGAGAAAAAGAGTTACACTCGTGAAGATCCACTGTCGAAAATTCGTTTTTCCTTGATATGACAGGTTGAAATTCGTGGTTGAACTTCGTCTGATCTGATCGATCGAAACGGTTGCTATTTCTCATCGAATCTCTTACACAGTTCGATCATCGATCACCGTATACACACACAGAACTGTGATAACGCATTGTCCCGGCTTGTTTCACGGATGCCTGACATTCCGGATGTTTGTGCACGAGCATCGAGCAATCAGCGTTACGACTACAGCTCGCGGAATATCTTCGCGGTTAAGGTGAATCAACGTGGGGTATGTTTCAAGCTGTTTCCAGGTGGTCGATAGGAAGAGATGTTTCAAACGTTAGCATTCTTGGAAATTTGAGGGGGGATTCACAGGTGTCGGCCGTTTTGTCATTTGAATACAATGGAACGTTTAATTCTCTCATAGGGAATATTCCGTACGGTAGCTGGTTATAATTGCTGAATTGAGAAGTGTGTAAGGAAATCGAGATGCTGAAGTCAGAATTGTCGGTAGCCTCTTTTTTTTCTCACAGTTTATCAAATACGCTTTATTCACCTTCGTTTCAACCTCCACAAGTACTCCGAGGCTGAGAAGCTCGAATACTCTCGAGCAACCCTTACTTTGTGAAATCTAACGATCGTTATTCTTCTTAAGGATGTTTCATTTTGTAATGAACCTCCGAATTTGTTCCTCTGATATAAAACATTAAAAAATAATGACTAAGAAGAGTTTATGTAGTTTGAGAACATATCTAGCGATGATGAAAGACAATTCTCTGAAAGTTATCTTCAATGAAGATCATTTTAAGAATCTCAAAATTTGTTGGTTTACGTCCAATGTACCTATAAATAGTCAGATGCAGCAGCTACCAAGCGTTCATTTTTAAAAATTGTAAATACAGACTGTGACGGTGATGTTGGCGGTGAAGGAAGAGGAATGATAGAGAGGATAAGCGGAAAAAAGGAAAAGGTTGCGTTTTTCATCCGAAATTTCCTAGTGAACTCATCGGTAAGGCATTCTAGGAGACCCGTGTCTTAGATGAGGATCGAGGGACTCAGATTAGAACTGATATATATATAGGAATAGCGAGGATTAGCGAGAATAGTCATGTATTTGGCCCTCTAGCGGTGGTGAGCAGAAAGGGCCGCCATAAAAACAAACTAAAATATACACAATCGCTGTTACAACAGGTTATATTGTTCCAAAGTCCAATACCGACGATAATCTTTGGTTAGGATTTGAAAAAAAAAAGAATGAAAGGAACAGGTGCAACGATGTGACCAGCTGACTCGTTGTAAAGACGACTTTTCTGATCCTTCTTTATCAGAGGTACGGTTTCATTGTAACATCTCGATTCCACGCTAGAGACAGCGAAGCTCCATTGTTCCGGTTGTCGTCTCGGATTCGGCGGCTGAACGTCACGTTTTCCAGCGATACGGCGTCCTGTCGTCGTCCCCTTATCAGGCTACTCGCAGCCACCTTGGCAGCTTCGAATAAGCGGCGTGACTTTGCTCCGACGGCTAATCGGATCGAGACGCGAAAACGCCAATCCTATAATTCCGGCGTGCTGGAGCGGCGAGCTTTTTTGTTCCTTCGAATCGAAAGGATTCTACCGAGAAATCTCGTCGTTCACGATCAACTCTTGATACAAATGTAATTCACGGTGATTCTACGTCTGTGTAGATTATATTTAGTCTGTCACAGCAATAGTCACCTAACTTTAAACAGTTTCAATCTCTTAAAATCTTTGACTAAGGAGTACTTGAAACTTAAACGCTTCGTGTATATAAAATACTTATTCATCTAGAACTTTGCTATATCGATCGATTATACAATGTGTAAATTACTATTTCAATAGTTCTTCATTTATCCACAATTGAAACGTAACAGTTTCATTTTCTTTCAGAGATATATCGTTTATTTGAAAATATTAATCTTCCAATTTCATCGTTACTGTACTCGCACAACTTTGACTCTCATCGTCTAATTCACTGTAGCCTCTTAGAACAAGTTCTTCAAACCTACTCGGCATTTTTAAGGTTTCACAGTAATAAAAAATAATATAACAAATTACATACACCGCAAGTGAAATGATATACTACAGCAACAATCGTCTGAAGAAATAAATAACTCGCTAAGAAGGAAAGAAGGAAAGAATGACAATACAAAGATATGTGTTTGTCTTAAAATTTGATGATTTTTGCTTTCATCGAAGGTATAAGACAGAAACAATCGTCGAACGCATATATGCGTCTATAGTCAACATCGATAGCTTTAGTCAGACGCATATATGCGTTCATAGCAGTCAAAGGATTAACTGCAGCTGGACTTTTATCACAATTTGTCTAATTCTTAGTTTTCGTACTCGAGTAATATAAAAGAAAAAAAGGTAAAGATGTGATGAACAAATATGAATAAAATTGAACTTCGACAGAATCGAAATACACATTCAGTTGTCCATAGTGATGAAATAGAAAAGGTCTTTTCGATATTAAATCTTAACAGCGCAATCACGGTTTGAAACACTTAATGCTCAGGTCGAAATGGACCCAGATACCGGAGAGCAAAGATTAATATTCCACATCAGATCTTAGTTTCCTCGGAAATCCTTCAACTTCTGAAAACAAGAGCAAACACGTATAAACGTTGAACCATCGTTCGATTTATTCGTTCTCAATTACATCTCCGATCAGCTTCTACGAAAGCAACGAAGCAAGTATATAGACGATGAAGAGTAAGCCAGGCAGATAATATTAAAACGCGATGCGACATGGTGGTAAACGCAGACAGGCAGTGCAATTTCTCAAGATCACTTTGGATGAGATATTAAAGTCACTTTTTCCATCTGGCGCGCAGTTTCCTTTGAGTTTACACAGACCTGGGGGCTTAGTCGTCAAACCTGTACGATAAAATTAACTTGTAAAATGTCCGGGCGTAAAGGCTAGCGCTTCGCGTTTCCACGAACCTGACTCTCGAGATTCGCCCATTTAATAAATTAATACAGCCAGTCGAAACGAGATGGAAATTTATTTCCCCCACTACTACTCTACAAACTTGTCTTTATTTTCTTTTTTTTTTTCACTCTATATTTCGATCGTCCTTCTTTCTTATCACGTATTAGGTTCTAACATACACTGGATCAAAAGAATCTTCATACACTTGATTAGAGTTTCTCAATAAATTTATTAGAATCTCACAATTCTGCACAATTCTATTCTTTTCTGTGTTTAATTCTACCGAATAAAAATAATGTATCAATTCGTTAGAATTAAATTACATTATGGAATCTGCAGATCATAGTCGGTTGGCAAAAAGTGTTTATATATTTATAAATAAATAATATTTATTGATAGATTATTTTTATTTGGTGGGATTAAACACAAAAAAGAATAGAATTGTGCAGAAGTAGAAAGATCAAAAAAGTTTCCATACACTATAGCTACTATTCGTTAATTTATTCATTAACTACAACTAATTTAGTTTATCTGTTTTTTAACAACTGAAAAGACCTTATCCGCATAATTTCTATTCTATTTTTTTTTATTATTTGTAAGATTATTTCATTTTATTTTATTCACAAGAAATTAAGAACGTCTTGCCACGAGTGTTAAAAATTGATTTTAAAGAAAACAACGAAATTTCTAAAAATTGAATACCGATTGTTTGCAGACAAAAATGTTTTCCTAAAATTATCGTTCATCCTCCGTCGTTATTTACACCACACACTTATCTCGTGAAAAGTAGCAGTTAATTCAATCTTATAGCTCGTTGATTCAATTTATATAGAAATTTTGAAATAAATAATTTTAATAACACTTAAAAAAAAACCAAACGAATTTACGTTACAACTTAATACACAAACCGTAGCCGTTTACCTCTGCACAGTTGTTCTAATTAGATTTTCGGATCGCGATCGTTCTCGGTTTGTAAAAGAAATCTCTCGTCGGTCTCTCGTGACAAGAAACCATACCGTGGAAATTGAAGTTCTAAGGCCACTTTATCTAATAACCGTACAAGTTTTACGTTCAGATCCTGCGGCATGATTTCTCCCTTCTTTACTGACAGGGAACACAACGGCAACCGACTCTATCGCCTATCTTCCTCCGCGTCCAATTCTAACAATAAACCGTGGATGCTTGCCACGATGTCTAATTAGCAACCATGAGTAACGAGTGGGTGGAATTTTAAGTGTTACTTTGATACATCAACAGCCTTTCTAAGTGTGCAGTAGGTTGGATTCTACACCTGTTTTCCTTTCTGTTTTCTCTCCGTTGGTTATCATCCGATCCTTTTGCATCCGTCTCGTTTCGTTTCCAGTTGGAAAAGTGAGATCAGGGAATTGTGTTCCGTGTCGATGATGCCGATGGTACCGTGGTACGTAAAACGAAACGAGTTAATTAACAAACGGAGAATCCGCAAGATGAGAGATACACGGTGAAACTGAGGTGTCGTTGAATATCTTTTATTATCCCGGATAATTCCGAAGTATCGTCGCGGTTTTGTTCCTTTGCTAATAGGAAACGGTAATCTCGAACGATCACGCAGGTGGTAAAAGTTACCACGTTCTACTTTTGCTCGTTTTTCTTTTTTTTGTTTTTTGGTTTGATGTTTATTCTTGTTTTTAGTGGGTAATTTTGTAAGTAACAGCAACGTTAGATTGTAGAATCTGATTAATCGTACTTTTGAAATGAATTCGTACGATTATTCTGAAGCGGAAGTGGATAAAACGAGTATTGGTTCCTTTGTATGGAACGAAGCTGCATTGTTATCGTCCCTTCGCACGATATTGTGTGTAGCTATTACTTTGTACTGTTACTTTGTTGTACTTGATGTTTGCTACGGTTGCAATCTTTGTTTTTTTTTTTGCGCTTTGGATCATTAAAAATGTGTGTAAAAATTTCTAAACTTGATCCTTGACTTCTGTTCTCCGTGAGTATGTCCTCAGAGGACTTTTCTCGGAGTTCGAAGCATTAAACTTCATATTTGCAACGATCGCGCTCTTTTACTTTGCATCTGATGGAAATTACCAGTCATGGAAAAAATGTTTTAAATTTCTAAATATAATCCTCAACTTTTTTTTCTTTGCATCTCAGGGAAGTGAGGATTCCTTAGAGGATCTTTCTCCAACTTTAAAGCGTTAAACTTCAAATTTACAACAGTTGTATTCGATCTAAAAATCTCAGAATTCCATCAGCAATATTTCGGAAAATTCCAAATTTAATCTTCGATTTCCTCTCCTTCCAAGCATCTCGGTAAAGTGAAGATCCCTCAGAGAGTGGGATCACTTTCTCCAACCTCAAAGCGTTGAACTCCACAATTCCCAAAACTTGCACTTGATCGAAATCACCAGGATTTCACAAAAATCCTTCAAAAATCTCCATCCTCCACTTCTCTTCTCCCTGGGTGTAGAATCTTCGCGAAGTCAGAGCTCCTCGGAGGATCATTCTCCAACCTGAAAGCATCTTCATCCACGTAGCCAAGAGAGAAAAGGGGTCGATAGCCCCCTCGCTTGCATTACCATTCGCAGGGCGGAAAAGAGGAGAGAGAAAGAGAGAGAGAATAAAAAATAAAAAAAAGTCGAGGTGGTAGGGATAGGTATGGTGACCGTGGTGCCCGTTCGTTCGCAAAGAGAAGAGACAAATATGATCGGCGGCGCGCTGCTGGCGATGGCGTTCATTATGGCCGCTTAATGGCGCGATTTACCATTGAAAAAAAGCTGGGCGACACCGTCTGAATGAGCCATTACGGGCCGGTCTACAGAAATAATTATCGTAGCATTGACACAAAAGGGGTGCTCTTCTCTGGCTTCGCTTCTCATCGCTTGGCTCGACTGAGCGAATACCTCATTGCCGGTTAACACATCCAGTCTCGTGTGTGTCGTTGCGCTGGATGAACCTTCCTTTCTCCATCTCCTCCTACCATCTCTCTTTTTTCTTTCTCTGATCTATTTACGTTACAAAGGGACGTCTCATCCGCGAGCCACCACCGAAGAAAGATCACAATGTTCAAGCGAGTGAAAAAGAGAAAGAAGTATAGCCAGTCGGTCGAAATGCTTCATACTGGAAAAGGTAGATTGTTTGTTTGTCGTGAGCTTCTGGTGCGCGCACAAACAAGTGGAAACAAATAATATCCTGGCCGCATTACGTCGAACGAGTCGATGGAGACGAAGGTGGAAATAGGATGGTAAATGTGAATGAAAGTTCGAGAGAGAAGGAGACAAGGAGATGCACAGTCGAGCTTGCCCCAGGGCGACGGTAACGAGGCGAACGACGTGCCGCGAAACCTACCGTCATTAATGCCGGCCTCAGGCCCACGCGTTTCTCTCCACAACCACCCCCATTTATATACTCGCTACTCGTCTGCTGCAATCGAATCTCTTCTCTTCTCTCTTTCTACTTTCTTCCTTCCCTATACATACCTCTCTAAAAACCCCTCTTCGAATCATCTCTGTTTTTTTTTTTTTTTTTTTTTTGTACTCTCTGCTCTTGGAGTTATACGTGTCGCGTTTTTCTTTTTTTTCGATCGTGTCACGAACGGAAGTGGAAATTGAAGGAGTTCGATTGATGGGAAAGTTAGCGATGGATGGTTGTTACTGACGCGTGGCGATGGATATTTGTGGAGGGTGGGGATCCCGAGTAGATGTTCCTGATGACGAATGACGGTTGTCGAGGACGATTTGTCGTCACCCCGGAGGGGAAATTAATGTATCCTAGCAATTTGTACGCAAGTTCGTTAGGTATCTTTTGTAAACGATTTCTTATGTTTAATTTCTTGAGTGTTGTTCGACGTTTGTGAATACGTAGCTGCGTATAAAGAATGAAATTTGTTGTTTTGTAATTTCCTGGGCTATTCATTTTAGTAATGGCTAATTAATTGTCAATATAAGAAACTTTTGTTTCGTTAGAAAATAGAATTGTTCGAGTGTCACAAAAATATTATTCATGCATAGAAAATGAAAGGAAACGAGGAAGGTGTGAAGATGGGCGATAAAGACACAAAATATCCCATTTCTGTCATTTTATATTCGTATAGAAACTATAATATAATTATTAAAAAAAAAAGTTACACAATTCTAAAAAATAGCTAATAATTCTATTATTACACGGGTCAGTACGTGTGAGTCAGTGTGTTTGTAACAGTATCAATTTCCATAGTTTTTAAATCAAATCTCATATTAACCACTTGCGCTGGAAAGACGTGCTACACACGTCGAGATGCTTTTGTTTCAAAGTCGCCAACGATGTGCTGTACACGTCCATAGGCAGTTGTAATTGATCTTTAATCGATCCAAATTGTTTGTCGAAGTACAGTTATTTAGTGAATATTGTACTTTTTAATGTTTATGTTTTATTTTGTAGCCAAATAGTAATGGCAAAAAGTTTTGACACGCGCATCTGTGAATTAATGCGAGTCCAGACCGAATATAATCATTTTCACGATCTTCAGAATCCTTTGTAACGACTGTTTATATTTGCTTCACACTAATACTTATGAATAGGAGTGTACATCGACAAGCCGAGCATTCCCAGTTAGAAGTTGTCAGGAACACAGGCCTCAGAATTGACGGTGGATGGTCGTAAAGGAGAGTGCACTTTCGCCGTCATAAAAGCGAGCGACACGGATCAGGCAGGAAATTGTCAACGAGCCCAACATTGGTCTGTGTGTATGTGTGCGTGTGTGTGTGTGTGTGTGACTGTATGCCGGTGAATGAAAGGATTCGATGAAGACTCTGGGGTCGAGTATTTCGAGGCCACGAGGCATTGATTATGAAACGAGCGTTGCCTTGAGGTGTCGTAAACTCGCGGAAGGTCCGGCAATTGACCCTATGACCGTTAACACACCGATTCTACTAACCTGCAAGCTATTTGCACCCGATGAGACGTTAAATCGCTGACGAAAATCCACCTCAATTTCCCTTATCCCTCGGCTCCGTTGCGAAACATACACGGGGCTGGATTAACGCGGAGTAATCGCTTCTTGTACGGGGAAAGTGATTTTGTTAACACGTCTCCACGAAATGGATGAATATAGTCGAATGCTTGTATAGGAATTTTGGTTCTACTCGATATTAATCTCTTGGTTTAGAACGACGAGGCGCGCTTTTGGGGAAAAATAGATTAGGTTAGGCGACGGTGAAGATGTGACGAAGGAAAAATTGTGTTTTTCTTACTTTTTTATTTTATTTCATTCAGTGTGACGAAACAAGAATTGCTTCTTCTTATTTTTTTAAATTTTTTATTCTGTATCGTTTATTTATAGTCGCATCAGACAAAGGAAGAATTGTATTTTCAATCAATTTGCATTTCAGCTTTAAGTTCAGCTTCGATTTAAATACAAATTCTGAAATAGAAATTGTGCATTTAGGTGTAGAGTATTAGAGACTAGCATACGCATTAATTAAGAAATCGTAATGAAAGTGATAAAACAAAAAAGGTTACGCGTATTTGTCATTGACACAATGATACAAATGGGGTTAAAAAGAAAAAGTTGTTCCAGGGTATTAAGATTCCGAAAGGAGAGGATTAAATTATGCAACGGAATTTTTATCATCACCATCGAAATGTAGAGGAAGAAAATAAAAAAATCCGTTTCAACCGACTCACCCACGCAGAAAACGGCAAGCCTATTACCTAAACAAATTTCTTCCTACGATCTCGCATTATTTCGCATAAATATGCATAATACTTACCAAAATTCACGATCAATCGTTACGATAAGGTTGGTACGGCTACACCCCGATCCTAGAACTGGCGAACGAAACGAGCTGAACGGACAAACAACAACCGCCTCGCGTCTCCTCGACGCAACCACCTGTATATCCGTTATTTATTCTCTGTTCGACCGCTGACTGGCTTAATTGCTCGGCCAACATCGGCAACGGCAACCTCCATTAGGCTGCAAGCCGCTTAATGCGACTGGTATACGCGGCCGCTTCATTTACGCTTAATATGGCTTATGCGTACGTGCATAAACGTACGAGGCAGTAACGCCGACGTAAACGTTCAACTTCGTCTTCGGGGCTTCGTGTTGTTACTCGCGGGCTGTTTGGCCCCGACGGAATCTAAGGGAAAGCCTTTCGGCATCGGAGGATACTAACACTGGTGTGTTTCTGCGTTTATCCGGCCCGCGTGCACACACAATCGCGTTTCCTCCCACCCAGAAGCGACTACAAGTCCGCTCGAGTACACTGCACACACGCCTGGCTAATGGCTCGCGGTGCACAGGTAATCCCACCGCGTGATCAGCCTCTCCCTCTCTCGATTTCTCTCTCACCCTTCCTCTTTTTCTCTCTCTTTCGATCTCTGGATTTCTGGATCTGCCTTGTTTTCTTTCTCTCAATCTTTGGATCTCATAATCTCTCTTCTCGGTGTCTGGATCTGTTTTTCTTTGTTTTTCCTGATCTCTGGATCTCTCTCGCTCGACTTCTCTGGACCTCTGGATCTCTTTCGCTCCTTTTCTCTGGACCTTTGGATGTTTTTCGCACTCTTCCTCTGGATCTTTGGATCTCTTTCGCTCTGAATCTCTCGCTCTGGATCTCTCTCGCTCTGACTCTCTCGCTCTGACATTCTCTCGCTCTGACTCTCTCTCGCTCTGGATCTCTCTCGCTCTGGATCTCTCACTCTGGCTTTCTCTCGCTCTGACTGTCTCTCGCTTTGACTCTCTCTCGCTCTGACATTCTCTCGCTCTGACTCTCTCTCGCTCTGGATCTCTCTCGCTCTGGATCTCTCACTCTGGCTTTCTCTCGCTCTGACTGTCTCTCGCTTTGACTCTCTCTCGCTCTCTTTCTCTGGGCCTCTGGATCTCTCTTGCTCAACTTCTCTGGTCCTCTAAATCTCTCTCACTTGACTTCTCTGGACCTCTGGATCTCTCTCGCCCTCTTTCTCTCAATTTCTGGATCTCACTTGCTCTCGTTTTCTCGATCTCTGGATCTCTCTCTCTCTCTCTCATCTGATCTCTGGATCTCTCTCGCTCTCGTTGTGCCGCGCCACACACGTGATTCAACCTGCCCGACACGTTCCATCTTCGCTAGACACGTGTACGTTTATCGCATCCCCCGCGTTGATCGAGATAGGTGACTGATCGAACCTAACCCGTTTTCATAGTCCACGCCGATAATTTCCACTAAACGCATATATACGTTCATAGCACTCATAAGGTTAAACCAAATGAACGATCGATTGCAAAGTATTAAAACGAATCCCCTGTTGAAATGTTATCTTCTGCTCAGAGATGCAGATAATTCGCAATTTATTATTGACACGACAATTTTGCCCTGCGATGGTGCACATAAATTACACGTCGATCAATAATCGTAACAGAACGATGAAAAGATGAACGAATGTAATGAGACGTGAATGACGAATGTACGATCGTTCGATTATGAACTGGTAAATTGCAACTGTAATATATCCACCGTGAATATTTGCTCAATAAAATTTATGCTTGTCTCATCCGTTGAAATCTCGTTGTGGACGAGTAAAGTACTGGATGGCGGCTACACAACAAGGGCAGGTGCTTCTCGAGATTGTGGCCGCTGCGTATAATCGGTCGAGATACGCTTTCGACATGGGTGCGATCGGATAATCGCTTGTACTCGCTTTCGCGTGTACGAGAAACGGTAATTACGCGTTGCTCCTCCGTATAATCGAGAGCTGGATCGCGTTCTGCCCTGGATGCACTGTGCACGCGCAACGAAAGCTTACAATAACGCGGAAGAATCGATCGTTCGATTATTACCTGCTATTATTGGCGAAGGTTGCGACCAGTAAAAAAAAAAAAAAAGGAAAAAATAAGGAAAAAGTGATCTCTCCCGATCTTCTGAAATGTTCTTCGTCCCTTTTACAAACACTCCTTTCCCTTTACTTTCTCTTGCCGCTGTATTCGTCGTACAATCTAGCATACAATCTTCACAGCTGAACGAAGCTTTAACCTCGGGACGTAGCAAGGGTCGGGGATTCTCGAGCTCGCGAGTCGAAGAATGTTAAATTTGAACTACTTTCTTTGTGGAAAAAAATGTCAAACGATAAATAAGTAATAAAAAGTATTCATGTTTTGTGGTATCTTCAAGCTTGATACAGTAAAATTGCTATTACTGTTTGGAAAACACACCCTGTGCATAGGGAAAAGAAGAGATTACCGATATGAAAGTTTAGGCTCCTTTTATTTTCAAAAAATCACAAACGACAATGGAAGAAAGAAAAATCGAATAAATTAATCGGAAAACGATGTAGCATTCAGTCAAGTATATGCAATTAAATATTCAAGGGTGCTTTGCTATTTTAACGTAGTAATTACCATTAAAATTCCGATGATCAGCTACTTTCGAGAGTAATTTTTATCAATTTTTGTAAAAATTTTGCATTATCTGATTTTTGAAGTATTTGCGAAAAGTGTGCAATTTGTTACTCTGAATATGTAAAATGTAAGAAAATAAACGTACTGAATCAATAAATTATTATATATTATAAATATATGTTTATTTATTTAAACTTATTATAAAAGCGACAAAATTAATAGTTGATATCAGAAGAATCACACTTAGGTGATTTTTATATTAGTACAATACTTGGCAATACTATTTTATTTTATAAATACATATGAATAAAAATCGTACGAGATGACTGTTTTACAAAATTAGCAAAAAGTATATAAAATCTGAAAAGTGTGTCGAGCTTATAAGTGGCGACAGGAAACTTTGAAGCATTAATGTACACCTTGGTGAACGGTTGAAAAATTCTGAAGCCAGGAAGGAAAAAAGGGACTCTTAAGCGTTCGTCGTCAGCAACACTCGGTGGAGGTGGCATTATTTACAATAACTTTCATTGGCAACGCTCGCTATATCTCTTAGCCGAGCGGTGAAGCGAAACACGGAGGGTGAAAACGCGAGGCTCACCCAGCGCGACTCTCCCACCCTCCATTGCGATGCTTTCTTTTTTTTTTTTTTCTTCTTTCGAACATCGGCAGATTTGTGGCTAGCCGATCCTCCCCGGGCGGCGTTCGTGAAATAAGGATGCGCGACGCGAGAGCTCGATATGCTAGCCGACTTCCTTCGAGGCGTATTCCTCGAGGATCCCTCCCTCTCGCGCACCCTCCGGGAGCTTTCACAGCCAGACAAAGCCAGCCCTTTCCGCCGGTCTTCACACCCTCCGCGTTCTCCCTACCTCTTCCTTACACCGTCGCTGCGGCTCACCCTCCTCCGCCTCTCTTTCTCTCTCACTTCCTCTTTCCCTCTCACACTCTTTCGCTCACTCTCCATTTCTCTCTCACACTCTCCCGTTCTGGCTCTCTCTCGCTCTGGATCTCTCTCGCTCTGGCTTTCTCACGCTCTGGATCTCTCTCGCTCTTAATCTCTCTCACTCTGACTGTCTCTCGCTTTGACTCTCTCGCTCTGGATCTCAATCTGGATCTCTCTCGCTTTGACTCTCTCTCACTCTGGATCTCTCTCGCTCTGACACTCTCTCACTCTGACATTCTCTCGCTTTGACTCTCTCTCTCTCTGGATCTCTCTCGCTCGCTCTCTCTTTCTCTCTTGCAGAGTCACTCTCTCAATCTCTTCCGCAGCGTCGCTCTCTCTCCCTCCTACCCTTTCTTTCAAACAACTCCGCATCCTCTCCTTCGTTTACCCCTTGCCACTCCCCCCTCATCTCTCGCGGCTCTCTTTCCACAGCGACGAAGCATTGATTGCAGGTTCACAGTCTGGAACCTCAATTGTCGCATCTAAGGCGCGCTTCCACGCCTCGAACAATCGCCTCACAGCCGCTTCCTCTTCTTTCTCGACCCTCTTTCCTCCCACCACACACACCCACGGTTCCCTCAAAAGCAACCACCACTCTCTTCCACTCAAGCGAACGTCGCGCGTTTGAAAACGAACCGCGGACGTATCCGTCGAAATTATCACTCTTCTGAATCGCGTGTCGAGTAATCCTCGTACCTTTCTTATCACGTCAGGAGTTTGAGAGATGTTCCTAAGGTAGTAAAAATGACGTTTCACGATTGAGAATAGTGATGAATTGATAATTAGTTGTTTCGTAGTATTCAGTTTTACCTGTTGTATTTTACAATGGATTTGTAGAAATGGTAAAATATTTGATGTCTGTAATAAGAGTTAAAGCGATGAAGAGGTTTTAGAACTAGGTATAGTTGGTGGAAGCGATATTTAGTGAGATCATAAATTGAAGTATTTGCAACATAAAAGCTAATGAAATTTTCATTGTGACAAATAATTGATTTCATAAAATTAAACACACATCATGTGTGTATGATTTCAATTTCCCATATTTACTGTGGGCGTTCTGATGTTAGGAGAACGTGGAATGAACCTTGATAAAGAGAACAAGCAGAAAAGGAAAGTTTCTCTCATCTTCAAGTTCTCCCTTAAAAATGTAAACTGTAAAAATGTTACTACAGCTATAATTCGAAAACACAGTCATATCGAGTATATATTTATATAAACTTTTTCTCTTATTTTAGCGTCCTGAATCCATTCTTGATGTTACGTTAAGAAAATTCGAGTGTACCGTTTTATTGTTCGTTAAATAAATCTTATTTTAAATTACACCTGGCGGAATACATTGTACTCCACAGATTTGACACTTTTCCCAGGAAGAAACAAAGTTTCTTCGTAAACAATAGTGGAACCGGCATATTTTCCATTTTTCTTTTCTTCTTCGACGTTTCAACTTCCTAGATGCATGTTGGATAATTAATCAAGATTCGATGTACTACACGGAGCCGTTGTGGAACGGATTTCTATCTGGCCGGAATTAGTATTCCGTTGCGGAGAGCGGCGCTATTGAATTATAATCGGGAGGGCCACTTAAGTATTCTCGATAAAGAACCGCTCTCGCTCCGGCAATTTCGTGAAACCGAAACGGGTTATAAGATGGCGCTTTCTTTTCGCGTGCTGCCAGCATCTCCGGTGTTCGAGCAACCCCCTCATTATATTCCCATCGCAGAGGCCAGTTATTAAAGCTGTTTCTCACTTTTATGAAACAAAGAAGCGCGAATTAAGCAATAAATATATCCCTCCTTTCGCTGTTCAACCGCGGCAAAGGAGTTCGAACGACCGTGACGCTGCCAGGTGCGTCCGCCACCTTTTAACATCGAAATTTATACCGCGTAGAGTCATTTCTCTCTCTCTCTCTTCCCCCCTCTCTCTCTTTCTCTCTCTCTCTCTTCCTTTATCCTTTATGTCCCTCGATTTCTACATGCAAAATTGCTGTATTTTAATGCTGTTCTCGGTACGACACAACTGTCCTTTTAAGTTCTTTACATTATTAATCGAGACGCGTCGTTGAACCTTCATTTAACCTGTCGAATCTGACTTTCGAGATTGAATTTTGGCTGAATTTAAGAGCTGATGGATTGAACGAACGTTCATTACCCTTTCGGGTAGGAATGTGTATATACGGTGTCACATGCGTAATAGACATCGCTTGGAAATCTTTTAAGATAATAAAAGAAACGCGAAAATTTCGTCATTGAGTGAAATTACCGATAAAATAATATTTTATAGCTACGATTTCTAGATAGACAATAAACGAGAAATTGCAAATATCATTTTACAATATTTACCTTGGAAATTACTTCGAAGTTTTGGAATAATTTCGAACTTCGAAAACCCAAACACCTTTCTTCATCATTTCACAAATTGTAGGCATAATAAAAGCCATAGTTAAAGACACCAATAGAAAAACAACAAGTTTTTCAGTGACACAAGAAGGTATACACAGTAATGCAGAAACCAAGTACCATAAAATACGAGACATTAGCACATCCTCCCCATTCACCAGACTTATCACCTCGATCTTCATCTCTTCAAACACCTTGAGCTCTTTCTTCGTCAAAAAAAAAAAAAGTTTAATAACGAAGAGGCAATAAAAAATGCTTTCGAGTAGTTCATAAACCAATGGATCCAAGCTTCTACAAAAATGGAATTGCAAAACTTGTAACTCGTTAGAAAAAGTGTATTGATTCTAATGGAAATTACTTCGATTAATAAAGTTTAGTTTTAACGAAAGTTCATTTTAAAAATCGAACGTTTCATATGTAACAATTTAACAATCATACTTTCATCATATTAACAACAACGTAGGAGAAAGAAAATCGTGGTGAAATTTGCTTGGAAGATTTATATAGCATCCTGAAAAGGGGGTGGAAAAGTGCACGTGCCACGTAACTGATTCTAACGAAGGATTTCTAACCAGGGTCGCGTTCGTATATCGCGCAAATAAGTTAACACGATGCCGGTACAATAGACTGTCGGGTGGGGAGTGTGAGAAGGAGGCAAGGGGTGGCATGTTGCGACAATGGCGCGGTTACTTTGTCCAGGAAGCACACCACCACCGCTTCCCCATCCCCCTGCTGGTTTCAGCCACGAGACGCTAATGCAACTTCCGGTGAACCTCGAGGAAACGAGACGGGGATATACAGCGTGTATTAGGAACAGTTTTACAGGCTGTTTCTATAGAAGCAACTGGAAACTGTACTATCACGTCTCACCGTGGATCTAAGAAACGATTTTTCCCTCTATCGAATCGACATTTTTCCATCTTCTTATCCAACTTACTTTTCGTTCGTAACGTTGAACTTTTTTCTTTCGTTTTTTCTTTTTAACACATTCGCAGACGACTACTGCATATGCAGTATTTTCATTTTGCTTTAATAGGCGCTTTTTAACCCCTTTGACTGCGGAATACTTGAAACTTAAACGTTCTGTGAGGATGGAATACTTTTTCGCGTAGCGTGAGCTTTGTTATATCATGATCGATTGTATAATGTGCAACTAAATGACTATTTTCATTCTTTATTTACGCCAAATTGAAAGGAAACATTTTCATTTTGTTTTGGAAATGTACTGTTTATTTAGAAATATTAATCTTCCAACTTTATCGTCAGAATCTCTGCTCAAATCTGACTCTCTTTCATTTCACTATCGTTTCTTAGAATAAGTTCTTCAAAATTACTTCAAAACTATGACAAGATTAGAAAGATTATTTTTTGAGAAGGAAACAATTCGAATGATCTTTTTGTGGGAATAAAAGTTCTTTTGGTTACGAATGTCGACGTTACACGCGTAGTCGTCTAATTCTACCGTATCGGTAGAACGAAGAGAACAAAGATTGAAGGAGAAACGGCCTCGGTGCTGCGGGAACACAATGGACTCCAGCGGCTTAATATAAATCGCAGTAACGATATTCAAACGGCTCGCTTCCGCAATTACTTTCAGCCTGCTCAATTGCGATCCGCGTAGCTTTCTCGCGCTGACGAGCGGAATAAATTCCTTGTAATGTCGGTCATTGTAGTCGGATAAGAGGAGCTGAATTTTCTAATTTTCGCGTTCGACGCGGTGATTCTGGCCGAGATTCCCTTCTACAAATTGTAGATGTGGGTAGAAAAGACTGACGATTAATAATTAGTATCTACGTATGTCAGCAGAAGAATCTGAATTAGTACAATGTTGAGAGAAATTTTAGACAGGAATGTTACTCTCTCTCTCTTTGAAGCTGGAAAAAAGAATTGTTCCAACTTTTCATATTTTGTGCAAATGTGTAATAATATTTGTATCGTCAATATTTTTCATTCCAGAAAAAAGAAATAGAAAATTTTTTTTATATAATCAATATTTTTAAATAAATCTGCAATAATATTTGCATCTTCAATATTTTTCATTCAAGAAAAAAGAAACATTTTTTTTACATAATCAATATTTTTGAATAAAGATGTAGTAATATTTGTATCTTCAATATTTTTCATTGAAAAAAGAAGAGAAACAAAATTTGTTATATATAATCAATATTTTTAAATAAATGTGTAACAATATTTGTATCGTCAATATTTTTCACTCAAGAAAAAAAGACAAATTTTTTTGTATAATTAATATTTTTAAAGAAAGATGTAATAACATTTGTATCTTCAATGTTGTTCATTCAAGAAAGAAGAAGAAAAATTTTTATATTTTTTCTAATATTAGACTCAAAAAAAGAATAAAACGTACACATGCGTCAAAGTCTCCGAAGAAGTTGAACTTGAATTTTAAATTATTCTCCTTTAACTCGCTACACAGACTATTCCCAGTCAATTGCGACCTTAAAAGAGTCTCGACGTCCAGGCTAAAGAAAATTAAAGAGATATATCAAGAGTGTGAACAAAAATTTTGATAAAACCATCCAAGAAAACCTATCCACCAAGTAATTTACTAAAATCCTTTCGGAAGTCGTTAAACCAAACCTCGAGGAAAAGAAGCAAACATTTTGCAAAACCATACGAGGGACGAAGATAACCAGGACACGATCCCTAAGAGGTAGCTCGTTCCATTCGTGGGGATAAACTTCTTCCTAAGAAAGTTTCATCCTGCACAAGAGTTGGCCAAGACGAGGCGCATATAAAGCCGTGCTCTCGTACCACTCTCTTCTCGATAGCTGCAGCGAATATCGTTAATTATGCCGACACTGAACCAATGAAGTACCGATAAAAAGTTCGAACGACCTGGAGCCCTGGCTGGTGTTGCAGCCGTTCTCGTCCCGTAACTGGCCAAGACGAGAGTTAGGGGAACGTAGACGACGAAATAGGCCGTTCAGGATCCTTTAATAAAGACACGATCTTCGTTCTCGAGGATCTTAGAGGTAGAGGAAGGAGAAGTCTTCTTATTTCAAAGGAACCGGCCACTCGATCCTGCGAACCTGAAGGAGCACTCGCCGTCAGAAAGACACGAATGTCCTCCTGGATCGGAAAAGTACATCCAACGCTTTTGCTCCTTTCGTGCTACTGCTTCCAGGATCTAAAGTGATTATTTTCTTTTCTTTTTTCTTCCTTTCCTTCGAGGATCGTAAAGGAGTATCGAGATTTCTTCTTCAAACTCGGTCTATTTTGGAATGCTATTTTTAAAGAATCTTTCAATAGCAATGAGAAAATAATTGGAAGATGCAACAAAGCTTATCCAATGCTATCCACTTAATAGCATTTCGAAGTACTAATTTTTATAAGTTGATGAATTAATTAGCATTCTAAGAAACTTCTTAGATAAACCTAAGACTGCACACGTATTTCAATAGTAATATAAAAGCAAGTAACACTCATCGTCACAAAAAAAGTTTGTTCGAAAAAAATGAATCTTTTTTCCCTAAAATCTGTCGTAATTCTAATCGATATGATCTTCGACAATCACGCGGTAGGAACAACCGAAAGGCAAATGTCGAGGTAGAGGAATCGTTCATGTACATACGTCAGCCGTCATAACGCTGTATACTCGAGCGATGAGAAACGTCTATCCAAGGTCCTGGAACCACGACTCTTCCCGTAGAAGTAGCTGCGGGGCGTGAGGATGCAGTCGCGTCTAATGCGCGTTCCATGTCGACGGGGCGGCTCGTATAGCAACGGAAAAGGAAGCGTTCATCGGCGAGGAGACCTTCTCTCCTTCAACGGGCTACGCTTCTGGATGGTCTGGGTGGAGGGATGCGAGACACGTGTTTCTAGGGTGCCGATTACCCAGCGTCGCCTTCTTACACGCGTACGTCGCTCTGCTCGCGTAATGTGTCCCCGTGTCGATAAAAGCCCCAGGCTTCTGACTACGCAGACGGTGTTTTCTGATTTATGCAACGTGGATGAATATTAATGTAATCCTCTGTGTGAAAATTAAGTTTTTATTACAGTAACACTAATAGTAACTGAAATTTTATTTTTAATATTAATAATTATGGAAATAGAGCAAGTTGAATAAAAATATCTTTTAACCGAAAAAAAAAAGGATCAATTTATTAAGATATCGGGAAAATTCTGCGCTACATTATAGAATAGGGTAAAGTAGCCTAATATGAGATTGTTCATAATACGAGATCCCAGCCTATGTCTGAGGACTATGTAGGGACTATGTAGCGATAATCCTTTCTTTCAGAATTAATCGTAGTTCAGTTGCATTTTCCGAATGTGCAACGTAGTGTCTTGAGCAAGCATATGAAAATTACGATGCAGAATACTTGTTTTTGACATTTTTCTTCAGATGTACATGGTGAACAATGGGTTCAGTGTATAAAATGTTACCGATGGGGTCATGAAGACTGCGGTGCAGATGAAATTAATTTTATATTCCCAATGTGTGAAAAAAGACAGAGAAAATAAGTTTTGACAAGATGAAACCTGGGTCTCATATTAGGCGACCAGTTTCTCACAAGTCATAATTTTGCATACTTTTCATTTTTATTTTATTACGATGGAAATCTATCTGTTTTTTTTTTTATCATTTCTAATGTGTTGCAAAAGTGTACACATCTTACATTTAAATCATGTATCGTATTATAATAAAAGAGGTCCTAATCCGTCTAAAACGTAACCAGCTGACGCTCAGATTGTATAATTAGCAAAAAATCATAAGTCAATGGGTTCAATAATTTATGCAAATAACACTTATGAATAATAATGTGTTGGGTTGACCTATAAGTAATGTCACTTTTTTACATACTATATTCACGCTGCCTGTATACCAATTCATTGTTTACGTAAAGACGTCGTTAGCCATTTATTTAATGCGCTATTGGTTATTCATATGACGTTGAGTAATTAACGTTAATGAAAATGAGCAGACGTTTTGAAAGATGAACTGCGTTACTGTGACGAACAGTATTTACAGCGTACTATGGTAGCGAAATTCTAGCACATCAGAAAATAACAATGTTAGTTCAAGAAATTAAAGAATAAAGATAATTTTTCAAATTAAAATCTGACAATTTTTCCTAAAAAATAGGCTTGTAAACCCACTCTAAATTAACTTGAGAATTTTAACTGCCAATGATAAGCCTTTTTGTGCAATTAAAGTCTATTGATCTTTACTAAAGCTTGTAAAGCAATAATAGTGTCGTATCTAACTCAGAATATTATACAAAAAATTATGTTTTTCCATTAAAAATCTAGTAAGCTTGTAAGCCAACGATGAACAGTAACAAAAGACGTAGATATACGTCGCGAAAAATATCTTTCTCCCAAGGTCACTCTATAACACTAAACCCTCCAAATTAGAACAAAAAATCGTCACTCCATCGTTCATTAAAATTCTCTCTTAAAAGAAACGACATTACTAACAACCTACTCCTGCAGTTCGAAAGAGTTAAACGCAAAAAATAGAAAAAATCATCGGAGTCTACAGCAAGAGGACAACAGTATGCGAATTCAAATTTAGTTTCCAGCTTCTCGCGGAAAGAGCCCGGAGGATCAGGCTTAAAGCGGTCTCCTCTAAACTCCGAGTAGATGTAGGACGTAGGTGACCCGACTTCGGACACCCTCGCTTAAGAGCACCGTATCCATAGAGCCGTGGAATGGTAGTAGAACGAGAGTAGAGAAGGAGTAAGACGACAGTGTGGTAGAAGAAGAAGAGGATGAGGTTGAACGACGAAAGAGAGGGACGAACGAGGGTTGGTGGTCCTGTAGAGAAGAGCAGGGTGAACGTGAGCTGTATCGCCAACCGCGGCTTTAATAAACCCCTTGGATTCCCGACGACGCACCATTGTGGCGGAGTCAGCCCGATCCTAAGGTGGGTAGCGCTCGTCGTCTTCTCTGAAACACCCCTCACTTCGTTGCTCCTCGTTGGCCTGAGGCCACCTCTTTCGCCATCGTCTTATCCTCCTCTTAGTCCTATCTCTCTCACGAGAGTCTCTCAATATCCCTTTGTTTAGGGTGCTTACGAGCAGTCGGAGCAAAGATGTCGTGTGCCAACGAGAGAAGGCGCACACTAAACCCCTCGACCCTTAGACTTTGCCCGGATTTCTAGCACTCGGCGTGTGCTCCGCCGCTTTCCTTTCCCTCGGAATAGCGAGAAACAGACGATTGTTTTGACCCCTTCTGACCCGGACTGCCTTGTGTTACGCGATTCGAGCTAGTGGTGTTTTCCTGTCTTTTTTTTCTTTTTTTCGTTCCTCTTTTTTGTGCTTGTTGGAAGGATTCACCGGATGGGGAGAATTTTTCGGCGAACGATCCTCGACAATTGATCGATTGTGTCTTTTCGTCAAACAAATGTTGGTTTCGGTTGACTTCTCGTTCAACCATTCAGTTTCGAAAGTTTTGCAAAGAGTGTTACGATAAATTGAACGAAGAAAATGGCCACTATGTAACGCTTGCAGAGGAACCCATTGATGAATGATGAGGAACTATTTTCGAAATTCGAAGTTGCTCATTTTTCGAGAATTAACACCGCCTAAATGAAAAGTCAGGGACTGACGTGGCGCTTAACTCGTTAATAATTTTTCCTTTTCATTATTTTTTGTTAAGTTCAATATGCAACTCTGGAACGTTATTTCTCTCGTTGTGACTCAGTTATAGAAAAATCTCCGTAATGCTAGAAAATTGGATTTTCCAGAGATCTGTAATTGCTGTAACCTTGTGAATTGACTGAAATTAAATTCTGTGATAAGTAGCGAACGTTGAAAGGCAGTGTAGATGCATGAATATCGTTGGAATAGTATTGGTATCAGTATCCTACAGAGAAGTTTCGGCACGTGGGTCAGCTGAGCACGATGTTCGACCCATCGAGTTTTCTTTCGGCACGTGGCCACGTCCGCCCATCCAGTTTAAGAGCCATCGAATCCGCGTGCACGCGCCCCATTGCTCGTTTCGTTCGCCACGTTCATTAGAACGGCCCGTGGGCAAAATATGTCCGCGTTTCCGGCTCGACGAAGCCGCGTACACATGTCGTGAATTAATCAATCTTCTCTTTCCCCATTGTCCCCTTCCCTTCGCCTCTCCAACGAACATATTTTTCACGTACGGTTGAGAGAAGAAGCGAAGCATTGATAAATTACCGAACGTTAATATATAAATCTACGTTTGGTGGTGTTCAACGAGTGGATGATATACCAAAAAGAAAAACTACTGAAATTTCATTAGAATGGCATTTGGAATGTTCTATTACACTTTCGAACGTCTCCAATTTATCCTACATATTACACGACATGCTCGCTATGACAGTTTCTCATCTCTTCTCCCCAAAAGAACGTAAAACAAAGATGGAAAAAAAAAAGAAAAAGAAGGAGAAACGAAATTTACAACACGAGAAGAAGCATCGAAGCGAGCAACCCACCACTTTAACCAGTCTTACCCGCTACCATCACGACCAGAATTACCAGCATCTTGCTCGCGATAACATCGGTACCCTACCATACACGTCCACGTGAATAAATCTCCTGTTCGAGCATTAAAACGGTCATCTTGGTCCCGTTCTCATCAAACGAAACGCTCCGGTTCAATTACCCGGTGATGGACACATGATACTTCCAACGAGAAAGATGTGGTACATCCGATGGTTATTCCGCTCCGTGTGACGCGTCAGCTTGTTCCTCTCGGCGAAGATCAGAACACCGAGCCTCGAGACGTGAACCCTAACGCGTATTAAAATATAAATCCATTCAACGTATATGTATATACATGTATAAACATGATTGAAGAAGGTAGAAACGAGTATGTATGTGTGTGTGTATATAAAAATCAAGCGTCGTTCTGTGAAAAGTATATCATCCGCAGTCGCGAGACAGGATATCGCGTTACCACGGCGATTCCAGGTGAAAACGACTCGCGCCGGATTTATTCATAAAGGGACTTGACGAGAAAGCCCCGACAGTGATAAACTCGCAGGTGAGATAGACAGAGAGAGAGAGAGAGAGAGAGAGGGAGGGAGAGAGAGTTAGTAGAGAGAGAGAGAAAAAAAGATAGATGGGGAGAGAGAAAAAGAGAGAGAGAAAGAGAGAAAGAGAGGGAGGGAGAGAAAGAGAGAGACAGAGGGAGAGACAGAGAAAGAGAGAGAGAGGGAGAGAGAGGGAACGAGGGAGAGAGAAAGAACGACGGGCAACAACACTCGGATTCGACGGTGTACGCGTCGCGTTTATATTAAAAGCTTGCAAATTCGTCGCGAGCGAGCGCGAGCTGTCCCGAATGCAAAAGAGGAGAACGAGGAGGAGAGAGGTACGTTTGGCGGAAGCTGAACGTGAGGTAGATAGAGGTATGGGTGGCCGCGGGGCTAAGGGATGGAAAAGCAATGGAAATGTGGATATTCGAGCAGAGCCACTCTCTTCCTTTTTATTTTTCTCTCTTACTCTTTCTCACTTGACTAATATTAGCACGATGGCACGAGCGAGCAAGCGAACGAACGAACGGCCGCGGAACCGTGGACGAGTATTTTTAATTATTATTTACGAACAAATGGGAGGAGCGAAGAGAGACGGAACGGGCAGAGATGAATATGAAAAAGCACTTCATTTTTTTAATTGGATACGCCCGGCCGCAGAGGCGACGGCTCCAGCCGCGAGCACGCGCGCGTTTCCAACTGAATTTTAATTTTGATTAACCGGTAAAAAGCGCGACGCGAGGCGCCGCCTCACTGTTTGCCGAATTCGCCAGACGACGATGAAAATGTATTTATGGCGGCGTGCACGATGCCAGAGAGTCAGTTGGTTTTCCAAAAAAAGAAAAAAAGAAAGAAACAAAAAAGGAAAGAAAAGGAAAGAATCTCGAATTTTTTCCACCGTAATCGGAAAAACGTACCGACGTCGCGTCGACCATTTTACGCTTCAAATTGTTTTCACGATTACGTAGATATACATATACATATATTATATGTATATACAGATCGCGGCATTGTAATCGAACGCGATAATTGCCGGTGAACTTATGGATTATGAAATACTGTTAGCACTTTGCCGCTCGTGTGCTCCCTATTCCCCTCCGGGGAGAGATTATCGTTAGCGATTGCGATTTTCACCGCTATCGCGCGAGGTGTATGGAATTGTTGATCGAGCGTGTGTGTACACGTTTGTTCTTCACGGTAGTAACGGGAAAAGCGGTGAAACGTTCTCGTACGTTCTCAATTCTTCAAATAAAATGAAAAATAAGAAAGAGAAAACGAAAAATCTCACATTTTCTCTTCTAAAATTAGAGGAGATGGGTCCAAATATATTGCTGTAGTCTAAATATAGAGTAGCTAAAATATTGATTCATATTAAGTGCATCGTTCATGCAAATCTGTCATTTTTTACAAATGATTTTACAATATTTGGATAACACTTTCAAAAAATGAAGATTTTCCCTTTCACTTCAAACCTATAATTTGAAACACACGTTGCTTTCGTGCAGGTTTAATTATTATACAGAGTTTATTTATTATTTCATATTATACAGTGTTATACATGTTATTCGTGGCAAATCAAGTGTTGTAGCTTAAAAATCGTTTTTACTATTCGCGATATGGCAGTCACGAACCGGATCGTTGCCCCTCTTTTTGAGTCAAACCACTTGAGGAATTTACTCGGGATACGGGACTTAGGTAGTGCACGGGAACTTGGAGAAATAATGTACAACAAGAATTTTCCTAATTATAATCTGCAGTGTATTCTGACAAAGTATGACTGCGAGCGAGTGTGTATGTTCGCTGTTCAGAAACCGGTGTGTATCTGACATGTTGCTGGAAAGCTGTTTTTTTTTTTTTTTGTTTTTTTTCGTTAATTCATACAATTTTTCTATTGGTGGAAGAGTGTATGTGGAGGTGAACATATGCTTTCGTGATTGGTGTAGGTATTTAATTACGAATGGGGTTTGTGAGTTGGTGGAGAGAGAAGTTTTTCGTTTTCCTTTAGTTATCAATTATTCTGTTAATTATGAAATGGTGTTCGTAATTTCTCGCCCACCAGCTGTTCAGAGACTTTAGATTTATTTAGAAAAATATTGTTTTATCGTGAGAGTACGAAACTTTCCTTTGTTACGCTAGAAAATTGACATCTGTTACGCATGTGACATTAATAGATTGGGTAATAAAAGTGTTCTAACTCATATTTAGATCATCTCGTTTACCGATCGAACGAAATAGAATTTTCTACAACAATTCGGTAGATATTAAATATAGAAGCGAGGAGAAATAACGTTCGTTGAATTCATTCTCGCAGCGCTCCGCGTTTCTTCTCTTTAGCGAGAACCATAGCTTCGAGTGTGTCCTACAGAGGCAAAAGTGTACTCATGGTAAACGTCCAAGTGGTTTCTTGGAAGGAGGAACACGGCTACCAGCTTGCAAAATAGGCATTCGTCGACACTAGCCGCCGTTTACCTTTACTCTCTATTTGTACTTATTTCCACCGTGGTCTGAAACGTTCCCGACGTGTCGCCGCGTTCGAATCGAGAAAACCCCGCTACTCCTCCTCCTCGTCTACCGGTCGTCCTGAATATTTATCTTAACGCTTCAGAAACAGCTACTTTAAAGTCTACTTAAAATTAATTGAAACAGAAAACAGAGAATTAAAAAAAAAAAAATGGAAAGAAATACTGTAGAACGTCAATTATTAGGAACCGATTGGTACCAAAGGTGATTCGGATAATTAAATATAGGTGAATTTATCCAAATTACAATTATAGGAATTAAGCTTAAGATTAATTTTCTCTGAAAAAATCATTCTCATTTATTTATTTATTTATTTCATTACACGTGGATATTCTTAAAATGTATTCTGTTAAGTTCATTCAAAAATTTCGGTGGTCACACACTCGATTTAAAATACTTGTCTAAACATATTCTCTCATTTCCGCGATATTAATTAAATTTGAAATTTTTGAATGCTTTGCAGTAACAGTACGCAACTGTGGACACAGATTTAAGCGTCAAGTATACTTATATCGTACTTCGTTCGGCACTTTATCTCATTCGGCACGCTTGAAGCTCACTCCGAGGTTCCATTTCCAAGAATCGGTGGGGATAGCGAGGATGCAATACTGCTTCGGATAATTGACGCTCTTCTGTAAATAAAGAGAGATTACACTCCTTTAGGGTTACCAACTGTACTATAAATACTCTAAGTTATCATAATTGATCATGCCAAAGTGTCACTATTGCAATAATTTACCATTAATATCTCGAAAATTATAAAAATAATTTAAAAAAAATTTTTATATTGCATTATGGTTTGCAAAAAATATATTTGAGTTTTCATCTTGCATATTCGAAAAATAAAATTCATGAATATCTCAAAATTGATTTAAAGTGAACATAACCAGTTTTGAAATTACATCCTTCGAGTGTCTTTCAGATCATCAGAGACTCAAGTTCCCTAGCCTAAGTTAGATTAGGTACTATATTTTAGCAAAAAGTATATTTAAATTTTCACTTTGCATGCACGAAAAAAAAAATTCATGAATATCTCAAAATTGATTTAAAGTGAACATAACCAGTTTTGAAATTACATCCTTCGAGTGTCTTTCAGATCATCAGAGACTCAAGTTCCCTAGCCTAAGTTAGATTAGGTACTATATTTTAGCAAAAAGTATGTTTAAATTTTCACTTTGCATGCACGAAAAAAAAAATTCATGAATATCTCAAAATTGATTTAAAGTGGACATAATCAGCTCTGAAATTACACTTTTCATATACAGTACTGTCCTATATTTTTATCTAGCGTTACTATATACTATTAAAAAAAAAACATACAGTACGTAAAAATACTACATCTACCAATACATTCATAAAATTCCACAATAAATCAATTAACAATGCCAAATACACAAAAGAAATACACATTTAAAAAAGAAAACAAAGTATCTTTATTTTAATGTATAATAGTTTATATACCACTTTCCTCTGAAAAGTACTACAGTTTCTCACAGTATACTATACTTTCTATCAAATTCTCCCCAAAAAGAAGTTAATAACTCTTTTCTTTACACTTTACCAATTTAAATTCCACTGCAATCATTATGTCACATGTAACCCATTAAAGGAACATACATAAAGATAATCCCTTAAGAACCAGTAAAGATTGTCTAAGAGAATAGAAATCCTCGTTTAACCTTCCGGATCCTTAATGCCTTACGGATAGTAAAGAAAAGCGCGACAGAAGTGCAAAGAACATGGCCGCCGACGATAGGGTTTACCTGGAACACTTGTGCACGCACAGGTAGGCCATGCACGTACACACATGGTGGTCAATTGGTCGTACCGAGTTACCTTACAGTGGTACCGCCCTCCGGAAGTACGGCCCTGCTGTCTCACCCTCTTTTTCTTCCTTTCACCCTTCAGTTCCCCCCCCCCCCTTTTCTTCTCCACCTCTATGTTCCTTTACACATCGATGTAATAGCAATAGTAGTAGTAGTCGTTCACTCTTGTTCGTTTTGCAAAAGCGAGCGCACACACGCCGATGGTGTGTACACATCTATCAATGACAAATGTTCCTCGCGTGACCGTACCTCGTAGCGTAATGAATATCAGCCACGGTTCCCAAGGTGCCAACCGCGTTTCACCGGCGTAATTACGCTCCATAGCGGCCAAGCTACCGGTTAAAAGATCAACGCTTAGCCAGCTAATGGCTCGAGAAAGATCAAGCCGTGCCCACCTCGTGGATAATGATCTTCTTTTCGTGGAACGTGTAGATTGAATTTCATTCGGGGTTACATGCTATATTTCATTTTTCTATGATCTCGTCACGAGCGTCGTGTCTTTTCGGATTACCACGGCGGAGTTAACGTGAGATGATTGGTAATTTTGTGGAATATGTATCGTTCGGTGTTATTCTTTTCTCTTTCTAGATAATTTATAATATTTACATGTGTACATATATTGTATTCGAGTCGTGAAATGCTCGTACTTAACCCTTTGACTGCGATACACTCTTGCTCATTAGACTCATCGATATACTTTTGATTTCTTCAGTATTGTTGTTTTTTTTTTTCGTTTTGTCATAAATGGGTCATAAAATAATTTTATTACAATATTATCAACGTAGCACGTTTTATCTACAAATAACAATTGCCAATGCCGACGATGATAAAGGATTTTGAGTGTAATCGTATTGGAAACAAAATGTCTCCGCAGCGGAGCCAATGGAGAGCTAAACGCGCTCACATCCGCACCATAAACCTGGTCACCATTCCGATCGACGCGGTTGTCGAACATGTGGACCGTAAAAAACCCTAAGCTTTTAAATTTGCCTACATTTTTAAATTCCATACTGATTTGAACCGACGTTTAACATATTAAGTATTGTTGAAAATGTTCTCCTAGTTGCTGCATACATAAGTCGATTTTCTCGAAACCCGAGGTCCAGATAAGAAAATGTACCAAAATATTTTCTTTCTTTTTTTTTTTTAACATAAAATCACCCTGTACTCGGTTGTACGACAATTTCGGGCTCACCCTGTATATTCAAATGAAACGTTGTACTCTTGCAACTATTTCGTTATCCTAGACAAAGGATGTTAGGTGGTGGTAGCACGGACCTCGTTTCGTTTTTTATACACGTGTGTAGGTAGGAAACGAGCCGCCTAAGGCAGCACACCACGGTCGAAGAGATTTCTTTACCACGGAGATATAATAATGATCAGACCCTCGGTCGACTTAAGAGTTCGCCCCCAGGGCCCTTTTGGTTTTACTGGCAAATTACTCGGGATCCTGCACCCACCGGTGTAACAGTCATAAGACTATTTTGTACAAGTACACAGGCTGCCTCGTTAGCCCTTCTTACAACGTTGCTTCCTTTACTCTAAAACTCCTGTAAAACTCGTCTAGCTTCGCTTTTTCGCTGAGAATAATTCTATCAGATGCTTTGAAGTACTGAACTTTATGAACGAACGAACTGTTGTATGCCCAAATAACGAAATTGCGATAAATCGAAGGATTCTCTCAATACTATGGACACTTTCGACCCTCTCTTAAGCATCCTAGGGTTAATGCAACACAGAGCAAACGCAAAGTATATAATTCCACGAGCTTCGTATGATACTTCACGTCGTATCTGATAATCGAGGAAAAAGGAAGATTTCATCCGAGGTATCGAGACAGTATGTCATCGATTATACCACTTGATATCCGCAATTCGAGGAAGCAGCTTACCTCGCTGTTCCTCCTCTTCCTTCTTTTGTTTTCCAGAGGCTGAGAGAGAGCAGAAGAGAAACAGAGAGAGAAAGAGAGAAAGAGCGCGCAATTCTGGCCACACCACCCCCAGTGAAATCAAAAGGGACACATGGAGGCTTAGAGAAGGTCCACCATGGCTGGCAGGTCCCGGGGGACACGCGACACTTTGGGTGGCCGTTCGCTCATCCGCCGGATAATGGATTCCAGGGCTACACCTTGGCATCAGTTATTTTAATCCGACGATTAAAAATGTCAGACACATGTTCGTGAACGGCGCGATCCCGTGGTTGCAGGCTGTGCAACTTTTAGGGATTATGTCCCCTGTGGCCTAACTGGGGAGACGACGACAACGACAACGACGACGACGACGATGATACCAGTCTCCACGACTAGCAGATTGCGGGCTGTTGCTCGCGACTGGAAATTTGTCCGCTCTGAAGAGAAGTTTCCTCTCTCTCTCTCTCTCTTGCTTTCTCTTGTTTCTCTTTGTCTCGTTCTGTCTGGAGAGTGGTGGTCCGGTGAGATTCTCGCGCGAGATTCAACGGAGAAGCTTCGCGCTTTAGCTCGCTACGTTGTTTTATTCGTCTAACTTGTCGAGGGGAATTTATCGCTGCGACGAACTGGAGTGGAGGGAATGAAATTGTGTATACAGTGTATGTGTTAAATGTATTAGCTCGTGTAATGTGAAATGTCAGGTTTCCAATCGTTCCGTAGATTTATTACTCGAGTAATTAAGAGGAATGTCTTGAGTTTCTTTTTTCTTTCTTTTTTCGTGGTAATTTAAAATTTGTACAATTCTTGTCAGTTTCTTCGGAGACACTTTCGTAAGTAATTTTCAATTTACATCTTATGTACGTTGTACTTTCGAATGTATATCAGAAGTTGAACGAGTGAGTAAATTTCAGCTGACGTTTGCTTCGTAAAACTGTAATTAAGTCATTTTTCTGAACTTCAGTTCTTTACTACGTCTTTAGATCTTTTTTGCTGAAAATTTCCATATTTCTGATAGAGAAAGTATGAAAATGTAGCGAATAATTATTGATCACACAATCTTGTAACAATAATTTAAAATATAGTCATGCAAGTGATAAAATTGTTTCTTTTAACTTAAAAGAATCTCATTGCTCGAGAGATTAACTACAGTGCCGATCAATCTAACATTTCTCACAGCTGTAATAAAACCTAATTCACCAGCGTATACATAAAACAGTGAATTATAACAAACTTCCTCTATTTCTCTTCTTCCATCGACTCTGAATGCTTTATTACACCGCTCTATTCTCAAGATTTCCAATAAACCAACAAATACCTTCGATAAATCACAATATTTACTACCAATTAAAATAAAACTATTAGCTGCATAAATTGCCATATCAATTTTTTTTTTAATCTACTAGAACACTTACGCTCGAAATCTAAAAGCAAAACAGCGACGCTAACAACCACACAAACACTCAAAAAATAAAAATAAAAAAATAAAAGACGTAAAAAAACACTGATTATCATGATTTCCCGTAGACGATCGTCGGACGCGTTTCCCTGAAATCGATTCTCAAACGATACACGCTATCGTTTCGCGATGGAGGAGGTTTAACCCATTTGCATCAAAGCGCGAAATATTCCGCGAGCCTTGTCTGTCCTATATCACCGAGCGCGGAATATTCCGCAAGCTACGATTGTCGTTTATCGCCAAACGTTAAAAATTCTGCGAACTTCTCGTGAATAATATATAATAAAATTCGGCGCTTTTAGTGCATTATCAGCAACCAGATGTTTCTCTTTAATTTATTACTATACGTAATTTCTAATCAAAGCTGAAGGTAAAACACTGGTTGATGCACGGTGATACGAACCGATTGGCTGTTGAACGTCTCTGATGCAAATACCCATTCACTGCCAACTACGAGATATCTCGTAGTGCTTCTCTCTTTTTTTTTTTTTTTTAATTACTGTAAATCCATTTTTGTACTATATCTACACTTAAATATTATTACATTTTGTGAAAATCTATGTTTTCCTTAAAATAAAATCTTTGCGTTCATGACAAAACGCTCTAAATTTGCTTGGCAGTGAATGGGTTAAGGTGCGTCGTGCACAGGTGTCCCGACGCCTGTTACGCGGGACGCATAATTCGACGGTGGGCGTTCGCGGGGGCGGAGACGGAGGAAACGTAGACACGCACACACGCGTGACGTCCCTCAGAAACAAGGGTGAGATAGACGAGGTTAGCTGCCGCCATCGAAGGCCGACGATATTTTCGAGCAGCAGACCGTCCGTCGTGCGTCGTCGTCGTTTCGCTTAGTGCTTTCCGTCGGCAGGAAGTCTGGCTGATACCTGGCCGTCGAACGATACCATCGACAGCTTCGTACGTGCGTCTAGATGTTCGACAAGCAACATTTATTATGATAATCTAGCCGGGGGTCTTTAGGGTAACAGTATATTCGTGTTGAAAGGTGGTGCATGAATTCTTTGTACTTATCGGTAGATTATTCTACTACAATGTACGGGATATTCCTTCTTCTTTTGTTTTTTAATTCGTGAATTTATTTACTCGGGATGATAGGTTTCTCGTGTTTAAATCTACCTGGTGATTGAAATGTACGCTTAAAAAAGAAACGTATAACGCGATCTAAGAAAGAAAAATATAGGAATTCTGAAGCTGAAAAATATTCAACATGTGAGAAAACTGCAATAGAATTTGAGAAACTGTGATTTTCATTTTTCAACGGTGGAATTTTGTTTTGGAAACGTGTAATTGAAACGACCAGATGACGAATATATTCGTCGCACGTTGGATAAATACATTTGCTGTAAATTTAAATTATTTACAATTAATAACAATGTGGCAGATACTGTGAGATAAATTATTTAAGAGATCGATAATTTTACTGCTCGAAAGTGTTGTTAATACAGATCGAAAAATTCGTATTTAAACAAAGCAGGAGAAATTCTTCAAACTGAATACCTCGTGATTTAATTTATGTTTGATAATTATCAATAAATCATAGTAGAAGATTATTTCACTCAGCAGGTATTAAATAAGAAGCGTTATAATTTGAATATTTTAATAATAATAATATATTAATAATATAATTTGAATATTTTGCGTATTTTTTACTATTTTGCTGCTCTGAATTTCTTAGAAACGCATAAAAATCCCCAGTTTCATAATCAGTTATCATAACCGCGATAGAGTGCCACACGTGAACGTAACTTCGTCTCAAAACGCCACTTCCCTCGCAATACAACCCACTACAAGTTGTAGGTCACTTCTCTCGACTTTTCTCTGCACTCTAAACTGACCTTTCCCCTGAACTCTCTGTTCCACCCATTTTCCTCAAACACTAACACCCACACAGTCGTACACGTGTCTCTATGAAACAAAGTACACTTGGTCGAAACTCTAAATTAACCCCTTACGTTATCCACTCAACGTTAAAATCCCTCAACGTTACGTTAACTTATACTCAACAAGTTAATTGTAACTCCAAAAAGAAAAAAAAAACGAAATAAAACAAAAAGATCCTAATTGCATGAAAAATTAAACGATTGTTTCTCTTTTAACACTAAGTTTACGAATTTTTCTTGCGTATCTGTTTCTATGAACACCCGTCAAATTGACGAGCTAACGAAAACCCAGATTTTTTTTCCAAAAATCGATTTATTTCACTCGGAAACGATTTAATTATGTGTAACATTAACTTATAAATTTCGACGTGAAACCGAAATTTTTCAACGAAGAACAGGTGTCAAAATAATAAAAAATACAAAATTTTTATATATATAAAAACTACAAACGCGCAGATGAACATTTATATAAATTAGATATCGCGTTAACTTTAGTAAGAGATAAAGAAAAATACTTAATAAAGATTCATGGTGACACATAAATTATCCCTTTTGTAAAAAAAGGTGGTGTTAAAAATTGTCGTAAGATCGTTCAATTTTTGTACCTTATACTATAGTAATTACTCTAATACTGCCCTATTCTAATATACACGTTGCAATATGAAAACTGATTTTGAAGATAATTTAATTATAATTAAATATTTATTTCATAAAAATTAGAATTTTCGTAATACACACTGTATGATATATAGAATATGGATTCTAAGAATAGAATCTCTCTAAACGTTGCATTATAGCTTCAAGAGTATATTATACTATAGACTTGCACACTTTATTGCTCAAAAACTGTAAATAAATAAGCATAAGCGTCTATATACCGACACGCGTGCGTAAAGGGTTAAAACCATTCTCCGACACGAAAGAACCATCAAATTCTCCCCAACTTATACATCGAGGAACTCGAGAAACAAGACGTATCCTCGAGTTCTTCCATTATAAACCAAGAAGAGGAGAGTAGGCGGCGGTAGGATGCTAGCTTGCGCCCCGCTGAGCGGCGGCGGATTCGCGCGCGTGTTAACACGTCGGTTTCACGCGTGTAGGACGAGCGTGTGCACACACGAGTATCACACCTGTCCAACTATACATAGTATCTATGTATATGTGTATGTGTATAGGAAAGTGTCGCTAACTAAGTTGGTCTCGCCTCGAAATTCCTTCCTTCTGTATCAGCTCGCGATGTACGCGGCCTCTCGGGGAATAACGGTTCACCGAGCACGTTTGCACCGGGCCCTCTGTCTTATTTCACACCATCCTGGCTCCGTTTATGGTTTTATTGGACTCTCGTAGCAACGGCCTCTGCGTGGGACGAGCCGCTTACGGAGCTTTTCGTATACCGAACTTGCGAGAAACTGGTTCCTCGATGTTCGATGTTAATTGTTACGGCCGGTGCAATACTGTAGGTTGTTCTAAAGTGTGAATTGGGAGAGTAGTATTGTTTCTGTGAGAGGTTCTCCTCAATTGCTGTATTTCTTTCCCCCTTTTTTGGAAGTTTGTATAATTTTTTTACGAGGTTTCTTTTTATCATTGGGAACGATGGAGATTTGTGAATTTATTATCTGGCGAAATGTGAAAATATCTTCGCAGAGATATTTTCAAGGAGGAATGTACTATTTATTTAGAAGAGTGATTTAAATTTTTGCGATTTTGAGTAATTTCTTGAGAGGAAACGACGAATTCAGTCTGCAGATGTTCTTTGTGCAACAATCAGCTGTAGATATTGGGATATCTTAATAATTAGTGGGATCACTTTTGTTTACTATAAGTTAAAAAATACGATCCATATATTTTTATCTTTTTTTTTTTTATTTTATTAAGGTATTAAAAAAAAAAAGATTTTCATATTCAGTAGGATCACTTTTATTCGTTACAAATTAGAAAGATACAATCCATATATTTCTTATCTTTTTAAAAATTTCATTAATGTATTAAACAAAATTTTTAATATTCAGTAGAATCACTTTTATTCATTATAAATTCGAAAATGCGGCCCGTAGTTTTCTCTATCTTCTATTTTACATTTTATTAAAATTATTAGCAATTAAAATGTCACGATGTTCGAATTAACGAGCGCAGGTTAAGAACACTTCTATTATATATTTTAACGAGATTTATTCTGCCAATATACTCTTTCTATATGAATTTTTCTCGAAGGAGATATAAAAATCAAAAACCGCCAGCAAACCTTCCCAGTTTTGTTGCCTTTTCACCAGCGTATCACGTTGATTCTCATCGCTGATAAATTCTATATGTATATTATACAATACATACATATGAATGACGAACCGGTGAATTGTTAATTTCCTCTATCTGAAAAACATTAACAGGGCAATGTGTCGATCGAAACAACCGAACAACCGAACAACCGAGCCAACGGAAGATGCATAATTCCTGTCTCGATTTACTCTGAACAACCAATTACGTTGTCTCGCTTGCAACATTATATAAGCACACCAGGAATGGTATTAAATTACGACAGCAAGCGTATAGGCTAGAAAATAACTAAACTATCCGTAAGTCAGAGCCAAAGCCATTATTAGATTGTTACATGGGGGTATATATGCGTTAATGTGTAATTACCGACGGCGAAAGCGTTACACCTCTTATGGAAAGCCTGTATTATACATCGTACAACACCATTTACGCATTCCACACGGTGAGGTTAATGTGTATAATAAAGACACGCTTCGGGAGATTCTTTTAACCCATTTGCATCGCACTAAATAATGAAAAATACGACCTTATCACTGAATTATTCTCTTTTTTTTTTTCTTTTTTTTTTTTATTAAATCCAGGTACAAATACCTTACGAAGTATTACAGAGCTAATATTTCAGAAATTTTCCTAATTTTTCAAGGATGAAAAAAGAAGAAGAAGTTCCTATATACATAATCGCACTAAATAATGGAAAATGCGACCTTATCACTAAATTATTCTCTTTTTTTTGTTTTTTTTATTAAATCCAGATACAAATACCTCGCGAAGTATTACAAAGTTAATATTTCAGAAATTTTTCTAATTTTTCAAGGATGAACAAAGAAAAAGAAGTTCCTATACATATATATTTTTATATATTTTTTTATCTTCTTTTCTGGTTAGAAAATATGGTCGTCGTGTGTCGATTACTTCGCGATAAGAATTCATTGCTCTGTAATAAAACTAAAAAAAAATAAAATAAAAATAAGGATGTAAAATGAAAGAGCTCTCGAGGAAATCTATTCACTCAGATTGCGATAGCGTGTATATACAGCGTGTTTCATTTTTCATTTTTCATTTTTATCGCTTCAAACGGTGTCAGGACATTCTATGATTAAAAATTAAAAATGGGATCGTAAATTTTATGTTACAAAGTAAAAATGTAATTATAAAATATCTTTTATCTTATATTTAATATAACATTTATAACTTTATTAAAGTGCCAACGGACTACATGAATATCACCAACGTTTCCATGTACAGTCAAACAAGAAACCAGTCTTTTGTAATTTGATTATGTTCCTTATAATTTTGTAATAAATTTACGGCTCGATTTATATTTATAAAAATGAGAAAATAAGTGAATGCATACTTGGATAAAATTCAAAGTCGATTTTTTCGGAAAACGAAGCCTCAAATGAAAAATATCTATTGCATATTTTCGATTTATTCGCTCACGTAGAATAACTCTCACCAAAATTGTATCAATACTGAGACAGTGTAACATTTTTTCTAATTTTTAATCACAGAATTTGCCACGCGTGTATGGCATAAAAATGAAACGCCCTGTATACGCTCTGATGGTAGTTGCCAAGAAAATTGCGCGTATGTATATCCATTAATGATGCAAATGAGTTAAACGTATCTCCTTATACCACATGAATCTCGATCGATTTCACCAATCTTCTTTTAAACACTCTGTATACACAGGCGAAACGAAAACTCGACGGAAACCACACTGGTTAAACGTTAAAAGTCCCGGTTAAACGATCGATCCTGACGATGTAAAAAAGAAGTTTAAAGCATCGTAACTACACCTGTTACCATCGAATTCTCCAACTTCCCTCTCTGCTCCCTCTCCCTCTCTCTCTCTCTTCTTTCCGAATATAAAACCAGCCAACTTGCCGCCTCGTGGACCCACCAACAACGCAGTCGAGGCGCTTTTTTTCTCACCGTGCCGGATCCCGGCTTACTAATTAACGTAACCGGACCATCAATTTGAAATTGATCGACCTTTTTTTACCACGAAAGTGATTCGAGAGGAAGAAGCGACGTGCGCGTCGAGCATGCGGATCTCTTCGTTCATCTTCTCCTCGCTTCTACTCGCCCTATCCTTCGAATCGTGAAGAAATTCATTTTGTACCCGTTAATACCGTTGCTTTTCCTCGAAATTTATTCTTCTCTGAGTTTTGGTATTTAAATTCGTGTCGTAAGTTGAAGACTGGACGACGAAGAATTAAAAAAAAAAATAAGAACACAGAGGATATAGTTTTTTAGAGTCGTAGGATTTTATAAGATCGTCGAAGCTGTCATGGGGATGACGATAGAACACATTGTAAAAGTGACGCGGCAGAAAGTAGTTATCGATAAATCGGAGTGCGTGTCTAGCTGCGTGTGATTTCAATTTAATCAAGTGACTTGCTCGTTCGAACCAGAGGAAGATAGATCCTTTATGAACGTTCTCTTCCAGCGGCTAGAAAGAACGATGGAGTATCGACGTGTTAGTTCGTCGATGGAAAGAATTGTAGAAAATACACGAGACTCGCGAAATGTTTAGACTCGATGAAAATTCGATTGGAGTTGGGTGATGTAAAATTTTTGTAACTTTTCTTCTGAACTTGTTGCACGTCTCGCAAGGTCTATTGACCCTAAACTCTCAATTAAGAAAGCGTGGAACCCCAAAGCATTAAAATTAATAAATTTTTATTTCAAGTATTCAAATCAAAATTTTCTAAGTATCGCGTTTCCTCTTGGAAAATTATTCAGTGGGAAATCACTATAGTTGCCTTTGCTGCTAAAACAACGAGAGCCACTATAGCGGCGCACAGTACTCAAGAACGTCGAAATTCAATAATTTTATACTTTAAGTGTCAAAGTAAAAAATTTCTGTCGCGTTTCGTCTCAAAACTCCATTCAATGTTAAACCACTATAGTGATCGTTCCTATCAAAATATCGAAAGTTCCTATAGCGATGCATAGTGTTCCAAAGCATTGAAATTAATCATTCCTTATTTCAAGTGTCGCATAAAAATTTTCTAAGTATCTCATTTCGCCTCGAAACATCATTCAGTGGTAAATCACTATAGTTGTCTTCGCTTCCAAAACATCGAAAGCTACTATAACAACGCGTACAAAAGAAAAGCGTCAAAATATCGAATAAATTTCCATATTAGACGCTTATCTTGAAAACATTGGTTAAAAATAAGCAAATATGGTAACTTTTCCTTTCCTTTCTAACAACATCGGACGCTGCAATAGCGGCGCATAAATACTATACGTAGAGGGTTGAAATGAAAATTAAAGAGTGAAATTACTTAACGAAGGTAACCGAGGCGAGTCGTGCGAATTCCACGGGCCAATTAGGTGTTCATCGAGGGGAGAAAAATCGCATGGTAAGCGAACTGGATACGTTCACGTCCCCGCGTAATGCATCATCGGCGAAGTTTCGTAGCAAGAGGCCACCTTGAAGTCAGTGCCGCCTGTATAAGGCGGTGACCACCACGACTAATTAGACTATTAAGCCAGCCGCTCGAGGCAGTAGCTACGTCGAAAAAGGCGAAAGCTACGTGGCCAAGTAGACGTGAGCGAATGCGGTCGCCGCGTACGGACGTCGCGGAGTCACCGCGAGGCGTGAATTACGGCGCGAATTTCTTGCAGCTGCGACTCGCCTCAACGATCCTTGCTCTTACCTGCACGCCCACATATATGCTCACGCTTGTTACACTGCGCGAGATAGTTCGTTTTCAATTAGCTATCGCGTGACCACGGGTGTTGCGCACTTGTTACATGAAGGAATGCGTAACCTAACCTATGTATGTAGTAACGCACATTCAGCTGATCCTGGGTTTGAATAAGGAAAAAATGCGATCGCGAGGCGATACGGTCGTTGAAAGTTTACGAGATAAACGGAGAAGTGGGTTGAATTATAGCCTGTATTGAGGATGTTGATGGATCAAGGACGCTTGAACTGGCTTCCCTCCACACTATCGAACCTTTAGAAACTGTCGTGTGTGAGAACTTGACACTTAAATGGAGAGACTGGTATTGGTACCTGTTTGTTGGACTTATGTAAATCGCTGTTTAAGTAGGGTAAAGGTTGAAACTACGTGAACGTGAGTTAGAATAATTATTAGATCGGCAATTGAATACACGATCTAATGTTTCGTGACTTCTTCTTTTTAACTGTGATCAATTTATTATCGTCGTTACGTGTCACGAGGAACTCTACAGGACTTCGTTTCACTATGTTCAAAATTGGGAAAAATTCTGCTGCACCAATTCTTGCGAAAACAGATTATATTGTAGGATTAGAGATTCTATATTCATCAAAAGGAGCAATCACAGCGAAGAAATAAAGAGGGTGCCTTGATCCTTCAAATCTTTCCTCGGCTCCTACAAAGTTGCACATTGAACGCTGCGAAAAATTAGAAATTGTGCTAGGAATGCCTGATTCATCCAACCAAGACACTGTTGCAAATAGTTAACACTTGTCCCGATCCATAAAAAAATTTCTGGTTGAAGAACTCTTTTCCAAAATCAATAACAGCTTAACGCACCTTTTCTGCATATTTTTTTTCAAAACTATAGATCTGTGGGATCGTAGGTTAATGAACCTTACACAAATTGTAAGCGTGTAATATTATGACACTATTTATTCCCTTGGAAGTCCTGTGGATTCTGACTACCTGAACTCTTTTCGAGTCCTTTTTTATACATATTTTTGTCCTTCGCGCGGACCATGACAAGTGCCCACTTATCGAGGCGTACTAATTAATCTCGCATCTGATTGGTGCACGCTTAGGTGTATTTGATTCGTAGCTCTTATTGGGGCGCGCCTAGCTGTGTTTAGTTCTAATTCTTATTGGCGCACGCTTAGCTATACGCTACAGGTCCATTGACGAGTCCTCCTTAACCATTAATTAGGTCTGCTGGCCATTGTGACATAAAAGTCGCGAAGTAAATTACCACGCTAACAGTAGACAAGATTTTGCTAATAATAGATAAGACTTTGGCTGTTTTTCAGCTTACTCTTTGCGATTCTTTCTCACGAATGTAATAGAAATTCTTCTTCAGGAGCTGAAACGAGAACAAGGTTTACGTCGAACGTTCCCTTGCCACACTCGATCCCCACGTGTCGTCGTGGTCGTGCTAATAAAGCAGTCCCAAAGTAGGACAATATTTCCTGGACAAGCTAAGTACCGCGATGAGAAACGATCGGCGGCTGAATCTCGAGCGGAGCGGTTCGCCGTTTTCCAGGTGCAAGCGTGCGCGTCGTCCGGTGCAGCCACTCCATAATTCGCGGACCCTGTGTGAATTATGGTGGGTAGCCTGTATGTACCCTAACAACACACTCCTCATCGGGGCACGATCGTACGCTCGCCTACCCTATAATGTCTTCGTGTAGTAGTATTATCCTGGACCAGTAGCGTCCCCGCGTAACATTATATCACGTTGATACGGCCACGCGGCCTTGTTTGCGCCTCGTAGGCCTCGATTCGTATACATCTCGAGTGCATTTGCGGGAGAATTGGAGGATAAACGTAGGTTTATCGAAGAGTTGGTGTCGATACCTCCGGACTGAGAAGCTGGGACTTTGCACGTTAAGTTAACGCGTTCTTTCTCTGTATCTTTCCTCGGTGTGCTCTTACGAGTCCGGTAGGAAGCTCAAACTCTGTGATATTCGCTTTTAAAGAAGAGAGTCTCTATGATATTCGACTCTATAATCTCCTCTATCTTTCTCTCACTTTTTGAAAGACTCCTTCTCACGTGATCGCTATCATCGCGTCCATCCCACGTCTGAAGCTACTTGTAAAAACCAAGGAAAGATTTAAGGGACCCAAACTTTGCATGCTACACTAATATGTGTAGTTTTTACTTTTCCTTCGTTATATGCAGTTGTGTATTATTGTGATAAAGACAATTTTTTTCTTTTTTTTTTTTTGACATAAATGCTTTTAAACGATTCGTTTGGCTACAGTATTTTCTCCTATTGATTATCTCGTTTTTTGATAAACGTTCGTAATAAATGGTTCTCTTGTAATCTCATCAAACAGGGACTAATGGATTGGTACAAAGATGAACCACGAGCAACATATATTTATTACAAATTATACCATAGCAATGTACGAATTTTTAATCGAGTTATATGTAATTGCAGCGTTTCAAAATGTCTGCCATTTACGTTGTAATTAACGTTTTATCATGTGGGATTATTCTGTCGTTAATTCGTACGTCGGATATAAAAGCGAAGATGAATTGGATAAATTCATGGAAATTTCTGCTCGTTGCTAATGGGAGATACGAGTGAGAGTAGTCGAGTGAAAAAAACAAAGAGGAATTTGCCAGAACGATTGCGTAATTGATGTACAGACTTGGCGGTGTTTACAGTGCGGATGAATCGGCTGAGAGGATTATAAAAAGCCAAAAAAAAAAGAGCGGGAAAATTGTCGCGAAAAAGAGGCGCGCCAGGTAATACGTATCCGTCTGGCAATCTGTGTCTTCGTCACTTTTATGGATTCTGCATGCTCGAGTTCACTTGAAACGGCGACACGCATGTATTTTATGACGTGTCTCTAGCAGCGAGCGGGTGAATGCCGCGAGGACGTAAAAATAACCGCGGGTACACGAAACACAATTAAAAAAAAAAAAAAAACGCAGCTAGCGAGCGAAATAAATGGTGTAACGCGGCGATGATAAAGCGTTGCACCCAGAAATCGGGATTGCCGTCGTTTGAATTATGGTAACGCGAACTACGCTGCCTCGCTACATTAGCGAGGGTGGTATTCTCTTCTCCAGATAAAAGAGTAACTGGGAACCGACGGGTTTGGAAATTAAAAATTTCCGTGCTATTTTAGCGAGGACGTCGATGATCTCGTTTTGTTAAGCTGTTGTGAATTTTGGGACGACAGACGCATGGGATTCCGCGTGTTCGAGGAGCGAAAATTTGAAAATTCTAAAATTCTAAAACTCTAAAACTCCAAAGTTCCAAAGTTTCAAAATTTCAAAATTCTAAAGTTTTAAGGTTCCAAAGTTTCAAAGTTCCAAAGTTTTAAATATCAAAAATTGTTAAATTCCAAAATTCTAAAATTTTAAAGTTCTAAAGTTACACAGTTCTAACGTTCCAAAATTCCAAAATCCTAAAATCTCAAAATTCCAAACTTCTAAAGATTTTCAAATTTCAAAATTTCAAAATTCTAACATTCTGAAGTTTAATATTCCAAAATTCTAAAATTTTTGAGATTTGAATTTCTGAAGTTCCAAGCTTGCAAAGATCCAAAATTCCAAAATTCTAAAATTCTAAGATTCTAAAGTTCTAAAGTTATGCAGTTCTAATATTCCAAAGTTTCAAAGTCCCAAAATTCTAAAATCTAAACATTCGAACATCCAAAAATCTGTTAATTTAAACATTCAGAAGGCAGCAAACCACATCAAATCGAGAAAAACTCAAAATCCACATATACATTATAAATATTCAATCTTCCAAACTCAGCAGAGTTCAGCTGCACGCGTGTCATAAAATTCCCAACTCCAAACCCAAAAAAAAAAAAAAAAAAAAAAATCAACAACCTAAAGAATTTCGCCATTCACACCTCGAAACGTTCATCAAAAGCCAATTACCAATATTGGGATGACCAGTAATTACCAGCGGCTCGTGGAAAGCTAATTTTACCAATGAACCAAAGGGACCATGATCACCGTTTGAGCTGAAACCACAGCAAGTGGTGGCCTCGGTTCACGCAGAAGTGAGGAGGGCTCCGATAGCGATCTCGAAAGCGACATTCCCGAAACGGCACGGCGAAAGGGAAGGAAACTATTGGAATCTCGTGGCAAGGGACCATGGTTGGGGAATATTTACAGCGAAAGAGGATCGAAAAAATCGCGGCAGGAGTATAATGGCGGCGTGCGTCCCACCGAGCCAGCAGAAAGATTCGGCCACTGGCTTATCGGCGAATCGCCGAGTGAATTTTTGCGCGAAACACGTGTTAAAACATGCGCAGACGTCGCGGACGATCGCACGGCAAAATCAAACAACACGAACAGATACGAAAGTTGTTTTTCGAAGGACCGTGGTATAAAGCGGGAAGAACGATGAACGTGAACGGTGGTAACGCACTGTTCAGCTCGTGTAACAGCTGCTCTAATGACGGTGTTTTTGCAATGAAGAGGTGGAATGTTTGATTAACGGTATTACAAAGGGGTGTCTTTCTTTAATTTTAATCTATTAAACGATCTCGAATATTCTTCAACGATAAGTAATAAATCTGACTCGTGTACGAATCATGTACATTTAAACACACTGAAAACAGAAGGAAAATTCAACGAGATACAGTGGAACCACGGTATACTCGAATTTCAAGGGAAAAGTTGACATTTTCGATTTATCGAGATTTCGAGTAAACGAAACTTTAATTTACAGAGGCTTTATGCATGAGTCAGCTTTCTTAATTTATGGATACTCGAAAAAAGGGAAATTCAACTTTTAAAAATCAATTATATACACACTTATCTGAGATAAATAAGAAATAAATAGTAAAGGGCAGTTTGTGTTGTATCTAGACTATTATGCGTTACTGCAACTTCTTAGCGAAGAAAACAAAAGTGATAAAAGTTGCCCTATGCAATTCCTCGTTTGCAAGGCAAAGAGCCGAGCCTTTTATCAATCGCTTAATTACGAGGGACGAAAAGTGGATTCTTTATAATAATCCCTAAGAAAAACTGATCTTTACAATATTATTTAGAGGGTAAAATATTCAATAATTATGAAACCACAAAAAGACCGATTGTCTCTATTAATCTAAGATTAATCTAAACTTTCTCACTGACAAAACTTTATTTTTTTAAGCGGTGGATATTATTCAATTAATTAATATTCTTACGTACATTTTTAAACTTTCAATAAACACTATTCGATACTTCTTTAAACACTTTCCACGTGACACCTATGTAAACTTGCAATCAATCGTAACTATTCTTCTCGCGAACGAAGAAAAATCGAATTACAGAGGTTCGAGAGAAGAAACAAGGACAAAGGATGCAGCAACGGTACCAGAAACATTAACTTCGAAAAAGCGCACACAAACGCTATCGGTGGGTCTCTGTCGCGGTATATAAATACGTGTCCGCCAACGAGCAAAGAAGAAACAAATAGAATCGAAAGTGAAGAGGAAAGGGAGACGGGAGAAGATCTCGTTGTTGGTCAAGCTTTGTCGACGTTGTCGTCGACGTACCAGAATGGTTCACAGCGCCATCGAAGAGTAGCGCGCGCGGGGGACCACAATGCTATCTCTTCGGTGGGATCAAATTGTCGAAGAAGGAACGAGCATATTTCGCGTGACCCCGCGGTAAAAGCGCAGCCAGCTCGCGCGCTCGCTCGCTGAACGCGGCTCAATTCCTCTCGAATACCTCGATATATTTGTCGCTGTTCCTGCCGCATGCCCGTTGTATATGTACAAAGATGCAACCCTTCACCCTTACACAGCATCCTCTTCGTCCCACACCCTCGCTTGCCTTACTCGTTCTCCATGATACAGGCCTCTCCTTGCTGCTGGCTGTTGCTGCTCTCCACGGCATTCTTTGGAGTATAAATCTCGAGGGAATGCAACGCGAGCTTTACCTGCGCGATGAACCTCGCTCCTCTGGATGGTTTTCGATACCGAACTGATCCAGCCCTTGGGTCAGCCTGTTCCTTGATACTGGGGACGCTGAATCATGACGTTTTCAAATGACGATACTAAGTGTGATACGTTAATAAAGGGGTGGACTAATTATTGATGTTATTTACTAGCCTTTGTTAAGGATATTTGTGTACAGGGTTTTAGGAAAAAAGTTTATTGAGTCGTTTATTGAATCTATCTGTGACAATGTTGTAAGTGTTTTAATCTTTGATAAATGATCGTTGAATATTCGACTTTTTACGATTTTGTATGCAAGTAACACTGTATCAACTTATCCAGATCTTCTCTGCATAGGACTGAATAAAGATTTTTGTAATTAAATTATTGCATTAAAAATATTAGATGAAAATCTTGGATATTAAAGTGTTGCTAAAACTTTACAAAATCAGATTGAAGAGAAAGTTGATAATTCAACTTCGTGTGACATAGTTCGGGATAATTATCTATACGTAAAGCAATTATTCTCTGCGATCTGTTAAAATGCGTCTTTACATGTCGTCGTCCTCTATACGCCACTTTATTACTGCAACATTTTTTCAAACTAGTACCCAGTAAACGTTTAATACCAGAAAAAGACGTCAGTCCATACGGCGTATGAAGTTTATCGCTGAGAGGTTAAATACTATATTCCAAAGTATACGATACGTTAATCTAACAAGCTAGAATATCAATTAAAATCATGGACCACCTGGTACCATAAGTATCCTCCGCAAACCTCTCGATTAACGATCGTTATTCCCCTAATTGACAAAATGCATTTCCACAAAGTACCGCTATACCTTATACATCAATGCCGTAGGAAGAGAGATATCGACACTGTGTGGTTGGTAATTAAATAAATCATCGGCGTGCAGACGATCGAAGGCATTTCTAAACGCGGTGCCCCGTCGACACCTCCTCGACAGCGGCGCATACTTCCTCGGTTGAGACGCGATATATACGTCGCGATATGTATCTACCGTAAACCCATACTTAACAGCGTGTCGAGCCGCCTCGTTCCTGTAGCACCGTGTCCTCTCCACCTCTTTCTTCCTTCCACCCCCTACTCCTTCCCTCTTCATCGTTTCCTTTCACCTCCAGCCTCCTCTTCTTTTTCTCTTCATTTCTCTTTCTTTCTTCATTCTCCCCTTTACCTTACTACGCTTCACCTCTGACCATTCCCCTTACTCTCTCTCTTTCTTCTGCTTTTCTCTCTTTTTCCGCTCTGTCTCTCAGCGCGGTCTCTTTCTATGCGCTCTCACGCTCAGAGCGTTCTCTCTCAGCGCGTTCTCTCTCAGCGTGTTCTCTCTCAGCGCGTTCTCTCTCAGCGCGTTCTTTCTCTCAACGCTCTTTTTCTCAACGCTCTCTCTCTCTCTCTCTCTCTCAGCGCATTCTCTGTCTCAGCGCGTTCTCTCTCAACGCTCTCTCCCTCAGCGCGCTCTCTCCCAACGCGCTCTCTTCCTAAGCGCGTTATCTTTCTCAGCAGTCGGTCCCTAAGAGCGATCTCAGCGCGTTATCTCTCCGTCTCTGTCTTCTGCTCTGTCTCTTCTGCTTTCTCTCTCTCTCTGTCTCTCTCTTTTTCTTTCGCTATTTCCTCCCTTGTCTCTTCTGTTCTCTCTCCTGTGCTCTCTTCTTTCTCGCTATACGTTTGAACGGTACATTAAAATGCCAACAACCCCTCGAGAGTCCTAGCGTTCCACGCTCGTTGCTACGAATTTCAATTGCTCGCGATTTCGCGGCTGTGAAACGACCAGGCTATTTGCATGATAATTGCCGGCGCGGTCTAGCCTGGATCACCAGCCACGCTGCTCCAGATACGCGGCCGACAACGTTTCTACCACTTGTAGCAGATTAGATAGGGCGTGCTCGTCGAGTCCCATGGCGGAACGCACGCGCGAGCCCGCGCCCTGTTCTCACGGTCCACGGTTTTCGATGCGTTCGTTCGATAGCCACGCAGACCGGATGAATATCAAAGACGATACATACAATTGTTCCCTGAGCGCCACCAGACGGTCCACTTTTTTATCTTTTCAATTTCTCCATCTCTTTTCTCTAAACTTCAAAGAGTAGGATCCGAGGAAACAGATATCTAACAGAGGATGTTCTTTCGCCGTAGAAAATTTAATTTGAAAATTTTTCATTGTATAAAATGATAGGAAATAGATTTATAGTGGACAGAACTATGAAAGCAAAATTGTGTGTTTTACATATCTGTGGCGATTGTTTGTTTGTTAGGCGAAGTATGATTTATTAGAATTACACGTGAGACTACTATCTCAGCAGACTCAAACTTTTTCATCTTGATTCGTCTCTTAACCCTTTCGCTACTGTTGGCGCCTACAGGCGTTTTCAAGATTTTCTCGCGCTCCTCTGTTACCGCTCTTTTATCTAATCCGTAATTTCATCCTCTGCACACTTTCGTTTTGATTACCGAAAGAAACTTGAAATTTCGACACCTTTCGAAACAATCTAACAAATTGTACTACTACGAATTGAACATCTACCTTTCGCTATGCACATTACGCAAAGGGTGAAAACCATATCAATACTTGGCTATAATAGAAACTAAAGTTCGTTTTATTAATACTTTGATTAGTTATTTATACATCGTTATAGTATTTTCTTAGCGTACAGAACACGAAGAATGTGTGAAGTTCGTCTAGACAATGTTGCACAGTGCTGACCCTCGTCGTTACAGCATGTTTCGAGCAATTGAAACGTTCGTTGTGTTCGTACCACCTTAACAAACAGTAGGTTGCCCGTGCCTTATGGGAAAGGGGATTCGGTTACAAAATAACCGTTCACAAGGATGAGATATTACTGTTCCGTCGAGTTCGACGGTTCCCCGGGCCTGTCTTCTTCCGGGAGGAACACGCTCGCAGCAAAAGGCAGCTGCGTGGCTTGGTTAAAGTAGACATGGTACGCGCGAACAAAGAGGAACGCATTATGCCACGATGCTCGTTAAGGCCCGGGCGTTTTATCCACCAGCACTGGGGAAACGCTCGCGAAATGCCAATAATTGGCGCAAAAATGCGAGAACTTATCTTAGCTGTGTTTGCTGCACCTGTCCCCCCGTCTCTGTTGAGCCGGTGAAGAAGCCAGGCAAGCAGCAACGCATGCAAATGTGAAGCCGCCTCGCATACCAGAGATTGATATCTGCAATAAGTCGCCGCGGTAAACGAGGGTGTAACCTGCTGCAATGGTTAACAAGCCATTCCCTCTACGTTTCGAAACGGGAACACGCTTTCACAGTTTACATCGAAGAGCTTTTTCACATCGCGGTTAGAGAAAGAGCAAGAGAAACGAGTCGATTCGGTGAAAAAAAAAAAAAAACGACGATTTCTTTCTATTCTCTTGAACCCATTGGAAAATGTTCAACGTTCGAGGTTTAACGAGAACCACTCGTTGATAAGAGACACTCCGGGCTCAATGGGGAAATCTCGTTTGCGTGCAATGAAAGAACGGAACAGCGAGAAATCCCGAGGAAAGATAGAGAAAGTTCGAAGTCGAGGTACCAAGTGGCGGACAGGACACCAAGGAAAGAGGACATCCATTTTGATAACGATTTACGAAGGCGAGACGGTAGGAGGAGGATGAGGAGGAGAGGGTGGCGAACGTACGCGTCTCGAATGGTGGAAAATCGAGGCAATTCTCGAGAGACGTCGGGTAAGCAATTTTCTTATCGGGCCGTCATTTCCGGTCGTTTATCTCATGGCTTGTAGTTAAGAAGGGACATTGATTAAAGGGCCATTTTAACTCCAGCTAAAATAACCCCCCTCTACTATTCTATGGTAGTAGTCGTAGCTGGTTACCTCGATTCACCAGAGTCAACTTCTCCGCTCGCGTTGGGGAGCTGGCTGCTCATTTCGCTCCTTTTGATTCAATTTACGAGTAGGATGGCGTCGATAAAGGTACCCGACCTCCTGACCCGCTCCCCCACCATCAGAAAAACCCACCCCTCTTTCCTCTTTCTTTCTTTCTTTCTTCCTTTCTTTCCTTTTTTCTCAACAGTGTCTCAACTCTTTCGCCTCTGCATCGGAAATGTCCGCGTCCCTTTCTCCTTTTCTAACTTCCAAGGTACCTCGAGGATCGAGCTTCCTCTCGAAGGTGGTCGTGTTTCACCTTATTCTCTTTCTCTTCTTCTTCTTCTCCTCTTCTCGTCGTCTTTCCTTGTCCTTTCCCGTGCAGGCTTACCTTCGGCCTTTTATCGCGTCGAGATCAAATCATTCGATTCCTTTCCACGACTCGAACGGCCATAATCGCCGAGGCTACCTTCGGTGGAGAGAGAAAAAGAGGGTCAACCGAGTGCTCCTATCTCTGTGCTTCCCCACTCTAACCTTTTTTTCCCCTCTTCAGACGGTATACGATGAATCGGATGGCTCTTTTAACTCGCGTACAGAACAGCCGCTAGGTAGGAGACTTGTTACATTCGCGATTTTTGGTGAACCGGGGGATGTCGAGGATGCACCGTGAATAGTAGAGGAACGTGGGGGAATTGCAAAACTTTCAAGAGTACAGACCATTTAAAATTCACGTTAGATCAATCTTTTAATTAGAGTTTTTCCGAAATAGTGGATTATTAAGTTAACTGAAAAGTGGCAAGTGATCGTAAGTATTTACGCTGCCTTAGTGTAAATATTATTAATTTTGCATTGAAACTGGGTTTTCGAAAATATTACTTATGGTATATATTTTTATTACACAAGATACATTAACACTGGATTGATGATTTGCTCCTAACCATGATTTCGAATCCTTGCCTACCTGTATTTTTTATTAATTCGTCTATCCCGACAACTGAGACATGTTCAACACCTAACCGATTTCACATCCTCGCTATATTTTTGCCTCAGCTTACGCTACGGGTGTAACTTCGTTATCTCGACAACGGGAATAACGAAATCGAAAAGCAAAAGCTACATTGCATTAAAAAAAAAAAAAAAAACAAATTTCCATTCGCTCGTAGAATATCAATCGAAGGTAAATAAAGAACAGCGGGCGTGTAACCAAGTTTCGGAAAGCAAAACGAGATCGCACACCGCCGAGCGAATTTCCCGCGAGAATTTACATTTTAATAACAATTGTCCTTCGTCGCGAATTCTCGAGTGCGACAGAGGGCGACGAGGTTGAAGCGGAGAGGAGAGGAGGAGCCGGCAACGACAAGACGCGACCGAAGTTTGATATTTCGCCGAAAAGTCCTCGCATTGTCTAAAAGTTGATGGCGTCACCCCAAGGAGGAAGATAACATCTGGTGCTGCCTCCATCAACAACCCACCCCCTCCTTTTCTAACGTCAGCCCGCGACCATCCCTCTCCTCGAACCGAAGGAAACTCGTCTTCAATTATTCTTGTACCCCCACTGTTCCGCGAGTCTCTCTGTAGTTCTCCTCGTCGCACTTTCGTCCTCGACGAACACGGCTTTACCGCGTCGCCACCATCCGGTTCACTCTACTGCCACCATCCTCCTCCTCTCGCAATTTCGACCCTCCTCCACCTTCACCTCTTCCTCCTCTTTTGCCTCTCTCAACCCCCTTTAGAGCCGTCTTTCCGTCTGTCAGCCAGTTCAGACGAACAACGAATTTATGGAATTACGAAAGGCAAGGCAGAATTCATTTGCATCCCTGAAAAACGTATATAAACGAGGAATGTGTGTGTGTGTGGATGGATGAAAGTGTGGAGTGGAAGGTTGTAGGTTGAGAGATATCGGGAGAAACTCGACGCGATGACGCCTCGCTGAGAGATCGAATTAATTGGATACAGTAGAGGGTGGTTGTGCAGAATGTGGTAATATGAAATGGTAATCGATCGTTGAGAATTTTCGTATTAATATACGGGGGATACACCCGTGGACATCTTGTAGGAGTAATTTTAATTTTCGAGATTTCTTTGTTTTACTTTTTGTGCAATTGGGAGCTTATCTATACACGTGTTGGATTGCATTTTCTTTTTTTTCTATTTATTCGAGGATGTAGAAAAATTGACGCTCAAATTATCCTTGGAGAATGTTTTTAAACTCGGAAAGTTATTTTCTCTATTTTCTGTTACGTTCTAGATTTCTACGTAGAGATCCTGAGTTGATAGATAAAACGGTTTTATTTACGCGATGTGTATACTGTCCATCATAATGTGAACCATTTTACAGAAATCTCTTTTTAAATATATTTGCGAAGTACTGCACCGTATCGATCGTTTTAAAAATTCTCATATTAATTAATAAAGTCTAATCAATTATTCTGAGCTTATTTACTGTGCAAATATACGATGAAAACCGAAAGTAAACGAAATTTATCGATACGTAGTAATATGGACCAACCGTTACTTGAGCACCTCTGATTTATAAAATTAGCATATTTAAAGTAACGATACAAATGGTTTGAAGTAACATTATAACACTGGGCATTTCTGCCGTTCTTATCGCGTCACGATACACAACGTCATTCTGTAAGGAATTAATAATCTAATTCGACACCCAACATCGAACAACTCTCACAGAATCTCCCCAACTCTCTTACCCTTTCTTTTTTTCCTTCCTCCTTTTTTCTTCGAACACAGTTCTCGTCGCGAGCGGCGTTAAGTGGCTGCTAATCCTATCAATCAAAATATATTAAAAGCAGGGTCCGCCTCCGGGGTGTCCGTTCTCAAACTTCACCCTTTTAATAAACTGCTGCCGGAGGCAACGGAGGAAGCACGATTTAAAGAGTTTTCGCGGGAAAGAAGCAAGCTGGTGAGCAACGGGTCCGAACGAAGCTACCCTTTGAAGGGGCGACGTAACTACTTAATTTCAAAGGACACCACCGACGCCTTGCTCGCCTCGCCGCCAAGGATTTTCTCTTTACCATCACCACCCCCACCTCTTTCACTTTCCCTCTCTCTCTCTGTGCTTTCTGTCCCTCGTCTTTTTGCATCACAAAGGAACCGCAGGAAATTCCGATTCTCGTCGGATCACCGAGAACACCTCGGCTTTTCCTCGATTTTCTCTATCGGACAGAATCTTTCGCAGCTTTCTTCAAACCAGACTTTAATCAAATTCGACACATCCTTGAAATGAGAAGATTCTTAATTTTCTGTACAGGGTGTTCGATTTACTCTAACGTGAATTGGCAGGTATAGCTTTAATTGAAAGTCTGACATAGTAACTATGAAGTCTTATGAAGTCTGGCAGTAATTTCTATCGGTGAAGAAATTTGGTGGGAAAAAGGATATTGTGGGAAGATACAGGTTCAGATAGTTATAAGGCAATGATGAATTTAAAGTCATGCTACAGATACAGTTTAGCGAAGTTTTTCAAATTCCGAAAAACAGCATTGAAAGAAATTTGAGCTGTTGCCCAAACAGATGAACACAGACGAACGCAATATTTGATCATTTTTGTTCATTTTTTGGTAACACTTTTACAATATAATATATCTTACAACTTGTACACTTCAAGGACCAGTAATTGTTGTTAATTACGAGTAGAAATATTGCGATATAAGAAAGATATAAACCTTTCGGTCAAATCGCATCGAGTGTCCGAATTATGCACGATGCAGCGTATATTTTACCCTCAACATTTTTTTTTACGATCATCTCTACTGAAGAATATGTAGAAATGAGAAAAAAAGAGTGAATATCCAGAATGAATTGTATATCTGCAACCCTTAACACTTTCGCTGCGATCGTCTCTAATTCTAAACTTGATTCTCGTCTTCGTCGCCGAAGAATAATTTGTAGACGTGAGAAAGAGAGAGAGAATTGAGAATAGCAGAAATCGATCGCGAATCCAGCAGCGAAAATGTGAAAGTGAGACACCTCTAGGTGGCGGACAAGAAGAGAAACACGAGAAACTTGCTCGCAACGACAAGTCTTCTTACCACGTACGAGAAATTCTCGACTTCCTTGCAGCCGGTTTCACCGAGCATTTTCCTTGGAAAGGGGTTTACAACGACGTGCCGATGTTCTCGCGTTTCCTCGAATTCGTGGATCAATTAAAAGGAACGCTCGTAGTGGCTGACGGATCGCGAGGGTTTTGCTAGCACCTATGTAGCATGGACCGATCGCACGTGCAACACTTTTTCCATCGTAAGAACACGGTCGAACATGGGTGACGAGTGTAAAGGCTTGTCCATCGGAGGAATTAATATGGCAAAGTTCTTGCCACGTTTCGTTGCCTCTGAAACGATGGTAATTGTACTACGAACTGAATAGTTTCATTTTTTGCTTCGACATTTCGATCTTCAACTTGTTTGGTATAGTTGATCGAAGCGATACGATGAGATTGCGAAAAATCAGTCAGGTATCGATGTATATATAAAAAGAACAGCAATTTAAAAAGAAAAAAGGCAGAAGTAAAGTTCAAAAAATCGTTCAATATTAATATATTGCTGACCAGACATTTTATTGCTAATCGTATCTAGTGATCAATCATTTTTTTTACGTTAATCACTGTCACCATTTAATACTTCAATTTACGTCGTCGTAATATCGTTTCCACCAACTGTACTCGTAGGATTTTCAAATTGAAGTCGAATCTCTGTTGTACAAGGATCTTCGGATGATCGAAGTTCGAGGTTCAAGAGATGTGAAAATGTTTTCATGAGCGTGTAACGATGCGGCTAGTATGTTGGTTCGTGTACTTGGTCGTAATACTCTCATGCATTAAATCTTCCCGTTAGAATATACCTCATAATTCATTATGATTCATCGCTCGCCTCTTGCTCAAGGTAAATGGCTTTATCCTCTAACAAGGATCTTGTAAAGCACTCCAACCTACACACAAGTACACGTCAAACATCTTTATTATATTGCAGTCTCATCTCTATCCCTCCCAATTCTATCAATTTTCTAAAATCTCTGAAACTAATACGAGAAAAGGATAATGCCACTATTCCTTTTCTTTCCAAGGATAGGTAGTCTTAAGTCCTCGTTTATCAGTGATTATCAGAAACAGTAGCAAACACGATCAAACGAAGGAGATTATAAAGGCACTTCCTTTACAAAAAAATTTCTGAAACTAGTACCAGAAAAGAAAGACAGTATCATCTCGCTTTTTCAACGATAACTATCCAAAAACCCTCAGAAACAGTGACCAAAGAACTTTGGTAATAGTAGCAAACACGATCAAACGAGGAACGAAGATACAAAAAAGATCACGAAGTGATTAGACAAAATTTCTAGACAAAATCTTAGAACATTCCAAAATCTCTGACACTCTACGACCCAAGGAAGACTTTAAGAGACAAAGAGGAAATCTAACTCACATCCTCCAAACCGACGAACCGAGATTCTACGCCTATAATTAAGGCGCCTTTTTAATTTCTTCACTGTCGTTACTGCCTTTTTCATGAATACAAAGATCCCTATATTCTACAGTACTAAATACCAAAAAGAAAAGAGCACCACGATCTCTCATTTCCAACGATCCTTCCTCCCAAAGTTCTCAAAGACAGTTACCAGAGAGCACCGGAAACAGCGTCAAACACGATCCAACGAGGAACGAAGGTAGAAGAAAGAGGATGAACGGCAGCGACTAGCTAACCCAAGGGTGCTCCCTTCTAGAAAACAGGAGGCAGAACTTGCACCCGTCCCTGAAGCGGAAGATGTGCCGCGTGGAAAGCTGGTAAGGTGCAAGGTACAATGCTTGGTGGGCACAGTGTGTCCGACGTTTCTCCGGGGAGCGATCAATGATAGGCCGGGGGTACGAGTCACGTGACCTCGCCGCGGGGAGTTCGCGCAATGCATCACCAACCAACCACCCAACCTCCTTCGCCATCCTTCCCTCTCTATCCCCGTCCTTCGAAGCAACCTCCAGCGTCCCTCCGCCTCGGCCATCCCCTCGACACCCCGCAACACCACCGTAACCAGCCGTCCCGTATCCTGCAACCCCACTCTTCACCTTTCAACCACCCTTCTTCGTTCCTTTCTATCTCTCTGTCTCTCTTTTTCTCTCTGTTTAACTTGAATCTCGTCCACCACCATCGCGACCACCACCTACCACTACTACTACCATCATCATCGTCAACGTCGTCGACGTCGTTTCTATTCTGAACCAATACTATAGAAGGAACGTCGTCGTCGTCGTCGGCGTCGTCGTTGTCGTCGTTACCATCACGCCGTTTCTGTACTCTCTACGGCGCAGACACGGTGAGAGTACTAAACGGGGTTGTTGCTACGTTGCTCTTGGCGACCAGCAAGTGTCGTCCTCGTCGTCGACGTTGTCGTCGTCTTTTGAGGAGAACGACACTCCCCTTATATGCTCATCCCCCACGGTTCTCCCCCTTTTAACTTCGAGTCTTCGAATTCATTTCGAGTCATCGTGATTGGATGTCTATTGGACTGGATCTTCGGGTAATTGGGAGTAATTATAGAACATTAGTTAGGTGAAGTTTTTTTTTTGTGTTGGAAGTGTAATTGGGTTCTCCAAGGTTGTGAATTTTGTGATATTTATTTTTTCGTGTCCTATGTTTGTTGAACTGGATCTTCGGGTAATTTGGAGTAATTATGGGACATTAGTTAGGTGAAATCTTTTTTTTTTTTTTTTTGAGTTGGAAGTGTAATTGGGTTCTCCAGGATTGTGAATTTTGTGATATTTATTTTTTCGTGTTTTATGTTTGTTGGAGTGGATCTTCGGGTAATTGGGAGTAATTATGGGTCACTAGATGGAATAAGATTTTTTTTTTTTAGTGTAATTGAAGTTTTAGGTTTGTGAAATACAAAAAATTCTGAATTTTCTACCAAAACGAGAAAAGAAATCAATGTTAAACGTTTCTGAAAAATTAAATAATGATAATATCTAATGAATCCAACACTACGTTACAAGTGACACATTTTTATTTACAAATCAGAAAGAATTCTTTATTGCAGACGTTTCAATCCTTCCTGGTGATGGCGGCCAGCAGAAGAGGCTTCGTTATTTACGAATAACTCCTCCATCTTGTAACATATTCAGTTCCTAAAAATTGGAGACAAGAACTGAAACTTGTATATATATCTCCCCATAAAAATTCAAATTTTTAGTTCACCAATTACCTCCGAAAAAAATTCCCGAACTGTAGCTACTTTCAAACACCTCAGAGTAGCGTAATACATAACAAGATGGCTTCAAACATTTCCAAACCCTCTAAGAAATGAAAGAATTAACAAATATGCTACTTCAACTAATAAGAACAGCCTGTCAGTTTTTTTCAAGTGTTGCAAAATTTCTTTTTTATTCGTCTGTTTTAAAAGATTCCAAGAGTACGGTATAAGTACTAGATAAAATTTGTGGTTCACATAAATGTCTGGTAACACGCTCCCCACTATGACGTCGAATGCATATTTCACGACACTGTGAACGACGTTCCCCGGGAATAAAGGCGAATTCGTATGAAAATAAACGTTTCCTCGGTTCTCGTTCGCAAGACACCAGCCCAGAACCCGACGAAAAATATTCATAATGGCATTGAAATTCCGCGGTCAGTTGTCTAGTTACATCGTTCCATGACACCGGGGCTAGGAGGCGACCACCACGCATTCGTATGAAAATATACGAGAAGTCCGTGACCCTTGGGAAATCATGGCATCCGTTACCCACGTCCTGGTGATTCGGAAGAACTCGAGAAAAATTCTATGCATCCGTCAGTGACGACGACCTGCTCCAACGACACGCTTCGCAATGGCGGTCAGACGAAAAATCTGTAGAATTCGCAATTCTTTTCTTCTTATCAATTTCTCGAGTATTCTCTGGTTTTTTCTTATTATACGATCTGTGTTGATGTGTATCAAGAATACTCCAGAATGTTATAAATGTGAAATTATGTCGATTGGGTGGTAAAGTTTTGTGGGTTCTTCTTTTACTACTTTAATAAAATTAAGGATATATTTCACTGACCCCTGTCTGAATTATAAAACACCAATAGGAAAATAAAAATTATGGAGCATTTCGTTTCGTTGTTGAAATATTCAGCGACAATGTTGCGCTAATAAAAATGCAAATTTGAAAATTGTTCAGATCGACCTGTCAAATGGGTAAGACGAGTTAACTCGTCATTGGTACATTTTTAATCGTAAGGAATAAAATGTATTTTATATAGCGATTTTATTTCAATTACAAAATTTTGTTTAATTAAAATATTGTAATGTATAAAACATGTAATATGTATACTTGCAAGATCTAAAATAAATGAAATTGATTACAAGCTTAACATATATTTTAATTACTTGATTACGTTTTATTTAAATGATATCAAGTGTAATTTAAAAAATTTTCAAGAAATGAAACTTGTTTTTTAAATTCATATAAATTTATGCAATTTATATAATTTATATAATATTATATAATATGTATTAGATGTAGAAATAATTTTTTTCTGATCTTTAGATGCGATCAAAGTTTCATTTAAAAAGAATGAAAACAGATCAATCATCGAAATAATTATCGATGACATTTCGCAATTTTTCTGACAGCTTGCAAATATTTCGATTTGAATCTCGTGATTAATCTACTGATTATGCGACTCCAGTCGGAAAAAATCTATTTCTACACTTAACACAATTTATATAACTTGTATTATAATAATACCAAAAAAGAAAAAAAAAGAAAAACAAATATTTCCTTTAAATTCGCCAACGTTAATTTATCAATTGACACGATAAAAAAATTTCCAAGCTTCTCGACAAAGATATTATCGTAATCATTCGATAAAATTGCAAAATTAAAAATACAAAATTTCATATTACACGAGTTAGAATAATTTATTCGCAAAGGAGGGAAACGAGGAAGTTTTGCTGAAAATCTAATTCGAATTATTACTCGATCCTCGAGAAAAGGGTCGTGTGAACAGGTGGAAATTGTGGGCGTCGTAACTAATGCGATTTTATTTAAACGGCCACCGTATAAAAAAAAAAAAGAGCGCCTCTCCGTGTAACTGTGTACACTGGTCTTGCCGCATCTACATTCTACGCGACTTTCAACCCTTAACGTCGCTGTTATATTGCTCCGAGAACCGTCTGTTTGCATACTAAAAAGGTTTAAAACTCCCGGGACAGAAATAATATTCACACGGTTACGAGCAACGCCTACGGCATCCCTGATCGTTCTGAACTGACGTATCAACCCAGTGGTTGCACGCTGTTTTAAAAGAACGCCTCGTTCTAATACGCCATTCGTTGCGCGTGACGATATTGCTCGATAGCGATCCTGAAGATCGGTTTACTTGTTTATAGGAATAATAAAGAACTGAAAGTGCATCGTAATGCTTTATTACTTTTATTTTCTTTTATGATTAATACTTTCAACACTTTTCGTTGCCATTGCCGCCTGTAGGCGTTTTGCTGCCCTTTCGCTTTGATTTTTTTCTTGGCGCCCTTACATTTTCATTCAACGAAAGATATTTTTAACTTTTTTTTAGAATTTTAGAAAGTTTACATTATTTTGCAAATTTAAAGATTACATTTTTCACAAATTTGAGAAGTTTACATTTTTCACAAATTTGAAATGTTAAAGTTTTTAAACTTTTGAAGGTAATTCGACAAATTTTTGCGGCTAAGAATTGAACATCTACGTTCTTCTAATCAACCAAACACAAAATCCAAATTTTCATGCGTACCGAAGTTTCCCTTATAAATTTTTTTAATTAGTAAAATTAAATTATTCTTATGTTACAGGTTAGGAGAGGAAAGTAAGTACAGTCACACTGAAAAAGAAAATTTAATGTAATCAACAACTGCAATACAGTAAATAAAAATTCATGTACAACACTATTCAAACCTTCGAATTTTCCCACTGTACAAATTTCTACATAAATAAAATTCACTAAAATAAAAATCACTCGAACATTATTCTCTCTTCGAAACTCCCAATCCCCCCAATTTCAGATTGAATTCAATTATCCACATCGACATATGTACATACAAAGTGTCCCACGTAACTAGCGCCACGATTTTTCGATCACTTCCGGTAGCCAGACAAAAAAAAAAGCTTGAAACAAAATTAATTAGTTCTTAGTCGGATACGAAATGCAGTAGAAAAAATTCAAAAAAGAAATTTGTTCATAAAAAACGAAGATCCGCTTCATTTTTTTAAATGGCTACCGGAAGTACCCGAAAAATCAAGGCGACAGTTACATAAGACAGCCCGTATATTTCTCTGTTTGTGAACACACCAAACCTCTTCGAATCCCTTCAATAATAAACCCAGTTCAAAGCAGCCATATCATCATCATCATCATCATCATCCCCGAAAATTCTCCCAGGAAATAATTACATATCCATAAAGTGGTAAAGAAAGGAAGATAAGAGAACCCACGAGCGATTTCACCGCGCGTTCTCCCTTAATTTGCACCTGTTGATCCGTGATTACCGTAATATTCAAGAAGCTGATGTTACAAATAAAGAAAAGGCGAAGAAATTGGTGTAAAGTTGAAGAAGCCGCAAGAGAACGATAGAAAGAGAGAGAGAACGAGTATCCAGTTCGCGATCACGGGCGCCAGAGCATTATCACAGTGGACAACGTCAGTGTAAACAAGCCTTAGTGGCTATAACAGCACGGTAGAATGTCGTCCCTTCGACCGGTAAGCTGCATTCTACGCGGTGTGCTCGTTACGACCCTGTTGGCCGCGCGATAACTTTCAGGTTACTGCCACCGCTTACGTTCTCCGCCATCAACGACACCGTTCGTTTCAGGGCCCTTCCTACTACTGGGGGCTACTGTCGCTGATTGCGAATGAAACACGGAACACGCTTCGTTTCGCCCCGTTGTCGACGATAAAAGGGATGAGAAAGAGAGGAAGGGAAGGCCGAAAAGGAAACGACCTCGAGTGAAATTACTCCTCTCTGAGAAAGCATACAGAGGAGTATATATAACCTTGATCTGATCCACGTTCCGATTACCCCACGCACCGGTGTTATTTACGTAGACCACGGTTTATTAATTATCTAAACACGGTGTAATGAATCGCGATACGCGTGGCGACGACTGCAGAAATATACGAGACTCGTGCGTGCGCGATGTTACACGTTATACTACAGGTATCCACGTGGAGAACGTTGAGAGACTTTTTTTTTTTTTTTTATTCTTTTTCTATGGTAGATTGGTAGTCTGGTCGACATGATCTTAGCGACGGGGAAATTGTTCTTTTTTCTTGTTTTTGCGCTTCTTTCTTCTACTTTAGTTTAATTGGACGATGCGCGGAAGCGATAGGAAAGCTTTTAAGGGGTTGATAATTGGAGGGTACAACAGAGTTGCGTAGTTGAACAAATTCTTTGAATTTTAAATGACAAGATTACGGTAGATAGGTTGTTATGGTGTGTGATGAATAGAAAATGTGCGTTTTTTCTTTCTTTTTGTTTTTCTGCTAAATATTTCATGCTCGTTTGGAATTGTATGAGAAGTAGTTGAACAAATCCTTTGAATTTTAAATTAGTAGGTTGTGGTAGATGGTTGTGGTGTGTGTTGAATAGAAAATGTGTCTTTTTTTCTTTTTACTGTTCTACTAAATATTTCAGACTCGGTTAGAATTGTATGAAATATAGTTTAAAAAATTTGTTGAGTTTTGAATGACAAGGTTATGGTAGATAGGAACAAAAAATGTGTTTTCCCACTTTTTATTGTTCTACTAAATATTTCAGGCTCATTTAGAATTGTACAAAATGTAGTCAAACAAATTTTTTGAGTTTTGAATGACAGATTATGGTAGATACGTTGTCATCTTGTGTGTTGAACAAAATACGTGTTTTCTTCTTTCAGTTTCAGTTTAGAATTGTATGAAAAATTTTCCCAACGATATAACGAATACAGGAAGTATCGTAGATAAAAATGGAATAAATTTTATTCCTCCTATATTAACTTTAACTCTTTTTATTTTATAATAAGAAGTCACATTCTTGGTGTAGATTACGATTCATTCACCCTCTTGCTGCTGGTATAAGATATTTCTGTATATTGTTAGAAGTTAAAAGTACCATGAGTGAAATAGAAGAATGCAAGGTTGAATTAAAAAATTTCTAGATGCTACATTCTCTGAGATATTGTACCAAATGTGCATCGAATCGAAGTGCAGTGAAATCAACTTCGAGAAATTAGTTTACATTAATTAAATAATTAATTAAAATGAATTCATCGAAGACTAAAATATAGTGAATTCGATAAATGATCGCTGAAATATTTCATATCCCCAAATTTTACATAAAAGTTGATTTTACTATACTAATTTTCTCCTTTATCATAACTTCCGATTTAACACATTTCTGAAACGACGAATACCTAAGTCCAAACCATCTAACCAATTAAAAAAAAAAAAATCACAAGGCATCCTGTTAATCAAAACCAGAGGAAAACAGAATAACCATCATCACCGATCATCGAAGTAGAAAATGGCTAGACAGAAACAACAGTAATTTCGAAACATTCTCACGAATATGCTCGCGTGGTACCACGGTCTATCCAAATATGATCGGCGAGTGAGTTGATGGATGAACTGGGCAATATCTAACAAAGTCAGCGTGCAAACTAAGTTGCAAGCATATATATCTATATAGATGGTAGCGGGTGGAGACACGCGGACGGATTATGGACTGTTGTGGACGGTGGTCCGCGTGCGGTCTCAGTGAACCAAGCTTTAGGCGCGTGCGAGCCGGATTTATGGCCCCCCATTATGACGTTGACGTATCGCCTTCGCGAGGGACTCGAACCAAAGCCAAGGCGGATCTAAGCTTCGTGTATCTAAGCCAAGAGCTAGCCACAGGTTACCGCAACCCGGACGAGAATATTTGAGGCCTGATCCCATTCGACCACCGTGTCCGATAAACGTCTGAACCGACCTAGTCTCCTCTCTGATTTTATGGGTCATCTTTGGTTAATATCTCTTGTGTGAAATTCGTGGAAGGAAATTCTGATAGTCATTTTATTTGGGATTTTTGCTTGAAAAGAATCTTTTGTTAGGAGAAGAGATATAGTTGAAGGTGGAAAGGGTGTGTTCTTTTTAAACAAGAGTGTTTTTGATACGATAACAGTGGAAAATCAGTGGCAAAGAATCCTGTCACTTTTCCTAGCATGATCGCTTTAAGGAAGATGGTAACCATCGAGTTACTGACACCTGTAGGCGATACTATTTTATACTTACAACCTTACAAGGAGATGAAGATTCTTCCTTTTACCACATCGTAGTGAAATTTAGAAAATTTGGAAAATTGCGATTTAGTAAATTGAGAAATTTTGAAATCGAAATCTAAGGAAATTAGAAAGCAGAAGTTGGAAAAATTTGAAAACTGAATTTTGGAAAATTGGAAGATCAAATTTGGGAAAACTGTAGAATAGAATTCGAGAAATTGGACAGTTCGAAATTTGGAAAACTGGTAGATTGAAATTGTAGGAAATCGAAATCTAAGAATATTAAAAAATAGAAATCGGAAAAATTGGAAAATAGAAATTTGGAAATTTATATGTATCACGTGGAAAATTTATAAAATCGAAATTTAGGAATATGGAAAAATTGGAAAATTGGGATTCAGAAAAAGTGAAAAACTGAACAATCGAATTTTGGAAATCCGGAAAATTAAAAATACGGGTAAACTATGAAACTCGTTGAATTACGAACGGTGGTAACAAGCGAAACTTAACGATCACGGTTAATCGAATTAGAAATATCCTAGGGGTGAGTGAATACACAGGGGGTGTAGATACAATTCTCCCTGTTTGTCAGTCGAAATTATTGGCGTTTTCCTGTTCGTAATGGTTGTCCAGCGTTGCAATAAACGGCGGAAAGGATCGTGAAGGCATCGTGAATTTAAAGGGCGTGTGCTAGGTTGTGCTTTTACGCGTCGGATGCGCAGCCCCGATTCAATTTATACCCTCTGGCTTTCACGTTTCCGGCCGCTAGCCACACATCTTTCCTTCTAGCCACTTCGGTTCGCTTCCGTAGATCGTTGGATGACGTCTTCTTTCCTCCAGCCACGTTTCTTTCCACTGTCTTCGATGAAATACGAGGACGATTCACTGTCGCGCCACGGCGATTCTTCCTCCAGGATGAATGTTATAATAGACAAGAAGAGAAGTATGAGTATGGTAGAGGGGTGACGCGAATAAATCGCGGTGCAAAATGGATCAGGCGACATACAGCGGAGCAACGTCACGCATCGACGAGTGTCAAAACACCGTGGAGGTTGCCGCCAGTCTGGACGATGCATTAAAGGGCGGCGAGTTAATGGACAACTGGGATCCACCGGATCGAACTCTCTCTCTCTCTCTCCTCCTTTCTCTCTTTGTGTGTGTATCTATCTCTCTGCACCCGTTACTCCCGAAGGAATTGTCCTGATACGTCGCGGAGATGGAACGTCCACGATGATGGACATCTCGTTCGCGGATCGTATGGAAGAAAAGTGGTTCCACCAGACGTGAGGTACGGGGGAAGCTTTTTCTATCTTTTTATTTTAGTTTTTTTTTTTTTAGACTAGCCATGACACGGTGAGTACGAGGATTCCGTGAGAGATGAGGGATTCTTGTGATTCAGAGAAGGAATCCTTAAATGTTGGCGAGGTTTGAATAGGTTGGAGTGAAGATAACGATATATCGTGGTAAACAGTACAAGTTTTACAGGGAAAGTAATTTAATATTTATGAATCATGTGGAAGTTAACGAAGTTAGAAATGTGCAGTTTCATATGATAAAGTTTATCGCACCTATGAAGATTATTCGTGCAAAAGAGAATTGAAATTGTAATTTAGCTTTTTTTAATTATTCTGACAGTAATGTTAAGCAACGATATGATCGGTTAACTGTATTATAAGACAAATGGGGCAAACTTAAAAATCCTGTTGTCTCGCATTTTTTCACCTGATTATCTTTGTTCCTTTTTTACCTGATTATCTCCGATCTTTTTCCAACAGCTTCGACAATTTATGCATTCTTTAGGACTCCCATTATGCTGGGAAAGAAAGTATCGCACGATTTAGATTGTATTTCTTCGCCAAAGTTAGTAACATACATCGGTAAAAAGATTTCGTTCGAACGGTGGACAAGGATACGTAGTGGTCCCTAGAATCCAGCGATATTGAAAGATCGAAAAATGTATCTATTATATCCGACGGGGAGGAGAGACACGCAGAAACTGGATACGACGTATGCTAGTTCGAGATCCTGGCAAACTCTCCCGAGGGGAAAGCCCAGGATATTGAATATCAGATCGCGTGTCCCCGGCGTGTTTATTCGCGCGGGCGGCACAGGAAACAAAATCCTGTGCCCGAAGGGTAGTACACGATCGCGCGCGCCAAAGTCTTTTATCGTGGCTGAGCGTGATTGAAAATAGGTGTATAAAGTCGACGCCTGTTTTTCGCCGCTCTACCCTAACTCGAGGGAGACCGATCGGGCCGACTGCTCTGTTTCAGCCACTCGTTGTCTTTCTATCACGGGAATATTCTACTTGCTTAGGATGTTGTTCGCAGATGGACCAACTTTAGTTAAGATTTTTAGGGAAAATCTCGAAATTCGTTCACGATAATCCTTGTTAAAACCTCGCAATGCGACGATTATAATTATAAAACATATTTGATTGCCAAAGTAAGATGCTGCACGTATAGGAAGTGCCATAAACTTTCCTCGAAGCGACCTATGATTGAAACGAAGACGTTTGTAACTTCAAACTTGTTTGAAGCACCATTGTCACTGTTTGCAATAATCCACTTCGCACTGGAAGGGCTATTCAATGATTTCAGTCCACATAGGCAATAGACAAATTGGGAATATGAAAATCATATCCATCATGTACCATATCTACCAATTAAAGCACAAACTAGTTCGTAAAAATGCAAACATAATCAAACGTAAGGGAGTATCAAATAATTATAGTGCTAAGTAACATATGAAGAACACAGATACACACAGAGCACAACAGAGACCACAAAATCATAGCAAATATACATCATAAGTAATGCAAACTTGGTACAACACGTAACAACGTATATCAATCAGATTAGAGGCTTTAATTATCCGATAACTAGCGTCTTCAAATATACCATAAGCGAGTGAGAATGGGCCTTGTAACTTCATAATGTTCTATGAGAAAATAACTATTCAAACTATTTAACAATTTGCTAAACGATCGAGGAAAGAAACGGATATACTTGATATATTTATATTTTTCGAAAGTTAAAACACTTTCACATTAGAATTACCAAACCCGTCAAAATGACGGGTTTCAGGTATTTTTTTTATTAATTATTAACATCGTGTTGGTGCAATTGTAGGAATTTATGACTTTTAACAAAATGTGACAACTCTTACATTTCCCTATTTGTGTCCTAAATGTTTTAATTTTTAATTATCTACCTAAAGTATGCCCAACCATTCGAAAACCCGTGAAAATTATGGGTCGATAAAATAAGTTGCAGTACAATGAATTATACACGACTTTCTAAAGTTCAACTGTGATAAATTTAGAAGAAAAAAAAAAAATTCTCCGAGTATATTTATAAACGAAAATTAATCTACTCGATCAAAACAATGACACGCAACTTAAACAAGCTCCATTAAATTCTCTCAATACCGAGAAACAAAGATCCTAGAATTTTACTCTCCCAGTGGCGGTTGCCACGGAAAATCGACCTCTTTTTCCAGTGAGCCAGCTCTCCGGGATCCCAGTCTCCCGTTGTACGGTCAGAAGATCGTAGGTAGCTTTACATCGCCGCGTGTAACTTCGGTACACGCCGCCACCGGGAGACAAATGGCGGCGGTTATCTCAGAACGGTCGGTAGAGTGAGGAGAAAGATAAAGAGAAATACGAAGAAGAAAGAAAAACAGACAGAGAGAGAGAGAGAGAGAGAGAACTGTATAGAGAATCAGTAGGAAAACGGGTATCTGCCAGAAAGGGTGGTTGGGTGGTACCAGAGGGAAAGGGACGAGTGTAAGGGACGTAGTCGAGTAAGGAAGATGGGATGAAAACATCGATTGCAGGGGCTTGTAACACCGCGGTACGAACAGAGGGATCAGGCCGAGCGATAAACCAAGCGGCCTGGAAAATGCCGGATCAACGGCGCGATGTTTCAGCAAAAACTGTCTGGAATCGGTACAGCCACGGCTCAAGGAGAACCAAGGAAAAGGAGGGGAAGGGCAGAGAGAATGAAACGGGCCGTAGAAAGAAGATGGAGAACTGTACCTCGTTTCTGCCTCTTTGCCTCTTCTTCTTCTCCTCTTAGCCATCCCACGCCAACTTTCCGACCGAAGCTAACCGTGTATATACGTATATATACACATGAACCTTTCGCGTTATATGCGACATTATATCGCCTATCCTCGTGGACTCTTTCCCCCCTCACCACTCCTTCCTACCGCTTCCAAGTCCACGAGAATCCCGACGGATTTATGAGGAAAGTAATACGAATTAAACTGACGTCTGTCCCTTGCTCACTTCTGTGTATGCACGTGTACGGACGCGAACGGTGGAAAGTAACTGGCGAGATAGGAGAGACTAACGACACATTCGGCATAGAAAAATGTTGTATTAGAGATGAAATGTGTATTGTGTATTGCTGTTTCGTGAAGTAAGACGTTAGTGTTGTATAATGTGAAAATAAAACTGAAAATATCTGTAACTATCGGAATAACCGATGGCTGAATTCAACTGAACTTTGCCTATATGGATGACAGTAAGACTGTAACTAATATTTGCTTCTAAGATTAGAATGATGATTATGATGATTAGGATTTGCTTCTAGATACTAATTCGCGTCTTACATACTTCATGCGGTATCTTATGAAAAATGTTAACTACTGTTAAATAAAATAGTAAAAAATGCAATGGATGCTATGAACAAAATGTTACGAGTAATCAATGTGTTACTGTCGCGTGTCACATATTGCTGATGACATGTAACTGAAAAGATTTGCGTGCAAGAATCGAAATTACAACTATCGAGGTTCTACTGTGTAATCAAAGTCGCAGCCTGCTAATCCTGTGTGCTGTAAAACATACACATATATTCTTTACGAGGAGTTTAATTTAAGAGGTGTTCATTGCTATCATTTTTTATTTTTATTTATTTATTTATTTTTTTTTTATTATAAGTGTGTTGCAATTTGAAAATGAATTCTGACATCTATACAAACTTGATGAAACTTTTACGAAAGACTGTCTTTCAATGGTTCTATTATTTTGTGTCGATAATTTATCTATATATGGTAAGTCAGTGTACTGAAAACGTGAGTGAAATAACTATCGGTAAAATAGACACCTAATGGAAAATGGAGAATTCTGTATCGATACAGTTGAAATATATAAAATGCGATATTATCGACGGTAGCTAGTTTTAAACTTTGTAATACGATTTTCGAATTTCCCGCTAAAGAATTCCATGTGTTAGTGGCGTCACTTGTGGCAACACAGTGTATCTCGCATGAATTGTACTTTCTTATCGATAAGTTTGCCTAACTCAGTGGGTTGCAAAAAACATAACTTGTTCACGTGATTAAATCACAAAAACTATAAAATATATGTACTTTTATATCTAATAGGAAAGGATCTTTTTATATCTGTCGACTTTACCATCTTTAACGATTGAAATAAATATAATATTCAAACTGACAACTTTAAATCGTAAAGCACAACGAAACCTCTGATTTTTTTACAGGATCGATATTTCAGAACGTGAGACATGAGACAAAGTCCCATAAACAGATGGTGCAGACGACTGTGCAATAATTACACAAAAATTATACATTGAAAAATGTATACAAATTGTAAATAAGTTGTACTACTCCAATATTTTATCAATAAATTGTTTTGTATAAGTGTATCCAATTCGAAACTTTTAATCCCTAAGATATAAATAATAACAAGTAAAGGAAACACTAATAAAAGTTTTGAAATTCCCGCCATTAATTATACAGTTGAAACACTTCTCATTAGAGGGTGCTCGTGGTATGCCAACAAAATAATGTATTAAGTGAGCCCACCCTGAAGTTTACATCATCTGTAGTGATAGGTTTGTTTTGTATCTCGTTTGTGATCAAACACTATAATAACCTGACGTATTACCATTTCAAGAAACAAAACTCAGTGGAGCAGTAAGTGATTATTACGTCTGCCTTCTTGCTTCGATTAATCCGGCTGCTTTTATCTTGTATTTTATCGTAAAGACATGTTGTGACATTACGCTTTTACCTTTGCACGAAAAATTTGGGATAAAATTCCGAAAGTTTTTTATTAATATCTGGCGAAGTAACAACTGGCCAAAGTTAGAATTTTGTATTTAAGACCCTTCTCCCCTTCCCTATCATCCCTAAAAATTTCGTGTCGATCAGTCTCTGGAACTTTTCAAAAATATAGCCAAAATCTGACGTGGTTACGGCCAGTACTATTCTATTTACTGCCCGCACACGTGTACACATATACACCTAATGTGTAGCTATTTAATGTAGACATACATGTATATGTATATATATTTCCACAATAAATTGTAGAACAACATTTCGAATGTTATTTAACTCTTTCGCTACTACGAACGTCTATAGTCGCTCGCTATGAAGTGATCTCTGTATACCACAGTTCTCGGACTTTTTTTTTCCTAATTTCAATTGCAGTGGAAATAATTGATACGTGTGTTATAAGTGAGACACTCTATACAAACGGACACAATTATTACCAGCGTAACTATGTAATGCATTATTATGTGATTCTTTTTCGGCAATGACGATCGTAACAAAAGAGTAAAATAAAGTAGACACAGTGAGTAAAAGCTACTCGCTGTGATAATTCTTCACTTTTCTTCGCGATATTCGTGTTTCAAATAACGCGCTGTATGGTGGTGCCGTTCGTAGAGCAAACGAAAACTACCATATACTAAGCCGGTAGAAACGATCAAGCAGAAACTTTTAGAAGCATATCAACGATTTAATTGTAAAATTGAAATAAATTCATAAAAAAGTGTTATTAACGTTCAAACAAAAAATACCTTAATTACCCCAGTTAAGGATTAACAATATTGAATTTTTACGAAAGAACGAGCTTTCGATCGGAATACAATGCTTTTGTTAATTCGAAATACAGATACGCGAGTATGTAGATAATAGCGCGTAGAGCAATAACATCGTTCTTACGTCATACGAAAACTGACGAAGGGAGCCGACTTCTCCCGATCGTGTGCTTTTTGACGATACGATTAAACTTTTGACGTGTCGCGCCTTGATCATTCGGATCCCCAGATATTTAAACGAGTCGTAGAGTTCATGTTCATGTGATTAAATCTTTTAGGACTTTCTCATCCCAAGGTGAATTCCGATTGAAAGAACGCTGAAGCAAATCTGTACGTGAGGCGGGATAACACCGGTAATTTAATTTCTTCGTTTCCGTAACGAAAAATATGTTGTTAGATACAATCTTACGCGTCGTGTATCGGTAATTAATTTTGTGAAAAGAAGCAAGTTTTTTTTCTGTGAAGTGTTTACGAATGGAGAAGACCGAGACAATTTGATACAGCGAAATTATCTAGATACTGTGTATATCAGTATCTCGTGTATTCTCATGAAGAAAAGTAAATATTCGCGTTGACTTTTAAATCAGTCTAGAGACAATAAATATAACAAATATGAATAATTGTTTAAAAAGCGGACGCGCTTGCGATTTCACTGATTTTTAAATATGTTGTAGAAAACAACATTTTGAACAACTTTTTCCTATACATATAACCGCGGAATTCTTTTAGTTTTCGAAATATTAAATAAAGAACTGTCAGTACTACTCAGTGAATTTTACCTATATGAGTGAGTCGTGACAGCGCATGCGTCAGTATTGTTTACCGACCGCCGTAAGGCGGTTAAAATAACCTAATCCTAACCTAATTCTTATCGTTTGCTTTTTGATACATATAAAATTGAGCAAAATTCATTTTAGCACATTTTTCATTGAGTAATTAATTCAAACAAAAATTGCAAAAATTTAAAACTATAAAGCGTATCAATTTGCCACGGTCTTTTCTAGTAGAATATTCAATACTAAATTTCTGTGAATTTCCGTTTTTTTAACGGAACCGTTGGTACGTCTAAAAACATCAGTTAGACATTCTCGACGCGATGTTTAGTGAAAATAATATTTGTACAGTCTCGAATGGTTGTTTAACAAACGTTTCATATCTTCGTTACGCGTATTTACATTTGATAAGAGCGAAGAAAAAACGTATTGCTACATATTAAAAGATAATCGATATCTCCTGACAATTTCTCGATATTCTAAACTTCCTCGTAAATCATAAAAATCGTAAATACCTTGGACACTTTCATCTTGAAAGAAACAGAAGATTCTTTGATGAATGTTCGCGTTCTTAGAAGCTGTCGTAAAACACAGGAAATTCAAGAACGTTTCGTTAATCGTTTATCGTTTGCACGTGCATGACTAAACGTCTTTATGCGATTTATCACACCGATAGAAATAATTTCGCATTTACTGATTCACCGATAAGTTCACGTCGTCACTTCGTAATGCATATTTCACTATTGCATTTGTTTAACCGTTTTAGTATCACATTGTTAAATTGATCGCACTACTCTTATTCACTACCTAATCGGTCTATAGAATCAAACTAACTGCACGATCGGATTTCGTCGATGCATGTGTTACCGTTACCTCGATCGCGTCTCGTTGCACTTTTCGATGTGAAACAAAAGAAGCGCGAACCCGCCATTTGGCACTTTCCGACAGGAAATGAAAGAAACGCGATTGCGCCATCTGACACTTTTCGACCGAATTTTCGTAAAGACCCTCATACGGTTAAATCGTACCGATCGATCTCTCGCAATTAACCATAGAATATGGACCATTTCTTTGGAGAAAAATTTTACAAGCACTTCATTACCTCTGCAATATTTTCTGAAAATTTATTCATGGGTTATCTTCTAATCTTTGAACCTAGAATAATGATCTCACGTTTGTTCACTATTTTTTAAATAAATTATAAAGTCGAACTGCATTACACACATGATATAATAAAAATATTCCAAAGAGCCAATTACACAGACCACGTGCTACCGTCTTGTTTGTACGAAAAGTGTTTGAAATTTTTCCCGTGAAAAATGTTCAACGTAGACGAACAAAAATTGTTTCTGGAGATCGTATTCGAAATAATTCTTCGTCTCGAATGGGTTAATACTGCGATAATTGTGAGAAGATTATAATCTTAAGCAAAGTGAAAGGGATTTTAATGAAATCATCTCGCCGTTCAGAAGAAAAGATCAAACGGCGCAGCGAGTTCACCATCTTATGCAATAATATAATTACATTAATGGCGATGACCTCTTTCGTCACCGTTCGCGATGGAAGGTGTCTCGACGCGATTTTTACGGTCGAATTTCAAATGACGACTCGTTGTATGCCCAACGAACAATCGAATATGCCGGGAAATTGAATTCTTCGCCGCAGCGCGCGGCCACAAAGCCCTGTTCCCTCGAATAACACACTCTTCTCTACTCGAAGGAAAAAAAAAGAAAAACAAAAGAGTAAAACGAAGAGAAACTACAAGCATTTCTCGTGAACAAAGCCACTTTGCGAAGGGAAAGCTGTGCAACAATTTAATTACGCTGGAATGCTTTGACATACATATGTGGGGACACTTTTGCAAAAAGCTTTTGATGAATTTGTTTCAGGTATGTCGCTCAATGGAAACGAGTGCCGCGGCATGGAACTGGAAGAGCGTGTTCCCATTCTACAGCCGGATGAGAAGCTCCTGAAGAGGCTGAATACTTTAGCTAATCATTTTCAGTCGAAATACAGTATTCAACCTTCGTTTTTCGTCAGAGTACCTGGAAGGTAAGTATCTCAATATTTTTTCCTCGTCAACACGTTAAACATTCTTAAACTTTTCGTTTAAACAGCTTCGATCCCTGTGGATTCACCGTATTAAATTTAAAAAATAAATTTCATTTAATGTAAGATTTTTTATAATGTAAAAACATTTTTACACTTCTTTAATATATTTTATTGAAAGATTTTAAACAGAAATGAAATTTGCCGTCTTTTCTGTATGCTTAAACGAAAGTGAAGTAACTTAGGCTCAGCGTTGAACGTGTTAATGCACGTATTCACGTGTTTGAATTCATTTTTAACAAATTTCTTGTTTTTTAGGAAAGTAATAACGATACTTTTTGTTAGACGAAGACACTTCTTGATAGACACTCTGAAAAGTCTTTGTTAGATCCATCCCCCTTACAATTCGGATCGTATCAAAAGACGAATATGTTCCGAAAATTATTCTCGTTTCAAAGTCGTTTTCTCCAGCTCGATATTTCTTTCGATAGTCAGACAATACGAAAAATATCGAACGATATTAAAAGACGAATATACACGCTGTGAAAAATATTTTCCTTTGAAAATAGTCGAAACGTGTAATACATTGAGTATAGAAATAGATTTTTCCCTGCTGGGGTCGCCAAATCACCACTCTTCAAATTCAAATTGAAATATTCGCGATGACATTCACAAGCTGGCAGAAAAATGGCGATAGACCGTTAACAATAATCGAAATTATTTCCACGATTGGTCTGGGTCAATTTTTTCTCTAAATAGAACTTCGAATGTATCTAAAAGTTGTATAGAACGTAACCGTGAAATGATCTTTAATTTCCTAAAATTACAACGAAACGTGAAATTTACGTCGTATTGCAAACATCGTTCGAAGCAATTTATTCGCTATGAAACGAAACTGCTTTCGTTAGTCGACTAAACAGCTTATTCATACGGTTATATAAGAGTCATCGTTTGTTCACCACGTAATTGCGGTTGTTTTGATCATCTGTTCGCAGAGTTAATTTAATTGGCGAGCACATCGATTATTGCGGATATCCCGTTTGTCCGATGGCCATTGAGCAAGATGTACTTGTTGCTGTGGCGCCCTCGAAGGGCAATGACATTCGCCTAACGAACGTGGATCCGAAATACATCGACTTCCACTGTAATATCGAAAATATTAGGTGAGTAAAAAAAAAAAAAGAAAAAAGAAGAAAATTTATTAGAGGTTCCATTTCGTCGAGCTTCCTTATAAGCGAAACAACTTAACACGACACCAACGCCTGAAACTGCAATATGTTTACATCCAAGTCCGCTGACGAGAAATATATCGCGCGGTTCAATTACCAAGGACAAACTTAATACATCCTAAGCTTTCGAGGGTGTAAGTAATTGGAGTGTCGTGCTACACTCCACTTCCGGAAACACGATCCATGGGATAGGGTTGTAAATTCACCACAGTTTACCTTGTGTCTCTCGTTTATACGTGGCTGCCTGAAGGGTACAGTTTTACTTCGAACAGGAAGAAACAAAAAAAAAAAAGAAAGAAGTATTAACCCTTTAATGGTGTAATCAAATTATGAATTACGGTGAAAAAAAAATTCATACGTGTTTACGTCACGATCGTAAAAATACCCTAGTAGCATAAAATATTGAATATATATTTATCTAATATTAAAAAGAGATCGAATCACATTTTTATTCTAGATTGAGAAAGAAATATTGTTATTAGAATATTTGTACTATATTTATTTTACGTCACGGAAAAATATTTATTTCTTAATATAAAACAAATATTAATTTAATATTTGAAAGAAAATATTTTTTTTTTCTAAGTGAAAAATAGATATCCGTTTAATATTAGAAAAGGAATATTTTTTGTCGAATGTGCAAAAAATATTTAATTTATATTGGACATGAAATATTTGTTTGTACTCTCTTTTCAATATATCGTTGATGAAATATTGTTCGAAAAGTATGAATTACAAATCAATACTCGATATATAATAATACAATAATACAATGCAAATTGATACTCGACCGTTTACGTTGTTCAGCATTTATGTAATTAATTAATTATTATTTCATTATTAGTCATTAATTTATCAGTGATTAAATATGCTGTATGTTTCTAAATTTATCTATAATAGAATAATATTTCGTTCCTTTCTGTCTTCCGAAAAATTTTTCTCGATCTAAACTGTTCGATATCAGCTCTGATTTCTCACTCGGAATAAACTGTCGATTAAGTAATAATTTCCACTAAAAATTTCCCTATAAGAAGGACGATTCTTCGTTTCTCTATCTTTCTCTTTAAAAGAGAACGAGATCTCGATTACATCTCCAGCGGAAATTTTAATGGCGTCCACCGCTCCGGTTTCATCGTTCGGTCGAGAGGAGTGTAATACAAAATTCCGTACACAACATCGGAATGCAATTTCATCGTAAGAAATTTCCGCGGATGCATTTCTCGCGGGATGGGACAAAAAATAAAACACCGTTCGACCTGACGTGAAACTAATTCGCCGGGAACGCCCCGGCTACGACCTCTTGGTGAACGTTCGCAAACGGATTAAAGAGGTTGCAATAAAATGAAAGGTGAGACGATAAAACCTAGGCTGCGTGTAATTTCATTAGCCACGCCGTGTTTAGCGGACGTCGAATGAAAATCCCCTTCCCTCTACGAGAACTTTCATACTGTTTGTACGCAGGTGCAATTATTACTCGCGAAAATTCCTTCGAACGTCGAACAGATACTTCCGGAGTTATATAACGCGGCTGGGAACAAATGACATTGAAGAGACGTCGAGGTGTCGCTGGGACGAGCGATGGAAAGATTGGACGTGAACAAAAGGACGAATCCTATGGCGATATTGAAATAGATTTTCTCACTTTTTTTTCTTTTTTTTTTACACGTTGACCTCCACGTCGTTTATAAAAGCGACAGTTCTTTTTACTTAACCCTTTAAAAAGGAAAAGCGTATTTTACCTGTGTACTAATACCTCTGTGCAATTTTCGTTTAATACATTCATTATTATTGGATATACATCGAATACTACAAAATTGTTTCGATTTTTATAAACATTCCTCGTTGAAAAGAGATACGTGTATTTCTGTTTTTCATAAATTGTAGATTCGTTTTTTGTTAGAGCATTAGTGAACGAGTTAATTAGCAGAGTTTTCTGTAATAAAAAATATATTTAAGAAATTCCTTCTATTAGTGACTGATCTTCACCGTCTATTTCTTCTTCCTCTTGTAAAATTAATTCCTCTAACAATTTTTAATTAATTTAACAATTAACAGTGGTGAGTGAAAAAGTTCCGGAAGTTTCTTTTTTCGTAATTAATTCATAAGATTTTTGAAAAGTATGATATTTAATTTTGAAATAGTCATGTGCCGTGAGGAAACGTAGAAAACACGAGTGCCGCAAAATGGTTGAGAACGATCGGAACAACAGCTGTCGTTTATCGCGTAAGAATCGTTGCCAGTTACCTGCAGCTGTTTCTTTTGTATCAAGCGTGAAAAACCGATTGTTTTACTCGTAACTCATCGATGACAGGCTGGATGTTTTTAAAAAAACTTGTTACCCACTAACAAAGTGGTTGTGTTTCTTAAAAACCTATCGACAAAGGTCCGGTTATCTTACGGCTGATATAAGAAAGTACATTTCCTCTTACGAATGACAACGATCATTCTTTGAAAACGAATTGAAATCGTTCATTTAACATTATATGTACGTTTTATGTCAGTAAACAAAAAAGAAAGAAAACATGAGCATTAATGGAAGAAAGGTTTAAGAATCTCGTTAAAGAAGACTGATTCTGTAGTTTGTACTGAGTGTCTCAGGTAGATTCAGGTAAATTCTTCCAAGCTGCTATCAAAAGTACAAAAAAATGATCAAGCAGAATTTATATGACTTCGAAGCGTATATTTAGCGATGATGAAAGAGAAAACACATCAGTGCCATCTTGAAGGTTGCGTTAAGGTCATCGACATCTTTTTTGCACATTAATAACACTCTCCAAGGTCATCTTGAAGTTCGTTCCAAAGTCGTCGATTTTGTTTTTTATCACTGAATCCCTTAGAGTCATCTTGAGGATCATTCCAAGATCGTCGATTTTGTTTTTTCATTATTAAGTCCCTCAGAGTCATTTTGAAAGTCACTCCAAGATCATCCAATTTTGTTTGTTCAATATTAGGTCCCTCAAGGTAATTTTGAAGGTCATTCCAGGGTCCTCGATTTTATCTTCTGTCGTTAAATCCCTTAGGATCATCTTGATAGTCATTCCAAGATAGTCGATTTTGTTCTTTTTTATTATTAGGACCCTCAGGGTCATTTTTAAGGTCACTCGAAGCTAGTAGATTTCATTTTTTATCTTTAAGTGCCTTAACTTTCTCTTAAAGCTCATTCCAAAGTCGCCGTTTTTGTTTTACATCATTAAATCCTTTCATTTTGAAGGTCACTCCAAGATCCTCGCTTTTCTTTTCTATTATTAGGTATTCTAAGGTCATCTTGAAGATCATTCCAACATCGTTGATTTTGTATTTTATTACTAGATCCTTCAAGGTCATTTTGAAGCTCGTTCCATAGTCGTCCATATTCTTTTGCCGATTTTACGTTGCAACCAACGTGGAGACCAGTTTAACAACCTAAGTGATGACTTTCACATTGAACTTAAACGGTAAAAAAGAAGAATGTCGATAACCTTGAAACGACCTTCATTCAAGATACCTTTTAGGGACTCGGTCTTATGCTACTCACGACACCAGTTCCTTTTTAGTAGTTTTTTCATATCTTTCATTGACATCATACGAATAATATTATGTTATTAAAAGTGAGAAATAATCCAGATGTTCGCTACAAATGAATCACCCTGTACAGCAGAAAGATTAATCTCCGTTTCGTCGATACAGCGGCGTCTGAACGCTAATGATGTCGAATTTGAATTTAACAAGACTTCAGAAAAAGCGGAAGGAGCCGAACGACTTGTTGCAGCCCCTCTGATTAATCTTTCTCTCCCGTTGAACACGAGGGCGCGGAGTAACTTTCGTGTATAATAACCACGGGTCGTTTCTGCCCCGCGAAACGAGAAAAATAGACTCGGTTGTAATGCAGACGAAAACGAAAACGAAAAGGAAAACAGGAAAAGGACAATGCCGGGAAGCAGCGTAATACCTTTCATCTTTACGACTGCATATCCCGTCTCTGTTTTTCCGTACGCTTCTGCGCGCCTGTTCCACACGGTCAGACAAATACTCACCGGAATCCGTGAAATTTGTGGAACGTTACTTGCAAAAAAGGAGCAAGCTAATCCGTAAAATAAATAAAAACGAGAGGGGAAAAATGTTACACGGTAAAATCTCTGCTGTGTACAAACGAACTCCGCGAGAGAAAAGACGATGAACAGGGAAATAGCACAGAATAAAGTATCCCTATCTAGCAACAGCGTGGAATTAAAAAAGGGAAGTACATAAAAACAGCATAACGTTCTCCAGGGGAATTTATATTCGGCAAAATATGACACCTCTAGCACGTTGTAAATTCGTTGAGAATTTTTACGAAAGAATTCCCCTGTTTCTTCTCCTATAATTTCCTCTTTAGATTGCCTAGAAAATAAGAGAGAAAGAGAAAAAGAGAGAGAGGGAGGATAGATGCGAGGCTATAATATAATCGCGAAAGGAGAAATAAATTCGAAGCTTTTTTTTTCTTTTCTTTTTTTTTCTCTACACAGTGTTTGCATCGGGGACACGAACGATGGTCCAGACTGGTACAAATATTTCCTCTGCGGCGTGAAAGGAGCTCTCGAAGTGATCCCGGAGGAATGTTTACCTGGGGGAATCCTCGCTGCAGTTTGGGGTAACATTCCTCCTAATTCAGGGCTCTCGAGTTCGAGCGCTTTGGTCTCTGCTGCGGTTCTCCTCACTGTCCACGTCTCTCAGGTAAGTACTTACTTCCTTTGTACACTTCTTTCAACAGTTGTTTCCATTTTTCTTTCCTTCATTAATGTACATATTATTAGATCTTAATTAAAATAATATAATCGTATTATGAAACGTTTCCGCTTGAAAAATACAGGGAAGGATGAGAATAAAGAATTTGGGATGATAATGTAGGAAATAAATGTAGGTCAAAAAATACTGATAAATATGTATGAGAAGATATCGATAGGTTTTAAACTTTGTCTTTCTAAATAATGATTATCTTCGTCTGAGAAATATCTCCCGCGAAAGACTTACAAATCTCGCAACAAAAAGACAATCTGTTTAACTTTTCCTCTGAATACGAATTATTCTTGAGAAACTTTTTATCTGATTCGAGAATAAATAACCGAACGGGAACGATAACGTGGGTTACATGTCAAAGAAAAAAAAAAAAAGAAATATTCATTGGACAAGTCACTTCGAAGGGACGTCGTATTTTGAAAGTCAATAGGGAACTAAAACGTAGACTGTACTTGTTACATATGCGGGCAAGTGCTACATTTAGCATGCATATCTAGTCTATGATCTTGTTAGAACAACTCAAACGCCGGTGTTGAAGTGGACGATAATTGCGTGCCTCCTAGGATCACGTAATTACATTGCTGTTGTTGTCGAACATCACAAACAGAGAAACAATCGAAATTGATAACAGCTGATTTGGTTAGAAAATTCAAATAGAGAAAAATCGTTCAGCATTGACCGATGAAGAAACAACTTCATTTATAAAGAACAAGAAAAAGAAAAAGCACGAACAAGTTACAGTAAACAATTCAGAGAAAAATATAGAAATTGTCATTTTTCGTATAATACGAAGAAAGATCTGAAAATCGTGCAGTATCGATGAGAAAAGAGATGAATACCTCGAAACTGTGGGATGTTCGGAACGTGGAGAGTAGCAGAGTTAACTTCGAGAGTCGCGATTTGTAAGGCTACGTGATTAACAAGCTGCACGGGGTATCAGTATCACGTTCCCGGTGCATCCATTTCGTTATGATTAAATCACGTACACATACGCAACGCGACTATATTCCAACGTGTTGTCTTTACGCAGCTGTTACGTTTTCGAGGTAGAGGAAGATAGTGGAAGGTCCCTGAACTGCCGGAGATAAATAAAATCTTGTAGTTCTTGCTCCACCTCTCGCTCTCGCTCTCGCAGCACTCCCTTAACGCTTTCTCTCTCAACGCGTTCTTTCTCTCAGCGCTCTCTCTCAACCCTTTCTCTCTCTCAACGCGTTCTCTCTCTCAGCGCGCACTCGCTCTCAACGCGTTCTCTCTTTCAACGCGTTTCCTCTCTCAGCGCTCTCTCTTTCAACGCTTTTTTTTTCTCAGCGCACTCTCTCTCAACGCTTTCTCTCTCAGCGCTTTCTCTTTCAACGCTTTTTCTTTCTCAGCGCGCTCTCTCTCAACGCTTTCTCTCTCAGCGCTTTCTCTCTCAACGCGTTCTCTCTCTTAGCGCTTTTTCTCTCTTTTAACGCTTTCTCTCTCAACGCGTTCTCTCTCTTAACGCTTTTATTCTCAACGCGTTCTCTCCCTCTGTGCGCTCTCTCTTTGTCTCTCTCACTTTTCCTACCTTCCTCTCTCTCTTTCTATCTCTCACCTGCTGTCTCTCTCGCCGCCGTCCTCTCTTTCCGGAGACTTCTAAGATCGATGAGAAAAGTTTCCTGGACCCTAATGTCTCCTTCATCGGAGTCGCAAGCATGCGAAGCTTGCTGGCCTTCGAGATTATGCGCGGAGTGTCTTCGAACGAAGTGCCCGAAGAATTTCTGATACCTTTCTGCCCATTATCCGCATCCCTCCGCCTCTATCAGACGCATATAAACGTACTTATGACCGTTTAACATATGACCAATGGAACTTCATCCTATAAAATCGATTCCCCGACGTCGTTATATGCGAACGATATTACAGATACCGATGGATATTGCGAATTTCGCCAGCTGGATAAATTATCATCGTCGATATCCGCGATTTGATCATCGATATTCCACGCTGCCAATTTCGAAACGACAAATTGTAAAATACATCTCGTTCGTTTGTTTCACGGAATTTCTTACTATTTCGACATCTATCGATCATGTTCCACGTACGGAGGAAAAGCTATCGTTCTCATAAGTTCTATCGATGTTGGAAAACTCATTTCATGAAGAGACTTTGTTTTGTCAGTATAGTGAACTCGTTAAAATTTCTTACGCTACTAAAATCCCTGTTAGGAACTTTTTGAAAAAGCCTAATACTCTCTCGCTAATACTTTCTTGGAAAGCTCTGTAGAAAGTAGAAGAGACCGAGGCTGTTAAACCAGTTTCTCAATTTGTGATTTTTAATTAATTATGTAGAGAGCAGTATTCTTTGTTTTATAATTTACTACCTAAGTTCTTTCGAAAGTGTTTCCAGAGAAATTTAATATTGCATATTATTGAGTACTTTATCAATACAACAGTAGAACACGAAATTAGTTGCTGCTTTTTGCAGGTTTTCAGAAATGTCAAATATCTCCTGTTAGCTTGAAACTGTAAAAAAAAATGTTTTTGCAAAAATGATTTGGTATCTAGTAGAAACAACTGGAATAAATAATTTATCTGTAAATGTATCAGTAAAAATGTTTTCGTTGGATCGCCGATAAAAAAAACCAGTTGTACAATCGACGCAGATATTAAATCACAACTGGACGATTATATAGATGACATTTAACTTTATTATCTGTTAACACAGACCTGTTTATACAATTGTAAGCAATATCGAGATTTGTCCATAAAAACATGAAAATCAATCACTGCATGTCGGTGCAAAATTATCAACAATTAATTAACAGTTCATATCTTTGTTCAGTCCATTATGTTTTTTTAATCCGCGAATTTTTTAATACACAAGGAGGTGTGTATCGAAATATGCGAATTTTAATATAAAATTTCACGGTTATTAAAATATCCATATTTTATTTTTTAGCTAAATATCCGAGTGTTTAGATTTTACGCGAGTAATTTGCAATACAAAGATAATTTATCAGGTTGCAAATGACACTATACACAACACCAGTTTCATGTCTCTTTTATATAAATCTTATTTTTCGAAAAGAATCGCTTAATAACAAAGTAACTTCTTCGTTTCTTTTCTTTTTTTTGTTATTTGTTTTTCAATTTTCTGTAAATCAGTGTTGCGACCGTTTCCCAATGAGAACACGTCGCGACGGTTGAAGCAAATTTAATTAACGTTTATTCGTCACCGTATAAATTTCAGCCAGCTAGAACCAGAGGAAGTTTGCTTTACTAGTTGGAATGTTCTTTCTCTATTGTTCTCGCAATTACCCGGTCGATCCACTTATAGAGCGAATGTTTCTGAAACGTGGACATAGTTTACTTCTGTGCACTCTGCTTTTAATGACAGAAAATTAAAAACAAACGTAGATGGGTCTATTTAAAAGAGAGGAACTAGAACTCCGGGAAGCGAAAAATTGATCTGCACGTGTACGCGTTCGTTTGCGACATGTTTGCATGCTTAGATAGCGAAAAGAACACTTTATTCGCAACACAGACTAATTTTCAAAGAGACTTAAAGTAATCATTTCCGAATATCAACTGGTAAGACTCTGTCTTACATTTCATAAATAGAGACACTTTCTTTCTAATAGCAAAATAAATAATAATCGAGCGTTAGAAAGCCCATTTTTTTTTTATTATAAATTTATCTAACAGTCGAATATAATTACTGAATTCTATGATGATAATCTTATAGTTTCCTCAAATTTATTGCGATGCAACAGTAATGTTAGTCCCTGTGAAGTCACACTAGACTTTTCATTTAGGCGATTTTGATTAAAAGTGAACAGTTTCAAATTTAAAAAATTAATTCCTCATCGTTCGATAATGGATTTCATTAGGACAGTTTAAACAAAGACGCGGATTTCTTCTGCAGGCCTTGCAAATGTTGCCATTCCTTTCGTTAAATTTATCGCAACACCGTTTGCAATATCTTCGAAACTGAACCATTGAACAAGGAGGCGAGCGAAATCGGCGTGGCACTTAACGTGTTAACAGTGAGCTTTCGAAGCAAGAAGAGAATTACTCCTGTTCCAGCACCAGTTGCCGAAACGGAAGTTGGCCACCATTAGCGCAAGCGCTGAGAGATACATAGGGACACAAGGTGGCGGTATGGACCAGGCGATCGCTTTCCTTGGCAAAGCAGGTAAACGCGTTCGCTTCACTTAAGACAAGTGGAAATTGTCGATAGTTCCTATTGTTCTACAATTTATAACTGTAAGTATGTTTATGGTAATACACGTTAATACTCCGACGAAGGTTCTGCGATGCTAATCGAATTCAACCCTCTGCGTGGTACCGACGTCACGTTACCGGAAACCGCAGTGTTCGTAATAGCGCACAGTCAGGCATGTCACAACAAAGCCTCCACGACAGATTTTAATTTAAGGGTTGCGGAGTGTCGGCTGGCTGCACAGGTAACTCGCGATTCTCTACAATTTCTGACCGAAAATTACGACGAATTATTTCGTTAAACTGGTGTAAAACAATTGCAAAATTGGCGAAGTTTAATCCTTTCACCACGGCAGATTTTAATTCTTAGTCGTGCAGTTTGTCAAATGGTTTTCAAATATTTAAAAGTTTAAAGTTTCTTTCGGTAATTGAGACGGATGTGCGCAAAGGAAAACAAGTAAAGATTCAATTAGGGTTAAAGAACGGTAATGGAATACGAGCAAATCTCAAAAGCATCTATAGGCGGTAACAGTAATGAAAGGGTTAATCAAATTCAATATATAGGGTGTTTCCGAAAATGTGGGTATTGTATTATATGACATTGTTTCCGAATTATAGCCATTTTCGTCTTCCAGTAGTTTTTTTGACTCTGTTAACTGCTTCCTTTAACCCATTTAGTACCAAATTCTTTTTCTTTACATTTTATGTTTTATCATTTGTAGATTATCTTTTTAAATACTAATATGATAAACTTTATACAACAAATTATTCCAAAATATCAATTTCAGTTATATAAAGGCCATCGTTTCTAAATGGGAATCTATCCCCGGAAGTTACGTCCACATTTTCGAAAATACCCTGTAAATCGCCTGTTTTTTAATCTTATATTTTTAATAAAGGAACTTAATTATGCGTTGTCGATACTGAGCGACGGATTTTGAAACGACGTTGACCGGGTCTCTTGTTAAAAATATAAAATAACGTAGGATTACGTTACCTGTCTCGAGCGTGTCAATAGAATTTTCTAATTGGACAAGAATTTTCTTTTCTTTTCTTCTTCATTTTTAAACGAGACGGTTTATCATTTCTTACGTACACTTTGCCGCAAACCTAATTAATTCAATCTCAGTAAGTTTCTTTGCTTGAGAATCTTCAGAACAAACTCGGTTGAATTACCTCGAATTGAATGGCACACCGAGGGAAGTTCCCTCGTTGGAACGAAGTTAACGACAGTTCTCTCTCTCCTTCTTTCTTGGTATAAAGTATTTATGTAATTATAACGACGGTGTCGTCAAGATGAAAGATCGCGGAAGACTTAGATATAGGAAATACTCGGGAATGAAATTGTTCGATTCGAAAACACTCGAAGAATACCTCGAAACGTAGAATTTCAATGTAACCAGTCAGATTGGGTTTCAATTAAGTTTTTATGGTTGTTAAACGATCGACTTTGATCGATGCCCCTCGACAAAAGGTTCTACTGTTTGGGAACAATCGACGAACACGAGAGAACAATCTCAACAGTCTGCGTTCGAGAGAACTGACACTGACAAGGGATCCTCCAGATTGGCAAATACTTGAAGAACACTTTCTCCACCCCTCTTCTTAATATTAAACGTGTTTCTGTACCCCTTCGATTCTGTTACGAGAAACTTCAGTACGTGAACACACTATGGTTCCAAAGTCTTTCGTTTTGATCGCATCGTTTTCAAATTTGTTTTATCCATAAGTTCAAGATGGTGGATCATCGAGTAACGCTCTTGAAAATGCGGCGGGAAACGATCGACAGCGATGAAAGGATTAAAAATGAACGAAAATTCATCGCGGCACGTCTTACGCGTTAAATCCTGATCAATATTTTCTCAAGCAAAGTTAATCCTACCGTTTACAGATGATAGCAAAGAAACGGAACAAGCCCTGGGAACGTGTACAAAGATTAATCGACGTTCAGGAAAGCCTTGGCGTAAGCTTAGACGAAATGGTATCCGTAGTAACAACAGAGCTACACGAGGAACCGTACACTATGAACGAGGTATGCTGTTGACGTGTAACATCGATAATGATAATGTCGAAATCTTTCTTCAAACATGGTAACGTCAACGAGAGAACTTTGTCAATCGACGATCAAAAAATAAATTTTATACACGTGAATCTTCCTACGGATTTCACTTTCGTCATTTTATCTTACACTATTGGATGTAGATATTCATTTTTTCAAGAATCAATGTTTCATTTAAGAAAAATCATCGAAAACAGTCATCGAAATTATTTTTATTATTGTTGACGATTTTTCGCAATTTTTCTACCAGCCTGCGAATATTTCGATTGGAATGATTGTACTAATTATGCAAATCCAGTTTGAAAAAATTTATTTTTACAGTTGATATATAACTCTTGTACACCCTGATCCATAAATCATGGGACGCCTTACAGTTTTACAGTTAATCAAGTTTAGATGAAAGATTTAATGACTTATTTCGATACGAACTGTTCTATCGATAACAATTATATTTGGAGAAGATATTTTTATCGATATAACTAGTATTTTATTATAATTAATATACAAAGAAATTGAAATATTTATAACGAGATTTACGCTAATTTTTGGGGCGAAAAATTGCTGCTATTATGATTTGAGAGTGTTTTGAAGGAAATACTGTGGAAAATTTAACAAAAATCGACGGAATAATACGAAAGGAGTATTATTTAAGTGACATAAAATCACACACCATCGCGTTGGGACAGAGAATTATTGTCCAACCTCGCAAAAAGATCTGTGAACTCATTTGCACCGGTCGTCTAGAAAAATCCAGGAAGAAACTTAAAAAAGAACTCATCGCAAGATTTGCAAAATTAATTCAAGGTATCATCGCGAAACGAAAAAGTTTGAAACTTTGTGTGTACAATTTCCAATATATTCCACTATTAAAAATCTATATCCAGCTCAAGTAATCTATAAAGAATCGTTTCATTTAATAATAGGGGAGTTTCAATTTGAACGTAAAGTTGAAATTAGGTGTCCCATGTCTTATGAACGAGGGTGTACGTATATTTTCCTCCTCATCGATTTCCAAGGCTGCCATTCCATCCAGCCACGCGCGTTGTTTTTTCCAGATCAGCAGGAATCTCGATACAACGAACGAGAAGCTCAAAGAGATCTCGTTGCTGCGATCCTTCAGGGATTCGCAGACGTTCAAGCTGAAGCAACGCGCTCTTCACGTGTACAATGGTAAGAGAATCTATGGAAAAGTTGTATCCTATACAGTGTACTATATCTTATCCACTTTACTGCTGACAGGTTAGATATTTATCAATTCGAACAATATTCCAACGGTATACAGAAGTTTCTCGTGGTAAACAACGTCTGTCTTATTTATGCGGTAATTTTTTCCTCCCCTTCCGGGTAGGAAAAGTTCCCGCCTGATTTCCGCCGCAATTTTCAGCGGAATAATTCATGTATGCAAACGCGGGCGTCATTTACAAAAGGAGTAATTTTAACGCCGCGAATGAATTGCGAAAGAATTTCGCGCAGTTAAGATATCACCGACATAAATCCAAAGAACTTCTTCTACTTTTACTCACGAAGTTGTATATCGAAGAAAATAAAAAAGAAAAGAACGAAAAGAGAGTAAAAAAAAGAAGAGACGCTCTGTCGATGAAGAAATCGACGAATCTTTGAGCCGGTTGAGAAGAGAAACACGGTATCGCTTATCAATCACTCGCATGCATTCTTTCGTGAAGCAATAAATTTCCGCCACGACAGTTTATCGATTGCGACCACTATTTGTTCGTGTTCGGTTCAAGCCATAGAATTTATTGGCCTGGAAACGTAGCGACAAAACCACACAGAAAACCCTTTGCTACTTTCATTCTAATTTTTTGCCCCACTTCCGCTCATCCAACCTTAGACCTCGTTAACCGGGAGACAGAATTTCCTTTTCGGTATCAACGAACTAAAGGCGGAACATCGGTGTAGAATACTGTGCATTAGGGTAGCTTTTAGCTATATGGGTAAGAAATTTCCTTTTTATTTTTCTATTGCCTCATTTTCTGAAATTATTGTACTTGGTAAAAAATTATTTGAAGAATTTCGAAATATTGGACGGAAAAGGAACCTGTGACACATTTGAGATTTTCTTTTTACCTGATTTAATTGAATAATGTTGCTTAATTTTGTGTTAAGTTCATTTTTTTGTTTTTTTGCTTCGTCTCAGTTTTATTCATATATGAAATTTTAGTAGTCTTCGGTTACGTTATGTGTTTTAGTAGTTTGTTTATATATTAGGTATAGAAATGAAAAAAAAGAAAATCCCAGTTTTATTGTAAAAAAATTAAAAACAGATCAATCATTGAAGAAATTTCTATTATTGTTGGCGACCTTTCGCCATTTTCCTACCAACTTGCAAATATCGTCGCGAATATTTCTATTTTAATGGCTGTACTGATCGGAAAGAATTTATTTCTGCATCTGATAAATATTGCATTCTTTGTGGAAAAATGATAAGTAATATTTTTGAAAGAAAAATGATCGAAAACAATCCACGGGAAAGAATATAAAATTTTGCAACATCCTCCCTCATTTGTGGACTATAATTTCTTCAAACACTTGAACAATTTTTTTTAGACGAATTATCTCGAAATAAAGCTACCTTCATAAAATTTTCAGATTCCAAAACTAACGATTTTTCAAATTCGAAATAAATGAGAATCGTTAAAAGTGCATAAAATCGTGTAGAAATTACTTTGATTAAATGCATAATTAAATTAAATATTAATAATTAAATACTGATTAAATATAATTAAATTAAATCTTTTTTACGAATTTATATGCCAGAGTCATCGAGAATTGGGTTTCGTCGTATTTACGCCATCAAAAGTAATCATGGTGGTCGTTTATGTGATATTGTATTTCACGTATAATACCATCGAATGTATAATACTTTAAAATGAAGCAGTGAATCCGTACTTTTCGTTCCATTTCAACTCAAAGTTCTATTGCTCTTATTAGAAGAGCCCTATACAGCCACAAAATTACACTTTAATTAAAAAATACTCCTCAATTACCTTTCGAATAAGAGAACACAAAGTTAAACGAAGAAGAAATCGTGAAAGTATACGGTATCTTTATATTCGTTCAATCTCTGAAATTTTTTAGATATCATCTTTTCATCAAGTATCATAATTACAAAAGATGCAGAAAAAAGAATTGAAAGTCGAAAAAGAAAAAATCATCCTATTATCCACAACCAAACATCATTTTTCCTCTGCGAATAGTCACGTTACCTTGTTAATCTTGTACGAATAACAGCTAATATTCTTTATCTAGCTACTTAAAACGATTGAATTTCATACGTCGAACAGGAACATAAAAATCATACCGAAACACGCATACACAATGCCCTTATATTTTTCCAAACGATCCACAGCACGCAAGAATAATACAACACTCGAATAGCGTGCACAGTCACTTACAAATTGCACATGTACCACCAATACCAATACACCTGTGTCTACTCTCTGTACACACACTATACAGGATGATCAATTTAAATAAGACCACTTAAATATCTCTTCAAATTATTGTAATCCAAAAAATATTTTGGACCTAATTAATACGGTTTTAAAAAATGAATCGAAAGGAGGCAAAAAATGTTCATAAATTACGTTAAAAATATTTTTTTCGTCACAATAATTCGAAGAGATATTTAGGTAGCCTTATTTAAATGGACCACCATGTATACATTGACGGTGATTAAATTTCAATCGATTAAACCGTCATACGTACGATTGCGTGTATTTTAGAGGCAGCTAGAGTAGTCGAGTTTCGACGCACCAGCGTGGAGAATACCATCATGGAAGAAGAGAAGGTACGACAGTTAGGGAAGCTGATGGCCAACAGCCACGCTAGCCTCTATGAGCTATACGAGTGTAGTCATCCTAGCCTCGACTCTCTCATCGACAAAGCAATGGCTTGTGGTGCACTCGGGGCAAGACTCACGGGAGCTGGGTAAGTGAAACTTTCGCAGTTGGATAACATCGTCGTCTATTTTCTCTACGTGAAAATTAAATTTAAATATGAATCCGCTTCTATACGGTCTGACCAGTGTACGATCAAAAGGAAACGTATAGAAATATTACTACTGTAATTCATGGGGGACATAGAATTTGTACTGATTTTGCATTCCAAATTAATGCTTTATTCACCCTTTCGCGATTCAAGATTTCCTACAAATTTGTTTTCTTCAGTTACACTCTCGTGTATTAGGACAGCTATCGTGTTAGTAGAGAAAGTATTGTATCACTAAAAGTATACAGGGCTTTTATATTGACCTTTTTACAGTGCGAAGTAATCCTTTTGCAAATCAAATTCCTATCCTTTCACTGATCAAATTCGCTATTTCTCTACAAATTTGTTTTCTTCAGTTACGCTTCCATGCGTAAATATTAGGACAGCTATTGTATCAGTATATCGCTAAAAGTATGCAAGTTTTCGCATGGTTAGTTTGCAATATTTGTCTCGCAAGTGGTAGCTCTGCGAGAGAAATGAAGGAGAACAAAGTTTCGTCATTTTTCATACACAACACAACGATTTAAATAGATTTTCTAAATTTGCAATAGTTTCTCTAATAATTACGACACTATGAAATTTTATAATTAATAATTCACTTTTATGTCTGATTATTTTTATCAAAAAAATCACAAACTTTGAGATGAGTATTATTCAAAGAACCTCCATTTTCGTAATAAGTTTGAGAAAGCATGACGTGTAAACATTATACAGAGCTAATATCTAGGTGTCGAACTTAGATGACCCCATAAAATTTGTATAAATTGAATTTTGCAAAATTTCACCGTTCTAAATACTCACATTAGTACGATAAAACGAGAATTCGTTAAAAAGTTCCCTTCACCGATAACGTCTAATTAATTCCGTGGATAAACGTCCGTTGGCGAGTTCGCGACACCGGTTATGAAGTTCCTTTTATAAAACTGTCGCAAGTTTCACCTTGGTAATCGCATTTTTGCAAGTAGAAATGTAGAAGAATATAAAGTACCGAGAATCGAACGGAGAACAGCGAGGAGATACAGAAACTTAGCTTGGAAGACGGGTTAATCGTTTTACAATGAAAGTGTAATGGGTTTCACTGCGTCTTAGGGCGGCCATCTTGAATCACTTTAAAGATAGATTGCACCATTGTCTTCGTTAACGTTTATTCCCGCGTGAAATTGTTTTATCCAATGTTTCGATGAGAAGTTTCAATGGTACGTAAAATATCGGTGACCTTTCGCTGGATAAAATCGTATCGATCCATGGGCGTGTATCGAACACTCATGTGTCGAAAAAATTATTTTTACAACGCGATAACACGCAACACAGGCGCATTATGTCGCCGAAAATGTTTCGGAAATTATTGATCGCCCGCGAAACGTCACTTCTGTTTGATATCCTGTCTAAATTTTAACATTGCACTCGCCGATTAACATTTGGTCTACCAAACCTATCAAAATGGCGAATTTCAGATATTTTTCTTTAATTATCAACATCGTGTTGATGCAATTAGAGGAATTTATAGTGAGTTTTGATAAAATTGAGTAACTGTTTCCTTATTTGTTCCCTTTCAAAAGTTTCAATTTTTAATTGTCTGTCTAAAGTGCACCTAAATATACCGAGACCCGTAAAAATGGCGGATGGCGGATTTCAGGCAGTTTATACGATTTCTTTTCTTTTCTTTTTTTTTTTATTATTTTGGACAGATGGGGCGGTTGCATAGTGGCCATCGTAACGAAAGACAAGGTTACGGAATTTGTGGATGCACTGAAGAAGGAGATCGTTCGATGTGGGATAAAAGATGGATTCAAACTCGACGATCTGGTCTTCCCGACTGAACCGAACCAGGGTGCTGCGATTTACACGATTTAATTCATATTTCGTGTCTTATTACTTGCATTCTATAAATCAAGTCGTTTCAAAAATCCCTGCGTATGTTTGTACGAATTTTATTGCGAAAAAACGCGTGCAAATAAAAAAGTTTAATCGTTAACTTAACTTCCTTCTTTTTCAACGACTTCTTGCCAAAAATTCGACGGGTTTCGAATCGAAAAATTCATCGATTACAGTTTTCGTTGCCTCGTCATTGTTGAACTTTTGTTTTCCACGTAGAAAATTATTTGAACTTCTAAATAAGTGATGATCAAAAGGAACCGTATCAGTTTTTTGAAAGTAACTTTCGCGACATGTGAAATATGAAAGGAAATACGCAAGAAACATTCGAAATGACATGATATTTATCAAATTTGCATATGCTCAATTATATTACAGGAGACACGCTGTTCACAGTGTCTTCTGCTGGTAAAATTCTACTTGCTGTACACTCACAAAGAGTTTGTAATTAACTCTTTCGCTGCGGCAGATTTTAGCGCGTAAAGTGCAAAGCGAAATATAGATGCTCAATTCTTAGCCGCAAAATTAGTCAAATTCTTTCGGGGAGTTAACAAATTTAAAGCTCGTTTTGTCGAATTAAAACGGAAATGTGCAAAGGTTTAAATTAAGGATTAAATTAATGTGAAAAGTCGATACGAGCAAATCTCCAAAGCGCCAACGGCGATTAAAGGATTAACAAAACATTCCGCGGTAGATGTTTATTTATTCGATATATTTTGCACGAGCAACTGTCTCGTTTCATCATCGATTATAATTTATGATATCTTTTACCAATTAATGTGTATACATTTAGACTAATTCGTACGGTGATTAACGATATTTCTATGGTAGTTACGTCTCTGTCCACAGACAAAGCAATAAACGTTTTCTGCCCATAAGAAATTCAGAAAAACATGAATAAATTAAAAGACATTTTCTCTCACGTTTGAAGTCTACTTAAATTATGCTACATTTCTCATAACATTGAAAACAAGCAAATATTGCTTGTACCACTCGAAAACAACATCAAAATTGTAGGACAACGTAACGAATCTATGAAAAATACAAAATTCGAAGTATATCTATGCAAATCTCGCAAATACGTAATTGTCTAGATGCTTATGGACAGAGATCTACATGTATAATAGTATTAAACCGTATTATTTTGTACATTTCTGAGAAGCAATCTGAAATAAACGAGTCTAAGATAATTGTTCTCGGTGTTCTTCTTCAAACAACACAATACATCACGTATTGTATACCACACTCTTCGTATCTATTAGATTTAAGTCATCCAGCCTTGCTTTTTCAAAAATAGAAAACACTTTGCATTATTCTTTACAATTACTCATTCTGATCCTCGAATCCCAATTCTCCTATTGTTACATCCTCAAATAATTTTAATCTTAGTTTCATAAAAAAACAAAAAAAAATGGTCGAATGATTCCAAATAAATTTGATAATTTTATTTCACTGTATCAGTCACTTTGGCTTCTAACTAGCTCGTGTAATAATTCAAACATTGAGAATAATGCTACGGAATACAACACATGCGTCCATTTTCTTTTTTCTGTTTCTCGAAACATCCTCTTGAACCCTATTTCTCCGCTGCTTCATGATTAAACGCATTAGAAGCAGACAAAGGCTATTAGTCATTCCGGTACTGACTGACGATTAGTAACGGGGGAAAAAAGAGAAAAAAGAGAAGACACGAAGGGGCAGGAAATGAAAACTCCGGTAGGCGTTTCGCAAAAGCCTCCCCTATTTTCATGGAACTGGTCTTGACGGTCATTAACGATCAACGATGAAATTACATAGAGAAACGAAACGTCCGCGTCAGCTTACATAATCCGGTAGCTTAATCAAAGTTGAATTCGAAAGGATAAACCGGCCGGAATGGAATTTATCGGTGTGAGAGAAGGTGGAAGAGGAGGAGGAGAGAAATTTCCATTCAACCTAGATATTTCCGCCTAAGGGTGTTCTTATGTACCCCTCGATCTAAGGGAATTCCATCGCGAGCATGGAAATTAGAGGGGAACAACAGCGAGGGGTGGCGTAACGTAGTCAGGTGTGACTGATTGCGAAATTTGTTCGAGTTACACGTGAAACACGCGAACCAGCCGCGTCGGAGTGACGAATAACGTTGAAGTATGAAACGTCACCCGTTGCCATTGGAAAACGATCTTGAAGACGATTCGATATTTCATCGGATATCCCTCGATTTTCCTATCTATTGTACTCGCAAAAAATAATAATTCACTTTACTTTTTTTTTCGTCCTGGTTTGTATTAACGGGGGATATTCGAGAGAAAAGAATGCAGAATACTGCGAACGAAGGACACATACATAAGTATATTATGGTAGTTTTCATTTTTCGACATTATCGTTAGATTGCGAATTTTTAAGCACATTCATTTCGCTGAGAATGTGTTAAAGAAAAGTGTAATTTCGATGGACAATTATTTCATCTGTCAGGTGTTATAAAAATCACCATAATTTCGATATTATGCGTACTCTGTGCAATTTTGCACTTTTAAATTTCCCATAAATGTGTAGAAATCTGCAATCTAATTACGACACTTGGTGAAAAGATGCTAGAAAGATTGCGGAAGATTTACCGCTTTAAAAAACGATTTTTCTGCGTTTGTGAGAAGAAAAATTACACTTGATTGCAATTTTACATGTTAAGAAGTGTTGACTTCATAGTTAATATAAAGACTTAATAGTTGATATTAAAAAAATCGCTCGTAATAATGTAATAACACAACGATGCAGCAGTATAGCAAGAAACAAATGAAACGTGAAGTAAGATAAATGGATTTTGAAGTCACATAACGCTATAAAGTGGTAAACTTAGTATACAACGCAGCCTTTGAATCACAGTAGCTACAAAAGTCAGAAACTATAAAATACTGTTCGTATATGAAAATGTTATTTATGATTTTTCAATTTATTTATGATTTAATTAAAATTTTAAATGTGTCACGGGTTTCTCTTTAACTCAATCGCTCTGAAATTTTTCAGATATCACTCTCTTAAAAAGTGTCATAATTTCAGGAGACGAAGTAATAAAAAAAATCGAAAAGAAAAGATGCTGACCCATATAGCTAAGGGACACCCTAACATAAAAACTTCTTTCGTTCCCTTTGTAAGGCAGGTCGGGTACATTTGACATCCTAAGGTCCAACCATCGATATTGATTTCCTACAATCTGTTTATGTCGATAAATTTCTCGATAAGAGAGAGACGTATCTGTCACCGAAAGTTTGCCTCACCTTTCAGATCGATTCACTTGTCCATTCTAACACGAAAGAAACATGAAAATATATTCCGTTACCAATGGAACGGTTCGTATCGAAATAAGTAACTAAATCTATCATCTAAACTTGATTTATCGTAAAACGATAAAGTGTTCCATGACTTATGAACAGGGGTCTACATAGTACTGGTCAATTAGTATTAATAAAGAATTTATTAAAAAGAAATGTCATATGAAAGTACGTAAATTTTTACAGACACGATATATCAATTAAGTATGCTAACTTTAAGCGCAATTATTTGATTCATCTTCAATTAAATACAAAACATGGATACCCATTTTAATCTTACATTTATGCACACCTAAGATAGTTTATTACAAAAAAAAAAAAAAATGAATAGTAAGATAAATTTTTACAAAGTTAATTATGTTAACTTTGAGCATATCTGTATAATTTACCTTCAATTAAATGCCTATTCAAATCCTACAATTATACACGCTTAAAATATTATACAACGACGTTAGGATGAAACTCATCGAACAACTGAACTTGATTTTGTCAAACAGTAAGGTGTTCCATGACTTATGGTCGGGAGTGTATAATACATGTATCTCCTCGAAAATTTCGTTGCTAATATACCTTCCTAATTTCCAACATAATATATATATATATATATACACTTGAAAATTTACGTTCCTCAAGCATCAAGTCATATTTAGCCCTAAACTTATCGAATCTCTTCCTCCTACTGAAAGATGTATATAAGTTACCCCTCGCATAACCAACCGTGAAACAACTCATGAATTCGCGCGCGCGGAACAACAACAAGAACGATCGTAAAATATCTCGGGTAACAAGTTTGAAACTGTGCGACGTTGAAACATAAGCGCGGCGACAATCTTACGGAAACACGATGGAATAAATCCACGTTAAATAAGCTCGAAGAATTCCACCATCGTTGTCCACCTTTCGTTCACTTATTCCTAACTGCTGAGCAAGTTCTTTCCATGTTTCTGCTGGATTTTTGAATTATGAAAGTCAAATTTTTTTTTAATTATTTTTATAATATAAATATTAATTTAAACGTTATATATAATTAATAAAACGTGGATAAGAAGATCTGATTTAAATCGAGTTTTATTTAAATTTGAAATGTATGTGTATTGGCGCCCTTGCTGAAGCTCCCCATTGGCTGGGCATTCTGAGTGAGGGAACTAACCTAAAGTGACGAACGAACCCTTATAAAAGACAAACGGCTTTTTATTTTTTTTTTCTATTTATAAAATATATATTTATTTCTACACAGGATGTTTTTGTTTGTTTTTTGGATCATTAATATTTCGCAAATTTTTCGTATAATCGAAAGTGTTCCCTGATTTCAAAAAGGTTAAGAAAAGTCGTCGAAAGGGTTCAACTGCCGGTTGACGACCCATTGTAAGATGAACCTGGAAATTTCTCGGGGAAACGTGGACTGTGGTGGACCATACGAAACAAGTTAGCGTGTATTTGCAGAAGGGAAAGGACGACAAGCCGAGGAAATACGTGACACTGGGAGCTTTAAGCTCATCAGGAACAGTGAAATTGATTTATGCTGTGGTTATGTGCCCGGTAATACAGGTACACAACCTTCGTGTCGTCCTTCTGTTTAAAACCGATGCATTGAGAACATCCTGTTACTAAAACTTCGTTTTCGAATTGCTCGATAATTTTCATCTTTGTATTTCAGGCGTGTATATTTGTATACTGGGGTCTTTGATTAGAAATAAATCGTACAGCTAAGCTTAAAATTAATATCATCAATTCATATATTCACATATTGTGTCTGTACAAGTTTGTACTATTTTCTGTATGAATTTTTTTATAAACTATTTATAGTAATTAAACAATACTGAGTACTTCACATCACAGTGTAGAGGAGTTCTAGTACCAGATACTTAAAGTTATTCCTTAAAGAAAATAAGAAAAAAGAAATATTTTGTTCCTCTTATTCTACGTTATTAATAAGTTAACAATATTAAAAATCGAAATAAAGCAACAAAATGATCAACATTATTATAATAGTTAATTTTAATTAACGTTAAACTTTGCTTTATACGATTTTAAGAAAAGACACAGTAGAAGTTATTAATGTAACTCGAAACAGTTTTGATAAATCTACCTAATTCAGATTGCAAAGTAATCTTTCGACCAGATTTTATAGATTTTCTTCTTTTCGTCAAAGTGCTTCTACGAATTATTTGTAAAATGATGAATTGATTTTTAGAGGCATGCGAGATAAAATTGGCAATATTTCAACACTTTCAGACGATAATCTTGTTCCATTTATCGTAACAATATTTCCAGCTATGGAAAAATTGAGAATCCTACTTTCCAGGACACTTTCGAGAATCTCGTCTCTCCGGGGATTCCCAGACATTCTCGGAAATCTCGAAATTTTCGGGAACTCGTCTCGATCCTGGAAAAAATTCCCTTCCTGACACGATATTTTCAGATTCTCTCACACCTTTAATGCTAATACAGTTCAGCTTAACTATTCTAGATAATACTTTGTCACGATATGCATCGTACAATGAAAAATTCATTCGAACGCCATGGAAAATTCATAGAAAATTAATCCAACGTTCGATATATCAGTGGACCTCATACATGACTAAAAGTTTTCCACAAAGGGCCTTATATATAGAGATTTATCTTCTTTCTTCTATCGATCACTAATTTCTCTTTCACAATTTTCATATATAATATTTTCAAAATAACACTTTTACGTCGTTACGCGATATTTTCGCGAAATGTATTCTGCTTTGATGAAAGTCGTTATTCACGTTGGCAACGTGATAACACTTGAAAAGAAGATTCCCGTGGATCGTTAGTAATGTTGCATGGAATATAAATTTAGCTGTCCTTCCGCGTAAGTGTGTTTCTAGGTAAAATATATACCAAGCAAAAGAGAAGGGCAACGTGGTCCAGTAAATTGCGTTTCCGCGACGTGAACTTCCGCTCCTTTCTCCGTTTCGCTTAAAAGCAAAACGCGCTCCACAGGAAGGGGAGGAATTAAAAAGTTTCGAAAAGCCAGCTGGGTTGCAACTTATCGAGAGGAGGGAAAATAGTGACGATTCTCGTGCACCTGTTTATCGGGAATTTGCTTAAATGATCTAACGAACGAGCCCTTGAAAATTATCTTCAATTTTTATACATCATGAAATTACCAAAAAATTGTATCACGAACATGGTAACTTCCGTAATATAAATTTTACTTCGGTTTCGGTTGAAAATATTCATAAACAAACACGAAATAAGATTAATCATTATAATACAGCGACTTTATATCTCAAGCACTGTAATATAGATCACTATAAAGTCTTTTAAACCAAAGAAATTGAGTTTTTGAGAGAAATTAGGATTGATTTACTAAATGACGTCCAAAAACACTTTTGAAATTGCAAATTACAAAATTGTAATGAAAATTTAAAAAATACGTTTTGTAAATTTATGTTAGTTACGTATATACTGAAAATTTCATCGTGAATTGTTTCGAAACCGTTTTTACACGTTATCCAATACACTAATCTTTCTAACTTCTCAAAAAAGAAAAAAACATATAATTTTGTCTAATTATAAAAAAGTTATTCTGTTTTAAAGGGTGTCTAAACATTAATAGGAGTTGCTGTATATTTTAAATATATCTTCGAAAAGTTGAGGCTCAAAGTAACGATCTGTTACTTGCAAAATTGCTTATCATAATTATTACAAATATTACTAATAGAAAAACCAAAGAAAAATTAAATGAAATTAAATTAAATAAAAATAAAATAAGTTGCCTGAGCTTTTTAACAAATCATCCCTAAATATTGGCGATAGTGAAGGGGTTAATGTAGTTTCCAGTATTGATGTGTAGTACAGTGATAGATGTCGTGACATGAATAGAACGTGCCTCACCTTTAAAACTCCCAAAGGTATCAGCTGAAGAAGGAATCCTAATATTAGAAACGAAACGCTGAAAAATAGCACGATCTATAAATATCACTTTCATTCCACAAACACCCCAAGAGCCTCGCTTATTTATCCCACATAAATGACCCATTACGATGTTATCCTACCCCCCTTATGGCAGGTCAAGGGAAGTGAATCTCGAATTTATTCAGTAGTTTCCACATCCTATTGGTACGCGTATGGTAAAAGCGTAGAGCTTATGGGATCTCCATCCTCCACAGACGTATAGTTGTGCGTGTATCCTGGGAATGTACACAGTGAAGTGAACGAGGAAAAGCTTTTATTTTTTCGAAACACTTCCAATTGTTATTTCATCCTTACATATTCCGTCTCTGACGTATAGAATACGGTATAATTGAAGATTCTCTCGTATTAAGCTGGTGCAAATGACGAAAATTTAGAGAAATTAAGGAAATTAGAGAATTCTCGAAATTGGGAGAAATGACTGAAAACATTCCACTGGGAAACTGGGAAATTTTCCATTCGATAAACCTTCCTCAACAAATTGTCATCTTTTCGAACAATTTCTTTAACAAACGAATTATCTCGAAATGAAGACACCGAAAAAGCAGCGTTCAAAAAATTTTCGAATTCAAAACCTACTGATTTTTATAAATATGGAATAAACCAGAGTCTCTGATAAAGGTGTAAAATCACGTGGAAATTATTTCGATCGGATAAATTATTTTTTCAAGAATCGCAATGTATTGCGATTAAAATTACATTAATTAATATTGCTATCATGCGCACCAACCGAATATCACACAGATACGAAATAAATCGAGTAAATGAAAGTAATTAATCGTGGAGAAAAGTGTGTAGAATCGTGCGAAATTTATTTTCATTAAGAAAAAATAGTGTGTCTAAAATTTAATTTCGAGAAACGATATGTCACGTACATTATATTGCAAACTAATATAATTAAAAGTAACTCGACTTGAATGTTTAATATGTTGAGATCTATTTCCAGTTTTCGAAATCTTCGCTTTTTTAAATTGAATGTTTCGCAAAAAATTGTTTACACGACGTTTCCCGCGGTAAATATTTCTCTGAAGACGTTTTTCTCACACCGGCGAAGGATTGCAATATAATAAAACAAATCTTTACGAGGATCTAAAAAGCTGGAACGAGCACGCAGCATGTCACGCAAAATTTCTTCTTTACGTTTCGTCGAATACTTTAAAGTGCAGGTAGAAAAGAGGCCCCTGGTTTAAATGCAAAGCAAACAAAAGCGCGAAATCCATGCTAATTTGTCACGTTCGCTTTAGCGTGTCCTTGTTCGTAAAGTTCGTAACGATGGTTGTTCCATTCCCGCGATTATCTCGACAAAGGATCCGCTGTTGCTGCAGAAATTTTAACTACCGACGTAAATCTGTCTTTTTAAACACTTCGTACTCCTGAAATTGATGAAATATAAACACGGTGAAGGTATTTAACCTAACCAAGTAAATTCAATTTAACAATAATTCAGATTTTTCATGCATATTTTATGACGGACGTTATTCCATGGATAAAACGAGGCGAAATATGGATTAAATGCGTCATTTGTGAATTACGAGCACATGCAGATCGTGCGAAAAAGAAGAATATGTATGCGACTTTTCTTTATAAATAATAAAATATATTTCAATGATTTACTTTTGATCTCTAATACAACCAAAAAATTAGTTTTTATGATTTTTGTTATTATCTAACAAATCACCCTTATAAAAATGTCCAAAATAATTAATTTTCATAGAACATGTTAAATTCAATTCGATTGTTCTTCTTTTACTTCTATCTTATATGATAAGTAATCTTGTTAGTTTATCTTGTTAGTTTTGTTAGTTACAAAATTTAAAACAGTTTAAGCTACGAATCAGATTTTAGAAAGAAATATAATACTGATGGTAATGGGGGGCCATATTACCATCTCTTTCTCTATAGAAAATATCAACCATTTTAGTAACGATATAAAAATCTTCTAGTTAAAACTTGTTTCAAAAACAATTTCCAAACGATATATATATATACCGTGTTACACACGCTCCAGTGTGTATGCACAACGAAGATAAACGAACGCGTGTTTCCGTGGCGCAATGTTTTACGATCGTGTGTCTACTTTCGTCGATCGTAAACTGCCAGGAATGATTTTACCATTTCTCGTCCGTTAACGTAGATAAAGCAACGATCTATCCTCTCTCTCTCTCCTTTTCCTGTTGCATATCGTGAAATTTTGTTCGCCAAGTTCACTCTCATGAGAAATAGGTTTCCGTGACAAATTCCATCTTTCCGCTCGAACGGACGAAGAAAGACGATCGATCGGTTCACAAACCTCCTTTACCTTTAGCACAGAGGTTAATCACATCTCCCTGACTCATGCATACTTAACAAGCACCGTTTCCCGACATTTTGTACAGCTAAGAATCGTTCGACTTTTTAACAACCGGAAGTTTCGATTCCATCGAAAGATCAACGTCTCTTGTTAGAACGCGTCCCCTCGTTTTACACGTTTCTCACACTATAGATTAATACCGTGCGAGGTGATTGTGTGTGTTTAACAAGTCGTGTGGACACAATTATCCTTTGTATCGTGTGTGTGTGTGTGTGTGTTGGATCCTAGATACGAATCGCTCGCTACGTAAGCTTTCGCAAATGCTAGCGCACGATGAACGCTCGTTTTTATTTTATACTTCAGTTCTTAGTTACCTAAGACCTTTGCCATTTTTATAGACCCTTTTAAGCTTTCGTGTATTTTTCTAAACTCTATATACAGCGACTTCCATTAATATTCGGATAACTTTTAAGACAGAATAACTGTTTAAAAATTGGACCAAACGACGAGAGTTTCTTTTTTCGAGAGGTTAGAAGGATTAGTTTATTCGACAACGTGTAAAACAGTTTTTGGACGAAGTCTCAATTTCGGTGTTCTCGTAAAATCGCATCGTGAACGAAATTTAAAATTCTTCCTTTGCTGCATATATAAGTGTTCATTTATTTCAATCTGTGATTAATTTTATACTTTTATTCATTCATTTTTCAAAATAATATAGTGCACTCTAAAAGTGTTTGATCAGAAGAAAGGACAACAAGTAAATATGATAAGTAATAGTAGCAGCCAATCGCGACAACTAACACACAAATATCGTATCGTATATATCGATGGATCTGTGCAAAAGTCAAATAGTTAACAGAAAAAAAAAATTGCTATCTTGTGTCAGAGGGTTTATAGGAAAGTTTCACTAACAGGCAGTGACGAGTCGTGAAACTTCTCAGACTGAACTCTGTGTTCACGAAGTTATTTCTAGATCTTACCTTTTAACGTCTAATTGGGTAATAAAGAATTAAATTAAATTTCCTTAAAAATAGTTGGACGTCTATATACATAGTCTTCTAGTGTTATAAACCCAATTGTCTTAACAGCTCAACGTCCGATGAACTTTCTGGTTTATCTAGTTCGTCTAGTTTGAAAATTCACGACATCGCTGATTTCATACGGAATCACACTGTTTTATTGGCCGGTGAGCATCAAAGTTTTACGAACGAGTCGTAACCAGTAACGTTCAAAATTATGACTCTCATATCTACCCGATGATTCCCTTTAAAGTCGCCAACAATCGCTAATGATATTCTACGACGTCTAACATTTACGAGTTGGAACTCGTGATGTTCCGCGTTGCTTTCATCTCCCGGTAATTACAACGGGACGTAACAATTTTCTGGTTACTTCACGGTGTAAATCGAAACACCTGTAAACAACGCAGACACGCTATTTCGTAGAATTTATCTGGCGAACATGAAGGCAAGAGAATTCGTTTGCACGAAGAAAGAAACACGTTTGTTAGTAGTTCTTGGCCGCGTAGACGCGTGAAAGTGGTATAAATTCTGGCGACGGAAGAGGAAGTAGCGGATAGTGAAATGTTTAATTTGTACAATCGTTCAGTTCTGTTATTTTTACACCGATCTAAGAGAAATGTATTTTTACGTGGAGTGAAGGTACCTAATATCGTCGCTCATTGTATCTCGCAAAGCAAGCAGTAAAATTGATCGTTCGTGAATTGAATTAATAGAGTAATTTCAGGGCAGAGATGATTTTAATTATTTTCGAAAAACTGGAAGAACTGAAACACCGAAATTCATTTTTTAATAGAAACTTGTTTAGATTACCTGTTTAAGAGACAATCGACAAAAATTAGATTTTTCGAACAAACGTCTTAATTTTCAAATTTTATTTGTAAATAATTTTGTTGTAATTCGTTTTATAACATAATACAATAGATCTTTTAAAAAATTTCCGTATCAAGGTGAAAATTTCAAATGGCCAAAACAGAAAGTTCTCTGTGGATTGTACGCGACCCATGTGACACGGAACGTGTTAATAGAAGTCGAGTGTAGGTAGATCCAGCGTTAATTGTGGGATAAATTTTCGCGGAAAACTCGACGCGAAAAACATCCGTTAAATTCGATCTCCAATCTCGGCGATACCGCGAACGCAACTGTTCACGCGTCACTGTCATACAACGCTAATGAAACTCACCTCTCAGGCGGGTAACTTTTTCCATTAGCTTTCGCGGTGAATTCCTATGCATATCCTGCGAGAATGTGATCCTGTTTGCCATTGCCGAGTACAGTTCGGTGTTCCAGCAATGGTAGGGAATGCAGTGCCGGTGGTGTGTCAACTAATATGAAGGCATGTTATTCAGGTGGAAAAGTACGATCTAGCTTTATATCCATTTATACGCATGCGCATAGCGAGAGTTTTCGCGCCGCGAACATCAGGAAGGCCGGCAGTCAGCATCGAACCATTGCACGTGTCGGTTTTCGACGATCTGTTCAACGATCGAACATCGACAATGCATCGGTGCAGTGACTCGTCCCGTTTCGTATCGCGATAATTCACTTCGAGATGAATTACGTAGGAACGTATAGTCGGTGCCGTTTCCTTCTGCTCGCGATATTCTTTTAGCCGTGTGTGCTTGTTATGTGAGGTTACTCACGCGTTTGAAGCATGGCTATCATGCAATCCTGTTGCTGTTGGCGATCCGTTAGACGGGGTAGCTTCGCGTGTGCTATTTATTCCGGGGTAAGTGATAAAACACTAATTTCTTTTACGCGTCACCTAACCTATAAGCATCGATAGATTTCTCATTGACGCGTCGCGTACGATTACTCGATACCGAATGTTTCTTTTTTTTTTTTTATTTCTGTATCATATGAAACAATACGAACAGTATTGCCAACTGAAAGAGCTAATCGAAGCTGAAATATTTGTTAACGAACAAAAGCGCGATAGAAAATGTCGGTTACACGTGACCGGTGTACACATGTTTTTAGCAGGCTGTGTAACAGTACGCGGTAAGTAAAGAATAAATATGAAATATCGACAGAAGAGTAGCCAGTGTGTCGCAGACGTGTTTTGAAATTTCATTCCGGTGAATGAAACATTTTTAACGTTTGCAATATATCGGTTCATTACGATAAATGGCACATTCACGTTCGCTCATTGCTTCCATTAAACACAGTTTGCCGTAACTTATTGTTTCTTGTCGTGCCGGATGCTGGAAGCACGCGTAACCTATAAAATTGAAAAATACGAACGTCGTCGTCGCAACGGGAAATTCGTAAATTAATACACAACGGTATTCGATTAATTGTCGCGAATACAGTAGCGTTTCCGTTTCAAAGAACGTAATTAAAAAGCGGCAAAATTGCCTCCAACGTTTTATTCAGATCCTTTGTGTACGGAAGAAAAACGTTCATTTTAACAAATGATCTAACAAATACACTCCCGTACGTAAATATTAGGATAGCTATTAGGCTCTCGCAGAAAGTATTATGTCAGTAATGATGTACAACGTGGTCACGTGATTAGTCCGTAGCATTTTTTCTATCTGAAATGTCAGATTTGTGAGAAAAACGGAAAAGGAGAAATTTTTTATGCACGATGATTTTCGATATTATCAATGGTGTTTCTCGTAATTACTACGTCGCGAGTTTTTGTAAACTGATAGCTATAATTTTCTTTTTTTGGAATACATAAAAATGACTGTTCGGACAAATTTAACGACCTACATATAACGCTTGGCGTGACGTATTCAAGATCTTATTTTTATAAAAAAACGTTCTAAATGAAAATAAGTACAGTAGACTCCCGTATAGCGGGATATACTTTACGGGACACGTTATTTTGACACATTTGGGATTTCACGAGCGAAATGCAATTGCTATTATTTTCCAGCAAATGTTCCTCACTTTTATTAATGGAACGATACGGAAATATATCCGAATCTGTAAGTAAGTTAATAAATCGATTTCTAATCAATTCAACAAGTGTATTATTTAAGTGCAAATCATATCGATAATATTTGTAGTTCTTTGTAGGTTTTATGGTTTCCTTACATTATCTAAAACTTTTACCTAAAAATAATGCATAAAAAGAAAAGTTAGGTTGGTTTTCCTTCGGGAGACAAATTCTTAAATTTCACAAATTAAAAAGCCGGTGTGTTAAGTGCTAATGATGAAACTTATGGATTTAAAGATTGGTAATAGTGCGTACGTTTGTAAGAAAATAGACGAACGTCGACTAACACCTGCAGAGATTCGGGCTCAAGTAAATTCGAAAGAAGCTGGACAACTGCTAAAGAAAACTAAAAGAGAAGCAGCTGACGAATTCTTAGAAACAGAAGAGTTACTTTATGACCCCGGAATTGCAGATTAAGGGTAATTTTGTAAAAATATTCTTTTATTTTAAAAAAAGGTTAATTTGAACCTTCAAACCCGTTTTTCTCGAAACTATTTCCCGATCTTGCATCTCCGAAACTTTTCATCCATCCAGCTTGAAATTCCTATAAATTATTCTCCATAAAATAATCTACAACGTAGCTTACGATTTTTTTTTGATATCTTAATTCGTTGAATTTTTATGAACGTTTAAAGTTGATTTTCATCAGGGAGAAAGAATATTTTACGTTTAACAAGCCGTCATTTTCTTATTTTCTAAAATTATCGAAAAATCTTACGCTACATTAGAGATAATCTATTTTTGTTTAAGATGTCTGAAGAACTTTTTATTTTTTACATTCCAGACACATTTGTCACTGGGTGCAATTAAACAAGGTTTCGCTGAACATGAAGTTAAACAATGTTGTACAATTCTACCATTTTGTACTTTTACGCAATAAAAAAAATATGGAAATAGAGTTAAAATGTTGCTTAATGACCCTTATAAATATCTTGGTTTTTTACTGAATATTTATAGGCGAAAAAAAAAGTGAGATTCACATGCTTCTTTTGAGGCTTCAAGGATTGCATACCCCTTTAAACGATACGTTTAACTACTACGTTTAGCAGAGGAAAATATGGAAAAACGCGCAACGATCAAATTAAACAAGATTTACATGTTTGTGCGTCCTTCTGTTTGTTCGTGCATCCTATTATGCACGATTTTAATTAACGAAATGAGAGAGAGAGCTTGAATATTTGTAAATTCACCGTTCTATACCGATGCATTATTTCCACCGGGAAATATGTAATAATTGAAAATTTTACGCATTCGCGAAACGTCCGGAGTTCTAATGCGTCTCGCTGCTCATAAAGCTAACTATAAACAAGTGATACTATAATGAAGTGCATCGCATGCTCGTGGGCACTTACGCATAGGATCGTAAAGAACGTAGGCAGACATCGTGAGTTTTTATCATGGTCTGAACTTAACACGATTGGATCAACTATTCGCAGAATTTCGTAATACAGACACGAGAACATGTATGAATTCTGTCGATTACTTTTTATTTTAACAAGAGAAAAATATACCACATTTTTTAATATCTATTATTAACATTTCTACGGGGAAGATTGTTTGAAATAATTCATCGGAAAATTAATCAATACAAATTTACTTCAACCTCGTAGAAACTTTCGCTTGTGTTCTATAAAATATGAAAGGAAAATCCGTGATACACCGCGTGGGATTCAATTCGAATCTGAATTTTCATAGCATTCGCGAGCGCGCGAAAGTCTGCAAATCGGTTTTTGACTGTCCCTGTAATTTGTCGGCGCAATTTAGTTGATTGAGTTCGATAAAGCCACGCGGGATATTTTCGACACTCTATTTCGTCGTTGTAATATGAAAAAAAGGAATAACAAAATTTTTTTTTTCAGTGTAAAGTATTTCTAATTTTCTTTTTTTTTCTTCGAAGTGAGTTTCGAAACACTCTCGTAATTCAACAGGAAGAACACGATTTACATAGACTTATATACCTGGCCCGTGTACCAAAGATTTAGTTCACCACTCAGCTGCAACGGCTCAAATGAACTTGTAAGTTTGTGTTCGACGCCGGAGTTTCCGATAAAAAGCTTTAGACGTGCTTTCAGATATTTCTACTTTTATTTAAGTGAACGATGGGCATGTGAAGGAGGTAGGGGCGTGCTTGAAATTCCTTTCGCCATCGTAAATTCCGCTACTCTCGACGGTTATAATTCTCCTTTCTGTATCATTTTAATTCCGATGAAATTTAATTTCATAATTTTCATTAGAATAAGTACAGATTTACATAGAGAAAGGCGAGGGGGAAGAAGAAACATTGCTTCCCTCGTGGAACTTATTTTGCCGTGACGAAATGAAATTAAAGCATCCTGTGTATCGAGTTAGTTTCTCACGCGCGCGCCCTAAACATAACTCGCTAACAGAATTAATTACATCGGGTTCCCGTGGAATAGAATTAACTTTTTGAAATTTCTCCCCACGTATACCAATTGATCCCAATTTGAACACACTTTCCTCCTCGATTCGAACTTTCGATTCGTATCTACGATATCGTCTTCCTTTCATTTCATCGATCGAGGCATCACGCTCTTTTTTAAGTTAGCAACTAAGTTCTGCAAGCTTCGCGCTTCTCAAAATGTAGCAGATTCGATAAAACTACGACTTATAATCCTATAGTAATTTACAGCTGTTTTTTATAACTTTAAATAAAATATCTAATATTTTGCGAAGTACACTTTGCAACACCTGAGTTACTGATCCATTCATAAGCTCACATAATTAACCCTTTCGCTATGGCTTTTATTTTAGTACGCAACGTGCATAGCGAAAGGTAAATGTTCAATTCTTAGTTGTGAAATTTGTCAGATTGTTTTCGAACGTTTCAAAATTCGTTACTTCGATAATTAAAACGGGGACGTATAAAGGATAAAATGAAGCATTAAATTACGATAAAAGAACGATAACAGGAGTACGAGAAAATCTCGAAAGCGCCTGTAAACGTCATATAGTAATGAAATGGTTGAAAAGAAAAAGAAAAATATCGTGAAACGTAAGTTCGCGAATTTATTAGTTTACCATGAAACTTTTCATGTATAATAAAAGAGGAAATTAACAAATTTACGGGTTCGTGGTGCAGCGTGGAACAATCCTGCACGAGGCATCTCGTTTTCCATCGTGTCGCGATATATGAGATATATACATCGAAGTACATACGCTCAATCATGATATCGTATCTATTTAAATTGAGATATTCAAGGAAACATCGATTGCAAATATCGTCATCGCTCGCGGAAAATTTCGTTCCCATTGATGAGAACAAACTTCGTTCATCGAGAAGAATATCGCCAATTTCTCTACGACCTGTAAACTTTTTCCAACAAGCAACTATTGGTACAAGCGCATTCGTGGAATGCGGTGATAAAATTTCGAAGTAACAACGAGAACTCGAAGGGAACGTTTAAAAGTTCGAAGAGAGGAGAGAGGGGAAAATTAGCAGTTTTATCGGAACGTACGATTATATCCTCGTAGAGAGGACGAATTAAACTCGCTTAGATGACTTGGTCGATTTTTAAAATGGAACAGAAGAGTTATATATAGATGTCTGAGCTCGAAAATTTAATTAGGCCTGGAATTAGAAGAACGTGGAACGATCGCTATCGATGATATTCGATGCCTTATAAAGACGTGTTCGAAACCGTGATAAAATAGAGAAGAAGAGGAGAAAAATTTGAGAGAGATGCTCGAACCTGTATTACTTGACATTCTTTTCGCGCCCAGGGTTGAAGTTTCGAACGAGGATCGAACAGCGTGAAAGTGGGGAGAAATAAGAGGAGAAAAATTACACGAATGGAGAAACTTTCGCGATGGGGATGAACCTTGATGTCCGATCCCATAAAGAATTAATGATCAGCCTCGCGAAGCGTAATTTATTTCAATTAAGCGAAACTTGTTAGTGAGCCAGGGACGTCATGTGCATTAAGTAATTATAACGAGGAAACACCGAGTACTGGGTAAATTGTGTACACACTTTGCTGATAAAGATGAGAATTTTTTCAGTTTTTCTGCTTTTTTTGCGTCGACAAATTGCACGACAAGCAATAAGTATCTATATGTACATATATGTATAGTTGAAGTAATTGAAAATCTATTGTTAGCGAAGACTTTCAATTTATCTTTCCCCTACTCTTATTCGACAAGAACTGAGACGTTTCTTCAGCGAAGAATATTTTTGCGAGAAGTTCTCCTCGCGAAATAATTAACTCCGTTCAGAAAGGCTCTGTTTTAATGAAACTCGTACTTTCCGAGCGATCCAGCTTGTCCAGAAAAGTTCCCCCCAACTTCATCTGGAATAACCACTGGGGAAAGATTAAATTATAACTTCAATATATCTCGTAAGCTTCTCGCTGAAAAATGTCTTGTGAAAGATAGGAGTATGGAGGAAGACTTAACGATCATTTATCGTACACAGTGTGACACAAATTTCAATGGCTATACCTTGTCGATATATTCTATGGGTCGACGTAAACGCAATTTTTTAATATAAACTTAGATATATTTAAGATTTATTGAAAAGTTTATGGCAATAATGCGAAATGAAAAGAACAACGATAGATTCATGGTCAGACAGAGATTTTAATCTAACCTAATCAGCAATATTTACATTTATTTTGATCTATGAGGAATTTTGAAGAGAAAAGTGTAGCGAAATCAAAATAAAATTCGCCTAATTTCTGGTGGACATTTTGTGATGGAGTATTATTAGTTGTTTTTTGTATAAATAAAGTAAACGCAAATATTACTGATCTGTTTCTGTATTATTTCACATTAAGCGTGAGTTTGTTACTTTCCCCTCCATTCTGTATTATTGCAATAAATTTTTAATAACGTCGAACCTAACCTAATCAGTAATATTTACGTTTATTTTGATCCGTGAGGAATTTTGAAGAGAAAAGTGTACCAAATCTGAATATTTTCGGGTAATAATTCGATACAAAAAATCAATTAAGCATTTTCTGAAATAAAACAAAATTCTCAAAGTAATAAATCCTGTTTTCTGGCCGACGTCCATCTTGTCCTGGCGAAAACGGTAGACATTTTGAGATAAAGCAGTATTACTTGCTTCTTGCATAATGTATCTTGTAAATTACTCTTTTGCAAAATAATTTGCACTTTTTAACGCGTAATTATAAAGGTTTTCAATTTTTTTGATAAGAAAAATGAAAATTTCGCATTCTTCTCGTACTAACATATTATCAGAGTTGGCATTTCTTCTTTGTATGATTGATTCGATCAGAATTCGATGTATCAGAGATTCCCTCCAGCCAAGCTTGAGTTATATACATCAGAAAACTATGAAGTTTCATTTTTCACTATGGATCAAGTTTTGTTCATTCCAGTGTCGATAATAACGATATAAAAAAAAAAAGAGTTGCAAGCTTATGTGTAAAAAATCTATTACGACATTTAGCAATGGAAACTGAACCTTTTGCAACGTTTTATGAATTTATTTGATGATAAATATGTGAAAATCTCAATTAAATATTTTCACGTTACTCTGACCGACAGTTAAAAACCTAAATGACGCATCTGTGCGTGAATTTTAGATAAAATCTTGATCGACTCGATAGGAAGTAGCTTTTAATTATTCACAACCGGCAACAATGAAACGTGAAAATGTTTGAAAGCATTTTCTCAGATATCTACATTAAACTCGATATTCCCTCTTAATTATAAACTTTATCAGAGCGTGGCGGCAACCAAAGAGGAATTAAAGTATCGAGAATAATCGCATGCACCGTCGTCGTTTATAGATCGGCATCGGTTTTAATTGAAACATCCAACGGAGGAAAATCACACGGCCGTTTTAATTCGTTGAATAACCACGGGATTCAACACCTTCCCACGAGCATGGGGCAATTTAATATCGCTGTGCCCGCGAAACGATCGGGATTATGTTAAATTAATTAAGACCAAAGTTGAACGAAATCGCACACGCGAGTTACGCCATGGAAACACGAGATCTCGACTGATCATGTGTCATGATTATACGGAGATTATTTTCCAAATGTATCATTTACAATAACTCTGTCGTTAAACATTTAAATCTAACATTTCTGACACGTTACAAATTTTACATCGAAGATGCGAGATTGCGTGATCTTAAACGCAAGAGTTCCTCTTACGTTTCTTTATTAACCCTTTGCACTCGAAAAATAACTCTCAGTGCTGTTTGAGTAGCTGTTTGAACTCGAACGTGTAATTTTAAACATGAATTTCCAACTTCTTTTGTGAATAAAAAAAAAGATAAATACAGGAATAAAAAATTCGCTTTATTAAATAGTAGACAATAATTTTGAGAATTTTACAGCAAAATTTTATTCAAATTGGTGCAGTACACTCTCTCAGATATTTCTAGTACCGATTTTGGAAACTTAGTACACCACCTTTCATTCGTTTATAACTATACTATTGCATCGTTGCATTATTAACATTATTTTTATATATATATATGTTTTATTAACATTATTTTGGTAACAAATTTTACAGCATTTTCTTATCGAACTTTAAAAAATCGAAAAAAAGAACGTTAGTCAAATATTAATTTTTCAAATACACAGTTTTTCATTTATAAAAAGAAATCTTCACGATTGGTTAGTATTTTACAGTTTTAGAAACGTTGAAAAGTAGGAATTAATAATTATTTAGTATATCTATGGAATAATATAGTAACAAACAAATAAAATACGATGCACGATATATAAGTAAATGAATACGCTCTGTTCAAGTTACACGGCGTTACAGAAAGTCGATACGAAACTTTGCAACAGATCTTTTAAAGCAATTTTCCGCTTCACAGTGAAAATTTCAAACGGCCCAAAAAGTTCTGTGTGCGTATGCAATCCACGTGGCATGGAACGTGTTAATAAAAAGCTAAAAACTACTTTCTCAAAACTAGCTTTCTCTGCTCGCGTGTCCCAAACTGTATTGACCATTTGCCGGTCAAATGTTTCCATTTGTTCGTGCAGTATGATAAAACGCTCTGTCTGTGTATTTCTAAAGCCACATCCTCAAAAAAAAAAAGAGAGAGAAAAAGAGAAGTCAAGCTTGCGGAAAAGAACGTCAGGATACGAAAAGAAAAGTCGACAATTTCGACTTATCCTCGAGGAAAGTCCATCATACTTCGTGTCCGCTCCGCTGGACAAATTTCTGTTGCTCTATCTCCTGTGGATATTTGGCGAAAGGAAGATCAAAAGTGGCAGAAAGGAAATGAGAAAGAATAGAGAAAGAAAATATTCCCAGAGCAATGGGAAATGTTTCACTTTTTTTTTTTTTATTTTCTTTAATTTAGAATATTAAAGGTATCGTTATTGCGTAGAAGAAAATGCTTGACCCATCTTTTTCCCTGGCGGAAATGAAAAATTCGAATGGTATATATGAAAGATGTATATACATACATATGTATATTCGACTCACGATGCAAAGCAATGGAGAAACGACGCGTGTACCGTTACAAAAATTCCCTATCGAGTTTCTCAATCCGGGAAATCATATCCTAGTAGAAAAGCCAACAATTCGCCTCTTGTCCTCTAGAATGTGTTATCAGCAGCGCTACTCCGCGGATCGTTTTCTTTACACTAGCCTCTCTCTCCCTGTTCTCCTCTGAAACGACGAGAATAGCTCCAGTTTCGACGGCATATTGAATTCGTTGGGCGGTTTCTTCGATATTGCTTTGATTATCGCTTTAATACGTATTACTTTTCTTTCTTTTTTGGTTAATATACTTGAAAAATCAGAAAAAAATGGAGGATAGAAAAATAGAGGAAAGGAAAAAATCTTTTGGAATATAAATTTTAACTAACTCCCCAATTTATTCGGTTATACAGAAAATTTACACCAATTTTCAAGTAAATAGCTAAATTCCATATTTCGAAGTATGGAATTAATACTTCAACTATTTCTTTTCTTTTTTTTTATTCTGTAGAATATGTATCGTTTAGTTCTGAGAATGTTTCGTCGTATTTCCGGTGATTTGGAAACTCCATTTCGCCAGAATCTTTGTTTCTTTGTTTTCTTTAATATCGAAACTTGCACATTAAACTTTCCAAACCATTTACGAACAGTTTCTTTTATATATACCACCGTCTCTTCAAACATCACATACTTCATTCGTTGTTTTACTATTATTTATCAGAAAAGTATTAAAATGTCGAAAGTGTACCCTATCTTTTTTCCATCTTCAAGGGGTTAATTTTAACAAAATTTTGAAAGACACGTGGAAGCTATTTAACGCGAACTTTTCCCTTAATTTCAATAATAGCCAAAAAGTCACATTATTCGTAACCAATTAAAAAAAAAAAAAAAAAAACAAGAAGGAATACTATTTTTAATCAATTCTCCCCGGGAAAATATATTTATCATGTTGGTATAACGGTACGGAAACAGAATATTCCATAATGGTATAAATAATCGACAAGCTCTCATTCGTCAGACGATTATATGTTGCACAGTCAGAAATATCTACCTGTCGCATTTTATATTCGTGCTTCATCTGCATCAACATTCACCGAATATCCATCTACCCTCCTGTTCTATCCGATTTATCGATCAAGAACCGACGAATGTATGGTTACGGCTCGCCAATATGGAAATACGAACGCAATAATTCATACCTGTATCGAGCCACAGATGAAACAACGTTTCACGCGTTTAAGCATAATGACAGAAACATAGAAAAGGACCCTGTCTTTGTTGGTTGCTATCGTACACGATAATCTTTGTCTAATTTTCTGTTACACCGAACAAAATGAAAAGATACACCTCTTATTGTCTTTGATATTCTTAATTTCAATCTTCGTTAATTCATGATCCTAAAGTTCATTCACTAATTGACTATAGTTAGTTACCATTTTGTATTTCCATCCGATTATGGCTTGGATTATGCTTACCACTGTTCGAACGTACACCCAGAATAATCACCTATATCCACGCGGCATTGAATGCAGCTTCTTTATGTTACGAACTGAGCTAGTGGTGGTTTACGTAAGCATCGAGACACGTGTTTTCAGTGAAGGTAGGATTCTACGGTATTATGCAATCTTCACAGAGAGCAGTTTTTGAAAAACAGGAAAATTTGTGTAAAGATCAAGATAACTCATGCAAGAAAATTTCTGATAGATCAGTTGTTGTATTTTGGAATTAAGTATCGCTCATTTGAAGTTCGAACAAAAATTGAGTTGAATATACGCTTGGAACGAAATTTTTATTATTACAAAACGCATAAATTACTAAAAATTGAAAATATATATATCAATATTTCAGCAACGAAGTTGCAAATACGTTTGGAATGAAACTTTCATTATTAAAAAATGTATAAATTATTTATAATTAAAGAAATATGTATCAGTATCTTATTATTGAAGTTTGAGCAAAAATGAAGTCGAAAATACGCTCGGAACGAAATTTTTATTATTACAAAACGCATAAATTAGTAAAAATTGAAAATATATATATATCAATATTTCAGCAACGAAGTTGTAAATACGTTTGGAATGAAACTTTCATTATTAAAAAATGTATAAATTATTTACAACTAAAAAAATATGGATCAGCATTTTATTATTGAAGTTTGAGCAAAAATGAAGTCGAAAATACGCTTGGAATGAGACTTGTGTTATTAAAAAATGCATAAATTATTCAAAATAAAAAAAAATGTATATCAATTCTTCATTATTAAAGTTTGAGGGAAAACGAAGTTGAAAATACATTTGGAATTTGTGTTATTAAAAAATGCATAAATTATTCCAAATAAAAAAAAATGTATATCAATTCTTCATCATTAAAGATTGAGGAAAAACGAAGTTGAAATGAAGCTTTTATTGTTACACTCGCCGTATATTCGTTCACAAAATCGATCTACTCACAGAGTGATACAAGAAATGAGTATCCCAACGTGTTACCTAGCATATCCGCGAAGGGTTAACAACCTTCGACTCCGAGTGATTTGTAATCGTCGTGTGACTTCGTTAAGCCCGCGCAGCTAGACGCAAACCGATCGTAAAAGATCAAAGAACCGCAAAGAGAGTTTCTCATAAGGGTTCACAGGAGTTGACGACATATCGAGCGGGCATAAGATGGTGAAATTGGTCCAAGGCCGGCGTAACTACCCAACAAGAGACAACAAGAGAGGGGAAGCAATTTCAATAACCTCCGTCACGTAGGATCGATCGCGTTGGTCGGTGAAAAGGAGAGAGAAATAAAGAGAGAGAGAAAGGGAGAGGCGCACCCTCGAGAAAGCACGCCTTTCGCTATTCTTCCCTTTCAACCTCTCCACTTCTGCATATGTGTAGAAACGTTCCGGTACAGAATTCATAATGCGTGGCAAATCACACGAGCAAGTGATAAATGTTGACAAATAGCCGGACTCTAGTGAAATAAATTTAGCATAGCCGTCCCTTTAAAATGTACACGATTTTTTTTCCCCTGGAAACGTCAATATCGAATGGGAATCATTGTGAGGAATGATCGATGGATGAATTCTTCCCTATTTTTCTTTTCTCTTTTTATTTTATCCGTTGACCTAAAATATTGAACATACGTCATTTTTCTGTGACATATTTTTATCTTCTTTTTTTTTTTTCGTTTTTCTAAAATTTGATTCAGCGAGTATGGATTTAATCAAAAGTTACTTAATTTCTGCAAAAGGTACACGTGTACATTTAATCCATTAAGTCCTGATGTTAACGCAATATTTCGCTAGCAATTTTTTTCAAAAATTTTTCATCAATAATTTCTGTTTTCTCGTGTTGCGATTATAAATGAAAGTTTCAAAATGTTGCTTGATATTCTTTTCGTCACTAGTTGCAAAGTTTGAAGAAATTGAAGCATTTGTAACACTAAGATAGGCCTTTTTTTCTATGGAAACATTATGCATCACTTTTGTGTACTGTCTAGTATTATAACACTTTTTTGTTTATATTTCTTAGCAATTTTACGACAATTCCTTGAAGTCCCAAAGTTGCATAAACGCAACGTTTCGTTACACAAAAACTAGCGATCCAAAAAAATTTTCCATAGCAATTATATTTATTCTTACACACTTTTACAAGTAATGAATAATTAAACGAATAAAAATTGCCTTATTTCTCTATTCGGTACTTAACGGATTAAAAGAATGTTTAATCAAGATTCAGAATGGCGGAGGATCTCTAAAGATTAACCTATAAAATACAACCAGGATTTATACCCGTATTTCATGCTTATTAATCTACCTTAAGGTAAAATGGAGGGATATATGTGAACGTAACATTCCGATAACAGTGAATTATAAACGTGCTATTCCACGTGCTGAAATATATCGAAATTGTAGAGAGTATTGGGATTCCTCGATTCGAGAGAACGCGGCATTTCAAGATGAGAACTCTGATTCCTCCGGAATACCTTGTTTCACCCGGAAATAGTTGGAGCGTGAAAAAAAAGCAGGGGAAAGAAGAGAAAATAAAGGAGCAAAGACGGATCAATCGGCAAGGAAACGATCACGAGTCTCGTCGACTCAATGGACGAAGTGGATGGGGTGAAAAGAAAGGAGGAGAGGGGAGGAAAAACCCTGTAGGTTTATACACACCCTCACTCTCACGGTTAGGAAATTCAATTCTCGTTCGGAAGTGTAATTAATTAATTTCAAGTTACGTTTCCGGCGAGGCTCGTTTGTTAACACACAATCGAGCTGATAGTTCGTTCAATTTAGAAATTCTAATTGAATACACACGCTCCGTGCAGACTTTTACGCAACTTCACTTTGGTAAAACTCCGCGAAATTTCTGTGCTAATTGCACGAAGAGACGAAAATCTGTGAAATCGAAATATCGCTCTGTGCTCTCTCTCTCTCTCTCTCTCTTTCTATATTTCTCTCTCTCTCTCTTTCTCTTTCTTTCTCTCAGTATGGCAAAGTGATGGACTTTTAGTCCAAGCGAGTAACGACAAACAAACTAACTCTGAAACCACAAACATGTCACTCATCTGACTATATTCAATTATTCAATACTCCCGAGAAAGATGAAACACTCGACGTGTGCCATTTCGCTACGCTAAATGCAGGGTCGTCCAAATACGACGTCTGAAAGTGTCAACATTGTTTAAAGGTTTTAGGTGAAACGGGATTTCTAAGAAATTTTTTGTTCAATGAAGGATAAAACAGAAATATTGGAGAGTGTTTATATTTATTGAACAATATACAAATACAAAATTTATATATATATATATAAATTTTATATGCAATTAATATTAATGATGATATGCACAGATTAGCAAAGGCTGAGGGAATCCGCATTTTCTCGGCGAGTTGGGTTACAATAAAATAGCAACGATTTTTTTAATTCACAGTGTCCTTTATTGCATGAACTATAAATGAATTTTAACAAAAAGTTCCTAAAAAAATGTATTCGGTATACAATTGTATTCAATAACTCTTACTTAATTCTGTCATCCAATATACACAAAATTCCGAGGATCAGTCTAAATGAATATAAGCTTCTTCGTTACAATAGAAATATTTTTGCGTGGCAGCAACGTGGTGTCACCGGATGACAAAGTGTTAATAGTGAATGGGAATAAGAAAAAAGATAGTACAAAACACAGAAAGAGACACAATAGAACAAGTAAACGAGTTAAAAATAACTGAGAATTTGAGAATGATCCACAAATAATTGAACATTAATTCGATTAGCATACCAACGCCATTCGAAATCCTCGAACAATTTCGTTCGAATGCATTTTTCTCGATAAACTCGTAATCAAACGGATTCACCGAGTTATTCGCTCTGTTTCAGATTTACTTTACCGTATTGGCGTTAACCACGGGCAAAGTGCTCGAGGGTGAAAGTCAATATCTACGTGGAAATCGTTCGTTACCGGAGTCGACCAGCTTCCTCGAGCCGGACACCATATCCCCAAGTGAGTGGCTCGTTACAACAACAACAACAACAAGCAATGTTCGTAACGGTTAGAATGTGCACCGGAAGAAGAGAGAATTCCGCGAGATTCGATTCACTCGAGTGTAGTCATATAAGTCACTAACCGGTAAACCGAGTTCATGCGAGTAATTGCTTGAAATGGCACACTTACACGGTTTGTTGTTACCAACTAACCTGAACGAACTAGTAGTCTCACGTTCGAAATGTGCTTCTATTGCTTCAGCAACTGTACGATTTAACGTGACGCTGCTTATATGCTCGAGCTGCGGTGTGATTTGCAGCATCCTTCTGCTCTATGGCCTCTGTAAGGTAAGATATTTCAACGTACACACGCTTTTAATACACTCTCGTGTACATAGCGTATTTTATAAGCACACGTTTGCGTAACGATGAAGTCTGACGAGATCTTCTGGTACTATTAGACAAACATGTTGTACAGAGAGTTGAAAACTGAGTTTCCGAAAGGTTTATCGCTTAAGTTCGCCGAAATCTTCTGTTTTGTGCAATTTTTATCGGAAGTGAGACAGCTTTAACTTACGAGATCCGTAAATTTTACGGATTGTTTATTTCACGAGTAAAATTGCAAAAATATATATATATATACATTTTCAAATACACTGATATATACATGACTGGTTAAGATTTTGAGATCATTATACGCGAAAAATTGTTGGCAAATTTTCTAACGAATTTTTTCGTTACTCAGAGCAATTGTTTGCAACATCAGTTTCAAATTTGTAAAGAATTATTGAGTACCATTGAATATTGATATAAGTTAACAGATCTCATCATTTTGGCGGGTAGTACGTTACTAAATTTACGAGATATGTTAATTTTTTTATTTCACGAACAAAATTGCAGAAACTATTCTTATTATTTTCTAGCGATTTTTGCTAACTTTTATTAATCTATGAAAATACATCCAAATTTGTTGTAAGCTGTTTCTAAATTGAGTAAATCGACTTTTTGAAGAGAAATTCGAGTTTTCGTTCGTTCGTCAATTGTGTTAAAAACCTAGTGTTAAAATTTCTCGAAATTTTAGAACGTTCGTGAGATTAGAGTGGAAAGTTCGTAGACACGTCTCCAGGCAACGTGAACTGTGAAGTATTTTTTATATGACAGGATTAGGGAGGATTTAGTTAGTTCACTCTCTGGTGTAATATAGAGGAGGAAGTTTAATAGAAGAATTTTGATGAAATTTTCTAGATACGATAGATGATCGTATTATTATGAACAGATTGATAACAAATTATTGTAACTTCGAGAACTTTCAGTTACAGCTGCGAATGTTAAATTGTACTTCGAACGGAGAAAATTGTATCGAAGTTACCTTGATCCTCCGGGATGGTTTGCCGCTGTGTCGAATTAACACCAGAAGTGACAGTAGTATAAGCCTTATGGCGCCGACCTTTCAGACGTATAGTCGCTGGAAGAAATATTCCCAGTTCTTAAATTAACGCGTTTTTGAAACGACTTTCTCAAATGTTCTTCGTAGAACTTTTTAAAATCATAAATTCCTCTAGTCATATTTTTATTGAAAACAAAATCTGAAAAACCTTCAAATGATCTTCAAAATGGCGTTGAGAGGACTCTTTTGGGATAAATTCTCTGATTAACAGACTTTTCTTTTAATAAACCGATATATTTTCATTATCGTACTATTGTCACTCACAAAAATACGAATTCTGCGTCGATCTTCGCTTGACCATCGATCTGCTTAAAATAACAATCGATGATCTCGTAATCTCGTAAAAAGAATTATGGAAAAAGCAAAAAATAAAAGAAAAAGTCTGAATTCTTCCTCTGATCTGATTTTTTCTCCAAATATTTTTCCTATATCGCTAAAAGCAACTGAGATAGATGTTAGCTGCTTGAGTTTAAACTGAAACACAGCCTGTACATTCTAAACCGCGGTATTCCTTCTCAGTGCGCTATGGATGTTGTTAGAATGGTTAAGATTAATTGAAAACCATGGCAAAGCAATCCTTCGATTCCCGTGTCTAACGTGAGACAAGCGAAGATGTAAACGAAAGAGGGATAACAGGAATAGCAAAGGGGCGGGATTTGCGATCCGTCCCTTTTCTGGTTTTAAAAGCACAGATGGAGAAACATGAGGTAGTTGGAAATTGTTTTTCTTTTTCCTTTCTGAAAATTGATTACAAAGAAGGAGAGAGAAAGTCGGGGATGAAATTTAAAGGAGAAACTCGCGCGGAAACGGGAATCTGAATAATTTTCAATTAAATTGAAATTACCCTTGGCACGGTACATTTTTATCCCTTGACATTCTGTGAAATGTGTCGTATATTTGTAAGGGAAATTAGCTTCCGGCTAGGGAACGTAATATGAATGTTTTGTGATTTTAATATGAAAATTAACCGTTCCTGAATGTGATACTACACTCAGTACGTATTTCTTTGAAGAAAAAATTTTGTACAAACATTTTCATTTTTAAAGAAAAATTTTATAATATACGGTATGAAATTTCTATGTCCATCGTAATGGATATCTTATCAGCTCCGTATCGATCCTCCAGTTAGTTCATCCCAAATGACGGACAAATCCGCCCTTCGGGGCAGAACGATGCAATTTTTACCATCGTCCTAGTGGAACCGCAGGCACGAGTCTCCTGATACTGGAAAAATCACGACAAATCGAAAGGTCGAAACTTAGTGCTTGGCTTGTCGGATAGAGGAAAAATATCGTTTTCAGAAATACCCCGTTTGCCCTCGAAACTCATTCCCATTTCCTCTCTGTATCTCAAAACAGTCCGCGTAAATTCGAATGGATAACCAGCGTGAAAAAAACAAAATATAAATAATCCACGTCACGATATAGCTAGGTCACTAAAGAAAGAAAAGGGTTAAAACATTGTTTTACTTCAACGCCTGAAGAATTTCACGATCTCGCTGTAGACTGTAGTAAGAATTAATGAATATTCAAATTAACGAACGAACGAGGAATTAGAATGTATCGTTCGTGTAAAGAAATACAAATGATAAGTATGATTAGAACACATGGTGATAGCGAACGATTTATTACACGAACCCTTGAAATCAGTGAGAAACGAGAAGTTGGTGATAAAGGTAAAAGGGAAATGTCTTCCGTCGTATCTAGTCAACAAGGGGTACGTAGAATTTATGAGGAAGATAAGAAGACACCCTCTATAACTAACGTCAACCATCGCGACATTTCTGTAAAATTAAATCTTTGTTGCCCATCTCTTGAAAAAAGGCCTACTACAATAGTATGGTTAACGTTCTGTCTTCGCCTAGCGATTTAGGTAGATGTTCTAAGAATTGCTCTGGTATATTTCTCTTCGATACACTCGCCTCCAGATTTCAACGAGAACAAGAGTAAAACTTATCGACAACAAAGGAGACACACTGAGAGTGAGAAAAACGCATTAAGAGTATTCCACGTAATTTCGTATTTAATCCGTATAATTCAAAGTCATCCATATTGTTTCGTCGCAATGCAAACGTGACGAATCTTCTATCGTTATAAAATTAGTTAGTCACGTTTAATCGTCAGATGGAGATACCTACAGTCTGTACTGTGAAAATTAGTTCTTTCTGTAAAAAATTGTATACAGATAGAAAGTGCATCTAAAAGATTAATACGCGCTTAATTAATAATGCGTCCAATCTACATCAAACGGCTATAATTCAGAAACAAAGTCATATCAGGTATATGTTCATATGAACTTCTTTTTTTCTTATTTTAGCATACTGAATCTGTCCCTGAAATTATACGCACATTTTCGAAAACACCCTATATATACGTTAACGATGCAAACGAGTTAAATTCAATCCACTCATGGGACACATTCTTATCGGTGGATGGAATTTAACAGTCGCTTCTTGCAGCTGTGCTTACGCATTGGAACGAGGGAAGTGATTAATCGTCTGAACCGAAGCAATAAACAGTAAGGAAATTGGGGCGAATATGGTGGCTACGTGAACGTATCAAAGATCCTGGCAACGGTTCCTGTTAAAAATGACGGACACTGGTATGACAAATAGGTTTTCGTAGAAGAGGGTGGAAACGATGGTGAGACGGTGAATATGGAGATCTTGGTGAAACGTTGCCATGGTTATTCACAGGGCTAAGTTAGCTATCGCGGAATAAACGCGGCAGTTTTGCCGCGGTATGATTAATGGACGATGTGATCGATATGAAGAAGCATGGAACGGTGAATTTACTATCACGGAATCGCGTGTTCGTATCTGTCTGGAATTCTGTTTCTTCGACGGTAAGAGGGAACTACGACTAACGCTTCAGTTGCGATCAAGTAATTTGATAATTAATCGTAGCGACGGTAGAAGAACTGTATCAGAAGAGATGGATCTTCTGACAAATTTGTTTGGTTCGTCGTTTCTTGTTTTCACTATAATTCATTCCTCGTTGTAGAATAATTAGACGTTGAGATGAGTTTTTCCCCGACTCGAGTCACGAAATCGAAATATTCGCGATGGAATTTTCGCAAGCTGCCAGGAATCATTTTTTTCCCGAAAATTTATTTGATTTTTAAGCATATAGTAACTTGAAATGTGTGTACATTTAACTTCATTATGGAAAATGGTTATTGACAATAGTGGAAATTGTTTTTTTTTTTTTTTTTTTTTTTTTAATAAAAATGTGATTGTGCCCAAAAATTGAGAAGAATTAATTTCTATGCATAATAATAAAGACACTTTCATCGATCTTTTCCCTTACGATATTTATACGACTATTTACGCTTAATTTAGTAGAGAACTTCGGTAACTCGGAAATTTAGATTATTTTAAAATTTTGTAAATTTTTACGAAACGTTGATAAAAATATCCCGTAATTCTTTTTTTTGTTTGCTACTTTTTAGCTTTTCTGAGTCCTCCCTTAAATCCATCCCTTAAATCTGTTTCTTTATTTTTCTACATACCTTGGAAACTATAATAGACATAAAGAAATCTTAGAACGAAAATTGAATGACTTTCTATGTCTCTATAAACCTGTGCAATGAAATTCTTAAAATTTTTAACTGTTTAAGCATTTATAATCTTTTTTTACCAGCTTTATTTTAAATAATTTTAATCTTGTCAAGTAAAAAATATTACAAACAGAACTTTATTGTAAGTACAAAAATGCATGCTGTTACATTTTGAACGATGCGTTGTTCAACATATAAGTATCCATCCTGAAAGATCAAAAAGTAGCAAAAAGAATTTCTAAAAAAAAATATTCAAGTTACCAATGTTCCTTTGTTAGTGATCCTGTGACTTACTGAACTCACTAAAATTCTTTGACTTACTGAAAAAATCCTTAATTAATGCAGTCTTGACACTGTGTTAGATGAAAAAAATTAAATATGTACAATTACAAAAAGTGATGCATAATTTGTACTTGATGAACTTCAACTACAAACTGAGATTGGAGTTAAAACTCTATATCATTAACCGTTTCTGTCATATCTTCAAAATTTGCACCACGCAAGTAACTCGTTATTACAATACAAAGGTGTTAAATAACCGAAATCTGTTACTTCACAAAAAAGACGTTCGTTCACTTTTCCAAAGAACAACAACAACAACTTCCACCGCATAATCTCTTTTTAAACAAGCACGAGCATATTCAAAGGCAGTATGTGTCAACTGGCCATGAGAAATAGCAACGAATGCTTCCTTTAGACCAGACAAGCCTCGTGTTTCTCTCAGGACATGTACAAACGCGAGCAAGTATGTAAGTATGTGCAGCCGATCACGTTGTACATACCTACGTTTTACGTAAGAGAGCTGTTCGCAACGTGAGTTATAGCCAAGTCGATTCTACGCTAGAGAAGCGTCGATAAATCAGAGGTACGACGAAAATTGATATTCTCTGTCTGGATTTACGGACTGTACTTTCGTCAAAGACACGACTCCACCGTTCTCCCTTCCCTTTTTTGATGAATGCACGAGCAATCGAGCTAGTAACGCTTTAAAGATTAACTCGACCGAGCTTAATTGCGTTAACATATCACGGCTCGGGCAGAATCTACTTTGAAAACTTAGTCTGGCACTCTACAGGGTAAAATGGGAGCATTTCATCGGCCATTCTGTAAATCCTCCCCTCTCTTCGCTGTGTGCCAACTTCGCGAATTGATTTCCAACTTTGTTACGCAGCGACGTGGTGAAGAAAGTAACCGGAAGTCTTCGCGAACTACGCGTAGAAGTAATGTATTTTTCTTTCCTCTCCTTCGAATACACCCTAGGGAGCTTTATAGATTGTTCATGTCGTTGGTAGCCTTTTTTTTTTGTTTAGATCTCGAAGATTATTCTCAATGGTGCTTGGTTTTGTATGTGAATGTATGATTGGGTATATTGTAAGATTAGGTTAATAGTAATAGATATGGTAGGTTAAGATAAATATCATTTCGAACTTTCCTCATTTTCATCCTTTAAAAATCATTCAAGTGTTAAGTTTTAAGTTTCAAGTGTTATATTTATTGTAATATAAGATACATTTTTATTATAAGGGTGTATTCTTCATCCTTTCTTACGATGCAATTGAGTTAAGGGTGGTATTTCTCTGAGATATTGTGGAAAAATCGATTTTTTTCTTCTGTTTTGGAAAACGTATACAGGTATGAAATTTTATGTACAAATAAAGTGGATCATTTTATTTTTTCTTGGTACTATAACTCTGTTTCAAGGGTGAAATCACCCCTTGAAGAAAACTCAGAATTTTCTTCTCAAGATTGGTGAGACATATCTAAAAAAAGGTTTAAACAAAAGTTGTATCGTTTTATCGTGTTTAGTAAACTGTGTTAAGAAAATCTTTGGAAAATCCATGGTTTTCGAGTTACCACTTCCTCTCCGTCACCGTTTGAAAAAAAGGTTTTTTTATTATAAATGGTGAAATACCTCTGAGTACCCTTTTTTCGTATCTATAAATGACTTGTGTGTTAATATTTTTTTTTTTTTGTCGAAATAAACGAAACCCGTGTGACAATAAATTGATCGTTGAATTTATTTTGACGTAAACTATACTTACGTGTATTAAAAAAATATATAGCGCCATCTAAAGAAAAGATGGTAACCTTGAAATGTCCTGAATCCTTTCGTATATAAAAAATTTTACTTCCTACGATAGTTTAGGTTTTCTTAAAAACAGCTTCTTTTTATCGCCAATATTTTCGATAGTATCGAGCTGCCACGCTTTATGTGTTTCACCCTGTACAACACGATTACAGGTTTGAAAGTAAATATTTTATAGTGTCTGTAAAAAAATTTTCTTTTCGTAAAACATATTCGTACGTTTAAATATATCTGGACACCCGCGAAAATTTCACATCATTCGAATCGCGTATCAAGGTAGCAGCCTGGTTGCGCGAACACATTCGAAGGCGAGAAATCGTATCTCTATGGGTTTACATAAGCGCCGTGTAAACTCACGTGTTGTATTTTTACGAGAGTTTGTAAAACGAACGATGTAAACGACGCTAAATGTGTCGTGTGTAAAAGAAAAGAAAAAGAAAACTCACACGTCACGCATAAAAACAAGTTAATTTCCCATTTCATAATTATTTCATCTAATTTTCAACACACGCGCCTTCAAAATAAAAAAAAAATAAAAAAATAACGTTCCTCCCGTTTCTAGTGAAATATCAAATTTATCTCGTGAATTAAGCAATTGCATCAAAAGGCAGAACGAATTTTCATTTCCAGCTAAGAGAGTTAATTAAATTTACTTAAACAAAGGTACACCTTGTGTCGATACAAAGGTAACTATACCCGAACAAAAAAGAAAAAAAAAGAAACAAAGCAAGAAAGCTTAATAATGAAACACGAAGACGTTCTTTTGACTTCGAAAAGAGAAAAGAAAGAAAAGAAAAAAGCAAGTAAAAGAAGATCTCGTCTTCACATCTTTCTTTCAACGAAACGGGAGAGAAATCATCGAAAGGATTTACCTACTATATAATTAAAATCCATCGCGTAACAGCGATGAATTATTACTCTCCAACCTGCGCGATCGTGTTACTTTATTTAGAGTACGACGGAACAGTTCCGTGATTCCAGGAAAAGACTATTGTCTTTCCGTTTCTCTCTTAGAGGGAAACTTTTAACCCTTTCCTTCCCTCCCTCTCCGTTCAGAACTCACCCGAACTCTTAACCCTCCGAGTAGACTTTAGACTCGAGAGTGTTTCTCCTTTTACGTTGGCGGTGTGCAACGAGTCGAATCGAATGTTTCGAAAGAACAAGGAATAAAGAGAAAGAAAAAGAAGGGGAAAAGGAAGGAGAAAGATTATTAAAGTCGTTAAACGATCCCCTCTCACGAAACAAAGATTAGTTCTATTAATTGTCTGTCTTCACTTATGACCGATGTCTTTCAGGATCAACGTGTCTTCCTCATACCCTGGATCATCATCGTCATCACCATCTGCTTCGTCGACGTGGCACACTCGTTGTATCTATTCGTCGCTGTCGTGAGTACTGCCTTCTTTATTTATTACCAATGGAATAAGGGTATTTTCCTATTTTTTATATATATATATAAGAAGGATGTAGCTCATTTTTATTCATTTTTTATATAACATATATCAACAGAAGTGAATTGTTTGAGAGGACAAAGAGGTACAAACGTGAAAATAAAAAGTCAGAAAGTTCCTCCTTTTACTTTTTTTTATTTATCGAGAATTATTTTACTCATTTTTCTATTTATCGAGAAAACAATCTTTTTCTTTGTAAAAGCTCAGTTTTATTTACTTTTTGTGTTACATTAGTTTGGAAAAAGAGACAAATCCAGACGTGAAAATAGTCACGAAGTACCTTCTCTACTTTTATATCGTCTGTCTGACATATTTCAGCGTCCACTACTCGATTTTCTCGAGAACAAACTCTTTTCCTACATATGAAAGATGTAGCTCATTTTTATTCAGTTTTTTTCTGCTGTATCAAAATGAATTCTTTGAAAGAACAGACAAACCCAGACATGAAATTAGTCACGAAATTACTCCTGTACTTTTATACCACTTATCTGCCACATTTCCGTGTCTGTTTCTCAATTTTCTCGAAAATGAACGTTTTTCTTACACAAGAAAGGTGTAGCATATTTTTATGCTGTATAAAAGTGAATTGCTCGGAAGAAAAGAAAGAGATTCAGATATGAGAATAGTCACGAAGTTCCTCTGCTACTTTTATACACCCGTCTGCCACATTTCCGCGTCTTCCTCTTGATTTTCGTGAGAACTAACCGTGTGATTTCCCCTTCGCGTGGAAAACAGATATGCCAGCGATAATTGCGGGGTATGCTCGAACCCCTTGGGAACTTTTAACCAGAAGAAAGCTGCGTTTACTTGACTGCACAAAAACACGCGAGCCTTGAAAGGATTTCTCGCAGCGCGGAACGACTATAAAACGAGAACCAAAAAAAAGAGAACAAAATATAGAGTGAAAAAGAATTAAATTCCGTAGGAAATTCGTCGTTACAATTTTCAATTATACATTCTTTCCGTAACCCGTTTCCACGTTTTTCAATTCCCTGATAATGAAGAGCTTCTTCGAACATCTAAAACGTTGAATACGTAATTTTTTACCATGGTTAAAATTTCCCAGAGAAATTTCGTACTGTTTTCTAATTTACTTCTTTCTTTTTCTTTTTCTTTTTTTTTTTCTATCCGTAAACTCTAAAATGTTTCTTTAACAAGCGAACATTTCTCGAAGAATCGGTGAAACGAGCTCGATATCCGAAACGATCGATGAGAATATCACCTTTCGAACATCCCCGAACGAACTTTCTCCGTTTTCCTCGCAAGCCACGAACTTTATCGCTCGATCTAAGGAAACTTTTGACTGTTTTTTTTTTAACCGTGTTCTTACGCCGCTTGCAACTTTTATGCGACGCCTCGTGTTCCGAGAGGTGAAGAGAGGTCGAGCGTTTAATCCCGACCGAGAATTGTGCGGAATGTCGTCGCACAATTACCTCTTTTCAATGGAGAATTTCTCTCTTTCTGTGTCTTTTTCTGAGTCTCTCTCTCTCTCTCTCCTCCTCTCTGAGTTTCTCTCTCCCCGAGTCTCTCGCTCTCCGAGTCTCTCTCTCACTGAATCTCTCTCTCTCCCTGAATCTCTCGCTCTCCGAGGCTCTCTCTGTCTGAGTCTCTCACTCTCCGAGTCTCTCTCTCTCTCTCTAAGTCTCTCTCTCACTGAGTCTCTCTCTCACTGACTCTCTCTCTCTCCCCGAATCTCTCGCTCCCCGAGTCTCTCTCTCACTGACTCTCTCTCTCCCCGAATCTCTCGCTCCCCGAATCTCTCTCTCTCTTTCTCTCTTTCTTTCAATCTCTCTCTCCCTGAGTCTCTGTTTCTCTGAATTTCTCTCTTTCTCTCTGTCTCTGTCTCTTGAGATACCCGTCGGACGATATAAAGCGGAACACGAGGCGTTTACCGGACCGCAATCCAAACCCACTCTCGAACAGTTCCCTTTCGTCGTTTCACGAACGCGTTTCCCACAGCTGCCGCTTTTTTTCCACGTCCTTACGGCGACTGAAGGGTTGAACTGTCGTTCAACTACGTGTGATTCGAGAGAGCGTCGAGTGCTTTTCTTCCGTGATCGTTCACGTCTTTGAGAGCACCGGCTTATTGTACACTCGCGCGTCCACTACGTTTTCATGCCTTTCGAGAGAGACGACCTCTAACTCCCTCTGTCCAAGTATTCATAGTGGTTTTACGTATGTACGTAAAGCTTTTTAAAATTCTCCTTCCGTGTGTCGGACTTTTTCCGTATTAACAGATGTGACATAATTTTTTTTTTTTTTCAAAGTTATTGACATTTTCCCGCTTTGACGGATCGCATACTTTTTTTCAGAGTCAATATTTCTATCGAGCCATTTTTTTGATTCGCTTAATCTCCGTTCAACTTGACAAATAGTCGCATGAGAAGATTACTCTTCGAAATGATGCGATCGTGTAACGAGACTGTTCTCTGTTGAAACGCACGGGTACCGAGGTACACGTATAGAAATTTCGAAATACTTTGACCGAGCAATTAATACCGCGAATAGTTCGACCGATTCAATCGTGCAGGTCTGGAATTTTGGTGAACGGAAGCGACGCTTTGCCAGTTTGGTGCTTCGAGTTCTAAAAGTCCCAAGCCGCAATTAAAATGGTAACCTAACCTAACCCAACTCATACAGGTTAAAATCGTTCGATGATTTCGTAAATACTTTGATTAAAATAATTCATTAGACGATTATTTTCATCTCTTTCTTCGTAACCAAAAAAAATCATTGAAATTCCATTAACATTCATCAATTTCGATTAAATTTTGCATAAAATTAATACTGTATGTATACACCTCTTTAATGGTAAAATAAATAACCTAACTCATACAGATTAAACTCGTTCAATGATTTCCTAAATACTTTGAGTAAACAATTATTTTCATCTTTTTTTCGTAAAGAACCATAAAAAAAGAACCTTCGAAGTCCCATTGATATTTGCCAATTTCGATTAAATTTTCCATAAAGTTAATACCATATTTGTACATCCGTTTATTTTACCATAAAAAGCAGTATCAGTTTTACGGGAAATTTAATCGAAATTGATGCATATCAATGGAATTTCAATGGTTACGTGAGAACGCCAAGAGGTTGCAGCTAAGCAGTCGGCTCGCTGCGTTGTCGTAATTGGGTTAGCCAATATCTTACCTGATCGCTTAATTGAGATTCCAGTAAACCACCTGCGAGCAAGCATCGGGGATCAATCCTGTTGTAAATTGTATCGTGTCATTTGATATATATCCTCTGATATGTGATCGTTCATCTATTCAAATGGAACGAATAAACAGAAACGGAGAAACACCTCTATAATTAAATCGACGTAACAAAGAAACTACGATAGAGATATTACATTTTCACGAATTTCACAATCATTAACTTTGAAACTTTCAAAACCAGTTTGACAAATTTTCCAACTGAAAATTGAAATTTTTCTTTCCTTTCCTTTGAAATCTGCAGTAGCCAAAGGGTTAAAAAATATATAGTTCCATTAAAAAAAAAAAAAAAGAAGAAGCAATGATCTTCAAATATCCTAAACCCTCCCATATACAAAAAATTTAATTTCGCTGAATAATTTACCCCTTAGAATATTTTAGGCTTTTTTTTAATTTTATTATATCGCTAATATTTTCAATAACATTGAATTGCCACACTTTATGTGGCTCAGTGAAAATTCTGAAAAAACCGCATTCATGAAAACCAAAAGAAGAAAAAAATGACCTTGACCGATCAATACATTCGATTCTAATTATAATCTAAATTAAGGATAAATAATCAAACACCAAAAGACCTCCAACGGAACAGGAGAAATTGCAGCAACAATGACTGAAAAAAGCTGCTGTAAAATCCTAAAAAGCCGGAGGAATGTGATAAAACGAGAGCATCTCGGAGGTTGTTCTCCGCCGCCATGTTTACATTACTACTCTTTAGAAGGAGGGGCAGACATAAGTAGGGCAAAGTACCAGAGTGAAATACGTCTTAAAAGATACAAACTGGCTGCGGAGTCCAGAAAACGGGGTAAATATGCAACGTTGCACGGATAAAAGGGTGTAAACATGTAAACGATAGCAGACACCAGGAAACGTGCTTGACGCGGGTCGCATGCCAAGTATTCCCGAGGTTAGATGCAAAAGTTCATTTCGGAATAACAGCGTGACGGTGCGCGCAATCTTCATTAACGTCCTTACTGTTCGCGCGTCGGGCTTTTTCCTCGTAAAACATAAACCAGGGGGTGGTGAACGACGCTTTTTTCCTCCCCTTTCTCCCTCTTTTCCTCCTTTTTTCTTTTCTTTTTTTTTTTTTTTTTTTTTTTAATACGATGACATCAAACGGCTGTTGCCCGCCGAGGCGGAACAGCACGTGCTCTTTTTCTCGTAAACGCGTATCCCTTGCCTAATACCATTCTCATTCTCCCTATTCCACGTATAACACATCGATAGTATTCGTAATTATTCGAATAACGTTGTCCTTTGAATTAACAACAGGCTTTCTACTAGCTCTCATGAAACTCAGGTATAATATGGTAATTCTAGGAGTGATGACTCGCTTTTTTAATAAAATCGGTATTTTTTGGTAGAGTGTTAGTGAATTATAATTTAAGTCTAGTAATTCTTATGAAACTCAGGTATAATATCGTAAGTCTGGGAGTGATGATTCGTTTTTTTAATGAAATCAAAGAGCAAAGAGAATCATGAAAATTTTGTTAGGAAATTTTAGTTTTTATTTTTCATAAATTGATACTACATCGTCTTATAAGAAAGATACAATTTTTTCAAAGTCAAAATTCCACCTGGAACTTATCTAAATTCATTGAAAACTATAAGGGCGCGCAGCGTTACGCGTCCGCTCCAGAAACTTTAAACGCGGTTTTCTCGAAAACCCGTTTTCCGAAACGGTGTAAATTTTGTACACGTATTCTTAATTGCATTCTGCATTATTTGACGTCGAAAATTTTTCAATTTTTCAACTTTTAATTAAATTATAAATAAATAAATAAGTTATGAAAAGAGAATTTTTCTTCATTTCGAAATTCTACTTTCCACTTAAGAAAATCTTATGTCGATCCATGAATAATTTAAGTTTGTTTAATATTTTATCAGGCAAATTTAGTTCGAAGAACTTTTTCATCCTGAATAAGGTACACTATTCAACGCTTCGTGACTTACTTTCAATTTCAACATTTTCCGCAAAAAAAAAAGAAAAGAGAGAAACTGAGAAAAATTTCTCTACATTATTTATAAATATTTCTGCCGTTAACAAAAAATTATTTTCAAAAAAGTGTTATCGTTAGTTCCAAATAAATTCTCGAAGAATCAACATTTTTCGAAGAGGTCGAAGATGTTTTAACCCCTTAAAAATCATTAATTGAAACATCCACGTTTTCCAATTTTGTATCACCATTGTTAAAGCACAGGTATACTTTATTAGTAATTACAGGGAGAAAGCAAATTTTTTCCAATACTTTTTTCGCTACAGATATTACTGAAACGTTATCTCCACCTTTTTATTTTTTATTCCGCCGGAATAATTATAAGGGACGCAACGTGTAATAGCACAGTGCTACATATTTAAAACTAATTATTGATGAATGAATAGCGAGTATCGATGACACGGAATATTCATCATTGAAAATAACGCTGATATTTGCACAATGCAAAACAGTTGCAACCATGTTTCTTCCTTTTTCTTCTCTTTCTACATTCCCTTTTGCACGTTGCTTCTATTTCCGCGCAGCGTTTCCACCAATCTCACCCCTCCTTCACGTTGTAATAAAATTTCCAACGTACTACCAAGAATTGCCGACGATGTTTTCGATTCCGTTTTGTGAGCATTCGCCCAGTTTGCGAAGTTCACGATGAAATTTCGTCGTTTCTGTGAAGTAGACCAAATTGCTCGTGCTCGACTATCTCGATAAATGAAACGGATCAAAATTGAAGTTTCTCCTTGATCAACATCGTATCGCGGACAATGTTGTTATTCCGAAAAATCGGAGATCATATTTCGTAAGATTGAAGACGGAAAAACGTGCAGAATGCAAATAATTTCCTAAATTTTCTCAGAATGGAACTCGTTTGGACTAACTGGCGGCGCATGCTCGTCGCAGGAAATCGAATAACGTTTTACAACCGTGACTGTGCATACTTGCCGCGAATAATAGTAAACATCAGCCTTTATTCCTTCCCTGTGAAAGATTCTTCGAACCGGTAACGATCTCTCGATCATCATACGAGATCTAGATAAACAAGAGTATAGAAAGAGAGAAAGAGAGTGGAAGTGAGAGTGAGAGAGACTTAGAGAAACAGAGACTTGAGGATAGAGAGACCCTGGGAGCGAGAGACTCAGCGAGAGAGAAGCTCAGGGTGCAAGAGACACGGAGAAAGAGAGACTCAGCGAGAGAGAGACTCGTAGAGAGAGAGTCTCGGGGAAAGAGAGACTCAAGGAGAGAGAGACTTTGGGAACGAGAGACTTGGGGAGAGAAAGAGACTCAAGAAACGAGAGACTCGAGGAGAGAAAGAGACTCTGGGAGAAAGAGAGACTCGGGGAGAGAGAGACTCGAGAAACGAGAGACTGGAGGAGTGAGAGAGACTCGGAAAGCGAGAGAGAGGGGGAGAGAGGGTAGAGGGAGAAAGATAACAAAATAGGAGAAGAAAAAAATGAATTCGAATTGTCATATCCAAGTTCAATGAGATTCTTGATGCGTGTTCTATCGACGATCGAATAATTTAATTTGATCGATGGTTCTGTTTCAGTCGACTTTTGACCCGACGAAAGTGATGCTGTACACGCTGAACTTCTTCCTTCTCTGTCTGAACGTAAGTGTACCTGTTAAATCTTTTCCTACAGGTCGTTTATTTTAGAATTTTTCATCGAATTTTTAACATAGAATATGTTATTCCATCGTTTAGTTTAATTTTACGTTCGATACACATCGTTTAGTTTCATCTTATGTTCGATACTCATCGTTCACTTCTTTTATTTTCAATTATGAAACATAGGTAGAAAGAATGTGTTAGATTGTCAGATAAAGAGACGATAGGTTATATCCCACGTGTCTTTTACTTCAGATATATTCCGTGTTGTGCGTGATCTCCCAGTATCAAGAGTATATGGCGGGTCGAGGAACCGCCGCGGACGACTACGAATACAGGGTCAGTATTCTGAGAGTCTCTGAAAGGAAACAGGAACGGGATAAGGGACGAAAAGTTAAGTGTAATAACTGTATTGTCCAATTGTTAATACTTAACAAAGACAAAAGCCTTGAAAATCATAAAAAAGAAAAATCGTACTTGATGAATTCTTCAATTAAACCAGAATATAAATCAGATTTAGCAACGTTTTTATTTTAATTGTTATATACCGGTTAATGTGAGTGACTTAAACCGTGTATTCTTTGTTTTCCAGATATTTAAATAATTTGCATTTACGTTCGTAAAAAGACTATTGTTTAATTATTTAATAAAAAAATATTTCAGAAAATAGTTGTATTTGTTCTATAAATCATTTCTGTAACTGTTAAATTTTACGGAACAGCTTCTGAAAGTGCTCCTTCTGCAGAAGAATATTAAATAGCGATTGCATGTAAGTCTGTAGAAATATTGTCGAAATTACTTCGGAATAAACGCGACGAAAAGTGTCGTAAAAGAATTTTCTAAGAAAAAAAGATTCAATTGTGTCCCGTCGCAATGAAAATTCTGCTTTTCTAGAAAAATCACCGTGATTCCAAACACGAAAGTTTATTCTAAAAATACACTTACATTGATAAACATCCTGCAGAAGAATGTTAAAAAGCGATTACGTGCAAAGCCGTGAAAATATTGTCGAAATTATATCCAACTGAACGCGACGTAAAATGTATAAATACTTTCTCAGAAAACAAACACAATTGTATCCCATCGCGCCAAGAGTTCTGCTTTTCCACGAAAATTACCGTGGTTCGAAACATGAAAAGGTCTCCGGTGTATCGATATCGTCGAATCTTATTATCCAAATGGAAGCTTTCCGCCAGTCAATCTGAATCCTTATCTATCACCGTCATCTTCTTTCTTTTTTCGCTGTTGCCCTGATTCTCCGAGACGAACATTACACGTAGCAAATTGTCCCGCGATAAAATCGTGCATAACAAAATAACCGAAGAATCGTACTAACCGAAATAACAGAAACATTGACTGTAATTTCAATTTGCCATTGAACATTCGGAAATATCCACGGCTAAGATCGTTTCTATGAAAAATAATGAAATTTATATTCAACGGTTCACTTCGATATAGCATCGTGTAATTACACGAACGCTCTTAAAGTCTTATCTCTATTATTTTAGGGGGTTCTTGCCTCTTCCCTGCTTATGAAATATATTTACCTTTGTACATACACGAGCTTTTTCCTCCACAGTGATTCCTAAACGACTATTAACGATCTAACGATTTACGTCTCCCTCTCTTGCACGTGTCTCAGATTAACGTTGTACTTTTTATCAAATTATTAACTAGCATTAAATTTAATACGATGAAGAATGTCGAAGAGGGACACGTTCCGTTAAAATCGTAGGAAAGTACATCTACAGTGACTCCCATTAACTTTAGAACGTTTAAAGTTTTAGAAAGTGTAAAATCAAGTTAAGAGTGTTGAAAATGTATTTTGTTTTTTCCGTTTGAAGTTCGTTTATTTATATTGTAAAATAATACTAAAGCATTTAGAGTCTTATTAAAGAAGTTAAATATAAAAACTGTATAAACTTGATATTAACCCGGGTTAGATTTACTAAATGACGTATAAAAATATCTTTGGAAACGTTTCACGCGATCAGAATTACAAATAAAACAGTAACGATCGTTTTTTACAATTTCTTTTTTAATCTGAGCATGTAATGAAAATTTGAAAAATACATTTTGCAGATTTATGCCAATTACCTGATTACTAACGCTTCTATTAAACAATCCTTAAGCTGACCTTGCACCTTCTAAAACCTTAAGCGTCCCTAGAGTTAATGGGAATCACTGTATAGTAATTCGATCGGCTATGTTCATGAAAGATTCGCAAACTAGGAAACGACGAGGCAAAGCCACGAATAATCATGCTCATGGTAATTTATTAATCCCGTCGGTCGACCGCGTGTTCGATTCTTTGGCATAAAATTATTCATCAGATTGCGGTGATGTGTGAACAACTGCGCTCTGTCGATTTAAACAGGAACGCGCTCAATCAGGATTCTAAACATTGATTAATGTAGATTGTATTAGCAATGACGTTATACACACTCCTATACTACAGATCGAACTCTCACGTTATTAGCCCTCTCTTCGAGGAGAAAGCTTGACGTCGGGTCGCCGTGACGTTCTCTGTTAACGAAGGTCCTTTAAATAAGCGTCACTCAATCCAACTGACGCGTGGTAAATTTTAGAAACGCAAAAAATTAGTTTTCAACCAGTTTCTTAACCTAATCAGATCTACCTATTCGAATTACACGGAAGAAGAAAGTTCATTTGCAACCGTAACGCTAACCCGGGTTACATTGTCTCCAACGATCTCTAATCTCGATTAAGTAAGCTCCTGTTGCACATAGAAACCTCTTTTATATGGAAAGTTCTCGCTTATAGCCTTTCTCTCGCGTGAAAGTATCAAAGAGAACTCTTGTAAAGCTCGTTACGTTCGAAACGAAAAAAAAAAGAAACAGAAAAAAAAAGTGGTTATCGCTAGTAAGAGTTCAATTATAAAATGGATCTTATGAAGTGGCCTTTGAAGGTTCCAGCAGTGAGGTACGCTACACAACCGCCGACTACGACCGCCACGTCTTGCCTAAGCTCTCGAAGGGCGGCGACCAACAACGAGACCAAAGCGACCGCAACACCGACGCAGAGTCCTACGGCTGGTCAGAACACCCTCTCTTCCGAGAGAAGTCCTATCGCGGGACGAACATCCAGGAAGCACGTCCAATTCCCTGACACACCGTCAGACAGCCAGAAAGGAAAATCTGGCAGTAAGTGTATAGCAGCTTTTTGCGCGAAGAACTTCGCGCGTCTGATATGCTTCAACTCGCGAAACTTATCGCGAGGAGTTTCTTCCTTGCGTAAATTTACGCTAACACGTTCGAGACAACAGTGAAATTCGCGATGCGTTTGCTACTCTTCGTGTTTGTTTCGATCGGAAGTGTTTATTGTCAGTAATACTTGAGTTTTCGATTTCTAATCTTTTTGGCCTGTTTCCTTTTTTCCTTTTTTCTTTATATTGCACAATAATACGGTGACCCACCGATGGATCGTATCGACAATTGAAAACATCGTTCGGTGGACCACTAAATGTCACGCATTTTCCACTGTGGGTCACGCTTTCTGTTCAATCTGTCTTGTAATGCATGCCGGAATGATTTATCGGTGGGTCATGTCGATAAATAAGAACGTCACTGGTGGGTCACGCCTTCTAGTCAATATTCTTTTGCGATGCATATCTCGTAGATTTGCCGGTGGGTCACATCAACAAATGAGAGTTCCATACGATGACCCACTGGTGAGTCACACTGTGTATTCGATCTTTTTTTGCAATGCATGCCGGAATGTTTTTTACCGATGGGTCACGTTGATAAACAAGAACTTCACTCGGTGACTCAATGGTGGTTCACGCTGTCTATTTGTTTTTTTTTTTTACCATCCATGTCGGAATAACCTACCGATGGGTCACGTCGGTGAATAAAGGTATCACTCGGTGATCCGTCGGTGGGTCACGCCTTCTATTCGATCCTTTTTGCCATACAAGCCTGAATAATTTACCGGTGGGTCATGTCGATAAATATAGGCATCGTTCACTGGTGGGTCACACTCTATATTCGATCTTTTTTGCTCTCCATACCTGAATGACCCACCGATAGATCACACTGTCCTAAACATGTTCGACAAATTGAGAAATTGATTAAATTCAACTGACAAACGGTAAAAATGGAAATAAAAAGCGTTGCAGAAGAAATGATCTTTGTCAACCAATACATTTCACTCTTATCATAGTTCCCACAACGTATAGTCCGTATGAAACTTTTCTTTATTGAATCGTCACGTTATGTCTAAATTTATTAAAATTACATTTACGGGAAGGAAGCCTTATTTCCTCGCCTATCTCAAATCTAAAGGGAGCTTTCCGAGATATTCATAAACGCGATTACGCGGTACGAATTCTAGGAACACCGGTAACACTCGACGAGAAATCCATAGCGAGCTGTATCATTGGAAATTGATCGGATAATCATATTCTCGTCTGATCACACAGTAACCGACCGAACTGAAATCGATCGTACTCTAAGAATGATCTTCGATCATTTCAGCTGAACACACACGCAGATCTCTACGATCGTTATTTAACGACAACTATAGCTGTACGATTATGTTCAGTGAATAAAGCAGAAAGTGGTCGTTACACGAACTTCGTAACTGTGTCGTCTGAGGGAACAAGCCTATGTCGTGGCAGAGTACCTATGCCTTTGATCTTGAAATTATATTCGTCTCGTGTAACAAACTCCGTTCATCTTGTTCCCATCACTCGAAGCTACTCATCGTTACTTCACGTTAAACGTATCAATCGACATTTCCGAAACGTCGTTCAATTTTCACGTGTACATTTCCGTACAGAAATACTATCAGGTGATCCCATAAGTTGTTTTGTGACGCTAAATTTAATTATAAAATAATAATACTTACATTGATCTTTGATCATTGATATATTGGCCATCGTTTTCAATGACTTCCTCCAATCTTTCAATCAACCGTTTGATCCCATTTTCGAAAAATTTGTGTGATTTTGAACTAAAAACCTGAGTTACTGTCAATTTGGCTATTACATTCATAGAGAAAGTATCGATAAAAATATACAACGTGTATATTCACGCGATTAGTCCACAGTAGTTTTCTCATAAGCGGTATGGATTTTTGAGAAAAATGAAATAGGACAAAATTTCGTTATTTTTTATGCACAATACGATGTCTTGCGACTTTCGTAACGTAAAGAAGCTTCAGCTTGGCGGAATTATAGCCATAAAGCACCAAGTTAGTCACATTTGGCTGACAGAGCGAGATGATGTATGTACATCTTGCAACCACCATAAAACCCTCGCGAGCATTAGCAGTATGTGTATGTCTCTGTGTGCATTTGTGTTTCAGAAGCTTCAATCGTGATGTTGATGCCTAAAATAGAAATGGAGAACGAGCACACGACATCGACATCCTCGTCGAAGCTCGAGGAAGTATCCACGATCGACCTGATTCTTCAGTCTCAAAAGAATACGCGTAATCAACATTCCTGAATCGGAAGTGTCGTATATACTCTGTGAGTTGGTTGTGAACGGCTAATCACAGAGGATCATCCTTCTTCTTGCCACTTACTTACGTGTTTCCTTCGCTCGTCGAGAGAAATCACGGGGATCCTCTCCCTCCCTATGGTACACCGCCAATGAATAATTTATCTCCAACGAGGGACGACGGAACCCAAGTACAAGTTGGTCCATCAGACGAGAAACCCGGTCGAACGACGTCGTTCCCCTAGTTCATGCTTAAAGCTGACTCACGGTTGCAAGCTGATTTGGTCGATCGCCAGCTTTGCTCTGTGAATTACTTCCAACTAATAGAATCTGACGATCCTGGCCGATCTTACTGCGATAGCTGTTCGAGTCTCTTCGCGCACTGTGTGCTTAGAGAACTCGTGATTATGTCGCTTCTCTTGCTCTGGATAATACACCGTCGTAAGTCATGGGGCACCTTAAAGTTTTTCAGTAAATCACGTTTAAATTGTTGGCGTGTTGTTATAATTAATACAAGAAGAAACTGAAATATTTATAACGCAGTTCAACGCCGCAAAAACTGTTGTCAGACTATGTTGTGTCCACAGTAAAACATGGAGGATATTCCATTATGATTTGGTGGTGCTTTTGGAGGAAATATGAGAAATTTAACAAAAATCGACGGGATAATGATAGAATCACACATCATCAGGAAAGAGAATTATTGGCAATAATTTTGTGTTTTCACACGACAATGACCATCAAGCACTTTGCTAGAATATGTAACAGTGATTTGAAACAGTTGCGACAAAATGGAGAGCTAAATTTAATTGGAATTATGAAAAGAATTAGATAGAACTATTCAAAAATCCTGTCCAACGTCGCGAAAAAAGATCTGTGAACACGTTTGCAGCGATCCTGAACAGAAATCGAGGAAGAAACTTGAAAAAAGCTCGTTATAAGTTTACCAAAAATAATTCGAGCCATCATCGCGAAACGAGGAGCGTAGATTAACGAGAAAGTTTAAAACTGTGTGTACACAATTTTCAATATATTTCAACGTTGAAAAACTACACTCGGTGCAAGTAATTTGTAGACAATCGTTTGATTTAACAACACGGGAGTGTAACAGTGTTAATCTAAACATAAATTCTCAAATTGAGAAATGTCCCATGGCTTACGTATATGTCTCAGAGGATCGGCGAATTGATCGAAATCGGAAATTTTTCGAATTTTTCGAAATTTCAAAAATCGAAATTTCGATATTATTTCGAAAAATCGAGATTTTAATATTAGAAAGTGAATCGTGACACAAGTACATTCGATTTAGAGAACTGAACATGGCGGTTGCAGGTGAGTTAAACGTTCGAACTCGATGTAACGTTAAATATTTGCACCAGCCTCGATCAATATTGACGACGCGACAATTCCTCATCGTCGTGATGATGAACGTTGATCTTCCACCGGAGAATGAACGATATTTCGACGGTTCTATGGCGCAAGTACTTCGAAGATCGATCAGTTCCATTGAACTTTGCGGAACCGTCTGTGCGCGCGGTTGAATTGCAATTCGTTTGGATTCAACGAATTGCAACGCGTGTGATGGTGATCAATCGTATTTTTGTACTGTACACTTTTTTGGACAAATCTGTATTTTCGTGTGAAAGAGAAAAGACGAATGAGAAAATGAACGTTCTGTTTTGTTTTTTTCATTTTTTGGAAAATATTACACGCTCGTCGAAGCACACCAAACGTTCCTTAACTCTTTGATTATTATCGATGCCTATAGACCTTTTGAAAATTAGGCTCGAAACTCTTCTATTACCGCCTTCTCGACGAAACAAATTTTACATTTTTGCAAATTTTGCAAGTTATTAACTTTTTTTCATTTTCGAAGACAATTTGACAAATTTTACGACTGAAAATTGAAATCTGCCATAGCGAAAGGGTTAATTTCAATTAAAGGTTCAACTAATTGATAAGATATTTTTCAAGTGAACCTTGAATTAATATCGATTTCCAGACTGTTCGTATATCACTTCATTGTACATATTACTGTAAATTTCATCGTGTTGCAGTACCTGTTTGTAATTGACTCCGCCATCGGAGTTTTGAAAGGCTGTTCGAACATTTTCAATAAAAAATAATTTACGTGGTTTTTATAACCGTGTCGTACACTTATTTCACGATAACAAATCACCTCTGGTAAAATGATCTCTTTTGTAACAAATCCTTTTTCTTCTTTCTCTCTCCCTCTTAGAGAGAGAGAGAGAGAGAGAGAGAGAGAGAGAGAGAGAGTGATGGAGGGGGAGGGAGAAAGAGAGAATGCAGAAATCATGACAGAAATTTTATTATTAATGATTTCATTGTAGAAAATTCATTTCAATTCCAACTTTTCCTTCTAAATTATAAAATTGAGAATTAAATACAATTCGTCTGAAGTACATTGGCTTTTCTTACTTAATCCATCAAGTCCCAAGCAGAGAAACGAAGAAATTTCTATACATATAATTATTTATTACTCGTAAAAGTGCATAAGAAGAAATATAATTGCTATCGAAAAATTATTCGTTGCAAACAACTTTGGGCCTCCAAGAAATTGTCAAGAAATAGAAAAAAAAGTGTATTATAATACTGAACACTGCATAGAAACCTACTACACGAAAGTAATTCATAAGAACGTTTCCATGATTTAAAAAAAAAAAAGTAGACTTATCTTGTAGTGTTATAGTATAGTATTAACAGTTAGTGTAATTTCTTCAAATTTTTGAACAATGTAGAATCCATGTGTAAGAAGTAGTGACAAAAAAATACATAGCAATTTCTTGAAACTTTCATTTATAATTGCAACATGAGAAAACAGAAATTATTAATGAAAATTTGCCAAAAAAAAATAAAATAAAATAAACGCGAGTGAAATGTTTTAACGCAATGTTGAGACTTAATGGATCAATACAGTACTGAAGTATTAAAAACGTTCAAAAGTATAATAAATGAAAGGAATAATAAATCAAGAAGTTAATCAAGAATTTTCAATCATTTTTAAACTTTCGTTCGATCGATAGCTACGTTATCCTACGGATAATACTGTTCTCGATCTGTAGAAACGATTTCCTCTTCGTTTCCGGTAAATAGTACACCAAGAAGAAGATACTGAATGCGTTCAAAGCAGAGATCAACCAGAACACGATGTACATATTATACTCGAGCGTGACAATGCTCGAAATACGTAGAACAATGAAGGACCAGATGAAATTTATACAGAGTCCAATGCTGACGCACGTTGCTTTCGCGTAAATCGGGAAGATCTCGTTCAGAACAACAAAAGGCACGCTGGCTAATCCGAGAGATACGCTCACCACGTAGAATAATACCGCCACCAGCGGTAATATCTGCAAATTCGTCACGTGTACCCTGTTTTCCTGCATAACGGAGTAAACGCCCAAGAGGAAGGTGCAGTAAATAACACCTATGGTTGATACTATCGTCAACGGTCTTCTTCCTAAATGATCCACCAGACTGATGCACATGAGATAAGAAATGAGATGTAACGTGGTTAAGATAATCCTCGTTTGATATCCTTGCAATTCGACGTTGTTCGTCTTCGAAAAAATCATCTGAGCGTAACTGATAGGAATGCTCGAACCTGAGAACGCTTGCAGGATCATTATGCAGAGACCAAGAAAAATTATACTCTTTCCACCTGAAATATGAAATTTCTGATCATTTTAAAATTATATCGTAACTTTAAGAAACGCTTCCGGCTCTGGTGACCGTATGGACACGAAAATGGTACCGTTGAATAAGGACAAAGCATAATGCAGAACGCAGATTTTCTGCGATCATAAAGCACTTTCTGAGCCTAGACCTCTAAAAATCCTTAATTAACCAAGCGTTTGGAAAAGAAGGAACTCTCAAATAGCGTAGACAGTCACTCGGGCCATAAAATCAAAGCCTAAACAATCTCTGATTGCACATTTTCCTCTGAAATATACTCGAATGCACAGGGTTGATTTATATTACGCGCTCAATGGGTAAACCCTTTCGATACGGCTATCTTTCGCCGGTATACTTCCGGTGCACGAATACTCGGAACGATATGTTTAGAGTGGCCATGGCAAAAAAAAAATTAATTACGAAACAGAAGAAATCGGTGGGGATAAGAATAAGCTACGCTACGTTAAATTAAAATCGTGAAATTAACGCAATTTAGAAAGGGTTAAATGTGAAAAAATTCGACAGAGATGTGTCTCTCGAGTTCCCTTTACCTGGCTGAGAGATTAGGTGAAGAACAGATGACAGAATTCCATTGTTAGAAGGATCGCATTCAACTGTTCTCACGATTGAGTTCATTTCTTCAGAGACGTCCGGGGAATTGCGTAAAAACATCAGAGAGTCCATAGCAGCTTCGAATTGCTTCTTTCGTAGCAAGTAGTAAGGAGATTCGGGGAACCAGACGAATATCGCGAATTGGACCGTCGCCATTGATGTCACAATGTAAGGATATTGGTCCGTATTACCGAACGTGGCAATTATGTATCCCACGAAACGACCGAAATGTTCCATTAGCACGAAACAAGTGCAGAGAACACCACGAATCCGCGGAGGGGAGATCTCTGTCACGTACATCGCGCCGCTGGTGAAAATTATCCCGTTGCTGATTCCGCCTACGAATCGAGCCGCGTACAAATTCTGAAATTCAACGAGCGAGAAAGTATTAACCGTTCAACTGCCATGAACGCACATATACGTCTGCCTGAGGTTATCCATGTGAACTATGGACGCATATATGCGTTTGACAAGTGTCAGTATCGTTATACATCCGATGAAAAAAAAATCATCAATTTTTAAGGCAGATTTAAAGACAGAAACCATTTTTCCGGTTGAAAGTCGAACATCTACGTTTCTTTTTAAATCTGCCATAATTATAAGATTTATCTGCCATAGTTTAATATTAAGTTTTTTAGTTTTTATATTTTATTTATTTATTTTTTTTTTAACAAACCTCTAAATGTTTAATATTACTTTACAATATAAATAAACGTACTTCAAATAGGAAAAAATACATTTTCAATACTTTCTTATGTGGACACAAAATGATCTGAAACTTTAAGCGTCCTAGGGTTAATCGGCGTTTTACTTCCAACGTTTATCAACCGAAAGCCTATTAATCGGTTTCTTGCTGCGAGCGCAACAAATTAATTAATTACCCTATGAGAAAGTGAACGATACAGTAAGCCCTCTTAGAAGTTTCGATTGAAAATTTTTAGAGCTGTAAGAAATAAGCGCGATAGCAAAAAGCGAGCTAGTATTGAATAGAACGAGCCTGTTGATAAAGTGTTAAGATCCAAATTGATTTACTTATGTTTCTTCTGTTAATTTCATTCGTTTTAATGTATAAATAAAGCTTGAATAGAGTGTGAAGTGTTCAAAAATAAAATACAATTTACCAGTATCGAAGGATTCCATATTATCAACGACCAACTTAGAGAGGTGAGAATATACGTGAACAAAATCGAGATTTTTCTGCCGACGAGATCAACGATAAACATCGAGAGGAAGCATCCAAACGCTGTTCCTAATTTCAACAAAGACTCCGCCCAAGAAGCCTCGATCACGGTGATTTTGAAAGAGGAATCGTCAGCCGGTTGTTCCTTTATCAACGATAATGGCCATGGCAGAAACATACCGGCGATAAACTGGGCCAAACACACTGTTTTATCGTGACACATATAATTCTACCATTATTAATTCATTAATAAACGATAATCGACACAATTTACGAAATATGAATTTCTTACCCGTGAAAGTCCCCGCGTAGAGTTTTAAATTCGACATAGCCACGACTTGGTGTTTGAATAACGAATGAAGATTACGTTTCACGTAGAAATGCAATTACAATCGACCTTTCTTTCTTAAAACGTTTTCGAAATGTGTACAAGCGACGATAACGAGTGCACATTCAAGGTGTTCTAATTATTATAGTTTCAAGCAACAATTGTGTTATTGCGAACGTGATAGAGATATAGAAGCACTTATGTGTTTAATAAGATATCTATGGCCTATGCAAATGACGTACAATACGTGGAATTGATATAGCGTGGTCGTTAATTAACCCTTTGCACTCGAGAGGTGACTCTCAGTCACCACTTGGTTCGATATAGTAACTCGAATGAAAGTTGACCTATCTGCATCCTCAAGCGAAATAATCCGCACATGGCGAGTGTCACTTATCACCGATCGCGGAATAATCCGCTAGCGACGATTGCCATTTATCGCCAAACGTCAGAAAGTCTGCGAACTTCTCGCGAATGATCAAAGTCTGCGCTCCACCACCAGAGGGACGGACATACGACCATTCTCGCGCTAGTCCTCGCAAAACGTCTTATTCATATATATATATATATATATATATGCACAAGGTGAGTCAACGAACGTTTGCATCTCAAATATCTTTACTGTTTTTAAAGATACGTCAAATGTCTTAAGAATAAAGTTGAATGGTTCAATGGGGCACACACGATGCCAAAAGTATTTTTGTTTTTATGTCATTTTTTCTAAGATATCAAGGTCACCACCATTTTATTACACCACCTGTTATTACATATGTAATATATGCTTTCATCACTCAGCAGCCACAACATCATTCATCATCATCCAGCTGTTGGAAGATTGCTGTGAAAGGTCCCACGATCAGCACCAAAGATAAGGAGGAGAGATTGAAATCGATCATCATCCCAGTGTTTTTTCAGTGTTTTAATCCCCCCGATCACTTCTGTCAAAGCACACAAATTATTTCGTGGACAGGAATGGGGATGGATAAGGTTAATTTCAGCGTTTCCTAACGTTAGTTACTTAAGTCGTGTTCTTCTTAAAAAAAAAATTATCCACGTGAAACCATGCTGTTAAAAAAAAAACATTGTTTTCAAAAATAATAAAACACTTTGTTCCTTTCGGATAACGAATAAAAGTATCGAACTCAGTTATTAAACAACTTATTAATTGATTTGTTATTCATGAATAACAAATAATTCCACGTTATTCTTAATTTAATGCAACATTTACCGCAATACTGTCTTAGCAAAAAATTAAGAAAAATTTCGGGAGAGAGGGGTTAAAAGCGAAACTGAAAGAGGATAAGCAGAGTACAACTCGAAATCACAAGTAAAACAAGTACCATTGTGCTATAATCGTCTCTTACGCGCTACAGGCGTTGTGTGTTTATACGCAGTTAACAATGCGGGCAACAACATTGATTACTCGAATGTTAATTAATACGAGACAGAAACAGGTATCCCATTTCCCACACATCTGCACGCTAAACCCATTACCCTTCGGTTTATTCGTTGAAATTCCGTGGGGATTTTATTAAGCAAACGCTCGAACTCTCGTATGTTCCTTTCGCGTTTATTATTCAACGTTTCTCGTTTTATACGAATAAACAAAAACAGACATATATCAATTCGTATGATTATTATTCGATTTGGTGTAACAACACGCGTACGCTGTATTAATACGTATATGAATTACAATATTTCAACATGTATCACGGTGTTCTTTATTGGTTACGACATATGCATGTGTGTCGATGCAGAATAATTAGTTTCTCCCGTGTAACTTCGTGAAAAAAAAAAGAATCAATTGTTCACGTAACGACGATGTAAACGTTGCCCTCGTGGATTATGCAATAACACGTGACCGACGTATCCTATGTCTGATCATCGTCAGGAAGTAATCGCTGTCAGCAGTGGTAGGCTTATACGTGCTTAGCGTCAGTAGTAACATGCTGTGTGGATCAGACAGCGCTTTACGCAATCTAAACATCCAGTCAATGCCAGATATTCGTAATTATCCAGTAACCAAAAAAAAGCTCGTGCGGGTTTTAGAATAAAGATCAAACATATTTAAAATTTTGCCATAGCGAAATTTATTTATTAAAATTGTTGCGTCTCATAAACTATATTCAAAACTATATTCATCTGATCTATTCACCGACTCTCCGATGACAAATAATTTTTTAAACACGTTCAGTGCCACCGACGTAGCATATACGTTCGAGAATGTACCGCTCGACGTGTTATCTATTCTCTAGTGGCAAAAAGGTTTTTTAAGACATTCGGTGCCACCAACGCAGCATATGTGTCGTATGGTTATTGCACGACAGAACGAGAAACATTTCACTAGTCATACTTCCTTAAAAATAAAACCTGCAGAGTTTCTTAACGTAAATTACCGAATAAGCGCGTATCTGCACTACCAGTTAACGATAAACAGCTGTGAATCATACTTAAAGTAATTATCTTGTACTAATCTTTGTTATAAGATAAATTTTTCTTCTTTCTTTCTTTCTTTTTCTTTTTCAAAGTAAACGTCGATATGCCAATGCGATTTTTCTATTATTTCGAGGTGACTAGCGAAAATTAGCGTAAAACAGTATGGTATCCCAGTGAGAAAAGTATCACGAGAAAAGAATCCTTCAATTCTCAATTTATTGCCTCCAATATTTCCTGACACCAGAGTAGATTTACCATCGGAAGAAATGTTAGATGTTGAACTGTACCACTTCGGATGACTAAGTTTCAGTTGTGATTAAGTAATTTTAGAAAGAGAAATTTTCCTTTCCATCTCCTGAAAAATTTAATATTTCTCGCTTGTGACGTTATTTTTTATTTCTTCAATGTACATTTCGTTAAAACTTCACTTTAATTGTCAAATGATACACTCGCGATTTTTCGATGCATTCACTAATAATAACACCGTTAGCTAGATCTATTTTAATGGACCTCTCGCCTTGTTGGAAACATCCATGGTTCCCTTTACTTGCGCAAAGGACTTTATCGTCTGATGGTATCTCCCGTGGTGCATCAAGTGACACATAGAGTGACTAGTAACTGTATCAAACTCACGACTAGAACCCGGTAACAATGAGTAAACGAATACGAGATCTCTCGCAAAGAGAAACGAACCAATCGTTGTTCGACGAACACGCAAATCTTCGTGGCTACAATCAACGAGAACCTTAAATATTCCTTGATATTCCCGTCAATGAAATTTTAATTCCTATTGCTTAATTCGCGATTGAATCTGTCTCCAAATAAATCGCCAAATAGTAAAAAAATAACAATTCCATATTGAATTTTGATCAATTCCGAGTATCGTGTAATTTCTAATTGCAATATTATCTCGAGTGAAATATGAGATTCAGCAACACGATAAGAGTCTAAAGTTGATATTGCAAAGTATAAGTGATATTAAACGATATACGTTGTGTATCTAATTATAACGCAGCGCGTCGAAACGAAAACATTACAACACCGGTACGGTCAATTAACTTGATAAAAATTGATAAAGTATCATGTTCGTTTATGTTTGCGTTGAGTATACATAATGGCTATCAAGGTTTACATTATTAACGACGAATATCGAGCGAAAACCGCGGGATAATAAAATCGTACTACATACCGAAAATAGAATGATCATATATTATTTTATTATTTCGAATTATATTTTAGTAAGTCTTTCACATTTAGTTTACATCACTATATTGGTTAAACTAACGAACAGAAAATAGCTGCACCACACATAAACAATCTCGTTAATAATAAAAAACACAATTTATGCGATAAAATATCAAACGAACGTTTACCCTTTATCCTGTAAGTAAGCGTAACATTCGTGTACTCTCTTTGTGCTATTTTCTAAGACAACAGGTTATCAAATGAACAATAAATACAATTCATCGGGGATCGATTAAAAAAGGGAATTACTTGGCATAATTCGTTCACGTACCGTCTAGAGAGAGAAATTTACAAATATGTAAATGACCTAATAAATATCGTACACTATAGTGTCTCGATTATAAATTAAGAATAGACAATGTACTTCTTGTTTTTCTTTTTTTTTTTATCCCTTGAAATACTGAGCTAAGAAATTAATATTCAATTCGACAGTATAAATTTATCACAGATTCGTAATGCTTGGAGTTGTTCTTTTAGAGATAACTATAATTAAAAAATACATCTATTTACAATAATAGCTACTATCCATTCTTACAACTTTTTCCCGTTAAATTTAAAGATATTTGCCATGATCAACAAAAGTTTGAACGTATCGGCTAATTTGATAACAATCATATATATGTGTATATATATATATGTATATATAAACACAGTTACCATTCGTCAAGTTAGTTACAAATTTATGTACATTATATTTATCATCTACGTGTAAAATAATAATGAATATTAGATCCAGAAAAAAAAAAACGTTAGTGCAACATTGTTTAACAAGTAACACGTATATTTCCTCACATTAAAAAAGGCATTTGTTTGAGATAGGTGTATCAAATCGTGGTGTGCAAAGACATGACAAAAGTATACTTATAAAATTGATGGTATTTCAGATGGTGTTTTGTAAATACTGCTTTTTCGTATGCATACATTCTATATAAAAACACAGCCGATTACATTAAACGTCTTATAAAATACTGAGTTCGTGTCCTTTTTTTCCATTACAATTTTATAATACACTTTCCAATAACGACAGCGTAACTTTTTTGTTTTGTTTAATTTTATGTATTGAAAACAAAAGAGAAAACAATTTTATGCTTAGAAAAAAAAACAAGATATTAAGTACGGACTCGTAAATATTCACCTACTATACTTTACAATATTCCTCAACATCCACTGATTAAGATTAGTAATTTCTTTTTTGCAACACGTTGCTCAAATATTAAAAATAATTGCGAAATATACAATCATATACAAATTTGCTCCTACACGTATATAAATATACAGTAACAGCGTACAATACTGTTCACGAACGCGTTTTACACCAATTGAAGCAATAGCACTGTACTTATTAAGGAACTCTAACTTCCTTACTAATATAAGGAAAATGTATTACAAATTTACGTGGAACGTTCGATATTAATTTTTATAAAAGTATATATCTCGGTGTTAGATTAACTTAATAGAGAAAACGGCTCGCAGGCATGTTGACCGCACCCCGACAGCTACTCGGCGGAGGATTTTCATCGTCGGAATTCTCGTTCTTTCGCAGTAATATCGAATTATACCGTCCACGTTGAGATTTCTCAGCTTGATGCCTTAACTCCTCGATATAGGCAGTAATATCGTTCGCCACCAGTTCCTGCAAATGTTTACTCAATGTCGATAATTCAGGTTTTTCTTCGTCGTAAAGTCCTTCGAACCGCACATTTTTCTCGTAAAACAATATATAAGGTGTGTCCGGTGGTTTCAAGTCTTTGAAATCGTTAAATGTCGTTTGCGAGACGTAACTATCGTTGAATTTATACCAATTCTGTTTCGAGTCGCGAGCGTATGTGAAATAATGACCGTAATCCATGCTATAACCTGAATGAACAACAGCGGCGTATAATTGATAACTTTCTGTGGTTGTGCACAATGGTGTTGACACCGGTAATTGTATAGACTCGTTGTACATCACTTTATGCCGTAATTTCGTTCTCAGTCTAGTGTCGAAATCGTAACGGAAATGTTTCAATATCAAAATTAAATACGTCGGTGCGTGTAAAATTTTGATGATTCTTTGCGCGTCGCACAGCTTCGTACATTTATCGCATCTGTATTTATTTTCACCGGTCAATTTCTCCGGCGTGAGATAATAGTTAATTAGATCCTGTACGGAGACTTCCTGATTCTCTTGTATCTCCTCAGGAAAGCACAGTTGCAAATCGCGAAATTTATCCGTGTTATGAGAACTAGTATCACATTGAGCACACTGATAAGTAATTTTACATTTTCCTCCTAGTACTCTATGTACAAGCGGTACTTGCGTACTCGTGTCCTCTCCGCCTACGGATTGTATTCCGCTATCCGTGGAATCTGAATGTGAATCGCTAAGTTGCTGTATTTGTGCCAAATCTTCTCCTGCAACAAGGAAGCATGATACAGAATCTATTTATAACGATGCTGTTATAGTAAAACATTACAGAAAAAGGGGCTACCTTGAGTGAAATCTGCTAACGATTGAGTCTTCCTTTCTAACACAATACTACCGCTTAAATCTTCCTCGGTTGTCCAGCGCTTGATGCTAGCTCCTTCTTCGCTTATTGACGAAATATCGCTTATCTCTCTATCGTCCTTGTACTTGGGATTGGAACTATTACCCTCGCTATTTATAGTAGCTGATTTCTCTTGCTCGTGTAAAAGATCTAAAAGATGACTGTTAAAATAAATAAATTATGTAATACATATAGTACAATACTTGAACTAAATATGTTCTATGATTATAAATTATTACTACGAATTTATTTAAAAAATATGCGAGATTTGACAAAAATAATTCTACAACACGATCACTTCTTGCCAATGAAACCTACAATTAATATGTTAAGCGCTATGTTGATTTTGATCGACTTCTCGTTCAGCCGTTCAATTTTCGAAAGTTTTGCGAAGAGTGTTACGATAAATTTAACGAAGAAAGTTGTAACTTTGTAACGCCTACAGAAAAATGCTGTATTTTTGCTTAAATTGTATCAATAAATAAGAAGGGATTATTTTCTAAATTTTAGGCTGTTAGTTTTCAAGAACCAATGCCGCCTAAACGAAAAGGCGAGCATAGGTCCGCGGGGACCGATGTGACGCTTAACGTGTTAACAATAGCTATAAAATTTTGTATTTCAGTGTAAAGAGTAAGAATTAAAATACTAGCAATATATTAACCAGAGAAATTCAGAACTGTCTTGTTGTTGACCTGGTAGAAAATAAGCAGGACGTGAAGCTAACAGAATTTCAGTTGGTGCCAAGGAAATTCTCTTTGAGTATAATAATAAAGTGAATAGATTCTGCAACTTTTTAAGTACAGCTTGATCATCAGCTTTCCCTAAAGGTTTGTACATCAACACTTCATAACAGAATTGTCTAGTCATTAACAGTGCTTGCAATACACTATTCATATAACATGTATTTCCAAGATTTGAAAGACCAACTTTTCCCAAGTGTGTTTTGGGTGATTCAATTACTGGTTCCATCTCTTCCATTTCATCTACCCAAACATGTTCATTCCATATTTCTTTGACAATGTGCATTCGTGGTTGTACCGGAAAACAACTTTCCAAATTATTACAGACACGCTGATTGGGAAATCTTAACATAAGTATCTTCATGATATCAGCTAAATTCTGTATACATTCCTTGCTTGATTTGGAATCCTCTTTTGTCAAATATGACAACACCATTTGTGTGTTTCGTACTATGTTTGGAAACAAGGATGGAGATCCTTGCCTCTTCAAGATGTAAAATATAATTTCAGAAACATTCTGACGGATTACAGGTATGTACAAAGCATGAAACATTATATCAAGTTTAGCTTTAGTAACCTCGATAAGTATGGAATACTTGTGCCTTTTCTCTAAACCAAATATAAACTCTTTGATCCAAATGCTAAGCCGGTCACCTCTCCATTTCTGAAGCCAGCTGCATAGAACTTTCAGAGCTTGAGCTAATTGAGCATCCGAGTGTGATTCAGAAAGAATCCAATTAACAGCTTGTGGTATGATAGAAAGTTCTACCACTTGTAGTACAGCAGCCAAACCAGATCCAGGATCTTGCTTTTGTTTGGTATCAGATATTATTCTGTATAAAGTTTGAAGGCATACAAAAATTAAATTATCATTTTCGATATTCTTGGACTTCGTTTGTACTATTTTCAAAAAATTTTCAACTTTCGCGGCGTTGTCGTTAAACTCCGAGATCTTTTTCGGATCGTACGGCATTGAAAAGGTGGACAAATTGATAACAATCGCTTCGCAAAGTTTCGAATGATTCATTGACTCTGGCAAGTAGACACTATGCTCTAATAATACTTGTAGTATCATTGTCAAGTGAGACATATCGCTTATTTCTATATTCTTCAACATTGTTGCAATATCGTTTGAGATTGGATTCACGTTAAACGGTTTCTCCATTAGATATTGGGAAAACCAGATCATAATCCTCGGAATTTCTTGCACGTTCCTTATCTCATCGTTAAGCGTCTCCCGTAAGATAGCTTCATAGTTATTTAATTGCCCGTATACAGGCTCACTTTCTAATTTCTTAAGTCTGAGCCATCCTTCGGTAACCTCTGCCTCTTTACCCATCACTATTAAATTTAAACATTGCTTAATGTCGTACTTGAGAATTTGCTCGGTATTCATTGTGCACAGATTACTACTTCGATACCACTTCAAATTACTTCTCTAATAATTTTTAACAAGAACTATTATTAACCTCAACCGAGAATGACTTTCACGAAAATCTAAATGATTTCGTGGTCCTAGAGAAATAAGAAAACAAACGTCAACATTGCAGCGTCAAAAGTAACTATATTTCTGTGGCATGAAATTTAAGTTTACTTTTTCGAAATTTCCAAAGGTGAGTAACGTCGTGTCTCCTTTTTTTTTAAATATCAACTCTCTATAATCTTACAAACTTAAATTAAATTTAACAGTTTTTTATTCCTCGTTACGTTAAGATAGATATTTATATTAAAAGCTACATCAATCAATGAAATATTTAAAAACCATTTTTTTTTTATAATTCTTAGGGTATACTGTATTTGATTGATTTTATTACGTAGAAAAAGATTTCTATTTTTCACATATGCCGTTATTATTTGAAATTATTTGAAATATCAATGGTAAATTATATACGTGTAATAGTAGAATTGAAAGCGGCGCTAGAAACATAGAAGCGTGAAATGTTGGCTACACTACAGGTTGTTTCGTTGGTTTCGACACAGCTCGCACGGTACGGGACGGCCAAGAATAGCAAAGAGCACGCGAATCTAGCCGTCCTGTAACTGAGTCTGGTGAAGGCGACCGACCGCTCCCTTCGTGGTCCGTCAGAACGAATTTTAACGTGTATATTTTTTTTCGTAGAAAAAACCGGGATCCGCGCGAATTAAGTCGTATATGGAGGTAAGAAGTGGAAAACGGTCGTTTCAGCGTGTCGAATCGCGCAAAGTGAACTGAAGTGAAGTGGCCTCGGCAGAAGTGGAGATCCAAAAGCGTAGAAAAGAGAGAGAGAGTGTGTGTGTGTGAGAAGAGGAGAAAGAAAGAGAAGAAGAGACCGTGCGAAGTGGTTATAAGGTTCTCTTAGTGCAGTCGTGCGTGTTTTCGGGTAATGTCTCTCGAGAGTCGTTCGAGTTCAGCCCTATTTAAAAGGGCTGAACAGCTGAAACGTTGGGAACAGTCCGAGACAAATCGTGAACCGGCTCAACCACGTCAGGTAGCACGGAAGATTAAATTCTCAGCGGATTGTGTGTTCCTGGCAGCATGCGCGGCAGGCGACAAGGAGGAGGTCGTACGTTTACTCCAAAAGGGGGCGGATATCAACACCGGAAATGTTGACGGTCTTACAGCGTTACATCAGGTACAACTCCTCTATCCTCCTTTTACACATTTGATTATATCCCGCGATTTCTTCCCGACACATATGTATATTATATGTATATGTGTATGTACATATACAAGTATATATATACATATACATAACAACACAACACCCAACCGAGTTTTTCCAGTCTCGCTTTCTCCCTATGTTTTTTTCCCCCCTCGATCATAATTCTTATTGCAAGATGGCCACTGCATGCTCCAGCTGTCTAATTTAAGTGTGATCGGACAAATTTTCTTTCATGCTTGCGATGTCACATTTAATGATGGGAAAAATGCAGATGTGGTGTTCCGCCACGGAGTATACGCTTCCGCTATCTCTCACAATTCAAGCCATACAACTACTCCCTCTGATAACAGCCGACAAAACTGTTTACCCCCCTCCCTCTTATGATTATTGTTTATACATGCAGAGAACGAAATTTCAAAAGCAAGAAGACTTATTACACGTTCGTTCTATTATTCGATAAAATAAAATATACAGCAAATTTGCTTAAAAAACAAAAAGCCGAAATATAAATTTTAAAGTATTTAACAAATTTTTTCCGTTTTCTTCTTTTCTTAGTTTTCGGGTTCAGGTCTTCGTTAATATCGTAGACATTAAATTCTTTGTATTGCAGTTGGTACCTATAGAATAATTTATAACACTTAAATGTATCAATGATAATATTAGATTATGTAGTTCTAAATGAATGAAAAATGTTAGAATAAGGCTACCCATCATATAACACAGCTTTCTCTTATAATGTTTAATAATTTTAGCTAGTATTAACTACATCCCAGATATAATTTACAAAAGTATATTCTATGTAAATAAAATTGAGAAACATTAATAAACTGTTTATTTAAATTTAATGTTATACATTTTATAAATTTCTATTGTAAGTATCCTTATATATTGTGTTTATATCCATACATGTATGATACCACTTATTTTTATTGTGACTGATAAGAAATTCACTATTTTAAATATTTTTAAGTGACATACTTTTTGTAATATACAGTACTGTACAATGTATAATGTAATATTTTTTAAATTATAAAATACATTCTTTAGAATGTTTAATTTGTCATCTTGCATACAGCATAAGTTTTGAGGTAATACCTAAACTGTTAAGTCTGCTGAAATAGATTGAAGTTAGGATAATGCTAAAAATAACTCTGCAAAAGATGTCCATTTTGGTAGTGCTAGAAGCATAAAAATATTTTCACCAATGTCTAATATTAAATTAACATACTCATACATTTTTTTATCACACACAATTTGCATTAAATAAGACTCTTATTTAAAAAATATATTTATTAAAAACTATAGAAACCTGAAAAGATTATCAAATGAGTATCAAATTATTTATATACTGCAGTAGGAATATGTATAATACATCTTTCTTTTTTTTCTCTTATATTTTAAATAAACACATATATCATACAGTTAAGAAATTGCACTCATTATTTTATTTGACCTAAACAAGAAAAGAAAAGTATTGTTCCCAGAAAATAATTATTGTTATAGATATATGTTAACTGAAGTGTTTTCAATTGCTATTTATGCTACCAATAAAATAGATATTATTCATTTGTAAGTCTTACTGAATGAATTGTACCATAGTTATGTAATTACTGACTCAGCCAGAATCATTCATAAAATAATTTATCATGTATACCTTATAACAAGAGTTGCCTATCTCAGGAAATATGTGCAAATAAACTATTTTTATAAGAAAAACATAATCATATTTGTTACTATTATTTAAGTGTGATAGTAAGAGGAAGTTTAGGCATTTCATGGATTTGCGAAAATAGAATGTGAAAATACATCAGGCATCAAATGCTATTTATAGTTCTCTGTTAGAAGTCAGAGGCTGCAGCATCTGTATTCTATGTCCTCTGTCTTAAAATGTTATTATACCTAATGTCCTTTTTAATTCACATACGACAACATCTTTTAAATATCAATTATTTACAATTTATGTTGGAATATCCAAAAACAGAATAATTAAGCAACATATCACTTCCAATGTATCTACTATTGAGTACACTACAAATATTCAATTTATCATTAAGTTTATCAACACATCAATGCTAAATTTCTTTCTTTCTTTTTTGTTTTTTTTTTGTTTTTGTTTAATAGTATCAGCATAAATAGAGTTTTATATTTTTCAAAAATATTTTTCAATATACTTTCTGCAATTTGTATATACTTTTTCTCTCAATATACAAATGTTATGTTTTAAGGTATTTAATCGTATTTCCGATTGTATTTTATAACTAAAGGAAGTTACAATATTTCAATTGTAGGCATGTATCAATGATGATCTGGATATGGTCGAATTTTTAGTGGAAAAAGGAGCTGATATCAATTGTGGAGATAATGAGGGATGGACACCATTGCATGCAACTGCATCTTGTGGATTTATATCCATTGCTAAGTTAGTATTATTTTCTCCTACATATTAAAGAGAGTAACATCATCTATATGTGTCAATAATTATTGTAAATATAGTAATGAATTTATGAAACTTTTTTAAATGAAGGAATACAATTTTGTAGATATTTAATAGAGAAAGGATGTAATTTGGCAGCAGTTAACTATGATGGTCAATTGGCTCTTGATATTGCAGAAAGTGTTGAAATGGAAGATATGCTGCAGCAACATATAAATAAAGCTGGTTTGTATTTATTATTCTCTTCTAGAGGAAAGTAATACATTTAGTCATTTAAACTTTCTTTTCATAGGCATAGACTGTGATCAAGCGAGAAGTGAAGAAGAAAGGTCAATGTTAAATGATGCCAGAGCATGGCAAGCAGGAGCAGCAGGCAAAGATGCAACTCACCCTAAATCAGGAGCTACTGCCCTTCATGTTGCTGCTGCTAAAGGCTATGTTGATGTCATAGAGTAAGAACCATTTTATTAAAAACAAACTAATACACTGAAAAATATTTAAAAAGAAGTATCAAGAAAATTTGTTGATTGTTATTTATCTAGAACTTATATTTCAGCATATTACTACAGGCTAGATGTGATGTTAATGCTCAAGATTTCGATGGTTGGACACCATTGCATGCTGCAGCACATTGGGGACAATTGGAAGCCTGTGAACTTTTAGTAGAAAATTTTTGTAATATGGACATTAAGAATTATGCTGTAAGATTACAATTGTTTTATATTATAAATAACCAAAATTGTCTCTTTCATAATCTTACATTGATAGGATCAAACTGCATTTGATATTGCTGATACAAATATATTACCAGCCTTGAAGGAACTGAAAGAGAAACAACAGCAGTTGATGAAAGATCAACCGCAAATTATTAATAAAAAGCAACCAACTATACCAAAGAAACGGTTTGTAAAATAAGCGATTAATAATCTTTTATAGAAAATATAATTTATTATATTGTTCACTACGTTACAGTGTATCGACAAGTAACGAGAACACTATAGCTATGCAAGAATCTGTGGAAACGTTTGAGGAAGAGACGCCAAATAAAGTTAAAAAAGTCGAACTAGAAATTCAGTCTGATAAAGAAGATTCTAGTACTGGAACGAATAGCGATGTTGGTATGTTCCGTTTTTTCCGGTTTTATCTATTAATAGGTTTGCTAATTTGCATGTCCACATATTTAAACGTTTTGGTAAATTATTTGATTTTGCTACTAAAATGGTGATGAATTTCTAAATTGAAATGTTCCATAGTTATCACTATGTAGGAAAAATCTACGTTAAAGTATTAATTGCGTCGTAACAGTTTGTTACTTACAGTTTTCTTTAAAAATGTATAGCAGAGTAATACTATCAGAGCACTCTGTGGATTATAGAAACGTAGTATTTCTCAATCATTTTTTTTTTCTTTCTGTTTACAATAACAAAATGTTGATGCCCTTTTCATGCATGTCCATTCAGGAGAAAATTCTTAGAATTACTTGAATCTATTCCTAAATGATTGAGAAGTACTGATGTAGGTAGGAAATAGTTGTCTTATGAAGAATATGTTATACATTGTTCAGTTTTGCAAGTCTATTTTACTTACCTTAACAGCAATTTGTATTTCTTGTAACAATGCTGCATGGACAGAAGCGACACGTGAAACAGATATGGAAGCGAGTGATGGTGAAGGTGAATCTGAGACTAGCTCAGACTCACATTCTTCCACTTACTCCAATCAATCTGATAAGTCTAACGAATCAAACCACTCTCCATGTCTTACAGATGATGGTGAGTTTTGTCTGTAAGACTGTTTTTATATACTTAAAATATTAAATTTCGTTGCATGTATTATACGATACATTCGTTCTCCTCTTGTTCCTTTTCATAATGAAAAAATGCTATTTTTGAAATGTGTTACTAAAAAACCATTTTTCCATTGAAATAAATGGATTGTATATCCATTGATTTCCTTCCTACTCAAAAAATAAAAAGTTGCAGAATGATATTTATGTAAAATATATTGATTTCTATTTAACATTGCAGAGAAGAAAAATAGAGCAAATAGAGAGGAAACATCCCCGCGTAATACACCGTCCGCTATTGATTCTAATAAAGTTCCTAATCAGGTAATATTTATACACATATACATGGCAATGTAACAGATCCTTATATCATAAATTTATTCAATTTGATTTTTTCAGGCTCCGATAATGCCGCCGAAACAACAGACTGACAATAACGAAGAAGATGTGATACCATCTTGGCGTCGATCAGGGTCTTTCAGAAATAGGATACAAAATACGGAAGCAACACACACTTTATCTACGAGTAAGCAACGAATATTATAGGAACACTTCACGGTGACTTTAGGCTACTATCTTTTTATTTCATTTGTGCGCAGGACTTGAAGAAAAGGACAAAAATATTAAATCGCCAACCATGTCGAATAAACTTAATACAGAACCCGATGTGGTACTAACAAGAACGCATAGTTTTGAAACGGATGAGAAGTGAGTGAAAAATTTAACACACGTTGTTTTGTTAATATTACAATTTTGCAATTTTGTATATTACGTATAAGTTTCGTTAACCATATTTACATCGTTTTTTTTTTCACACTGCAGTCACTTGTAATTGTGCATATTCATATTTGTGTTTATGATTTTCCATAGCAAAATTTGCGAGCATTTAACAAAATTGTTTAATTACATATCAACAATTCGATGCAGTAGCTTCTGAGCTTTTTTATGCGTATAGAAAATTAGCGTAGTCGTATGCATGGCATGGTGCATGTTATGCAGGTTCTATGAGCAGTACTTGGCATTACGAGCTCGCATCAAGGCGTTTTCCTGCCCTACTCTCCATTGCTGCAACGCAGCTACTCCTACTCACACCAATACTACGACCCGTTCTGCGTCTCTACGCGAAACCCACAGGTGCGCATGTTTTGTACATGATATATATTAATGCTTTCAGTATATGTGTATATATATTTTTTTTTTTTTTTGCCATATATGTTACTTTTATACTGTGATCATTAATATACACAAAGTAAGCTTTCCATATTCTTCGCTTTTGCTTGGCTTAAATGTCACTTTAACCACTGTTTTTCTATGTACATCAAAATATTATGTACCTCACACAAACTGTGCAACATTAGAGATTGATTCTGATTTCACAAAATTCACGTAGCTGAAATAAAGCTTGTACTTTTCTATGATATAACAAACATACTATTTTGACTCTAGAAGAAAAGAAGCGAAATTAAACTTGGAACTATCAAGACTGCCACAGGGAAGCAATACACTATCACCAACATCTACATCTAAAACAATAGTGTCAAGTACACTGCCAACTACTACAGCTACAGCTACTACAACTGCCACAACAACAACAACAACAACTACTACAACAAGTCCTATTCCAACCAATCAAATACGCAGGTAAATATTACGAAAGAAGAAACATTTATTTTTATCAAAACTTGATATAGGGAAGTAGTAGAGAATTTTTCAAATACTTTTCTACATTTTTAAATGCGATCGATAAGCGTTAGCGTTAAAGTTACGATAGATAAATTGTACGAGATATGGAAAAATATATGTAGGTGTCTTAAAGAGTTCTATTATTGCAAGGAACATAATTTAAAGAAAGAAAGTACGTTTAAGATGAAAGTCTAAATATTCATATTTGCATCGCGCGATGTTGTTAATACGGCTGAGTAGCGTTCAACCAGTGGAAGCTACAACTACAAACAATTCAGTAGCAGTTCCTGGAACTCCCACTACACCAGGAGGGAGCAAACTAAGTCCAGGAAATATCTTCAAGAATTTCTTCAAGTGGGTACTAATGCTTGACCTGGGAAGATACTCTTGAGATGTGTGATTTTGCATATTTTTACGACATCTACACACAATTATTAAGTTTAATTGGCAGTGGCATGAAAATTTGCTTTGCAGTGTGATTATTTATTTCATTTGCATATGTTTATCCTAGAATATTACTTGTCCTAATAACCACTGCCTTGTATATGCTAGTCGAAATAATATATCTAGTTTGAGAACACTGCCACTGAAATATATCAGTTGATTTTTCTCAGCCACTTAAGTAGATTTACATTTTCTATTATATATTATTTGTAAAACCTACTTCAGCAGAAGTTTTCCTGGTGTTCAACGCAAGAGTATCGTGACTCCATATGCACGGGATTACCATGAATGGCATAAAGAGAAAAAAAACATATGCGCATTTTCGACAAACTTACTTTTTAATTTTACAGAAACATCAAGTTTTAGCATGTATACCTCGAAGTACACTTCACCTGTGCGGTACAAAATACATTTGCCAAAGAATTAAACATTCTTATTTCCAAATATTACATTCAGAACTGTAATATTTACACATGGTTATGATTTGTACCAAACAATAACAAAATAATTGTTTTATGTTCAAACGAAGGCATAATTGTTTTATGTGACACTTGTAAATGTTGCTTGTGAATTATGCTTATCATAATGTTTAATGCTTCTTTTAAAATTTTGTTATATTTCCCCCCTCAAAAAAAATGTTAAAAGCGTTGTACAAATATTACTATTATTTGTTGAAATAATACGTGCAACTTTTGATCAGGTCATTTGTTCCTCCTGTTCGTGATGAAGAAAGTGAAACGCAAAGAAAAGCCCATGCAAAGAGGGTGAGAGAAACTCGACGTTCAACTCAAGGAGTGACGTTAGATGAAATCAAAAGTGCGGAGCAACTAGTGAAGAAGAAACAGCAAAACAATGAAATTCCTCCTACAATCACTACTACACAGGTAGATATGTTTACATAATATTTTTGTCATTTTCGGACACGTTTTGAATAATACCGTTTTTATGGAAAATATACGCCAAACTACGATTTTTTAACCATTGTGTTTGTTTCAATTTGCATACTGGCAGTTCTTATTAAATACTAAACTTCCTAATAATAATGACAAAAGCTTCATAATTATTTTTTTATTTTATTTAATAACTCAGCCTGCAATCACTACCAGCAATACAGCCTCGATTACAGCTACAATAACAACAGCAACTCCTACCACCGTGACTGCAAATAAACCTTCAGAAGAACTTAATTTACCCGAAAGGCGACCTTCTTGGAGGTTGAAGGTGGACAATGGAAGCAAGGTTTGTAGTTTGTATAACTTCCAATCGCGTTTCGATACAAGGCTCATCATACGTAAATATTATTTTTAAATACATATCTATATTTAAAATAAATATGTATACTTTTCTTATTTAGTTTCAGTTAGAAGATGCTAATAACAGAGCTACCACACTACCTAACCCAGATACTACCACAGCATATATGAGAAGACCTTCCACAGGTACCAATGTACCCAGACCATCGTCAGCTCCAGTTGAAACCATTGCAACAAGCAGTGCAGAAACAACGGTAACATTACCACTTAGACGATCGTTAAAGCAACCTGAAGATAAAGGTATATATATAGTACAGATTAAAAGTTGCGACACACTTCGATCGAAGTATATTAGTGAAAAAGTTTTTATTTTGCTTCTACTGATACATTACAGAACAAGATAAGGAGAATGATATTAGAAACGCGCAAGCTACACAAGCTGTTATACAAAGGAGGCGGAGGCCTAAGAGAAGATCTACCGGTGTTGTCCACGTTGATATGGACGTTAGTATCTATTATTATTATTAAAAATTCAATAAAGAATTGTTTATCAATTTCAATTATCCAACTTTATCGTCTGCACATTTTTCAAACTTTATATATGACTTTCAATATCTTAATGGTTGATATAAAATAATTTTAATTGAATATTTTATAGGAAATTGATCCTGAGAAACAAGACTTGACTGCTGGTGGTGATTACGACGAGTCCAAAATAAACCACAATGAAGTAAGTAATATTGTTTTCGTTTCGTTATTTCTGCTAACTGTATTTGCAACACCTAAAAATATTTTATCTTTGTTTCGAAACTTGTTTAAATGCGTAAATTATTTTTATAGAAGAGAATACATTTCTTTTTTTTTTTTTAACATACATCGGAAAGTGATATTTAACATGAAACAATTTCTTTTCTAATAATATCTTTTATATAATAATTTTAGCAAACGTCTATTCAGAATTCTTATTTAAACTGAGTTTTATACATATACATATGTACATGTATATGAATAGTAATGCATGTAAACTAAATTTACTCATGTATTAATTTTATACTTAAATTAGTAATCACTATATATAACTATTATAATGTGAACGCAATTTCATGAAGCACAGAAGCTTTGTGTTATTTTTGGGTTAGTCTCTGGGAAGATTAACCTCTATTCGTCGATGCTTCGTTAAAAATAGTTTTCCATTTCTTATCCTCCTATATATCCCATTGGGCCATGTATTAAAACCTAATACTCAGATAAAAGTACATGTAACATTATTGCCTTTTCTAATGTTACTTTCATATTTATAGTGTAATTTTTATAAATCTCGTTTTACTCTCATATTGTCTCCATACAAGTTTTTCAGATACTTTCAAATTAAACTAGTAGAACATTGAATCTATGGCAGCTTATTTATCAGTTATACAGTAATCAATATAGATAACAATAATTAAATATACGCGATAATATTTAAAGACTTGTTTGAAGCTAAAATAAGAAACAGAAGTAAAAAAATTGATCATGAACGTGGCCTGGCACTGCCTAAAAATATTCTATTGACATTTGGAACAATCTGACACTTTGACATTTAGAGTACGTAACCGAGGAATTCACTTATTGTTCGCATGGTATTGAAACAATGTAAATGTATAAAAAAAAAAGGGAGCAAATCTGGCAAGTTTAATCTTATGATTGTATGCATTATGAAAAATTTAAAAACTACACAAATATTACAATAGACTATATTAATTATTTTAACATATAACTGCATGTTTTATCTTACAGCTGTAATATTTAAACAAATATGTTCCCTATTTGCAAAATTTACATATATGGAAAAATTAGTACTCAAATAAAATATTTCTACTATGTAATTCAATGCGTTAATTAACTTTACAAAAGTTGCAAAACAGATTTTACACATATTTCGCAATATTTGGTAAACATAAAACGGCTTGCAAAGTGAAACATCAAATATATTTATTCCAAAACACACACAACCTTGATATTAGTGTAGGTTTATGCGTGTGATCTATAAATAGCATACCAAACTGATGCTTTAGAGTAAACTGGCTGATGTCTTAAGTTCCTCCACCCAGTCTACGTCAGTCAAATACTTGCTGTCATTAGAACTAGATCGTTTGTGTCTGTGTACATTGTGGCAAAGTGGATCTAACTGATTAAATTACAACAAAATTAAAATTTCCTCAAGCATAATATGTGAAAACGTAGATTTCATCTTGTGAGCAAATAAATTCAAATCGGTAGAGCCTTTGAAGTAATATCATCAACAATGTCATCCTATAGAAAAAGAACTCAAGGAAAGCCAACAACAGCTGCAGGATTGAGAGCTCAGGCATCGGCGAATGGAAATTCAATTTTTGGAAACAGATCGCGAAGTATTAGCGGATTGTTTCCTTTGAATCAAAATAGCTATTCAGGTCTGCTGGGCATTAATGGAAATCCTATCGGTTTGCCAAATTTTTTGAATAAAACAACGAAAAGTAGTGAAACGTTTAGAAAATCTCCTTATTCAAATTCTACCAGTAATTTAAATTATCAAAATCCGTACACTACGTACGGTGGAACTGCATCGGGCTATGGAAGTATAACTCTGCCGATAAATTTGAATAGTTTACGTTTACCAGCTTCCACGAGTTATAATTATTTAAATCTGAATCCGAACACTCATCATTCTCAAGCGCAGAGAACCGAGAGTTTTAGTAAAATAAAAGCGAAACCGGATGTTCAAATAGGATCTAGAAGTTCTAGTTTACAAAGCTTAGCAAGTTCCGAAGGATACATCGTAAGGGAACATATACAAATAAAATAGTGTATAATTAAATTTAATAAAAGTCTTTCAATTTCATTCTATACGTCGTTTTTCTCGAATTTTGTTTCGTAGAGTGGAAATGATCGTACCGGAAGATCCAACAGGCTAGGATCTATATCATCATTATCATCAGAAGCACCTTCTATGTCGGTTAGAATAAAGTCCACAACTTCTGAGAATGGTGAATTAGATTATAAAAAATTGTACGAAGAATCTCAAGCGGAAAATGAAAGACTCAAAGAGAAACTTAAGCGGTCAGATGAACAATTGAAGGAGACCAGAAATTTATTGGACAAAGCACAAAGTGCTCAGAATAAAGCAGCTCTCTCTGAAGCTGAGAAAAGGGAGAGGAGAGCAATGGAAAGAAAATTGTCAGAAATGGAAGAGGAATTGAAGGTAAGACTTTCTTTTCTTTTTCATATTTCAGTTACTATTTTGTATATTATTTAAAAAAAAAAAAAATATTTAAATAGATAATATAATATAGGTAAACCAAAGAAACATATGTCGTTCAAACGATTATTTGAAACACCTTGATTTCAATTATTTCTGTGTCATATTTCTACAAATGTTTTATATTCCATATTCCTTAGTTAGAATGCACGTGACAATTTTTTTTTTTTTTTTTTTTTTTTTTTTTAATTACGTTTTGACTGTTATGACTAAATAAAACAGAGGAAGGTACCAGCATTTCCGGAGTGATTTATTTAAGAGGAAATTCGACAAAGTATAAGCAGCTTTTAATGCATTGCTTTCTCCTTTATTTGCCATTTCTTTGGTGCTTTTATTTTTAGTATTTTTTTTTTTTCATTAAAATAATCACGCTTATTATTTATGCAATATAATAATTTTAATTGGCACTTTGTACTTCTTTTTGATTTATACTCTCTCTCTGTGTGGTTTACATTGTTTATAGATCTGAACCGGTAATTGAAAATTTTTATTATTATTAAATGTGTAATAGATGAAAAGTGTAGAATACGTATTATTATTCTGGCGGGGCTTTTGTCAAGACAAGCGAATTTTGGGCTAATCGTTTCACTGTTTACAGCAATTACAAAAGCTCAAAGCTGAAAATGAGAGATTGAAAGCCGAAAATCGGGCACTTACCCGCGTCGTATCCAAACTCACCAATACTACTAAATAGGTAAAGGACATAATGACAGCATCTGCGTTAACAGTGTACATCGTACTTCACGTACAAACATTAATTAATTAATTGATTACTTACGATTTTTTACGTTCTGATCGCAATATTAAAACTTTGAAACGATGTCGCTCACTGACTTATTTACAATATACAGCTTCGCAAAATATATACCACGCGCGTTATTGTGACTATTAAAAATGGTCCCATTGTAAAGATTCATAACAGCTTATGGTACAAACATTTCAAGCTTATATAAAATGTTCTTTAATTGAAATTACGCTATGATCATGTAAAACTCCGTTTTTTATTCTCTCTCTCTATTGTACTAATGACACTTACAAATTTACAATGTGTATTTTCTTACTGGTTCCTGTACATATTTTAGCATTTTTAAATTTTCCGAAGTATATCGCTTAATAAAATTCACAAATACTTTTTTTTATTATTCAGTTTTTTGTACCGATATTAATATAAAATTGAAGCACATAAACTAATTACATTCTTCCTCAGAATTATAAAAAAGAAACGCAGTCTGTCCATTGTTTTCTTTGTAAAAGTATATTTCTTATCAAAGACTCAACTGGGTTAAATAATGTATTACAAAAGTAAGATTGTTTTTATCCTTATACAATTGGTTTATAATCCAAGGTATTGATAGAATACCCAATATTTTTTTATTAATAAGAAATATTTCTATTGCTACCCTATAGAATGTGGATTACTTTACAAGTGATTTTCTAATTTTTAAACACAAGTTACACATCATTTTTATTTTTTCTACTTTCATAACTTTTGAGTAGTGTTGCTATTGATTAGTAAAAGAATTTAAAAATTAGTATCACTGTATACCCCATTCCTAGAAAAAGCATGCTTAGTGTAAAAGTCATTTCATTGCACTATGTATCGTTTGATATTCGCATTTCAATGCCCAATTTATATTATTTGTACCATTTTTTTTATCATTCACTGTATAACAGAAATTTTACAATGACAGATGCATGATTCAACGAATGAACTATAATATTCTGTGAAAATAAAAATACCAATTACTGTTAATCTACATAAATTGTGAGGTTCTTCTATGTTATATTGCACATGGTATTGTACGAAAATAATTGAAAAATTACAGCAGTCATGAAAATATTGAAGAATATAATGTCAACGAAAATTGTCACGAAAAAGATATCAGCTACAAAAGAAAAATGATAAAAAACATATATATAATGAAATAAAAATTTTGGGGTGTATGTTAAGATTTGCTTTTCTTGCAATTACTTTTTTTTTCTTTTGCTTTCATATTTTATTTATGCATACGATATTAAAATTTTAAGGAAATATACAGCACATATATATAAATTGAAGAATAAATTTTGAAACGTTAAAAAGATAGATTTTCATATTTTAATTTTACTATATCTTTTAATACATATATGAGAATTATGTACAGCATTAAAATTATGCCTGCTTGCTACACTTTACTACATATTATATTGCTCCTTTAGTTTTAATGCACCACTTCATTGCTACATTATTTTAATTCTAAAGTCTACTTGCAACAATACCCGCTTATTTCCGTTTTACTCTTATTTAAGTTTTTTTTTAATTTTTCCTTTTCTCTCTATCTATCTCTCTCTCTCTCTTTCTCATTTTGTGAAAATTTCTTTGACCCCCTCTATAATGGCATTGCCTTTGTATTTCTTTCTTTCTTTTCTTTTTTTTTCTTTATTATCATTTGATTTAATTTACTCTACTTAGTAAAAGAAAATACGATTTAAAATTGACATAATGTGGTTTTACATTCTTCTTTTCTAGGTGATGGACCAATTGAAATGTGAAAACCAGAGGCTAAAAGATGAAAACGGTGCCTTGATCAGAGTAATCAGCAAATTGTCCAAATAACTCTTAAATAGTCTTAAAAGAAGGCTGTATAGCGCGTTTCTTCTGTTGCATTACAATTGCATTGAATGAATTGTTTTAGCCTATAAAGTATCATGATCATTATTTGCTAGTATTCTTACAATGTATATTACATCATCGCATTACTGATGAATTTATTCTTAATGCTAGTAATTTAATTTATTATCGAAAACAAATTACTCGCGTGGCTGTGCCAAGAGCGAAGATGAGAGACATTGCTCCTATTCTTAGAATTGTGAATAGTTATTGACTATAAAGAAATCTAGAATTTTTACTTTCTCACATTTAAAACTCTTCACTCGCGAAGATAAATTTAAATGGTTCATTTTAGAGCCGGCGCTTTATGAAGCAAAAATGTACTTCGTTCGAATTGATGAAAAGAAAAGAAAAAAAAAAAGAAACACTTGTTCTTTATGACAACTTTTTTTTTTAAATAACTCACGTTATTAATGTTGACTCTTTATAAGGATATTTTGTAAATATGTAATGGATAACGATAACGTGGCATTTTAGAGTTTAATAAGAGAAATTTTTTACTTTCAAGAAAAAAAAACACGTCAGAAGTATATATATATCAAATTTATTGTATAAACTTGTTTCCATAATTGTAATGCACGCGAAAGAACTTTCGTAAAGTATTACAAAAGATTAAGTAAAACAATAAAATGAAGTGAATTAAGAGGATGATTTTTCATGCTATATATTCAAGTGGCCTTTCCTGGAAGACTGCAATTTATAAATCCTTCCGTCATTGCCATTTTCGCAAAGAGAGAACAGAAAAAAAATTCATGCAATAAAAACAATGTACGTTTTTAAATATTATTTTACAAGAACGTTGTTAACGAAAGTATCGATTCTCAAGCAACTTGAAATTTTTTAATACCGCAAGAAAGATGTGTTGGAAGATAATATAGTTTCTTAATAACTAGCATCAACGATGGAAACTGTGTTATTACATTTAATAACTAATTTAATGTATTCTCGATTGAAAAAAAGAGATTCATTTACTTTTTTTAGATAGAAATATTTGTAATGAAATTTTAATTTTGATAATAAAACAAATTGTAAATTTTGTAGGTCTACGAGAAACGGAACAAATGACAATGTGTATGGGTGACATGTTTTTTAAATGATGTTATTGTAAAAAGAATTGTACAAAGATAAGTTGAAATAGTTATTTCATAATGATTGTTTGTTACTAAATAACGATTCTTCTGCGTAACTGTTTAGTATATAGACAACTTTCATTGTATTATATAAATAGCTATGTGCTTATTGTATTTGAAAAAAAAAAATGTTTGGATGAAATTAGCATCACAATATACAATGTTCGTTATTGTATAAATATTGAAGAAAAAGATCCATTTGTACAATTTGTGATAACCAGTTCAATCTTTATCAAATATATTTGTATGTTTAACTTGGAAATTTTTGTGAATTACCGTATTTAGATAGAATATTGATGCTAACTATAAGTAGAACATATAAAATACACAATATTCAACTTTCAAAAATGTTCATAACGATTATTTCTAAACTTGTCTACATTTTCATTACTCGTTTTGTACTAACATATCTTCGTAGTATTATTTATAAAATTATACTTAGACTTTCGCGTGAAATAGTATAAAATAAACGAATGTTTCGAAATTCATTTGATACGATAAAGATTGTCTCCGTTGTTATATTTTGTACGATTATAATAAACATGTCCCACCCTCAGGTATCACGTAGATGAAAGTCACTGAATGTGGTCTGACGTTTTTGTGAGATATTTTATAAGATAATTAACACTGTTAAAAAAAAAAATAAAACTTTGTGCTGGTGGTTCGAACTAAATTTTCAAGCTACGCAAGAGACAAATTAGTCTCCTGTTTTTGTTAAACCAGAGGTATATTTATTTCTCATTCGGTTTTATATTTATGACTGCAATTTATAAAAAGAAAATAAATGCTAGAAAAAAGTTGCTTATATATATATATATATATATATTTCGTATAGTATTTTTAATGTGGTGACGATGTGTAAATATGTTTTAAGAAAAAACAAGTAGGTACAATCTTGATTATTTAAAAAGTTATTGTTAAAACGCTTATACTACAAGAACATGATATCGGAATACTTCGAAATCAACTCAGCAACCTTGTCATAATTTTGGAAACTTTCGGCATATCTGCACGTCCTTCTGTAGTTGTAGAGGCTTTGGACAAGAATACTTTAAATACCTTCGTACGTCCTTTTTTATACTTTTTGACTAGCTCGGAATTATTTTTAATTATTTCTAGACACAATATCTCCAATTCCTTTTCGTCCGATATCAAAAACAAATTATTCTCTTCGACAATCTATATAAAGCAAAATTAATAAAATTCCTTGATACATATAAAATTCAAAGTAATTTGAATGCTTTTCAATGGCTAGGTTTACCTGTCTCGGCATTTTATTTGGTTCGTTGAGCAATTCGTTTAACAGCCTTCTTACTATCGTCTGGTTTATCAAACTAGCTTGTACTAAATCTATCATTTCTCCGATATACTCCTTATTATTTACACTGGAAATCCATTACATGGCTATACATATATTTTGTAATTTATTATGTAATAAACTTACCAGAATGCAAATTCCAATTTACGTTCGTCTATAAAAGCCAGAATTTCGGAAATGAAAATATTAGCTACCAGTTGAGGTAAGCGACGTTCATCCTTTTTTAATATATCATAAAATAGATGAAATAATTCCATATTACTCTGAAAGTGAAATATCATTAGTATATACCAATTTCGGATGCTTTAAATATATTTAATTTACCGTTACTACGAAAAGCATATACGGCGTAAGGCCACGGCCTTGTAATGTTTGACGTATTTGTTGTGGCAATTCTGGCAGTCGCTCTTTAATGGATGGAACATCGATTAAATTATACTTATTTTTCATATCTTTTTTAACATGCAAGTATAAAGGTGGTAAATTCGTTTCGGGCATGAAACGATAATCCTGGAAATTGTTCGTCTCTTTTGAAAGTAATAAATATGTACATATTTTTCTTTAAATAAAAATCATCCAAACGATTAAACAAATGTTAGTTTTATGATTACGTTACATGTTTATCTTCTTTTTCACGCATAAGAATGGTCTTCTTGCTTAACGGATCCCACGCGCGAGTCTCGTTAATAACATGTCCCCCGGTTTCTAGAATTGAAATCTGTCTTTTTATTTCATATTCAATTGCTTGATTAATGGCACTTATGCTTCCTATATTCTTTAATTCTGTACGAGTGCCTAAAGGTGCGTTAGGTTTACTTATAGATACATTCGCGTCTACTCGTAAAGCTCCTTCTGTAAATGTAAAACATGAGCTAATTATTCATTATTAGCAATTATTCATGAAGGAACATTTTTAAGGAATAAACTGACCTTCCATTTTACACGAGCATGTGCCTAGTAATTGTAGAATAAAACACAATTCCCTTACAAGAGCTGCCGCTTCTTTTCCGGATGATAAATCCGGCTCGAAAACTAATTCCATTAAAGGTATTCCAGCACGATTGAGATCAATGAAACTTCTATTAAATAAAACAACGTATAATTTAGCTCTGAAGATCTGAAATTTTATTTATTGTTAAAAAGAAAGTTAATCAAACCTTCCAAGATTTTCATTATACAAACTTCTTCCACTGTCTTGTTCAAGTTGTATCTGTTTAATTTTCGACGACTTTAAATAAAATTCTTTGTGCTTTTCTTTAAATACATTAAATTCAACTCTTCCATTAACAGCCAAAGGCTTTTTCTGTTGCGTAATTTGAAAGCCTGCCTACATACAATCTTTGCTTAATAAAGTATGTATAATATAAAACTTTGTCACTCTCAATAATTATGTTTAAAGTAATACAAAATTGTTATATCATTAAAAATATATTTACAGGTAAATCAGAGTAAAAGTAATGTTTCCTCTCAAACATTGAGGCACTGTTTACTTCGCAAGAAACAGCTAAAGCAGTTAACACTCCAGCTTCCACACATTTTTTATTCAATACCTATAAAAACAATACAATAAAGAATTAGTGAATTATCTTCCACAGATATCTGTTATATTTTACCGGCATTGTTCCAGGAACTGCACAATCAAAAAGTGATACACAGGAATTAATTGGGTTGTTAAAATTTGTAGAAGCTCCAGAAAATAATTTTGTTTTTGTAGAAATTTGCGCGTGTATTTCCAAACCTATTGTTGGTTTCCATTGTGTCCTATATAAAAAATATTCTATTATTTTTCTATCTTAATTTCCAATGCATAAATAATTTTTTAGCATACTTACAAATCTGCAGAAATAGATCGTCTATTATGTTTCAGACATATTTTTTTATGATATATTTTCGTAAAAGTATTTTTACATAGAATCATTTTTTAAAATTTGTTACATAAACAACACAGTAAAACACGCTTTCTTATGGTGAAAAATGTATCTGAAATGAGAGAAATAATTGTAGAAAATAATATTGTATAATGTAGAGAAATGACGGTGTACATTTTTCAATTTTTAATTCAACATTTCAACATAATAGATAATAGAGTTTATGTACACAGCTCATTTCCAATCTAACGAGAATAAAATTCACTTCTCTTTCGTTTGATATTCTATATCAATAAAATTAGGCATTTAACTTGATATGTTTATTAAAATCTTTTACATTTTTAATCGGAATAACCAATTTATTTGTTTATAAACATGCTTCACGCGATATTGAAAAACAATGAACATATCTATTAATAGGAAATACTTATCGAACATCATATTACAAAACATCGATACATCGAATTTTCAATTTGATACGCATGCTTTTATATTTTACCTTTTAAGATATTACATTTAACCAGTTAAACATTTTTAACGGGAAAAATTGCAAACACTTTTCATAAAAATAAGATGGTAGCACATCGTCTGTATAATTGGCTCTACGGAATATTTCTATTATACTATATGTGTAATACATAATAAAAAGGGAAGATATAATTATGATAATCCTCGAAACATTCTCGATTCTTTTTTTCTGTTTCTTCGAAGAAATTTTCACTTTCATTTTCGCCACTCATTTTTTTTATTTCCGATGATTCTAGTGATTCACGTTGTGTAACTCGTTTTTCTCTGTAAAAAATTACATTATACACACGATGAGTAATCCGTCTCAAATGGATTAAGGGATAGGATATATACATATGCACTTTACAGAAATAATAATTTACAAATATTTTGAAAAATAAATTTTTCTACAATAGCAACAGTAGTAATAGTAATAGTCGTTTAATAATTAATTGTATTTAACGTAGTGTATTCGAGGATTTCATAATTATAAGTTCTTTCACATTGTTAAGACAATTGTAAATTTGTTTGCAACTGTTATAAGTTCGTATGCATGGTGTATACCGCGAGCAATTAGTTCGCATGATAGGAACTCAGCAATGAGTTTGATAAATCAGGCATTTTGACGATGTTGGTTCTAAAAAATAGAGTCCCATTGTGTTTCTGAAGCTTTTATACTTTAAAAACACTCATGTTGTTCTGCTTTCTTCTCTTTCGAAGCACTGTAATTCTAACTGAAAATTAAAATAAAACTAACCTAACCATTCACCCCAAGGAAGCCGATTAATCGGCTATATATCGGTCGATAACCGTTGGTATCGAATAACTGAGAATTAACCTTTTGATTACTGTTGGCGACTATAGGCGTTTTGGAAATTTGGCTCGTACACTGTTATCATCCTATCGCCTGAATTTTATTTTCTCCGCGCTTCCATTTTAATTTAACAAAACAAATATTACATTTCTATGAATTTTAAAATTATTAATTTCTAAATTTTCGAAACCAATTTGATAAATTTTCCGGTTGAAAGTCGAACATCTGCCTTTCTCTTGGAATCTATCATAGCGAAAGGGTTAATAAGCTCCCAATAAATAAAGCATTTTAAGTACAATAACAATGCTACCGTGGCGCTATCACATGGTAGAACAAGAAGTTTGAAATTGGATGTATTAATCGATACACGTCACTTTCGTACTTTATCTCTTGCAACGATGCACGTTTAAATATATGTATTTATTAAAATAACATACAATTATTTATAAACTAAATACAAATTGTATTAATGTACATAAGTAATACAGATATTATTATCTATATATCGTTCCGTGATATTGGAAATTAAGGTACGTAATCTGAAGTGAAATTATTTTTATCATTCAGTTCCGTTTATTTACTACTTTCGAGATGTTAGGTGTTTTAATACCATTCATAGCAGTTACACGTCGTTTTAGAAGTTATTAAAAAACATACAATGGTTAATTAGGAAGCGTTTAATATTTAATAAATTCAAGAATGTCTAAGTTATGATACATTTACATATATATATATATATATATATATATATATATATGCTTGAATTTCAGATGACAAAGTTAACAGACTGGCTTCTATTTGCTAGCTTATTTTTTAGCATATGGATCGCCGTTATTACAGGAAGCGTTAGCTCGTCTTTAGTCGCAGAATGGCAACAAGTTATCCTTTTCTTCCCACTTATTGTTTTATTCGCATTTGGTCTCTATGCATCTGTTACTATCCTATACAGGGTATTAACATTTTACAATTGTGAAAATGCAGCTATTGAATTACAAGAAGTGAGTATAAAAACTAATATTTCACATTTTAATCCAACTAACATGTAATGATTGTTGTAAACTAAGTGATTAACACGTTTCTTCTGTATCTTTCCAGCAAATAGAAGAAGCCAAGAAAGATCTTCAGAGTAAAGGTGTGATCTTAAAAGGCAGTTAAATAATCGACGTATTTTTTATATAATCAGATAATGCAATAACTACACAATCATCCTACTAATATAGGTTATATTTGTACATATTTTTCTATAATAAAAAATTTGAATTACAGAAATTAAAAAACTGTATCATAGAAAAATGTGTTTCTTGTTTACAAGTAAAGTTATATTCGTACATATTAAAAAGCTCTTTGTGCTTGTTGAAAATAAGAAATGGTAAATTAAATGATAACTGTTAGTTTTTTACATTTTTATATAAATTTTTCGTATATTTATTTCGTTACACCACAAGTAAAGCTTGATAGCAGAGAATGCAATTGTATTCAGTTAACAGTAACTCATTTGTTTTATTATTTTTTGGTATTTTGACATAACGAAATCTTATAAAAGTTAAGATACTTCTTTAACATAATGCTGATGTGTATCAACAATCTATAACAAACAAATCTTCAAGGCAATTTCGAAATTATCATTACTTAATAATAAGAGAAAGTTAATCCTACTATGAAATATTGAAACATACACTTCAGATGTGAATTCGTATATTTTTACATACATACATCTATGTGTATGTATAATGAAACGAAAAGTGTATTCTAATCCTCGAAAATTTAACTTAACTATGCTTACATTTACCAAAAACAGGGAGACTGATATATTCATTTGTGCCTAGACTCATAATTTTTATTTATTAAATATGCAATTTCGTAATAATTATTCGTTTTACATTGTGTGTTATAGTTCTAATAAAATTTTAATATCAATACTAGTATCTTAAAAATTCGAACGATTTCTAATAAGTTACATATTACTATGTTAAGGCTACAACATATTGAATGCATTTTTTTTCTTTTATAATATTAATAATCTCATTGCCTCCATTTTTTTTTTTGTTTATAGAAAGTTAATTACAAATTTTTCTTCATAGATTTTCATACCTTTTCTGTAAGTCACCTTGAGTTTATCTATTTAAGATACTTCATGTACGTTTATCTCTTATTATTATTATTATTATTATCTAGTCATAAGTTATTCGAGCTCTTTCGAAATGAAAAAGAGAAATGGATCGATATCGAGGTCAAAAGCAAATTAAAAAAAAAACAATATAATACGTGTATATGTTACTTTTAAATTTTCATTTTTTTTTTTCTTTCATTCGAGAGTTTCTTACATTTTTGTTAGTTTCCTGTGACAAATGAAATGATTTTCAATGCGTTATTAATGGATAACTATCTTCACCACTTTTGTTTAAAAAATACAAGACTTTTTTTTTATACATACATACATAGGCGCAAGTTATACGCAAGTACACACATATATACATATGCAATCATACATATACGGATGCACTTACATAATTTTTATATCAGAAAGCCTATTAAATGTACAAAATATTACTTGTCATGTGCACGCATACGTTTCAAGTACACGCTATATTTTCAATCGTGTACGCGAAGTTACATGTATGCAGTTACATGCGTGCAATTATACAATAGTTTTCCAACGTATAAATACAACGATGTATTTATACTTTTTGTATACACTAATTCATCAAACAAGCAGGCTTTCTTACATAAAAATGTAATTACACTGCTCCATATATTTAAAAAACGAAAATGTTTCGCCGAAGAGTGATTCTCAGACTGCAAGGATGGATAACACTTATTGCAAATATACCAAATTCCAATCCCCGAAAATGCACAAAACAGAGTGTAAAATATATATATATATTTTTGGAAATAAAAATGATCCGAAATTACACAACAATTTCGATACAATGAAGCGGTATGGAGATTTTTTTTCTTTTTTTGGGTGAATTTTATCATTTACTAAATATACCAATGCAGGATTAAATGCCTATCTAGAGAATTAGTATAACATAAATATGTGTGTGTATACTTATATACAAAGTAAAGATGACCAGTTGAAACATAACATGGCGCCTGTGTAATTACCCACCCTATATCAGTCCTTTAACTCCTTTATCGTGAAATCAATGAAACGTGTTACTTCAGTCGTCGAGATTTTGTGACAGCAAGAAATTAGCAGCAAGGTTCTCGTTCTTTTCACACGCGAAGTATGCTTGTACAACTAAATGCTCCGGGAATCCTAGTGCCTTCAACCTTTCGATAGCTTCTTTATCCTGTGGTGTTACCTGAATTATAGAAGTCTCTACATCTGATCCTATTCCCATACCTGCACCAGGTCCACCACTGATACCACCACCAGGAGTAGGTGCTGGTGCAACAGTAGATGCAGATACAGGCGTGGTTCTTCCTCCGGTACTACCGGTTGTTTCCACTACTCCAAAAATCAAACATAAAACACATTTACATATACATAGGGATAAATATAACGTCCGTATTTTATTTTAGCAGATATCAGAAACTAACCAGGTTCGTTAAGCATGCGTATAAACGCCTCTTGATTTTGTGAGATAAGCTGTAACAATGCCGGATTGGTTTGACCAATCTGTTGCAATACAGCGTTCAATAATTGAGGATTTTGTTGAATGACTTGGCGCATTTGTTGAAATTGAGGTTGTGTTTGTAAAAATGCTAACGGATGCTGGCCATGATCTTGAAGTTGCTCCTGTGCTTCAAGTTGATCCTCTGGTAAATCTTCGAAAAGCTGAGCTGGTATACCTGTTAGAAGGTATTCAACAGCCCTATCAGGATTATTGAAACTTGCCCTTAGCGCTTGCTCAACTTGTTCGCGTTCGTATCTAATGTAAATCAATCATGTCAGTATATAATGTACATTAGGAGAAGGGATACCTAAGTAATTGCACATCTTTTTAATTTTTTTAATTTTTTCTTTTTTTACCACGCATATCTATTTACCCCATATCCATAATATTGTTCACCATAGTATTATAATCTTCACCCATTAACAAGGCACTTTCAGCTTGACCTCCAGCACATGCAGTAGTAGTAGTAGTAGTAGTACTTGCTGCAGATTGCTCTTGTACAGTACTAGCAGGGTTCGGTGCACCCTGAACAGTAGGATTTGAACTAGGTTGTGCTGCTGAGCTACGGCAAAAAGTATATATTAAAAATAACTTAATAAAATTTCCGACGTTATTAGAAAAATATAATTTTTCTTTAAATTAAATCGCATATACTTTCGCGATTGAAGCTAAAAATATGTGTATTATATATATATATGTACACACATTAAAAATGAAACAAAAATGATTTCTTGTGGTATTCTGAGTTAATACCTGGTTGTACTGCTTTCCTCTTTATTATCTGCACTTGCATGATCCTCTTCGGTCGTTGTATGACCGTTACCAGTCTTAAGTTTTGTTATCATAACAACTATAAATTTCTTTTCATCTATATTATACTCTGTTAACGGATGATCATCTGTTAATATTTTCCCTATAAAAGCAATATGTTATTAAATGGGTATACATTATCAATGCATGAAAACAATAATACTGAATCAAAAATAAGTACAACTCTGATACTCTATAATTTTTAAATTTAGGTTCTTGTGAAACAATATGTTACGAAGATAAATTGAAAGGAATTGATCGATCTTCGTCACGCGTAAACACATTAATAAATCTACGATAAAGAGAAAATAAGGTTATGTAAGCCATATCGCTCACCAGCATATATTAATTTCTGGTATTTAGCAGGAAAACCTTTCTGAGTTTCGATCTTTTGTTTCAAATCTCTTACCTGCGAAAATATATACAATTAACATATATTACATACTTTAAAAAGCCACACATTTCACATTTACTATATTCACTTACCGTTTGAGATGGATCAATTTCAACTGTAAATGTCTGCTGCTGTAAGTTTTTTAGTGTTATAATCATGTTGAAAGGTAAAAAATTAGCGGAACGTTGTCAGTTGATAAAGGAAACTCCGAAGGGTATGGTTTAATAAGGGTAGAGAGATGTTTTGGTAAATCTTTTCAGCGATGAGTCGGCACTGCTTAAAGCAACTTACAAATGCTTAACTCAGCCTAGTATGCAGCTGAAAACATATGATGACATAAAGCAGTGTTCTCAACAATGAACAATTGAATGCATAAGGTCTGTACTAAAATAAGGCTGTATCGCTTCGAATGAATATTAATATTATTTCCAATGATTCGTACAATCGTACGATTAAATTACGAACATATGTACATTTTCTTTTGTTGTATTTATTGATAACCGATATCGTAATTAACATGAATTTTCTTTATTATTATATCTCGTTCAAAGACGTAAAGGTAAAACAAGCGATGAAAGTAGAAAAATGAAAAATTCGTACATCGAAATAACAGCATTAAAAAATGCGCTTGCAAATTTAAACATTTAGTTTCGAATATTTGCGTAACTTATTTTTTACGAATAAATACACAGAGGCGCATGAATAAATATTATCGTGACTTTTTTTTTTATTTATATATTTATACATTTGCGTGTGACTAGAGTAAAACTAAACGTGTTCCACAATAAACTATAATTTTCAATATGCTATGTAATAATACATTATACATTAAACGAAATTTAACGATGTATTAGGATACACAAACAGTTACGTCGTTTCAATGTAGAAAACTTTTTTCCGAAAAGTTAACATAAAATTTAAAATATATCTTTCTTTTACAAGAAAAATATTGTAACTTCCACTGTTAGATTAATCTTTTGATCTCATCTGTTCAATTTGATAAAGTTATATTTAAATAACAGATTTTCATACATTAACACGTTGAACGCCGTAATGTTACAAAAAATTTTTGATCCCCCAGCCACCTTCTTTTTTTTTTTTGTAATTTGCTGGAAATAACATAAAATAATCATATATTACAATTCTGTATCTATTTCATGCAACTAGGTAGGTTTCTCAAGTGCGAACACACTAGTAAAATTTGACCTAAATCAGGTAAAAATAAAACCCTTATAATAGATAACACCTGTAGTACCATATAGTTGAAATTTTACCGCACTAACTATGTAAACCTGTTTACCAGGCTACACATTTCCATTACCCATAAGCATTTCATTCAATTATGAATCACAGGTGAACCAAGCAGCCTGAAAGAAAAATCTTTGCACGAAGCAAATGTGATTCACGCAACGCATTGAACAAACGTGGTACGAATCGTATTTGATTCATACGGCAGTCAACGTGTTAATTATAAATTCATGAATTTTTTATCTCTGTGATAATATTATTGTTTCGGGTATCTCAATACATGTACATGAGAAATATATAAATATCAATAATTATAATTGAAAATCCATTTACCATTGATTATGTTCCTGCAATGTAATTATCTGTAACTTATTGCATGTAAATACCGTGTCGTATTATACACGTTTACCTTTATGAAATTATATTATTACTTTGTATCAATACTTGCTTGCTTTTCAATTAGATCATTTCATGTAACACTTACAAATTAAATGCAGAATATCCAGAATGTTCTTCGGCTTTTGTAATAACTATGCAAAATTATTCTTGGTACGGTGTATTTGGAGTCACATTGATCATTTCTGTTACGCTACAAAACATTAAACAAAATTATATGGTAAAGTTAAACAAAGGTGGCGATAAATGTTTAATAGAACGCTATTAAAGTATTCATTAAAAACTTGCAAGCTTTCTCCTATAATAAAAAAAGATTCATTCGGTCTATGCAAATAAAATATTGCAATTAACACTTTACCGATCGGAAGCCCATTAATCGGTTGTTTGTTGCCAACGCTTATCGACCGGGAGCCTATTAATTGGTTTCTTGTTGCCAGCGCAATAAATTAATTAATTACTTTATGATAAGAAAAACTGAACAATATAGTAAGTCCTTTCACGAATTTTTATTGAAAATTTTTAGAGCTGTAAAAATAAGCGCGATAGTAAAAACTGTGCTAGTATCGAATAGAATGAGACGATCGGTAACGTGTTAATCTGTAACAAAACATCTGCTCTAACATAATAAACGTTCTACATCTTACCTTTTAACCGAATACATGCTACGAATATTTCCATTCATTTTTATATTCTATATATTTGAATATAAATATTTTATATACCGATATATACATATATATCGAATTTTTTCATATTAACCTAAGTCTGGCAGTAATGTATATAGAAAATGATACTATATACTGTATAAGTTTAATGTTCATTCATTCTTATTTATACATCAGTTTCAAATGATACGATGTTACCGAATATAACATATAATGTATAATATATAAAGCATATTTATGAAGCAAACATAACAAAAGGTAATGTCAGATATTAGCATGATTCGTTAATAGTTATATAAAAGATTTAGAAATTCATAAATGAGAAACAATTAATATTACAACTACATGCACGTGATTGACTTGAGATTAATAATTCACGTTCTTAAAATATGAATTAGGTAGAGAAAAAAAGATACGTACGACAAATCAACAAAATACGAATATTTGAAAAAAATGTATACAAAGCCATATCACAAGTAAAACTACAATTAACATTCTTGCAAGATAGACATAACACAGTATCACAAACACTTACAAGAACAATTATGGTGCCCTAAGCATACTTTGTAGCAGTCATCTTTACATTAGTTTGCTGTATAACATACATTATATAACATTTTATTGTCAAATTTGAATTTGAAAAAAAATATATATGTATTTATATATATCGTGATTACACAAGCGAAATATTTTTAATTCTATGGAATTTGTACTGAAAATTATTTTAATTACCATTTGTAAAATTTTCGTAATTGTTACGAAACTCGTTAAATTATGACGACTAATAAATGCATTTACCGTCAAGCTCATCTTCCAACTACTTATCTAAAGTAGTATACTTACACAATAAAATAAAACTTCTATACCAACAGAGGAAATTTTTTAATGGTATAAAAAAAACTTTTACACCATTTGGACGAATGTTCTCAATTTTTCGAAGTAGCTTGACAGCAAATGCAACAATGTGACAAATGCAGATGGTAGAAAAATTGTATTCACCTTTTCTATATGTATATAATTTTCCAAAAAAATTCATCTTTGAAGCAACTGCATTTTTTTTTTTTTTATCTTTTTAATCAAAGCCTCTTTTAAGCATAAACACCATTTAGTGAAAAGTGAAAGGGGAAAAGTTAAATTTAATATGTATAATAACAGATCCTCACCTTTTAGAGCATTTGATGTGTATTATTAACAATGTAATGCCTAACAATAAACAAATACATCCTACAACTATATAAGCAATACCAAGAAATGGATTTTTTCCTCCAAGAAGGGATGTAGTGCTCAGGATCATTCTTTTTCTGCCATCAAAGGCAGATACAGGATATGCTGTGGAGAAAAATGGATCATTTTTAACTTGTAATTGGTGTTAGTAATTTTTACTTACAATAGGTAACAGTAAGTGTATAATTCCCTTCTACTAGACCTTCGCTGAAACCACCTTGTGTGTGATCAACTCTGCGATATAATTTTCTGAAAGTAGGCAGCGCCGCAGTTCTCATCCAAACAATTAAATCTTCATTTTGAAAACCGTTATTGTTCTCGTTATACGGATCTAACTGATAGATAGTTTTAGTCCAATTCTTTGGTTTTGCAAAATTTCTAAATACTACACTTAAATCACCCTCTGGATTTCTAAATTTAATATTTTTATCTGAAGGCCATGCTATACCAGTTTTCAATAACGGTACATCCTGACCATGTTTTAAAGAATGTAATTTCAATTCATCGCTAAATAATGAATTAGCGATAGCGCCGCACGGTACAATAGCTGTGCCGTTATCATAAGCGAATGGTTCGCAATCACCTGAGACAACATTGCTTAATTTTCCTAATAATTGATTGTCATCTCTTGATTTCACGTATCGCCTATGATTTTGATAGAAATTAGTGAGACCGTAATACATGTAAATCTTTCCATTGAAGTCGCAAGGTAACGTAAAATGTAGCTCGCAGTAACATGTTTGCGAACGATTCATCGCTATAACATCTGCGCATTTGAAAGGCACTCCTTTTGCGCGAAAGATGTTCGTGGAATTGCAATCTGTGTAGTCTAAAATATACTCTTTGACTTGATCAGAGAAATAGAGCAATCCCACTCCGACTGGTATAAAAGCGATTCCAATTACGAAAAATGTTGGTAAGACAGTTCCGGCGGTAAGTATCGGTTGCCAGGCAGGTAAACGTTGCTGTTTAAATGCGCTATCTGTGTAAATGAAACATTAATTGGTTTAATTATATAAATAAACTTTTATAAAATAAATAAATAATTACATAACTACTGCTTCTATCGTCGAATTAAAAGTTTCAACAAGACTATTCCCGTGTACATCGAACAGAATAAATATAACCTGACAAAAAGTTAATTTTCGTATAATAAACTTACCCGATGGTTTTTTCGTTTTAGGTAACGAACCAATTTCACTGACGGAAGTCATTTCTTTTCTGAAGCGATAACGTCCTTTTTTCAAGAAATTTTAACACCCGAATACTGTCATTTGCAAAAGTTATCACAGCACCAATTGCTTACAACACTTTTAGCAACAGAACGTAGAGGAATAGCGAACACAGACGTCACATCAAAATTGAACACATATATTTTGTATTCGATGTGAAATTAGCTTTATTTACAAAAACTATACCTTTGAAAAAATTAACGATGGTATATAATAATTCGAGCTTTAAACTTGTGTTGCAAATTTTATTGTGGGTCCTTTATGTTTTATAAATTAAATAAATTTTATTTGTTTACAGTTTATCGCTATTTCCAGTTTCAGGACATTTTTCTTAATTGTGGTTACCCTGTTCTAGAGAAATTATATTTATTTCTAAATATTACAAAGTACAAAATTAGATTAATGTAAAACGTATTTATTGCTTACATAATGTATTTAAATGTAACACGTTTATATATATATATATTAATAAAAAATAACGAGAAATATATTATATATATTAGATTATATTCAGATATATAAATACCGTTGTGAATCAATATTTGAAACTTCAATATAGTTAATTATTTCACATGAGTTATTCTTTATTTTTTACGTAATTCATTATTAAAATACTCACTAATCAATCGATATATGGATACAATTATAATACGAACATTAAAATGAAACATAAAAGAAAGAAATACAAGTATATATTAATAACATTTCGGAATACGGGATGAAAATATACTTTATTGTAAAAATGTCTTACTTTAAATATTATAAGGCAAATAAATTACACAAATCTGAAAAACTCTAGAACTTTATTACTCTTTTTTTGTTTTTATCTTCTCCCGTTTCTGCTATGTTTGAAATTTCCCTTGGGAGAAGCAACTGTATAATTACCAAAATTGTATCTTACATTCGTTAACAGTCAACATGTAATGTGTATAAGCATTTGTATATGACTATCGTGATATTTAATGTTTAAATGTGGAATTCTTTGTAATGATTATTTATAATGTGCAAATAGCATACATTAAAAACTTATAATAATGAATATCATTTGCACATGACTCTTGCATAGCAGAGAATTAGTTTCTTTTTTTTTATTTTATACCAACAGTTTAAGCTGAGAAGGATGCAAGGAAGTCAGTAACAATTTGCTTCAATTTCGCGTCGGACGCTTCACTGATGGTATTCTCTTTAGCAATAGTATTTAGAAGGTCTCGTTGTGTAGCTCTGAAAGAATAAAATTAAACGAATAAATAGCAGCTAAAATATATTAAAAACACCTGCACGATAAAATTCGATATTAAATACCTAATGTGAGCCAAGAAATCTTTTTCGAAAGCTGTGATTTTTGTAGGTTCCATCTTATCAAGGTATCCACGGACACCGCAGTAGATAACAGCGACCTGCTCTTCAATAGCCATAGGTACTAAAAAAGTATTAAAAAATATTTTTCCATTTTATTTTAAACTGTTGCTAAGTTTTCTTGTAATGTTATATGTGGTTGATTTGTACCATATTGTCCCTGTTTTAGAAGTTCCGTTAATCGGACACCACGATTCAACAGTTGCTGGGTTGCGGCATCTAAATCGGAACCGAATTGTGCAAAAGCTGCTACTTCACGATATTGGGCCAATTCCAATTTCATGGAACCAGCGACCTATCGAACGAAGTAAAGAAACGATTTGAAGTATTATATAATAGATATGTATACATATATTTTTTGGTAAGTTCACAAATGCAAACATCTTGTACCTGTTTCATAGCCTTTGTCTGGGCAGCAGAACCGACACGAGATACCGATAAACCTACGTTGATCGCAGGACGAATACCCTTGTAGAACAATTCCGTTTCCAAGAAAATTTGGCCATCGGTGATAGAGATAACGTTTGTTGGAATATAAGCAGACACATCACCAGCTTGTGTCTCGATAACAGGTAAAGCTGTCAAGGAACCACCTCCCAAGCTTTCGTTCATTTTAGCCGCTCGTTCAAGAAGACGAGAGTGGAGATAGAATACATCACCAGGATAAGCTTCACGACCTGGTGGTCGTCTCAACAACAGAGACATTTGTCGATAGGCGACAGCTTGTTTCGATAAATCGTCGTAAATAATTAAAGCGTGTTTTCCATTGTCTCTGTAAAGAGTCGTTAGAAATTATTGTATTGCATTGAGTGTGTCACATTTGGAAATACTGAAATTACCAAACAAGTTAGAATTTAATTCAAGATAATTACTTTATATAAATTAAACACACCTGAAAAATTCTCCCATCGCACATCCGGAGTATGGAGCCAAATATTGAAGAGGTGCTGCATCAGAGGCAGTTGCAGAGACAATGATAGTATAATTAATGGCTCCACTGTCTGTTAAACGTTTTACTATTTGAGCAACAGTGGACCTTTTTTGACCAATGGCAACATAAATACAATACAACTTCTTTTTCTCATCTCCGGCGTCGTTAAATCGTTTCTGATTAATAATGGTATCAATAGCAAGAGCAGTTTTTCCAGTCTGCCTGTCTCCAATGATCAATTCACGCTGACCACGGCCGATGGGTACTAAAGAATCTACAGCTTTAATTCCAGTTTGCATAGGCTCTCTGACAGACACCCTTTAAAAAGATACATAAACGATATATACAGTGAAAAATTATTAAAAAAAGAACAATTAAAGAGCAATAACACCTGCATAAAGAAAATAAGTACCTAGGAATAATGCCAGGTGCTTTAGTACCGATACGGAATCTCAATTTACTGTTAAGTGGTCCTTTACCATCGATAGGATTACCTAAAGCATCTACAACACGCCCTAGCAGTTCCTCACCAACAGGAACATCAACAATAGCTCCGGTACGTTTGACAATGTCACCTTCTTTAATGTGCCTGTCATTACCGAAGACGACAACACCTACATTATCAGGTTCCAAATTCAGAGCCATACCCTTCAGCCCTGAACTAAATTCCACCATCTCATCTGCTTGAATGTTCTTGAGACCGTAAACACGGGCAATACCATCACCAATACTGAGCACCTTTCCAGTTTCTTCAAGATTGGCCTGTAATTTATTTTAAAAGGAAATACATATAAAGATACAAGAATATCAACTGATGTAAATGAAAGAACAAAGTGTAACATGTTACATAACATTTAATTGACATTAAATTCTATATTCAGATTATTTAATCTGAATATCAATTAAACTTATTACCTTCGGTGTTGCACCAAGGATACGCTCTTCCAGAATAGAAGAAATTTCAGCAGAGCGCCGACTGCATGATATATGATATTTACATGATGCTATACCAAGAGGCCATTTAACCTAAAACATAAAATAGAAGCTTATTGTTGTTATCCTATGGAAACATATTACTCAAATACTTATTACATAACTTGCTACTATTCTGTTTATGTAATACACTGCACCAGAAAAAATTTGTGACACATATCCCAATGATCGTCAAATTTAGAGAAAAATTACTGGGTGTAACGCGACATTTTTAATTCTGTTAAGTATTCAAATTACAGATAAGTAACGCACGGATACGTGTGATTGTTGCAAAGTGGAAAATGTCGGCACGTTCTACTTAGGTGTTTTCCCGCAGGTAAATGAAGAAAATAGAGATTAATTCGTTTTGTAATACCTGAATCGTAGCATTCGGTAATTGTCTCGCTATCGAGGAAGCCAAACGTAATGATAGAGCCATTTTGTAGTATACTGCAAGTCCGTCAACCGGACTACAAAGTCAGGAACGAAGAACGAACTAAGGCAGGGACGAGCAGAAGAACGTTCAGTGTTACCCCACTCTGACATCCATACCGGCAGGAAGTCGATATCCACCGACCTGCGCTGTAACCTCGAATCCAGATATATATACTTAATTCATAAACTAAATTGTTTCACATTCGGTATATGCATAAAACAGGGCATACAACTTATAATTGAAATAGATCTTTTTTAAAAAGACGTATACAGTTAATTAGCCTTATAATATATAAACTTTAGAGCGATGGATTTTTGGGTACGAGGTTAACCTTAATTACACAATACTAGTATAAAAAATTGGCGCGAAACTTAGATTTAAAATGTACATTGAACGACGATTCTATCATTACTATTGAAATGATGCTACATTATTATAATTATCTTCATAATAAATATGTAATTATTATCTATGATGTAAGTGTAATAATAACTAATGTATGATAAGTGACAAAATTCCTTTCCTTAAGACAATCGCAAAGTGAAGATAGCTTTTCACAACAAAATAAAATATACGTATATTGATATATTTATTTAGACTTCTATCACTTTAAAAATTGCCTAAACTGTTGTAAATTGAACGATAAATAAATAGTGATTGTCTAATGCATGAACACTATTTTACGACTGGATTCGATAATGTAGGAACGAAATAATATTGTAGCGACTGCTTGACATTTTTTTTCTACAATACGTTTTGTCGATATAAAATTGCGATAAAAACGTGTCCATCAGTACCTATTGAAAATTAGACAATTTTATTACTTTCATGAAATGTCATGTTCAGGTTAAGTAGGTTAGATATGAAAGTATCATTGCACCGGCGCTAAAGTTTGTTATTGTCGTATCGTATTGATTATTGGTCGCGACTGTGTTTGAAAGATATATTACTACTAATTTTATGTAAAGGCAAATGTATAATTATCGAGAAATAAGTGAAAAAAATAGAAAACAGTTCATTCATGCAGATAAATATCGGTTGTTTTGTTAATAATCGCGTTTACGCTGCAGTTTTCCACAAACGACAAATGACAAGGCAGGTAATACATTGTTTACATGGTATATTTAACGATACACGAATTATTTCAATTGAAAAGATGCATTTTAGGTAAATCAAGGTTGATTTATAATAGCTTTCATACAAAAATGACATTTTATATCATGAAACTGCATACTTTTTGCTAACAAGTACCTAGTATTGTACAAATAAAAGTATGGATTCTGCCACAGAATCAGAACACATAGAAAAGTTAGCAAAGGAAGCTGAAAGTTTGAAAATACGTTTGGAAGATGAAAGACAGAAATTAAATGATATTACACGTAAGTATTAAACTTCTATAGAAATTTATAACAAATAAATTTAATTATATTATTATTTCAGTTGCTAGTGTAGCAGACAGACTTGAAGTAATATGTTGTATCAATGTAAAACCACGTCGTGTTTTGAAAGGGCATCAAGCAAAAGTCCTCTGTTCAGATTGGTCACCTGATAAACGTCATATTGTGTCTTCTTCACAGGTCTGAATAAGCTTGAAATTCTTTCAAGCAAAAGTTTAAATATTTCTTAATGTAAAAATTATTACAGGATGGTAAAATAATAATTTGGGATGCTTTCACAACAAATAAGGAACATGCTCTCACTATGCCAACAATCTGGGTTATGGCTTGTGCTTATGCTCCAAGTGGTGCTCTTGTTGCTTGCGGGTATTAAATATATTTAATATTCCTAAGATAATAATCCTCATTCAGTTATCCTAAATGTTATACTTATCTTTTTGTAGAGGATTAGATAATAAAGTTACTGTATATTCTTTAAGTCAAGAGGATGATGTGTCAACTCGTAAAAAAACTGTTGCCACACACACATCTTACATGTCTTGTTGCGTATTTCCGAATAACGATCAACAAATTCTCACGGGTAGCGGGGACAGTACTTGTGCTTTATGGAATGTCGAGAGTGGCCAATTATTACAAAGTTTCCTCGGCCATTCCAGCGATGTTATGTCCATTGACTTAGCGCCAAGCGAAACCGGTAATACTTTCGCTTCTGGTAGTTGTGATAAAATGGTATTGATATGGGACATGCGAACCGGACAATGTGTTCAAAGTTTCGAAGGACATCAGTCTGATGTGAACTCTGTATGTAAAAGTTTGTCATATTTACTATTCATAGAAAATAAATTACATTGTATAAAGTAAGTTAATGCCATTATAAGTGATTTGCATCATGTTATGTTGAGTTTAGGTAAAATTTCATCCAGGTGGTGATGCAGTGGCAACAGGTTCCGACGATGCAACTTGCCGCCTCTTTGATCTGCGCGCGGATAGAGAAATAGCAGTCTACGCGAAAGAAAGTATAATATTCGGGGCAAACGCCGTCGACTTGAGCGTTAGTGGACGTTTACTTTTCGCCGGTTATAACGATTACACTGTAAATATATGGGATACTCTGAAATGTCAGCGAGTTGCGTTTTTATACGGACACGAAAATCGAGTATCTTGTTTACGAGTTTCTCCCGACGGAACTGCCCTTTCTACCGGAAGTTGGGACTCAACCCTACGAGTTTGGGCTTAATTGTAATAAAGTCATATTATATCAGCTTGCCATGTTGCTGAATAAACAGTTAGTTTTCTTTCTGCAAAATGTAAATTTCAAAAAAATTGTCTAATGACGTTATATTTTGTTTTTAACCGAAGTGTGTTTTAAAGTAAAAAAAAGACAGGAAAATCTTGTAATATAAGAATATTGTTATAATTATTACACAGACATTGTAGAAAATAAGAGGAATTAGAAATTGCGACTCGGTGTCATAATTATAACAATGTGATAGCTTGAAATGAATAATTTTTAGGCTGGTCCTAATTTATAGGAGATAGTATACCTATTAAAAATAGTATATCTGTTTAATCAAATACAGTATTATCTTGTATGAATCTTAATAAAAAATTCGTTCATGCATACTCTGCGTTATTTTCTATTTTTCGTGCATTATTTAAGTTTAATTTCATCTAAACAAAAGTTTCGATATAATGTATACTTTTCGATCAGCTGGCGACCTACCAGTTTCCAGCGACATATTCTGTACTACTGACTGTACATACATATGTACTATGTATGTATATATGTGTATATATATATATATGTATATATATATATATATACATATAGTACACGAATGCCTGACGGTGCACTTTATGCACGTTGCTAATCTATAGTGAAAATATTTCATAAATAAGTTCATTTAGCGGTATAAATTTACAGATACTAGATATATTTGGAAAGAAGAGAGGAAATGCCACAGTACTCGAGTATGTATCGTAAAAATTCCGAATTTGCCGAATTCTAACCTCAAAACTTTTATACAATTTTTTCCGGGACATTGTTTAATATGTGATATATAAAATATTTTGTTTCTAGTTAAAATAAAGTGGGGGAAGGAACTCTTTTCTAATGTAGAAGTTAATACGGATGAGGAGCCGATGTTGTTTAAAGCACAACTTTTTGCACTGACAGGAGTGCAGCCAGAAAGGCAAAAAGTTATGGTAAAGGGAATGACATTAAAGGATGAGGATTGGGGAAATATCAAGTTAAAAGATGTAAGAATATAATTACATCAGCGTTTCTATTCATAATGAACATTTCGTAATTAATAAAAATTTAAAAAATACAATGTTTTAATTAGTTTTAATTATTTGGTAGGGTATTACTGTATTAATGATGGGCTCTAAAGAAGAGGATGTGCCAGTAGAACCTACTGAGAAACCATTATTTTTAGAAGACATGAATGAATCTGCATTAGCTAGTGCTTTAGATTTACCAGCTGGTTTAATGAATTTAGGAAATACTTGTTATCTGAATGCAACTGTACAGTGCTTAAAAACAGTCCCAGAATTGAGAGATGCTTTAAAGAATTTTTCAGGTGGACTTGCAGCTGCTGGTAGCTCATCACTTGCACCTGCGCAAAGTATAACTGCTGCATTAAGAGATTTGTATGATACTATGGAGAAAGGATCATCTTTGCCACCTATTGTTCTTGTTCGAATGATACATTTAGCATTTCCAAGATTTGCTGAGAAATCTGAACATGGTGCATTTCAGCAACAAGATGCTAATGAATGTTGGACTGAACTTATCAGAATGTTACAACAAAAATTACCAGCAAAGGTTAAAACAAACATAACTCATAAAGCTTAAAATATATTTATATATGAACAATTATTTGTATGTGTAAAATAATTACAGGAAAATTCTGTTACATCAGAGGATGATGGGAAAACGTATAAACCTCGATCGTTGATTGAACAATACTTTGGAGGAACATTTGACACAGAATTGAAGTGTGTAGAATCTGAAGATGAACCACCTACAAAAGGGAAAGAAGAATTTTTACAATTAAGTTGTTTTATCTTAGCAGAAGTGAAATACATGCATTCTGGGCTTAGAAATAAAATGCAGGAACAAATTACGAAAATGTCGCCAACTCTTGGCAGAGATGCGATATACACGAAAACGGTAAAAGAATATTATGCAATTCAGAAAGAAATGATTCTTACATTTAATATAATTAAAATTGTATTCTAACGAAAATAATATGTCCTACAGTCAAAAATTAGCAGATTGCCGGCATACTTGACAATTCAATTTGTCCGTTTCTATTACAAAGAGAAAGAAGCGATTAATGCGAAAATTCTTAAAGATGTGAAATTTCCTCTTGAATTTGATGCTTTCGAATTGTGCAGTAGTGAACTACAGAATAAATTAACGCCTATGCGAGAGAAGTTTAAAGAACACGAAGATCGTTTGGTAGAAGAGTCGCGCAACATAAAAGACAAAAGGGATAAAACGGACAATAATAAGAAGAAATTGAAACAAGAGCCGTTTTGGTTTGCGAATGGTAATAAGTTTGTAAAAAAATTAAAACGAAAGGAAACAGTAATATGTACGTATTATACGTGTTGTTACAATTACAGATATAGGATCGAATAACAGTGGTTATTATACACTGCAAGCAGTCTTAACTCATAGAGGCCGATCCAGTAATAGTGGTCATTATGTAGCTTGGGTCCGGCAAAAAAGTGATACATGGTTAAAATGTGACGACGACACTGTTAGCGCTGTAACTAGTGAAGAAATATTAAAACTTAGCGGCGGTGGCGATTGGCATTGCGCATACGTTCTTTTATACGGTCCAAAAATTTTAGAAGTACCTGATACAGATGATAACGAGGATACAACTGCCAAGTAGCTCTTATGTAACCGAGAAATTTTCATAAAAATTAAAACTGGAACAACATTTCCACCTTGCATCTGTTTTAGAAAAATGCATTTTTTCTTTTTTTTTTTTACGGATGAATGTCGATATAATTTTAATCTTACGATACTATAGAATACTATTTGCAAAATAAACGGCGATTATTTCCTACTGAAATGATAAAAATCTAATAACGATACATTACATACGTGTATAATTTTTTGCATGATGTGAATATACAGAAGCTATACATTCATTGGTTCTCTATACGCTTAAACAAAACATGGTGATAATGAATCATTAGAATTACATGCGAACGAATGATTATTGTAAACCATTAAAGTGTTATTTATAATAATGCAATAAAATTATAATTGAAATTAGAATCATCTCTGTTGATTTATCACATCTCATTGGTGTCGTTGATACTTATATTTAGTTCAAAAATTATTAGAAATATACAAATGGTATACTATACTTCTATATAAATACACAAGTTTCATTTGTACTTCTTATTGCTATAATTTTTTGTCGCATATTATTTCAAAAGAAATTAATGAAATTGATCGTATAAAATCGAATAAGATCAACTTTTCTCACTTTCGACCTTACTTCAGTTACGAATTAATTGAAATGCGAAGATTTCTGTGTATTCTTTATCATTTTTGTCATTTGTTTGAAAATTTTTCCTTTTTCATAGAATGCTGTGATTAGCCGCATTCGATGATTAGGTGCACAATATTGATAAATATTACAAACAAAGTTTGTATCATAATTTATACATATTGTATTTTATTTAAACATTTTCGTATATTGGAATTATACTGTAACAGTAAAGAACCGATTATATTTGATAAAAATGTTTAGAAATAAATATTGACATCTATCGGCAATTGAAGCAGGGTAAAACGAGGCAATCTGATAATGTAATTAATGAAATATCCACATAGAAGCGCGAGCGTGTATAAAATCGCGATACGATATAATCTTATACATACACACATGTATACGTGTGTATAAAAAGCTGAAGTAGATAATTTGAAACAGGTAGGCAGTACAGTGATAGATATCAACGATTACGGTTCTCGGTACTACATTTCTTGCATGATTTACCAAAAAATTACTGCGTTTAAAAGAGTTGCAGACACGTGGATGTGTAAACTGAATTGTGCGCCAAAATGCATCCGAAAACGATTCGCAGCAAAACACTCCAATTTTTTAACAGACTTTTCAGGTAATAATAAAATCATTACATATATCAGTGGTATATAATGAAATATTATATATATAATACAAATAATATTAATTTATACGAAATAATTAAAATATTACATTAAATGTATAATATCGGCACAAAATCGTTAAAGTAATATTTTATATTAAAAAAAGATTTTTAATATTTTTATTCTGAATATTTCATAATCGTTTAATACTTGATAATTCAATGGACGATTTTTAAATATTACATCTGCTCCATTTGGTAGTTTATTGTTTACGCATAGTTAATATTCAACGTCAAAAAAGAAATTCGATGTTATTACATACTTTCAAATTTTTATTTTAACGTTCGAAATCTAAAAATATTACAACTACATGATACAAAGCATATACTAACGTGAAATTCAAGTATAATAAAATATTTGCACATAATAGCAATCTTTTTCGAACGCTACAGTCTTCGAAGGAGTTCTTCGGGTGAAAAATGTGCTAAAATATGTAAAAATAAAATTGCATCATGGTAATATCCTATGCAACTAAAGAATAGTTCATTTGTTCGTAAAAATAAATACTTTTCTATCTTTATTTATCACGATCAGTATGTTACAGAAGTATTCGTTTATTTTTTTCACGCTGATTTACTACAAACAAGTTGTAAAGAAATTTCGATAAGTTGATCAATGACATCTTCTCCAGTTTTCATTACTATTTAATCTTCTCAACACTTGGGGTATTCAAATGCTAAATTTCAAAGTTAAGAAAAAACGAACATTCTATAATTGTTTATCGAAATACAGTGCGTATAATAAAATAAAATAAGATTATGCAGTAAGCTAACGACTCGTGTCTTTAGTTGAGGATGGTAAAGGCTCGGTTAAGTTCGGATTTCACAGCCGAACTCATCCGAAAGCTATATTTCGCTGGCTACCTTCACCATGGGTGTTTTCACCTCTCTGTCGGTCTCTTGTGAAAAGTTCCTTCGTTTTTCGCATTTCATCTCGAAATAAACAAAATATTCTCAAACGTGTCTTAAACTGTTCTATAGTTGTGCGTTCATCTCGTAGTTATATTTTCTGACGAACAATTGGGTGTGTGTTTTACATTTCGCTGTTCTCAATCGCGCACATGTGAAAATTAGGATTTTGACGGATCTGATTTAATGCAATGGCGACGTTGTTACTTTCCATTATGTTATTCAAATTTCATTTGACCGTTGGTTATTACCGTGCTTCTGGTGATTTTTCCGACTACGCGATGCCAGTGCTAAAGCATCAACGATAGAAAAAAAAAAATGATCTTCATCCGGTGTAAGAGAATTTATATTGTTCCTGAATACTGACGAACCGGTGGAACGAGTTCAAATCGAGCGGGCTCTATTACCTATATAGAAATATCTTTCTCTCAACTTCTGTTATGTTTCGTCGTAATCTCTGTGCGATGTATTTCATCAAAATGTTGTTATCGAAATAACAACTATTATCTTCCGATGAATTCACAGTAAAAGAAGGTATAGGCGGCTGAGTGTTGAAATTGAGATCTGGATTTTATCTTTTACTTTTCACACCCTTCAATACCATACGCTTTACGCTTCTAGTTTACTGTTTCCAAATTTAAAAAAAAAACAAAAAAAAAACGAACAAGGTATGCTTGTGTGTATGTTCGCATAAATGAGTCAACCGAGATTGATCCAAGCGTAATGAAATATTTGAATTAACATTTCTTGTCTCAGTTCGAACGGTAATGTTATCAATTCAATAAAACACAATAAATTGTGAAATTATTGAAAAACAATGTAATTTTTTTTTCGTACTTGTTAATCAAGCATGAACTAAATTTATTGTTCCTTTTTAATTGTTTTCATTTTCATTTTTGTACACGAAAAAAGTGACCTATTTCGATAAAAAAAATTTTGACGAAGAGTAAATATCCAAGGGGAGGTAGAATATTGGCATTGATAGAAATAGCGTTAGTATTGTTGCAAATAGCGTTGAATAATGAATACCGATAATGAAATCGGTGATCTACAACCTAACCTGAATCATAGAAGGGCCATATTATGACGTCAAGCTTGGATCAGCGCGAACTCGACGAAAATGCGTATACCAATAGAGCATACCTCTGTTTTGTGTTACGTTTATATACCGACGCGATGAAGTGTCACCGTTGTAAGTGACTATTTGAATAAAACGCTCGTAATTTATTATTTGCCGTTTCTTCGTCAGATCTTTTCAAATTAATTACAAGTGTTCAACATTTATTACATTAGATATCGACGAAAGAATTGCAAGTTTCTTGAGAAGAGGAGGAGAAGCTTCGAGAAAAAAGTTGCCGATTTTACGAATTATATCAGATTTTAAGGACTCCTATGCATTTCCCCGTGTTTCTTAGTGATTCCTATTCAAACGTTTTAAAAGCCAAAAGTGCCACTTCAGTGTTCACCTCTGTACATTTTACCATCACGCACAATTAACGGACCCGCAGATGTACGAGAAATATAAAATAATATAAATAAATTGCACCGAGCATGTGTGTTATGAGTATCTCGTATTTACATCGTCGTACCTCGGTATTCATGCAGAAGGATCAAACGTAAAAACTCCGGAGGAACTCTTTTTGCAAAGAGAATCTTTTATATTTACATGACAAAGTGACAGTGAATTTTGGACATTGGACGATTTGAAAAACTACATACAAAAAAAATGGGTAATTGTTTCAGCAGTACAACAGACACAGAGAAAGAAAAGCCTGATAGAATAGGCAATCCTAATATAGAGGCGGTAGCATCCCAAGCTAGTCCAGTGCCAACACCGCCTCCGGATCCTATCAGGCCTATGCCACAAATTCCGGATGCAGATGTGCCAACTGCAAAAATTTTTGTTGCACTTTATGATTATGATGCACGTACAGATGAGGATCTAAGCTTTAGGAAAGGTGAACATCTAGAGATCTTAAATGATACTCAAGGTGATTGGTGGTTAGCCAGAAGTAAAAGAACCCGACAAGAAGGATATATACCCAGTAATTATGTAGCAAAATTGAAGTCTATAGAAGCAGAACCGTAAGTTATATTTTTAATCAATATTTATTACAGAAATTTTCTAACAAATTTTCCAAGAAAATTTATATCTTCAATGTGATGAACATAGATTAATGGCTGATGAATAAATCTATAGGTGTAACATGCTTGTATTTAATATGCAAGTCACACTAAAGTTTTACAGTTATGTCTTCACTTAAAAAATACTTGAGATTATTACATATAACACATATTGTGAAAATTAGACTATACTTCTAATATCATTGAAATAATACTGTTAATCTTATAATTTGTTCACTTTCCTTTGTTACATTTTCACCTAATGAATTTCTCTGTACAGACAAACTAGTCAATGCGACCTTGCTTTCACTAACAGTACTTGTATTGACTCTTAGCTTTTATTAACATAGGTGGGCACCTCTGACTGTCAATTAGTTTAGATAAGCAATGTTTCCTTTTGCTTCTTCCTATATGATTATAAAAAAAACATTGGAGAAAAAATATTCAATTCTTTTTTTGTCTTAATTAATTGAATATTAAGTTATTCTTGTATATTTCAATACATTTTCTATTTTATTTATTATTTTTAGATGGTACTTCCGAAAAATTAAACGAATTGAAGCTGAAAAGAAATTGTTACTCCCTGAAAATGATCATGGTGCATTTTTAATCAGAGATTCTGAAAGCAGACACAATGATTATTCCCTTTCAGGTAAGTTAAGACTTGTTTGAATGTATGTTAACATATAATAAAGTTCATATGGTAAAACACTTGAAACATTTACTTTATATATTTTAAAGTAACAAATAAGATCTTGGTTTCTCTATGATAAAATAATGAAAAATTTGTTGTAGTTCGCGATGGTGATACAGTTAAACATTATCGCATTAGGCAATTGGATGAGGGTGGCTTCTTCATTGCTAGGAGAACCACATTCAGGAACCTTCAGGATCTTGTTGAACATTACAGTAAAGATGCTGATGGGCTTTGTGTGAATCTCTGCAAACCTTGTGTACAGGTAAGAGAAATATTTTTAATTGAATTAATATTTTACGTAACCCTATGTCATATAAATGGAGTTTAGACAGCTTGCTGCATGTATAAAATTGGTTTATTTAATGATACATCACTATTTTACTAAAGAAGATGTCCTGCTTAATTATTCAATTTTTTATTTTTTAATATTTATCAAGGGATTTCTTCATTTACTTGACATAATTTTATATTGTTAGAATTAATATTTTAGTTTTAGCAACTTGTAGAAATCCCTTGATGTTGAGTATATAACCTATATATATATAACCTATATATATATAACCTATATATATATATAATATGAGGCTAAAAGTGAAAGTAAGAACACAAATGCATGATGTTATTGATCTTTACTGTACACAAATTTATATGATTAATTTTGTATATAAAATAAATGAAACAGTATAAACATATTGAATTAAATATTGCAACTTTTTTAACTAACGTTTAAACGATATTTAAATAGACTTACTAGATTATTTACAGCACTGTCTAAACTCCAGTTAGACTTTGCTTTTTTAAATTGATATAATACATTTAATAGTTATAATAATAATTGTATATTCTTTAAGAAATATTATCAAAAGAGTATTTAATAAAAACGAATTGTACAATGTCAAAGTTCAAGATATTGAATACAGAAGGAAATGTTATTATATACTTATACTTCTTGTTTACAACACTGTTAGGAAACATACTTAAATATCTTAATAAAAAAAGGTACTAATTCGGATGCTAATACAAAATTTAATAAGAAGCTTTTATAAATATACGTGGAAAGATTATTTTTTTTCTTTTTTTTTATTAAATATTTAATTGATATTTAAAGGAGAACATATACATTATTAGTTCAAATGGAAAGTTATATATACATACATGTATATGTATACTGTATCACATATCGCTGCTATTTATGTTAAGAAACATTAAGGTTTGAAAACAGCTTTTAGTTTGATAAATAATCTTGCAAAGTTTGATCTCTGAATAGACTATGTTTGTTTCTCTGTTATTGCTTACCTTACCTCCCGCTGGATTTTCTTGGTAAATTGAATGTCCCAATATGACATAACATGTTAATTTTCTTTTTAACATAAATGCTTTCCATTGTATATCTTTGGCCTGTACATATAGCACAAGCCTGTCCTATATGGAATCATGTTTCAAAGACATTAGATCGTTCTTCATTTAGAAACTTCACCTCTTTTTCATAATCTGACATTTAACATTTGCTAAATTCAATAGCTTCTTCTTAGAAGAAATAAGATTGAAAGCACACATTTGAAATCGAATTCAATTTATATCTCTGTGTCTGTATGTTGCTATTTCGATGTATTGTTCATTATGAGATACCTGACACAAATTTTTTTGTTTTTGTTTGGTACAATCTGAGACAGATGATAGTACTCCACTATCAATATTTGTGTGCTTAGATCTATTTGATATACAGGATATCTCGAATAAATTTTGTAACTTTCCTGCCAAATTATCCACATCTTTTAGTACTGATTATATACAAAAATGAAGATGTGAAATTATATAAATTACAAAGATGTAAAAGAAGACTGTTATTATATTGTATTATATTATACTATATTGTATTTAATAATATTACATAAATAATATATTAGATGAAATGTAAGTGATATATTTTTTACCGATGTTCGAGATATCCTGTATATAAAATTTACAATTCATAGATCAGTTTTTCGATATATGCGTTTTAAAATTCTTTCTTGAGTTTGTACACATTAAAGAATTTTAAAACAAACTTTCTTCCCATCTAATGAACTTTATATATTTTCTGAACAATTTTAATGAGCTGATACAAGAAAGAAGTTCACAATACTGTGTAAAAAGACACTTCTTTTTTACGAAAATTATATGATTTAATGCTCTCAGTGGCTAAAGGTTTTTTTTCTACTATTTAAAAATATTTTCTTTTACACTAACTACTATAAAGCATTGAGGGCATTTTACGTTAAAATAATTAAAATATGGTGCTACATTCTTGTTGATAATGTACATATTCTACAAATAATTATTAGTGTATAAATTTATGTCTTGAATCGTGCATAAGTGTTCAATTACTAAGTTCCTGAAATTATATTCGACGACTTTATATTCTTATCTGTAAAAATAAGTACTACTGACTTTTAACAAAAATATTATATGTCAAAAATAAAGATTCATCTACTTACAACACGTAATTTTAAAATTTACATTTCATGTACCTTAGCTACGATGTTTATACAAATTAAAGTTTTCTTTATCAAACCATGTGAATGTCAAAAGGCATGAATTTAATAATTTAAAGTTTGCTTTTGATCACATGCATCTTGCACTATTTCTATTATTTTTTATATTACTATTAGATTAGATATTTTAATTTAAGCAACACTTGTTTGTTATTTCATATAATAAAATCGTTAAGAACTTGATGAGCAGTTATGCAGCATAAGCAACATCTTTAAAGGGCTTCTAATTAGGTTTGTATTCATAGAGAGTAAGATCAGTGCTCCAAATCTTTAAAAGGAACTTTAGAACTTCGGCTAATATATACTTAAGTATTGTCTGTCTCATTTATTAGTGTACAAATTGTAAAAAGGAGCATTTCTCATTAATGCCATAGTAACATGTTTATTTACGAAAATTCAAAAGTTTAACAGTCATTGACTGGCACATACTTGATTTTGTTGATAGGTTGAGAAACCTGTAACCGAGGGTCTTAGTCATCGCACACGAGATCAATGGGAGATTGACCGTTCGTCTCTCAAATTTGTGAGAAAATTAGGCCAGGGTCAGTTTGGAGAAGTATGGGAAGGATCATGGAACAATACAACCGCAGTGGCGATAAAAACGCTCAAACCAGGAACTATGGATCCGAAAGACTTCTTGGCAGAAGCACAAATTATGAAAAAACTTCGTCATGCAAAATTAATTCAGTTATATGCTGTGTGTACCTTGGAAGAACCTATTTATATTATCACAGAACTAATGAGGAATGGTAGCTTGTTAGAATATTTACAAGGTAACAAAACTATATTGTTCAATTATTTAATTATGCATATGATTTTATGTCTGTCTATTTATATGTATTTATATTATTATCTTTTCCTAATAGGCAAAGGGAAAACATTGAATCTACAACGATTAATCGATATGGCTGCACAAATTGCAGCGGGTATGGCGTATCTCGAATCACAGAATTACATCCATAGGGATTTAGCTGCTCGTAATGTTTTGGTAGCAGAATTAAATGTCGTGAAAATCGCAGACTTTGGATTAGCTAGACTGATTAAAGAAGACGAGTATGAAGCTCGAATAGGTGCACGGTTTCCAATTAAATGGACCGCGCCTGAAGCTGCGAATTATAGTAAATTCAGCATTAAATCTGACGTATGGTCGTTTGGTATTCTTCTAACGGAATTGGTTACTTATGGTAGAATACCATATCCAGGTAAATGGTATTTTTAAATGGAAAATTTTATACTTTTATACAAATTAAAAGCAAAGGTATTTAACTGTTTTCAATGTTACAGGTATGACAAATGCTGAGGTTCTTCATCAAGTAGAGCATGGATACAGAATGCCATGTCCACCTGGTTGTCCAACAGCATTGTATGATATTATGTTAGAGTGTTGGAATAAGGACCCCATGAAGAGGCCAACTTTCGAAACATTACAATGGAAACTCGAGGATTTCTTCACCATGGAAGGCTCCGAGTATAAGGAAGCATCTGCATATTAAAAGTACTAAAGCATTTCATAGTCCTTGGTTAATAACGTATTCCGTTACGATATCGGCAAGATATGATAGATATTCTGTATGAATGTACAACGAGATAAAATGCAGATTATTATAATTAACAATTCTATTCAGAATACGGATGTTTGTGATATTTGAGAGTATACTTTATACTAAATGGGTAGTGTCTTCTTTCTACAAAGTATACATGATATCATTTATTTTTTTAGCAGTACAATTATGCTGATTGCTTTTGTTACATATTCTGGCTGCCATAAAATTGTCGAACAAGTTTGTCAATTCACGAGTAATTATTATACAAATGAACATTTGGAACGTTAATGACTTTGAAGATCGGTGACGTAGCTTAGATTTCGTTTTAGAAAATTACATTCTGAATGTGTAAATGTTGGTATTAATAGCGAGTTTGGACAATATCTATGGGAGTTAATATTTTTAAACTGAAAATTCTTGACGCGATAATACAATTGCCTCTTGTATTATCTATACTTGACAAATATATATTTGCAGTAAGGTGGATTGTTATCCACCTTGATTAATCCTTCCTTTCATTTTTTTTTATTTTTATTTTTTTTTCTATTGTTAATTTTCGCTGTTAAGCATTTGAAAGTATAACGCATTTTCCGCTGAAAATTTACGTCAGAATGTAGTAGCGCATCGAAAAAGTCACAAGTGGCCTGCTAAGCCAACCATAAATGTAAGATAGATTTTTAAAATATTTATTGTACTCATTTTACAGCTTTTCTCGATATGTTAACTCTCAATTATTCTCTGAAAAAGGAGCACGCATAACTAGAAACAATGCATCTAATCTAAAAAAAAAAAAAAAATAATTCCTAACTGTTCATAACAAATGTAGCACGTGTGTAAGATAACATAAGAAAGTATACAAGGGTATTAATATTAATATTAATTACAAGCATGTAAACTATCGATGCTTAATTTTTTTTTATTTAATAGTATAAAGGTATGTTTATAGTTTTAGCATTGCAAAATTAGTATTAACCGTTCACTTGATCGATTTCACAGTTTACTTGTTATTATCAAACTCTTGAATCTTTTTCATTTTTATATATTTGTATGTTAGACATCTATGTTATATTATTAATTTATTAGATTGACAAATTTTGTCTTTTATGAATACTTTCTTAAAATTTAAAACTCACCTCCATTAAGGAGTACAAAATTATGTCTTATAATAATGTCTTAGCTTATTTACGTTTGCATTAGCGTTTACATTATACTGTATTTATTAATATTTACTTTGTTTCTTTTTTTTTTTCAAGAACTTCCACTATTTCTATGCTATGTGTACTTTTGTAAAATCGTATGTAAAAAAAAAACAGAAGTGTTTATCTCATTTATAAAAAGACATTAAATATTTGTAAAATGAATACTTAGAATTTTGTAATATGGTTTGCTTTTTATACGAGTGGATATACACAGAAATTTGTCAGAAATACAAAATACAAAAAAAAAATAAATTATCTAGTCAGAGACCACTATTCTAATGTGAACACTATAGTCATAGTGTTAAAAGACATTTAAACAAGTTTCTTCGTAAACATAAGACATACTGCCAAATAAGTATGAGGAAACAACTGTATTGCTGTTATTATACCTAGAAGAACTAAAAATAATTCGAAGGGAAAAGAATGAAATTATATAACGACGGAGAAGTATGTACCAGTAATTAAATGAAGAATAACGTATTGCTTGAAATTATGTATAGAAAGAAACTTTAATCGTTTCCGTGGTCATCTGATAATTAGTTAAAAGCATTTTTCTTGTATTATTATTTCAAATAATTATATCACCGATAGCGAATAGTATTAATATCGATCGTAGTAAGGGTTATAAAAAAAAGGATCATTTACGTAGGATGTCAGGTAATTTTGTACAAAAATAAATTTTTACATAACATACATATTTATATTTTGTACAGTTTTATTTGAATGTAGCGAAATGCTATGTACATATGTATATGTAGCATTTCACGTATATATTTCATTGATACATAAACTATCCAAATGATTTTTATACACCAAGCTCAATAATTTCTTCACCGATAATCTTTATTAATTAAAAGAAAAGAAAACGGCAGAAGATGGATGCAGCGGTTATATAAGTATTAATTGTGTGAAATATAATGATGCAGATAATTTAAACAAAAAAAAAGGTAAACAATAACTATGACACATCGTTAAGGAAAAAGTATTGTCGTTAATAAAATTGTTCATATAAGTGTATTATGTAATGATTATTATATTATATACAACTTTATAATTTTATATGTGTGCATACATATATACAGTATACATAAATATTTAGTTTATATAGCTATGTATAGCACATGTATATTCATACCGTATGTTTATGTATATATACGAATACGTATACGTATATATGTATACATATACATACACCGCATGTTTAAAAATATTACAAAAGCAATTCTAACTTCCTTCTTTGTCACTTTTTTATATTCCTCACCATTTTCTCCTATTTTCAAAATATCTATGTGTAACGTGTATTTCTTTTTTTCTACAAACGAAATTACCTTCAATTTAGCGATTAAATTAAGTTAAATGTACCGTTTCAATCCCCTGTTAATTTTAATATGCATTTAAGCGTATTACTTAGCAATGATACTCTGCTTTTAATGTATTTGTATATATATGTCATACGAAATATATATTTACCGCATACATTACGAATAAAAATTTTACATAAATTCCTGAAATTGTAATGATTCAAAAAATAGATTGTCTTTCAGTTTTGATAAAATTGGATTATAACTTTTTGATTACTGACGCCTATAGGCTTTTTGAAAATTTAGATATTCTGTTACCACCTTCTCCTTTAAATTTGATTTATTGCGCGCCTGTATTTCAATTGAACGCAACAAGTTTGAAAATTATGAATTTTTTAACTTTCGAAGACAATCTGACAAATTTCACGACTGGAAATTGAACATCTACCTTTCTACTGAAATCTGCCGTAGCGAAAGGGTTAAGAACTCCTTATTCACACAGTTTCAGCACTGTAAATTATTAAATCCGTAAAACGTGCATATTTCTTTTCAACTTAATCGAGATGCGACGCGAATGTATTCTCCGTTTTGAATTTTTTCCAGCGGTGGTTGGCAATTGATCTTGATACAAAATAGAAATGTTACTAGAGAAAGTTACCAAACAGTTAGTCTCAGCAGGTGTCTTGTACAGGTGTTCAGTCGGCTAGTGGCGCGTATTCGCGTGTCCGGTGCGTACGTTGCTCCCCTTGGCACGGCGAAATATATTTTTAATCGACGTTGATCGCGTACGTGAATTTTCTCTGAAATCTGTAAAAATGTTTCGGTCACGGAGTGAGGTGATCGAGTCGAAATACCGTGAAAGGTGATCGTTGCTGAGAGTAAAAAATTTTCACACGAAAGATCAGCAGCCAGGCATCGCAGGATATATTGTAGCTGGATATTATGCTAATCACGTTACGGTCAGAATGCGGGAGGAAGAACTCGAGATATCACTCAAGGTGATCAAATATCTAATTTTCATTTCCTTTCCGATATTTCTAAATGATAATGGTACGTGGTGCTTTTTTTTATACTTATGCGAAAACGAAACTTTAATTGGCGCGCTTCGGATGGTATTAGAATGCATTAACGTTTCCTCAAATAAGAAGAGAGTAGATTACTTGTTTACACGAACCATAACCACTCTTACTTGAAACGTACGTTTTTTGTTCCGAAATGGATGATATAAACGGTGATACTACGATTTACAATGTTAACAGTTAATTACTTTGCAGGCTGAATTTATTTTATCCGTGTTAAGTTTCAAATCGAGTTTTGAAAATGCGTATGCGCAGTGACAGATCTGCATTATGATATATATACACGAAATTTAACCGGCTAATAATGCTATAGGTTAGAAATCACGTATGTACATATTTATCACTTTCGTTTCTAAGCTTTCCTCGAATGAAATGCAATATATAACAAGAACAATTAAGAACACAAAGGTAGAGAAATAGTATAAATTCATATAATTAATTACTACTACGTAGTAATTAATCTGTATGAGATGATACGTCGTTTAGAAATCAAAAGCGTTTGCGCAAAAAGTAATTGTTCAAATCCATATAGTTAAAACGTGTAGTACGTAAAAAATTAGCAATATTGAATTTTATTTAAGTAAACAACGATGTTAGCATGTACAAATAATTCGAATCGCGAAATATTTTTCTTTCTTTTAATAATTACGAAGAAAGACACTTGCAAGTCTTAATATGCATAAAAACTTATAGAATATCACACTTGGGCCTGCACCAATGATTGTGGTTTATCTTTCGATTGCTATAACGGTACATACTACATTTTCATAGGCATGTGCTCGTGTAAGACCATGTATTACTTTTACTGTTCTTATTGTCTGGAGTTGGAACAACCGGCGCATGGATGTGTATATACGTCCTGACATCTTCTTTCGTTATATAGAAATATGCGGTAAAATTAATAACTCTCCTGAATAGGACGTTCGCGCATGTTTAAAGTTATTTCGTGTTAACACTTCTTTCTTCCCATTAATTAGATAACAGATAACAAAATAACGTTTATTCGGTAATACGTGTTCTATGGTGTTCAAGTGAATAATTTCACTTAGAAATCGTGTCTTTGAAAATCAATTCCATTACCCATAATCACCAGCAATGACCATAACTGGTTTGTTTTATCAACAGTCACTAACACTAATGTGAATATCAGCGTTAATGCTTGTACCGTTATTATAAGTAATGTTTTGTAAATGTGCATTCTTAATTTGCCGAGGACGGTGTGTGTAATTTGTTTATGCATATGGAATTCGATTTGAACAGTTCGTTCGATCTTTCTAACGTGTTCATTGCCATCGACACAACGTATGTGTTTCGAAATATATTATCGAGCGTTATCAATTTTCCGACGGCAACAAACGTGTTAATCAGGTATTCGATAAATTTTTACAGTTTATTCTATTCGTCTACATATTTTTACAATGATCAGCATTATAAATTCATCCAGATTAAATTAAAAACGCAAGCTGTATTATTTGAAGCTTGCTTCAAGGTTTGAAGGAATGCTATTATCGGCCGTGGATGAAATTGGGGAGAGAGGATTAGGTTGTTTGAGAAATTCACACGATTAGCATACACTGTACACCGGTTTAATTAGTATGCCGCTCATCTTCAATAAGCGTCTTCGAATCGCGCGGTTGGAAATTGCAATTAAGCGGACCCGAACAGAGATGTAACGAAGATCGTCGATTCGATGATATAACGAGTTTGAATTAGCCCGAGGTCCCTTGTGGTGGATTCTAGGTATTATTAACAGAAACCGAACCGCACCTTGATTAATAACCACGATGTTCGTTTATTTCGACAACGTTAATATGAAAAACGGTATATTCTCGATCAGCATATTTTCTGTGAAAGCTTATCATTTTACGAGGCTATAAAAAAGTCCCAAGAATGTTCCATACGTTACGGTGATACTTCTTCTATCTAGTACAATATGAAATTCTTTCTCGAACCTGTACAATTTATAGCGTGATAATATCTACTGAACGATCGTACGGCATTCCGTTGATTTATTTGTATGCCACGGTTGTTGCATCTGTTGTCAGCATCTCGTATTTTTTCGTGAATTCTAGATCAAATTGATCTTTCTTGTATTTTTGTATACATACATACGCGTATATTGCAATTCTAGCGTCGAAAAGAATTATCATAAAAATTACGACATTCTACTGAAATGCATGAATGACCTTGAAATATCCTTGGCGTCCTATAGTTATGTGTTTCTCTTCTTGAAATTCTAATGACCATCCGTTGGATTGATTACGCGCAGGATACTACGTGTATACAGAGTGTTCTAAAAATCGGGTAACTAAACCAGTATCGTTAATACTGCTCCCAAATAAAATAGTCAACAAACTATAACGCATTAGATATTTCTTAGGCGCTTGAAAAAAAAAATACTTAACCTGTAAATTGTATAAAAAATTTCTAAAGTACCTGACCTAATCTAACCTAACCCCTGTAATTGTTTAATAATCATCTACAATTTCGTGGGTATTTTTTAAATCGAAATTTTCATATAATCAACTCTCGATAATTGATGCCTAATTTTAGGAACACTCGGTATGTTTGTTAAGGTATATAGGTCTTCCTATATATATATGTAAATAAGTACATAAGTTCCAACAGAAGCTCGATCATTGAGGACCGGTTCACGTGGACTTGGACCCTTATCGACTTAACCCACTTCTCGCTTCAGGTGGACCGTTATCTCAATTTTGGCAGAATTACTTAAGGTATTTACGATGGCTCGGTGGACACGATTTCTCGTGATTTTTACACGCAGAAGTGTATATACCATCGACCGAAAAATCGAGTCATTTCGCTTTGAATATTTATACTCTATCAAATCCAACAAGTTTACAAAAAACAAGAAACATGAATTTCGATGTTAAAGCAACACCTCGATGATTCTTTTAAAATGTTCACCGACGATGTCACCTGTGAAATAGCTGAACTTAACGTTAACAGTAATATCTTCCATAATCGACGAAAAATGATGGCACACCTATGATATCGGTGAGAATGGGTTCATAATTAAGCGCTTCCTCTTTTTCTTTCCCTGAAATTATAACCGGCCAGTAACTGTACATGAAAAACTGTTAATCAACCTGAAATCGTAAGATCGTAAGAGGCATTCGCGCACAATTTAATTAGATTTCTTCCCTTGTTATTTCACAATCTCTATGTTTCCGGTATTAATACTCGTAAGGGCTAAACGATTCCTGTTTTATCGATAATTCCGTCCAGAAAATTATTCGCTATTGTGTTTGCATTGATAGATGGAACAGGAGTCTTTAGTCTCCCGTTCGAAATGTATTCTGGAAAGTAATCTTCCATCTCGTAAATATCATTGCTGTTCGTCATAACCGTTCAATTGACTCTATAATGACGAATTAATAACACGATTCCACCTTATAAAACATCGCATGCTACGCCATCCGAGCGAAAAACGATGTTAAATCTCACTTGAAACCGTTTGGAATATATTGCTGTCAAGTGCGAAGCAATTTCATATGTGCTCTGTAACGATATTCGATGCTCGACAATATCGCCGATACATGTTTCACAATCTCGGATTGAAAAGCAACGCTTCCTTACAACGTCCTTATCGATTGCTTCCTTCATCTACATGTATATATTCTGAAACGTTCCTCTTCGCGTTTCAGAGGCCGAACGAATCGTTCATTTCGATTGGCGAAATCTAACCTCGATAACAAAATAACCATTAGTTAAATCCAGAAACATTTTCATTGCAATTACAGCTTTTTAATCGTATTTCAACTACTAATGTCATTAATATAAATTCTGCTAATGTTATCGTTACAATCTTCTTTCGCCGTTATTAAGCTTTTTAGTTTAAGTTAAGTTTTTTTTAGATCGAACACAGCCGGCCACTTTTAGCCGATCGTCTCATAATGGGCTGGCAGGAAAGTTGCGCGAGAAATTAACTACAGGATCTATGCTCTTTCTTGCTCGTCTCGACCTACAGGTTTTAGAAAGTCCACCTTCCAGATGATCGCGCGCATATACGCGCACGCTATCTCTGTTGAATTCGAAATTACCCGTAATGATGAATGGTAACGATACATCGTTCCTAACGAAACGATTTATCGATGTCAATGATACGGGTTTTGATCGATAGAATCGATAGATACACACACACACACGCGCGCGCATATATATATATATATATATATATATATATATATATATATATATGATTATCCGGTTCTTTTTATAGGTGGTGATAGTTGGTAACGGAGCTGTTGGGAAATCATCGATGATCCAAAGGTTTTGCAAGGGTACTTACACGAGAGACTACAAGAAGACGATCGGCGTCGATTTTTTGGAACGCGAAATTGAGTAAGTAAAGAAAAAAATGTATGTATAAAATTGTGTGAAAATCTTTTAATATAATTAAAAATAGATAACAAAAGATTAAACGCTTCTACAATTAACACCTGAAAAATACTAAACAACCGATCCTGTCCATAGCTATTTTCTTTTTTTTTTTTTTTTACCATAATCGAATTATCGGAGAATTTTCATCGATCTATAGATAAAAAACATCCTCGCTCGAACGAGTTTCAAGCTGGTCGATATAATACAGGGTTGATCCGGCCGTTAAAGAGATTTTTCGTTCGTTTTCGCTAACCTTGAGAGAGAATCCGACGTAGAATTTTTTTTCAATGTATTTACACGGTCCTTTCGCGCACGAAAAAATTGCTCGTGCATGAAACGCGTGATCGAAACCTCTTCGAAATTCTCTTAACCAACCAGTTGATCTACATTTATATACTTATTTGCTTATGCAAATTATCCGACGGCCTTGGAACAACGTTCCTTCAAAAATATATATATATATATATAATATTTCTGTCCGAAAAATCGTAAAGAAGCTTTCAACTTTTCTTTCCTTCGAGTAGACCGATTTTCGTGTTCCTGTCTACGTCGAACGAAAAAAAAGAGCAAATATCCCACGAACGGTGGGAATATTAATATCCGGGGTTAGGTTAGGTAGAGAAAGAGAGAAAGAAAGAAAAAAGAAGTCGTTTTCACGGTGCTAAATGTATAGGAACACAAGCAGCAATAAGCCGTCGTCGGTCGATAATTAAAGACCGTGTTAAAGAAGAATGTATAATAGGTGTATACTCTGTATACGTAATAACGTTCGTCGAGTTAATTACATTCTACAGGCAGGAGGACGTTCTACTCATCGACGATCATTTTATCATTTTTCTGGCGAAGGAACACCGACGAATCTAGCAGCTAGATCTTCTCCAATCGGTTTCTTTTCTTCGATCGTAAAACGAACTATCTAATTAAAACCTCCGTTATTAAAATCTGTTTAATAAAGTTCCTCCTGTATACGCCATTATTCCTTCGATTGCTAATTAAAGAGAAACTATTTTCACCTTAACTTTTATCTTCCCTTGTAATATTCTACACGACGCTTTTTCTCTTTTATGTTCTATCAACGTAAATTACAGAATTTACGGTGCACCGTGTTATACTCGTTCAAGAAATTCCGTTCGATCAACGTGTTTTCACGTTCGACAAATGAACAGATGTTTCGAGCGAGCACACATTTCTAAATCCCTGAGAAATGCGCGTGCGTTATTCGTCTCTCCTGACACGAGCTATCGTGGGATACTTCCTGATGCACTTTTGCCCTGCCGGTAATAGTGGTCGCCTTTTTAAGAAGGGAAATACCCTTTTTTTTTTCTTGCGTCTCGTTTCCCCTCACCGCGACGTTAAAAAATGAAAGAGGCGAAATAGATGAAATCATTTGGAATGGGGAAGGTTCCGTGAACTAGTCACAACGAAAATCGTTCAATGTATTTTACACATTGAGGATACTTTTAAAATGTCGGTTCCCGTTTACATCAATGAAAACGCGATAACTGTATTTACACATCTGTGTAACGATGAATGGAGAGGTATCGGTGTGGTGAATTCGTTCAATCGAATAACGGAACGCTTGATCTCCTGCGCAGAACTTTATGAGTTCATTTGGGGAGAAACGCGGCCTCGAGAGTTTTCTCTTTTCCCTTTTCACGCTTCTTAAGTAGATCGAGTATGTATACATACACAGTGACTCCCATTAATATTCAGACACCTTTTGAAACAAAATAACTTTTTTAAAATTGAACCAAATGAACGGAGTTCTCATGAGAAGTTTACTAGATGTGTAAAAAATATTTTGAAATATTGTAATTAGTCTGAATTGCAAAGAACGTAGAATTCTCTTTTTTACAACGAGCTGGTAATGAAAATTTAAAAAATATATTTTGTAAATTTATATTCGTTGTATGCATGCCGAAAATTTCATCGAAATCTGTCGAAAACCTTAAGAATCTTTCGATTTATAGCAATTATAGGCGAAAAGTGAAAGACCGATTTTTGCCATTTTTAATCGTTTGTAGCTCGTAGCAGCGTTAACAGCGATTTCAATGAAATTTTCAGTATGTGTATAATTGTCGCGAATCTGCAAAATGTACTTTTTAAATTTTCATTACGGGTTCAGATAAAAAGGTTGTAAAAGCGACCGTTACTATTTTCTTTGTAATTTGGATCTATTGGAATTTTTTCAAAACTGTCATTCAGTAAACTAATCCTTCTAATTTCTCACGAGAACACAATTCGTTTGGTCCAATTTTAATAAAGTTATTCTGCTTTAAAGGGTGTCCGAATATTAATAGGAGTCACTGTATATCTCACATCGCGTTTTCATTAGTAAAACAACGATATGCGTACATTTCAATTGGTATTCATTTTCAAGAAATAAAAAAAAGAGGGGAAAAAGAAAGGTTAAGTTTACAGGTTTATATACATATGCATTGGTTTTGTTTTAAATACGGGTGTACCGCAACCAGTGTCCTTGGTCACGTCAACCTTTCATTCTGAATTTATTTAATTCCCACGTGTATGCACATTCGAGACGAGAAATACGCGACAATAAACGAAAAGGTCCCATACACATATATGTATCCTCGATCACGTGATTTTATATATATATATATATATATATATATATATATATATATATAGTGGTTTACGTCTGGTGATGTGAAAAAAGAAACGTAAGAAAGAAAAAGAGTATGTACCATATTTGTTTCTCTGTCGTTTTAGTATTATCCCGGTTAACCGGACCGTTCGTTCGTTCGTTATCTAGAACGTCCGATCTCACATTTCGTTTTTCAAACCTAACCACCTATAACCGTGAAATAACTGCCCGCAACATTTTCACCGAGAAAAACACGCCGAGGGGGGAAAAAGAGAACAAGAAGAAGCGTATAATCCACCAATTAAAATACCAAAGGGTAATGACGTATGACGGCTGTAAAATTGAATCCAAGTCACAGAAACTGCCCAATGTGTATCAGGCATGCGATCATAGGTGGCATCGATTTAGAACGATTACAAAAGCCGTAAACCCATAAATTACTTCGTCGTGGCCATGGTTTATGAAACGGTACGCGCCTGGTGGGTTTTCAGGAGCTCTGAACGCGTTATAAATCATCCGTGCGAGTTGCACGGTTCACGAAACGGGCCGGCGACGCGACGCGACGTTGTAAACCGACACGTGAAAACTGAAACGAAACATTCTTCGAACACTCGAGACCTCTGTGTATACAGTATTAGTATACGATCATGTTTTCTCACTGGACGCGTAAAAACACTTGAATCTTTAAAAGAAGAAAAATAAATGTGTATTCTAAAGATTTTGTCGTATTCCATAGGGTGGACGGCGAAGACGTAAGACTGATGCTTTGGGATACTGCAGGTCAAGAGGAATTCGACGCAATCACCGCCGCTTATTATCGTGGCGCCCATGCCTGCGTCCTCGCTTATTCAGCCACTGACAGAGATTCCTTCGACGCCATTCCTTCGTGGAAGCTGAAGGTACGACTCTCGTGCATCACGAGGCATACACACCGTGCTGAACCGGTGCAAGCACGTTTCCGTAGGTAGTCACGACTGTGGATGGTGGAATGTGAAAGTGAAGGTGCCATTAAAGCATGGGGGCTGATTTTAAAGTCGCTCCACGGCTGAATGTTTCCACAGGTAGCAACACACGTTAGGTCTTAGATTGTTTTGCGAATATACGCTTCGTAGAATCGTGTCCCTTTCTAGAGGGGAGAGGGGAGAGGACGCTATACGTGTGTGTAATACGTTCGCAGTCCCTTGCTCTTCTTTTTTACTACATTTTGATATTGTTCCTTTATTACTTTTTGACGCGTGTATTAGATAGGTTTGTCGTTTTATCGTGTAAATTATGTTTCAAAGAGGAAATGATTAATGTAGATGTTAACTACTTTTTGTTTAGTATAATGACTGATAAATATACGTAAAGTGGTGTAAGTCCACTTTTTTTTCTTTCGATATATTTAAGAGAATGCATTTTAATTTATTGCAAAATATCAAGGAAGTGTATTAAGTTTGCCAATGTTTCTATTAATTTAAATATATGTAAATTGATTATTTAAATGACTTCTTTAAATGGACTTGCATTATTTTCATAATTATGGAACTGAAAAAATCATTAAATTTCATTTATCTAAAATTCAATTTCATTTGAAATAAGTAATGTTTCATTCTGATTTAAAAAAAGAACAGGAAACAAAATAGTATAGTTTATTCTCAGCATTAATTATAATTATATAAAATGTCGTCGCATGTTCGTATATGCAACATTATAACTGGATGCAGAAGTCTTTTTCGTTCTATTCATTTCCATTACATTGCGTTTCTTTTGGTAAAATCTATAGTTTTACTCTTCTCTTATACATATAGTGCTTAATTAAACTATGGAAAATGGACTGCAATTTAAAATCATTAATGTTCTCTATTTTAACTGACACAAAGTTGCTATCTTCCTATTTGGCTAATTACCAATAGTGGAAGAGAAAGAAATGTATATAAAAATCTACGTAAATCGAGAGATCGTTTACGGCGTAAGTAAAGTGCCGCGAAAAACGAGGGTTGGGCCGGGTGTGCACGGAGAATCTTTCGAACGACTTATAAAGAAAAGCTGAATCCACTTTCCGGTTTTCCTCTCGCGTCGTGTAACGACGAGTCCTTAGGTAGAGAATGCACGCGATTGTTGTACTTACAAACGTGGCGATGCCTTAAAAGTACGCTTACATGATTGTAGTTTTATACGGTGTTCCTTTAATGATCCCACTTTGGGAACGCGTTGCGCAAAACAAAACAGTACCTCAACGACGACACGCGAATAATTGAACGTTGATTAGCAGTATACTGTAAAAGGTAACGACGAAAAAGTCTGGAAGATTTAACGAGAAATTGAACGATTTCGAAATAACCTTTTGGTGAAACAGTATAATCAGTGTAATGTAAAATTATGTATAATATTAATAATGACACTGTTAATATATACGTTCATCGGTAATTCATGACTACTATAAGGTAAAAAAAAAAAAGAAAACACGTTAGCCATAGATGATTCCGATCATCGTTCGAGATCATCAGACACGCTCTCGAATTCCTTTCGTAGAAACTTGTATGTTCGCTTTTTTCCCCCCTCCTCCTCTCGGTTGCAGAAGAACATCATCGAGAAAGGTGTAACTGAGCCACGAACAAGTACAAATCGCCGGGTATAGTTGTCACCAGATGAACACACTACTCGTTTCTACTATACGTAACAATTCTGCGAAAACGAAACTGTACATTTCACGTTTAAACGGTACAATTGTATACAAATTCTCTTAAGATTCAATTACGCTAATGACGAGCTCTCAGATCGTACGAAATCTTCCATTGAAACGGTAGCAATAGTTTGTTAGCGTTAATTAGAAAAAGAAGACTCTGAATAACCTCCCCCCTCTCCCTTCTCACAATTGCAAAGACTGATAAAAGCGGTCGCTGTGTTTCTGTTTTACAGGTGGAGAACGAGTGCGGCGAAATTCCCACGGTTCTCGTGCAAAATAAGATGGACCTCGTTGATCAGTGCGTCATTGATCCGTAAGCGTAACGCCTGGTTTGCTTAATTAGCGGCGCAATTTCGAGTAATATCTCCTAGCATGGGCATTGTTTCAGGGACGAAGCCGAGAGGCTCGGTCGTGCCCTAGGCTGTAAGCTTCTAAGAACGTCAGTGAAAGAGGACGTCGGTGTCATGAGCGTCTTCCGGCATTTGGCGTCGAGATGTCTCCACGAGATGCGCCGTTGCGACGACGATTATCAGGACGACCTGAGATTATACTCCGCCGGTCCTAGATCTCCTTCTGTAATAAGTGAGTATCAGATCCTTCTTTTTTGCTGTCGTTCTCTCCGTGCGTGAGATTCCCCGACGCACTGGCAACTATGGTGTCTTTTATGATACGTATGTGTGAGCGGATCGCAACAGTAATGATAAATAATCGCTAAGTGTGTCTGTACTGGAGTTGTAGGGTTTTTCATAAGTTATCCGACGGCGGTGGAAACTTGCAATCACTATGGAAATAGATTTTCTTGCTTAATTTTGACAGTCGAAGGTCATTTCAAGGTTGTATTATTATATACATCTTCGATCGCATTTTAAACCTTTTGCGGACGCTTTTGTAGCGTTTAAGACTCGTTCAAACACTATACAACATTTTAAAATCAAAAACTGAAATTATTAATAAAAAAGTCATTCATGAATATCTCGTAAACCATTTAGCAGAAGTTCGTTTATGTAGTATAAAACTTGTAAATGTCACAACCAAATTTTCAAGCATATATCATTTCGCTAAACACGCATCAAACAGTACCGTCGGCGAAGGGTTAATATCAGAAAAAAAATTACCTCGAAATTAAAATATTCCTCGTAGTATATGTCCTTCGATACCGTTCAGAATTGCGTACGAAATGTTTTCGTATCATCGTAATTTAGGATAATTTAGGTGGCCCCTTTTCAACCGAGACACCCCGTACGTAGTAGTACGTTGTAAGAACGGAAGACGTGTATTTCGTTTAGAGGATGTTAAGTGAGTGACCTTGTCAAGGTTCTTGACGCCACCACCTGCTAATTTTCCTCGTCGAAGTCCTTTCCCTTTCCTCAATTGCACACATTGAAAGCACACCGGTAACTTCGCGTAGAAACCAAAGATTCATTTATCTCGATATCGGGTGAACAGTTTGTTTTCGCTGACAGGAAGAAAAAAAAGATTGCTAACGAATGATATTCGAGATACGTATCGGTTGTTAATTATAAACACGTTGATTCGTATGAACGAAAAACAATGAAACGGCGCCGCGCCGGATTCACACGTGGCCCAATCCGATCATAGACACTGACCAGTTGTTTAGACGGTAATACGCGTGCGAAAAGAACAGTACGCTTTCTTGGAAACTCCTCGGCAAGATGCATAATGTATTAACTGTGCCGGATACGCGCACGCTTCTATACTTACAGGTTCAACCTGATCCTGCTTGCTGTCTCTCCTTTAAGTATATCGTCATCACGTTCGCGGTTCGTGAGGAGACAGATGTATTAGGCCAGATTCGAAGTAGATTATTTTCGCAACTCTCACGGCGTCTCTTATGTACTTTTCCTTTCTCATTTCTCCGCACGAGGTATTTTACCTGAGGAGAATGTTTCGTGAACGTAAATCGATCCGACGGTCGACGAGACAAGAGATAAAGGTTGGCCCAGATTTAGCAGGTGGTCTACTCTGATTAGTATTTGACCAACGGTCGAGGTTATACATATACATACGTAGATCAGTCCGTTATGGCTATGCAGGGACGCATCGAAAGAACTTTTTCGATAGATTACAAGTAGAATTAAGGAACCTGAAGTAATTAAATAAAAACATTAAACGAAGTTCAGAGTGTCTATGTTAAAAGGTATTATTCAACTTTGTTTAATCTTTTAACACATTACTGACCGCGCGTATTTTTGGCGAGCAACGTTTAAAAAGTTGACGTTGAAAAAATATCAAATTTGCAATGTATTCCGTGTGTAATTATGTTCGAGATCCTTTGACTGTGGACGATTGCCAATAAAAAAAAGACGTAAAATATTTTTTTTATGAACTATTAATATATCAGAATTTCATCAGTTGAATATAATAAAACAATAATTATCTATTTCGTATCACTTACACAAATCAGAGTATTGTGGTTGATAAAATGTTGAAATAAAGTAAAAATATGTCAAATACAGGATTTTTTTTTAAGTACAAACGTTTGAAATAGAAAAATTTATGCAATGGTACATTAGAAAATTCACAAATATATCAAGTATATCCATTTTTTGCACGGATATACTTTGTTGGCAAAGTGTTAAATATATATGATACAAATTTATTAACCTATTCGAGACAGATTACACACCGTGTGTGTAATGCATTTCCTAGCCAGATAAACGTCGCTACTTGTGACGTCGAGAATTTTAGGCGCGTCCTGTAAGGTGTGAATACATCTTCAGATCGCGTGACTGTAGGAATCGATCTTGATTCTTGAATACGCGCGAGTGTACGTAAATAAGGCACACGTATATACACACACACACACACACACATACACATGTGTCGGACATTGTCCAAAGAAACGAACTTCCCTGTTTTACGATACTAGATTTCGCTGTTGATAGTTCCTCACGGGGGAAACGTTTCGAAATGAAAACCGATTCCGTTGAAACAGAGATTGAATGAATTTAACGTTACGCTCAGATTAGAGGCGGAGAATTATACATGGATAACACTGATGTGCTGATTTAATCTGTACGGTATAAGAAAGTACGTTAACTAAAATAGTCGACTTTCACGTCAAACGTGAAGAGACAATAACATTTTCGACCGCGAAAAAGTGCACGATACAGAGAGCACCATTTTTAAAAGTGTTTCACGAGCGTACGCGCGGGTAAAAGTGTGGGAACGGAGCTGTGACTCTTACTTACACCACCATACTTAACGTTAATCGTTGCACTTCGTTATTTTACCAAGAATATGTTCCTTTTCAAGCGTGGCCGGTGAAACAAACCGTAAAAAAGATGCACAATACTACAATTATTCAGGTATAGTCAGTTTATTTGTTAACATAATAAATCGTACAAGTAACGGGGAATCTGTTTACATCGTGTTTAGCATTTACAGCGATATCAGGATCACACTGATGAATCGAGTGCAAAATTATACGTAGTATAAACCTACTTATAATAACGTATTAACTTCTTGCGCTGGAATGAGGCGCAAACCTCATTCCAGGTTTGTTAACTGTCCCTAAGAAGGCAATAGCGTGCTATAACACGTCGACTGCTATTACAGAGAAGTACATTTGCGTCGTCTGTTATAAAGTTTCATTTGTTTCACAAAGGTATGTTGAATTTCAACTAGGATGTTGCGACATCCTGCGTATAGAAAGCGTATTAAGGGTATCTGTAGACTATATACCTCTGCGTTTATAAACAAAGCGACGGGGACATTATTCCAGAAATATTCCATCCAGGGAAGATAAACAAGACCTGAAAGAAGGTGCAAAATATGTGCACTGTTAAACTTGTGTATACTTATCGAAGTAGGGTGACTTTATGTAGTTTTTCATACAACACGTTCAAAATTTGCATAGAAACAATTTCGAGTAACAGCTAAATTCCAATTATTTTGGACGGGTTTGTTACGCGAATCAATTAATTTCCAGTACAAGAGGTTATCGCCGATAACGAAGATAAGAAATTGAATTATAAATTCAGACACACGATTATGCTACTTCTAATGTTAGATTGCAAATTTCTCGATTTACGAAAATATATATATATGTATGTATTTTGCATTATAGGTGCTTTTAGTCCGAACGGATCCACGTGTGGTCGGAATACAGGGAATGGTACAATAGTATTGCGGCCAGGAGCCAAGACAAAGAATCATAAGAAAAGGAATTTCGTAAAAAGTGCATGTAGACTACTGTAGTCTTTTGCGTGGATAAACACCGAATACGGAAAGCTGTTACGAATACTTCAACCATGTACAGACTGATATACTCATATTTATGAAGATAGAAATATCTGTTGTACGATTTTCTCGGCAACCGTAAACTAATTGGTTCGACATTTTATCATTACGATTTGGTAGGCGTAATGTAAAGTATCGAAGATTATCTTTGAAACTAGTATTGCCGTATTAATTTGTGATATACACTTTTACTTTTTAACAAACAATTAGGCGTTGAATTTTGATATATTATAAACGGAACAATAATCGATTTACGCACATAATCAATTGAAAATTTTACTTACATTCGTGCTTCTATCGAACGAAGATTGAACGAAACACTTGTGAGTATATAAAGTACAAAATGAGATACAATGACGTTATAACTAGAGTAACGGCAATACGTTTTTATATATCGAAAAAATTTCGAATTTATGGACATTATTACGATAAATGCACCGTGTAAATACGTCGATTATTTTATTTTAGAGCACGTTATCGTTTCAAATGTTTTACATACGATTTTTTTATATTCTTCATTCAAGTACATTTTTACATCTGTGTTAAGAACTTATTGGTTTTTGTAAATATATAATTTGTACGTATCAAAAATGGACGTCGAAGAGGATGAATAGAAAGCGATCGCTGGAAGGAAGTGTCGCGGTAATTTTAAAATACTATAAACGAGCAAATCATCTCGAATTCTTAGTGAATATTATAAACATTAATTTATACGTAAGCAAACGAGGATATAACGATTAACCAAATATTCTAGCTTGTAAGAAAGAAAATATTATGTTGACGAAGAAATACTTCGTGAGTGGTAAATGACGGAAAATAAATAAAAATAGTGTTGTGATTTTTAAATTTTAATTTTTAATTTTAGCTAACACCTTCGACAAATTGAAATGAATTAATGATTAATATATTTATATATATATATATACTACGAAATATATAGGAAAGTATATATACTATGGAAATTTCGACATAACTCATATTCTGCCTGTATTATACGTTTCATTTTACTTCGATTAATATCGTTGATACAAAACAGAGTCGATATCAGAAGAAACGGAATCCTTACGCAAATATTTTTTTATTGTAAACTGTACAGGGATTTTTAGAACTTTAAGCTTATATTAAAACTGAAAGGACGTATTGGGCGTAAAAAATATTGAAATTAAATCTATTTAAAACTGTGAATAAAGATTGTATGACTGAAACAGTCTGGCGAGATAAGCTGTCATAAATAATTAATAATCCTCTTAGCAACACGATTGCAGGAGTAATATAAAATTAAAAAAAAAGATAATTGCATTCTTGTATAAGTCAAACAACTTTTTGGAAATCGTGCCCGACTGTACATAGAATCCTTATTCATTTCGCAACAATAAGTATAACATACAGAATACCATTAAATTCTGTACTAAGTATGATTTAAGTTCATCTAAGAATACTAAGGTGATGTTATATTACAGCTTTTAGTAATATTTAAAATACGAGAAGTTCGAAGCTATGTTTTCAACATAATTAGAATTTACACGTAGTCCCTTTTTTAACATTTTCTCGATAGTGTCTTCGATAGTAGGAAGCACTGCAAATTTTAAGTAGTTGAAATAAAGATAAATTATTACACTGTAGGCATCTCAGAATGACTAACCAGCAGTCACTATGGATAATATCCACACAAAGATCAAATATCACAAAATTCTAATACAAGGAGATTTGTTATTTCGTTACGGGTAAGTTTATAATTACTTCCTACTATATTCAATGCGCAGATACAAATATAAAGTGCATAGAAGCTTGCTTGCGCGAATGGCAAGGTATTAAAGTAGTACATGTAGAGAAGATAACTCATAATTTGCGATACTTTCTCTACATTTACCATGAAACATCATCCTTTGAATTACCATCAAGCACCCTGCTTTAATTAGCTTTTATTTTTTTGTTTTTTTCAAATCTCCTTTAGAACAAGTAAAGATAGACCGATTACTCGTCGAGGAGCAACCCACCCGTTTTCTCTTAAAATCAGTTATCCCGAACGAAGCTTCACAGTAATTGAATTGTGTGCATTTTATCAATATAATCCAATAGCCCTTGTAATCGCCTCTTTATCTGCTTCTGATCATCTGCAGTGCATCCAAGGATAACGGTTTCGAAGTTTTTGTCAGAAGTACCAAAACCTTGTGAACTACAGGCACTCATAAATGATGCACAACGTTGTCTTGTTCCAATTGGATCATCACGAAGACCGACGATCAAACCATCGATTAAACCATTTACCTAAATGAACAAATATGATTTTTTTACATTGTATTTAACGTTTGAGTAGAATATAGAAAAATTAAAAGTATATACCTGGTGTAGGGCTTCCTCTTGAATTTGATCACGTTGAATTTTAACCAAAATATCAACTGTCAAACATCGCATGGACAATCTTTCCGCATACCTTAACACGTCGTCTTTGTCGGCTGTTAAAAATAATCTTGAAATCAATCGTCTTCCATAGGTTAGACGAAATAAAACAAAAACAATCGTATGCGTAAGAGTTAGTAATATAAGAATATATAAAAATTAACCGCGATTATTTCATATTACGATGAAAATTGAAATATCTGTTAATAGCGTTTGCAAAGAAAAGGTTCAACAATTGTTGAAATTCGTGTTTAACGATGTTTCTAGATACGTTTGAGCTGACCTTGCATTCTGGAGAATAAGCGAGATAAACACTTACTTTCTTCCAATTCGTTTAGCACTTCGCTGTTTCTAAAGGTATCTAAGGTACTCAAAAGTGTGTCCCTTTCCTCTCCGAGTTTCCAAGCATCTTTCCTTAGCTGTTCAACATGTATCTCGATCTGATCAAGAATATTGACTAACCTGTCTTTCGGTTTCGTCGAACCGTCACAATCCGCGCTTTCTATAATATGCGGCAATGAGCTATTCATTTTTAAGAAATTTCTAAAGCTGTTTTTCCAGCGAAACAGCAAACTTTCGGCGTGGTCAAAAAAGTTAAAAATTGGTCTTGCACGGTAAATAAAATTCAAACACGTCGGTCGCGTACAAAACTTCTATCCGAACGTATCCGTTGCGTATACTAAACTAGTAATCTCGATACGAAAAGATGACTAACGGAGCATGGATGTACACATACACAAAAAACACACGACTGGCAAGTGAATTATCAATCAGATAGCGCGAAATTTAAAAAAAAATACGTTTTTTTCACGATTTTTGAACAACTGAATCGGGTAATGGTGAATCAAAAGGAAAAAATAATGAAAAAATTCAGATCGCAAAAATTTTTTCTTGAAAAAGAATAACGTATGCAAAATGATGCAGAATTTTTCTCAACGATAAAAATAAATTTATTTCGATTTACACAATTTACGATATTTTAAATGATTGCTTTCCCTGATTTTCTAATATTTAACGAATGATTTGTTGAAACTATTGTCAACATCAATAAAACAATTTAATACGGAAAAATTAGAATTTTTATTTTAAAATTTTCAATTTATTTTTCTTTTTTCCCTCCAATATTTGTTTTAACAACTGCAAACACGAATACATTTTTTAAATAAATTTAAGCTCCTAAAATTGAAAAATATAGCAATTGTATTACAATGTATATTAAAAATCGTGTTTTACCATAAATTTAGTTGTTTATTTTAATTAATGATATTTATTAGGTTCTCTGTTTCAACTTTATAAAATTTTAGACTTGACAATTTTGTCGCTGATTTGATGCAGCTTTGAACAAAAGCATACGTTCTTCTTCCGGTTGTAACTTGACAAGGTTCGTAGTGATTTTCTATGTGAGTTTTTAACATCCAATTTTTCGTTAAAAATCGTTAACTTTTTACCCGTTATCATATTGTTTACATGTTTTGTAGAAACATACGTCATAATTTATTTATAGACTTATCTAGAATTCAGTAGAACGGCAACCGTTTTTCTCGTTTGTTCCAGGTGGTTCTAGCATCCAACTTATATTCAGAATGGTAAATATCAAGCTTGTTCGAACTTTATAATTATTATAAATTTGCTACAACTTTTCGTTATAATACATATTCGATCTTTCTATTGTTCACAATAATATATCGTGTATTAAAAATACAGTAAAAATACAATAGACCGATATAACCTAACTTCGATGTAACAAAAAATCTGAACGCACCATTCGCGATGTATTTTTACGTAATTTTTTGTTTAGCCGCGTGAAATCAAAGAAATCAAGGACTTCCTTTTGAAGGCTCGAAGGAAGGATGCGAAATGTAAATATTTAAAGTATATTCCGTTTCTGTTTTTCTATAATATGATGCAATATAAATACGTAGTTTTCTGATTGTATCAATACAGCTGTGAAAATCAAGAAGAATTCTGAAAACGTGAAGTTCAAGGTTCGTTGTTCAAGATTTTTGTACACTCTTGTAATCACAGACAAGGAGAAGGCGGAGAAACTGAAGCAATCCTTACCTCCAGGTAAAATTCATATATTTACGTTAATGAATAGCAAATTGTAGTAAATGGAAATTTTTATTCTCGCTAATAAATACACCGCTTAACGCATTTTCAGGTCTTCAGGTGAAGGAGGTAAAACGATGCGAACGAATGTAACTAATAAAATAAAGTAATTTTGCAAACATACGTATGTTTATTTTTTCTACAAATTACAATGTAAAAACAAGCTTAAAATTTTTTCTGATTTTAACTTCTTTCCGCAGTTAGGGAGTTTCGATTGCTTAAAGTATACGCCTGATTTAAAAAGTGTTTTCTTCTTTTGAACATGCGTTCGTAGATATTCTTCCTTTCCGACGGGGTGATACACATCAATTTTAATTCGTCATACGTATCTGTACATACATTCCCATTGTTACACGTCGGTCTCTGATCGTAAGGATATATTTGGTAATAATTAAATTTCGTCTGACATTTCTTTACACTATGCTGCATCTTCCGTTTTAAATGCCGCTTCAAAGGACAGTATTTCCTTTGACATTGCTGAGTTTGAAGTTTGATATACTGCGAGAACAATATGCCTAATTCGTCGTAAGTCTCGCTTATCTCAGAATTGCGATCCTTCGAGCTTAAAATATTTTTACTACTGCAAACTAGTTTCTTAGGCGTTGAGGTGAAATTTTTATGCGTATAAAAATCTCCTACACTTGCATCTCTTATCAACGAAATATCAGCCAAATTCTCGTCAGATTTGGACTTCTTTTTGGCTTCTTTTATTTGACTGTTTAATATGTCTCCCGATGACTTTATTTCTTTGTGTACTTTTTTAGGATATACGTTATATTCGTTTAAACTTGCTTGCGACATTATTTCTTTTAATTCATCTGTTTTAGTTGGATTATTTTTATCTGTAATGTACAGCGAAGTATTATCTGTCTCCGAGTTCATGTTTAATATTCGATTATTTTCTGTTTTAACTGTGTTAGATGTACTGGATAATGTGGAATTAGTGTAAGAAACGGTTGACCTATATATAAATATTAAATAATTACTGTATCAATTTAAGCTGAGTTTAAGAGAAATTGTTACTTATTCAGAAACCTTTTCGATCTTTTGCGAAACATGTTCGGTAAGTTTTCCGATTTGTTAGTCGCCGAATCTGAGAAATACTTCGACTCGGTTACTAGATTATCCGGGAACGAGGGACAGGGTAAACAATTTAATTTAAAATTAGAAATTTTATTTTCTCGTATTCTATCGCTGAAGGAATCTGCATTTTCGAAATTCAATTCAATCAGTTTGGAACTGGTGTTGTTACGATTCTTAGAATTCTGAATAATATTTTCCGAATTCCATTTGCATAATAATAATCCTTCTTCCTCTTTAATTCTATTCGACTTTTTAGGGGATAATGGTATAACTAAAAGTTTCAGACTCGTATCATAGAAGCAAGTATTTTTCTCGCTCTAAAACGAACGAAACGAGTAGTTTAAAAAGTGTATCAGATAAAAAATTGAATGCTCGTCGATCGTTCGATACCTGATGCGAATTTTCACGAAGATTTTTCACATTTTGAGTTTTCAACTCTTCGTATCTGTACTTGTCTTTGAAACTGTGGAATACCGACGACTTAGACAACTGTTTCGTTAAGTCTATATTATTCGTAGAGGTGGCAATTTTATTTTCACGAGACGAAAGTAACTTTTTCTTCTCCTAGCCATAAATTTTCGTATACAGACATATTTACAGAGACTAACGTTCGATATAATATATACTTCTTACAAATACCTGCAATAGAGTCTTTAATTTACATTTATTGTTCTTCTGACCGTCGGATTTCGTATGAGATGTTAACAAATTATACTTATCGGGCCATAAAAAATGTCGTTTCATATAAGAGCTGTTCTTAGTTTCTTTTATCGTAGAAGAATTGTCATCGATGCTTTCCTCGTTTCGTCGGACGATACATCTTTATTAACGTAATTTTAGTATAGTATCCGTAACTGAACATATATATACGTAAGGTATGACAGATATATATGTATATATATACATATGTTTCGTGTAAACATAAAAATATAATGACACCTTTTGCAAATGTATATAATCTTTCCATAGATGTAACGATAGCAGGTTATAAATACAACGATTACAATCAAAGTGATGAATAATGTGAGAAATATTTTCCAAAAGTTAGTGAAACCGCTGTCACCAGTTTGATCGGGATTATTATACCTTTTCTCGGTATCAATTATCTCCAACCTTGTCCGTTTCAGCTCCATTGTTCTTTCTGTTTATAATAGCAGTTTGGCAATTTCGAAAATAGTGCAAGTACAAAATTAAAAATATCTCTATATAAAAACCGCTGTTTCCATTTACAACGTAGAATTCAAGTAATGTATTAAAGAAGGTTTATTTATTGTTTATTTTGCAAACACATCTACACTGTAAAATAAAAACACTTGAAACTAGTCGATACATCGCATTTCTTTCTTTTTTTTTTGCTTTTGTTTGGATAGATTTCACTATGTTATCCGAAAATTAATCTCCTCGAAAGAAAATAATCAAGTTTGTGATTTATAAGTTCTATATTAGCACGATAGAAGTTTTATCGATAGCACGATTAACTGTTCCTCATGTTCGATTCTACAAGTCGTAGAAAGACTTAAAATTATACATAATCAATACAGAATACGTTTCTGTACTTGTATTCTAAAAACTACAAGTCACAAACTGAATTTTACACACACATAGTTTTCCTTCGCTTGAACATTATACAGCACAGGGGTGAATTATTATTATTTTTTTTCTTTCATTAAACTTTTTCATTCTCGGTAAGTTACAAATTACTTTATACATCGTACATCTTAATCTAATTTACCAGGTAAGTAACTGAATGACAAATTTCATCCCAAATAGAATTAAAAATGATATACAATTTTTGTACCGATATATATATATGTGTCCGTCAAATTGTTATTTATACTTCCTTACAAATTTTTACGATGAAATTCTCAAACATTTTATGCTTGTACAATTAATAACAAATATATATAGACGTACTGATGTATTATGAATGCAATCGGAAAAGTAGAAGATAATTGTAAATTTTCTTAAGTGTGTTTTCTGCACGTATGTCGTTTCTTATTGATAATGTTAAAAAAAAGAAGAAAAAGAAAAAGAAACAACGAAGCAACTGAATTTTTGTCATGTTAATCAAAACGTTTGTTTAATGTACTCTGTCAAATCTAGAATAAACTGAATACAAATGTATAGTTTTTGTAATATCGGTATTACAGAAATGTAATTGAAATTAATGACAAAATTTCGTCATATATATATATATATATATATATATATATATGTACGCTAAAGCAAAGACCAATTCTGTTTGCCTCGAGGTCATTGTTGTTCTTTCCTCACTTGTGTGTATACTGACGAATCCTACTTTGCAATTGTACAGTTGGTCAACGCCATAAGGTGCAAGAGCGTGCCGTGCAGAAACGAGAGAAAAGACTAGTGGAGGGGCACAGGTGCAGAAGAGTTACTGGCGTTCGCTTAGCGTGATTCTGCGTTTGTAACCCTCCTTAACACTAGATTTACGGGTTTTGAATTTCACGTGTAGAATTGCAGAAACTATTACCATTTATTTTTTAGCAATTTTTGCCGACATTTATCAATAACATGATACAAATATGCAGGGTGTTATTGAAAATGTCGGTATAACTTCGAGGATAGATTCAGTACGCTAAAATAAGAAAAAAAGTTCATATGCCCGATATGACCTTGTTTCCGAATTATAGCCGTTTCTTATGTGAAACCTGTTATTATGAACTGTATTAGCAAATTTCATATATACGTAGCAAACAGTTTCAAAATATCAATTACTACAGGAAAACGATCAGAATCCTAGGCGATAAAAATAGAAAAAGGAAAAACGGTAGAAACGGGTCTATACTGATTTAGTCACGGTCTATAGTGATCTAGTACTTTGTTGCTAGTAGCGTCGGTTGTTCAAGGACGCCTATACGACTCAGTTCAAGGACTCCTATGAGACGCGTGTAGATCTGCCTGCGGTTAAATCAATCGATGTTTTTTCCTTTAACCTTTTCGCTAGAAGGAACGTGTATATATAAATGATCAAATAAATGCTGCTTGCATGAAAATACGTATGTTACATGTTTGCATGATTGTTGAGAAGGTGGGCTTAATTACGTTATAACCCACATATGGGCAACCCCCGGCCCTCACTAAAATCACAATTTAACAACGGTACTTTGACAGATTTTTATCAATTTTATTTGGTAAAAGAGAAATATACAAATTTACGCGCCTTTTCAAGAAAAATTATTTCTTTTCGATGGCACATATATGTGTGAACAGTTTTTTTTTTCCGAGGATAAATAAACGATTCGAACAAGAATAATGGACGAAAGCCTCGAAAATTCTATGCGGTTATCATTAAGTAATATTGATGATTTCGTGGTTCAATTACAAGGACAATCTACACACTAAATTTTTGTTGTTTCATTGCACTGTAAAATTTATGTAAAGTTTATACCTAAGCATTGTATTATAAATATAATATTCAGCAGTAAGCTGTTCTGATTCATTTAATATTAATTTGTTTTATTTGATAATTTGGTTCGGCCCTTGACTCGGAGACAAAATGATAATTTGGCCCTTAAACTAGGAAAGGTTATTCGTGTCTGTTGTAACCCATCGGATCCGCGTTTCTTTCCCTAGCTAATTTCTCATCTCTGCATAGTATCTGTTTTTGAGTAATGTTCCTTTTTTCAGTATTCTGACAAATCGACAGGATTCTCCCAATGAACATGATTTCAGGCACGAAATTAGTATTAAATGCACAATTCTCGAGGATAATTTAAATCTGATTAATCCAGCCCGATTGTTGCTAGTTTGAACTTATTTTCATCAGGGGAACCTGATCAATCCGTCGGTACTATTTTCAAGATTATTTAACGATCAATTGAGAATTATAGAAATCGAAATTTTTTCCGTTGATTCATTTTAACGCGCGCGTTTTGTGTCCCTTTTAAATGCCGTAATCTTTCATGCTCCATATCTTTTATCTCCCTTATGCTGTGTATCTATCCTCGTGTAGTTTTGGGTATAGGAGTGTGTAAATAGATGAGTATGCATATACATGATAGAATTTTTCCGCTCCACCCTTAAACTACGCCGGCCGTGCTGCGACATATATATAGTATATATACTATATTTTGTGTGTGTGTGCGTGCGTGTGTGTGTGTGAAGTACATATGTATATATAATAGCCTGCGTAGTTTAAGGGTGGAGCGGAAGAATTCTATTCGACAACTGCATGAACTACGGAATTGAAAGAGGGGAACCGTAAAATGGCGGAGAGGATCACGTGACTGGCCTACAGAATTGGCCCCGACTGTAGCAATATCTCAATCGCTTTTATATCTCTACGTTTTCTTTTTTTTAAAAGCAAGTCACTTATGATTTAATTTTTGATGATGTGTTATTTTTCTCATAACACTACGAATTATATCTTAACATACGTGTACATGTGTGTATATATATATATATACGTATATATATATTTATACATACATACGTGTATATACGTAGTGTAGTCTTGCAGTTTTGTTACCACTTATTCATCACATTCATGATACATGGTTCTGCAGCAAAAAATGCAACAAAAAAAAAAAATATAATTAATTTTACTTCGAAGAGAAAAAAAACCATAGAGATTTTATGAAATTAGAAAATATAATTACCTTTGTTTATCGATGTTTCGTCGAGATAATCTTCTTCCATGCTCATGTGTAGCTAAAGTGTACCGCTTTGTGTGAGGACGATTTGCTCTAAGTTCACGTGCTTCGGTGGTTTTAGCTTTTTCCACTTTTCGCATAAATTTCTCGATTAGTTCGGGACAATTTAAGTTCTCCTCTGGTTCCCACGAATCGTCCGCGGATGTAAATCCTTTCCAGCGGATCAGAAATTGTCTTGTTTTGTTCTTTTTAAAATGCACTTCTATTATTTTCTCCACTTCAAACTCTTTCTGGTCGTCTTTGTCGTTTTTCTCTTCATCAGATGCTATTTGCTTGCCTGTAATTTAGTTTAAATTATAACAATTAAAAAACGACTTTGCAACGATATTTCAGTGACTTTTTCAATGTTACTGATAATATTCGTGAAATAGTACCATTTTCCGTTTCTTTTTTCATATTGTTTTTGGTTTTTCTAGGTTTCTTCTCCATTTTTGTAACTTTATTTTTTCCTAGTTTTGGAGTACTTTCAGATTTCTTAGTTTTACTATCTTCCTCAGATTCTGTAAGCTCATCTAAGAATTCTTCGATTAACTGTGGACAATTTAAGTCTTTCTCTTGTTCCCATGTATCAGAAGTTTCACCGTATCCTTTCCATCTGACTAAAAACTGACGTCGACCTTTGATAGTTCGTTGCCCTACAATTTTCTCCACCTACACAAAAAAAAAAAACAAAAACAAAATTGATATTGACTAGGTTCAAATAATATGTTTATTCTTATTGTACATTAGATCACATTAGTTAAAATTATATAAATTGCAAATACATATAATATTTTAATACAATAATCTTTTAAAGTATAAGATCATACTTGGAGCAAAAAAAAAAAAGGAAAAGATAAAATAATTAAAAAAATATTGATAAATTGCATTTCTGTAATACATTATTTATACTATAAACATCTCGGCATAACAAAATATATTACATTTTGTTTATATGATATACATGTATATTACACCCACGCGATAATTTATGGAAAGCGTCGGTTAACTGTCGAATAGGACGACATGATACCAAGTACTATGCATAAGTGTCATTGCTAAGTACTTCTGTATTATTTGCGAAAGCTTCTGCATTTTTATCGTGAAACAGTTCTGTTTCACAATACAAATATCAGTTTTATATTCACGATATTTAATATACTAAAGATTGTTTTTATTTTTCGCGCTTACGTAAAGATTATTAACACTATAACATCTAGACGCGGTTCTTTTTACGCCGCGTAAACATAATTGTACCGGATATATAAACAAAACACAATAAATATTATAATTGACATACTTCGTAATCTTTGTCGTTATTTTCCTCTTGCTTCGTTAAAGCTTTCTGGTCGTCCTTTTTGAGTCTTTTACTCGGTCCTGCTTTCCCGACATTCTTATTTTCTTCTCCCTCGGTATCAGATGCTTGGGTGTCTTCTACATCCGATTTCGCAGAATCCTCGGTTTCTTTGAAACTATGCCGAGTACGAGACGGACGCTTTTTCGGTGTACTTCTGCGCGGCGTTTCCACATGTTCATTCTCCTTTCCTTTCTTCATTTCGTCGTTATTATCACCTACGACGCGCGTGACGCCATTTTCCTCGGAGTCACTACCACTGGTCGTTTCAGACTTCCTACGCTTACTTTTCATACTCAATCTTCGCATACTATTCTAGCGATCGACACAAAATTTTGATCTTCCCTGTGATTTTCCTTCGGAACTTATAAATCGCGCGTTCTCTTTTTGATTATTTCAAATCTTCTTATGTATACAAACGAAGAAAACAATTTTATCCCGCGTTTCTGTAAACAACTTGGAAACAGCTTGGCGCGATACACGGAAACATTCATGCGCAAATGTATGCGCAGACTTTTGGATCCAGCAGGGATGACGACTATCAACGTACTTTTCGTGATCATAAATTATTGTACAGTTTTTAATGTGCACAATTCAGATTGTATTTTAGACAATTATACGAAAAATTAACGCTGATCTGCGATAATTTGTTGACGCATAATTTTTCGCTCCTCGATTAATAAAATTGTTACTCGTTATGATTAAACAATGCGTTTCTTCCTGCTGCTTCGTTTTTTTTTTAAATTATGAAATATGTCTCCAATAAATAAAATTAACTGCGTTACTTCTGTCATTTAGATAAAATGCGATACATGTACACTTATTTAAATTTCAAAATAAAAGTTAAACGGAAACATGTATATTTCGTTTTTAATATAGTTGTTATTTTTATATTTTGTTTTCCGTAATTCAGAGATGTACTAAGCTCAATTCGACTTCAAACTTTGCATGTTTTAAGATTTGCGACGAGCGTGCGAATAAAAGTTTGGTTCCGTCGTTATACTTGTTTCCGCCATATTGATTAAAAAGAAATAAATGTCTTTTACGAAGTAACGACTTATATTCCCAATTATGTAATAAAAAAAAATTGCCCTTTTTATAACTGTACTTTTCCGTTTCTTCATTTCTCACCTCTTCGAATTACGTTTCTTTTTTTTCCACATTCGTTTCATGAAATTTCAGGGAAACAGAAAGGATTTACGAAGGAACAATAATCGAATAAAATAAAGTGTTGTAAAATCAATATTCTACTTTGTGTACGATATTTCGTTGCTTTGGTAACCGAGCGTAACTTCCTTATTTCTGTCCCCGTTAGGCTGGTATCTTTCGCATAATTTTTGTACGAAACGTTAACACTTTTTATTAATTTCGTGTTTCTTCAGTCATGGCGAAATCTGTAACTACATATGAGAAACCTTTACCTCACATAAGTAAGTGTAATTTATATATTTATCGGAATAGAAACATTTGTAAACTTTACTCTTCTCCATTCAAATATTTCTTCTTCAATGAAATTATACATTACATACATGTCTAAAGAATGTAGTAGTATGTTAACAGTATTTATTATGAGGCATACTACTTTTTTTACAATAGGTTTACCAGATTGGTATGCCAAGCAATGGGAACTTCAGGAAAATGCAGCCCTCAGAAGTGCAGAGGCGTTTGAATTGAGGAATTCAGGAAAAATTGTTCGTTCAGAAACAATGGTGAAAACCCTGTGGGACACATATATGAACAATACTCGTCTTGCAGATAGGTAATGACTTAATGAAACGATATCTGAGAAAAGATGTATTTTTCCTAAAATATTTGCAGAGTAACAGAACTATCAAGATGGAGAGAATTATTTCAGCATCTATTGGATAAATTAGTTACAGAGATAAGATTATTACAGGCTGAAAAAGCTGATGCAGAGAAAGAATTGGAAAATTTGAATTATCCATTGCAAGTAACTGCACAATGCATTTCTATGAGAGATTGTCGTAGGGGAACAGAGCTTACTTACGACGAAGCTGATACAGAATTGAAGAGAGAACTCTGTGTCATTGAAAATGTTAAAAAATTGTTAACTGATAGGTATAATATTACCATGAAGAAAGTTCAAGTACATATTTATAAGTAAACGTTATTTTATACAGGGTACAAGCTGCATGGGAGAAGTTAAATCGTTTGGAGGAAATTAGATTTGCAGTGCAATTAGAGGTAGAGGATAAAGATGAAACTATTAAAATAGATAAAGAAAATCTTAGTTTAGATCGTACGTGTGCAAATATTAGTTATAAACCAAATGCACTAAGAATTCCAAAAGGGTGAGAATAAACATTGCTTGTGCTATATGAAATAAATGTAAAATTTTTGTTTTATTACTGTAGGTCAATAACATACGAAGCTTGGCTGGAACACTGCCAACAGGCTAAAACATTAGCTGACAATGAATTGAGCGATGTGTATAATTTTCGCGAAGCTATGAACGTAATGCGCGAACGAGCTAGAAATGACATTAAGGCTCAGCAGGATGTGACAGATTTCAGTTTACGAAAGCGAATCTATCAGACGCAAAAAGCTCGAAACGAGTTAGAGTGGCAAAAGCTTAAAGTAACTACAACTTTTACGAATGAAAAGATCATTAGAGGCGTTTAACTATGTTCAACCGTAATTTACAGATCGAAAAGGAAATGGAAATCTTACAAAAAGAGATAGTAAGATTGGAGGATGCGCTACTGCATAAAGTTGATTCTATAAAATGTGCGGAGACAAGATTAGAGAATCGTACTTATCGTCCTGGTTTCGAACTCTGCCGCGATGAGGCTGAATTAGGTTTGAAAGACGAAGTTTTGCAGTTGCGACAAACTGAAAAAGACTTGGCGAAAATGTTGGAAAATTCAAAGTACGTGCAACGAATACGTATAAATTACATAGTAACAGATTTTATATTCCTACTGTAAAATTGATCGGATATTATTGTATTTCGTGCATGTATTGTTTTTATAGAGGAGCATATAATAACTTGGAAAGCTTACTTTTACGAGTTGACAGAAACCTAGACGACAAGCAACACTCTTTAGCAACGGACGTGATGTGTTTAGATATGAGAGCAACGTTGAAAACAGGAGATAGAACTCGATTACCTAACGAAACTGATCGTAATATCGTTCTCACACATATGGAAAAAGAAATACCGCTTGAATCATGAACAACCGCGATATTCGCGTAAATCTACTAGAAACATTTCCTCGAGTATACAAAAAGTCTATTTATTGCATAGCTTAATGATGTTTTCATTATACACTTTTTGCCACGCTTAAGTCATAACATTTACGTGTCGCTGTTCGCGAGAATTGGATTCGCTTTGATTAAACTGTACTCTGAAATAAACGAATCTGTCAGTGCTGGTTCTAAAGTTTTTACTGCTCTTCTATGTATTTCTCCGACTTTCTTTGGATCGCCGTATTTCATTTCAAACGTAATGTAATGTATCCAAACGCCTGTATTATTTTTGCCAAATTGCAACGTTGAGATTTCATTGCATTTTCTTATATGTTTTAACGATACTTCAGGTTGCATAAGTTCTAATTCCATCATCTTTCTGTGCAATTCAAGAGAGAAAGGAGGTTGCAAACAGATATTGTCGTACACATTTCGCGCCGCTTGTATACCTAAAATAAAAGCTAGTTGTACCGTAAGTTCCGCTGAACATAACATTGTAATTTGTATAGTTACGCACTTTTTGTTAGAACTAGCCATTCGATATAAGTCGGTTTTATTTCCTGTGCAACACTTAGATGTGCTTGCAAAGCCGCTTGAAAAATTTGTTCCGTTCTTTCCGGACATTTTGCTTGTACGTGTAATATCCTTATTTTCCATAAAGGTAACGATTTTTCTCCAAGAATTTGTATTGCCTAAAAAAGTTACGCTATGTGTATATAATATACTATATTATATACACTACTTTTATACCTTTGAAAAAATAGCTTCAGCTTCTTCTTCATCTCCTGAAGCAAACAGATATCTCAATCTTGCATGCCAAAGACTTACACTGCTTGGTATAGTTTCAGTTGCTATGCTCAGAATTTCTTTCAATTTCTTTTCCATAGTTTCATCTTTTTTTTCAGTATTTAACATATTAATCTACAATGGCATCGACATATATTAAAGTTTCAGCTTATCTATTCTATATTCAATGAATAATACTCGAATGTATTACTAACCCAATGTAAATAATACTTTTCCTTTAACTTTTTTGCTTGATGCGCTTGCGACAGTGCTGTTTTTAATAATTTTCTTTTAAAGTTCGGCAAAGATCCGGCCGTCTGATTAATTTCTATCAAACATTCTATGTACAAAGACCACATTTCTTCAGTTTTAATTTTCTTAACTGCTGTTTGATATACTTTGTTGCAAGATGTTATACGGTCTCTTAATGAAGTTTGTTCTGAACTGTCAACCTCCATTGTAGAATCACTGAGGGAAGGTTGAATAAGTCCTTCTAACTCTCTTCGAGCCATTGTATCCCACATTAGTGGTTCATGAGCATATTCTTGTATCATATCACTAAGAATAAAAAAGATTTAAAATCAAGACAATTAATAATACCATTGCATATTTCAACTGCTCCTACCTAACAATTTTATTCTGTAATTTTTCTGTACTGTTATGTTCTTTTGTAATATTCAACAATTCAATTATAAATTTAATGTCTTTAATTCGTTTTGAAGCTTGCTGGTATATGATACAAGCTCTCTTTAATCCAATAGTCATATCATCATCAGTTCCTGTAAGCATTGCACTGTCACCATTACTTTCATTCTTTTGATCATTAATCACAGCATCCTCTAGTTCTAATCTGAATCATAAAGTTCATTACTAACATGTAAATGCAAATATTAAGAATTTCTGAATATTGAAATATTGCTTACTTAAAAGCATCAATAAATAATAACTGAGAAGTTGGATGTATATGCAAACCACGAAGAAGAAACTGTCTGGCAGACTGTTTATTTTTATTTTCTTCTAGCTCCCAACGTGCTGCAATGTGCCAACATTTAGGCTTGTCTTGATGAACTTGCAACATTCTACCTAGTATGTGACTGACATTGTTGTGATAATGCTGTCACATTTTACATGGGCATTTGAAAATTGAAAAGCAGTTTGGTTTAATGAAAAAACTTATAATTCAAATACTTACAACATGCTTACAGAATTTTATATAAGCAATCCAAAAGCGAATATCCTCTTGGAACTTAAATATTGCATCTCTATACAAATGATTCATTTTATTTGTAATTGTATGATCAATATCCGATTTATTTTGTGTAATCCCAAATTTCTGCCGAATTGAAAGAAATTATATGAATATAATTAATTTATCCGAATTTTTAATTAAACAATTATATTTTTAGCGTGCGGTAACGTACATCCCTACGTTGTTTAATCAATTTAAGAAGATCCATTTCGTACTGTATATATCGTAAATAATCTTCTTTAGTTTTCGTATGTCGTTGAATTTTATATTCGTATTCTTTAAGTTTCTTCGCGATCCCACTGAACAATTTGCAAGATCATAATCAGTGTTAATTAAAATAAACAATAACCTAAACCTACAAGTACGATTCATTTCATTTACCGAATTTCATTTTTGTCGAACAGTTTGATCTTCTCCATCTGTTCTAATTCGGGGATCATGTCCTCGCATCGTTTCTCCACAAATTCAGCCATGGTTTCCTTTTTCTTTTGATTAACGAAACACAAATTAATGTAAGAATTGTAGAAAGATCTTTCACAATGCACGCATAATTACTTGCAAATAATTGACCACGTTGCTGCTACTTTACCTACTAAAGATCAATGTAAAACTTAAAGATCAATCTACAACGTAACATCTGCATTATCATTCTACAATAAGTTAGGAATTTCGTATGTTTCTATCACGTGGCTCCATCTGTACAAACGATTTTTTAAATAGTTTACCGCGAATTCTTCAGTTGTTCGGTACTCGTTTCAAATCGGAAACGTCGTGTAAGCTTTTCCTCGTTAAAGTTATATTTATAGTGCAGCAAAAACTTCAAGGAAGTGATACAATTAGTCTAGTCAATGTTACTTGCATAATTGAAACAGTTAAACAATATTAAAGTACAGAAAGATAAGATATAACGTATATTCTATGCTGCGTTTTGATGTAACGGTTTTCATGAAATTTTTTCATTCCACGACATAATTTCATTCATTTTTATTGAGTAAAATATAATTACATAATAACATCTTAATTATTGTATTACATTAAGGTAGTCGAATTATCTCTACAATATTACTTCAATTAAGAATAAATTCTTAATTAAACTGTCGTACGTTGTAAAGGTTACTGTAACATTTTCTCATATTCACGAGTACAATAATAAACTCTTAAGAAAAAAGAAAGGAACAACGGGAGAATGTTCAATTAAAAATAGCGCGTCGTTGAACTGTGACATATCGTTTGTAAGGGTGCCTTGGAGATATTCATATTTGTAAAAATAATAATATAAAAATTCTTCCTCTAATTTCAGCATCAAGTCTGTTGAGATTACAACATGGTCATATCGGAGGAGTTTCGACATTAAATGTAAGATGGCGGCAGCTATGGTTGCGGCGCAAACGAGCCAGCGATCGACACGGTTCTGCCATCCATGATGGCCGAGACAGTTTCCGAGATTTCGAGCACGGTGTCGTGAGTACGCGTATCCTTTATTCCACGTTTAATCGCTAGTGAGGCTCATCAGAAGGAGAAAAGGATCCCGGAAAGAATGACAGACAGTCCAGCGGCACTCGTAAGTGTTGTCACTGTCTATTAAATTTTCTACAGCCAGAGTTTTCGGGACCCACGGTACACGATAGGTTACCCATCGAGGAACATGCGCGCATCTAGGGCTTCCTCGCGTACATGTATCGGTAAATCGAGCAATGATCGTATTCGTTGCTGGTTGATATTTCGGCTCTTTCTCGGCTCTAGTAATCGGTGGGTTGCTTCTGAAAGAACTGATCCCGATGGGGACGTGCAGTTCACGTCCGATACGGAGTAACGCGCAAACGCAGAATAGAGGTTCGTTGCCCGTTCTCACTTGACGTCATCAGCTTATAGTGGTTGTCACCTGTTTTTGTCGATGGTGACGTCACGGGTGGTTGTGACGTAACCGTAAAGATCGTTCTCTCGGTCATATCGAGGTCTGTTTACTCTTACGTATGACAGAACATGTCGGATTACTTGCGCCGATGCGTGAACGATACTTCACCGTCTATACAAGCGCATTATCATGCATATACCGAGCATCGTTCGAATTGATGTACCGCCAGGCTTGGAGAACTAACTAGTTCGGGCGGCACAATGTCCGCCTTTCACATATTGATTTCACGCTTACACACCTGACATAAGTGATGTTTATAAAGCAGTGTATGAATGTTTCGTATACTTCTTACTTATTATGTATGTTTACATTCTATCATAACAGTTTATGTAAGATATGTTTAATATGTCATTCATCGGAAATTACCGTTAGTTCGTTAACGGGTATATTTAAAAATGATTATCTCGACAATAATACATAGAAAATAAAGGAAACTAGATACAGGAGTAAAAAGAGGAAAAGAAAGGAATGGTTTGTATTGCGATTCGTAGCTGCAATGCTAGGCACGATAAAAGCTACACGGCACGTGGCACGGGCTTAAAAGCAATTTCAATCGCATTTAATACGATTTGCGATTGAAAAAGCAGCCTTGGACTGCCACGATCTCACACCCTATCTATAGTCAAACGATCGTAGTCCACATCGAAGAGACCCTTGCACGTTGTTTACATCGATACTTCCAAGTCTATTTAAAACTAGTTTTACAGGTTTTCGAGTAATGCCTGTACGACGCTCGAGTACGAACGCGCAACTCGATACGACGAAACAAAACGAACGTATAAGCGGATAAACACGCGCCATATTTAAAGGAAAGCTTAGATTCGATTCACACTATCGATCCGCTCTCGTGTTCGATTGTTACTAGGACGTGTATCGAATTGAGATCGAAGCGTTATTCATTGTGTAAACACGTGAAATCTAAACAACGGAATAATGTTTGATCGGACCAATAGGGAGACGCGAGGTAACCGGGAACAGATCGATTGTGTGGATCGATTTTATTCGTTCGTCGTTAGTTGGAAGTATCGAGTCAGGGTGAAATTGTGCTTGGCCACTTCGGTTCTGTATTTGTTTCACAATCGATACTCCTCTCGCTACTTTCATCGCTATCTAATTAAGATTTGTTCTTTCTGTTTGACTTCCGTCGCGATCTTCACAGTCAGCCGTATTAAGCGTAAAGTAACTTTTTATTCCTACCATGTTATTTTCTTCCGTTGTAACATACATGGTTAAATTAGGTGCGGAAGCTGAGCAATCTTAACCTCTTATCGAAGTGTGCACATATTTGACAAGCGCTTTTGTAACCTGTTAACTCATTCGAGACAAAGAATGATTTTGGACACGATCTCCAGAAGCGAAATAATTTTTTTCGTTTACGGGAAAACTTTCAAACACTAAGATGGTAGCACATCGTCTATATAATTGGCTCTTCGGAATGTTTTTATTACTATGTGTATAATGTATAATAAAAAGAAAAGATATAATTAAAGTGGAAGAGAATCTATTTAAAAAATAGTAAACAAACGTGAAATCGTTATTTTAGGTATAAAAATTAGAAGATAACATATGAATAAATTTTAAGAAAAAATATTACAGAGTGAATGAAGTATTTCTAAAATTTCCCTCCAAAGAAACTTATCTCTTTTGTTTTGATAATCCTTGAAACATTCTCCCAAACGTTCTCGACCCTCATCCTTGCTCATTTTTTCTATTTCTGATGATTTTGGCTTTGGGTTATTCGTTTTAGGGTCTAACTCAAAACTGATACAAATTTTTCGCTAATAACTCATACTGAAGTTCAAACTCATCACACTCACGGTGTGTAATCTGTCTCGAATGGGTTAACTGAGGAAGACCAGATTATCGGTTAATTAATATTTCGAATACAGTAGTTTACTTACTGTAATAATTGATGCATTATTAATAGTTAATTGTAAATTAGAGAGATTAAATATTTGTTTGGAAGGTGAACTCAACTTTAACAGGTGAATTGCAACGTTGGTTAGTTTTACCTCTTTTTTTCGTTTCATTTTTTCTCGCCGGAACTATTTACTTTTCGATACAAATGTTATTCATTTCTAAAAGGTTCATTGAGGCAGCCGGCGGTAGTTAAAAGTAAAAGCGGAAATGGGCTTGGTAAGGCCGACAGCGGTGTAACCAGGTTAGAATGCTTTTATCGTCGAATTAAATGGGCAGGAAAAGCCGGAAGTGCGAACAACGTTTCAACGGAGTATTTAATTTTGTATACAGTTCGCGCTATTTATTCTACTCCATCGCGCGCGCATCAGGCAAGGCACGCGAAAGTATCGCAACATATTCCACGGTTTAGTCGTAGGCTTTAATTTTGAATGTACCATACCACACCCTTCCCTGCTATCCATCAACGCGATAACCTTTGAAAATATGCGGGCGCCAGTTTCAAAGTGTGCTCTCTAGGCAAACATAATCTCTGGCTTGACTATTCTCAATCCGATATTAGAGACATTCTCCTCTTTTTGTGAATATCGTTTTTTCCTCTAGAAATAGCCGATGAATAGTTTAAAATAGTTCATATAAAAATCAAATTTTTTATTCTCGTTAATTTTAAGTAGGTGGTAATTTTGAAATCTAAGTAACTTAATATTTTCCATTCTCGTTGAAATTAAGTTACTGATAATTTCCTAGTTTAATTAACTTAAGGTTTCCTATTCTTGTAAATTCTAAGTGAGTGGTAATTTTGAAATATAACTAACTTTATATTTTTCATTTTCCTTAATTTTAAGCGAGTGGTAATTTTAAAATCTAAGTGACTTAATACTTTCCATTCTCGTTGATTCTAAATGAGTGGTAATTTCGGTGTCTGACTAATTTCAGATTTTCCATTCTCGTTAATTCTAAGTTACCGATAAACTTGGAGTCTAATTAACTTAAGATTTTCCATTCTCATTAATTTTAAGCGAGTGACAATTTCGAAGTCCAACCTCAAATTTAGAAATAAAAAAAAAAAATAAAGAAACAAGGTCAATCGACTTCGAAAATCATCAACAAGTATCACAGTACCAATTTTTTCTCCTTAATTCCATTCTCATCGTTCCTATTACATCCGAATTTCGCGCTATGTTAAACGAAATTGATACAAGGTTCGTAACGTAAGAAAATAACGAGTAACAGATTCAAGGCGAAAACAAATGGTAATTAGTTTATTCGTTCGATTTTGCAGAAACGCGCGTCGCCCGTGATCTAACATCTATTTTATCCTATCCGGGCACGGGTAGAAACCGTTTCAATCCCGTGGCGGAGATAGGATCATGTAGCAGCGTGCATCGCATTGAATGGCTGCAATTGTGCAGCTGCAGTTCAGTAACGATTATTGGTGTAGGTACATGTATACCAATAATGTTAACGAGACACCTCGTATATCGTCGTTCACGCGCGTATACACACTCCCTCTGCGACATTCGTGATTTCCTTCTATTACGATTGTTCCTCCCAGCAACCCTCAGTTTCTCTTCTTCCTTAACCCTCTGTAACATCATTTCTTTCTTTTCTCTTTTCTTTTTTGTTTCTATTGAAACATCGACCTCTACAATCAGCATTCTATATTTTACATTTCTCGATGGAAAATACTGAGGTGAAGTTAAGACTCTAACTGAGATTTCAGGTTCTTATTTTCTCAATTTTTGATCGATATACTCGATCGTGTAATTTTTGACATCGATCTTACGGTCTCGCTATATTTCTTCCTTCGACTATACATAGTATACACTTCATATTCCATAGTATAATTGTTTAATACACAGAAAGATGCTTGAAGATGATATTAGTTTCCCAAGTTCATCCATTTGTAGATTTACAATTAACATAATAATCCTAGATTATCATATGTATCATTGCTAATAATCATGAATTTGAAGTCACACAAACCTTCACCGATCACGCATCCTCGATTCCTCAGAATTAACCCCGAGAGATTGTTACGAGTATTTCGTAGGGGATCGAATGTTTCCAGAATGAAAGTGAAATTCTTCCGGGGATGAAAGAGGTACACATAGGAAATGAAGGAAACTCGAGAGTAAGACGAGAGGAGTTAATAAAGACGCGAGTGCAGGGCAAGAAAAGGCAATTTTCGAGGGAGTAACAGGGTGACCATAGTGGCCCCCATGGTTATCGGTTTGTCTCAAGGGGTTTCTGCCACGGTGGTTTGGGAAGTGGGGGTGGTTAGGTTGGTCGAGCGACGGTGAACGCGTTTCATCATCGATGCTGGCCATGCAGCGTGTTCTGGCAAAATTACGGCCGACTTCCCATTGTTTGGACACCAGAAATTTATGGTTACGAGCCGCGCTTGCGGTCATATTCCAATTCACATGCCGAGATATTGATCTTAATTTGAATCTACTGGGCGGCGCCTTAATTCAGATCAATTGGCCCACCAATTAATTCGAGAGTAACGACCAATCGCCTGCCATGGGAATAATTAGGAGGCCACCATTAGGTATACCCCGGGCTGGTGCCGGCTGCTGGGGAAAAAAAAAACAATTTTTTCGTCTGATTACCGAAGCATCGTGATAGAGTGTTTTCTAAACTGAACGCAATAACTGTGGTTTCGTTGTGAGAGAGGTTTTGAATATATTGGGTTGGCTAGAAAGTTTGTACGGTTTTTAATAAGTTAATACAAAGCAATTTTTAATGTAAATAAATTTCTTTATTCAATGTTGTGTGACGAGGATTATTTCCCATTAGAATGGATCTTATAGTAAATTGATCATCTATTTTTGAACAGATGTTTTACCTTTTCTTTTTTTGAATTTCTGACATGTAAAAAGAGCAGAACGAAAATTATGGCGTTGGATTTGTTCAAGGATTAAAGAATTAATTTTAACCTGTCACACCTGTAAATTAAACTACAGTGAAGGTATAAAAAATGAAATATCTTAATTTACTATTATTTAACACAGTAACAAAACTGTAAGCAACTAAAACAAAAATATGTACATAGTCATAAAAAATATCGTAAGGCTAAAGTGTAAGTATATTACACTTGAGTGTACGAGCATAAGATATTTAATCCTTCGAAGACAATCTAAATCATTGACAACCTAAGTAAAATTTAATATTTGTATTGCTTCGAAATGAATCTTCAATTAAAAAAAAAAACTTTCGAAGCTTAACGAACAATTCTATAATATATTAGAAACTTTGATAAATATCTCAGAATTTGTTTTTTCTTTTTTGGTTAAAGCTTAAAACGGTAAAAAATATTAAACTTAAATATGAACTGCAAAGTTCGCAGTTTTGAAGCAAAGCCTCTTCGATCCGATAGATCTGAAAATTATAAATTAGATGTAACAAAAGAGCACTCGGGTCTGATTAGACCCAGGCATCGGAGGCCTAGGGTTAAGTTGAATCCATCTCAAAGTCACCTTGAATGTCACTCCTAAGTCATTAATTTCTTATACTAAATTTACGAAACGTATTTTTAAAATTTTTATTACACACTCGATTAAACACTGGATATATTTCTAGCGTTTTAACGAGACTCGATTCTTCGTGTAATCAGAGAATTCCCCATATATACACCTAGGAATATGAATGGCTCAGAAAATGTTTCAAAATTTAAAGGGATCTTTCATTTGAAGTTAGAAGAGCCACGTAACAGCCGAGCAATTTAGCGATTGTGGCAGAATTTATAATATTCTACCGCGATAGAGTTTAAAAATACGTCTCGACGGTAATGTAAAACATCATAAATCTGTCGAAGATAGGACGAGAGAGGCTCTGATGTAATGGTTACGGTAGACGCGTCGAAGCATCCTTAACAGTTCCGTCTCTTTTTTTTTTTCTCTTCTTTTTAATAGATTTCGCGAGAATTTACAGCCTCACCCCGAATTCACGTTACGAATATCGAGTTTCTGGCGATTATTTACGACGTTGTAATTTCTCGCCATCAGATTCTCGCGTGGGATTTTTAATCTATCTCTGTGCGAATAGGTCCGCGAAATTCGACCGGTCTCCTACTCCCACGGTCACCAATCGACCAAGAAATTACATTCTTTACGAAGAATCTCTATGGTTGACGAGCGAGGACAGCTGCGTTGAGATTTGTCGCCGTCGAATTGCTCGATCGGTTGCATTTTGCAGAAATAATCTCGCACCCACGTCAGATGCTTCGAAGTCTATCACAGGGGAATTTTCGATGATTTTGCTTTTCGATTCGGACGTTCTATCGGTCGAATCCGTCTCATTTATTTCAGATGTATTTATATTCCTCCTTTATTTATAAGAATCGTTTAATCTGTGAATAATCGATGCTTCTCTTTTGAGTTACTTTTCTCTCTTTTTTTCTTTCTTTTTTTTTCAACAGGACGATTGTATAATACAAAGTCTCGTTGTCTTGATCTTGAAGTATTTTTTAAGCAACGTATAGGGTTGTTAATAAGGTATTTAATGTTTAAAAATACAAAATAACAAAAAAATTGGAAAAGTTCATGTTAAATAATGCAATATTGAAGATTTACAAAGCGTTCCAAAATTTTTATCAATTTTCTTAGCAGGTGTGATAGATGTTCGAAATTATTTCTTTCAGCAAGTATACAGACGTTTAGATTGTTAAATGATTATTGAAAAAATCATATTTACGCGTATATTATAGATTTACAGAGTGTTTTGTTAAAATTAAATTATTTCTATCTTGAAACTAAGCATAAGTGTTGATTTGAAATATTTCTTTTCAAGACGAGTTATTCAGGTGATCTGTTTTTAGATATCTCGCCTAATATATATCGTTTTATTGTAGAGCAAACTGTTGCACGTAAGTACTGTGTTTCTTTTCATATAGATTCTTTCGTAGTTAACGATTGGTAAGGAATACCTCTGGGATGATATCATTAGGAACGCAACCACGCTATTTCTACACGAAAATGATTCACGAGGTTTACCTTCAAGATACATCTTTTTCGCCACGAAATTTCCAATGTCTCTCTGATATTTTCGATCAATAAAATTCATTTATTCTATCGTTTTGTTATAAGTATTCGACGCTCCTTCCGACAAATATTCAACTCCTTCCCGATTTCCTGTTCGAAACTTAGAACTCCTCACGCCTATTCCAATGGACAGAAAATTCTGAAACACTCTGAAATTTTACTGTACATATCTCAACGCAATTCCATAATTCGCAATCCTGTTTGTAACATACGAGCAAGATAGCGTTTCTGTCAAAATTAAAGAAAAATATACTCAGAAAATATAGATGAGGATATTTATTTCGAGGATATGAAAATTAATAGAAAGTTATGTAATAGGTATAATTATTCCTTGAACTTCGAACCAAAGAAAAATTGTATTTAAATCTACAGATATATAGAGATAGGTAAAGTTACATCGCAAAAATTAATAAACATAAAAATTAATAAACATCGCAAAAGACTCTTATGATATTCCTTCATTTCCAACATAAGGCCTCAATTTTCCTCACTAATTATATTTTGATATCCGAAAGCTCGTGGCTATCTATTTTTAATCTAATTTTGAAACCACCGACAAATTTCTTTTCTGTACACCTTACTGTAAATTTCCTCCAATTTCATAATTTTCCTCACTACTGTCTAAAAATCGACTGATCTCGGTACATGACCCACACGATGAGTCACCAGCAATGGAGGTCAGATTTTGCGTGACCCACACAGTGGGTCATCGGTCTCGACTGTGTCAAGCGAAGAAACCTAAGGCTATTTACTCGATTAGATTCTGTTTTTCGAACTTTGTCCCAAATGAACAGCCTCCCGATTAATCAGCGACCAAAATAATCGAAATCCACTGTACTCGTGTTATTTAATTAATTTGCATAACTGACCGCGCGTAAATCAATCAGGTGTCCATTATTATATTTTGCTTTTTTTAATTTTGTGTTAGATAACGACCAGGGATAAAAGAGAAAAGAGAAAGAAAACATGAAAACGCGTGCAATTAAAGAGACATCTCGTTGAAACGGAAGTGAACGCATCGTTTCGGTCGTCCCCACTCGAGGGTAACGAAAAGAAACGGCGATAGATCCTCACGCGGCGTCGTTTCTACGGTTGGATTAGAAACTGCACTTAGTTTTACCCCCGGTGAAAGATACCGGGTGGTTCCGCGTCGTCGTCGAGAGACAAATTACACCGGCCGGATTAGACGAATGCTTCGGTGAGATCGCGACCGAGACTTCCGGCAAAGCGGAACCTGTTTCTCGTGCCCTGTGTTCGATGTTACGCGGCTATTGTACGAGTGGATTTTTCAACCGAGCCTGCGCGCCAGTTTGAAGTTCGTTGATTTACTGGCAGGTGGCGGGACGATGTCCATATTTGATCGTTTCGAGATGCTAGTGTAGATTTTTATCGTGTTTGGTAATGTTAGATGTTTTATACGACGAGGCGTTACTTGTTACGGTACTTTTCGAATATTGTTACGGGGAAACGATAGAACGAGCGTTAGAATGCTTAAAAAAAAGAAGAAAATATATGGGATATAAAATCCTGAGATTTTCGACTCTTGTAAATTCAATGGGAATTCTGGATTTTTTTTTAGATTTCTAAAATTCTTCAGTTTTCACTTTTAGTTCCTTTTTTAAATTATCTTTTGTGTAGTACAATGAAACGTTTGATGATACAATTACCAAATTGTATACAGGGTGTTTTATTTATAATATTAAAATTGATATTGAAATTGAGAAAATATAGAAAAAAGAACCAATAAGTTCATCTTGAAGGTTATTGGTATTTTTTCGAAAATTACCTTTTTTGTTATAGTAAATTTTAAAGATAGATGTTCAATTCTTCGACGCAAGCTTGTCGAGTTGTTTTCGAAAGTTAAAAAATTCAAAGTTTGTCTTAGTAAATTAAAATGGAAGAGCGCAAAGGATTAATTTAATCTTTTATTCAATTTGTATCAATTTAATTCGAATTAACCATCTATACCCCGATTTTTCTTCGTTTATGAGAAAATGACGTAGGATTGCTTAGAATCTCATATTTTCAGAAATGTTTCATTAAAAAAAGATATTATTAAAAAGAAGCTAACTCGAAACAATGTAACGATACAATTATAAACAAACGAAATGAGACGTGTAAAACATAAACGAATGGATATCTAACTTTCAAGTCACATACAGCGTTATAGAAGGTTAAATTAAATTTTAAGGGGTAAAAATTAAATTTTCCATTATTTCTACTGTTCAAGGTCATTTCAAGGTCACGATTCGAAAAATCGAGTTCATCTCGATGTAGTAAAAAACGCGACATTACAAAAAAAAAGGCTGTCGATGCGCAAAAAAATTTCTACGACCTTGGAATGACCTTCCACGTGACCTTGAGAGAATTCTTTCTCATCATCGGAAAGTACACGTGTTGAGATCACGTGAACTCTTCTTACTAATTTAATCCCCACGTTTAACAATTATAATTGACTTTTTAATAATCAGTATAATTGAATCACTCTGTATAGTTCAGTTTAGAAGTTCAACGAGAATTCTAAACGCGAAAGACAGAAATCGAAGGATGTGGTAATCAGTTACGTACTTGATAGGTCGAAAAGAACCGCTCAAGTTTCATTTTTACGGTTTCGTTCAGTAACAATCGATGACTGTTCGAAGGAATTCGCGCGGGAATTTATCAGAAGCGAAACGCCGTTAGTGGTTGAATGTAATTTCATCAACGAAAAGTCCGACTGGTGAACGATCGAAAGTCATAACTAATACCGATCATGGTTGACAAAAGGGAGGGAGGTGAATTTCATCTTTGTTGTGCAATCATGAAATCAATATTATCCGTTATTTAGCTATGACGTTTCGATTAAAGTCTCTCCTATCGAGCGTGCAAATATTTTCCTCATTTAGCGTGCCGGCCTGTAACCAGTGTCTGCTGGATAATATTTACATCGACGCGGCGGCACAAAGTCCAATGAAATCATTACCCGAGACGTCTGTCTCTCTATTTGTCCGTGGCCGACTTTTCGCCGGTTATTTCGTTGAATAACATCGTGTTTACTTTCCTACGCGTGTGTACACACACGCGTGCAGAGAACGTAATAAAAATAAGGATTCGGTATAATAGGGCCCGTCGATGATAAATTTCAATCATCAGGGCAATACCATTCAAATTAATTCTCGTTACGATCCGACTGTACCTTCTAGCTGTACATCAATGTACAGTCGATGGAAGGGATATAGAGAGTTCGTAAAATTGAACAGGTGGAATGTCGAAAGTACTATACTATTGTTGTTGCTCCATGTTAAAAGAACAATTCTAATTACAATAAAATATATATTTATCTTAATACAGAAATAACCCTTATTCTAGGCTGTTAGATTCCAGTGTTTGGTATTTTAGAAATAATAATTTTATTCTACGAAACTTTTGACAATATTAAATTCATAATGAAATATTATTCAATTGAATTTTTAAATTTATTAATTTATTTAATTAAAAGATTTATGGGATTAACTATAAATTTTTGTTATTATTTATATTTTTAAGAAAACTATTCTTATATTCTTAAAATTTGATATTTAATTAAAATATTTTGTAATTTTAATTATTATAAAATCAGTAAAATACTTAAGCGTATGATTCATTTTTAACGAGTAACGTTTTCAACGGTTTAAACTGCGAGGACTATGCATTTATTTGTACACCTAACATAAAATAATCCGAGAAAAAGAAAAAAAAATAAGATTCGTCAAGCTATAGCCTAAATTACACGAGAAATTGTAGATTTGAAAAAAAGCAATTATTTTCCCATCTTTGTTGTAAAGTTTCCTAGGCCATAAGAGGAAATTAGAAATGTGGTACCGATTGTTGTCGCGGAATTTAGGGTTGCAACGCTACATTTCGCTTTAGGATTCAGCACAATGAAAAAAATAACAATTTATAAAATTAACAGCAGTTCATTCTCCACTTGGAATATTTACTACTTAAAATATTTCATTATTTACTAATAATTACTATTTGAAATATTGGAATTTCAATCCTCTGCAATGAATTCGAATTTTTTCTTTCACTTTTGCAGAAAGTTTCAACTTTTTCAGTGCCCTTATTTTTGTAAATTCGGTTGTTCATCCACTCGAAACACGTTTACCTTATTTTCTGATGACTTTTACGACTTTGTTGTATCGTGATTCGAACTATACACATGGGGAATCCGATAACGCGATCCTTTTTTCACCATTTTACACATTCGTACAGCACAGGTGAATTTATCATTAATTACCTCCGAGTCAACCACGTTTTCATTTTATTTCCACCCTCTCCTCCCTCCGAATATTCAACACACTCTTTGTCGAATGCCCGTGTGTAACAATAGAGCGTAAAATCGAGCCAGATACTGTTCGCAAGAAATTGATTCCTTCTGGTACGATAAACATGGTCAATCGAGGATTGAAGCGAGCGCATTAATTAAATGGCGGATTAAACAAAACGTGAAATGGAACGTGGACAAACGTAGAACGGTACACGATTGGTGTACGGAAGAGTGAATGAGAGAGAAAAAGAGAGAGAACGACAGAGAGAGAGAGAGAGAGAGAGAGAGAGAATGCGCTCGACAAGACTCGAATGGCACGGTTCAAATAAAATACAGCAAAAACGTCGCGTGAATCACGTGGAAATATGTGTACACAGCATGCCGTGTCGTTATATCGTTTTTGCCGGATGGCGCATTGTGTAGTACTTTGTAGTCACGTTGCATGTTTCCCAAACGTCACAATAACCGTACGGCCGCTGTTCGCATGCTACTCGTCCGCCGCGTATTTCGAACAGCTTCTAAATACGCGTCAACCCTTTCGCTCCTGGCGATATATTGTTGCGTTCGCGTTTCTGTGTACGTTTTCGTTAACGTACAATGTACAAATGGAAAGAGAAAGAAGAAAAGCAAATGAAATCTATGCTTATTTATCGTAATAAAATCGATTTCGAAGTATGAATCCGGGATATGATACACTACGAAACACTCTATGTCAAGCTCGATTACACTTTTATTCGAGCTCGATTTTCATTTGCACCTGGTGGGTCGAGTAACGAAACTCGAAGGATCACTCAAGTATTTGGAACAATAAATTCAAGTATCTGATTTTGAACGTTTATTGAAAATACACATGTAGTTAACCCCTTATCGTATAATAACGAGTCTCACTCGTGCTGTAGATTATGGTCAAGATGTGACAAAAGAAGTATTTATACGTTTACCAAATCTGTATTTTCTTCTAACTTTAGTTTGAATTCAAGATACAAGACTTTTAACTAAAAATTAATATATAATATCTCGACTTTCTTTATTTACAATTGTATCGGAACAGTGAACATACGTAGTAATTAAAAATTCGTACGATAAGGAGTTTGGAGACACGTTTGACAAGGATACGTGAAAAATTGCTACAAGCAAATCTCGAAAGCGTCTATAGGTGCCAACAGTAATGAAAGAGTTAAAAAGAATCTTTTCTACCTACCAAAACTGGGAAGTAACGAAAATAAACGATAACGACAGCTTCGTTCGGTATTCTTTCCATTGAATTTTTGCAATTTAACAATATGCTAAGATTTCGGTGTAATTTCCATCTTTGCAATTTGTGCAAAAACGTACGTACACGTGGGTGGCGTGTTTCATGTCGGTGTTCGTCGAAGGAATTCATTGAGAGAAAGTTTCAGGGGAGAACATTCAGCTTTGGTTCAACGATTGTGCGTTATGTATGTATGTACAAACACACAGACGCATGTGTAACGTAAGCGTGGAATTTCGAAAATGTTGCGTGCCAGTTCGATGCAAAACACCGGGGACAGTTTTTGTGAAACGACGTGTCACGCGGCGGCGTGTGCAACTGTTCTTTAGACACCGTCTTGATGTATAACAGTATTACATGCAACACATGGGGCATGACTAAAGAGGTTTGGAACCGCGGCGACTAGCGTTTCCATCGGGGCTCGTGCTGCACGGCATCGAACAACCGTTCTCTCTGTTTCGTGTTAATAATTGATTTCACCGTGTTTGTGTAATAAATACTTGGGCTGTTTTTAACGCACGCAGCCACGATTACGCGACGACAGTTCAAGCGTAGGGAAACGTGAGTCTTCCAAAGAGAGAGAGAGAGAGAGATATTGGATGAATGTAGATTGAAATTTGTGGTTCTAAATTGATATTTTTTTTAAAGCTACGTGAAATGTTACTGGAAACGTCTCGAATTACTGGTTATCGTGGACAGAGATATTACCATATCGAGTATATGGTGTTTCTTGCATCCTTGATACGCTCACGCACATCGATTTTTCAGTCTTTGGAAATTGTAGGTAGAATGGTTTTGCACGGAGAGATGCAATTTTTTTCGTTCTGTAGAAATTAAAGGTAGCATTTTTCGTATGAAGAAACGTAATTAAAAATTGAGAGGAGAATTTGTCATTCGAGGTGACTTTATTTTAAGTTTTGTCATTTTTTTCAACTTCGATTTTGCATCTTTGACACTTTTGTGCACCTCGATTTCTCATTCTTTGGAAATTAAAGATAGCATTCTGCGTATGGAGAGATGCAATTAAAAATTGAGAGGAGAATTTGTCATTTGAAGTGACTTCGTTTTAACTTTTCGATTTTAAATCCTCGACACTTATCTGCACCTCGATTTTTCAGTCTTCGGAAGTTAAAAGTAACATTATCCGCATGAAAAAATATAATTAATTAAACATCAAGAGGAGAATTTTTAATTCCAGAAAACTTCATCTGAAATTCTCGATTTTCTGTAGTTCGATTAAATTTAACAGTCCAATTTTTAATCTTTCAAACTTGTAACTGAAAATCTGAAGAGAATATTCGCAGAACGTAGTTCAAGTAGAATTTCTTCCAGCATTTCCTCGTTTCTTGATTAATTCGCGGCAGTGGTGATCTCGTTAAGGACGAGAGAGGGCTGATTGTGAGATGATGTAAGAAATCGGGCCAGATGAGATCGCGCGGCAAGAGAAGCACACGCGGCGTGTCCTGGTTTCGCGTGTGCCGCGCCTCGATGACGTGTCCACGCGCTGTGACTCCTCTCCTTGTTTTTGTTTTCCGGCCGCAGCGGTACGCTTTATGCAACGCCTCCGCAGGCCCGCGATGAGGCTCTCCTTGCGCAACACGTGCTGATCACGTCCCGCATGATTCACGCGCAAGTGACGCGTTACGTACGCGTGTTCCTCGATCTGGAAATCGGGGATCCAGTTTGTTCGGTGACTCGAAAGTTGAGGAGAACCTTCTATCTTTTCAGCAATTTTAAACGAGATTTATTGGAAATTGTGAAATAGGAATTTTGAGCATATTGGAATTTGAGAATTCGCAATTTTGAGATTTGGAATTTGGGGATTTGCAACTTAGATATTTCGAATTTGAGAATTTGCAATTTACAGATTTGGAATTTGAGAATTTGCAATTTAATAATATGGAATTTTAGAATTTGCAATTTAGAAACTTGGAATTTGAGAATTTGCAATTTAGAGATTTGGAGTTTGGCGATTTGCAGCTTAGAAATTAGAAATTTGGAGATGAGTAATTTAGAGTTTTGCGAGCTAGAAATTTGCACTTTGAAGATTTGGAATTTTGGAAATTTGCAATTTTGCAATTTAGAATTTGGGAATTTACAACTCTGACATTTGGAATTTGCGAATTTTCAATTTACAGATTAGGAATTTGAGAATTTGCAATTTGCAATTTAGGTATTTGAGAATTTGGGGATTTGCAATTTAGAGATTTGGAATTTTCAAATTTGGAATTTGAGAATTTGCAATTTAATAACTTGGAATTTTAAAATTTGCAAATTAGTGATTCTGGAATTTGCAACTTAGAAACTTGGAATTTGAGAATTTGCAATTTAGAGATTTGGAGTTTGGCGATTTGCAGCTTAGAAATTAGAAATTTGGAGATGAGTAATTTAGAGTTTTGCGAGTTAGAAATTTGCACTTTGAAGATTTGGAATTTTGGGAATTTGCAATTTTGCAATTTAGAATTTGGGAATTTGCAATTTTGCAATTTAGAATTTGGGAATTTACAACTCTGACATTTGGAATTTGCGAATTTTCAATTTACAGATTAGGAATTTGAGAATTTGCAATTTGCAATTTAGGTATTTGAGAATTTGGGGATTTGCAATTTAGAGATTTGGAATTTTCAAATTTGGAATTTGAGAACTTGCAATTTAATAACTTGGAATTTTAGAATTTGCAATTTAGAGATTTGAAATTTGGGAATTTGCAACTTAGAAATTTTTATATCAGATATTTGCCACATAAATATTCATAATTTAGAAATTCACGCGTTAAAGGCTTAAAGGCATAATGTGCAAAATACCGGGGAACATTTGCATTTTGAAAGTTTCTAAATGATCACCGCTAGTAGGATTGTTTATCGGTGGTGATCTTTAGTGGAACAGCCATTTATTATGCTATCGTCTGAGATAATCTCCAGGAACAGCAGAAGAAACGATGCACGAGCTTTCTGCTGCGTAGGTGCACCAACCATCCACGTGGCACGCAAACTTAATCTCGTGTGACTGATGAGAAATGTACGCGGCGAGGTTTTAGCTGATGACGTTACAGCTTTGTTCCGTTAATGCGATTGCTATTTGTTCAGGCCTCTGTAGAATACCTTCTCTATCCTTCCTAGATTAATATTCTACCTTCCTACTGGACACTGTTCAATTTCCATCGGTGAAACCAATCCTAAAAAAAAAAAGAAAAAAAAAGAGAAAGAAAAAAAATAGGTAATCTCCTGTTTGTTAAATAGACACCTTGTTCCAAGTTGCATGATACAGCTTTACGATCCGATGTAAATTTATAATCCTCCGGAAGTAACCGGTATGTCGTAAACGAAAAGTCACGTTTTCTGACGGTGCACCGTGTACTCGTCTTTACATATAGCGAGTACGTAAGAAGGTTTAGTTAGAATATTCTGAAAAAGATTGCTACAGGTTCCACACAGGGTCTTACGAGACTTTAGCTTACATCGTAAAAACAAAAAAGTACAAATTTTAACATGTAGATAAAAAAACGAAACGATCCTTTTAATATAATTCCATTCGTTCACAAACCAAAAACAAAAAGATAGAAAAACCAAAAAATGAAAAAAAAAATAATAATAACGATAATTTACAGTATACGAAAATTTTCGAATTTCACACGTTTAAGGTAAGTCACGCGGGAGTATTTTTTCATTTCGAAGGTATACGGTTTATCAAGGTAGCACGTATCAGCCGTGTTTCTGTATCCAGTAGCAAGGGGGTAGTAGTCATCTTCCTCGACCTCTTTACAAGATCAGATTATATTACTTATGGCTATACAACCTCACGATCTTGTAAATTTAATCAAGGATGCGCTTCTGTCGAGTTCACCTCGTGTCGGGATCGATTGCCGTTGCTCAAGAATTTCACGAAAATATCGACCCTCGCTCGGATATCCCTTCTTACATTCAGGAAGGATTTTTCTCTTATCATTCTTTTATTTTCTTTTTTTTCCTCTCTTCTCTCCTATAACAAGATCTGTTTTACCTTCTCTCTTTGGTAGCCTACCAGCTTACGTACTACTATCCTTTGCGGATTGGCTTCGGGTAATTTTTATCGATCGACGTCAAAGCTCGACCTGGTCGAATGGTTTATTCATTAAAATCACGTCCCGTCTTAAAAGGACCCCTCGAATCGCGAGGACATTAAAGGCGGTAACGGTGAATGATCATACGGAAAAGGTACTATCGCCACGAATGACTCACAGAGAGGCAAGCTTTCTCTCTCTTTCTCTCTCTTTCTCTCTCTTTCTCTTTCTCTTCGTATATATACACACACCTCTCTCTCTCTTTCTCCTGCTTCTACGATTCCACGTACTGCATCTGCATGTTAAGTTAGATTGGCTCTGAGAGAACTGAACCGTAAGCCACTGGAATATACGTTGTCTTCTCCCTCGCATCTTGGCCTCTCCTCTATCTTCCTCCTTCTCAGTCTCTCGTGCTTGTTCTCTTTCGTGATATAGACAGCCGAGGACACACAAACACGGTGATAGGAAGACGAGAACCCCGCCAGCACGCACACACACGGTGGGCGGCACGGAGACGCGCGAGCGCGCGTGTGCAACCCGATGGTATTTGCATATTTCAAATTATTTCGAGGAAGATGCTAAGTGGAGCGTCGCTTCTGTGCAATGGACCGATGTTCCCTTCATCTTCGTCGCTTCTTTTCTCGGTTCTTTCAACTCCTCCCCTCCTTTTTTCCCTTTTTTTTTTTTATCCCTTCTCTACCATTGCACTCTACCCAGTGTCGTTTTACTCGTCGTTCACTCTCATAAGTACATGAGTGCACACCGATGTCACGGGAATCGATCTCGTAGAATTCCTCAGGCTGTGTTCTTCTCCTTCTTTCTTCTTCTTCATCTTCTGTCTTTCGAAAGAATTAACCGGAGCAGTTTTCTTCACCTTGGCAAACAAAAGCGATAGGGGAAAGATGTTCCTTTCAAGGCGTACTACTACTTCGGGACGTCTTTTTGAGCCGACGATGATACCAACCGGATTCTTTAATATCCGATTACCGACGAATATCCGGATATTTGGCCGGCGAGTATGCTGTCCCTGTCGTTGCAAGGCAATGTAAATATGGATGTAGGTTCTGAACGTTGGAGTTTTTGGATTGCTGATGTTTGACGAGTGCTCCTTTCATTGGACATTTCATACGAGAGATCTATTGAAATATTCTTGTGTAGAGACAGCTTCCTCTTTGTTTTATTTATTTATTTTTTTTTTTTGGAGGAGGGGGGAGAAATGTCTAAATTTCTTTGCTCAGATGATAGCGTTTTTATCAGAAACAGAGGAACGATTTTAATTTTCTTTAACTGCAATAACCAAATTTACGAAAATCCACGAAACAAACTGAAATTTTATTCGTTTTTTTTTTTTTTGTATAAAAGTGTTTTTAGATTTTGTCTCTGTCAAATACTTATCTCGTCGAGTTCCTAATTTTTTTTTTTTAACCACAAAAACCAAGCTCATAAAAATTCACCAAATCAATCGAACTCATATTCGTTTTTCGTTTTTTCTTTTTTTTTTCTATAAAAATGTTGTTAGATTTCTTGTCTCCACCAAAAGTAGAGAAACTTTGAATATCCATTTCCTAGAACTTCTAACTTTTTTAACCACATTAATCAAACTTAAGAAAATCTACCAAATTTAGATTTCTTTTTTTAAATGATAACGTCTCTCTCAGAAATAAAGAAACGTTAAGTATCTCATCTCCCAGAGCCTTTAACTTTTTTTAACCACAATAACCAAGCTCGTGAAAATCCACGAAACGAACCGAACTCATCATACTCGTTTCTCGTTCTTTCCTTCGTATAATTTGTCGTAAGCTTGTTTATTGGCCGTTTCGTTACGATCACTTCACGGGATGAGTAATATCGTAAACGTTCTTTTAGCGTCTGTGTTCGGTGCTGATGAACTGGTCACGATACGTTCTTGGTTACGTACATTCTTTTATCCAGCTATCACGACTCCCTCGAGATTATGTCAGCTACAGTTTCTGAAGAAACGTCACATTCGTTTTAACACTCTGTATATAGCGATTTCTAACGTCTCGTTAGACGATGGACGCGACGATTTCGTCATCTCTTGATCTCGACACAGAGAGAAAAAATCTACTTCCGATTAATCCTTCGTGTGAATTATTCCTCTCACAAGAAAACGTTTCAAACTATCAAATCACCGATTTTGATGAAATTTTAATATGATGTAAATCACGAAAAAATATTTAACACGTATCTTTTATTTTTATTGGTCATTGTTCACGTTGAGAGGTTAAATACAGTTGTCAAAGTTAGAGTGTCAAAAAATATGTAGTCTAATATTTCGGAAAATATTAGAAATTGAGGAATTGTTTAAAATTTTACATTCTAATTGTGAGTTTCACTCAATATGCTATTTTTTTGAACTAACTCGAACTGTGAGTTTCACTAACCATTATTCTATTTCCACGAATAAAATGATCTGTATGGAATTGGAAAATTTGGAAAAAAATTGGTATCTGTATGGAAGTGGTAGAAGTAAATTCAAATAATTTTATAATTATTTTTGTAGAGTGAAGGAAGCTTGAACAGAATTGGAAAATTTTTCAAAAATTTTCAATCTGTATGGAAATGGTCGACGTGAACATTCAAAGTGTATTTTATAATTATTTTTATGCATTGAAGAAAGTTTGAATAGCGTTGAAAAATTTTGAAAAATTTTAAATTTTGAAAAAAATTGTTTATCCGCACAGAAAGTGTATTTTATAATTATTTTTGTACACTGAAAACAGCTTAGAGTGCAGAGAATTAAATGTACAGATTATATCTCTTTCAAAGACGAATTCACCTGCATAAAAATTGCACAGAAGTGTTCGAGGAGATCAATTAACCAGTTCTCCATCTTCAATCCTGTGTTTCGATTTTGAAACGGCGATAAATGTTACCTCGTAGAATGATCGACGGGTTTTCTTCTTTTTTTTTTTTTTTTATTAACGATACTTAGAGGGAGAAAGGGATTTCAAGAGATATGGGTCCTTTTTATCATAGGCGCACAATCGATGGTAAATTTATGCATTCCTGTTAGACGGTCGCTTGTGAAACGATGATTCAGAATCGCTTATTACGGCATGATTTGCACTTAGATGACTCGTGTCATTCTTAGTCACTATTACGTTACTATCTTTCCGTGTCATCGCGGCACTCTCTGTAACCGTTATTAACTTAACTCATAAAATGAAAATTGTATTGGGCTGTTTCGCGTCCATCGCGATCATCTTTGTCGGTGGCTCGGATATAATCGATGCTTAACCAAAAGCTTTCGATCCAGTTTATTGGCGGACAAGAAGTGGAACACTTTAAAGTTAACAAAGAAGACTGGTGAATTAAGAATGATTTTATAAGAGATCGAAGCTGTTTGTTTTGAAGACGCGATTAATTCAAACAGCAAAGATTGGATAGAAGTAAAGATTGAATAAGTAGCTTTCCAGAAAATGCTAATTATAAACCTGACCAGGCCAGACATTGAACTTTTAACGAGGAAATCTTTCCTATACAATTATCCTCGGATCGACCGCTAGAAAAGTGCTCTTCTTTATCTGATTGCGTGTTTCAAATATTCATAATCTAAATTTATTTTCTAGGAATAGTAAGGATAGAAACAACAACGTTGTACTACTTTATTTTAATTGTTTCGTTAAACAAGGCTTGCACGCGTGTTATTAGATCATCTCGAAAGTCCCCACCCTTTAAAACTCTTCATTAGTTTGCTTTGCTAGACTATACAAATTGAATAGTGGGGGTAGTTTGTCTGCTAGGACAGTCAATGACGTCAGAGGTCTTTAATTTGCTTTGCTAGACTATACAAAGTGAATAGTGAGGATAGACTGCCTGTCCATTTTCCTTTTGATGACGCAGCCGATGACATTAGTGTCCTTATGTTTGCTTTGCTAGACTATACAAAGTGAATAGTGGGAATAGTTTGCGTGCTAGAGCAATCAATGACGTCAGAGGTCTCTAGTTTGCTTTTCTAGACTATACAAAGTGAGTAGTGGGGATAGTTTGCATGCTAGGGCAGTCAATGACCTCAGAGGTCTCTAGTTTGCTTTGCTAGACTGTACAATTTGAATAGTGGAGATAGTCAATCCGCATATTTCCCCTTTGCTGCAATAGAGGTCTCAAGTTCGCTTCGTTGGACAATAAATTTATACAATGCCGCATCATAGGAGGCGTGGCCAAATTTGGGACTTTTCTCAAGGAGGTGTAGCCAAATTTGGGACCTTGCTCGCGTTTGCCTGACCATTTCACATGGAACTACTTACTTCGAGACCGGTTTTGATTTTTTGGCAAAAGTATAGAATAAGAATTATGGAATTTATTTTAAAATAAATTATCTTTTATAATGAATTATCTTATTATCCTTATCTTTTTATAATTAATTGAAATACATTACTAAAAATTGTTTTTATTCAATGGAGTCGTGCTTCTTACGATTTAAAATTACTTTACAAATCAGTTTATAAAATTCGTATTGAAATTCTCGCGAGATAGGAATATTTCTCATGGTTGTTCAGAGTTTCTCCATGTCCCAGTGCAACTGTGTCGGTGAACAATTCTCGATCAGCACATGACGCCTGGCCAGCTGGCTTGCTCGTAGTTTCTCTGTTTCGCGCAAACGTCGATGGAGCTGTAATGAAACGGTAGTTGTACGATGTTGATGTCGTAATCCGTGTTGACCAGCATTGCATTGATCGTTGGTATATGTAGTTTATTAGCAAGGTCGTCTTCTTGAAATTCTCCGGTTATTGGATTCATGTAAGAGCAACGTGTCTTCGCCAATACACACGCTGTAGTGTTCACGTATAATTGAGCTAGTTTAACGTCTGTCGTGTTGAAATTTGGGAACATTCTTATGGCCTCGCCGACGCATTCCCTGAGCTGAGAGAGAAATTGTCCTTTGTAAACGATTGTAGCTATATATTATTAATACTGACAAAGCATTTTTATACATTTTTAAAATTAAATATAAAATTCAAATAAAACATAAAAAAAAATAAGCCCATATTCTATTTTCTAGAATATTATTTATTAGAATTTATTAGAATTCGGTGCCCTTTTTCTTATTGTCTGAATAAATTTATCGACTAAAAGTCTCCATATTTTTTCAGAGAAGTAATTCCTCGATTAATGGAAAAAAGGTGATTCAAAATAATGGAGATCATTCTGTTAAAATTGTGTTCCAAGTTTCTGTAAATAAATATTGAAGTATGTGGAAAAAGACACCAAATTAATTTGCATACATAATAGATTAGCAAATGACACGAAACTTGCAGGTCACGTGGTGTTACAGAGGATCAAACTCTGAACATTTCCAGCTTTGTACAATATTTCTATTTTAATTATTTCTTTCGGAAATAATAGCAGATAGGTGCAATTTACGATACAGTCGTAAAGTATGTACAAGAAGAGAGTAAATGTACTTACCAGTTTCGATCTTCCAAATATGGAACGATATTATATACAGATTTCTATGTACAATTTGGTCATTTTTAAATAGTATTGTTTCGATGTTCAATCTTGTATCTCGGATTGATAGGCTCCGCTCCAGGTCTCACGGTATTGGATTCACTGTCTTTTTCTCGTATGATGCAAACGATTTTCGCTAACTGTTTCTGCAGTTTCAAGAAGAACAGTGGCGTATCTTTGGTACTCTTCCGCAAGCTGGACGCCATCTTTGGTTTCACTCGTAGTGCTTCCTGTTTAATATTTACACTGCTCCCTCTTTTATATTTCTACTCTCAAAGATATTCGGACACTGACAAAATAACTATCATATACCACGCGAGTAAAGATATTCGTAATTATTTAAAACATTCTGAATATTCGAAATATTCATCTTCGCTGAAAATATCTGAACAGTAACTTCGATTATTTTTTAACGAAAATGCATTGAACTATCAACATGTAACTCTGAAGTACAATAAATGACGTTTCAGAAAGGAAAAACCATCAACTTTATTTCTTTATAATTAACCGAAATATATCATTAAAAATTCAAGCTTGCATAATGTCTTGGTATTTTTGAGAATAACTGTACATTATTTACATACGAAAAATTTATGAAAATGCAGGTAGCAAATGTACAAGCTTATTGTCTATAGGAGTAAAAAGCACGACGGGAGATTTTTCAAGCGTGATACAGCTAAAATTGAATTATTTACGTACCAAAGTATCTTTGTTCACCTGGCGAACACACTCGAGGAACGTGCAGTATATCGTCGAAGGATTGACGCGAGAATTTATACTACTAGTGGCGTTCTATTGTAAAAGGAAATTGAACATTTTTACCAGTGATTTAAAATTGAAAATTTTAATTAATACACTTACATTTAAATATTGCTGACAGTGAGCATAATCGGTACCGTTGAGATAAATGTCGGCGCAATTGGACATAGCCATCAATAAGGGATATCCAAGGGCTTGACTGGTAGCTCTGAAGAAGCATCCATAGCATGCATCTCGGAGAACCGTGTTAGAGCCTTGTGATTCGTTGCACAATTGGTTCAACAATTCAGGAATCCTTACACTAGAACGATACAATCGTAAATCGAGCTTATCGATTTTTATTAAGTCTCGTTAAATTAATTAAACTTTTAGTTGTAGTCTTGTCTGTTTAGTTTATCTAATTTATTGAATTTTTTTACGCAACAGTAAAGAAGAGGAATTTGCTGCAGTTCGCGTATATTAAATAGTAAAATAAATTTAGAATATAATTGTTTAGGGATTATTATCTGACGTGATTTTTTTAATTTGTTTATTGAATAACATTACAATGAATTCTCGTTGAGAATTAGAAGTAAATAAAAGTGTGTAGAATCGAAGTTAAAGAAGAATGATATAAACCAGCTTAAATAGTGTTTATGTTAATTGCACTGTGTGAATTAATTAAAAATTAACTGTTTAACGCCTGCCAAAGATCCCAAGAATTTCGAGAGACTCTGTTGAACCAGTGGCTCCACTAAATTAACACCTACGATCCCGAGTAATATTAGAAAAACGGATACACTTAGTTTCACCATCGTTGCACGATACACATTGGTTATTTGAAAGTGTACCAGGTCGTGTCCAGTTGTTTTATACCATAGATGAATCTGATAGGAGGGCTAGGGACGTATAGCTTCCGGCAAACAAGTGTCACGATTTGTATTTTTAGAGAAAAATATTGTCTCATCGTACTGCGACATCCAGGAATTCCAGTTCTGAATACGTTAATAATTAAAGTGAACATTTTTTGTTACAAAATCTTTTATTATTTCGACGTTCCTTCAACCGTATAATTAGAACTTTTGAAAGTACTCTGGTGTGCCTAACTATTGGGAGAATCATTGTTTGCTTTAAATATTAACCCCTTGCTCTATAACAACGAGTTAGACTCGTGACACAGATTCTAGCTGAGATTCTAATTTTCCTTTTATTTTACAAAACCTGAGGATTATTAAATGCTGATTTATAATACATTAACGTATGTAAAACGGTGTTAAAACAATAAGTAACTGATGTTTAGATGCATAGATAGGAAAAGAAATCATAGGTTAAGGGGTTAATAAAAATATATACAGGGTATTAGGTAACTTTTGATGAAAAATTCAAGGGATAATTCTAAAAACCGATAGAGAACGAATATTAAGAATAAATAAATTGTGTTCGAGCTTTTGTCTTTAGTAAAAAATTGCTGTTGGCATTACTACTCTGGTTTATTCGAAAAAAAACAGAAGAATAGATTCTTCACCATTTGAGATTTTCTCCAATAGAAAAATACTATCAAATTGTTAGCCAACTGTGGTCAGGTGTCACGTGAAAAATGTCCTACGACTACTCTCCGTGTTGAATGTAACCATATTTCCAGTATAATACAAAGTTCCCACATACTGCAACGTAATAATGGTGCCAGACAGATCTGATCTGACGGATCACATCCGCGACAGAGGCCGATTTTGCCGCAACGATCGAGCCATCGTGTCACCGACTTCCATTCGTCCCAGTTCTTCCGTTCACGGTCCATTTTTACGGGACAACGACGTCCAACAGTATGTCGCCAACGTTTTACACACGCGGCCGCACCAGTAATGAGAATTGTTACACTTCTGTCGGATTCGTTGTCTGCCAGAACCACACGAATATTTGGGGAACAATAAATGTGGACGTGGAATTTTAAGACAGTTGCAGAAGTAATTAAATCTGTTGATCACTTTTCATTTCGATTATTTCACAAGCTTATTTCACTTTTAAAAACGAAGAGCTTTACTTTTAGTTTTAATTTTAATTTTACTTTAAACGTATAATTTGAAACACATTAGTTTTGTTCAGCTTATTTGGATTTCGTATCGTATAGTAGACATGCTATTCATATATTCTAACTTCTGTATATGTCAGTATAATTGCTCATAAAAATTAATTTAAACAGTTCAATATATGTACGATAAATAGTAAAAACTGAAAAAAACATCGATCGAGTAGTTTAAAAAAAAAATTCATGCAGAAAACCTGTTTTTGGGTCTTGTAGATCCCTTTATTTCTTTAAGTGTTACATCTTAAAAATCATTCTGTAATAAAAGTGCTATTTAAACGATCTCGTCTACTGTAGATAGATTATGAGAAATTTGTAGTAATTTTTGTACTTTATTTTTAAAGTATATTTTTGCATTAAAGATTGGAAGAATGGAAGTTCCAAATGGTCAAAATCTTAAGAAAAAGTTGTGCACTTTTCTGCAACAATGGTGGAGAATACGGCATTGATTAATTCGTGTTAGATATTTATAAAAATACATCTGAATTTGTTCGCATTCAGTTCATTCAATACATTAAAAAAAAAAAAAGATTATGTCATTTTCGAAAATTTATTCTCGGCTTCGTAATCTCATACGAGGATGCTTCCTACTGCGAGAGAAAAGAGAATCTTTCAAGTATATTTTAGAAAAACTCCATATTTTCACTCTACGTTGAAAAAAAAATTGTACACGACAACAAATGTCATTTTCGTATGTTCTATCACACAAAACACTTTTATCCTTTGGCGTAATTTTGCGAAAACTGTGCGTATCTACACGAATCGTACGTGAAGTGAAACTTTCAAAATTTTTCCAAAGTTTGTTATACGTTTCAGCACACACAGCGATCATTTTTATGAAAGTGACACTCTCTACTCTACGAGGACACAGTATATTCATAACGTTTCGGTTTATTCCATTAAAAAACGAACGATCCTCTCGGTTGACTTGATTACCGCGATACTTTTAACCATATGCATTATTTATCCGTGATAGTAGTACGTGGCCGTGTTATGAAACACGTTACAATCCTCTCAGAATTGGTTCCCTTGTTGCCTGCTCCGGCTTAAATGTACCTCGCCGCGTTACAATTAGAGGGAAAAGTATGTTACACCTGGGGCGCATAATTCTTTGTACACTTACCGGTACCGAGTACCGCCTCTCGAAACTTCCCTTCATTTCTAAATATATATACATACACATATCCACAGCCTTAACGAACTGGCTATTCAACACACCAAATCAACATCGTTCGTCGTCTCTATTCACGATGATTAAAAAGAATCATCCGTTTTCTTCTCTATCTGACAATTTTCAAGCTAATTTTAATAACAGCGTGTTTGAAAAAAAAAGATAAAGTAAAATAAAAGAGAAACAGGGAGAAGATAAGGTTCGAAAGTAACGATTCGACGAAGATGTCAGAGGGATTAGAGTCGCGTGGACAGGCGGTGGTTGTTCACGGTGGAAAATGAAAAAGCAACGTCGTCGAAGTTGTCTAATTTCGAGCGGGAAAAGAAGGGAGGGGCAAAGTGGGACACAGTTCGAGACGACACACGTGCCGTGGCTATTTATACGGTAGACAGACGGTGGAGGAAAGAGGCGACGCTCAGGACATGCACGAAAAGAGGCAAAAGAGCAACAGTGGAAAGGGGATGCGGTGCAACCCTGATAGGACCAGAATTAGAATGACTCATGGGATTATTTGGGTTTATGTAATCCGAGAAATTCGATGCAGGTGACGACCGCGACGACGACGTTACCAGGTGTCGCGTCTCTTCCTCAGTGAATCGCTCAACTTATTGGTTTCCCATATGTATGTACATATACGTGTGAGGATCAATGGTGTCACGTTGCATGTTTCATGCTGGAAACTGGATTTCCGGATCACCTGAAATTGTCTAGTTTTTTTTTTCACATTTGTTAGATTTTACTATTTGACTTGCGATCATTGACAAAGTGTCATGTGCCTGCTGTTTTGGTACAGCATTAACCTCTTGCTTTGTAACAACGAGTCATCTTTTGTCTCATCTTTACCAAAAACCTATGCCACAAGTCTAACTCGTTATTACACTACAATACACTAAAGAAGAAAATTCCCTGGATTATTTATGAAACAAAAAATTTAATCAACAATTTCTTCTCACTTAAATTGTACAAAAAAAGAAGTTAACCAACAAAGATATGCTCTAAAATCGAAGTCAAACAATTTCTCTAGAATCATCTCTCCAAAATTATCTAACAAAGGATCTAAACCGAAGCTTCGAACTACTTGGGGCTGCATTCCGCAACATCTATCAGACTTCCAAGCTTCTCGAAGCCTGCCGTTCGATCTTCGCTCGTATTCGATCGAAGGGAAGCCAAACACTGTGGCATTTGAACGGTAGCAAACAACAGTGCACGTATTTCGTCAATTATCAACTCGTCACTTTTTTTCGATCTAATTACAGTATCCGAAAGAATGATCAGGCTAACGAATTTCCTTCCAGAACTTTCCCATTCACTTTCCCCTTCTGTATACGCATTAGCCACGTTTCGTGATTCCATCGTTAAAGACCAATTAAACCATCGAAGAGGAACCTTCTTCGTAGGGGTCAGTAGCGATGACAGCTGCATCTCTACTGTCAATCAGTGTCCTCTTCTCGTTTCTGCGGGCGGTCAATTAAGTGGACGGTAACTCAATCCCCCTTCGCGGTGTCCCCAGCCGCTTTATTTCGAGTCTCGCGAGAATAACGAGTCGTTGGTATAACTCAATTTCCACGCGAGACGTGCAGAACCCGAGCCCAGTGCTGTTTTTGTCAGCGACGTTTATTCTCACCAACTCTCAGCTTCTCTCTTTCCACTCTTCCTGTCTCTGTTCCCCTGGATTTACCGAATAAATAAGCTTTCCCAGAGAATCGAGGAGGGAGAGTAACGTCCAGCGAGTTGGAATAATTTAATCGCAACGTTCAACCGTACTTGTAACTCCGCGATTCGTTTGTAACTGTTCCGCGATTCTCTGTACAAAGGTGCTACACATGGGGGATCTGTTTTGTAACACGTTAACGCATTGACCGGTAGCGTGTTACTTACAGCTTGTATGTGCCACGCTCGGTGGTGGATTTCTCTCGTGTAATTTAGCGACACCGTGACGATCGGTTTGGTAAATTGGGCCTGCTGATGGTTAAATAAAATTGATATTTAAGGGGGATTTTTCTCTCACAAAAATTTATTTTTTCTTTTTTTTTATTTTGTACCGAGCGAAAAGTGTCAACTTTTTTTCTTTGGAGGATATATATGGTAACTTTCGGCAATATCTTCAATTTCTTTTTAATTAATTTAAAATTTTTGTAATTTAAAATTAAAAAATAAGAATTGTGTATTTATTCGCTGATTTTGAAACCACGGGAATGTGGATCGTTGTTCAAGAACTGGAATTCTATCTCTATGATTTTTGGAAGATATTAATAATTATAGAATTGGTAACACTTCGGAGAACGAAAATCTGTTTTTGTCGAAAAAGAAATTCAGTTCGAATGATTACTAAGCATCGTGTAATTTAAGATATCGAAAAATTCCTACGCTACATAGTGGAATACCTTATAGAGAATATTCTCTGAAAATTAAACGAAATCTCGAGACATTTTAGAAACGTAGCTTCAGAGATTTTAGAAATGTGAAAGAAATTGTAAGATTTTTGTTAAAAACAGCTCCGAATTTAGAAAATAATTACTTATTATTCATGAATAGATTCCATTAAAACAATTTAAACAAAGATACGGCTCTCCTCTGCAGATATTATAAAGTTACCATTTTCCTCCTTAAATTTATCGTAACTTAGCGAAATTTTCAAAACTGAACGATTAAACGAGAAGTCGATGGAAATCAACGTGGCTACCAAAATCTTCCATAACCAGAAGGTTAAAACGATTTTCTAACACCGAACACATTATCTCAAGGTAAAATTATTGTTAAAAATCTACGTACACTTCGCTGCAACTTCTCATACGTTCTGAAAAGCTATCAGAGTGAAGCAATTAGATCAATCCCTCCCATAGAATAACTCTAAGGTTCACGAATTCCTTCAGGATGGTAGAAATAAAATCAGGGTCGGTCAGGAACCCAGCGGAACGTTCATTTACCAGTCCCTTACTAAAAGAGGAAAAAGAAGAGGAAGGAGATCGTGAAGAATCTTCGTTGTTTAGGGGATGTCATCGCCACTGGATACTTTCCAATTACGTCGACGAAGATTTCGTAGGTTCGTTGATTCGTGGGGTTAATCCGCGCCACGGTTCTACACTTATTGGATTAGGGGGTCGCAGCGAGAGGCCGAACGACAGTTTGTACACCGCGCGTATTCCTGATTAAGATTCCTAATTGCTCGTTTCTGTCCGGGGCTGTGAGAAAACGTTCGTTGGAGGAAAAGTTCAACGTCGGTGTGTATAGAGAGACCGCGAGAGGATGAAATTGTATCGAGGGCACGTGCCCGTGTCGTCACCACGGAATTAGACTCTGCATAATTGAGGATGTAGCGACCCGTTCGTGGTTTGTTGCGGCTGGTGATCAAGGATAAATTCAATTTTTGAAACGCGTTCTACGAAGGAAAACTTATCCCATCCTCTCTCTCTTTCTCTCTCTCTCTTTCTCCCTTTTTCTCTTTGTTTCCCCTGGTTGATAGAGGGAGAGTTAAACGCGCGGCACACGCCGAGTGTTCGCAACTTTTCGACGGCTATTATTTAAATACGACGGAGAAGGGGGAGGAAGCGAATTATTAAACGCGGCCAACTTTGTCTTCCGCTTAATGAATCACGCTGAATATTTCAACGTTCGTTCGTACGTTACACGCCGAGTTTAAACGCGATTAGCCGCGGAGCGATGGAATCTGTCGATATACGCGCTATATCGTAATTGACCGTGGAACGTGTCTGTCGAACGTGGAAAGAAAGTTTCACTTCGTTTGTAATGTATACCTTTTAACTACTGTACAGGGTGATTGAAAAGGGACGCCAGATTTTAGAGTACTTATAGTACTCAGCGTTTATAGTAAACAATATTTAATCAACATCTGTATAGATTCTCAGATTTATTTTGTGAGGTATACTTTACAGCTATTGTACAGGGTGATAAAAAAGAGGTGTGCAGGATTTTAAGGGCTTATAGTACTCATTGAGTGTAGTAAAAAATGTTTAATCAACACGTAGGTTTTTAGTTTCATTTGTGATGCATAGTTTACAGGTTGATTATACAGGCTGATTAAAAAGAGGGTGTAAAATTTTAGGAGTTCATAGCATTTACTGTGAGCGTAGTAAAAAATGTCTAATCAACCATGTAGATCCTTAGTTTCATTCCTCATGTATACTTTGCTGTTTAATTTTAGGATCCACGTTAATTACATATTTTTTAATCCACTCCTTGAGAACTATAAACCCAAAAATCTCAGACCCTTTTCTTTTCTCTTTATATCAACCTGTGAATTTTATAGTTACACGGTTGTACAACTTAATATCATACATCTATTTCGAAAAGAAACTAGAGAGGCGGTGATTGTACGAACCGTTAAATATTCGATCGAATTAGCGAAGCAAGATGTTCATTCGTTTCGGAAAATCCAATAACGACTACGTAACATTCCCATCGATGGTCGTTTCGCTACGTTTCATACGGTAACAGTGTCGGCGTATTTCTGGCGAAGATAATTTTTCGCTCGATTCGTTTCCCTTTTCGAACTTGCTCGGTTCTCATTAATTTCTTCACGCCTTTATGATTCGTTCCGCTTTACACGAAGCTCTACCGCGGCGGCGGCCATCGTGGCTTCCGCCGATCCTTCCCGACGAGAAGCAACCGCGTCTCAATTATTTTCCCTTCCTCTGGCACACCTCCCTTTCTCCTCCGATCCGTTCTGGCCTGTCTGATAAGTGCATTAGGCGAACCCGGAAATTGGTCGACATCCCGTAGTGTGTACGCACATTAACCCCACCATTTTCCCAACTCGGTCGTTTTCGGGTAGGGTCGTCGAGGAGCCGTCAAAAAAGAACAGGAAACCAGGCTTACGTGGCTCTCTTTCTCTCTTTCTCTCTCTCTCTTAGTTCGAAGCGAGAGGAAGTCCACGTGCGCGCTGTATATCAACAGATTTTAACCTACATACAAGCGCAACGTGTCTTTCGCCCTCGAGGAATGCTTTTAGCTCTCTTGGTGAATATCAGCGTCGAATCGCGTTAAATCTACGCTGCGAGGGCTTCCTCTCGTCTGTTCCCTTTTATTTTTTCTAGTCGCCATCGAATGCAACAACAGTGACCGTAACATTACACGAGATGGAAGTATTGTAACGTGAAATTTTTGTCATTTTGATTGAAGTGTCTCTTGTAGCACCGTTTTCATAGTTGTGTATACATTTCTGTTCCTTTCTTGTATTTCTCAAGAAATTTTAGAATTGTTCGTTCTCGAGAAAATTACGGTATTTATAATAAGCGATAAAGTGCAAATTTAAAAAACAACGATGGTCAAAAACGCATTTAGTCTATCTGCATTTTTCTTTTTCATTTGTTCGATATTTCCTCTTCAAGAATACTGTTTAGTCAATATAAGGTTGCAAGCTCGTCGAAAATACCGGCGGCATGTGTAAGTTTTTCCATGGCAGGGGCGATTGTCAAACTGTTAATAGTGTCGCCCCTTTCTTCCCCCAAATGCGATCACATTCGTCACCGTACTCTGACAGATATCCGGACGCACATATGTGGATATCATTTTTCCACCCCTAATTCTTGCCCATAGCATAGTTCGAGATAGCACCGTTTCCTTTCCTGTTCTATCCATTGGATCGTTGGTTTTTCGAGTGGCCTCTTCGCTGCTGTTTCACCACCTCTCCCTTGTGGTCGTTGTCGACGAGAGTATTATACAAGAAATTGACGATGTAACATGCGTGCTGATAAAAATCAGCCACGCCACGTGAGAGGCTTGTGTGATATGGTGGATCAGTCTCGTAGATGTGATAATCCAACGTCACATTATCGTTAACCACGACAGATACTTTCCATTGATATCGCTCAGTTGTTGCTCGCGTGTCTAGATTCAACCACCGGCTCGTTCTGTCGTTGTCGTCGTTGAATTCACTCGCGTTACAACGAAAACAACCAGGGTATATAGAAGTGCACACTGTAAACATCTTTTAACGATTATTACCGTCTGTAAATCGTCTAGTACACATCCTCCATCCCTTGCCATCCTCTCGAACGTTTCGTGTTCCTCCTCGTTGTGCACCGACGAGCACGATGACGTAAATGTTCCTGGCTACTGGTTTGGTGTGTTCTTTTTTTTTGTTGGTTTTTCTTTTTTCGCCCTTGGTGATTTTGTTGCGCCGCGTGAACAATTGCCACCTAGTAGTATTTAGGTGGTTACGATATTACGAATTTCTAAGTTATTTGTTTTTTTCTTCTTGTCTTCGTGTAGAACAATTTTTGGTACTGTTGAATAATATGGAGAAGGAGGTGTATTCAACCCTTTTGTTATAATCCTCTGTGCCGGAAAACAATCGCATAGTTAAATCGAGGTCAACGATCTAGGTCGAAATTTGAATGAGAATTTAAATTTTTGAATCTATGTCATTTCAGGGATTTGATATACTATTGCATGTCGCCATTAACACGTGGAATACCATGAGGGTCATCGGTGAGCGGCACTGAGATTGTTCTAAGCTCTATGGGGGTCACCGGTGACTGGCGAAGCCAAAATTACTAGAAACCCATAATTCGAGTAAATTTCAGTATTAAAAAATTTTTCAATATTATCATCGTTACTACAATGGTGTGAAGAAATTAATGCAAGGATAGTACACATAAAAATAGTTTTATTTATATATATATAACTTATTGCAATGTGTCATAAATTTACGTTGGCGCTACGGGTAAGCCATGTAAAATTAGCGTGGCATTCAACGTGTTAAAGAAACGTCGTTGATTTAGAAGTAACCTTGAAAACAATGTTGAACGACGGGTGTGTTCATACCACCATCTTTATCCCATTGAACAATGCAACTTTTATCTTGAACATATTTTCCTATCATCATTTCCGACACAAATGTTTGCATAGGTGTTCTGTTTCTCGTGACTAATACAGTATAGTCAGCAAACGAAGTTACAAATCGAGGGGTGAATAGAAGCGTTGGTAGTGTAGGAGGCAAAGAAAAATTCGAGGGATTCGAAACAACGAGAATCGAACTTGCGACGTTCGAACTGACACGTCGGGACTTTTCGCGCCACTTTAACAGCCTCTCTGTATTTTTCCTTGTTTTTTTTTTTTTTATTTTTGAATAGTGAACGTGGTTCGTTTCCTTATTACCATCGAAATCTCGCAAATTACTATCCCCATTATGATGTTAAGTTACCACTTTAATAAAAACATAAATTACAGGAACGGGACAATGAACTGTTTCTACAAATGGGGCGTGGTTCACGTGGCATTAACGGCCATTACGAAACCCAACCCGAGAGCGTACTTCGAAAGCAAACTCCGGGGAATTTCTATCGAATATTTTTAACCGATTTCTCTCTCCCTCTCTCTCTCTTGCTCAATCTCACTCGCTCACTCTCTCTTTCTCTCTCTGTCGCTCTCTCGCTCACACTCTCACTCTCTCTCCCTCTTTCTCTCTCTCTCTCTCTCTCTTTCTCTCTCTCCCTCTTTCACTTTCTCCCTCTTTCTCTTTTTTCCTCTCTTTCTCTCTCTCTCTCTCTCTCTCTCTCTCTCTCTGTCTCTCTTTTCTCACGGCAATACGAGTGCACGCGCAGCGGCCACCACGTTCGCGCATAGCGCTCCGAATGACGCATGGTTTCGGAAAACGCGTCCCCGCCGGTGCAAATCGTCGGTCGACGCGCGAGAAAAATAGAAGCTCGCGACATTTTCGAGGAGCTTGGAATACGCTCGTTAATTTTAACGATCCCATCGAATCGACGATGGCATATACCCCTGGTGTCGCCGCCGCCGACGTCGCGTTTCACTCCCTCAACCGTCATATCGCTATCCGTTTCCCTAACTCTCTCCTCTTCCCTCATTTTCGCTCGCACTTTACTCCGTTGTATACGTTTCGCATTTTGATTCGATTGGTATGTAGCTACAGCGCGTGAATAGAATAGATAGCGAGCCTCCTGGCCGTTCGTCAAATATGGTTCGAAGTGTTTTAGACTACGGCACTTCCGGTTCACCAACCCGTCCGGGTCTTTGACTTCTGTTCCGTCGAATTTGTATCTATCGTCAAATGTTTTCTTTTTCTATCTGATAGATTATAGCGATGCTTTAATTAACAAATGTTTATTTTTATGCGATTGTTTATAGGGATGTAACGACGTTAATTGGTAGAATTCGATAAATGAATGCAATAGGAATTTGACTTAATTGCTATGCTACTTCAAAGGTACGTTTTCGTGTGATTTTTGCAGTCATGTTTGGACGCAACTTTCTCTACAAATTTTCACTTCTGAGAATATAGTAAAAAATGCACAACTTATAGTAAAAAATATGAAACGACTGTTACAACATTAACAACGAATATCATCCAACTAATTTGTACCGATTTGGATAATATTTTGTAGCTAGAAAATCCAAAAACATTAGACACATATATTTTTTAAATCGTTAATACTTATGTTTAGAGGGTGAAATTATTCTTCAAAATTGTGAGCGTCAAAGCTGTTGGGTAATAACGCTTTAAAATAATTTAAACACTTTGAGTACTCATATAATATTTTCTGCAATATTTTTACAGCTCGATCTCCGAAGAAAAACTTTTTTTTTTCTTCCCCTATACTTATCCGCAATTTGTGTGTTTTTCCTACTAAAAATGGTTCAATTATCAGTGGGCCTTGTGATCTGGATTATATATTTGTCCGATCACCATATTTTCTTTCGCTTTTCCTCAACGATAGATTCAGTTTTACTTATTTTGTAAAATCAACATTGAAATGTTTTTCATTGTAGCTTTCGCGAAATTCTCCAGGTATTTCATTTGCAGTTCGATTGTCCATCAAGTGTTTGTTGATTTTTCCTTGGGAAAAAAAAGGGGAATGAGGCAGAAGCTCGTTTACGCGACGCCCTGTACATCAGCGGTCGCCGATTCACGATGGGGTCAGACCCCAAAAATTCGCTTTAAAAGTTCACCGGCTGCCACAGGAATTTATCGTAGTCGCCTCTCGAGTGCTCTTAACGAAATTAAACCTGTTCAGCACCCGTGCAGAATGTCCACGGTGAATCGGCGGGGCCGAAATCTGGGGCGATCAGTGGTACCCAATTTTATCGTGAATTGGAAAACCGGTTGGAATGTTGCTTCGAATGGAATTATAAAGATCGTTTCGAAAATTGCTGTGGAAAATTTACAATCGTACGATATCACCGTGAACGTATCTTTACATTAACGCAATTTTATCAATTACCTTTTCAACTTATTTCACTTGCGAAATCGTATTTTTCGAACAGCAAATGCACCAGCACGATCCACTTTTCTCTGAAAGTTTACTCAGGCTCCCTTGAATCTCGCAAAATCAATTGAATCCAACGAAATGCCATCTGTCGATGATTCACTCGGAATGTACAGTTGGTGGAAGAAATATAGCGAGATCGTAAATTAGGTTATACGTCAAATTATACTTCTTTATAGTGCTCTGATAATTGACAGAAATATCAGTTAGGAACCACGTGAAGTATAGTCGGTGGAATAAATATAGTGAGCTTGTAGAATTAATTAGAAGTTAAAGTATATATGCATTTGAGTGTTATGGTAAGTGAATTAATAGAAATACCAGCTAAGACAATGTACAGTTGATGGAACAAATATAGCGAGCATATAAAATAGGTTAGGAGCCAAAGCATTCATGTTTATAGTGTTCTGACAATTAATAAAAGTATGTGTTAAGATCTACGTGATGTACAGTCGATGGAACTTTCACGAACTTTCTGGCCAACCCAATATTTCAACAAATAAATTAACAGAAACATCAGTCAAAACAATGTATAGTCTACGGAATAAATATACAGAACTCATAAAATTGATCAGGCGTCAAAGTATCCATATTTATAGTGCTCTAATTGACAGAAGTAACAATTATAATTTTCCAAAATAGCGAATTTGTCAACTGTACCATGAACTTAGGATGTTCTCAACAAAGAGAAAGAGAGAGAGAGAAAGGGGATAGATGTAAAAAAATTGGAAAATAGTCTAACAATTTCTTTTTAAAGTTAGATCATCTCTGTTCTTTGATATACAAAGACAAAAGGATAAAACAGTGAACGACGACAAGTAAAAACGACATCGTGTGAAATTTACTTTACGCGAACAATCGATGCGCACCTTACCACGTCCGAAGCAATTATTTGTCTCTTCACAGGGATAACTTGCGAGCACTTGCCTCGGTAAACGCGATTATTTCGACGCGAGCGAATTAACGGGCGTCCCCGTCAATGTAAATTGCGTCGAGGAGGGAGGAGAGGGTGACACTCTCCGGAGGTTCTGACTCCGAGTGATCAAGCGAAAAAGAGGAAACGATAACAAGACGGTCAACAGATGAAGCACTGAAATACATATTTCCTCTCCTCTCTCTCTCTCTCTCCCTCTATCCCGATGAGAGGAGGCGGAGAAGGAGATCTGAAATTTACCAAAGCCGTTTGAAGAAGAAACGAGCGAACGGAGAGCTACGGTGAAGAGCTTGATGAGACTCTAAGTGCATAAAGAGGGTAAACACGATCTTCGCGCACCCTCGAAATCAAATGACGAAACTTGAGCAAGACAGAGAGAAAGAGGGAGTGCTAGAAAAGGACGGGAAGAGGAGGGAGGGAGGAGAAAGAGAGGATAAACGCGCGCCGCTCACAGGTCCAAGGGACGAAATATTCTCGATGACTCGTACGAAAGTGGCGGCTCGAAGGTGAAATGGCACTTCATCCTCGCTGGATGGATATACGAAAACATAACAGTAACCGTAACAATGGAATATGAGGGACCACGAGTTCAGGTATACTTTTTTTTTCCACGGACCTCTAGCTGGATTGATGCTGTAAAGCCGGCATGTGTTTCTGTTTGGATAGTATGTATAGTCGTTGGAAGAGATATAAAGAGATTGTACATTAATGCATTAAGTAGCAGTATTAATTGATACAGTGATTAGAGTTGAATCAAAGATATGATTTCGTGTGGTCCTGATTTTGAGCCTTTTTCATTTTTGGCATGCGATTAACTTTACGATCAGGAGAAATGTTAGATCGTTAATTAGTTTCTAAGTTCTTGGTTTGTCTTGCTCGATAGCAATTCATAGATCAGAATTTTGTAGAATCGGAGCCTTTATAAGGAGCAATTAATTAAATATTTTCATATTTGTTCCAACTTTATGTTAAACAGATGATTATATAAATCCTTCAGATGACTAATTTAAGATACACTCTTTAACTGACAAACACGTGTAAAGGGATGAAGACATGGTTGGATTTAGAGATTTTTATATACAATAAATTTAGACAGACGCTGATAAATATTGAGAACTCAGAATTCATATTAAAAAATGTAACAATCCTAGATATGTTGGGTTGTATTAGGTTTCAAAGAGACAGTCACAATTCAGAACACATATTTAGAACTGTATCAATCATGAACTTTGTGTGTAAATTACCAATGAAGAAAATGAAACTTGAACACTTGATTAAAACAGAATTTTGCACTTCATCTGATCGTCAACGTTACCACTTCTGTTACTAAATAAAAATTAAACAATATCTTCAATATTCAAGCTTCATTCATACGAGTAAAACCCATACTGTTATTGCACATCTTCGATTCTCTTTCCGTTTTACTCTTTTACCGTTGTCTGTCTGTCTATTTCCAAAGGACACAGCGGCTTCGCTCGTGGGCATTAATAATGTACCGGGAATGCAGCGCGCTGTAATGTAACGCGATAAATAATAGCGTGACACCTTGTAAAGTGTAACCGGCGTAGATAGTATACAGGCGGTTCCAGGCTCGAGTATCCGCGGTAAGCTTTATGCAGGCTGCACTTTTGAATAATGCAGCTACGATGTCACATGGTGAATAGTTGTCGCATCGTTGGAACTCTAAGGAAATCGGTCTTCTATGTTTCTACCGTGTGAATCAGAAGTAGATGTTTTCCAAAAATTCGAATCTCTCGCTATCTCTATTTCACGAGGATGAAAATTTCTCAGCCGTTGTCGTCGATGCTTGTCGTTGTCGTCGTCGTTGTCGTTCGCGTTTATTAACGCTAATTCGATTTACGAGGACGCTCCGTTGGATTTAGTCGCTTCTTGGTTTCTTCCCTTCGTTCACTACGGATAATAATGGAAATCGATGCTTGTGATCGTCGTGACGGCGAACTGTTACATGTTCCGCGTGTTCCTCCTCCGGGATAAAATAGAGGAAATTAGCAATGGGAAATGGATAGATAACGAGACGCAATTACCGCATCTTTTTCTCTATTTCTCTTTTTTTCTCTTTTCCTCTTCAGCTAGAGATCCCACGTTGTCTGTCGTGACGTGACATTTCGCGAACCTTGTGATTTCCGTTCGTGAATCCCTGATTAACAGTGCAACGACGCTTGATGAAAGGATTCGTCGTCCGTGAAAATCTAAAGGTGACGGGGAGCAGAGCATTTGTGGCTATTCCATTTCTGTTCCTTATGACGCGTTTACGTTACACCGTATCATTACGGATAATGTCATATTCGCTTGTCCGTAGATTTAAATCTCTCTTTTTTCTTTTTTCTCCATGTGCACTGCTGGATGAACACGAGTCGACCACTGGTGACATTGTATAATAAATATACGGGTATATTCATTATTTCCATGTCAACGGGACCGTTCTACTGTGAAACTTGTGCTTTTTCTATGTACCGGGTGGACTGATAAGAATTACTGTTTTTAGTATCTTAGAAAAGTGAAACATTTTTCGAATAACAGTTCTTTAGTATGTAAAGTATTGCATGATTTCTTTTTTGATGGGTGGAACTACTGAAGACAGGAGACGGTCATCCATGTTTCTTTTGTCGTAATAAACATTTTTTTTTTAATGAAAAAATTACCACTTTAAGTATCTCTAGATTCATGAAAGTAAAAATTGTTTTCCAATGACAGTCTTTTTAGTACGAAAGGGATACTACGGTGATGATGACTTTTTTTATGGGTGGATTTTTTATCGAAATTTCTTAAAATTTTCTTTAAGAAAATTTTTATTGTAAATTTCTAACAATTCTTTTTTAAGAAATTCAATATTTTTTTTTTCTATTCTCGAATAAGGGTTGTTCAGTTTGAAAAGGATTCTATGACCTTGACTGACGTATTATAGGTCACTATATTCATTTCAAGGATTATTATTAATAAATAAATAAATAAAAAAGAAATAGCGTCTTACAAAAACGTGAATGATCTTCGTGTCTCATAAAAAACTTACCATTACCATTTCTTTTTGGACACATTTTCCCATGATTCTTTTTATGTCAAGCAACTTTCGTATAAAAAATACTTTCTCTCACCTTCACGATTCCGTAGAACATTACTATCGATCCACCCAGTATAATCTTTGACGGGACATTAGAGGAGATATTACGTCGGATAAACGGAGAACGGTGCACGAAACGAGCGAACGAATATAAACCTGTACATCGTTGAAACGTGTGGAAAAATATCACGGAGCCGTGGAACAAGAGTAAGGATCGATAATTAAAAGTGACGGCGTACAGGTAACCTAATAAGCTTGCGTGAATGAAAATCTCTTATTCCCCTCTTCGTGATTCGTCGCGTCTCGAACAAGGAGGATCGTGCAGCTGCATTGCATACGCAGCCTAAATGCACGCAGTCTGTCGCGTGACACGAGAAACGTTTAAATCGTGGTAATTAGGAAGAAGGAAAGAAAGAGAGAGGGAGAGAGAGAGAGAGGAAAAGAGAGAAAGAGGGAGAAAGAGAAAGAGGGAGAGAGAGAGGGAGTGAGAGAGAAAGAGAGAGGGAGAGAGAGAGAAAGAGAGAGGGAGAGAGAGAGGAGAGAGAGAAAGAGGGAGAAAGAGAGAGGGGGGAGAGAGGAAAAGAGAGAAAGTGGGAGAAAGAGAAAGAGGGAGAGAGAGAAAGAGGGAGAAGAGAGTAAGAGGGAGAAGAGAGAGAGAGAGAGAGAGAGAGAAGAGAAAAAAGAAGAATAGGCCAGAAAAGAAGGAAATCAACCGGAAATACGGCGTCACGGCATCGCGACACGTGTCTCGCCGGGACCACGTGTCTCGAAGGAAGCAACTTTGCGAAACAATGCCCTTATCTCGGTGTTATCGTACCTTTTCCCTTCGTCCCTCCCCTGTTAACGAGTTCCAACCGGAAGGAAATTTTTTAGACCGACTTTTCTATGGCTCGCGTGCGTAACGGTACATGTATGGGATACTTAACGTTCGTGTAACGGCTACTTAATTTGTCCAGAGGTAGGGAAGCGGGGAATTAACTCGTCATAAAGTAAGTTTCATTTGTGACAGAACTTTGTAACGACAATGTTTGCTTTTCGCGAATTCGCGTCGAACAGTTGTAAATTGGTGCAATTAAATTGTACGAATTAAATATTACTGTAACTATGAGTGCTTAGTTTAGAATCGTCGCTGCAGGATATCTGCACTATTGTCGATGGGAGTATGGACACTTGAAAAGTGAAAAAAGAAATAAACGCATGGAATTATTTTATTACTGATCTGATTTTCATTGTGGAAATAGAAAGTTAAAGTATTGTGTGTAAATGAATAGATATTTGGACAGAAATAAATTAGGAACTTTTAAATGTTGAATAAAAAAAAGGAATGTTTACTAAATTTAAAGACGCTATTTTCTTTCGATTTAATTGGAACGTAAGGTGAGCCAACTATGCTGATACCGATCATGAGTAGAACAATTCTTCGTAAATGTTTCAGTCATATTTCATAGTAACAAACAAAGAATATTTCCACGTAGATTACAAACAGTTTCGGTTTGTTTTGTTGGATTTTGTTGGAAGGTGAATAAAAAGGAGCAGAAGTGTTACGATTTTCGACGTGAGCCATTGTATTATGTAGCTACTCATGCCGCGTTCTGTAAATCGTTAAACACGTTGACGGAGCGTGTTTCTCTCGCCCTTTCGCTTGAGTCGCTTTGAAGAAACAGGGAAAGAGTTTTACGCGGTCGTGGCCAATGGGAGGACAGCCAAAAGCGGAGTAAATTAATCCGCGGCCGGTTGCAATAACGCGAGGGCAAGCACGCCTTACTTCGTCGTGGTAAGAATCGCAAAGCGGCGACGACATTGTAAATTTTTCGCTCGATTGTTCGTTAGGCCAGGCACGCGGTTCTCTACCTTTCTTCTTCTGTTGTATTTCTCTTTTTTTTTTCTTCTATTCTTTCTTCTCTTCACCATTTTGCCTCCTCGCCATCCCCTAAATCCCGTCCCCTTACCAGCCCGTTACTTTTCCAAGGAAATGCGGCCTCGAGTCGATTAAACAAAGCCAACCTGACTAATTATAGCCGCACGAGACAATTACTAATTACTTTGGAAAAAGTAGCAAGCTTCTTTGGAACTTTAACCAGCGAATACTAAAAACCTTCAACTCTTCGATGGACGGAAGAGTATGCTCACGTTTCTCTTTTCCTCTTTTCTTTTTAACCCTTTGAAAGGCGAATACAGCGATTTCTATTAATATTCGGACACCCTTTGAGACTGAGTAACTTCTTTAAAAGTGGACCAAACGAATTGAGTATTTTTTAAGAAATTCGGAAAATTAGTTTATTTGACGATGTGTAAGGAAGTTTAAAAAAAGTTACAATTGCGAAGGGAACAGTAAAGATCGTTTTTTATTACCTTCTTATCTGAGCCTGTAATGAAAATTTAAAAATACATAAACTAGTTTTTCTTTGCGAAGTTGGAAAGTTCGTAGATGATGTATAGAAAATTTTGAAAAATTGCAACTGTTCGAAATTGCGAGGAAAGTGATGAAGATCGCGTTTTACAACTTTCTTATTTAAAAAATCTGTTTTGTAGATTTATATTAGTTATATGTATACTGGAAAATGTATCGAAATCAGTTAACATCACTGTGAGCTACAAAACGGTGTGAATCGAAGTTTTCCACGAGTTTCAGAAAATTATAAAAAATATTCATTACCCGCTCAAATAAAAGAGTTGCAAAAAATGATCTCTTTTTTCGTGAGAGTTTTTAAAAAATCGAGTCTGTTTTAACAAGCCGGAAACAATCAACGATCTGAAGAGCAAAATTCAACTTGCAATTGGTGGAACAACTTCAGCGAAATGTCGAAAAGTTGTTGAAAATTTCGATAATCGAATTGACGTCTGTAGACGCCAGTCATGGTGCACATTTAAAACGTACCTGATTATACTTCCCATACAAAAAAAGAAAAAAAAAAACAACTCGACAGAATTTCAAATACTCCGTGTTTTATTAAAAAGAAACACGATTGCGTGTAAATTCGCCAATTCTATACATCGAATATGAACATTCTCGATATTCGTGAGAATTTTTCACCCAAAGAACGTTTCGCGCGTTTCTGCTTTCCCCAAATCGTGGATTCATTTTTGCAATCGTAGTCAAAGTGTCAGAAGCGTTCATTATTTACGGTAACATATGTACACGGACCATCAGATGATTATCTTTAATTGTTTCCTCCAGTTAACCGCAGTTACTTCTAATGGAATATCGACGACCTGTAGGAGATGGATAATGAGCAAAACAAACCCCACTCTGTTCGAGGTAAAAACAAAGGGCCAAGCCCACTTTTTTTCTTCCTCGCGTCCACCGGTTACATAGGAGAAGGTTTCAACGATGCCATGGCGCTGTCCCGCGAGAAAAATGGAGGGCGAATTTTTCCCGCGTTCTCTCTACACCCCTACACCCCTTATTCCTTCATTCTTTCTTTCCTTCTCCTTCGACCACTTTCTTTCTTTACACTTTCAGTACAAACTCTCCTGCTCCCCTCTTTTCTCCTCTCTTTCACCATAGCCTCGTCTTCGTTCGATCTTATTCTTCTACGCCCCCACCTTCCTTCACCTCCTTCTACAGCCTCGACGCTCTAGAAAGGGCGGGAAAGGGCAACGTAGGGTAGGTGAAGGATGAAGAAGAGAGAAGAGGGTGGATACGAGAAGGTAGCACCACCAAGACGACTAGGTACGGCTACGCGACGACGACGGCGACGACGACGACGACGGCGACGACGACGACGACGACGATGGACGGAGAATAGTAGGGGTAGCGTTGACGAACCGAGTGGGGATGAAACGAATCAATACTTTTGCACTCAGGCTCCCTCGGGTTCAGGGCTGTGAAATTTTGGCGCGAACAGCCCCCGCGTGCGCTTCCTCTCGCTCCTGAACTCACTTTCTGATGAAAATCAGCTCGTTTCTACGCTATGGATTTTTCCTTTTATCATTGTGGATGATATAGTGTCTCTTTACGATGGGAGTTTTTCCTTTTTTCCTTTGTCTCTTGGGTAATATATCTTATTTTGGGTATGTTGTTGTTTTCTTTTTTCATTGTGTAACAGATTTCCGGTGGAGAAGGCTGCGCGATCGTTCGCGTGCAGCGGTGTTTAGCGTGCGAGGGTAGTTAGGAAGCCGGGTCTCCGTTTCTAAGCGAGGCACAAGTTTACGCGCCGCGGTAAACTTGTATTCAAGAAGATAATTGCTTATTAAGAGCAGAACTCCGTTGATGAAATTTAATGTTCCCCGGATACGTACTTACACGCGTGTGCTGCGAGAAACTTGTTGGTGTTGCTTTCGCCTCGGAAAAGTTGGTAACAGGGCGGCGGTAGCTGACGATGGCGCGACGATCGCGTCGAAATAAACACCGAACCGATGCTCGCGATTAATTGCGTTAACTGTTTCACCATCGCGGATCTTTCGCGAAAATTCCAACCTGTATGAACGCGCTTCTTTCGTCTTCTTTTTCTTTCTCTTTCTACGCTTTTTTTACTTTCAATTTTTTACGAACAAATAAATTTCTTTTTAATCATGGCTACGAAGTTTGGGACAGCAAAGATTTCAATTTAGATCTCCATGAAACGCGTCGATGAAATCTAAACCGAAAATTTGATTTTGTGGATCGATTAGCTGGCAGTTTTAGGCGCTCGAAAGAAGCGTGATCGCTTTAGGATTTCATCCTGTCAACGCTAAGTTAAAGTAAGGTAGTTTGATAAGGTTTGAGGAGAAAGAATTCGGTTTTAAGCAGTTAGAAGCATTTTAACTGCGTTCGTAACCTCTGCAGTTTATAATTAAAAATCAATTAAAAGTTATAAGTAATTATGTTGCTTTGATTTTTGCAAATGTGAAAATTGTGTATTTTATATTTATTACAGGCGTAACAGAGAAATTGAAAAATGAGTAATCCATTAATAAATAAACTATTGACGTTTGAAGTGTTATCGAACCATTGTCGAGTTAATTCTCTTTTTCTGTTTTATTTAATTTTTTATTTCACAACATTGGCTGGGTAGCTGTGATGTTCAATATTTTTTAGTTGACGATATTCATTTTATTTCAATTGTTTTTTAACATTTGTTCAATATGATACATAAATTGATATGTGAAAAAAATTTCAAGAACGCTATTATTTTTCAGAAATAATCCTAGAATTATTTTGTTATTTTTCTTGTTCATTTGTTAACCCTTATCAGACGTATGTCACCCACCATGAACATTTTTTACTATAACAGACATTTGTCACCTGTTACGTGACACAGTAAGCTTTACCAAATTTGACAAATGTCACGCGGGAATTGTTTAAAAAGATACACATTGACAACCTTAAATCGCCTTTGAAAATGTTCGAATACACGATTCTGTGTAATCAAATATATTTCCATTTGAATAATTTCTGTAGTGTAGCAGCAACTCAGCTGTGAAAATCTGACGTCCGATAAGGATTAACAATTTCCACAAATCCATACCTCTAGCATAAACGGAATGATATCTCGTTCCTCGATATTAAAAGAGTTAACATACTTCCTGGCTTATTTAACCTTTTGATTACTGTTGACGCCTATAGGCGTTTTAGAAAATTCAGTTATCCCCCTTCCGCTTGAATTTTATTCTTTGAGCATTATTTATTCCATTCGAATTTAAACACACAAACACCGACCATGAACGATCAAAATATTTCATAATCAGAACACTCGCGTTGTCGCGAACAAACGAACCGGATGTATCGTTGTTTACCCTGTCATGGATACAACGTGCTCTAGCCGTTCTATATTTATCCAACGGAAACGAGAAAAGAAAAGAGAAAAACGTGTGTTACAGCGTGTGTTTTATTCGTATCCAAACAAGATTTCCCGCCGCGAGGATGTTACGCGTGGATGTTCACGAGCCTCGAAAAAGCACCGGGGAACATGATCGAAAGCGTTGCGCGCTGGGACCTCACCTCTTCTCTGTGTTCACGGATGCTTCGCCGGGCGACATGGAGCCACGGAAAAAAGATTCGCGGCACACCAAACTGTGGATTCGTTCGACCGTAATAGAGCTCTCTCGAAATGTTTGCATAACTCACGTACACACGCACCTCTGTGTGTGTATTTGCGTGTGTGTGTGCGTGTGTGTGAAATAGTCATACAGAGAACACCCGTTATATGAGCGTGTAACTTGTGTCGTATAGAAAGGTTGTTAAAGTCGTTGACCTGGTCGTCGGAAAATGGTACGATGTATCGGGAACATGCATGATTTGAACCGTTTAATGCAAAAGTGGTGTAAGTCAATGTTTTTTTCCTTTTCTTGCCTATTCGATTTAACACCACATCTCGAAAGCTCCGTTCTGTTTCGCGCTGAAGTGGCGCTGGGTATAGTACTGTGCAGAAGTCTTAGACCGTCTACGTTGTATTGCAAATTTTCGCTTTTTTTTTTCTTGGCATTAAAAAATGTACAGGAAGGAGGATTTTGAAAGAGTATCAAATTTCTACCTCTTTTGAGCATCGAAAAATTTAACGATTCTGTGAGCCCTGAGGTATCACGAATGCAATTTGATTTTAGATTATTTTCTAGATTTTATGAGTTTCCTTTTTTTTTTTTTTTAGTTATACAATTATGATAAAAGGAAAGATATTTTGAGAATAATTAGCATCGCTTTCGACTTACATCACTTCAGAATTAAAGGGTTAATTTTTAAAATTCTACCATTTTAAATCTATCATCGATAGAGTATAAAAAAAAATTGATACTCTTATCTGAATCTCACAGATAATCAAATTTACAACTATCAAATGTAGAAATTTTCCCGACTCTTAAAAAAAGAAACAGAACAATCATCGAGATAAATCCTCACAAATAATCGAATTTGCAACTATCAAATGTAGAAATTTTCCCGACTTTTGAAAAAGGACAGAGCAATCATCGAGACAATTTCTTTCGCCATTTCCCTTGCAGCTTGCGAAGACCGCCATCGCGAATATACCAATTACACGATTCCACTGGGAAAAAATTTACTTCTACAGCGAACAGATCACATCTAGATCAACAAAATAATAATCGTTCGAAGATCCAGCATGGTCAAGCTGTTAAAGAGTTGTGAATCGGTTGAACAGAAGCGCGATAGGGGAAGATAAAAGGGGTGGCATAGGAACCCTTTGATGCGCCACGAAGTCACTACGGCACTGCGACAACCTCCTCTCCTCCCGGTGGAACGTATACGTGACGTAGTTTAGTGGGGATGGATGACGTCAGTGGTCGATACACACGGTTTTCTCCTCCTCGAGTACTACGCCACCCCCTCTGGCCTGTCGAGCAAAAGGGAGTGTGTACGGGGTATGGGGGAAAGAGCTGGTTTTCGTTCCACGGCAGCGTGGGTGGTTTTCCCGAGGTGTTCGCCATCTATTCTACCGCAATACGAGTCCGTGAATGGCCCTGGCTACTTGCATTCCGCAATTTTCACGGGGAAGGTAGACTTCGTTATTACAGCTCGAGTGTCACGGCATAGGATCGGTGAAAGAGAGAGATGGAGAGAGGAAGAGGAAGAGAGAGAGAGAGAGAGGAGAGAGAGAAAAAAAGATGGAAACGTTTTTACGTAGTTCTGAGGACCGAAAATTGCAGGGAATTGTACAGCCTCGTGGGTTCCGTTGAGGGGAGCTGGATGAAATTAGTTCGGATAATCGTAACCGACGCCTCTAACCCGGTTAACTGCTCGTCGAGCATAGATTTAAAGGTTGATATCACTTAGTCAGATCTCGCGACACGATTTCACGTTCCCTGAGAATTGAAAGATACTTCGTGGTGTATATCAGGTTCTGATTGTCACAGAGACGTGAGATCTTGTGTATTTTACTTGTGTGGCGATTATTTATCAATGTACATACGTAGCAAATTTTTGGAAATGTTTTATAGAAAGATACGGTTTTGTTCATTGTGTTTTTTCGAGAAATACTTCTCATACAGGGTGGATCAGTTAAATGGAAGCATGTGAATATCTGCGTTATTTGTTGAGGACAGTTTTAACGTCGAGCAACAATTTCTGGCGAACAGTTCGAACGTTGAGCTTTCAAAAGAATGTCAGAGTTAGGAGAAATGTAAGGTGGAGGAAATTTGTAATTAATTTCTTTATTAAACTTCGATTTATCACAATTGTACGTGAAAGACGATGTTCGCCGAAATGGCTACCGCTGTTCTCTCGATAGGAAGCCACTCTTTTTCTAAAATTTCTAAATGATGTGTAGAATCTTCTTTTTCAGCTCGTAGATTCTTCGAGGGTTGTTATTGTACTTTTAACCTCGAAGAAAATCATGTAACAGCGTCAGATATTCTAATTCTAGAGATTAATTAACATAGTTTTGTGAGCTAATTCCGTCTCTGCACTTCGATCGCAGTAAATCCACCATTTCGTCAGCTGTATGACACGTTTCACCGTATCCAACTTTATGACTAAAATTGTAATAGGTTAACGGATGATAGTGATCGGTCATAACTATCGAAAACATTTGACATTTGAAAAAAAAAAAAAAGAAAAGAAAGATAGAAAGCAACATAGCCTGGAAACATCCTAAAACTGTTACTAGAACACTGCATATATAGTACATTTATAGTGTATTAAATTTTCCAATACCTACTTCTATCGACACGTAATAAATTCCTGTTCTATCCGTTATCCTTTTAATTGTCCATCGAATATTTCGCGTTTCGTTTACGATCTGTACCTACCAAATATTTATTTAACCGTGAAACGTCGAAAACTCAAGTAACACGGGTCGGATTTTCTTTTACTACTTTCGGCAATTTCATTGGAATTACTTCGGTTATAAAACAGTACATAAACACGTAGTTTGAACAATCCTCCTAGCTTATCGATCAAATAAGAAACACGAAAGAGAGCGATCGTAACTTTCTACCATGATGCCATTGTGGCTACATTTCATCCCTCGAATCCTAAGATGGAGGTTGAGGGGGAGGAGGAGGTGGGTAAAAGGATCACAGTGTTAGTCAGTAATCTAGGAATTCACTAGACGTCCGTAAAGCCCCAATTGGGATTTTTAGGGGCCACTAAACTATCAACGAGCACACCATCACTCTCTCTCTCTCTCTCTCTCTCTTTCCCTCTGTCTCTCAGCCGACCTCCTATTTACTCTGATCCTGACGCACTACAGGTCCCCGAATGTCTTCATAATAAGACGTAAAATCTGTTTTCCATGATTGACCGACGGTTTTTTTTATTATCTCCTTCTATCGCTATGCAACCGTAAAAATCTCAATTAACGGTGCCATCTAAAAAATTTCTGCTCTTTTATTTCCCATCTCAGGTGAGCGTTGCAGCTTTCGACCAATGGAAGAATGAACTCATGTTCCCCATGAAATTATACAAGGTCATCCAACTTGCACTTCTCCTTTTCTTTTTTTTTTTTTAAATAAAATACAAAGTATTTGGAATTTTTTAAACTGTTCTTTTGTTTTTTATTGAAAGTACCATTTATTACAATTATGCGTGGAATAAAATATCACTGAAGTGTGTATCACAGCTGGGTTTGCAGACATTGTTTCGATTAGCGAAATTCTCAATGATTTTTTGACATGTTGCCAATTAGGAACAGAATAACTTTCTCAAAATTGAACCAAATGACACGAGTCTTTTTCTCTAGAATTTGGAAGAATTAGTTTATTCGATAACGTGTGAAATAATTCAATTGCTAAGTTGTGTTCCAGCAAAAGTTCACTTTACAACCGACCACCTTGAATTGAAGAATGATTTGGTCGAATATGAACACCAAAAATCTCACGAATTTTGTACTGTGTATTTTTCAAAGAACACTTATTTTCGTAATACATTTAAACAACATAAATATGTTACTGTAATGTATATTTGTACATGATTAAAATTGTACTGTCTTCTTCTAAAACAAAACATTTACATAATTTAAAAAGAGAAGATTTGTGAACATTATGTAATGTTAATATCTAAGCGTTACATTTGAACGAGCTTCTATAAGGTTATAATGGTTATAGGACAGTTTTAACGAGATCTCACCTAGCCGCGATCGACTTTCTCCCACTTTCGTTTCCTTTTTTCCCCCTGTACTGTGTGCTTCGTCCACAAGGAAGAGAGGAGGAGGATTTCGTTACTTGGGAGTCTTGGTAATTCGACGGTAACGACGCGGTAATCAAGAGTAACGATCGAACCGATCTCGCAGGGCCACTGAGAAATAGGTGACTCGGCCGTGAAGCTTTGTAAGCACGGTTACGAGGCTCGTAACGATTTCGACCGTCGGAACGAACGACGTTTCGAACGGAAGGAATTTCTAACAATCCTCTAACTCGTGCCATTTTTCCTACGGTTACACTTTACATCCTTTCCCTTTACAATCCCTATACCGTTCACCGGAAGAGGGAGAGGAACGATAAAATTCGAAATACGATATATACATTTTACCGATCGATTGTATAGTAAGTAAGATTATATCTGCCCGTAATTATGAAAGTGGTCTAAGTCAAAATTAAAAGAAAAGTAAGTTTATCAGTTATTTCACATCACGTTATTTTAAATTAAATTAATTCAATGTAATTTTTACGATATTGTCAAAAATGAACCGTTAGATACTGCTTGTTATTTCAACATTATATGGAATTTATTTAGTGTTAATTATGAAAGTGGTTTAAGTCAAAAATATATAGAAAATGAGTTTATTAGTTATTATAAATCAGCCGACGACGATAATGAGGACGATTGCAACACATTGTTTCAACTAAAAAACGCAAATTCATTGTTGCGAATTTGTGAAAAAAGAACTGTTAGATTGTGTTAGCTATTTTGTCATTATATGGAATTTTTTTAGTTCTATTTTTAAATGTTACATAATATAGAAGTATTTTTTAATTTATTCAAATGTAATCTTTTAAATATTTCGAAACAAGAAACTTAGATCACTTTCATAATTATGGGCACACATATATCCTGTTCTTTTCTTAAGCCAGGTGAAACTATAGATTCTACGAAATATTGCGATCAGCTTCGACAAATGCACGATAAATTGTGCAAAATGCAGGTTAGTCAGTAGACATAGCGTTATTCTTTCACACGATAACGATCGATCACACATCTCACAAACAACGCTCCAAAAACAACGCGAATTGAATTCTGAAACTCTTTCACACCCTCTGTATTCATCAGATCTCTCAGCTTGTTGGAACATTTACATCACTTTTTCGCCAAAAAGAAAAAATCGTTCAGTAATCAAAAACGTCAACGAACTTATTAACACCAGAAACTCTGATTTCTATCTAAATTGTATAAATGTACTTTCATCACGTTGACAAAAATGTATTATATCTAATAGAACTTCCTTCGATTAAGTAAATTTATTTTTAAACAAATAATCGACGTTTCAAGTTTCACTTCATATGAAACAACCTAATAAAAAGGAACGAATGCACAGAATTCAAAATACACCGTAAATTCTGCATATCGGTAAAAGGAACGAATTTGTTTCCATTAGAATGGTTTTAAAATCCTCTTCCGAACGCGTCAAATCTACCTAAGATAGTCCAGCGTCCAACGTGTTAATATTTCTTCTTTCTCATCCTTTCTTCTCTTTTTCTTCTTCGTCTCGATAAGTTTCGGCTCGTTTGCGCGGAGTGAAACGGGAACGAGTAAAACTGAGAAGGGGAAATATTAGGCGAGGTTATTAGGGGTGGTCGAGAAGAAATGTAGCGACGATAAATTCGACGGGGTGGTTCGAGAGTGTATTATTACCAACTCGGTTCCTACCTACCGTCTATATTCGTACAAATTATTGTATTGTCGCCGAGTTAACTTGGTTATTGCAGCCTCTCGGATTCTCCCTAGGACTTATATGCGTCTAGAGGATCCGGTTCGAGGGAGCAGTTTACCAAAGAGAAAGAGAGAGAAAGAAAAAGAGAGAAAGAGAGAAAGTGGAGGGCAATGATATCGTGAGTGGCGAAAAATGATACGAGCCTCGATAATGATAATACTTGGAGGATGGAAGGAAAGGGGAAATGAAATGCGGGTTGCAACTAGAAAGGGGCTTAGAGTGGGAGAAGCTATTGTGCTCCTAGGAATGATTACCCTTCGAGCTGGTCTCATCGTTATAGATTTACCGGCACGAGCGGAACCCGCACAAAGGCCAAGCGTGTTAATTTGCCGGAGGAACGATGAATAATCCAGTGGGAAATTTTAATCGAGACCTGTCCAAAGTGGCAAGAATAAAAAGAGGTAATTCCGGCGGAGTCTTTATTCGTTGGCTGAGTATACGGGGATCTGGATCGGGATTAAATTCTTAAATAAGTTAGGACATCTGTCTTTAAGACGTTTTCATAGATGTCGAAGTTCTCAGAGTATTTCGCAATTTTATTTGTTAAATCAATTTGTTGTAAAGATATATGTAATATAATTCTTTGTTATATTTTTATTAAAACGGTTTCATGTAGAATTATATTTATATAAATTTGTTATCAGATCTAAACTTCGAAACGAATTTATAAAAATACTAATACAGTCTTTACGGTATTATGCAATGTTTAAAATATTCTTCAATAAAATAACACATTGATTTCAAAGAAATACAAGAGTGAAATGTGTCTTTGAGTTATCGATGATCCAGGTTTCTTATGGAGAATTAAAACGATGGATTCTTCTTTAACGAAACACCGGGATATGATGTTTCGTTCGATACGGTGAATTCTCAAATATTTGTAACGCGACACGCGGTCAGAGTTATGTAAATGGCACGTAGCTGTAAGATTGGCAAGGCTGGTGGGTAAATAAAATTTATCATGCGCGGATCGAAGCCACGCGAGGCGTATACGGGGGTTGCAGTTCTCGTGAGCACGTGGCACACGTGCCTGCATAATCTACCCGCTATTTGTATCTTGCGCTTTCTTCAAAGACCCGGGGCCCCGCGTTTGCGTACACGGAATGATAATTTCGGGTTTAAACCACGGAAAAGGGTCCCCTTTTTTCGTGTGTCCCCCAGTGGCTTTTTTCTCGTCGGACGCAAATTTGCTCTGTTCGAATAAATCACACGGCGCGCACGTGGCCGTCGATGCAAAGAGCGAGAGGGAGCGCTGAGAGGGAGAGCTGAGAGAGAGAGAGAGAGAAGAGAGAGAGAGAGAGAATGCGCTGAGAGAGAGAAGGCGCTGAGAAAGAAAAAGCGCTGGTAGAGAGAGAGCACTGAGAGAGGAGGCGTTGAGAGAGAGAAAACGCTGAGAAAGAGAAGACTCTGAGAGAGAAAGCTCTGAGAGATAGAGAGCACTGAGAGAGAAGGCGTTGAGAGAGAGAAAACGCTGAGAAAGAGAAGACTGAGATAGAGAAGACTCTGAGAGAGAAAGCTCTGAGAGAGAGAAGGCACTGAGAGATAGAAGGCGCTGAGATAGAGAAAAAACGCTGAGATAGAGAACACGTTGGAGGAGAGAGCGTTGAGATAAAGCTTCGATGAGAGAGGGCTGAGAGAGACAGCTGAGAGAGAAGTGGTTAAAAGAATCGATGCACACCCTTCGATTCAATTCAGATAGACCCCGTCTGATTGGTTCTTGATGAAAAGATCTAGGTTCTCCCGTAGTTATTTACCTTCACCTACATTCGACGTAGTGCTTCGATCATTTTTCTTTTTTTATCCCGCTGCACAAGTTTATAATTTTCCATGGTATTATTAACAGAGGCTTTGAAATTTTAGAATTCATCAAGATCGTAGGTTTCTAATTTAATTCTTTTACAGTTAGCTAATGGATTAGGTAAAACGGTTATTGCTAGCACTCACGATAGGTTAGAATCCATCTCCATCAACATCTAATGCTACTTTATCGTATCACTTTTACTACTTATTTACTTTTTCAATTGATTCGATCTTTCCTCTGCCAATACTTTGTCAGACGTGTTCTCTTATCGTCCTCTTCGATCAGATCTGATCAGATCATACGTGTGTCACTCATATATAAATAACTTCTTTCTTTTGCTGCATTGCTCATAATTTATTCACCACAAATGATTTCCTCTTATTATCAAAACATTGTCATTACTTTAGAAACATTCTTTGTAATTCTAATTGTTTGTCTTATATTTGAAATATCAATTAAAATTCTTTACAGAGAACAACAAGAACATGCAAGCAGAAATAAAAATTATATATTCATGATAGAAATGTATTAACTAAAATGTAAAAGATAAAATTTAACATTTGAAATGAAGGAAGAAAAAGAAGATGCTTTAGTCGTATGCAAAATTTGTTTAAAACGGTCTGGCAGGGAATGTGTTAACGTCGTATACGAAATTACACGTACGACGGAGCACGACTAAGGCCTAACGTCTAAATCAACAGGCATTAGTCCTAATCACCGTCATTCATAAGCAAATTTGATTTCCTTTCAGACCAAGGGGCACTCCTAATGTTTTCGACATCCCCTCTTTCACGCCTCATTCTCTTACAGCCTGCCCTAATTTCACCTCGGTCTCTTCTGCTTCGCTTATTCTTCGTGTTCCACCTCCTGGCCTTGTCGTTATTCTTTCCTTCGTCGATAACGTCTGGTAAAAATAGAACGTTGGCCTCGGCGAAGCATCAAAGTCATCGCGGGAATCAGTCGATAATAGTGCGCCCCCGCTAGCATTTCGATACGTTCACCACATCCTTTTTTTTTCTACAATGTACATGTTACTTCACAAAAAATAATCGAACAGTGTACAGGATGTTACGATTTTTCAGGCATTTTTTGGCAATGCGAGAAAAAAGCATACTTGAAAGGAAAAAGTTGAGAAAATAACGAAATGAAAATTTCAAAAATACTGTTGCGTTTTTCTCACAAAAAGATTAGATCGTCATCTTTTTTTTTAACGACACTGTCGTACACTAGCATAAGTAAATAAATAAATATATTAAAAATATTATAAATGTATAAATTTTTCTATATTGAGGGTAATGTTGAAACGAATTCAGCAATGTTGATACGTTTATTGAAAATTTTATATTAATATTGTACGTAACAGCTTATTGAGGAAAATATTTTTAACGTGGTAAATAGACTGCGGATCGTTATGCATTTACAAGAAATTTCAAAGGTATTCGCAAGATATTGCAAATTCTAGTGCATATACTTGCACCTACCAAGTGAGATAATATAACAATAAAAATAAAAATTGTTAGCATAAAAAATAAATATAACAAAGACATGGTAATAACGAAACTTCTACAACAATTTCCAATCGAAGTTCCACCATCTTCTTTGTATCCTCGAAAATATTTCTACAATTGAATCGAATGATACGAGGGCACATTAGCAGGCTATATTTCACATAAATATTTTCCACTTTTATCCAGATTCCCTACTCGATTTTGATTCCCTAGAGGCAACTTCGTGCGATTTTCTTTTCTCTCCACGGGGAGATTTCTCGCGCGTGAGAAACGAAAGAAGAAAAAAGGAAAAAAGGTTCCAGTGGCACGCAGGGTTGTCTTGCAGCTCGAAAATGACGGATTCGACGTGGTTCCCCACGATATCGGATAAAGTGCGTGCATGGCCAGATAAGAAAGGCAAAAGGGGCCACGTGGCAGAGGATAAGCCGGAGACGAATGGGCCAGTCACGCAATTTCACGTCAAACACACCCTACCGGTCTCCATCGACCACCTTACGAGCCGGAACCGTTGTGGTTCTTACCCTCCTCGGCCCTTTACTCCCGCACCTGCCGCCCATCCCAAAAACACACCACCCTTCGTCGAATCTTCTGCTGAAGGATTAGCCTCTTACTCATGTCCTGACCGACACTTCTGTAAACGTCCGTTGTATCGTTAGACTACCCGGTTGGACTATGGCAATTAACTAGCCAGACAAGGATCTAATGTTTCCCTTGTTTCGTTCTAACTTGATAAAAAATCTGTCACCTGACTTTCCTCTTGCGTATGGGACGGTGTCGGGGATGTGTTCGTTTGAGACAGTTGCTGGAATTTTTGTGAAAGGTAAAAAGAAAAGGATGGTACTAGGGTCGTTTGATGGGTAAAGGGAAAAAGGGTTGGTGGTTTAATATGGTTTGCTTAGCGAATCGTATATTTAGGGTATCAGTGTAATAGAGATCTAATGGAGAATTTTAAGTGAATTAATAATAAAGTATAAATCACCTTGTATACAGTGAAAGTTTAATTCTATAGCTGTCTATAATAATAATTTTATAAGGAGTAATATCTAAAGTTGCATAATTTTGAATTTGATTGAGTGAGATGAAATTTTAGAGTTTGAATGTTTAAATCTGCATAATTTCAATTTGGTTGGCTGTGCTTGAATTTTAGAATTTGATTAATTATTATATACCGTATATTTAGAGTGTCCGTGTAGAAGAGATCTAATGGAGAATTTTAAGTGAATTAATAATAAAGTATAAATCACCTTGTACACAGTGAAAGTTTAATTCTATAACTACCTATAATAACAATTTTATTAGGAGTAATATTTAAAATTGCATAATTTTGAATTTGATCGATTGACAAAATTTATCAGTTATCGTTAAACCGATTAGCCGACTCATTTCAGTTTGCGAAACTTTACTATTACTGTCATTAAATATCTTTCTACGTTATTTTACCATCACTACGATAATATTTTCATCCGACCGAGGAAAACGTTTACAAGACGATCAAAGAGTACGTTTACACGTGTATACGACATTTTTTGCTCTGAATTACCTCCCGAACATGTTGACAGAGTTTCTCAGTTTCGATCTGGGACACCCTGTATGTGCGTGAATTTTCAATCGTAAAAGTGGCGACGTTCGCTTGCATTCTCATCTTCGAGTAGCGAGAAAAAGAGATATATATATATATATATATATATATATATATATATATATATATATATATATATATATATAGAGAGAGAGAGAGAGAAATCGATGTGGCGATATTGTTCGAATTTTATTGCAACGTGACACACACGCGGCTAACCGCTGGGGATGGTATATAGTTACGAGCCGGAGATTCGTGTTTACGAGTCCAAACTGTCCGGTAAATTGACACACGACCGCGCAGGGATGTTTCGTATCCACTCCTCCACCTCCTCTATCTCTTCGACGACGATCTACGAACCCCTTCCCCTCTTTCTCTTCTCTACGATCACAGAAACGACGCGCGTCGAAAAGTGTCGATGCTCCGCCAGTTTCATTTCCGAGGAGCCTGCCCGAACGGTGTTTTATCGCCGTGTACCTTTGAGTATGATTGCGCTTCCGCTTTTGGTTATAGCCCGGTATCGCTGCCAGGTCAATAGACGATTCGGTTCTCCATGCGATTTAGGGGACACCGCTGTTCCGTCTCGATCGTCCTGGGAAATTCACCTTTTTTTTCTTTTTTAACCTCGATCTCGCGGCTAAATATGATTAACAAACTTTACAATGCTAATCCATCAAACCGAGGTTTGCTCACATTTTGCGTTTTATGAGGTAGCAGAGTGTTAGCGAGAATACCTGAAAGTGGGAAAAGTGCCTCACGCTTCACCGAATAATTATCATTTCTTTAAATATAGACATTTTATTTATTTATCTATTAGAAACAGTCTCCTCGTTCTTACATTACTGATATTCTTACAAATACAATTTGAAATTTCATTTAGCCCATATATCAGGTTGTCTTGAAAGTTTCTTTCGTTTTATGGTTATACATGAGCTGTAGAATCGTTTATTTCCTGTGTAATTTTATAGAATTTCAATTTTTCATTCTTCTTCTTCTCTTTAGATGACTCATGATGCGATTTTTCCAAAATTGCTGTGATTTTTCGAACAAAATTTCCGACTCTAAACTTTCTGCATCGATTATGTACCATTTGAACAGTACGATCCCAATAGACAACGTAAATCTAATTTGCATTATTCCGAGCACTATTACTTTTTATAAAGCAACACAACGTCACATGTTGCAAATACATTTTCTGATTTTCAAAAATCCAACAGACGCTTTATCAAAAAAAGAAACATACTATTGGAAAACTATAAGACAACTAATGACTGTAAGTTCAATTTTAAACAAATTAAACTACACGTTTACTCGAAATGCTGTCAAAGCAGAGCAGTGCGTGAATATAACGAAAAGAACTTTTGGAACAACCTAAATACAAACTCTAGCCTATATTTACACCATTTCTACACATCTTCCTCCGTTCATAGTAACATTTATCGTTTTTTAACCAATCCTCCAACAAAATCATCCTCTTATTTAAACCCCAGAAATGATTCCTGCAGTCGGTATAAACACGATAGGAAATCGACACAAAAATTCCATCCCCTGTAGCGATCGAAACGGTTCGTTTCATTTCCACTAAAACCAAAGGCCGTTAAAAAACAAAAATATCTTTTTTCCTTTCCACTAAGCTGCGTGGCTAGCCGCGGTCGATCGAGTCTCGGTCACGTTATTCCGGCAAATTATCCAGCAATATAAACCGTGTTAAATGGTAATCGTTCGATCCCTTATCTGTGGCGTTTCGAGCTGACATTATCGGCAATTACGATAGGCATCGTGCCTGGAGGTCGCTCGGTGACGCGAATCGCTTTTACCTCTCTTTCCCTCTCTTTGTTCTTGTTGCTCTTTCTTGCTTTCTTTCTTTTTTCTTCTTCTCTTTCTCTTTTCTATTGTTTCGCTTCTGTTGTACCGTACCGTTCTACGCGTACTAACATTGTATACGACGCATACCGTCGACCTCGAATCACCGTGTATAGTACACGCGTATGTGCGTGCGGACCGCGTGACATCTCTGTCATGCGTTACGGGCCTGTGGGAATGCGGATGCCCGTGGTTTCCCGCTGACTTTCATATAACCAATGCGAAATTAGCCTGTGCGTGGACGCGGCTGTCTGAAACAAATCTGCCGCTGAAATTTCAATTGTCTCGGTTAACTCGCCGATTAATAGCGACTTTGACCCTTTCAGACGAGCTTTCGAGAAGAAAAGAAAATCATCCATTTCTACGTAAAGATTCATATATTCTGTATTTTAACCCTTTGACTGCGACGCGTTTCAACGAAGAACTATTATATTATGCGGCACTGTATCTACAGTAACTCTCGTTAATATTCAGATTCTATTTAAAATAGAATAACTTTTTCAAAATTGGACTAATGTACTAAACTAATTTTTGATTTTATTTAAAAATCGAACGAATTTGTACATTAACCAATCGATAATTTCGTTCTACTCTTTACAGTCACATCAGCGAACTATCCCGATCGCTATAATCTCGTAAGCTTTCCAGTTCCCTCTCCCGCGAGACGAAAAATCGGACAATGTCGGGTATAACTATCGAGGGTGTGGAAGACGACGCCGCGGGATTAAGAAACGCTTGGATCCCCGAGCGTATACGTCGGATTTGCATGAACGTGGCGAAATTAGGGCGACCATGGTCGGGGTCGAATTGTATTAAATCGAGCCTCGTCTATCCTGTCGGAAGCCAAATGGGAATCGGTGTCCAATTACGAGCGTCGTGGTGCTGAGAAACGGGTCACCAAGTATCTCTTGTTCGAGGGATTCGAAGATGACGTGACAGAGGGACGTATCTTTTTCGTAGTCAAAGGATTAAATCCTCTAATCTAGCCTTTAGTTGCTGTTCGCTACAGATCAGTATCTCGTATCGTGCGTTAAAAGGTACTGTTCGCAGTTAAAGGGTTAAATCACCATCTTACGATGATTTTCCTATCGCCAGGATGTAATAAAAGAGAGCACAAACTTCTGAGCTACATCGAAATATCTAAATAAAGACACGCGAGAGGTATATAAACAACAGAAAAAAAAGGGGGAGTTTTATAAAGGAGAGGAAGAAATTAAAACGTTACTTCTATTGCCAAGATAGTTTTAATTTGGTACACGTGCCAACGGTGTGTTCTCCATTGATGTCAGTGGGTCGGTTCAGCGATAGAATTTGTCGAAATTTCGATGTAAAAGACGGGAGAAAGGAAGAAAGAAAGAGTTTCGTGGACGATGCGGTAACGACATGGACTTCCGTTGCGGATAACGCGTTGTGGTTCCTTCGAGAACTCGCTATAACGATTCAACCGATGGCCTGTTAATGGTCCAAGTTAGGTGAGTTTCCATCGTAGAGGAACGTCGCGGACGGTAGATACGTATCTTCGAAGTCGTCGAAGAACTTGAGAGAGGGTTGCGTTTCGATGTTTCCTTTCCCTGCTGGTATCGTTCGCCAATTTTCTCCTCTCGTCGTTGTCTCGATTAATCGCGGAGATAATGCGAGGAGGAGTGTGCACCATGATTGTCGTAGTGTTTCAGAGGATGACTGTTCTCGGTTCACCGTTTCAACTCAATTTAATTGTCGTTTCTTTGCTACTTTTGCTCGTGTTTAAATTAAACGACGATCGACGGTGATAATTTCGTCAGCTAATCTGCGTAGAGTAACGTATCAAGGATTTCTTTTCCATCGTATACACAGCAATTACACGATGATTATATCTATTGTAATCACAAGAAACAGAAAAGAAAAATTATACTAAAATTGAATCCGTGCTTTTTTGCAAACTTTTAGTTTATAATAGGTTACGATTAGCATATAAGTCATTTGAAATTTCCATGGAATTTTACATCATGATATCTGCACCTGCGGTTACTTACAACTCGACTAAATATCTACCAATATTTGGTTGCTTTTTTTCTTTCTTGTTTCTTCTCTCATTTAACCTGAGAGGAATAATGAACGTGTTAATTGGCGAACGTATTATCGTAAGAAAATAACGTAGAAAATAGCGCGATGCCGGGAGTGGCCTGTGCGAAATTATACGATGCATTAACACGATAAAACAGAGCAATTCTCGATAGCAGGTAAGCAGGGAGTTGGTCAGGATGGTGGTGCGGTAAGGGAACATATAATCGTGTTATAAATTCACGGGAAAATAACATATCACGTGGACGGTGGGACCTACCTACTTAAAATCAACGAGGAGCAAATCAGAGTGTACTACGTATTCCGTAGATTACAAGCTTCGTATGTCGAATGATGCGCAACGGGCTATAAGAAAATGGCAACCTATAGATGCATGTAAATACGTATCGGTTGTAGGCGAAAGCCTGCCAGTTATTTGTCTTGTTTTTGGAACGAGACTTAACCAGCTAACCGAATCTCATGAATTTTCCACTAACTGGGCGCGAAGGTTTTTATGTATGTGTGTGTACGTTTTCTTTCCTTTTTTTCTTCTTCTTCTTCTTCCGTGGAATGTTTTATAGCGGTTTATTACGAAAGTTTGTCCCACGTTATGTGGCGAGTTATAAAGTCGTTTTCCTTCGTGACTATACACGCGGCGATACTGCCAACCTGGAATTGCTATTTTTCTACGTTTCTTAGAGCCGAAGAAACAAAACAAACACGTGCAAATTGTATCGAAAAGAGAAACGAAGAAATGAAAGTATTTTTTTTTGGAGTAGATTTTGGAGGATTTTTTTGACGCAAGGGTGTATTTCGATATTTTGTATTTAATTTTCTAACGAATTTAAGTTTGCGGAAAAAATTTACTTTCTGAATATTGGTTTTCTGACGGACCTATAGATATGCAAAGTTTGAAAGAAATCGACGATGGTCAATTTTATATGGTTTTAAAATGGACTCCCTTTTTTTACTTTTTTTTTTACAATTAGAACTTTATTTTTTATATTTATCATCCCTCATTGCGAGAGTAATTTTTTTTGAAAAAATGATACGAAGTACAAGTTTCTTCGTATTTAATCCAATTTATATTCGTACATATGCATTACAGTGTAATAGTCTGCAGACTGACATGTCGCGAGTTCAATTAATTTTTCTTCCATTTAATTTGTCCTTTTTGTTTCAATGAAAAATGAATTTACTACTTTACCTATCATTTAATATACTGGTAAGCTTATATCGAAGCTATAAAACGTTATTGTGTTAGATACTGTATTTTTAATTCATAAAGACAATTAGGAACTCGCAGACTGACACGCCGCAACTTTATCTGCGTCTTTTTCTATTCAATTTGCCCTTTATATTTCCATGAAAAATTAATTGACTATTTTACTTATCGTTTAATATACTTAGAAGCACACATGGAAGCTATAGAAGATCATAACACTAAAAACTGCATTTTTAATTCGTGAAAACAGTTACGAACTTGTGAACTAACACGCCGCGAGTTCAGTTGCTTCTTTCTCCCTTTAATTTGCCCTTAATTTACTATTTCACCTATCATTTAACATACTTAAAAGCACATATCGAAGCTACAGAAGATCATAACACTAAAACCTGTATTTTTAAATGATACAGACAATTACGAACTTGCAGACTGACACGACGCGAGTTCAATTCTTTCTTTCTCCACTCAATTTGTCCTCTATATTTCAATTAAAAATTAATTTGCTACTTTACCTATCATTTAATATACTCATAAACGCATATCGAAGCTATAGAAATTATATAAGATATTTATTTTTGATTGGTGAAGACAATTGGCAATTTTGCGAAGAATAATTCCGCGATGCGCGCAGCCGAGGGTTAAAAATCTCATGTTTCTCTTTCACCGTTATTCTTATGTCCCGTTGCTGAAATACCAAGGAAGACCGTAAAAGAGATACCTATACTTTAATAATAAGCCTGGATGGTACATCGTTGACTGATTATAAATATTTCGAAGCGAAAGGGCGAGCGCGACGTTTCGCCGCGCGGTGATTCGTAACGATTTTCTGCGCCAACAGGAATGATCACGTGCGCTTCCGGTTATTACGATTCCGGGAACAAGAGGTGCATAGGCGTAACGGTGTATAGGTGAGGTTCTGTTATGCATGCAGTTGTGTGCATCTCGTTGGGGTTCTCTGCAGGTCGACTTGGCAGGGTATAAAAGGGGTTCGCTGAGTCGCCATCCTGTCTGGGTCATCGCGTGCTTTCCACGGCCCTCTCTCTTTCTCTCTCTCCTTCCCTATAAGTTCTCTCTGCGTTGCAGGTTATACGTCGCGACATGGAAATAATATGGCGCATTATTATCGTATCGGATTAGATGCGGCTGATTCGACACCTTGCTGAAAGAATTTTTTTTCCACCGTCACTCGTAGAGATCCCTCAGATCGTGGAACGTGATTCGTACTTCCGGTTCACGGGGTGCGTTGGATTTACGAAGATGTATACGTATATACCTTTGTGTAGCGCAATTTGCGCTTAAACCATTCGCCTCGTAACGACGAGCCGCGAGAGTATGGTTGAGATGTCATAAATGGGAATTTATGTGTTTATTGTATTTGTATTTTTGCATACTATTTCATAATTTCAACGTTTTCAGGATTTATGTTAGTTATCAGAGCTTGCTGATAGATAATAAAATGTTTGATTCGGTTATTTGAATGATTGTAGTAATTAAGTTAGACACTGTTCCTTCTAATCAATGATTTATTTGTATATATAGTTACATCTGATAATCTAAAATTTGTATTACATCAATATACATATAAATTTGACGCCAATGTGTTTTTTCATACGAGATCTTAAATTTTTGTAACTGTTTCATGTATAATAAGTTATTATTTCAATTAGCCTACAAAATTATCACTCTATAAAAATAATTACTGTCTATTTCTCAATTAATCAATCATTATTACTGTAAATCGTTTATTATTATTTGTACTAATTAATATAAACACTATAAGGATTATTATTAATATATAATAAATGGTATATTGTATTTTGTATGTACTATATTACAGGTATATTATATATAAACACTATTAATATTTAATAACAAACAGTATTCATAATGAAAAAGAAATACAATAAAGATATATGCTAATTAATACTATTAATATTGATATATAATAATGATATATTAATTGTATCGATTAGATATTATTATCAGCATTAATTAATAAAACTTTTGATGATATTTATTTTCATTCTTATTTTTATTTTTACACATTGTTATTATAAGTATCAATTAGTACACATTTTTATTATCTTCACTTTTATTCTTATTTTTATTTTTACGTATTATTATCATAAGTATTAATTAATACAAACTTTTATTATTTTTACTTTTATTCTCATTTCTATTTTTACACATTGTTATTATAAGTAGTAATTAGTTCAAGTACTATCAATATTATTATTGATATACGATATTTATTCGATGTCTCTTTATTTAAAGCTCTATTGGTACAGTAAATAGTCGAAGTTGACACACGTATAGTCAAACGATTAATTGGTAAATGCATCGTTTTAGGTTTTAATGAAGAAATAATTATTCTCTACGTAGAATTGTAGATGTTTTCGATCTGTTTCATTCCATCTTCATTTTATCACGAGTTCCTGGAATTAATACGTGTCTAGGGTAGTTCCAAGTACAGATCGATTAATGCGCTTTAATGTTCAGGATGAGCGCGTTGAAATATTAAACTAGTCGACCCCGATTACCCATAGGACTTGAGTATTTCATTCGTGCGATCGCGTAGAAATGTCACGGTACAAATTGTTCACAGCGCGAAGAGAAACAAAATGCGTAGTAGCATAATTTATGCTCGGTGTTGTAAAGCATCATCGATCCGCGGTGGTAACCTTGAACGGCGTTGAAAAAAGATATTTTACACGAGATACGACGCCATCTACGATCTAAATTAATAATAATTCACGGTCTCGCTGATCGTTCTACACGTGACAACTTTCTTATCCTTTTACGTCATGTTCCTCGTTGTTTCTCTTAACACATCTCGTGCAACTCAAGGTACAGTGAGTCGCAAAAATATTCGCAACCCCTTCGAAACAATCATTTTTTCAAAATTGGTCTAAACGATCTGAACTTTTCTTGTTTGAGAAGTTAGAAGAATTAGTTTATTAGTAATTTTTTTTAAATTAGATCAAATCAGTTTCTTTTCTTTTTCTTTTTTTTTTTTTTAAAGAAGTTAGAAGGATTAGATTGTTAGATGACATGTACGAAAAATTTGTAAAATGCTATAATTTGTCAGAATTGCAAAGAAATTAGCGAGAGAGAAGTTAGAAAGATTAGATTGTTAAGTGACGTGTACGAAAAATTTAAAAGATGCTATAATTTGTCAGAATTGCGAAGAAATTAGCGAAAGTAGTTCTTTCAACTTGTTTGTCCGAGTCCTTGATAGAACCTTAAAAAATTCGTTTCGTAAATTTAGAAATGGCGAAGATCGCAATTGTTTCGCGAAATAAAAAGATATGCGTAAAATCAAATAAAATTCCGAATATATCGCGAACTGTGCGAATACTTCTTTAACTCACTATACTCACGTGTATCCGATTGCACTGTGACAAAGTACGGTAGAAAATATACGCGTGTCGATGTAAGCAACGATAAGCACACCAAAAGAAAAGAACAAAGGAGAAACAAGAAAGTTAAAAAAAAGAACATTTCACGAGCAACTGGTACAACTAGGACGTTAAAGAGGAAAAGAGAAATGCTTGTAAATATGTAACTCGTGACACACAATCTCGCTTAGGAAAACGAGCCCTGGTTATCAGTCTCATTTCGCAACGATTTATCCTCTCTTGTTACACGACCGAGATCGTTTCCAGTAGGGAATAATTCACGGTTGACAAATGGTACTCAATTATCAGATTTATCGCGTGCAACCAGAGGGAGAACAGCAAAAAAAAAAAAAAGAAAAAGAAAAGAAGAAAAAGAAAAACAGAAAATAGGAGAAAAGAAAGAAATATTATACCAAATCGAATTAGGTTCGAAGAACGACAGCTTAGGGTTGAAGAAAGAATCGCTGGGTGTGTAAATTATCACTGGACAATAGAGAAGAATACTTTTTCCTCGTGTTAAAAAGGTAGAGGGATAGGTTGGAAGAGGGACGAAACGGTGAGATCTCAAACGAATTTCTCCGATAATTGAAAACACAGCTGGGAACGGCGATTCCTGTTGGAAATGGGAGGGAGATTCGAAATGGGGAGGGAATGGCGAAACCCGAAAGTTCACGGGTCATCAGGAGCGATCCGTCGTGTAACAGGGCGGAAGTTCAAAGTTCACTGTGCCGACGAAGTTGTTGGACACGGTGCAGGATGTGCCTCGAATTTTAGAGTATCGTTGAGTGCGGATACTTTCGTAAATGTGTCCGGGATAGCTGCATAGCAGAGAAATGAGGGAGAGAGAGAGAATTTGGATCGTGTTTTACGATCTATATCGATATGGTTAGTAGTGGTGATTACGTAGGAATTTAAGTACGTTCATTCGTGCTCGTAAGTATTGGAGCACTCGTTATGTTCGTGTAAAATCTATTATTTTATATCGATTCAAATTTTTATTAATTTAATAGCGTCGTTTTATGAGGTATGAAGTACCATCGAATTTTTTATCATAGTTATTTGTTTTTTGAAATAATTATAAAATATATGTATTCTTTTTGTTTTTATTAATATTATATATATTAGGTATAAAAATAAGGTCTTTCTGATTTAAGTCACATAATCAGTACAGTCATTTGTATCGAAATACTCGCGCTGGTATTTGTAAGTTGTCAGAAAAATTTCAAAAAGTCATTAGAAAAATGGCAAAAAGTCATTGACAATAATGGGAATTATTTTGACGATAAATTTGTTTTCATTCCTTTTGAATAAAACTTTGATTGTATCGAAAAGTTCGAAACAATTCATTTCTGCACCTAATATGTAATATTAGCGAAGAAAACATATTTTTTTAAATACATAATTCCTTATAAATAAATAAATAATGTTTATACAAATATATAAATAGATAAATAATACATAATTTCTTATAAATAACAAAATTTTTTTGTTATACTTTGAGAATCTAGAATGAATCACTTTTCTTTTCAGGATCTTAATAAATTTGCAGTTACTTTTGTGAATCAAATAATTTGATATCGAAATTGTAATTGATGATAAGGCTTGCTTCACGTTTAGCAGACAGATTTCTGTAGATTTTGGTAGATGTTTGTCGAATTTAATACATTTCAGTGGGATTTAGGAGAATTTAAAAGGTTTCAGTAGAATTCAGTACAATTTAGTGGACTTCAATAGATTTCAGTTGACTTTAGTAAAATTTTGTACACTCTAGAACGTTTCAGTAGAATTTAGTAATGTTTGGAATACTTCAGTAGATTTCAGTAAAGTTTAGTAGAAATTTTAGTAGATTTCAAAAGGTTTCAGTAATGAATTTAGTAGATTTCAGTAGAGTTCAGTACCATTTAGTAGACTTCAGTAGAGAATTTAGTAGATTTCATTAAATTTTAGTCAAATTTAGTAGAAATTTTAGCAAATTTCAGTAGGCTTTAGTCAAATTCAAAAGATTTCAGTAGAGAATTTAATAGATTCCAGAATGTTAAATATAAAATTTAATATAATTCAGCAGATTTCAAGTAGATACGCGTAAAATTCGAAAGATTACAATATCTTCCACTAAAACAAAGTACGTTTCACCATTCTTTAGAAAATTTCAGCAAATTCTGTTACATTCCAACAAACTTCACTAGAATTCACTAAAATTCTCTAGCCTTTCTATGTGCCCCACGTTCGGTAAGTGTCACGATACTTATGAACGAGAGTGTACACGTCCATACGAGAGGATTGAATAATAAAACTTCGGGATTATTTAGTTCCGTTACATTATCTCACTTTTATCTTCGAATCGAACCCTCGCGTATTCACGTGAAGTGGAAGAACGTTTTGGGGGAGGGGGTAGGTGGCAGTCCGATAAATTTCACCGTTCCACCTAACCCTTTCTTCGACGATCGTTAAACTTAACAGGCGAGAGTGCAACAACTTCGAACCGGTTACTCGATTCGATGGAGGATAGGCAAAAGTTTCGCATGCGAACGTTTCCTTTTATTATTTTATTTTTTTCTCCCTTTCTTTTTTCACGGAATTCATTCGAACGTGGTTGAAAAACAAAAAAGAAGAAAAAGAAGAAACGAGAAAATTCTATTTTCAACCCTTCGTCTTTTCAACGTTTCCGCTTACATCTATCCAAATAGGTGTACGATTCCCTTACCTAACCTCTGTGTATGACTGTTTACACACGGCACGCAGGAGGAAGGATATCTATGGTGCATAGAACCCCTTCCCCCCTTTTATTATTCAATTATCCTTTATTATCAGCGTTATCCGCGGCCCCGTATATACCACAGTTGCGTGCCAAGAATTTATATCGTCTGAGAACGATTATGTAGCCTGTATACAAAATTCTGGATTCCGCCAGCTTTGGCCGCGTTTGCACCGCGTGTTTAGACTGCGAATGTGTGTGCGCGCACCGCTCCTAGTCCTGAATGCGAGCCTTAATCTCACTGTGGGCGGTCGACGGTGCTTTAGTTACATCAAAGTGGCAGTAAGCCACGGAAAATTACAGCTATGGGGTTTCAAAGCCGAAACTGCTTCTATATTACTCCAAGGATTCGCTCGGCTCGTAAACTTTTGCGACAAGTCTCTCTCTCTCTTCCTCTCTCTCTCTCTCTCTCTCGTCTCTTTCTCTCTTTCTATCTCTAGCTTTATCTATCTGCCTTCATACCACCTCTTCTCTTATCCCACCGCCCTGTTTTCTGGGATATGTGAAGTTATTGGGAACCAGCCATAAATAGATTTCGAAGATTCGCGAACGTGTTCGGATTGAACATTTTAACGGGTGTATTTCATCTGTGATACATTTACTGTTACTGTTACTTTTTTCTTTTTTCTTTTTTTTTTTTTATTGAAGTTTGTTAATTATATTCTTCGAAAGAATAAAATATATTATGATTAGCTGGAGCCTTTTATTCTTTCAACCCTTTCATATCGTACCACACGCAACGTGATTAATGAAAGTTAGGAGGAAACGAGTACAGCAAGAAGTAGTTGCGTATCTTTATATCCGTCATCGTATATTCGTGTAATTCAGTGGATAAGATGGGGTATCGCGTATTATATATTAAATCGTTTTTTCAAAATACGATATGTCTCGTTTGAGTCGCTACTGTTACGAAAGATTCTCAAGTTAGGTTAGGTTACAAAATATTACACAGATTTCTTAAAAAATGGCACGGAATCTTGTTTACCCTCCATACAGATCAAAGTAATTTTCGCAAAAAGAAAGAGAAGAAAAATGAAAAAAAAGTTATTGCAAATTATCACGAAACATTTTCAAAGTTAGGTTATGTCGGAAAAAGTGACACAGGTTTCTTCGAAAATGCCACGGAATCTTGTTTTTTTCCATACAGATCAAAGTAATTCTCTTAAAAAAAAAACAAAAAAAAACGAAACAAAGGAAAAAAAATGGTTGCAAACTACCACGAAACATTCTCAAAGTTAGGTTATGTCGGAAAAAGTGACACAGGTTTCTTCGACAATGCCACGGAATCTCGTTTTTTTCTATACAGATCAAAGTAATTCTCTTAAAAAAAAAAAAAAAAAAAACGAAACAAAGGAAAAAAAATGGTTGCAAACTACCACGAAACATTCTCAAAGTTAGGTTATGTGAGAGAAAACGACACAGGTTTCTTCGAAAATGCCACGGAATCTCGTTTTTTTCTATACAGATCAAAGTAATTCTCTTAAAAAAAAAAAAAAAAAAAAAAAAACGAAACAAAGGAAAAAAAATGGTTGCAAACTACCACGAAACATTCTCAAAGTTAGGTTAGGTGAGAGAAAACGACACAGGTTTCTTTGAAAATGCCACGGAATCTCGCTTTTCTCCCACTCAGATCGAATAAATTCCCATAAAAAGGAAGAAGGGAAGAGAAACGGAGGAAAACATGATTACAACCTGTTACGAAACATTCCCACGCCCTCCTTCTTCCCTCGTTGTGGTCCCGTGGGGGCGTGCGAAGGTCCGTCCGGAAGGTGGCGGACGGGCACGCGATTCACGCCGCCTCATAGACCATAATTATTCGTGAAAAGCGCGGAAACAATTTCCAATTAAAATGTCTGGACGCAGTGTCGAAAGTTCTCCAATTTAACACGAACTCTCACTCTCTCTCTCTCTCTTTCCACCCTCTCGTAGAAATATCATCCATGGAAACTCCTCTCGTCCACGTGCAGCGGAAAATTTTACGCCCACCCTTTAAACCACGAGCTCCGTTGCGTTTGTCCCACGTGGAACTCCATGATGCGACACAGTTAAAATGCCCACGCGGCTGGACAAAGAAGGTCGTCGCCGTTTCCTCCTACGCGTGTGTATATACATTATTATCCCACGCGTGACACCGTTCCACCCTTTCGATTAATCTTCTGGAAAGGGTAACTGATTACTGGGAAAGCTTCTTTCCACGAACCGTTTACGTCTCGAGTACCTCGGAAGGAATTGCGCGAACGTTCGCAATCTTCTTTGTATCCTGTTCAAACCCACTTTTCCACGACGATGCACCGAGATGAGATACACCGGTGACCTTTTGCAAGTAACAAGAGAATATCAAACTGCGACTGTTATTTACGCTGTTAGAGATGGTTAGGTGGTAGAACGATTCGATTCAAGAGAAACGAGGTCGTTACTTTACGAGCTCGTCCCGGTCGAAAACGCGCGGAGATACTAATTTATACCGGTACATGTACACGTCATAGTTTAGCTTCCTGTTTCATCGGTTAATTGACACGAATTAACCGGGTTGGATTCGTGTTATTCTTCGTGTTGGCGTTGCTCGAACTGTCGTCTGGATTAATCCAGTTCTTTCTGAACTATACTCGCTTCACCGTTAATTGCTTTCATTTGAACGTGTATGTAGGTATGTAAGCCTGTAAAATCGGTCAGGAATCGAGGTAAACGTGTTTCCAGTGTACTAATAGAGGAATAGAGACGTATGTATACTCTGTCAGGGCTGTCTTATATATTCGTGTAATCGTTCAAATTTTTCTGATCATTTTCGTTCTTATCTGTGTTTTATTTTAATTTTTATTATTTTATCCACTGTTCTTTATTGTCAAGGATTATCTTTTACGTTGTTTACTTTATCTTTTAAATTTATCAAATTAAATTGATTTTCGTTCTTATCTGTGTTTTATTTTAATTTTTATTATTTTATCCACCATTCTTTATTGCCAAGGATTATTTTTTTTATTTTTTTTATATTTTTTTTTAAATTTGTCAAACTAAATTGATTCACGTTGATATGTATCACCAAGTTTTATTATTTTATCCATTATTCTTTATTGCCAATGATTATCTTCTACATTGTTTACACTACTTCTAAAATGTGTCTCACTAAATTGACATAGATATATAATATAACTTTTTGATACACCAAGCACAGAAGAAAAGCGTAAATATTAAAAAAAAACTAAAAATTAGCATTTGCAAAGTTTCTTTGTCAGTTCTTACAATGAAACTTTATAGCCCGCTCACGAAGTTTCCCTACCGCAAATGAAAAAGAAGAAATTGCACCACTGTCGATATTAACGATCCTATGTTAAATTTGTATCTTGTTACTCGTTATTTACGTAAAAATCGGGAGATCGATTCATCCTTTACTCTTCCGGTTACTCGAATCAAATCAAAAGTAGGTATCTGCCAGGAAACGTTCACCAATCATAATCACGCGGTTGCAATTCACCGATCGTCAAAGTGTCCTCTTACCACCTCCTGTATATTCCTTCCACCAGATATACATGTACATAATTCGGTCTGAAAGCGTCGATACGACGCTATGATTCAACTCGACGAATCTCGTAAGAGGGTGAACGCGTATCGCTTGCGGAAAAACGTCCTCGTACATCGGCGGAATTATAAGAGGTACGGTGGGAAAAAGAAAGAAGAAAAAAAAAAGAAAAAGGAGAAGGGGTGGGGAGGAGTGTTCAGGATGGAATGGCATTGGCGAACTATCAGCGATAAAAAGAACTCGCGAGCGGATAGTTGGCATGCCAGGGGCACTCGTCCCAATTCACCCTCGAGGCTGTTTCAAGCTCAGCCCATCGTTCTTTTTCGTCCCGCCGGCGAATTTAGCACCCTTTTTACTTTTCTTACCGTTGTCCCTCCCAACTCCATCCTCTCGCGTCCCTTTCTATAGGCTAAATGGCGGATAGCGTAGGAAATCTTCATGCACGATGGTCTATCGATCCATGCTTCATTTCTTTCGCTCTTCGTATCGCGTTCGATGGATATAAAAAAGTTGAGAAGTTTCATTGAGATTTCTTCTTTTTTCTTGCTCTCGTTTCCTCTCGTTTTTTTTCTTTTTTTTGACCATTTGTGCGAAACTTTTTTCGGGATTCAATTTTGGGAATGAGATACATTTATACGAATTGTTAGATACGTGTGATGAGTTATTGAGTAATGCATTTAATCGAAATTATTTCTACGTAATTCTATGCATTTTTCGTATATGGTAAAAATAACTAATGTGAGATTAATTTTTTAAAAAAGAAAAGTTCTTACTCGTTTTAAGAGAAAGGTGTCTAATATGAGACCCATTTCGTTAAAAAGAAAGTGCTTAGTGTGAGACTCATTTGTCTGAAAACACTTTTGTTGAAATTCGATGCAGGCTGTATTTGTAATTTTGACTGAAAACGTCTGAAACCATTTTTATTAAAATGCGATACACGTTTATGAAAGTAAGATATGTATTCGTTTGCAATCTACTGGATAGTATAGTAAAAGATTCGTTTTATTTTTTTTTTTTTTTTATAAAATTGAAACAAATACACAGATTAAGAAAATGTTTGTTTCTTCCTGAAACTTATTTTTTCTGTCGTTTTTCATCATGTACATCTGAAGATTCAAGAGATGCTTCGTAACAGGAACTTATGAGAACTTCCTACATTTTCTACAACTTTTCCATCACATTTCCCGTAAATGAGTGTACTTCTATGATATTTAGAGTGTAATTTTAGGACCTATAGAATGATGCCTTATTAGAATTTCAGGTGTTTCAAATTTGTCACAAATCTGTCACTTTCTGCTGATCCTCTTTTAACACATTACTGCCTAAAAATTTAGAAGCACCTGTAAATTTTCACCAATATTGTATTTTCCACTAATTCTTTACAAATTCGAAATTAACACTCTGGATATCACTAACAATTTACTTCGTTTCGATTGATTCTAACAATAAAAATATTCACAAACTTCGCAATTCTTTTTGCCAATTTTTCTATAGTTCTGAAAAACATCAAAGCGTGGTCCTAAATGTACAAATTTTTAATTCCTACATACGTTAGTCTCGAATGTTCACTGTCCCACTACAATTTTAAATAAATAAAGCCGAAGTATTATATATAAATTTTTATTTAAAATTCCTCTTGAATTTCTAGCTAAAATTAGAACAAAAATACAAATTCGATAGATGTACAAATACTTCATTTATCACACCTAAACCATAATCTGCATCACGAGTAGAGATACGTTATTATACGGCAAGGGGTTAATAGCAACATGTAAATTGTACTAAACAATAAAAAACAAAGGAACTTAAACATGATTAAATATCCTCGTTAAAATCTACCAGCAATCATACTTGGCATAAACTCGAGAGATTTTAAACAGGCCAATTATAACGATAATTGCTAAGTCACTCCTAGATACTTGTTCAGTGTCGTATAGAGTCGAACACCGTCGTCCAGTCCATCTGTTTCCAGCTTAAGGATCTCTCCCGTAGTGCATGAACGGCAGCAGGGTGATTCTACGAGGGACGGATAGCCGATCGTTATGATGGATCCTTATTTAATATCCACATAACTTCCGGTGAGCTCGTCGACTGCTATATCCCTTCCGTGCATCGGTACTTTGCCACATGTGATGGCTGATTCCATAGGGAATCGTGACAGGGAACTTTCACATCTGAATACCATTTTCCGGCTGTATTACCCTATCCTAAATACTGTAGGATTCATATCGAACATACAGTCGAAATTCTAAATTACAATCGTGATGAATAAATAACGAAAGTCGGAGGTTGGAAGAAAAAGCGCAATGTTGGCCAAGAAGAAAAAGAAGAAGAAACGAGGGACATTTTGCATTTCCTCCATTTATTTCTGTTGAAACACGCCGGTAGGATTTCAATCTTGCTACCGGCCAACATGGCATTCTACGGCTTAAATATCGAAATCTAAATCTTTCTTGGTGACGTCAGACCACTGGTTTTCCTTCCTTTTTACGTCGTTTCATCGTTCGATGCGGCTAGACATCTTCTTCTGGTCCCCAAATGGTATTCCTTTTCCCTCCTCTTGTCTACTACTTTACACACCTAACATGTAAACGTAGAACGGTGTAGTTGTGTTCTACAGAATGTTGTTCTTTTAAATCAAGAAAACGCAAACGAACTGCGCCATTGCTGTTAGTGGATTAAAGTCGTACTTTCAAACGTTGGCGGCCGGCAGACTTTACACGGCGACGTAAGAAAACGCTTAGGAGTTACGCTCATGACTACCGGGTTCTCGTAAACTTGCCTACTGTTTTCTTCCCTTCACTTCTTACATCTTTCTCCTCTTACCGAAACAACCAACACCCTTTTCTATAAGCGAGTCTACGGGGTTGGGCTTTTCTAGACGACCAAGACGCGTAAAACTAGTCACGATGTAGCCGATTGGATTTTCTGGATTCTCCCTGTTGACGATTGACCGTAGAAAAATAGGTCTCGATGAGCTCCTTGAGGGTGAAATGATTACTAGAGAGAATGAAAAGGGGGATGGAGAGATGAGGTAAGCGATGACTACACGATGATCTTTTTTCAAAGCACAGAGATATATTCGTTTGGTATGGGTTTAATATTTTTATAGATGAGCTTGGACGATTTGCATGGCTGTGAAATATGGATGATTTTTTAATTTTTTAGGGAATTTGTAAATTTATTAATTAGGTGAATTTGCACATTTATCATTATTGGGTAAATTTGTACATTTTTCTGTTAGTTAAATTTGTGTGGAAATTTGGAAGAGGATCTTTCTTCGTGGTAAAGAGGTGCATACATTCGTCAAGTTTGTGTTTAACACTAGATTTACGGGACACGTCAATTTGACGGATTTGAGATTTCACGAGAGAAATTACAAAAACAATTGTTGTTATTTCCCAGCAACTTTTTCTCACTTTTATTTATGGAATGATACGAAAATATATCCGAATTTGTAAATACGGTAGTAATATACAATTATGTTATCTCTAACAAATCGATTTCTGGAAGGAAAGATTCAGTTTCTGGTTCACGCAAAAAAAGCCCGTAAATCTAGTGTTAATATTTTTACGAATAATTTTACCGTAAAATATCTTTTTAACCGATTTGTTAATTTTGTGGAGAATTTGTAAATTTACTAGTTAGGAGGATTTGCAAATTTATCACTATTGGGTAAATTTGTAAATTTTCTTGTTAGTTAAATTTGTGTGGAAATTTGGAAGAGGAGCTTTCTTCATGGTAAAGAGATGCATACATTCGTCAAGTTTGTGTTTAATATCTTTACGAATAATTGAGTTTAATATTTTACAATTTTAACAGGCGTGAAATATGGATGATTTTCCATTCTTGTAGAGAATTTGTAAATTTACCACTGTTAAGTATATTTCTGTCGTTTGGTCTCTTTCAACTCGTCACTTTCTTATTTCTTTAACAACTTCTGTCATTATCAAAGAAACATAATATAATTGTTACTAATACATTCGTAACGTAGTCCTACATTATTTTACATATTTTAAAAGATTTTCTACCGTATACTTTTTCATATTCCCAGCAATTTCTATGCATTTGTTGTTGCATACCTTTCGTAAGTTAATTAATCTTTTTAAAATTTGAAACAACAAATGTTTCTTTAAAAATACCATTTTCTTTTAATATTCAAACACATTTAAATTGCGGTATTCAGTTATAGATTCTTGAAAATTACACAAAAATTACTCTTCATCTGTTTCTCTAAAATTCAACCATTGATTTAGAAGTCGATACAACGGGAAAATCAAGAATAAAAAGATTGAGCTTGAATCTTTCTTCGTTTGCAAAACTTTTTTCTACAATTTCTATAATAATGTTTAAAAATATCTATATCCTAACCTAAACCTCCTTACACGAACGTCTCACCCGAAAATTATCACTCGTACCAATAACACATTTACTTTTGTTTCCCCGATCAATTCCAATCTCGTGGAAAAAAAGCACTTCGCTCTATAGGGCCTCTCGTTAAACCGTTAATAACAATTTCACATTCCTCCGTTTCATCGTCTGATCTATATCATTCGCCGTATGAACCGTGTAACAGGAAAAAAGAAAATCCCTTCCGAACGGCCCTTAATCCGCGAAATGTTTATAGGTACACATAGCCTACAGGGTGGTCGCTGCGGGGTGTTAGGTTCTTTCGTGTAACGTCAGGTCAAACGGTGTGCACGAAAAGGGGGTTGTAAAGGGTATGGGGAAAGTGCAGTAAAGGCACGTTATGGAGACGCGTCCGACATAAATCACCGTAGATTAACAATAAAAAAATATATTACCCCGCGAGGAGTGACTTACCTTGCGGGTTTGTACGACACTACACCGGTCCACCTAACCCGCCCCTTTTATACCGTGTGTCTGAAATAGTAAACAGCATGGTAGTATGCGTGCAACTGGTCGATCGTATTGGTTCTACGTGGAGGGCCGACGAGCACGTACGGCCCATAAAGGGGGCCGTAACAAGGGCCGTGAACCTTATAGAATCTCTCATGGGCAACTACAAATTCTCAACGTGTTCAACGAACTGCTAGACGAATGACTCAACCTTGCCGCGAAATCGATCCTGACGTTCCTTCGAGTTCGACGTGTGTGTTCGTTCGCTACCATTCCACAGATCTTCTTCTTCTTACCACCTGTAACACCTCATATCTCGATACTTTGAAAGTAAACTTATAGAGAAGATATTCGGTTCGAGATCTGCTATCTGGAAGGAAAGTATGTTTGTTTTACGTCAAGGATGAGGGAGACAGAGATACTTGACAGTTTTGCCATTGATTGCAAGCTTTAATTTGTGGAAAATTATTTTCTTATTTTCCTTATGTAATGCTACGTTTGATTTGCAATGAAATGGAGGAAAAGAGTGAAATCTTCATTTTTATCTCCTGCGAAGTGAAACGCGAATTGAAGCCATTAGACTTTTCCTTCTGGAACTACGTTAACCCTTTGGGCACTGATTTATTTGAGAAGATCTTTGCGTTTGGAACGGATTTAATTTGCTGATGCACGGAATAGTGTGTAAAGGTGGTAGATTTATGCGCCAGAGTCACCGAAAATTGGGTTCGTCGTATTCACTCCACCAGACGCAATCGTGGTGGTAATTTATACGATCTCGTGTTTCACGTATAACGCCATCGAATGTACTTTGAAACAGTGCAGGGAATACTAGATTATCTTGCGTAGTTTTCGTTTCATTTCAATTCGAAGTTCTATCGTTCTTATCGAAAGACCCTATAGTATGGACGTCAAAAAAAGGAGAAAAATTCGAATAGGAAAGAATCCTTAAATCCTTAATGCTCGAGAGCCATTGACACAGGCAAAATGCAGTCTAACCTATTCGTAGCACGATTCGATACCCAGAGACGATGGGTATAACCGAATCATTCATGTTTATTAAAATATCGATGGGGTAGGCTTCTCGATACAAGCTATTTCTTTTTCCGCACACGGGATCAAGAATTTATGCTACCAAAGGGATCGAGAGGTCTCTCTCCCTCTGCTTCTCTCTGCAAGGGGATGAAAGACATTTTTGCCCTGGCTGCTGTTCTTCGTTCACATACAAAAGCGGTTTTCGAGATAATGGCGAGTAACGGGAACAATGTGCATTAGAGAGAGGGTGCACAGGGCTATCACGTAGCGCCCTGGCTATGGTGCGTCGTCGAAACGAGCAACCTTCCATGGGACCTGACCATGACTCCCTTGAGAACATATACACGCTGTGTGTCACGAAAAAAAGGTTCTGCCTTCTGTCTAGTTGATGTTTCTTCTGCTTGGACACTTCGATGCAACGATCTATGGAATTATTCGCAAATTTTACGCAGATTTCTGTGGAAATTTGTGCAGGATTGTTACTTTTCCTAGGCTTCAAGCCATGTCAGAGTAGAATCGTGGAAGGAAGAATGGAGAGATGTTAGAATTACTGAACTACGCAGAGTCTATGATAACGTAATTGATAACAATTTGACTTTACTGTTAAATAGAAGAGGAATAAGTGACGATAATAGGATATAAAAGTAAGAACAGGATACATTCATATCTCATCGCGAAAATAGGATCAAATATCTGCGATTTCTGCGACACGTAAAACTTAGGTGCACATTAAGAAAAGGATGCAACGTAATTTACCGAATTCGTCGAATGTATTATGAGAAATAGACTCTTGTGAAAAGATCCTAAGCTATCTGAAGGATATTAACTTGTATCAGTTGCTATAGATACTTTTGGTCCCACTGAGAAATTCGACTGTAATCACTGATAACCTTAAAAGATGCACGCGATCATAAATACTCAATTGAAAAAGAAAGAAAGAAGAAAACATCGAGTATTCAATATCCAGTTGTTCGTTCAGTACGAACAGTCTCCGTAGTCGGTACACCTGACGCAATTTCCAAAGAAAGGAAAGTGTGGTTACCTGGAATTCGATGATTCCGCGAAAAACACATCACGTATTACAACCGCGAGTGTGGTTTTGCCCCCATGGTGGATCCGGGAGGACGATACGCGTCCGCCAGGGTCCAATTACCAGGTTGAAACAACCGAGGGGACCGGGGATTTCCTTTCAGGGAACGTTTCACGAACTCGTTCGGAAGTCCAGGATCGGCGAAACGAGCGGTTCGTTAGAATCGATTAGACGGAAGAAAGGAGGGATGGAGAGTCTTACGTGGCCAGACTTCTGGGCACCGTGTTTTCTATAGTAAAAGCGAGAAGTAGACGTGGTGTCTTTGCCAGTCTTTTGAAAAATCATTCGACAACGTTGTATTCTATTTCCTGGTACGATGGTACCACATGGGTTAAGTCTTCGATGAAGATAGGGGGAAAGGGGAAAAAATTGGCTGAAGAAGGAACGAGGGTCGGAGACGTTGGTACATGTAATCCAGGCTAGCGCGGTAATAGAGTGGAACTTACGCGGAGTTTAAGGGCGTCGCTAGCGACGAAGCAATGTTACGAAATGGGGCAGTTTTACAGGCAGTAAAATGTTGATTGGAATCCAGCCGATCGTTTCTCTCTTGGTCCCAGCTAACCCTTCCACCCTTCGTTTTCACCCGTTACAGCCTGCCCTGGCCCTTTCCCTCTCTTTTCTGCTTTCTCTCTCTCTCTCCCGCGCTTTCTTGCTCTCGCGTATCTCTCTCTCGCGTTCTCTATTTCCCGCGTTTTCTCTCACGCGTTCTTTTTCTCCCGCTCTCGCGTTCTCTTTTTCGCGCGTTTCTTCTCTCTCGCGTTCTCTCGCTCTCGCGTTCTGTCTCTCACGCGTTTCTCTCTCCCGCGTTCTCTTTTTCGCCCGTTCTCTCGCTCTCGCGTTCTCTCTCTTGCGCGTTATCTCACTCTCGGCTTCTATTTTTCACGCGTTTTCTCTCGCGTCTTTTCTTTCTCTCGCCTACTTCCTTTCGCGCGTTCTCTCTCTCTCTCGCGTTATCTCTTTTGCGTCGCTCCTACTCTCTCTCACTCTCTCTCCGTCTGTCTCTGTTGGTCCTCCTCTCCTCGATTCGTTTCCGTGTATCTCTGTCTGTGGGTAACAACGGGTTGAACCGTTCTGCATTGGTTTTCCAATGCATACCAAGCGTGCATACACCGCGTATCTATTGTAATACGTAATACGCAACTCGTACGCGGCGGTGGGTCCAAGTAACGTAATCGAGAACGCACCCTCTCCCTTTCGCCTCCCTATATTCGTGAATAACGGACCTCGCTGATTTCTGACTGGATGCAATTTGCAGTATCACGCTTCTAGACCCTTATTTCCGCGTGACTCTGCATCCTCTCTATTCACCCTATGGAAAATCCAGGATGTAATAATTAAACACAGGGGAATTCGCTTGTCACGTTTAGAAATTTCGCTTCTTTTTATTATTCTCTCGTTGACTTCCACGCACAGTTCGTGAAATCGCGTTATTTAGCAAAGTCAGTTTATTTTCTAGCGCAAAATTACAATAATAATTACAGCAATAACAACAATGTCTAATTATTAATGTGTATCGTATTTGGTTCATGTTAAAATATGCAAGAGTACAATTTCGATTTATAGAAAATTATTTCCGTGAAATTTTCCTATCATTGTGTCAAGGCTTGCACAAAAAAGTCTTTATATCTTAAAATATAATAAATAATATGTTAAATTTACGTATAAAAAATATTTTACTCAGGGAATACATTCTTCGAGTATTTTCAGCAAAAGTTAATGAATTTCGAGTAAATAAAGATCACCGAGGAAAATTTTATTAAATTTTAAATTTCCACGCAGGAAAATTAAGCGTTTGAACATTTCTCTTGATTGTAAAAATCTTCAAATCCTCCAATATAGTAACTACATCGCCCGTACTATTGTAAACTTCGTATAATCCATTATCATGACAATTCTCTTTTATTCTTCTTACACTGTGATCCCTTTTTCTAGAATTATCGTTCGAGCGGAATGTAAAATGCGAGAGGAATATCTTAGGGGGTGAATTTTCCGAATATTTCCCCTCTTCTGGTGTAACTGTTTCCGCTTCGAAAAATTGTAATATTTTTTTCCGACAATAGAAATTCAGAGATATTTTTATGGATTTTTCTAAGTACATCTTGCATCCGATTACATAAAGTTGAGAACCAGAATCCTGCCGTCCTCTCTGTCGTTGTTCCAAAAAGGGCGGCAGGTTGGAATTGCTTTCAAGGAGAAAGGATTCGAGTTACAGAGGGATATAGGGATGGTTACAGGACGGCGTTTGAATTTTCGCGAAATTTGCATGCGGCGACAGAACGAAGGGCCCAACACCACCGTGTCATCTCTCTTCCTTTCACGTTCGCGCGTTCTGGAATATCAAAGCACCAACGAATCTAATTCGTAACGTTAGCTGGAACCATGCACTCCTCTACACGTGTACAATCTGAAAGATACAACATCATCATGGTTTAGCTCATTATTCTCCCCTCATTGACAGCTGGAATTCTATCAGAAGATTTATGAAGTCGTTGAATTCAACCTCCTGATTGTACATACAGACGTACGATGTATCTAAATCGAGGAATCAGTTTGTACAACAAAAAGTACGTATTTCCATTTAGAGAAGTCATGGAATTGTTAATTGTATCATGCACTGTTGCATTGTTAATATGCAAAAGTATATGATAATATTTTTTTTTACAAAATTTTTGCATATTTTCAAAGGTTCAATAAATATATATAAAAAATTTTAGAAAGAAAACTCGAACATTTTTAAATTTATTCTATCTTAATAATCATCTCCAAAAGAGCATTCTACACGTCAATACTGTCTTGAAAAAAAATTCAAGAGTCTATAGATGTTACTGCTTTTCGAGTCATTTATCCTTAATAATTTCTTCTTGTGTCATATATTTAGAAATTACATGTCACTCGATTTTTTTATATACATATTTATATATTTATCGATTGAGTTTGAACGAGTTTAATTAAACTCTTCCAAGAGTTAGGAGAATTTTGAATTTTTCTGAATCGTGATCGAAATGATTTGAATCTTCATAGTCTCGAAAATCTTTGAATCGTTTCGAAGTTTAGATTCGAACGCTTGTTATTAAATATAGGAAATTTTTCGAATAAAACCTCATTGTCTTTGTATTTCTTTACATATTTTGTCTAATAAATTTGCTAAACTTGATTAGGAAACGCGAGAAAGATTTGTATGATTGAAATTATAAGCAAAGTGACGACAATACGTCCTCGTAGACGATATATCTATATTTTCGATACGCTATCATTCATCATCCACGCGTTATCCTCACGTGGCAACTGTTAATCATCCGTTCACCATCCCGATTATATAGAAGTCGAAGATACAAAGTCTCATTATGATTACGTGGCAATATATTAAACAAATTTCTGTCGTTTTTCAACCGTGCACGATTTCTCGGAAATGTAAATCATGCCCTCGAATCGAGGAAAGCGAAGCTGAACGAAAAAGGGACGAGACGCGGGAATTTGAACGGAAACTCGCACGAGCCACGCAACCAGATCCTCGTGGAAGCTTGTAATTTGTATAATACACGCTTTGCCACACTTCGAGGGTTACTAATGCTCGTAGTTGTTTTGCGAAAGGGAAATAAAAGAAAAGAATTGGCAAGCTTCGTAGCATTTGCGGTGACTTTCAAGTAATATTCGAAAGATCGTACAAATTGGAAACTTACGATGAAAATTGACTGAACTGTTCTTAACACGTTGAGCGCCACGCGTATTTCTAAGGCAATCCCGTTCAGGCCACGCGCGCCGCTTCTACGCGCTGGTATTGAAGGGCCGGTGTTTCCGATCGCTTTAAGATCCAGAAAATCCAGAAAATCGCAAGAAGATCCAGAAAAAACCACAAACTCGAAAGAAAATCGGGAAAAGTCTCTGAAGTTCGAAAGTACTGTAAATTATGTTATGACAAAAATGTAAGAAAAGATGGTAGAGTGATGGCAAGGAGAAAGACCAAGCGTGTTGTAACATTTTGTAATACTTGTAAAGGAAAACCATTTTTACGTTTGCCATGTTACAATGAATCCCATTAATCCTGTAATGATACCAAATTAAGTAAATTTTAAATAAATTTTCTGTAATTCCGTAAAATAGTGTAAAATTTTATAGTTCTCATGTTACACGCTGTCAGCCACCGATGGCTGACGCGGCCTAAACGGAAAGTCTAGTGTCAGCCATCGATGGCTGACGTGGCGCTCAACGTGTTAATACTTTGATGGTTGCAAAAAAGAAAAAAAAACATACAGAAAATTGTGTTATAAGAGAGAACGAACGTTGTAGAAAATATAGACTGTGTAGTTAAAATTATCCTCTCCAAATCTCTCAGATGCCCTGTAGAAGGTTTATCTTGTCCAATCTACACAACGAAGATTGAAACAAGTGATCAGGAATAAGGTTCGAACGATGAGAAACGTGAAGAAGTGGTAAAGTATGCAAAGTGTACGTTCACGAAGTATAAAAGTACTAAATTAAAATTTGCAACAATGAATTCGACGGTGGTCAAAACCGGGCAGCCGGTTACACGTCCAGCCCATTTCCGGCGCGGCCAGGTGAAACCGAATATTACCCGCGCCAGTTCGGAGCCATTCATTATTTCTCCCGCGTTTTTTGTCGTTTCGCCTCGTAACCTCGATAGTCGTCTGTAGAGTTCTGAAAACACCGCGCGCGGTGAAACAGAGAGAGAGAGAGAGAGAGAGAGAGAGAGTGAGAAAGGGATGAGAGAGGAGAGACAAGAGGAAGAGAAGCACGTAACGAATCGCGCGGCACGGTCCCGCACTTCGTTATCTCTCTCGCTCTCTCCTGATTTATATCTTTGCACGGGGAATTGAGATTAACGAGGTGTCTTGTTTCTCTTCTCTCTGCATTTTGTACCTTTGTCCCATTGCGTTTGCGTACGCGCAAACGATACACCTTATTCTTATTCGTGGTATCGGGGCAACGTCCGCGTCAGAGATGCACCCAGCTTCTTATTTGCGGAAGGGAATTGCGTTGTCACGTAGAGGACGAGGAATCGTCGCAATGTCGTGGCATGCTCCGAATTTCTGTACGAACGGAGACAATGAGAGACAGAGAGAGAGAGAGAGAATAATCTAATGTGATCAAATTCAGCGATTCATCCTCTATACCTTTCGCCGTAATAATTAACCACGCGCAGGAAGTAAAAAGGAACCTCCTCTCGCGATCAGATGGTACACGGTGGTTTTTAATTCGAAAGCAGGTGCAACAGGGGGTGAGATCTCGTCCGGATCAAGATCATGATTCATTATTCGCGGTTTCTTCGCGATAGGTTGCGAGTTGTCGCGAAGGCAGCGAGGTGGAAACGTAAGGGGAGGAAAAGGCGAAAACGTGGACGTGGAAGCGACGTTTCTGGTAGCTTTGCTCTCTCTCTCTCTCTCTCTCATTCTCTCACTTTCTCTCTCGCTCTCACGTTTTCTGCCTGCGTTTCCTTCCTCTGCTTTGTTCGGTACGTCATGCGTTTGCCCCCGGGATGGCTACGTGTTATTGCGCCCAGTTATTACCATAGTTATTACCGCGACACTGAGTTTTACGATCTGATCGTCGCTGGCGCACGCTGCAATCTGTGCAGAAGGGCATCGCGTCTGTCGTCACAGAAGCTTCCAAGGTGGAAGTCGTTCCTTCTCCTGCTGTCAGCTTCGTCCTCTATTTTCTCTCTGACTTCTTCTTTTTTTTTTTTCTTATCCTCCTTCCCCTCCTTTATGTCACTTTTGTGTTGCTTCGCAAGCAGTTTGCTTTAAGCGGGAATTACGTATCAATTTGTGCGACAGGTCTGTTGCAGGATACACTTCGGTGTTCTGGGAAGTTGAGAATAGAAACAGTTTGCGTGTAAATTGTTCTTAGTCTATTGTTACATTTGAAATGAAAAAAACAGGATCAATTTTGTTCATTTCACTCTTGCAAAATAGATACAGAAAATTATTTCTATTCGAGGAAATCTTCAAGTTGGATTAAATTCTTAAAAATCAGGAATAAACATAATTTGTATAAGTTCGTTCATTGGTAACAAAATCATAAATTAATTTTTGTGTATTGCTGCACTTGAAATTTAAAGGATGCAATAAATTTCATTCACTCTATTCTTGCAGAATTAATACAGAAAATTATTTTTATTCGAGGATACTTTTAGGTTAGGTTCTTGGAAATTAGGTACAGAAACAGTTTGCATAAATTGATTTTTGCCATAATTATTAATTAATATTCATTTCTTTGTACACTTGGAATGAAAAAAATGTTATAAAGTTTATTTTCTCCATTTTTACTGAATAAATATTTTTTTACAGATAAGCATTTATATTGATGGATACATTTGGGTTAGGTTAAGTTCTTACAAATTAAAGATAGAAATGGTTTGCATTAGTTCATTAATTTTTAAAATAATTATGAATTAATTTCAGTGTATTTTCACGTATAAAATTACAATGATGCAATAAACTCGAGGAAAAGGCACCTGATCTAACCTATTTTAAGATTGCAACATTATCGTATGTGTGGTTAGACTAACAGTCAGGTTTAATTTATAGGAAATCTGTTTAGTTTTAAAAAACTGCAAGTGTATTCTTGCCTGAATGCAAAAGGTGAACGTACGAGATATTTTTCTTCGGGGAACTCAGTCTCAGGGGAACCGTTCGAGAGAAAACTGACCTGCGAAGTACGTTCAAAGTGTGCTTCAAATGTACATATAGTATACATCTCTACGTATACATTCCATTTCTATCTACGCTTCAGTTATACTTATACATCATAATTAAAATGTCTCAATATCCCTAATTAATTATCAAATCTCACACTTCCTTGCTCGCTCCACTCTGACAGGGTACCCACGAAAAAGCTAAAAAGAAACAAAAATTATTTCACTCTTTATAATTAAAAACAGACAACCAGAAACGTTTCATAGATAAAATTACTCCATCACAATGTACAGGCAACCCTCGAAAGATTAATTCACCGCAAGAACAATAGGACCAGTGACAAGATAAAACAGCACAAAGGGTTCCGTCCAACGATTTCGTTATCTGTCGGTTCTCTCTTCGTTTTTTCTCTCTCTCTCTAATTTTTTTTTCTTTCTCTCTCATTGTCGACGTCACGTCGACAAGTTCATCAGTATGAAGGATCTAAATAAACATTCGTTCCAGCGTACCTCGCTTGTATTTCGAGCAGAATGCTTCAGAAGAGAGGAGGAGAGGAAGAGAACGGTGAATTCGCGCTAGCTTGTCCCGTAAAAAGTTTACGGCTCACGGTGTATCTCTTTGGTCCTGGTGCAACGGAGTGCACGCTGATCGAGCGAGTTAAGAGACGCGCAGTCTGCTCGTCGGCCACGTATTTAGCTGCAAAAATTGCTCACGTAGCTGTACGTGATCGCGACGTGACGCGCCACCCTCGGATAAGGTTATAATCAAGCAGTTAGACCGGCTCGCTTCGGACGCCCAACGCGTTTTGTGGTTAATTATACCTGCGCGCCTTATTGTCGGCCGACGGTTTTGGACATTCGAATGTAAAACGAACGCGAACGATATTCACGGCCTCTCTCTCTTCTAAATCTTGTTTGGATTATTCGGGAAATTGCGGAAATTAGGAAAGAAAGAGTAACTTTTAGGAATTTTGGATTTGGTAGCCTGGGTCCTTTCTAAATCTTGTTTGGATTATTTTAGAAATTGTGGAAATTAGGAAAGAAAGAGTAACTTTTAGGAATTTTGGATTTGGTAATCTGTGTCCTTTCTAAATCTTGTATGGATTATTTTGGAAATTGTGAAAATTAGGAATGGAAGAGTACTTTTAGGAATTTTGGATTTGGTAGCTTGTATCCTTTCTAAATCTTGTTTGGATTATTTTGATAATTGTGGAAATTAGGAATGGAAGAGTAACTTTTAGGAATTTTGGATTTGGTAATCTGTGTCCTTCCTAAATCTTGTTTGAATTATTTCGGAAATTGTGGAAATTAGGAAAGGGAGAGTAACTTTGAGGAATTTTGGATTTGGTAATCTGTGTCCTTTCTAAATCTTGTATGGATTATTTTGGAAATTGTAAAAATTAGGAATGGAAGAGTAACTTTTAGGAATTCTGGATTTGATAGTCTGTGTTCTTTTTATTGTTCCTTCAATTTCATAAAAAAATTTTTAGTAATCGCCTCGTCGTTCTTATCTTTGTATCGACTCTATTTAAATTTATTATAATTATCTTTGAAAAATCTTCAAATAGGTAACAAAGCATTATTTAAATATATCATTTAGTTATAAATTCTTTGCAATTGTATTTTATTTTTCAACATGTTCTCGATGTCATACCTCTTCTATCTCTCACATTTTACTTTAATTCTTATTCAAATATACAAATTTCGTTTACTCCCCTTACTATGTAAACGAATAAATAATTAACTTAATTAAATTTATTCATAAGTGAATTACGATTTCCTTTTCTTTCTTTCTTCAATTTATTTTAATTATTCCGCCGTATTCAATTCTTCTTTTCTTTTTTTTTTAAGGGTAAGAGCAAAATTGCCCAAGAGTACTGGTATTTTAAAACTATTCGTAATACCGTCTCGATCCCCGATGTAAATCACCGCTCGAGCATCGCGAGTTGACGTTAGAAAACGAAGCGAAATGCACTCGGTGTTTCATTGAAAATAGCACGAAGCACGGAAGAAACAATTACGATCGTCTTTTCTCAGACGTTCGTGCAGTTATGCGGTCGAGCGGCCACACTGTTTTTACGTTTTTTCTTACCGTGCTTTTTATTACCCTCGCGAATTTGCCTGTAAAACATCCTAACGAGGAGGGTTGCAACGTTTAATAGCGAATTTCCGCGCTCGGAGTTACCATCAAACTTCGACGAGTACACCGCGTTACATACACCACAGCAACGTGTATCGTCAATCGTACTGCTTACTACTTGTCCCCTTAATTTCCCTTCGCAACAAACCCTCTCTACACTTTGCTCCTCTGTTCGAATCAAATTCTAAATACACAATGAACCGTATCATATTTACCAGACGTGCACAAACCCGAAAATATCGCATTGTGAATTATTTCCATTGTCTCAGGATTGTTGAAATTTGGTGAGTTTCTTCGAGAGAGAATTTTTTTTAATATGACTGTGAATCGAAATTGTTCGCAAAGTGTTAGTTATCTTTAAGGTAATTTTATTTGATAATTTATATTAATAGATCTTTTAACTATTTTCTAATATAATAGTTTTTTGTCAATTAAAGTTTATTAAATTTAATTACCCAGTTAAATATATTATATTTACCAAATTTTAATCTTAATAGTAAATATACAAAATTCTATAGGATCTTGTTGTCCCATAAAAAAAATATTAAGAATTTTAACTTAAAATTTAATTTCATGAAATAAAATTGATATACAGTGTATTTTTTATTAATTCTTTCAGGCGAGTCTTTAATTAAAAGACAATTATGCTACCTTAGTACAGTTAGATATATTGTAGCCATTAAAAATATTTATCATTGGGCAGATTTATCTGAAATTATGTTTATTCTATAGACAATGTTTTTGGTAAACAGTGGAATATATTTATGAATTGCTTAATTTCTTAAATTTATATTTTAAGATACTATAAATTGCTTGAAAGTGTTCGCAAAAGTCTGTGTCTAATTTACACTGATTTTAATTTTCATATTTTTTGTACTACGTTCTGTGCACTTTTTGAAATCAATTTTTAAAAATTAGATCTAAGCTTCGTGAGAAGCTTCAAAGTGTGTTACACACAATATTTGTAAACATTTTCATTTCACAATTATTTGTAATTAAGCTCATCCCAAAATTTCAAAAATGACGAGTCGACTGAATTAATTTCGGATCCGAATCGAGTATCGAGTGCCAGAAATTTTCAAGTTATCGACACAACTGTATTTTCGAGAAATCGACTCAACTCGATATTTTTTTTGGGTCACCTCTAATATTTTTTATTTTGTTTTTATGTCGACCTATGCAACAACGTTCACGTTTCGTTCCATTTTATGGTAAAATACTGGACAAAATAAGCATCTTTATTTCGTGCATTTAAAAGAAGAAAATGTACACTATATGTACCCTGTATGTTGCATGCCATCTCCAAAGTGAACGACACAAAATCTTAAGTTCATGTGACATGCAACAAAGAAACGAAAGAATAATACGGGGTGACTTTAGTTGGAGAAAAATTCTAAGACACTTGGTGTATTTTCCACTTTTACGATTTCTGTCAGTAGTTATTCTCGAATATGGATAGACACAGAAGTGAAAATCTTGTTCACTTCTGAGGATAATATGCAATATACGGAACGTGTAAAGAATACACTTTTTTTTCATTTAATCTGTTAACTGAGTTCATCTTTCAAACAGAAACAAAGTATCTCCAGTATACAATTGAAAATTAGTGTATTATACATGTATTATATAAAAATTAATTATGTAAAATTAAACAATTACTATATTTTTATTTGTACAAATGTCAGTATGAAGTGTCTTATATTTACAGTAACATCATAATTAAAAAATACCAACACATTGATACACAAACTATTCTGTTCCAAAAGTCGATTAACTAACAACTCGTCGACTCGTCTTTTTCAGTAAACAGATTAGATATACTAAATATACAAACATGTACAAAGTGTCTTATAATTCTGTCCAAACACCGCATAATGTATCGCGATCTTGAGTAAGATAAAAAAAAGAAAAAGAAGAGAAAAGAAAATACTGCGAGGGGATGAGGAAAAATCGAAGTAGAAGTCGGCTGTCCGCCCCTTCCCCTCTAAACTCACCCTCTCCCCCTACTCACCCTCTCTCCTTTAGCGTGTTCCGTGCTCGACGAACGTCGCATCCGGAAGTGACTCGGTGATACAGAATATTAATGAAACTGGTCTGCCGGGACGCACAAGCCGCATATCTACTTTCATCTGGTATCAAACCTTGTGTAGAGAGAGATAGATAAAGAGGGAAAGAGAGAAAGAGAGAGAGAGAGAGAGAGAAAGAGAGAAAGAGAGAAAGAGAGAAAGAGAGAAAGCGAGAGAGCTCAGAGAGAGAGAGCTCAGAGAGAGAGGGGAGAGAGAAAGAGAACTCAGAAAGGAGAGAGCTCAGAGAAAGAGAGAGAGAGAGAGAAAGAAAGCTCAGAGAGGAGAGAGGGGGGGAGAGAAAGAGGGAGAGTTCTACACAAGTTGAAGGGAGTAATAGTCGATAGTAGCTAGTTCACGCATATATCATCATCGTCATCATCATCGTCATCATCATCGTCGTCGTACGTCGTTTCTCGTAGCCGTACGGTGTTCTTCTAGTTAAGGTAACGTCGAGACGTTATGCGTTGTGTGTACGCGTCTGAAAAACGCGCGACGGCCATTACTCTCGGATCGGAGGAAGCCGTCTGGCGTCGTCTAGCGGTGCCGCTCGAGGCATTAACAAAGTAGGGCTCTGGCGTAAAAAGGGTGGGAAGATAAAACAGGTGAAACGCTAAAAAATGGGTCAGCCCTCCTCACCGCACTCTTTCCTCTGCCGTCACTTTACGCTCTACTCTCTCGCCTACGCGCGCACGGATCAGCTCGAACACCCCCTCGCGTTCTGAACACTCGAACGTACGTCGAACATTCGCGCGCGTGTGTGTGTGTGCACGCTTGCTAGCTCCGTTCACCCGCGTACCCCTCTCGCGTCAACGTACAAGCGAGTGCGTGCACCAGGGGCAAAAGTGAGCAGAGGGGATGGCTGCTTCGAGTACTATGAGAGAACGAACGTGGGAGAGAGAGAAAGAGAGAAAAAGCTCGCGAGAGAGAGAGAGAGAGCGTGAGAGAGTAAGCGAGAAAGAGCGAAAGCGTGCGAGAGAGTAGGCGAAAGAGGGAGTAAGAGCGCGCGAGAGAGTAAGCGCAAGAGAAAGAACGCGTGAGAGAGTAAGCGAGAGAGTGAGAGCGCGTGAGAGAGTAAACGAGAGAGAAAGAGAGGAAGAGAGGAATGGAGGGGAAGGTAGAAGAGTGGAGTAAATGCTTCAGGTAGGATAGAGAAAGAGAGAGGAAGCCAGGCAGCAAGGTAGCGGGTGGAGAAGAGAAAAGGTAGGTAGAAAGGAGGCAGGGGTGGTTGAAAGGGAGAAAGAAACAGAGAGTAAAGGGAGGGAGGTGGAGAGGGGTGAGTTTGGAGTTGAGTTGTCGGCGAATGAGGGCACTGAGGCTGGCGGCAGAGGGTGAGGCCAGACAGAGGCTATTGATCCACCAGGATCCACCTACCAACCCACGTTAGTGGGATAGGCTCGGTCTGAATCGTCGACCCACACACGCGAGCATGGCCTGGGCGACCCGCGTACGTAGACAGTTACGTTGAAAACTCTTCGAAGAACTCCATGTAACGAAAAGTGTCCTTCGTACCATGATTCTCGTACGCGTGCTACCGTACCCTTGGAGTACTACGTATTTACTGTTTTCAAAATTTTCTTTTCTGTTTTTGTTTTTTTTCCCCCTTTTTTGCTTCGTTTCCTCTTTTGACGAGGAATTTTTCAGGGTGAAGGATCCCAAGTTGAAGAGGGTATTTCATGTTTTTCAGAAGAGACAGAGGAATCCTTCCATGCGTCCTTGCGTATTTACAATTTTGAACATTCTTTCATTCATCTTTTTTTTATTTATTTATCTCTTTTCCTTGTTGAGGAATATTTAAGAGTGAAGGATTGGAAATTAAAGAGGGAATTCGATGTTTTTGAGAAGAGAGACAAAACCTTACATGTGTGCTGGCATATTTACAGTTTTAAAAATTTGTTTATTTATTTATCTTTCCTCCTTGTCGAGGAATTTTTAAGGATGAAGGATTGGAAATTGAAGGGGGAATTCGATGTTATTAAGAAAAGATGGAGAAAACCTTTCATCTGTGCTTGTATATTTACAATTCTGAAAATTCTTTTATTTATTTAGTTTTTTCCTTGTCGAGGAATTTTTAAGGGTGAAGTATTGAAACTTGAAGAGGCGATTTGAAGTTTTAAAGGAAGCACAAGGTGAAACTTGTACTCTGGCTCGTGTGCTTTTTGAGTAGGGTGTATTTACAGTTTTTTAATTTTCGTCTTTGTTTTTTTTTTCTTCTTTCGACGAGGAATTTTTGAGGGTTAAAAATTGGAACTTGAAGAGAGAATTCGAAGTTTTTCAGCAGTAACAAAGGAAAACCTGTACACGAGCCCGCGTGCTCTTCGAGTATTTACAGTTTTGAACATTTTCTCGCCTTTCTTCTTTTTTTTTTTTACCTTGCCTTTGGCGAGGAATTTTCAAGAGTACAAAATTGTAGCTTGAAGCTTTTAAGAAGGCTCAGAGGAAAGCTCGCGTATTTACAGTTTTGAATATTCTTTTACTTCTCTTTTCTGACGAGGAAGTTTCGAGGGTGAGAAATTTGCACTCGAAGAAAGAAATTTGATATATTCAAGGAGAGAAACACAGAAAAACTCTCTGAGAGCTGCATATTTACAATTTTGAAAATCTTTCTATTTTTTCCTTCACTTTTTCGGCGAGGAATTTTCAAGAGTGGAAAAGATTGAAACTTGAAGAGAGGAATTTGAAGTTTCTAAGCAGAACTCGTGCTCGCGTATTTACACTTCTAAAAAATCTTCTATCTATTCTTCTTTCCCGACTAAGTTTCAACAGTGAACAAAATTTCCCTTACTCATAGAAAAACTCTATCGAAAAATTTTCTCAATTTATTTTTCCACTTGCTTTACCTTTTAACTACGAATTTTCAAGCGTAAGAGAACTTAAAGCTTCAGAATGAAATTCGATTTCTTCAAGGTGACACACAGAAAAAAAAAAGGAAAAAGAAAGAAGAACCTAGACTACCCTTCGAAGGAGAAACGAACAACGGTGTACAAATACGAAGGGGAATGTCAAAATATTTCGAGCGGCATGGTTTCTCGCGGTGAAATTCAGCGCGGGTAGATGGTCCGTACGCTTAGAAACAACTGATATGCAAATCCAGCACGCTACCCCTCTGTTTCTTTTTTTACACGGCCTAGCGTCGCCTGACTCTACCTGTAGATGTAATCTGCCTTTATGACGCGAATAAATTTATTTCTCCGTATCAGTGCCACGTGTGTGCGTGTATATACCTATATTCACGTGCAATACGTGTACAAAGGCGTTCGCGTTTGTATGAATTAAAAGTGAACGTGTTGGATTACGTAACGTTATGTTTAAGAATAGGTCAAGGTCATCTTGTTACACATAGATGTATATATCTGTACGAAGGTCATTTGAAAGGGACAACAAATTAAATGGTCAGTATTTAAATCTATTTTCGATCAGTATTTGAAATCAACTTTCGGTCAGTATTTTATTACCAAAAAGGACAGTATAAAAATATTAAACAGTCAGTATGTAAATAAAAAAATGGTCAGTACATAAATAAAAAATGGTCGGTATGGAATTAATTAGTATCATTACGGTCAGTATAAAATTGATAAACGGACAATATAAAGCAGAAAAGAAACACAGTATTAAACTTATTCCATTATAGACTCATTGTAAGTCGAAAAATAATCTAAAAATGTCTTTATACATTGTAAAACAAATGTATATAGTTTTATTTTTTATATATTAAATCAAATTAGACATTTACAAGGTTTTATTTAATGAATATGAAAACATGCTTATTTATTTTGTTTATAAAAATATAGATTTTAACATTTTAACATTTTGATATAATTAATATATTATAATCTCATAAATATTAATCTATCACGAGTGCCCTAGTTGCTAATTTCGGTCTTTCGAAAAGATCTTCAGAACTGACGTATCGAATACGAGATTATTTTGCATTCAAGCAACAATGGGTCGTGCAGAACAGTTAAACGGTAGAGAAATTGAAAAAGTTCAGGTGTTAAAAGAAGAAGGGTATTTCTAACGCGTGAGCGTGTAAGTTGGACAATCCCGTACAATCAGGAAATTAACCCATTCCCGTCGAAGCTTCTTGTCTGGTCGCCATTCCCTCGAATTTCCTTCCTGTGAAAAACCGGAAGTAACTTAGTCCGCCGTAGAACGCTTAGAAGAGAGAGGATAGAGGGGTGATAAAGAACGGAATTATTTAGCGTAATTCTGACTGGGAAGGGGGGAAAAATACACGGGGTAGGATAGTTTGTCCCGTGGTTCTAATCTTTTCGAGTCCCGAAGCAGGATCGTTGCAACATTTTCTCCCGGTGGGCTGCCAGCCACTTAAGGTGTTTAAATGAAATTTGTATGACGAACGCCCAGGCCGAGTTTTACTCGGTGCTTCGACGAAAAAATAACAGCCGCCGGCCGTTTAGCTATTCAACACACAAACACACGCGTATACATATACGTACATGTACATATTTTTCTGTATTTCGTGGCCGGTAACGAGCATCCTGCGGTGTATCGTCTAAAGAGCAGCTGTTTTGCATAAATAACTGTCCGGGGAGCCGATTCAATTTTCTCTAGGCGGTCCTTAAAATGGCCGCGTGTCTAGCCGACACGGAAACTTTCCTTCCTGGGGAAAAAGTGCTTTTTCCTGGACAACCTGCGCTCCTGTTCAGGCCTCTAAATTTCTCCCTGGTCGTTTCGTTCTTCTAACATTCGAGAAATGTAAGGAAAGGTGAAATAAGGTTGATCGATACGTAACGATCGAGATCGAAGGGATAATCGAGGTGTGAAGTGGATCGTTTAAAGTGAACTGAATCGGGAGAGCTCAGAGAGAGAGAGAGAGAGAAAACTCAGAGAGGGAGAGCTCAGAGAGAAAGAGAGAGCTCAGAGAGAGAGAGAGAGGGAGAGAGAGAAAACTCAGAGAGGGAGAGAACTCAGAGAGAGAGAGCTCAGAGAGAGAGAACTCAGAGAGAGAGAGAGAGCTGAGAGAGAGAGAGAGCTGAGAGAGAGAGCTGAGAGAGAGAGGAGAGAAGGAAAGGTTCGGTCCGAATTAAAAGCAACTTTCGGTTCGAAAGAGGTATTATATCCCTGAACTATTATGAATCCCTCGGTTCGACGGATCGTTGCGGTACGTTTAATTGAACCGGCAACGTGTAATTCCGGCGCGGTTCATAGGCAGGTTTATGCGGCAGAGGAAACGATTTATCCGCGGTTGTATGTGGCCCGATCCAACGGAGGAGGACGCGAGTTGAAAAAACAAGGCTACCATCGATTTCATTAATATTCATTAGCGGTTTCAATTTCGACTCGCTCGTTTATCACTCGGATGAGCAGCCGTGCACGGATACACAACGGTTGATGCGCATTATTTCGGACAGGTCTGCAGCCTGCGGTTCACTCCTTTTTCGCCTTCAATATTCACCACCTCCGACAAAACACGACAGAAAAATAGAAAAAAAAAAAGAAACAAACAAACAAACAAACAAACAAGCGAAGCTGTTTATTTTAGCCATCGAGATATCTCTCTGTAATCAACTTCCTCCTCTCTCCTCTCATCAACCCTGCCTTTCGATATTTCCATTTTTGTTCAATTACATTTGTCTCAATGGCTGTAATATATATATATATATACACACATATAGAAGACACCGTGGCGAAGGTAAATGTTTTAGAGAATCAAAGGAAAATTAAATTGAAAAGAGTTGTCGATATGGTTCGCAAACAGCGCCGGCTAGATTGGTTCCATCCGCTCGCCGTCATTTTTTCGAGCTTTCCCGTTCACGAAATATTTTTCTCATTTTTCTCTTTTTTTTATCTCTCTCCAGAGTAGCCACGGGCAAAAGGCCATCGAGTTTACGTTTCGCAAACATTCTTGTCGATCTTTTCTACGGTTGCAAATGAATACGTCCTCGTCGGTACAGGTTTCTTTAATTTTCTCCTCTTCGTCTTTATGTAAAGTACAGTTTCAGGGAAAAGTATATAACAATCCTTGACACAGTTGATTTAAATACAAATCGTGTGCTTTTTATCCTGTAATTTATTTATTTATTTTTTTGTTACATTTTATGTATGGCTGCAACTATAATATTTCAACTATCATTTATCGTTTATCGAATTCATCCGTGGGATATTTAAGCTTTCGATCGTTGAAGTATTCAATTTTCTTGGATATTCCATGCAAGATAATTCCACTCTATCAACATCTCTCGGTTTTCTCTAGCTTCTGAAACTACATTCCTTGCGTTTACGTTAACGCGTTGAATATTTACAATAAAAAGAAATTTAATCAATTTCAATAACTTTTGAAAGAATAATAACTGTACAAATAAATAGAAATGTAACGTAACGAAAGGATTCAGGTACAGTTTCTAGTGCAATCGGTCAAACCGTCTGTCGTCCAAGAGTTAACAGTCGCGAATACGATTACGTTGGATCTTCAACGTTCTATGCAAAAGCTGAGAGGATCTAAATATTTCGTTGGAAAAGTGAAACGAAGGAGAATCGAACGACGACAGGGGTGTAGTATGTCTATTCACTGGTTTTCTTGAATTTAATTTTCCGTCCCCGCGCTAGTACTGCTGCTGCTGCTGCTGCTGCTGCACGGCACGTCATAGTTGTAAAACATTTTATTGAACTGCTTTGGGTTTAAGGTATATTCGGTTGAGGGGATAGATCGAGGGGGTTGGGAATATTCGTAGCTTCGAATAATAGTGTCTTCCCTGGTGAAATGTAATTCACGGGGGTAACGTAAAAAGTCGCGATGAATTCTAATAAGATGTCTCTTCCTCTGCTTTTACCAAACCTCCTTTTCGTCGATCTTGTCTATTATTTGATTAATTTTTACTGATCGTCGAGTATTTTATTTTTTCCATCTACGATAAGAACTTAAATCATTGTTCACAAGTATTAACACATTTATTGAATCTAAGACAAACCTAAATGGTAGTTAATTCTTTGACTATGGCAGTCTTTGGTACGTAACGTGCGTGACGAAAGATAGATATGCGATTTTTAATCGTGAGATTTGTCAAATGATTTTTAAACGTTTAAAAATTTCAAGTTTGTTTCGTTAAATTGGAATGGAAGTGTGTGAAGGATAAAATTGAGTTGAGGTGGAAACAGCGTAGAAGAGCGTCAATAGCAATGAAAGGGTTAAAGGTCGTATTTAACTCAGAGATGACTGGTGAGCTGATCGAAATTAATTTTCATTGAAGAAACACTCGTGAAACATAATGCAGGATTATAAATATAAAATTTGTAATTTTTTTCTTTTGAAATTTACGTGTGTTTAACACAATAATATGGGATATAATTTTACATGAAATCATATTTTATGTTTCTCTAGTGTGTCATAGTGTTTTCGAAGTATTCTCTAATGTTGAGGCCTTGGTTCTCGAGAAAATTATTCCGAGGAGTTTCTAAAATTTCTTTTTTTGTGAACAGATTGGAGCCATTTTATTCTGATAATTTAGTGTTTTCATCAGCAATATTTTCACATATTCCCATAACAATCTATCAATAATTAATAGCAATAATCGAAGTTTGATTCTAATAGCGGGATTATTGTTAGCTAATTACGGAACCAGTTAATTATGATAAAATTATCTGTAATTATAATAACCAGATCCCACTGTATCTTGAAAATGATGCCACAATTGATGTGTAGCTTATCCCTTCTATTAAAATCGTGAGTATTTCCATCGGGCAAAAGTTCAATTAATCATACACACACGACCCTTTCTGTTCGTTTAATTACAGTTCCTCCTGTTGATTCGAAGCATGCGTTTCTGCCGTTCCGGTGAAGTGCCTTTCCCATCGAAGATTCACCGATACTAATTCCCCTATCACGGTCGTTGGATCGACACTCGTCCCTCCATTACCACCGACAGCTCGCATAAATCCTTTATTCATAAATCACTCGGCTTTTGATATTTTTTCGCGTTGTCATCCGTGCAACATATATTTCCCGCGAAAAACCGGCCGTCTCATCCTACCCCTTCAACCCTTCGTTCGGAGCACTTCCTGAAGACATTCGAAGAGGCCTTCCCACCCTCCTTTCTCTCTCTTTCTCTCTTCTTGCAGAAGAATAAGCGAGATAGAGATAAATAAATTGCACCGAGGATCGCAAGAGAGAGAGAGAGAAAGCGAGAGAGAGAGAGAGAGAGAGAGAGAGAAGTAAAGACAGAGAAAGGGTGGAGAAAACGAGAGGACGAAGAAGAGGGCGAATTGTGCAGGGGACAAAGGAAATGAGATCCACGGAAAGGCGAAGATATAACGTTATAAATTTATTTATGCAATACAACTTGGCCCATTCGAATTACAATAGCGCGAAATTTAATTGGATCGTTTACAGGGCGAATCTTCTCTCTCTCTCTTTCTCTTTTTCTTTCTCGCGGTATGATATCGGAATAAACAGCACAAAAACCTCCCACACCACCACTCTTACTTCGTCGACCACCTTGGCCTAACCCTGTCCTTTTTCTTTATCTTCTTTCTACCGTCTACTTTCCTCGTTCGCCCTCGTCATCGAAAAACAAAAGAGATTCCATCGACTTTCCTCGAGCACGCCAACGGTGGTGCTGGTTGGTTCCTCCTCTTAAACTCGCTACTACCCCCGCGCGCGCTAGAAGGACACTCGTGCACCCTTTACTTTCACCAAGCAGACGAGCTGAGAACCGTGCCGCAATCGTAGCGATTTTATCATTTCGCTTGTACCACGATAAAACAATCGGAATTGAGTGTACACTCGATGTACAACGAGGGTTTGGGTAGACGTTTTCCCTTCGTTTCCTGTTTCACTCGAGTTTCGCCTTTGACGGCCTAGGACACGCTTTTATCGGTTCACAGTGCGTCGCGTAAGACGAATTAATTCGTCGTCGTCGTTCCTCCATCCTCTTCTGCTTGCAAACCATTGAGTGTGCGTCGCAATTAACCGGATCCCTTGATGCGTCGATTTTTATCCGGGAACGATGTCGAATTACTTTAACGACGAATTTTATTCGTTTTTTAAAGGGTCTCTTAGCGAGAGCTTCCGGGTGTTTCTTTTTTTTTTTTTTGCACGGATGTCAAATAGACGATCGCTTTCACGTGTTCCAATTGTTGAAGAAAGTGGTCGAGAATGGAATGGGACTGTTGGATTAAGATAATGTAATAATTATATTATAGTGGGATATAATATTAAATATTGAACTTTTAAAAATTTCATAGATTTGTCAAATGACTAGTAACATTTCAGGATTTCATTTTGTTTTACTGTTGCTCGAAAATTTTTAACGGTGTATAAATTCGACGTGACTTTCCTGTTTGTTATTACGATTATTGCTAATAGATTGTTTTTCATTTAATATTTTTACTATTTGATTTTATTCTTTTCCGTTACTTTTGTATCCTTTGCACAATTTCGAAATAGTCTCGCGTGGAATGAAACACTCTTGTGTATTATTAAGAGTAGATTCGATGAATGATCGTTGAAATATTCGATTCCTCCGATCGCAATAAATTCTTATTTCTTAACAAAGTGTCAAATAAATAACAGTGAACAATCGTTCACGTCAAGAAATAGCAGATGTGCGTTTAACGTACAAAAACTCTCGTTTTATATTATTACAATACAGAAATAACTAACTAAAAAATTTAATAATATTGCAGAAACACAATAGTGACTTAAAAAAAAAGAAAATTCAAATAGAACACGTATTTCCATGAAATTTGTTCATTACGCTACTGTCCACTTCTAAAGTGGATCCCGCACATTATGAAACACCCTGTATGTCCAAAATGAAAAACAAGCAAGGTAAAAATCTCCGGAATGCAAGGAAATTTTTTTCCTACTTTAGAACGTCGTCCATACAAAAAAAAAAGAAAAAGAAAAAGAAGAAGTGAGAGAACACAGCCAAAATTGTCCCGCCACAAAAGTGACAAATATCCGTGTACCTCTATTCTCATATTTTCCCTATTCATCTTTGAGAACGTTATCGTTGACAAAGTGTCTCGAAACGAGCATAAAGAAGAGGGGACCCCGGTTAAATCGTCATTCCTGAAAAACATTCCTCCTCCAACCACCACGAACCACCACCATTCGCGTTTCGTGTCCTTCAGAACGATTTATCTCATCGAAGCAGCCCGCGGAATATTATTTCTGATATAATTCTCGGTCGTCGGGCTTCTTCCTGTCCCTCTTCACCCTGCACCGTCTCCTCATCCCTTCTTCAATCCCTATTTTTTTTTTTTTTCGTCGTTACAATTCTCCCCTACCATCTCTTCTGTTACACCGATACACTCTTTTCTCTCCGCGCTCTTTGGCTTCTTCCCTTCTTCCAGCTGTACGAGGTAACCGAGTCAGAGTGTTCTCTCCTTCTGTACACACCGTTTCATTAATTTTATCTGCACGTTTTACGAGCGGCATCCGCAGCCCCGAAACAAAATTAATTGCGCCACCAGCAGCGCCACTCGAATTAATTGGCGCGCGGACGCGCGTCGCACCACTCGCGAAATTCGCGCGGTGAATTTGTTTCTTTTTTTCTTTATTCTTTTTCTTTTTCACCGTCTGTAGGCTTCACGTGATTTTTATAAAAAATTAAAACAAAAATTCTCGTTTCTCTGTCGCCACTTTTCCAATGTGATTCGAAGAAAAGCGACGTTATCCGTGCGGCTGCAGTTTAGATCCGATGAAGCGGGACCGGTTTTTTCAATAGTAAAACACGTTAGCGAAAGAGAGGATGTTCGCGCGTGGAACATGGCGGATTGCGCAGTTCCTGTCTCTCTACAAGCTTCGTTGATCTTTCTCTCTTTCTTTCTGTGCTTTTCGACAGAGATCTAAATAGCTCGATTCGCTGAAACGCCGGTTGAAATCTCGTCGAGACAGTTTTTTCGTGTGTGTTTTTGCTATTTTCTGTTTTTTTTTTTCCTTCGAAATTGTCTCGTCGTTTTCAATGGCGAACGGTTTTACGTTTCACGTGGCTCGCTAGGGTTGGAAGAATGTACGCGCGACTTTTAATTGACGCGAACCGAGTATTGACTTCGCGTACGTGCGAAACATTCGCTAATTAAAACGCCATGGAAATTCTTTCAGGAAGTGTTTCAATTGACGACGGGGGTCGATGAAAAGAAGCCGACGAGAAGGTTGGAGGAAGTTAACCCGCGGATTTCTTCGCCAGTTTCGAGAAATTTCTTCTACTATCCGCTCGTGTAGAAAAGATTTTGACCTGTTAACGAACGAATCGGTAGAAGCAGAGATTTAACCTCGTTACAATCTGTATTTTCGCTTTTACTTCTATGGTGATAGTTAATCGTTGATATACGAGGACGCATATATTTAATCTGGGAAGTTTTGGCTACTTTGGTTGATCGTTTTATGAAAATTGTCCCGGTTTTAGTTAATCTATAATTAGTCGATCTTCGCGGATTTTCTGAACGTTCATGGAAATGTACAGTAATCTTCATTAATATTAGAACACTCTTTAAAATAAAACAACTTTTTTTAGATTGAACCACGCTGCGAGTTTGTTCTTTTATCTTTTTTTTTTTTTTGACAAATTAGAATTAGTTTACTAGATGATATGTACAAAAAATTATTGAAAAAATTGCAGTCGCTCGGAATGCCGCTTTTTTATTTTTTTATTTTATTTTTGAATTTATATAGAAGTGTTCTGAATTCCTTCGGGAATTTATATTGCATAGTTGGTTATTAAAAGCTCATGTGGATGCTTCGTGTATTGGCTCAGTAGTTTTAGCGGATATTATATTACATTTAGGAAAATATGGTTTGGTTACTAATAATTATAATTTTTAATATCTGCTTAAAATTATTTGGAAGATTGTTATGTTCCAAACGGAACAGTGAAATAATTTTTACATAGTTCAAGTTTAAATTTATGCAGAGTGTACCAATCAATTATTCTGACATCGACAATTTCACGTTGTACAATCTAATAAAAATACAATTTATGTACAGTTTAATCTTCGATTAATTTGATATTGATAATTTCACGTGGTACAACCTAATTACTAATTTCTACAAACAATAAATTCCACACGATTTTTCTTCAGCCTTAAATTTCATTTAGACGTTAATCTATTTTTTCACGTAATAAATCCTAATAAAAATGCAATTTTTACAGAGATTATTAATCACTGTTTGATCGTTAATTAATCTGAGATCGACAGTTTCACGTAGTTCAACTTAATTACGAATCTTTACCAACGATAAAATCTACACAATTTTTCTTCATCCTTAAATTTCATTTGAATGCATTAATCCATTTAAATTTCACGTAATACAGTCTAATAAAAATTCAATTGACGTAAAGTTTATTAATCTCTTCAGAGACGATGTTTTTCACGTTAGAAGACAGTGATCCAATTTTTCATATAGCTAAATTTTATTCAATCACAAGTATTCCAATTTAAAAAAAAAGAACCTCTCCCTACCACAAATACTTAAAAATTTTCAAATACAAACTAAATTTCATAAAATACAATTTAATTACTAATCTTCACGGATAAAATCCACACGATCTTTCTTCGACCTTAAAATTTCGTTTAGTCAATTAACCCACTGAAAATTCACTTAAATATCTTACACCCAAGCAAAGGATAGTTCTCAGCCAGCTACACAACGATTCGAATTCAATCGTGGCCACCGAGCTCTCAGGGTCAGGTTAATTTCCGTCGTTATCTGGTATGGCGCTCGCCATAGGAAAACGGCGTCATCCCTTAAAAACGCTCTTCTAACGGCGACGTTGTGGCTCGTGTTCCCCTCCTCTCTCTAAAGCATCACCGGAGCAATAACTGGCTATGACCTCGGTTTACATCTGGATTTACATGTAAACGTGCGTGAATCGCGGAAACTGGCTCGCAATACCCCTTCTACCCGTCCCTCTGGCCAAGTAAATTGGTAACTAAGTGGCAGGGTAATATCGGTAACAGTTTGCTGTGGGAGCTTGTTGCTGTTTGCGCCAGTTGCTATTGCGTACACTGGCGGAAGTTGTCGGCGAAGGAGGCGAGGGAGGAGGGTTAACGATCAGCGTAAAACTCTTCTTCGGGTTGGGCGGTTCGTTGGGACTTCCGGTTCCAGGCTAGCAAGTAACGTGACTCCTGTATACGTTAATACCAACTCGGAGATGCGGAGGATACACGTGGAATTATCTTGGAATTTTTAATATTCGCGTGGTTTTTAAATTGGTCCAGCTATTTAGTGATTCGGAGAGTGTGTGTACCAAGGGGGAATAATTTCATTCGTATTATCGTTCGTGTCGCGTTGGAAGATAAGCAGGAATTTATTTTCTATTAGATACCTTCGCTGGTGAACACTTCGATCTTTTATAAATAGGTATAACTTTTTTTTCTTAATCTTTACATGGAGATATTGTGCCTTTGGAATGAATTTGTGACATTAGAGTGATCTGTTTCTCACGTAGTTACGTAGTTCGTAACACTTTGTGGAGTGTTATGTGACTTGGTACTTACGTACTTGTATAGTTTCGTTTATAAGTACTAGAAGACCTATTTTTCTCATAAATTTATCAGGTACGAGGGAATCATTGAAAACTAATGTCGTGGATTGCTTGTATATTTTTTGAGTAACATACGATAGAAAGATTGACGAAGAAATGTCATTTAAATCGAGTAAATGTTTCATATAGCATTTACACCGACTAGGCAAGGCAACAATGGATAACGTAATAAAGTGTTAAGAAAACTTGGCCGGCTGACGGGACACGGCGGCGAGACTACTGCGGTGGTCGCCGCACCTCGAGCATACGAATATCCGCATCAACGTAGCCTGCTCGTGTGTCTTTTCCCTAGACCCCCCCTCTCTCTCTCTCTCTCTCTTTCTTTCTTTCCCCTCTAACCACCATCTTTTCTTCCGCTATCTCTATTTACACGGTACGTGTGTGGCCTGCGATGCAACCCGTTCTTTTACACGTTCCTCCACATCCTCCTCCTTTTTCTTCACCTCTGCTTCGTTTCTCGTCTTTCCACAAGCGGTGTCCTGTGTTCTCCTCTTCCTTTTCTTTCCACCCCTCGTTCGCGAGTTCCATCTCTCCCTCTCTCGCGCTCTCTGTCTCTCGCACTCTCTGTCTCTCGCGTCCTCTGTCTCTCGTACTCTCTGTCTCTCGCACGCTCTGTCTGTCGCGCTCTCTGTCTGTCGCGCTCTCTGTCCCTCGCGTCCTCTATCTCTCGCGCTCTCAGTCTCTCACGCGTTTTGTCTCTCACGCGTTTTCTCTCTTACGCGTTCACTCTCTCGCGTTCTGTGTCTCGCGCGCTCTCTCACTCTCGCGTTCTGTCTCACTCCTGTTCTTCCTCCTGCTCTTGCTCTCGCTCTCTCTCCCACCCCTATCTTCAGCTCGACCATGAGCGCTGCTACCACGACAGGATATCGCCAAGTAAGTTCCCGCTCGTTCGAGCAGGGTCTCAATCCAATAACCATTTAAGAGCCTTACACTCGTACCTTACACGTCGAGGAAGCCGCTTCTACACCGCACCCGACAAACCCCTTCCATCTCAAACCTATCGCTGTCCCGTTCTTTCTTCACGAACCTTCTATACACGTTATCACACTTCCACTTCGAACATTTTCCCTACCACGTGAACACTCTCTACACTTCTCCTTCCTCTCGCCACTACCATTCCCTTTGCATCCCTCTGGACACGTCAGTGGATGGTAATAGGGTTAGCCAGGCCGTGTAAACGTACTTAAGCGACGGTGAACGAGATAGACCTCGGCCTGTGTCGGATTAAAAAGCATTTGTTTCCGTATCGGTTACTGGCACCGCGATCAGGTGTCGTCAGCTTGTAAACACCGTCTTTATTAGACACCGTTTAACACGATCGTACGTTTCAAATTGGATATTCATATTATAACAGTCGAAGTTTCGATAACACACGTTTCCAATCTTCATTTTCTTTTTATTAACGCTCGATATTACTTTTCTCCGTTCGCAATTTAACTCCTTGACTCGGCGTCGCAGTTCGGAAACGATACTATTCGTTTCAAATATATTTTTCGCTGTATTATGATTGTGTAATAAAAAAAAAACAATATACATATATTGTTGTAAATTATTTGCTGTGTCGAAAAAATTTTCAAATGAGAGTTCTTTGATATCAAGCGAGGAATATGGACTAATAATTAGTTTTTTAATAAAAACTATTTATTTTTATCGAAATATGAATGTTATTTTAAATTTTTCTATTATAACGTGTAATATTTGACTTTGTGGTTCGAAAGAGTACTGAATGATGAGTAAAAAACATTATAAGATATGTGGGATTAAAAACTAATAAATATATAGATATTTTTTAATGAAAGAATTGCAAGAATGTATGTATAATATATACATATATATTAACTTAATTATCTTTCCGAATTGTTGCGATGTGAAAAATATTTTTAACGTACTTTACACTGGTTTTAAGAAATAAATTATAGAGATAGAGAAAATTTGTTACAAATTTTATTTTTTTAATACCAATTGTGTTCTTTATACGTGTAACTACAATTCTTTTCACATCTCGATAACTCGAAGAGATATTTAGGTACCTTTATTTAAACGAACCACCTTGTATATATATTTTTCCTTTTTTTAACGCAGAAAATGAAATAAAATAAAATTGCGAAAGTAGCGGCGTACCGGGTGGAACGAAATTACGAAAATATCGCGGGCCGCGAAGGGTTAAGAACGTAGTTTAAGGACGTTCGTTGATAGCTGGTAATATTCCCAACGTTGTAATCCGTTCCGCGATGGTGAAACTTAACGAAACGATGGTCTCGTCGGGGTTAATATCGTATAGTTCTACTTAGGTAATATAAGCGAAGGGGAAACAAAAGGAGTCGGTAAGAAAGAAGGAGCCACCGGCAGAAAGGAGCTATTGTTATTCGAAAAATTTGCTTTTCTGAAGGCGTAAGAATATTATTAATATTCATATTGCCTCCCCTTTTTAGTGGACGGTACGAAAGCTCTCTCTCTCTCTCTTTCTCTCTCTCTCTCCACATCGTGGCCCACCCCTTTGAACACGACAATGGGTTAAGTAGTGCATGTAAACATACTTAAGGGCGTCTGAACGAGAAATGTGATGGTAGTGGCGGTGGAAGCGAAAAAGAAGAGAAAATAAAAGAGAGAGAGAGAGAGAGAGAGAGAGAACGGCTCGGTTGAAATTAAAAACCATCGGTGGTAACGAGCTGCCATAAACACCGGGCACCCGCGCGCATTTATATCTTCTTCCTCTTTCCTCCGATCGCGCGCGCAAACGAACAACGCTACGGAGCGGAGATAATAAAGAATTCTTCTTTTTTTCTCTCTCTCTCGTTCTCTCTCTCTTTTTTTTGCACGGTCTCTTTTAACGAGCTCGTGATGATTTATCTATGCTGAACTTGGATACTCGCTGGTGGAACGGAAAATGGCACCTCGACGGGGAAGGTTGATTCGGATATCTAGTTTAATCGAGTATCACATCGCGATAAAAATGAAATTATCCGTTAGTACGGTTTTTGTTCGATAAGGAAATTTTATGGTGTTTTAGGGAGGAAATGATCGTTGCAGAAAGTACGATTTACCAATGTTTGAGAAACACGATCCAGGATTCGATATTTTTCTTTCTCTTGTTACTGGATTTCGAATATTTTCGAGAACGTTGAAACTTTTTTTAAGTGTTATGGATACATATACAGAGTGGTTTATCAAATATTATATTACATTTTACACGATTTAAGCAACTGTTGTTACTTGTAGAGGAAAATGTTTCACGAAGAGTTGAATGGACCCAGGAGACGCACATTTTGTTGTTAATAGCTTTTTACTATTAGTTTTAAGTAACAGTTTGAAAGTAGAAATGTAACTAAAAAGTAGATTTATAAATTTTGTGAAGATAAAATTTGTTTTTATAGTGCAGACTTTAATTTAACTTCGTTCTAAGAAAATTCATAATTTTTGCGAAGCAATTTTCAGTATTTGAAAAGCAATACACTACTCAAAATTTAATATTTTTCTTTTTCATAATAGATATTTGAATCCTTCTAGGAAAGTTAAGTGTTCGAAGGTAAAATTTGTCTTTTGTAGCTTGCAATTTGATTTAACGTTCTTTTAATAAAAGGGAATATGGATCGAGTACTTTTCCCTGAAACAAATTTATTTATTTATTTATTTATCCCTGAAAAATCATGCAACTGGACTCCAATCATTCTTTCACTGGAGAAACCTAAAATTGATCTTTCTTCATTTTTCCATCTTAATTTTCAATCCTTCATTTTCTGAATCGTGTCTATTTTTTCCTCTTACCAATATTACCTAACCTAATCTCAGTTTTAACCTGAAATCGACTCTGAAAATCTTTCCTCTGGAATCTTTAATTGCTGACTAAAGATTAAAAAAAAAAATCGCGAGTTGAATAATATTTTCTGTTTGATTCGTTTTCGGTGTTTTATTTATTTAGTCACCATTTATGCGTCGCAACACTTTCCAAAATAAGGAACAAGGTCGTCGTGGCCCGTTTTAAGGGACATTCGTTCCAATATCAACGACACGCCTCGATCCACCGATACGAGTTTAATTTCCGCGGGACCCTGTGATTTGTTACGATACATCGAAACGCGAAGTCACGCGCGCGTCTCTGCAGATATTTATTGTCGTTTTCGTTCTCGTTCCCATTTTTTTTTCCTTCTTCTTCCCTTCCGCCCTTTGCGTTTACCGCAGGACACTCGACGATATTGCGCGTAACTCACGCGCCGGCCAAGTAATCGTAAACCGAAATATGTACGTCAGCCATTTTCCTGGGATATTAGTGAAATAACATTCCATCATAAATGACCCACAATCACGTTATATAACGCATTAATTTCAATTACTAATTCCAAAATTAATTGGAATTTTTTTAGAGAAATTACCGGTTCGTATTTCATTAATTTCGAAGAAACGAAATTACGAAATATTTATTTCACGAGTAAATTTCAATTTTTTGCAACAGAAGTTTTGTTGTTAATTTACACCGTTCAACTAAACTAATGTTGTTTTGCTAATGATCTTAAGAAGAATCAATGGAAAATATGATCTAAAACATTCTTTTATGTAACAAAAATAAGGCGAATCTAAAATAATCTCGACCAGTGTACGTTAGAAAAAATAGTGTGAGCTGTTTCAATAAAAATATTAAGAAGTCAACTGTGAAGATAGAGTTTCACTTTTAATATTTGTTCCTTTTCCTTTTTCTTACACTGTTATCTTTCCTTCGAGCTTAATATTTGCATTTGTTATTTGTGACAGTTTTCACAAATTCTTCATACTTTATTCGAACGACACTCGGTGTTAAAGATCATCGTATCAACATGATTGATTCACTGAAATTTCGTATATCTCTCGTTCTTTCATCTCGTGACGGCTCGATAACCTTGCGCGTAAACACACACAAACATGAACGACAGATTTATCGTTATCTGTATAATTCGTGTTCTTGGTTTAACAATTACTAGGTCGATATCACGCGGCGAGTCATCGTTCACGCGATTAATTACCCCCCGTTGAGTGTCGGTGGTAATTGGCTCGCGATGAACTCTTATCTTGACACCGCTTAATCGCCGCGACCAATGGCCGTATTTTTATCTATCGAAAACAGCCCCGATGGTCCATTTCGAGGATGTTTACAAACGCGGATCGTGCTACGAGATAATGGTTATATATAAATCGCGGTCGCAAAAATAACACGGGCACACGGATTTCCATAATGCCTGTGCAACCGTATTCAACGGGATGGTGGTGGTGAATTCCAGAGCAAATACCGAAACGAATTTTACCACGATATTTACCTTCCTTCTTTTCTTTTTTCTTTTTTCTTTTTTTTAGTGCAAGTAATTTTAGAGTGTAAGCTTCGTGATTACTATAGTACGATGTTAATTGTGATCGTTGTGTCTTTTTTTTCTGTCAAAAGGGATTCCAGAACAAATACTGAAATGAGTTTCACACCGATATTCCTTTTTAGTTCCTTTTTCTTTTTCAAATTTTTTCTCTCTTTCTTTTAATGCAATTAATTTTATAGTGTACGCTTGATGGTGATTATAGCACGATGTTAATAGTAATCGTTGTGTCTTTTTCTGTCAAAAGGGATTCTAGAGCAAATACTGAAATGAATTTCACCCCGATATTTATTTTTAGTTCTTTTTTGTTTTTCCAATTTTTTCTCTCTTTCTTTTAATGCAATTAATTTTATAGTGTACGCTTTATGGTAATTATAGTGTGATGTTAATAGTGATCATGTCTTTTTTTTTTGTCAGAAGGGATTCCAGAGCAAATACTGAAATGAATTTCACCCCGATATTTATTTTTAGTTCTTTTTTCTTTTTCCAATTTTTTCTCTCTCTTTTTTTAATGCAATTAATTTTGGAGTGTAAGCTTTATGGTAATTATAGTACGATATTAATAGTAACTATTTTGTTGCAGATCGGGGATGATCCGCAGAAGGAGCAGGTAAATACAGAATCACTGCATTTTTATTATTCTTTTAACTCCCGGACTATAATTACCGAGAGTCATTTTAACCCAACTATTCGATTATGCGATTGCAACGTACAAAAACGTGATTATAGTGTGTCAAATTTTCATAAAACTCACAAAAATATGTCTGTTACATGTCGAAATTGAAACGAAGCACAACAAATGACGCGTTTCATTGCATTCCATAAAGATTCCAGAATAATAATAACGAAATACCAATAATATTAATATTCACGTAGCATAGATAGACTTAGAGCTTCCACATAATATGTCAGAACGAGGGAAATCGATCGTAAAAAACGAAGTCGGTATTAACGGGTTAAGTGTAATTCAGAAGAGCGTTCGTTCGTGAAATTCCCGTGGAAACACGCGGAAGTGATAGGTGAACATCCCCGTTCCAGCGTGAGTTTCGTTCGTGTACAGAATATGGTTATCTACCATAATCTAAATACCAATATTCAAGGGACTTAAGGAATTCATCCCTTATATTCGCGATACGGCGAGCTAAGCAAATTGTCAGTCAGCCCAGAAGAAAAAAGGACAAAGGAAAAGGAAAAGATCGGAAAAAAGGGTTGCTTATTATACAAATTCCTACGTTTCCTTCTTTTCCTCTTCCTCCTCACGAATTTCTAGATCTTTTTGCACTCGTGGCAATGTGTCCCTGATTCGACGAGTGAATCCTGCATCCAATTTCCACATAAGGGACTGTGTACGTATAGTTTTGTCTCTTTTCCATGGGAAAAGAGACGGGACAACGATCGAAGGGATCTCGTAGCAGAATTCAAACAAATCTTCGTCCATCGGTAACCGAACGAAACGAATTTCTGGACCTTGTCTGAAGATCACGGCTTCGTCGTCGATCTTACCCAAGGCTTGGACGAAGAAACAGTCGGTGACGTGCAACCCTGACAGAGTAGGTAGTACGTTTCCGGCGACGTGATTCCCTCCTCGGACGACAGATTCACTTTTTCTTCGGACGTGAGCGAAATCCAGTCGGTTTCTTGCCTTATCGGCCTCTGATAGTCCTGCCGCTTTCTTCGGGAAAAATGATAATGGCGGTGAAATCGAAGGCTTTCGATAGTCCACTGGGTACTCTGTGATATTTATTGCGATATTTTTTCCCTCCCTTATCTTCCCTCGGTCATCTGCTTCCGTAAAAATCTTTTTCTACTATTTCTCGTTATTTCTCTATATCTCCTTTTATCCGATTTTCTTTTTCTTTTGCTTCGATTATCGGTAAAAGCAAAGTTTCATTGGAAACGAAAAATGAAGACAGATTAATCGTGATTTTCCTTATTTTCTTGACAACTTCCGAACACCATCGCGAATATTTTCATTTGACCTCGAATAAAATCTACTCTGCGGTTTTTCTAGCAGCATCGTTGCAAAAAGTATCCAATCGAATCGAGTTTCATCTTCTCTGGATTCGTTTGTTTCGTTCTTTCTCGCGTCAAGACGAGTTTGCTTCGATTATCAGATTCTTTTGCTGCCACTCGTCGTTTCTCCAAATACGAATAGAACTTGCAACATTGTCCCCGCTGTTAAATCGTTTCTTACACCTTCGAAACGTGTTTGAATTGTAAAAGTTTGGGTAGAGAACGATAAATGGATCAGATAATTCGGCGACTTCAATGAGGACACGTCGATTCGAATTCATCTTCGTGTCGTGGCGAGCCTTTTAAGGTGAACCGGTATAATTAAGGACGCAGAGGATAGCTTGGACCCACATGCTCGGACATGTTGAAAACACATCAAGTTAACCAGCTCTCTGCAACTCCGTAAATCCTGATCAGTCTGCAGATTTCTTTTGCAACTTTGTAGCATCGTCGAATTATCATCCTTCTCTTTTTCTCTCCTTTCAGTCCTTTCATTCGAAGGAATACACGACTTCGATTTACATTATGTAAAAAAAGTACCCAGAATTTGTAAATAAAACACAAATTACTTATTCATTCGTCAAAATTTATTTTGTCGCCTTCAAAATGGGCCCCATGTGAAATAATACACATGCATCAACGTTTCTCCCAGTCTTCAAAATATTTTTCAAACACTGAAGAAGGTGTAGCCTTCTGCGAATTCTCTTTTATAACTTCAATCGACACAAAACGCTTTTGAATTGGTAATTTGAGTTTAGGAAATGGGAGATTGTCACATGGAGCCATATTTGGTGAATATGATTTTTGATCGATAGCATTTGTTAAGTTTTTGGCGAAAAATTCGCGTACCAAGATCGATATGTGTGATGGAGCATTGTCGTAGTGCAAATCCAAGAATTGTGTTTCCACAAATCTGGCTCTTTTCGACGAATAATTTCACGCAAACGCCTAATGACGCTTAAATAATATTCTTTATTGACTATTTGTCCATCTGGAAGGAATTCCGAATGAACAACACAATATTTTCTTAATTCTTTCGATGTTTTCGTCTGTCGAAGTCAGCCGGAACGATGCAAATCTTGAACTTCCTTCTAGGTCCTCTTTGAATGCCTTATACCATTCGTACGCTTGCGTTTTTGAAAGGCACAGCTCAGCATAGGTTTCTTTGTAATATTTTCACCGCTTCAGTACAAGAAATTTCGTTAGAAACTCAGAATATAAGAAAAATTGTTCGCGCAACTTTTTTCTTTGTAAAAATCGCAGAACACATTTGAGCTGAACTGACATGAACAGCTGTTGTAAATACACTGGTTGATAGATCGGGATCAAACTCAGTGTCAGAACTGAGTACAGTGATGCCTACTTACATACAAAAAATTGTTTCAATACATACACCGTGATACTTTCAAATAAGAAATTCTGTGTACTTTTCTTTTTTTACATAATGTAATTTTCAACAGACGAATTTCTTCTCTTCTTCCTCTTTTCTTTTTCGTTGCAAGGTTGCAAAGGATCGTTCGCCTCACCGCGAAAGAAACCAGTTGTTCCGTGTTTCTTCAAGAGTAATTTTCTTAAATACAATTCCCGTCGAGGTTGGTTTCCGTGGCGCGCGTGGAAACAGTCTTAAAGCACGAAGCTCGAGCTTTATTGGACGACTTTCGGACGAGCAGAGCGCGAACTTTTCATGGCTACACCGGGGCGAGTCTTCTAGTCGTAAAAATAAGTGTACTGCGAGGATGGTTTAACGGTGTCTTAAGCAGCGGCCAGCTCGAATTCCTTCGAGAATTCTGCAAATCGTGCGGTGGAAATTCGACGGAAGGTTGAAAAGAGTTATGTCTATTATCTTCCTCGCTTCTGCTGGAATGTGTGATTTTACGAACGAAGTATGATTGATACTTTATGACTGAAAAGAGAGAGAGAGAGAGAGAGAGAGATAAAGCGATAGATTCGATCGAACGTTCAGGATAGGTAGAGTAAATTGCATCCTTTTGGATTATTAATCAGTGAAATATGTTCGAATTTATCGAGATAGCAACGATGAACGTATCAAAATGTTCACCGTTCCCTAAATGAATTCCTCTATTCACCAGTTGATCCAGGTGAATAAATATCAATCGATGCTCGTTTCAATGGCTAATCTAATTAACGTTATTGCCTCTGCGAATGTTCTTCTACGCTTCGACACTCGAGGGCTGGGTCAACGTTAACCTTTTTCACTGGTCATAGAGATATCCAACCAACCTTCAATTACTGAAATGAAGTTTTTATATTTTTGTATCAATATTTGAAAGAACTGTAAATTCTCGATAGAAAGGGATTCGTATAATATTATAAATTGATCGAATTTCGTCTAATTCGTACGATCGTTAGAGAGAGAAATTAAAATCAAACCATAGGATGGTGAAAAGATAATTTCTATCTGTAATTAACAAATTGCTATTGGGGTAAATAGTGAAGCTACGAATACATTTCAAGTTCTTGTAAATATTTCCTGAATTATTAGGTTTCGCAGCAAATTTTTAGAAAAAGTAATCATCTGATTTAAAAAATTATAAATCACTTTGATACGTATAGGATTTCTTAAAAAAATAGCTAGCAGAAGTTAAAAGAATCAGTTTACTAGATGATGTGGAAAATTTTTTTTTTAAATTACAATTGGTCGAAATTACGAAGAAAATAATAAATGTTGCCTTTTCTTTTTTTTTTTATCCGTGGCCAGTAATGAAAATTTAAAAAATGCGTTTTGTAAATTTATATTAATTACAGATCTGCTGAAAATTTCATCGAAATCAGTTAACGTTGTTACGAGCTGCAAGTAATTGAACAAGGCGAAAATGGAAGTTTTTCGCAATTAAAAATTTAAAGATCCTTACGTCTTTCAATGCCTGTCGCTTTTTTCTACGTCGACCGATTTCACTAAAATTTTCACCATGCATACAACTGACATAAACCTACAAAACGTATTTTCAAATTTTCATTACATGCTTAAATAAGAAGAAAAAACAGGTTCAACTATAAAAAGCGACCTAAACCATTTTCCCCCGCAAATCCGACCAATTGCAATTTTCTCAAAATTATTTTTACATGTCATCCAATAAACTAACCCTTCTACTTTCTCCAGAAACGCTCACGTCCTCTAGTCCAATTTAAAAAAAATATATTCCCCGTTAAAATGTGCGAATATTAACGAGAGTGGTCCCATATAACACGATGCTCCTGTGCACACGTCCCAATAAATCTATCACCAAAGTGCCCCATTACAAATTCCCTCAGAAGAGAATCTCTCGAAACACTCAATATTCCATTTCCCATTGAACGAATTAGATTAAATTACACCCGAAAGATTTATTTCATCAAGAATCTTCTACGCTCTATGAATCAAAGAGAGTGTCTCTTCTCTAATTCTTCGACCTCCTTCTCATACCACGAAGAAAGTGAGAACTAGCTTGTGTTATCAAGGTGTGTGCAAAGCACACAAGTTGACACGAACACTGTCCTCTTCCCTCTTGCTTGTTGTAGATGGAGAAGAGGTGAAAGAAGGGAATGAGGGCAGCGAAGCGGAAAGAGAGAGGACCTTGGTAGAGTAACCATTAAAGTTCCACACTATGTGTGTGCACCTCTCGGCTGATTCTTGCCACGCGGCGTGCCGCCATCGCTTCCCTCTCTCTGATATCCATATGCAGTAGCCCGAGGAAATAAGCTCGCTCGTAAATAAGAAAAGTTCTTGCGTCTCTGTGGCTGTTCACTCTCTGTGTCCCACACCATCCTTTCTCTTCTTTACGTCTCCTCAGGCCTGGTCTGGCTTGGTTGGGTTTCTCGGCCGCGTGGCTTCCGAGATATCGAGTGATTTGTTGCGAGACCGGCGGTCTCTTTTTCACCAAACCGGCCAAACCTCCCCTTTTCGGTACGACCTAGCGATACAACGATAATTCCCGGTGCTTTAGGCGTGGTAATGGTGACACGAAGCGACTCCACCTCAACGAATATTATTATTTTCCAGTCGAAATAACGTATAAACAGCCCGGTTATTGCGCGGCCACGCGAACTCTCTGCACTTGGGGACGGCGTTAATGGGCGAACTGGGCAGAGCTTTTGCACCAAAATGGCGACGCGTCGCATGGGAACTCCTACGTATTGAAGTGAATGTGGAGTTTCATGTTTTATGGGATTGCAGGTTTCTTTTTCGCTTTTCTTTTTGGGGATGTGTTTTTATTTTTTGTTTTTGAGTGTTATTTTAAAACTGTCTATGCTCGTTTTAAACTAATTTTGACGTATTTATGGATTTTGGTTTTTATATGTGAGAATAACGAGTGAAAATTTGACAAAATGTGATATCTGGTCTAATTGAAGCTAGGCAATTTGGTTCATTGATGATTCAAAGGAGGTTATTTCAAAGTTGGCTGGGTCTACTCGAATTTGAGAAACTAATTTGGAAATATCTGTGGATTTTATTTTTTGCATATGTCAAATGAAAATTTAAGCATACTTTTTGTAAAATACAATAGCTATCCCAATTTAAGCTAGGTAACCTAGATTGATGACTCAAAAAATGTTTGAAAAGTGCAATTTCAAAGCTGTCTATGTTCATTCTAAACCAATTTGGAAATATCTGTGGATTTTACTTTTTGCATGTGTCAAATGAAAATTAATTGACTTAAAAAGTATTTTGGAGGGGTAATTTCAAAGACTATGTCCACCCGAAACCAATTTTTAGATATTTTGATTTTTGTTCATTTTATTTGAAATATCCAGACTTTTTGCAAAATATGTTACTAGTATTAACTGAAATTATTGTACAAAAATTTTTTTCAAATATATCGTTATAATTTTTGAAATATCAATGGTAAATTGTACATTGAAACTTTTGACAATGGCACTTGGACATGATCAATTATGAAAACAGAGCACTTATTCCACTCTTATCTTTCCATAAAATAAATCTTCATTTTTATCGAAACATTTTACTTAACAAACGATTCTGTAATATACTAAAGACTTTAATAGTAACTCTTCCGAAGGGTGATAATTGATTCTTCGTAAGTTTGTATTACAATTAACTATCTAGAAAACTCGATTTCAATTAATAAGAAAAAAATATACATCGCAGAGGAAAATATTGAAAGTAACTTTTCTCTCTACATATTTCCGTCGCGTTTTCACCGCGATTTCATTTGTATTCGGACACTTCCTTTCAAAAACCTTCGTCAATCAGCGAACTCCACACGTTGATCTCCATTTTTTTCTTTTATCTCTCTTTTTTGTCTTTTGACTTAAACGTAGCGCGTTCCATCAAGCAAAAGCTATGGGAAAGCGTACACGTAACGAACAATTTGGCCGTGTTGACGCGTCTGGACGCGCTATAACCAGCAATCAAGCACTTTGCGCACCTTCGGCTGTGCGAGGGAAATTTAAGCGACGCGTCCTGTGATCGCTTTCAGTCGCGTTACGGGCACTGCCGCGATTGATTTACGCGTCGCAGTATTTCACCCTAGCGCGGCAATTTTGAAAAAGCTCCGCCCGCTACAATCGCACACTCTTTCTTTCTCTTTTTTCCGATGTCCAACGTGTACCTTTTCCTCTCTTCTCCTATTTTTTGTTTTTTTTCTTTCGACACAAGCGAGAGATTTATCGGCGACGAAGTAACAGGGGCTCGCGAAACTAGGTGAAACGATAATGAGACGCAGCGACGGCAAAGTGTAATTGTTCCACGGAACATTGAGCAATTTTCATCTGTTCCTATGTCGACGTAAATCTACTCACTAACCGCTTTTTTTTTTTTTTTTTGAGTAAGGTTCGTTTGAAGATAAAAACCGCAGAAGATGTGAAAGAGATTGTCTAAGTACGAGTTAGCACTTTTATTTTAGAATTCATTTTTATACCTGTTGATGATTTTTATGATACAATACTCGAATATGTATCGATACACTGCGGTGCATAAATATTTTTAATAAATCTTTAGCTGTTTTAGACTTTAGATTAGAAGTGCAAAAAAATTAATTGTAGAAATTGAGAAAGTATGGGAAAAATGAACTGTAGATTAAATCACATTTAAATTGCCCTTTTATATAAAAAGATATAATTGAAAATGTGATTTTCAACTGTTGCGTAACTATAGCACCGTTTTAACCTACATAATTGAATAAACAGAATTTTCGAGCTAATTACAAAAAAAATAATAATCGTATCCTACGAGATATTAAAATCATTTATCATTGATTTTATTGATGTGATGCTATTGTTATGCTACAGTGGAAATTCGCACTTTTGTTTGTATCGTATCGTACAAGAGGAGAATTTAAATAAAAATTAATTCGAAGTTGATTATTTTTCATACACTTTCAATTTTTACAATTAATTTTTTTGCCTTTTCAATCTAAATTCTGAAGCAGCTAAAAATGTGGGTGATGCTATAGTGAAGCACCGCATTATATACAAAAAAAGCAAGTGATATTGAAAAAGATCATTAAAAAATAAAATTTCTAAAAATTCTTTACCTTGCTCCGATTCGTCTCTTAAAACCATATCAATTACGTCAAAGATATTTTTTGCATCACAATAATTCGAAAAGATACTTAGGTATTATTTAAACGAACCAACCTGTATAGTAGAAAAGTTCTAAATCAATTTAAAAAATTTAACAATAAATCTCAAATACAAAGTTAAAAAATGATTTTTATGAAAGAAAAATCGAGAAACATTGTAGACCAATGGAAAATTGTTTCATCCAACACAGAACACAAATGTTTCTTTCCATTCTCGTTTTATTAAAAATATTTCTTAAGATTTACACCGAGAAAAGAAACAAAACGATTCAACGAAATAGATGAAATAAGATGATATTCGTTTCCATTAGGATTCAGGGATACAATCTATGGTTATGCAAACTGTTCGTTCAGATGTTTATCTATAACAAGGAAACAATTTGTACAGAAGAAACAAGCAAGCTTTTACAGTCATTACCTCGAGAACCAAAATTCTAGCAAACTTTTACGAACGTACAAGAATGTTTTATTAAAATTAGCGTCAAGGATAGTTGGTGCACATTCGCTGGGAAGTTACATTCCACGGTTATTGAAGATATATACAAGAAAGTTGCTGTTTGAAAACGGGAATAGGGAGGACACGGGTAGCAATACTATAAAAGCATTGAAGGCGGGCATCGACGGCTGTATCGCCGGTATAAATCACACGGAATGCGACCATGAATTAAATATTTTCGCGTACGTTCACGGCGCACTTTTGTCGGAATTCGTTTCTCATTTTATAGACGTCGAGATAAACTTTTACGCGAGCCACCACGGAAACGGGCATCGGTAGAACTGGAGAATGTTTCCTTAACTAACACGCGCGGACCATCTGAATAAACTATCGATTTAGGAATTCACGAATCGTTCGATGGGAATCGGAATTGTTGCTCAAAGACGAATTTTAACCGCGTTTTACAAATTGTGTGGTTGAATATTCGCTAGTTGAAGTTCTGTATTAAAAGAATGACAATCAAATTGGGATAAATTTAATGAAAATGTCACCATTTTTCGATTAACCCCTTAATCTATGATTTCTTTTGCTTCTAAGCATCAGTTACTTATTTTTTTAACACCGTTTTACACACGAAACGCTAATGTTTTATAGATTAGAATTTGACAATACTCAGGTCTTGTAAAATGAAAGGAAAGTTAGAATTAAAATTAACGTTTCTTTGCTAATACAATTGTTTTCGTTGAGTCTCGGTTAGAATCTGTGTCACGAATCTAACTCGTTGTTATAGGGCAAGAGGTTAAGAGGCAATGATACCTATTGCTTTCGTACTAATTAAAATGATTTATTTATTCTTGTTGTTGAAATAAGACACTCGTGTACTGTGACGAATTTTTTTTTTTGTGAAATCAATGAAAATTTAAAAAATGACAAGTTGGTAAAGTGGCGTCTTTCTCATAGTTTTTTAAGAAAGATGGCATTCTTATGGGGTGAAATGCTATATAGAGGAAAAATGCGTTAGAAATACCAATGTGTTTCAAAAGTATTCTTTTTATTACTATTTGATAATAATTTTTACAATTTTTACATGTTGTATTTTACATTTTTTCCTTGTCGTTTATTTTTGCATTGTATTTTTACAATTATACAAATATCTGAATAGAATGGATCTTATAGTAAATTGACCATCTATTTTCGAACAGATGTTTTATCTTCCCTTTTTTTTGAATTTGAAGAAAACAGTAGAACAAAAATTGTGGCGTTGGATTTGTTCCAACGTGAAACCTTTTGCTTTTCCATCTTTCAACTTCCGCCAAGCTTACCAATTGAACTGGATTAACAAACTCTTTAGATATAATCTACGATTAAGTCATCTACCAAATGACTATCTGCTTGAAACAAACAAATCGAAGTTAGTTGCATTCTGAATTGAAAAATCCCTAGAAACCGTACGAACTTTCTAGCTAATACAATACACATATATATGTAACTTTAAAAACACATAGTGTCACCGAGGATTAATAAAAAGTGTCTCGAACAGAGTCGAAGTCGATCCGACTCGATTTTACGGAACGAACGTCGATTAAGCGTATCCGAGCAATCTGTAAAACGGAAGACGTCGCTGTTAATCCACCGAGGAATCCTCTTCCCCTTTATTTTTCCTTGGTTAATGGAATTCTCAGAGACAGAGGTGTGTACGTGCTTCACTGTTCTCGAGCAGCCTCCGGGTTGGACACGAGAACAGAGAGAAGTGTGAACGAAGGGGCTGCTGGAAAATAGAGAAGCGAGGAAGACGAAGAAACAAAAGAAGTTGGCAGAGGGAATACGTTTCACGCTTCTTATCCCGCGGAATCTCGTGAATGATCGTCGGTGATTTACTGGATCCCCCAACGGTATCTCTGAAATCTGGAAACTTATGGCGACGGCGTGGGTGGGTTTGTTCGCGTCGGGCGTTTCGCGAAAAGTCGACACACCCGTGATCCTAGAGATTCACCCGGTGGAAAAAAGTTTTGGCGCCTCTTCTCGATTCTGTCCATTAGATAGAATGATTTCTTGGAACGTCTATTCGGTGTCTAGGCAGGAGAGAAAGGAAAAGAAAGACGTTGTTCGAAAGTGGTAGAGTTTGAACGCGTTTGTTGTTTCTCTCGTAGGAGATGTATGTATAACTGTTAGGCTAATCTCTCGCGATCTATTATCCTCGATGTGGTGTTATCGCAAGGCAAATATAGGATCTTCCAACTTGCACGCCATAGATATTCCTTTTTTTTAAATAAAACACGAACTATTTGGAACTTTTGCAAGTTGCTTTTTCTCCTCGTTTTTGTTGAAAGTACTATCTACAGGATATCGTTGAAACGTGCACCAGAACTGTTGCTGCAGATATTCATTCTTTCTGCTAGTTATCATATGAACAATCAGAATCAATCGTTCGAATGAGTACCGAATCGGTAATCGGAACAAATTCATTTGTACATCTAATACAATCTTCTAATATTCGTGTATATTGTATCATAATACATATATCGTCTACAAATTTCCTCACAGATATGGATTACCTGGAGGAATTTCAAAGAATTGACCGTGTTAAAGTGTAAGTCGAAAATGATTCAAGTGTACATCTTTTCTACATCTGATACAATCTACTTCTTACCAAATATCACACTACAATTCTTGTATCGTGCATAAATTCCCTCACAGACCGGAATTACCCGGAAGAATTTCAAAAATCGATCACGCCGTGAAGCAACTCGAAAACGATTCCCCTGAACGAAGTGAAAAAAAAAAGGAAGAAGAAAAAAAAAACCGTTCGATCGAGGCAAAGCGATTTATAACCGTGACACCCTAGCCGGCGGGAATTCTCGTCGCAGTGGAATTCAAGAAATAGCCACCCTTTGTGGCCCACGTTGCCGAGTCAGGAATTCGAAACGGACAGGGTGGTACTTTCGAAAAGGTTTCGACCGGAAGTCCCGCGGAACCGAGCAGAGATCGCGAGGGTGATCTTAGAGAAATCGTCGTAGTCGTCTCCGAGTTTCGTTCACAGAAAAAAAGAGAGAAATAGAGAGAGAAAGAGAGAAAGAGAGGTTAGACGTGATGCTGATGCGACGCGACGCTCTATGGCGCGACGGAACAGCGTCCAGAAGAGTAGCTGGCCTGGCCCCGGATCTATATATAAAATAATCCCCAGAAATGGAGGGAATAAATCACTCGAGTCGTGAGAGGCATTCCTGATCAGATAGGGTTGGGTGGGGTGGTCGGAAACGGGATAAAAACGTTCTGTGTCTCCCTTTCTGATCGTAAGGAACTTTGCTCTGGACCGTATTCGCCACCCTCTCACCGACACACCCAAACTGAACCACCCCATCGGCCTTTCAAGCAGCAGTACCGCGTCCAGCCTTCGTGCCCTTTGTGCCCATTGGCAGCACTCCATTATTCGACCACGTCAATTACAGCCTGCGCGCCTAACGACTGAAGAATTCGACGTGCCACCGCGAGACACGACCCCCCTTACGTTTCTCTCTCTCGCTTTTTCTTTTTTCTCTTATGGTTTCTCTCGGTTGGACAGTCGAGTACACTCTCGAGTAGAACGCCCAGGTCTATTGGGAATTGATAGGCGGAAGGGTGGTGTGGTAGAGGTTCAAGGGAGACGAGAACTTTTCTTTCTTTTTTTTTTTTTTCACTCGTTGAATATGTTTTCCAACTGGACGCTCATTTGATCCTTGGCTTATTTAGATTCTCCTTTCGTTGTTCGATTCTTGGGTAAATATCGGAATGTTGTTAGAGATTTATGGGATGGATGATGTGAAAGAGGTAGGATAATTATTTATTGCTGGATATCGTGATTGGCGAAATGTTTCGTGTGCAATTTGAATGGGTTGATAGGGTGGTTGAAGGATGGAAGAGAAATGTGGAGAAAGTTGACAAGAATTTTGTTTTTATATAAAATATCGTACGATTGTTTGTTTATACATGTAATATAAAATTGATGCATGGTACAAATATGATATTGTGAAACGAAAATAGGTGAAATACCGTTCGAGGATGTTAATCTAACTTAAGTGTATTAATCTCTTTTCTAATACACCGTTAAATAAAAGGAAGTCAGAGTATTATACAAAATTTTGTATACGACGATCTTCGGTCTTAAAAACAAATTTCTTTTGTCACGTCTTCGCTGCAATCTGCACCACCAGTGTGACTTGTCGTTATAAAGCAAGGGGTTAAGTGTTACTGTTTCTGTATATCGTATAAGGGTTAATTTACACGAACAAATGATGCTGATTGTCATCACGAATCCAACATTCTTAGGTTTTAGGCTTGATGCAGACGAATGACGCGTCGTCGTCGTGATTTCACTGTTTCGACAGGTTTTTATTTCTCGTTGCTGTATTATACGCTGGTGTGCATCGTATAATTACAAATATAAATGCTACTGCAAAATTGCAACGACTTTACTCGTCAACAGCGAGCCTTAATCCGTGGAAAATTGTATATCCACCCGGTAGAATCCTCGAGTTTCGTTGCACCCTTCTAATTCTGACTTTCGACCCTTTCCCCTTCGCGCTTCTTCGACCTACATTTCTCCGCTTTTCATGTGTGTGTGTGTGTGTGTGTGTGTGTGTGAGATCGCGAAGGGGTGGCGGACGCTCAATTTTTCAAAAGAAATCGCCTGTCTATGGCGTGAAAAGTGTGGACGATTCTGAAAATAATTGATTAAGAGCCACAAGGGTGAGGATAGGGAACGAGGCTACCTTCATTATTTTTTTTCTTTCCTTCCTTCTACGATGCTCGACACCGACCCTCAGTTTCCTGCTTCCCTTCCACATCTGTCCCTCATCTCGTTGCCTATACACTCGCTTAGGAATTGCGAAATTTTCATCACGGTGAGAGCACCAAGGGTAAGAGGAAAAAGAAAGAAAAAGAGAAACGCTCGTCTGATCCTATGATGAATTAATATGGGAAGGATCGGTTTGAGTGAGATTAAGTTTATCGGTTCTTGTGAACATTTCCGCGTTCGATGGGATTCTTGGAAATTTTTGAAGCCCAAGATTCTGTTCTTTCGAATGAACCTGTTCTGTTATTATACTAAGTATTAAGAACATGAAAAAAAAAAAAAAAAATATGGAACGCGGAAAGTTTTAGTTTTGCAAAATCAGAGTTAACGATGTAAGGCTAGATAGTTGCTCTCGAGAGTACTCTCAAGAGTACTCTGACTATTACTCTATGAATATCCTGGACAATGATAAATCTAACTCTCGAGAGTAACTCTGAAACTCACACTCATCCTTAAAGTAACACAGTAAGCTTCTCAAAATAAACGTATAAAATTACTAAACCAAATCTCTCATATACACACTCGAGAGAGAGAAAATATTTCTACCGAATTTCCACAACGCAGAAATGTCGGATAACTCTAGCCTACGCGTTAAAGCAACCCAAAAGTAGATAAACAAATTATGCGTCCAGCTCTGGTATACCCTGGACAACGATAAATTTGACTCTCGAGAGCAATTCGTGATAGTTTTACTCTGAAATTACCACTCACGCCGTAAGTTAACACAGTAATTTTCTTCCAAATGAACGTATAAAATTATTAAACTAAATAATCTCGCCTCTCCTATACACACTCTAGGGAGAGAACATTTCTACCGAATTTGCGCAACGCAGAAATATCAAAACACTCGAGCCTACCGCGTTAAGGTAAACGCAAAAGTACGTAAAAAGTAGGATGTTTTCTCCAACATCGAAACGACTCCTGAGGAACCGTGAAATCCATCATTGAGCGTACCTCACCTTCTCCTCCGTGCACAGAAATTCACGTCCGCCTCTCTATTTTCCTTTCTGGCATCATGCTGTCGCGTCACCGTGGGCCTGATTGATGCGTCGAAAGTCGCAGGTTGTAAAAAAGGCCGGTGCGTGCACGCAGAGAATACACTCGTGCCTGTATGTATCTGTTCACCGTATATATTCGTGGGTCGTTAAGTAGAAATTTGCTCTCGAGTGACATCTCAGAGGCGTGACATCTCTCGAACGCGTGGAAAAAGGTTGCGGCGGCGCCCATTATGGGAGCAAGCTGGCGGATAACGCTACTCCATATGTCGCTACCAATATCGGCCGGTCATCGATCATTTCGAGCTTCTTCAACCCAGTACCACCCATTCGAGCTGGCTTAATTCGGAACGCAACGATGCATGTCCAGCCGATCCTCCTTTTCTTTCTCTCTTCTGCTTTCTTCTCCCCTTCCTCGTATACTCGTCGACGAAACTTTTCGGAGAAAATTTGATAAGTTTCTCAGCTACACGACCTGCAAACGAATCGCTGATGGGAGTTGGCGTGTCGAATATGAAGCGTGGCGATTTTTGTCGATGAAAGGACGCTTTCACGTAAATTAATCGATGTGGCTTTACCATCTGTAGTGCTACGGGAATTTTTTTTTGTTATTCTCTTTTTTTTTTTTTTTTACAATGATATTAACCCTTATATACTTGTGTAGTGTGTCACTAGGTCAATATTTTCATCCTTCTTTCAAGGTAAATTATGTGGAAGTTATATTTTCTTCAATTATACTGTCATATGTATACTGAAGTCATTTATAAATCGTGAAATTAATATTGCGAATAAATATTTCTGCAACGCGTTTTGTATCGCAGCACAGGAATGTCGTCTGTATTATTTATTGTATATATTTTTTATCATCTGTCGTAACAGTTCCTTGTCGTTGATTTAATAGTACAAAAAAAAGGTAAAATAAAATGAGTATTTTTATTATCTATATGAGTATTTTAAAATATAATTTTTCTTTAATTTTGTTTAATTTATTTAATTATCTCAAGATAATTCTTATTTATATGAGTATTTTAAAACAAAAGTATTTTTAATTTCACTTATTTCATGCGGACAATATTTATTCGGAGCTCTGTAACAAATTTACCTCCAAACTGTATAAAAAATCTGTTTCCTCATTTTTGCCTATTGTTTAAGCCCTCAAAGTTTGTCGGGAAAAAGGTAGGAAGAGTAACTCCGCTCAAATTTTATTCACACTGAAATAAAGCAACTTAATAAAGTAAATAGAACATGTAAAACATCTTTCCTTCCAAAATGACACTTTCGATGTTCAAAAGTTTCGTTGCAGAAGTGTGCTAGAGTTGATAAATCAGTGATACGAAGAAACTCAGAACAAAGAAAAGAAAAATACACTAAGAATGCAAAAAAAGAACTGTCGATTGGTTCAACAGACCAAACAAATAATTGTACTCGCGAACATGCAATTGTTACACCGAGAAATTCATATATTCTCTTGCAAAAATTCCACCTCAATTCATTCTCTCATCATTCACGCCGTATAATCGAACCCTCTCTATCATCCCCAATATAATTTTAATTTCCATCAGACCGATCTAGCAAACGCGTTGTTCACTTTCCATCGAGACAAATGCAACTCTCTCGGTATCATACATATCTCGCGTCTTCGACGAACACCACCCGTCGTGTTCGCGTAATTTCGCCGCGGTCGTGATAAATAGACCCGGAGGCTTCATCGAACAACGTCGAACAGGGTAATATCGTGTGCTTCTCTTCCGAACGTTGAGTTTACGGGGAGATCTGTTAGGAATAGAGAAGGAAGGAAGGTACCCAGGTTCCCGTTGTACGTTGATCGTGTTTACTCTGTGAGCTCGCTTTTGCTATAGTATATATACATATATATCGAAGGTCTCTTCGCGGTTGGAATGCTGATCGCCTCTTCCATCGACTCGTCGTCGTCGTCGTCGTCGTCGTCGTCGTCGTCGTCTACCTGGGTGCCTGCGTATATACGTTCGGGCACGCACGTCTGATTTATGCGTTGTCGCGGCAAATTTATGGGTTCGCGGCTGAACGAAGTTATGAGAAGGGGCCATCGTCGTTGCGCACGCCGTGTACGCCATGGTGAAGCGCGGGGTAGAAACGCGAGGAAAAGTCGAAAAGTCATCTGAGAGAGGGAGGTCAGGTCGTTTAGTATGCGCTACCATGTTCACGGCATTTCCATTAACTACGTGGCTGACTTGGTTTGCTTGGATGTATCGTAGGATAAAGGATGCTCGTAAACGTTTTCGGGCTTCTTTCTGTCTTAAACCAACTGGCCACATTATCACGTTACGTGGTCGTTAACGTAACGAGTTTCGACAAACTTAACGCCTCTTCTTCTCTTTCTGTTTTTTCACCTTTTTTCTTTGTAATCCTCCGTCTTAGATTGCGGCGAGGTATTTACCTTCAACGTAAGGATGGATTGCTGCTGGAGGAATTTATGTGGACGTTGCAATTGGGTTTAAACCCTTGTCTTGGAATGGGGAGTTACACTCCTGGTGAATGTTATGGTAACGGTGTGACGGAAGGAGAATCATATTTGCATTTTTGTTCTAAATGTAGTTGGAATTTTGAGGTTGATGATTGTCGAATAAAAATTTTGTATCATTTCTTCATTCCTTTTTGCTTGATGATGTGTCGAAACAGTGGATACTTGGGAGTAGTATGTGTAGGGACTGAAGAATCGTATGGCAAAAGGTTAGGTTAGTTTTCGTAAATAAAAAAAAATAAGTAGCTATTAGAAATGTGTTAAATAATTTCTCTGCGATCATTCAGATTTTTATAATAAAGGATTAAATGTACTTGTGATTCGTTGACAAAAATATTCGAAAGCTTTCAAATTTATCGTTTCTGATATATATATGTATAAAATGTATTTCTTAAATTTTGTAATTTTGTATTTAATAAAATGCATATTCTCTTCGTAATTCCGACGAATTCGAATTTTTTCGAAAACATTTTCACTCGTCATTTAGTAAACTAATTCTTCTAACTTTTAAGAAAGATTCGAATCATTTGGTCCAATTTTGAAGAAGTTATTCTGTTTCAAATGGTATCCGAATATCAACAGAAGTCACTGTATATCGAATCTGTTGGAGTTTACTTTAACTAACAAAATCTAATCTTTACTATGTTATTATGATTTCAAAGTTTCATTTATAAATCTGTCATTTACTGTTGCAACGACTTAACAGCTTATTTAGATAATACCTAAGCCTATCACGACCACTAATTAGTCACTCAACTCAACCAATTATCCACATCCTAATTCCAGCAAACTTTCCCAGCAAGGTGTACTTGGTATAAAGATTTCGGGAGCATAAAATCGGCAATGTGTGCGTCGAACATCCGTAAAAGAAGGTGGAACGCGGATGAAGTCGTAAAGCAGAGAACGAGGGTAAAAGTCCCTGGAACCAGACAACTGAGAAAGAAAGAGGGAAAGAGAGAGAAAGAGAGAGAGGGTCCATAACGTAGGATCGTCGAACGTCTACCCTACGTCAGAAGTGTGGAAACGAGTCGAAGTCGTTTTCTCGTCTGTCGCACGGCGTCGTTGCGTACGAGAACCGCCATTTCGTGTTCACGCACACGCCATGGGGACACAGAGTAGTGTGAAAATTCATGACGACCGGAGAAAGTTCGAGGGGACCAAGTAAATGGAAAAAATCCATTACGCGGTTTTATTCGACCCGCTCCACGATATCGAACTACCCACTTTTTAATTATATTTCTGGCTGCACGCGCGACGTGCCATCCCCATGGGAGCTCTTTTTCCACAGGAATTTTTACTTCCGTAACCGGGACCGTCCTACGGTACGCCATTTTGGATCGTCCTCCTCCTCTAATGGATTCGTCAAATTTAATTACACGCTTGTACAAGTTCTTCTCTCTTTTTTTTTTCATCTATTCTTTTTCGATGTTCTTTTAATTCTTGGACTCCATTTTCTCTATGGCAAATTCAGTAACCTATTGTAAATTAAGAAAATTTAATATTAAAAAGAAGAAAAATAGGGAAACCAAATTTCTCTAAAAATTTGTAGAGTTTGCAAAAGTTTGCTTTTCTTCCTCGACGAGATTTTAGAATATTTAATCTTCGCCGATTAGATTACAAGGACGAATATCGTAATTCATCGTAAAAGAATGGATTAACAGGTATCACAAAACATATTCTTAAACAAGCATCACGTAGCAAGAGATTTTAACGCTCGAAGTCATCGAAGAATCTTCGACTCCAGGTGTAAAGCAGAATCACACGGAAGATAAATTTTACTTCCTGCCAGAAACTTCCAAACTTTCACTCTCGTCGGTTTCCTCGCTCATCAATTACCCACGCACTCACGTCCTTTGCAAAAAAACAAAAAACAAAAAAAAACAAGAGAAAGAAAGAGGTACTATTTTTCGACGGTCATTAATTGCCGACAACGATGCGGGAGGACACCGGAAGAACGATTCATCTTCTCTCCCCCGTGGTGTGACACGATTACACACGGCGAAACAGCTTCGACGTTTTCGTCGTTTGGTTATAAAGAGGCGAGGCAGAAGGGGTCGCGTTTGTTCAACGAGCCGGAAGGGAAACGAAAGCTTTCGCGTGTTGACACCGACAATGAGGTCGGTGGTTATGAGAGGCATTCTTCGAGAAATCATACCTATCGAGTGGTTCGATGAATTTGTCTCTTTCTCTCTCTCTCTCTCTTTAGCTCCTTCTTTTCCCCTCTTCTGTTCACGATTACACTCGAATTACTTCTCTACGTAGACCACAGTTCGAAGTCAAAGATTCCTCGTCGATCGTATATATATATATGTCGACAGAGAAGCTGTGACACGGCTGAGAAACACGAGAACGTGCCATTAGCTGGTGACAGATGCAACTGAATATCTAATCTTCGTTGCTTTGTTACAGGGAGATGGATTGCTTTCTGTAGTTGTCATAACGGAAGCCCCGAGAAGGTCTTAGCTATCTTTCATGGAATATAATTGCTTGGTATATGCAAATACGACATCTTTAGATCTGTTTGATATTTCTGTACGGTGAAATCGTATATACGAATCGAAGAAATGTGAAAGGAATTATTGTTAGAACGACAAAGATTTACGAATTGTTAGTTTTCAGTGATGGATTTATGAATGAAGTGTGCTTGAACTAGCGTGGGGAAGTAATTCGAATATTTTTAAAAATAATAAGAAAATAATACAGTTTTCACTGTTCAGGCTTTCCAAATTATTTTCTGAATGTTATTTAACATAAAATTTTACAGGAAGTTTATTAAAGTGATTGTAGAACTTTAGGATCGCGTAGTGCTCGTCGAAAGAAACAAAAAATTCTTAATACACATGGATCTAAATCATTAGTTTCTGAAATATTCAATTTTTCTGCTTCAACCTTTTCAACTCGAAATTTTGCTATTTGGATTTTATTAAATTTTTGTGAAAAAGTCGATTGCACTAGGCTAAGGACAGGTTCAAATTTGAAAGTTGTATGTCAACTTTAAAAATTGAGACAGGTCCCAAAAATTCGTAGGCAGTCCTGAATAAACATGTAATATTAAAAAAAAATTTTAAGCAAAAATTAACCATGCTATAAATTGAAAGGCTATGATAAAGAAATTTCACAGAATCGTTCGAATTGTGTGTGTGGAAAATGAGATGTTTATCATGCTCTGCAGTCACACACTTTATCAAAATAAAAATTATCCAACCCTCTCATGATCGCCAATTAAAGATAGCAGATATATCCAATTAACTACCAAGCAACGTTTTCCTTTTCCTTCTCCTATCAAGGTTTACAATCTTTGCTAGATAACGTGTTATACTACATAGCGTGAACACGGCTTAAGCTTAACCCAACCTAACATTCCTGCTATCATCGCATTGCACACTCGTGATCAAAATTAATCGAGCCACCGAAATCCCAGTACAATAACATTACACCGGTTAAGATTTCAATGCAGTTTTTGTCCAAAAAGGGTTGACGTTTGCCTAAACGTTTCTCCTGTTTTGGCGAACAATGGCGCATAGCTTCGGAGAAACAAGGAATTTCAAATGTACGACAACGGGGACGATGATTTATCGCGGAAGTTGCCGCGAAATGTATTACGCGCTTACACCAGGGATATGATCTTTCACAGAGATCAAATATTTTCGTAATTAGCCCTCCCTCTATCCCATTGCAACAATCCCTGTTCATCTCCTCCTCCCTCTCACCAAAAATCTCCCTTCTACTGCGTTGCAATTGATTTAATAAAGAGTCACCTTGCGTCCATTTCTACGATCACGCGTAAATTGGATAGATGGTTATTGCAGCCCCTACGGTTTCGATGCCTGGCATTTTCGAAATACGATTGGATATTAATAAAATAATTCCGATACCGTTCATCCAACAGCGTTTGACGAAATTAATCGCGAGCCTATTGTGCCCGCCCTTTGTCGTTGCGCTTGCTGAATACGCGAAACGAATGGTTCGATAGTACACACAGATTGTACGTAGTAACGAGAGAAAGAGCTCGTGTAAATAATGTTACTTTCGCAACGATATTTTTGATAGAACCAAAGGGACGAATCCATCAGCATTCTCGCTAAAACTCCAGTTTGTATATATAGTATACAACTTTCAACGCGAGTACTGTTGTTCCTCGTGTCTAAGGTTGAGTTTTGTAGAATGCTTTCCTATTAGAACCTATTCGCAAGCTCAACTATATAATTGCTGTTTGTGTTCTGTTCGTGAACAGTTCTGGCAAGTGTGAACCTGGCATAAGAGAACGATGATCATTATTCACTGCTCGCAGAAATATCTACACTGTGAACTCGGCATTATGTGTTCAGTGTGTTTGCTTAGTTGAAGTTGTCAACGAGATCTCTATCTGTTCGCTCTATGCTTTTACTCAGATTAAATCGTTGATAAAAATTGATTTCGATAGTTTTAAACAGGATTTCTATGTCCTCTAAGTTCCCCAAAAACTCTAAATCCCGTTTGTCATCAGGAAGTAAAAAAATCTGCATTACAAACCACTGCAAGTTGCGATGGACTTGTGTTAAACGTCCATACTGAACGCTGAACACTTACAAAATACACTTTCCTCCACTTTGTCACCGATCGTCGCCATTCTAAAATGTATTCCTTCGTCAAGAATAAAACGAAAAGGAAGATTCTTTATTGTTTCCTTTGGTGGCAAGTTCAGCAATCGTAGCCACGTGCCGCGACACATCCTGCATTTCAGAAGGGAAATTCGCTAGACATGTTCAGACGGATTCGCAGGATGTTCGATCGGTACAACAAGTGCCTCTTCTTCCTTTTCCTTGCTCACCTCGTCCTGTCAACGCTGTCTCCCATCGCGATCCCTTTCAACATCCTCTCAGTCTCTCTTTTTTCTTCGTAGTCACCAGTCATCCCTTTTCCTTCTTCCCTGTTCAAGCTAAGAAGTTTGGCAATTTGTAAGCCAACGTCGTCCAACGGGGATCGAGGATATACGCACGTGCTATGTGCCCGTGCACACGCTTCCGTGTATGTATCGCGTGATCATGCATATATGCATGCCACATAATATACATACATATATGCATACGTAGCAGGAGAGGCGGGCTAAGGACAGGGAGAAGGAAGAATCACTTCCAGCAGGAGCAACGTCGGAGTCCTTTTCAAAAGTGACTACGCTGAGACTACTTCGCCGTGTTTATTTCAATGAACCTTTTAGCCAAGGAATGTATCACATTTTTTTTTTTTTCTTTTTTACTCTCTTCGTAAACAAGAAAGACTTTCTCGAAGCAGCCAGTCTTTTTACGGGCAAAGTGATCGTAATTCTTTCGAAACGTGTTATTTCTCTTTTTTGTTTTTTTATGACGTTCTTTGAGAATTGTGCGTTTTGATGCTCGATGACACGCGTTATTTCTATTGGATGACAAGTTTGGATGAGAAATGGGGATGCAATTCTTTCGAAACATGTTATTTCTTTTTTATTATAACGTTCTTTGAGAATTGTGCGATTAGATGCTCGAGGACACGCGTTATTTCTATTGTATGAAAGGTTTGAATAAGAAATGAGAATGTTATTTGCGTGTGCAAAAAAATGGAAGGAAACAGTTATTTCTATTTAAGCAGAACCATTTTGTAAAAATTGTACCAAAGGACGTGAATCTTTTTGAAGTAGAAAGATTATTTTACTAGATGACGTGTGCAAACAATTTTGGAAAGAACTACAATTAATTGGAATTTCAAAGGAAACAGTGGTTTTCTTTCTATCTGAGCTTGTAATGAAAATTTTTTAACTACCTTTTGTAGCTTTATTTCAGTTTCATACATGAAAATTTGACCAAAAGCAGCAGGGATTGGAAGACGTAAGAATTTTTAGATCGATTACAGTTACTAAAAAAATTGTAAAAAGCGACTTTCATTATTTCTTCGTAATTTCAACCAATTGGAATCTTCTCACATACATTCTGCGAGCAGTCAGAATAACCGATCTCGGTATATGTAGATACAAAGAAGAGAGGAAAAAAGAAAAAGAATTCTAAAATTGGTCATTTATGTCCTACAATAAAAATCGAAAAATTTCTAAAAATAAGATTTGCTAAATACGAGTAATCATTGCAACAGTATCAAACTCTTGCTAGATATAGATAAATACTTATCTCTTGATAAATATTTACAAATTTAATTGTATAAATATTTCTATTTTTTTTTTGGTTCTTTCAAGAATGACAAAGAATATTTGAAATTAAAAGTGACAAAACTGAAACATTATCCCGGGTAGGGGAAAAGGAGGTGGTGAAAACAGTTTGGAGCTTATTTACGACAGTGCCGACGGGGCGCCAGGGTTTTTGCAAAATTAATTTCTGTCGCGTCAAGTACATATTTCCTCCGCGAGCGGACAGCCGGGAGAAAACAATTTGCGATTGATTCCGCTGCGATTGTCAAAGGGTGTCCTACCGATCATTTAGGCGAACTCACCGGCGGAAGTAATACGCGCGTTGGGGGTCTTGCTTTAATCGTCATCGAGCTGCTTTTTCCACTTGCAATCGGAATTTTACGCTTTTTGTACCTCTGCACCATCATTCAGACAAATTGTTCGTTATTCTTTTTTATTTTCTTTAGATTTTTTAGAAAGTCGATCTTTCTATTAGGAAACAGGTGGAATATTCAATTGAATTATTTATCATATTTTATAGAACAAATCGATTAATATTTTTATTACTGTTGACACTTACAGACGCTTATTTTTCATACATTTTCGTCTTAATTTTGTCCTCTGTGTATCACTGTTGTAAGTTCAAGTGTTCAGGAGATGAAAAATCACAATTGATTAGAATTTTACATTTGGAAAAATATTGAGAAACAAGAATTAATAGTTGATATAAAGAAATTGACTGGTAATAATTAAAATAATGAAATACAAAAAATAAATGTAAAAATATAAAATAGAAATATAATGCAAACTATAAAAATATAAAGTAATAAAATATAGATAAATAAATACGTAATTTTTAAGGCACCTGGCTAATTTTAAGATGATATGAATTTCTGTTGTATATCTAACGTTTATCATGTGTGTTACTTGTTTAAATTTATCACAGTGAAAGTATAAATTGAGATACCGAATGAAATAAAAAAAAATGAATCGAAAATATTTACAAAAATTCGACCAATTGATCAGATCGTTAAATAAATAACCAAAAAATACGTTTAAAAAAATCACGCGTTGAATATTCATCACTTATTTATCAAAATCTGTCGCGAATTAAAGTATCGAATTAAACAGAAACAAAAGTTTTTCAAGATTTCATTAATAACCAATCCGCGTGCTTCAGTCCCTCCAAAATTCTATATGCAAACGTATAAACAAGGATAAAGAAGATAAGAGAGAAAAATCAAAACACATCATACAAATATACATCAAAATAAAATCACGCGTTCATCATTAAAAATTGTAAGTCCGTGCTGCAACTAAAATAAATTACATCATTAAAATTAGTGTAAGGGTTAACTGTAATCTTTTCTTACATCAAACCCGAAACATTCAGGCGCTGTTAATTTACCGCTTGAAGCGCATTGTAAACATAATTTGAAATCACAGCAAATTATAAAACGTGCACGCTGAACAAAAAAAAAAAAACTGAAAATATATACAAAAATTCACCTAATTAATCACATCACCGGTAAAGAAATAAGCAGGTATTTTTATAACGGGTAGCTATCCCGATCGACGTATAGATCGGGGATAAAATAAAACTGTGTTAATCATCATAACCAGGAACTACATTTTTCCACGATAAGAAATGAAAAAAAAAAAAAAGAATGAATAAAACAAGAAAAAAAAAAGGAGACAACAAGAGGTAAGCCTGTTTAAAAAAGGAAGAAGGTGAAACAACGTATCCTCCTCGATCGTGTTATCCAGTGCGCCAGCGTCATTCCACCGATTAATATAATTGAGCGATATCGAGCGTCGCGTTGCGTCGCCGCAAAATATGCGGTGCAAAGACAAGATGATTCCGCGCTAATTACACGTTCATCGAGCCGGAGTCGATGCGATCCATCGTGGCCATCGCTCGTTTCGTAGAATAAACTGACCTCGAGAACGCGTTAATCGCCCCGGCGATAATTGGTTACGCCAGGATGGCGTGTGTCGATCGCCTCGAAATCGACTTCTCCCCTTTCTTTTTTTCTTTCTTCCTCTGCTTCTTTTCTCATTTTTCTCTTTACTCTGAACGATCGCTCGACGTGCGACAAAGACGAGAAATATACTATATTACGATTAAATAAAGAAAAAAAAAAGGAAAAAAAATGCTGAAAAAAAGGAAAAGAAGCAGAGAGAAAGGGAAGTGTAATTTTCAATTTCGCGATGTTATCCAGTATCGATCGAAGCGAGCATGAATTTCAGATCGTAGCCGTCCTCGTCGCTGTCCCTTCCGTCGTCCCTGCTGGCTTTATCATGCAAACGGCGTTTTCTGTTTAGGCGTTCGAACGAATAAAAAACACGCGAAGGAATTTATGAACCGCCAGCACGAGCTACTCTATCCTTCGTCGTTGCTTAATAATTCAACCGATAAACTGCTTCGGATATTAATTTATGAAGTAATCGTCGTAAGAGAGAATTGCGCGTGTTTAACGATAACGTATTTTGTTCAACGCTAATTTGCTCTCTTGTGGCAAGCAATAGAGTATGAAAAAGGTGTGAAAAGCGAATGTCACTATTTTCTTCGTAATTTCGACCAACTGTAATTTCCTCAAAAATTTCTTCACACGTCATCTAGTAAATTAATCCTCCTAACTTCTCGAAAAAGAGAAAAGAAACTCGAATTATACTATTAACCCCTTAATCTACAATTTCTTTTCGATTAAAACATTAGCTACTTACTGTTTTAGTATCATTTTAAATAAGAAACTCTAATATATTATAAATTAATTACAATTGACAATCTTCAGACTTGTAAATTAAAAGAAAAGCTCAACGTTTTGTCACTGATATAACTGTTTTTGTCTAAAGAACAAGGAGTTAAACAATTTTACAAAGTATTGTTACTATGAAACATGATAAAATATGATTTTCTCTCACTAAAATTCTTAACATTCAAAAATTCAAGTACTGCGCTCCTTATCCGATGAAATTAGATTTATTAGAGTTAACCCTTTCCCGTACGATTTTTCAGTCGCTACACCTGATAATCTCGAATATTTACAATTCCAATACAGCGTTGAATTAAAGGAAGTCAAGATATTATATACAATATCTATTTGGAAATCGTCAGTGTTAAATTAAAATTGAAATTAGAGGAAAAATATAAATTTGATAGCCATGTAATGCTTCTTTTGTCACACCTTTACCATAATTTGCATCACAAGTGTCATTATATGGCAAGGAGTTAAAGGAGCTAGTCATGACAATGATAGACGATAATTAGTACATTTGGCGTAGTTTCAAGTTAACACAGTGGCAAGGAAGTCCAAGAAATCAATTGTCGATTGCGTAGAAATGAATATTGATAGCCAATTACCATCGTAATCAAGCTATTCAATGATCTAGAAGGATCTTGCCTCGGAGAGGAGAAGACGAGAGTGTCTTTTGGTTAGAGAATTGTCAAAAACAGCGTAGATCAAGTAGTAAAATTGGCCACGGTATCCTAATTGATTTAAATATTTTCTACGGGCATTTGTGTGTGTGTATTGTTTGTGTACGATCGATTTCTTTCTTTCCGTTTTCTTTCTTTACTCGTTTTCAGTGTGGAATACGTTTAGAATCGTGCACGTGTTGCGTGGAACGTGTTCCGCCATTCATACGCGTGGAACGTGCGCGAGTACAGCGGCGCGTTTCTTGCAAGCAAACGCGAAACGTGCGACTGCACTGGCGCCATTCACGCCTCCCTAACGTTTTGTTCCGTTTGTTTCCCGCGAATGAATTAACCTCGACGGCATTCAACAGCGGAAGGGGGAATATGTTAAGCGACCGGAGACTCGATCTACGGTTCTTTTATTCAAACGTGAAAATTTTGTCGACTTTGTCGATCGTCTGCGTCCAAAGTTAAAATTCAATTTTTCGTTCATTTCTCGCCTTACAGTGTCTTTCTAGCATAATCGTTTGTTGAACAATAATTCGAAAACACCTATGATTCCGTTACGATTCTTTTTCAATCTCATTTTTACGGAAAATAGCAAAATAGACAATAATGGAATCTTTTCTTTTTTATCAACAATCTAAATGAAACTTTGATTATCCTCAAAAGTCCAGCAAAATTTATTTCTACTCTTAATAAATTGATTCTTCTAACTTTTCAAGGAAAAAGGGGAACTAACGATGTTTGAACCAATTTAAAACAAGTTAGTCTGTTTCAAATAGTGTCCGAATATTAATTAGAAGTGATTGCACAACTATTTAATACGCAAAGAGGGATTAATCGTCGTTCGAGATTCTCTATCGAACGAAACGGCGATCGAGGATCGTCTTTCAAGTGCAAAGTGTTAGAACAGAGAAGTTCAGCGGAAACTTTCTGGAGAAATTGATACTGTATTTTCTTCTTTTTTTTTCTAAATGAAGGAAAAAGAGTGGCGAAGTTTAGAACGTTGAGCTACTGCGTTAGGTAAAGTTCCCGTGAACTTAGATCGTTTAGTATATCACCTCTTATCCGAAGTAGAGAACCTTTCGTTGGCAATTAGGTCCGCTTGTAGAATTATTATAGTTTCATAGTGTAAAGACAATTACGTGGAAAGGTGCATCGATGCAGTTCCCTTTAATCACGTGAGGCGAATTAAGAAGTTCAACCTCGTTGATTCCAATTTTCTTTCCCTCGTCTGGAACACCATGGAATTTATTACACAGGACATCCGGTTGGTCTGCGAGAACAACTCGGCGGGTCTTTCTTTTTCTTTCTTTTCTTTCTTATTTTCTTTCTTTTTTTTTTCTTTTTATTTTTTACCACCGCTGAAGCGTGAACTTGACTTTGTCGAAGTTTTCAGACGGAGAAGTCGTAAACGCCTACTTGTGAATGAACCCGCAGACTGCTCTGCATCTGTGCTTAATGAAAAAGAATTTCGCGACCGGATGCCTGCCTCTCTACTTTTTCTCTTCCTCCTCTTCTTCTTTTTCCTTCGTTCTGCCCTTTATTTCGAGACTTCTCGTTCGCGAAGAGTACATTCCGAATCTCTGCGACTCTTAATGCAATATACAGAGTGTCTCAGTAATATTCCAAGTATCTCCATAGTTTTTCTTCTTTTATTATAATTATTCCATCGTATAAAGACTTTACCCATTTGTCGACTCTTTGCTTCCACTTCATCCAGATTCGAACTGTAGAAAAATAAAAGGAAACGAAGTAACGGTGGTCGTGAAATAAAAATTAACAGCTGTCTCAGGTTTGAATTTGCATTGCAAACAGCAGCCAGCACGTAAACGGCCAGTTCGTTCAATTAATACTTCGTTAACCTCGCCACTGTTTATTTTGCACCGATCGTTTCAAGTCGAACGAAAGAAATTTACTAAAGTTCTCAATGTACTTCGTTATACTTGAATCGAGACGATTCAAACGTTGACGGTCATTGCTAACCTCCGTTAAGATACACGTAAAAACACGGGAAAGGAAGAACAGCATCGATTCTAATTTCCATTCGGAATTGAGTCTTCGGGAATAGTCGAACAGCATACTGTGCACGGTATAATAACGTAAACCTGTTCTTCCGTACCCGCAATCTTCCTTCTTTCGGCCTTAACTGCGACGGAAATAATAGAAACAGGAAAACAAACTGATAAGTAGAAGATCGTCCTCTTTCTATACGAGGGAATTTCGGTCAGTTACAATCCCGGAGAATCGTTTCTGTTTCTTATTCCCGAACTATCGTAACCTAGTATCTTTGTGTAAAGAAACAGTGCTGCGTGGAAAGAGGTGGAATTGTCCTTTGAATATAAGGAAAGTGGACCAACTTTAATTCGAAGGATTCCATAAATTGTCGTATCGAATGCAACGATGCAAGTTTAAGCTTCTCTTAAACCTAACTGTAAAAGATTCGACTATTTGAGGAAATAAATTAATTATCAGACGAATAGTAAGAGAGAATTCCTCTGTAAATGTTGCAGAATTTAACAGTTTTTGTGAATTTTTTTTTTTTTGAGTTAGATGGTGTATTTGATGCTGTAATTTTTTTAGTATTTTATTCAGTGATTAAACCATTTTTTATAGCAACTATCTCAAATTTTAACGGGTAAACGTTGTCGGTGTATTTTATAAATCAAAATAAAAAAAAAATTTCGTTCCTTAAAGTTTTATTAAAAAGTTGTGATAATAATACGAAATGAAGGGAACAGTTGAAAATTCACGGTTATTTAAAACAAATCAGCAACGTATTTAGGTTTACTCTGTTTACACAAGAAACAACTGATATTATTTCTAAAAATGATCACTGTTTTTAATAATACAAAATTTACATCGACTGAAAACAGTTTTCTTTTTAAAATTCCTATATTCGTAATAAAAAGAAATTATGAAGGTACAGTGAGTATAATCTCCTAACAGAAAATCAGTTCAAAATTTCTATCGATTAAATGATTTACACTTGAGCATGCATCGTTACTTCCTACAAGTCTTATTCATATTAAAACAAAGCAAATTAATAAAACAAGTAAAAATATATAAATTCATAAATATGTATCATTTTTTTTTTCGTTGGAAAAAGTATACTGAAGTACAAAAAAAAAAGAATCCTCGCAGTGCAAAGTATTAAAAAACGAACTATTCTTTTCTAATCTTAGAAAAATCGTCTCTGAAGAGATTAAATTGTGCGGCTTGTTTCTCATTTGTTGACTGGCTGCTTACGATTCACAGTGTTCTAAATTGTCAATAAAACAATTCAGAAGAAAAACAAAAAAAAATTCTAAAGTGTTCATAGCTCGTTGTATTCTCAACACGAGAGATAATCCTATACCTAACATTTTACCCTTCGAATCTTATCGTTCCTTTACAAAAGATTGTTCGAAAGGGTTGAAAGACGAAGACGTTTCTCTCAACGAATACGCGTGACTTGGACTGCACAGAATCGTTCCTTAGAATCCCCATTCGATCGAGTTCTATTCGAATTTAGATCAGACGTTTCGACGTACGATCGTCGAAAGAACGAGCGACGAGATTTCTGGACAGCAGCTGATGCTTGAGAAGAGGAACCACGAGCGGATACGAGCGATCAGCGAGGAGGGAGCGTGATCGTGAGATGTCACGTGGCCAGCATTTTGCTCGTCGATTCGTGCATCTCGCTCCATCATCAATTTTGCTCATAAAGCGTTCCACGCTCGAGTAAACCCCTCTTCGTTCTTTTTTTTTTTTTCTTCTTTCACACACTTTCTCTTTCTAACGTTTCCTTCCACCGTCATCTTTTTCTTACTTCTACGCGATTTCGCTCGAAGAGAGTCCCCTGCAGCTTGTCTCTCCTACGCTGGACACGTTCTTGCTGTTCGACACACGAACACAAAGCAACGATGGGTCCTTCTTCCCAGAATCCACCCTTCGACCTCGTCTAGATTGAATCGGGGGTGCCAGAGGCTAGGAACGTGAATCGCATGTCTGATAAAAAAAAAAAAAAGAGAAGGAAGAAAGAGAAAGAAGGAGAATGGCGACTGGGAAATCGTACGGTGCTGGGTACGCTTTGTCTCCTTTCCTTCTACCTTGTCCCTATGGACCCTTGGTTACTTCATGTCGCGAACTTTGGCGCGACTTATCCCACGCACCCTTGCACCGCACGTTCACGTTAGATCGAGCTGCTTGTCCTCTTTTCCTCTTCCTTTTCTTTTCTCGCTCTTCGTGTCTTATCTTTTGCTTTCTCTTCGACTGGACACTCGACGCATTGCGTCTGAAGAGGACTTGGACACGCTGCGCGAACGATTTGGTAATTTATTAACCCTTTGTGCTCTGAAACTTCTTTTTTCTTATGAAGAACTAGCAACTTTGCAATATTTTTAGAGAGAAAATAAGAAAGTGTTGAAGTGTTTAGTAAAATTGAAAGTAATTTTATCCTTATTTTCACTCTAATATAATATTGTGTCACCCTAATGTTGTTCGATAATTTCTCTACTACTTCGACACGAGCATCACATCCGAAAACATAGGAATACTAATCGACACTCTTCAATATTATTCTTAAGCTTACATAAACTTATATTATTCTATAAATCGCGATTATGATCGCGACTAGTAAAATAAACTTGCAGATATGGAAGATTTCCGGTCTGAAAGTCCTATTTCCGGTTAGTATCGGAAATTGCAACTACCACCATTCGAATTAGTGTTAGTTTTCGATAAAAGTCACTCTCCACCATTTTAATAGGGGTGAACGGATGGTCTAGGACATTTTGCATATACATTTCAGTTTTTATACTTGTAAATATACATTTAAATACAAAATGTGTTATTCCAAGTCATTCATAAATACAGTCCACTATTATACAATTCGAAAAACTACTTCAACGAGTATTTGCAATGCTCAGAAGTAGTAAGTGTCATTTAATTCTTTCGAACATTTATTCGTCAACACTGAAACGCGCTCAAACAACTGTTTTATTTGAGTATTTCGTATAATTTTACATCTTAGAAATAAATTTTGAATATTAAGTCTTATAATTCTATTTGGTGCAATGTTTCGTGAAGCACACATCACGGTGCATTCCAGGTTTCTTGAGACAGGTGTTACAAAATTACGAAAAAATAATTGTAAAATACACTTTGGATGATTACTTCTACCATTTCTGAATAGCTTCCAATTAAGTCACTTTATTAGTGTAAATAATATGATGGTTAGTAATGTAATTAACTTAGTTAAAGTTAATATAAGGAGTAGAACGGGGAGACTTATCTTTAGAGTACAAAGGGTTAATTTAGATTTTAATGTAATTAGCTCAGAATTAATGTAAGGAATAGGCTGACGAGTGATTGCAAAGGGTTAAGAAATTTTGCACACTTTTGTTCAATTTTGTTAGAATATTGAAAGGGTGTTGGAAAGTTTCCTTGTACGAGTTGAATTCTTGACACTCTAATCTCTCGATTATGTGTGCAAAAATATTTCGATAATAGGAAGAGACAAATGGTTGTTGTTTTAATATCGTTTAACGATCCTCTTAACGATCCTCCTAATCTAATCTACAATTTTTGGTGAATTGAGATTTCAGCATGAACCATCTCTTATGTAGAAAAACTTCAATTCTATAATAGCCTTCGAAGGATATTTTAAAACGTCGAGAATTTCATTAGCCGTAACGTCGAAACAAACTTTTTGAGGTTAAGCCATTATTACGCTGATAGCCTTAATTATGCACTTGTCCCATCGTTCCAGCAGCAGAGAATTCTTTCTTTTGTTGTTTGAACCAGTTTTGCACTCTGATGAAACTTAATTTCACAGAAGCAAGAAAGTAAAGCGAAAAAGAAATCTGACAGAGCCAAATTTAAACTACGAAGCGAATGTTGCTGAAACTCGAATTTAATTATTATCAAAATTAATTGAACCGAGATATTTTTGTTTCAAAGTTGTCAACGACGTGTTGTACACGACGATAGGCAATTGTAATTGATTTCATCAATTCAATTAATTAATGGCTCTTCGAGCCATTTATCTTTCTCTTTTGATATTTTTTCGTAAATGTATTAATAACAGAGTTATGACCTGAAATAATTGTGTGGACCACCCTGTGTGTATTATTTAGAAACTTTTTGTCAAGCTGAAAAACATTTACTTGAAACATTTTTCTTAATTTTGAATTTCTTCTAATACAATAATTGTCAAACAGCTATTGTAATCCTCAAATGACACATTCTAGTCAATTTCTTTATATCAATTACTAATTTTCGCTTCTCAACATTTTCCAAAATGTAAAATTGAAATGTTCAACTGCAGTTTGTCTTCTCGTAAATAGAGAATTGGATTAAATTGGCGATGGAAATGCAAACTTACAATTTCGAAAGGTTCTAGCAGTTAAGGGGGTTAAAAGTGCCCTCCAACCGATTTAGTAGTGCGATACACCGATTCGATAGCTTACCAAAAGAAAACATGTGACACCAAGTTTCAACTCTCAAACTCAACCGTGGGGGTAGTTACAGGGTAAATTCTAATTATCAGTTTTTGGATTATTTTCCCTATTTAATGAATCGCAAAACTTCTGAAAAAAATCTGACATATTACACACATGAAGGCACATCTTAGGGAATTTTTTCCGATTTTTTCGTTGCAAATCCTAGCTGTAAAAAATAAAAAAATGCAAAAAAATCGTACTTTTTATCCATCTCTTTAACTTTTCACTTGTCAAATGACTCTCGTGTTTCGATGAAAATTGCGTCAAAGAATTTTCTCGTTCGATAATACTGCCACTTTCGAAAACTGTCGTGAACCACGCGCGATACACGTGGCCGACGTATCAGTAATTCAATAAGTCTCTCAGAGATTCTAATTCCGTGGTATTAATTTTAACGATCGTGAAATTCCTCGTGGCGAAGAATACGGAGCAATTCTCCAATCTCGGTCACATTAACCAACGATCACACACGTTTCTCAGAACTCTCAAAGAACCGATTATTCTCGATCCTATAAGAAGGTTCGCGGAATTCCTCGTGAATCGCATCAACGTTTCACGAGTGAATTATGCGCGGTAGATGAATCAGTACGTGCATTGTGCGCGAGCCATTACACGCGCTAGCTATTTCTGACCGCGTGTCGCGTCGCTCGATATTAAGCCGTCTTTTAAAAGAAGGAAAAAAAAGAAAGAATAGAAATCTTCATGATGACAAGCCACGCTTACCAGTGTAATCACGAGCTAGTAACACTAAGAATCAGCCTGTTTTCCACGAATTATACGCAGCGACGAGCTTTATTTCAGTCCTCTGATCTCATAACACCGCCTCACTATCCGATCGGACTTCGGAATATTTCTCGATAAACGGTCGCTTCCTCCGGACGCGGCAATTTAACCGCGAGTTTCCACGTTACTTGTGAACCGTGGATTTTTAACACAGATAGTACACACATGGTGGAATCGATCGATTCGTGGATCAAGGAGGAATTCTAGTAGCCGATATTTGTGATTTTTTTCAAAAAAAATCTGTTATTGTACTGGATTACATTTCGTTTAGGATGGAAGAATTTTTTTTTTCATTTGCAGAAAAAATAAAGATCAATTTTTTGAAATTATCACTCGATAATCGCCTCTTAATCCATTAAGTTCCGAGTAATTTCTGTACATATAATTATTTTTTCTACTTTAGAAAATAATCTACAATTTTAAGAAAAATATAATTGCTATTGAAAAATTTTTTGAATTTTCTATGAACGAAATATTAAAAGAATTGCCATTAAATTGCCGAAGAATATACAAAATGCATTAAAATATTAACCATTTGTCTGAGATAAATGATTTGCATGCATTCTACTTTTTTGATATTTGTACCACTTTTTCTTGTTCCTTTCTTTGTTAACAAAATTCATTTATTTGACACACAGAATTGGTGCAATATTTTCCCTCGCTTTCTAGAACGTTCTTCTATCTTATGTTCACAAGTTGAAATCAAGATTATCAGCATTGTTATTTTCAAAAAGCAATTTGTTCAGAAAACAACGCGATCTCAAAATAATCGATGGAAACTCTTGAAAATACCTAATATATGGGAGAAGTTCGTTTTGCATATCGAGTTTAGAGCGTCTAATTATTAGCCAATACCTTTTTCTCTTTTTATATGTTCGATTTTTTGTCTTATGTGGTATTTCCAAGTTAATCTCTTGTCTATGTGTAATATTCTATTTGTGGTGCAAGTGCTCTGGAAAAATAAATGTACCTCTGTACATTTCTAAAACACGAAAGTGTTTTGCAGATTGACAATACATAAAGGCTCCCCATCTGTGAAACACTTTCGTGTTTTAGAAATGTACAGAGTTATATTTAATATAATTTTTTATCAGAAATGTTGTCGGTAGCATGTATGGCTGAATACTAACCTCTTCGTCGCAGAGCGTTTCATTTTTTAGCGTTACATTTTCTAAAACGGTTCCCCATCTGTAAAACACTTTCGTGTTAAAAATTGCGTGTGAAATGTTGCATTAGCAACGTTAGATCGCCGTGAGGAATCGAGTTATTCGAGAATCGCGTGGATCGTGAATTGGTTTGTTGCCTTGGTATTTACGATTCTAAAGAACTGTCCGATGTCTCGAGAATTCTCTTTTTTTCCCAACAGCTTTATTATGCATGAAGTTCCGAGAAGCTAATAAAAGACAGATGAAGTTTGATGCGCGTAATATGACGAAGTACTGTTTCCTTGGATGCGATACCTTTACTTCATGAAGTATTTATAAAACTGACGGTGCTGAGGGAGGAAAGGTAATAGGACGAAGTAAGAAGAAACGTTGCCAAACTTTCTGAATTGAGTTTCATTAGAATCCTTTTAAATATTCCACGCGGAATTTCGAAACGAAATCTCATCGGAGATTTTCATCGAATTTCTTCTTTGTTCAACACGTGGACAATTAAAATTATTGAGACTTTTTCTTTTTTCTATTCGCAACGTTGATTTTTCTTTGAAGATAAATTAATCATTTATGCCAATTTCTTTTAAGCTTTATTTTTTCGTTATACATTTGAATAAAGAAAGAAAATAGTAAGTTTAACTCCGGTTTTGTTAGCTGTTATATCGATGAATTACTGAGAGGAGCTTGTTAACGCGGTATTGCAAGAAAAAATTTGCAACTTTATAGAAACGACGCTAGTAACATAATTGTGAATTTTTATGTTATCGCGAATATTTAAAAAACCAATAGAAAATAAAATTTTCAACGGATTTTGTAAATATTTAAAAAATTTTCATGTTATCGTGGATGATTATAAAATCACCAGAAAATAACATTTTTAACGAGTTTTGCAAATATATTAAAAATTTTCATATTATCGTGAATATTTATAAAGGTATTAAAAAATAAAATTTCCAACGAATTTTATGAACATTTAAAAACGTTTTCGTATTATCATGGATATTTACAAAATGAGTAAAAAAAATAACATTTTCAACGACTTTTACAAATATTGTCTAAATATCATAGTTTTTTAAATATCACTGAAAGACAGCTACATTTCGAAGTTTCGACGCGAAAATCGCATTGCAGCGATAAAAAATGTGCGAAAGAAAAAACAAACACACACACAAAGTGACGAAAGAACAACCTGCTAGTTAACACTTCAAAGAAATTTTGCGCACACCTCCAGGAAAACGAGGAAACGTAGGATAAAACGAGCAATTTACAAAGATTGCTCGTTTACTATTCACACAGCGCGCAGTTTCGCTCGAAGCTGTAGAAAATCGTTTCCAAAGAAACTCTTAAATCACGGCTAATTCTTAAAACGCGTCTCCGTCGTACTCTAATTTACTGTTGCGTCGCAACTGGATGAACCGGAAGTCGCGTAATCTCTCGCGATTTCAGCGTGGTCGCTGATAATCACGTGGCGTTCAACAACGCTTTCCACCCCCCTCTCTCTCTCTCTCTCTCTCAATCTCTCTTGCTCACTCTCTCTCTCTCTCTCTCACTCACTCAATCTCTCTTGTTCACTCTCTTTCTCTCTCTCTCTCTCTCTGAGCTCTCTTGCTCTCTCTCTCAATCTCTCTCTCACTCAATCTTTCTTGTTCACTCTCTTTCTCGCTCTCTCTCTCTCTGAGCTCTCTTGCTCTCTCTCTCACTCAATCTCTCTTGCTCACTCTCTTTCTCACACTCTCGCTTTCTCTCTCGCTCTCTTGCTCTCTCTCTCCAAGTTAACAATTAATTTTATCTCGGTCCCGATGATGATTTCACGAGGAAGTTGATATCCGGCCGGGCAGCTATGTGTGTCACTCGTTTCTGAATGAATGCACGTTCGCCGTGAATGAACGGCAAGCAGCGGCACGGGCGTTATTACGCTGCACGTGAATAGCCGTTCCTCCGAGCTTCCGTCCGCTACGTCGAACGTCTCTCGAGCACGTGACACGTTCAACGTGTGTTCGTGATATCACTGTAACAATAAGAAGAAGTACGCAGTTCCTCTTGTAGAATTACAGGTCTTTCGAACGCGAAGATAAACGCGGAGATCGAAAACGTGAGAGCGTTTTCGATCGGTCGACATTTTCAGGCTAGATTCTCTCGGCGTGAAACGTGAAAACACTTCGGGACCTCGAGTTTTAAGTGAGAGCCACGCCGAAACGTGACTAATTTTCTGATAGCGTCGCTCGTTTATGGATTACGCTAACCCGAGATGTCTAAAAATAAGTAAACTTTGGGAAATCTTTTTCTTTTCCTTTTTCGGTAATCATTAACTATTTTTATCTATTTTTTCTGTTTTTTTTTTTTTTTTGAGATTTGAAATGTAACTTTCACCATTTCTCTTCAATTCTTCAAACTCTCAGAAATGTGACTTATTCTGAGATAATTTTGTTCGTTTAAAGGTTGGTGTTTAAAAATTACACCGGCTGTCGATACTATAGGAGATGTGTCATAACTTTTCCACTTTGTAACATTTTTACTTTCTAAAAAATGGAGTAAATAGTTGAAAATTGGATTTATATACTCCGAGAAAATTAAAACTTTTCATTCAGTAGTTACTCAAAAAAAAATTCCCAAACTTTACATATTTTTAAACCATCTCAGCGTAGTGTAATATATACCAGAGTGGCTAAAAATATTTTCAAACGGATTAAAAACTGAAAACTTAGAAAATAGGGTATTTTACCTAACAAAAACAGTGTGTCAGAATTTTTAAAGCCTAACCAAATCTTTTTAATTCAACGTTTTAAAAAATTCTGAAAGTAGCGTATATATGTAAATATTAAGTAGAATTTATAGTTCACATAAATATTTATTTTCACGTTCCTCGTAACACCTTTTCTTTTTAAAAAATTGGAGAAGAAACCTGAAGATTACATTTACATACTCCAAAAAACTGGAACTCTTTCATTTATTAATTACCTACCAAAAAAATTCCCAAACTATATCTATTTTGAGATCATTTCAACGTAGCTAATACCCCCATAACAGCTTCGTTTTTCCCTCGTCCCGTGTTTCTCTTTTTTTCCACGCAAAGAAAACGCGCCGTCACAGTTCTGTTCTTCGGATGATTCTTCCTTTTCCATTGTTCCTTCTGCCTGTTCTTATTATCGGGATATTTCCCGAAGAAAAATGGCAAATGTATTTTCTGATTGATAATGATAATTAGTAATGATGTATGATTCGTTCTGTTGTATATATCATCCGGATAGTTCTTTCGGTACGTTTCAGCCCTTATTGGATAGCCGGATACCATGTTCAAAGTATCCAGGATAAAGAAGTAAAATATTTTCCTGTCACTGTTCGGCTCGCTTGGCAAAAGCATGACGAACTATGATAAATGTCGGGACTTCGTTTCTCGGAATAACCTTCCCTGCTGTGCACTTCAATAAAGACGGACTGTGTAATGCGAATACTTTTCTTTCTCTTTTTTTTTCTCTTTTTTTTTCTTTTTACCAGAATAACACTTGTCCGACGACCTTCCCGTAATTTCACGTCTCCGTTTCTTGCGAAACGCTAACTCCGCGTGTTACAAACCTTCAATCCACAATCGTTGCGTAAACTGGCGCCGGCTGTAATAAAAACGAACTAATGATTCAGCGCGAGCCGCTGTGCCCGGTGACTCACCGCAATTTGTCCTCACGGTTTTTTCGTGGCAGCTCACGGATCGACTATTTCATTTCTAACAAAAAGGGAATAATAAATTCCGTGAAATTTTCCTATAGAATTACCTCCAGCGCTTTTTGCGCGAACCTCAAACCGGTAACCAAATATCCGATGTTTATGTAAGAGGGAATTATCGGAGCAAGAATCATTTAACCCTTTGCACTCTGAGTATTTTTTTTTTTTTTACGATCGATTTGTCAATTCCAAGCACACTTTTGTAATGGAACTTTTAAAAATGAGATTTTCGTTATGCAAAGAAAGAAATTATACGTTTCCACAAATTTCTTTAGTTTTATTTATTTCACTAATCTAGTTTATTTCAATGTGAATAAAATTTGAATGGAGTTATGGGCTGTATTATGAATGTCTCCGTAGGAGAGCCAGTGGAGTGCAAAGGGTTAACGCTGGGTGATTTTTAGTGGAGAAAATGTTGATTAATTAGTCGTAATCAATTGTGTAAAAGAACGTACAGAAATGACAGAAGCGATTTTTAAAATGCGTCGATCGCAGTATGAAAATTTCACAATTTTTCATTGTCCTTTATGAATATTATGATATATGTTATTTTCGTGTAGAAAGTGAATGTATAATTTAACGTTTCGACAGTCTAACAAAATTATGAATCGTGGTAGAAAAGAATTTGTAGAATAGATACACTTTTTTGATAATTGTGTCGTGTGTGATCATTTGAAAAGCACGAGATGCAGAAATATACGTCATATTCCTAAGAATATCTCGTTTTTTTCTAACCTTTTTTTTCTAAAAAATCTCTATCGAGTTAAATTGTTCGATACTCGACGCTCTGACTTGGGATAAATTGTTAAAAAGTGAAATGACATTTCTCCGTTAAAATTAATATCACAGATCGGTAAAAATATTAGCTGTAGAAGTGAAATCTCTCCAATTGAAATCGTTTTTCTCAAGCCATTAGAAAAATAGTAAAATGTCATTGATAATAACGATCTGTATTCATTCTTCTTAAATAAAATTTTTATTATATCCAAAAGTTAGAAAGAATTCGTTTCTACACCTGGATTAGGTTATTACATCTCTGATATCGTTCCCTCTACACCAAAAACCTGAAAGTGTTTCGATCAATTATAAAAATTCACATCTGAATATGAAAAGTAATGAAACGATTCGGGCAATTAATGTTTTCAAAATGTTTTTCTCTCAGGTATCACCTTTCAAACCCTACTTAAGTGTAATTGTAGAAATAAATTTTGAAAAAGTTCATTCGATACGCACTTGAACTAAAAAAAAAAAAGAAGATTTGCATATTCGTACTTTTCCCATAAAAGAATGGTTAATATTATCATAATAATTTTGTAACGAGAATTTAAATTTACTTAACACTTCACTAAGGTGATAATACTTATCCAAGAGCATACGTCGTTTACCATTTCAACAGCACGAATTATCAACGAAGATAACGAGGAATTAAATTGCGCCGATCGTATAGTTAGGTACATGAGAATAACGTTTTGAGGGCCGCATATTCTAACGCGAATGCTCCAGATTCTTCAGAATGGTATATATGAGTTTGTGTGTATGTGTGTGTATGTGTGCCGGTGGTTAGGTGGTCGTTCGTAGGTTGGTGCGGCAGGTACGTACGGGCAACCTGTTGCCGCGCAATTTTTACCAAGGGTTCCGCCTCGTCTAGCGAAACTGACACCCGGTGTAAATCACTCGACCGCCACGCCACGCTGCCGCGGACATGCATCTTCGGATCGACCGATGGTCCATTTGTGACGCGGACTA